>OV884013.1:58181057-59632723 GCA_930367205.1 Acanthosoma haemorrhoidale
TACTGAACATCTTTATTGTGATAAAATTTCAATCTGCCTTATTGGGCAATGAGTAATTTTGATAAATGTTCTCATTCATACCATATTACAATTTTCATTCACTCGCTTATTCATGCAGTATTTAGCCCAGAGACCTCCCAAATCCACATGGTTGTCAGCTCTATCGCATGAAAAAGAGGAAGCGGAGTCGAACTAACTAGATAAGTTAAATATATTCCAAATACTATAAAATTTACTACACTGAAAAATGTTTATTTTATTTGTGAAATAACGTTATGTAAACTAGCGAATCTCCTGTAGTATAATTGTTTATTGCCAATGTGGCCAATTGTCAGTTGTTTACTAGTCTCAGTTTTGCGCGATAACAGGTTGTGGAATAATTTTGAATTAATTACTGTTTTCATAAAAGTAAAATTTGTTGATCATTCCCTTAACTTAATACCAACAAGATGGGTATATCATAGTAGTGACCATTATTATATTATTGCTGGTGTAGAGTCTGTATATTAAGAAATAATATACCATCTGTCTCCGCAGTTTTCTTTATTTTTCACCCGAGCGTTTGTTTCCAAAGGACTATTAAGTCATTTTCGTGGGTTAGAGCTGATAGTAACTATAGCACTTGCCTACTAGTTCTAGTAGTTTCCAAAAAAAAAAATATTGTTTCTAATTTAGATATATGTCCGCTGTGGTATAGAATATTCTAAGTACTATCCCATAAAATCAGGATTTCCACAAAGCTGTGTCCTGGGTCCCATCCTCTATAATCTGTCCTCTCTCTCTCTCTTCTCGAAATTATTGGCAACATTAGGAGATGACACTGCAGTCCTGTCATCCCATCCAGACCCCGATATAGCATCCCATAACCTTCAAAAACACCTTGGTACGATCGAGTATTGGTGCAATCAATGGTGGATCAAAGTTAATGAAGCCAAATGTCCCGTCCGCTAGTTTTTTTTTAAATTCCATTCCTCTTCCTGGAACCCATACACGAGACTAAAAAGACAAGTACTAAATAGTCGCTTTGGACAACTTTACAGACTACCTCACAGGACATCCCATCTCTCAATAAAAAATAAATTACTCATTGACAAAGTTATACTTTAGCCAATCTGGACATACGGAATAGATGGGGGCAGCAAAAAAGTTGAAGTCGAACACTATATATAGCGTATCCAATCCTTTCAATCAAAAGTCCTGAGAACAATAGTAAATGCCCCTTATTACGTCAGCAACAAAACCCTTCATAACGATTTTAATATACCTTACATACTTGAACTCTTTCCTTCCAAGTTTATGAATTCCATAGTAACCTATCCAACCACCCTAATCCCGTAGCACAGTTATTGCACTGCACCACTCATCCTTATAATCCTCCTCGGAGACTGAAACGGCAGTGGCCTCGTGACCTGCGATAAATGCGTAACAATGGGAGTCCTGACAATGACTGGTTTCTACAATCATGTCCTGAGCGTATGTGGCTCTCGCGCCCTTCGTCAGCCTCCACTAGCTTGTATCCAGTGACGCGGCTGATGGAGGAGCGTTGTTTTAGGATTTAAGTTTTTATTTCTCATTTTGTAAACCGAAGGTGAGTCCCATCACCTAGTACAGTCTATTGCTTATGTATTTTCAACATCAAAAGATAATTGTTTTTTGTATTTTTTACCCTCCTTAAAATGAATGCAATGCAGTAAAAGGAGAAAGCCTCATTGTAAAATTGTAATTAATTAAAAAAAAAATATATATATTGGGTTGAGGGGGTTGGAATGGAGGAGCGTGGGGAATTGCCTAAGACTCCGCTTCCTCTTTCGCATGGAGGAGGGGGCAACCATGCGGATTTGGGAGGTCTCTGGGCTGTTTGTAAATACTGTATGAATGAGAAAATTGAACACTTTAAGGCAGTTTGTAATGTTATCACAATAGCGATTTGATTAGTAATTAGTTAATTTCGATATACCGATATCCAAATGCCATGTTTCTCAAAAGTCGGTTTTTTTTTTTATATATACCTACCGTTGGTGTATTTTAAAAATGGTTCTCCGGTGTAGATTTTCAGCATGTCTAAGTAATAGTTGTTAGTGTGCAAAGGTCGGCTATTATAGGGGTGATGGTTGGCTAATTATACGCCTGAGGTTCGGTAACATAATGTGCCAGGTGTCTCTGATGTGGGTGGTAGTACCAACCTGTCGACCCGACGTTACAGTATTATCCTCGCTCGCTCGCCTTTGATACCCCGTTGTTTGGTGCATTACATGACATGACAGCGCATTCACTGAACAATATGTCTCAGGTAACATCTTCGTTGATTTGAAAAACGTGCGTGGAATGTAGAAATTCATTTAATCGCCAATAGTAACTTATGACCGTTTGAGTGAGTTGTATATTTTAAACTCGACTCGTTTCGACATTTAAACAGTAATCCTTGCAAGAAAAATAGAAATATAATTTATTTTTATATTTAATCATAATGTACGTTAAACAGCATTGGTCATTATCAACGGTCGAATTCATTCATTCCTGAGCCCAAAGATCTATAGTCTAATTTGGTCGATTGCCTTTATGTTCTTCAATTGGAGTAGTAAAAATTGTTTAATCAGTCTGAAAGTCTAAAGGTATATTCCACAACACCTCGAAATATGCTGATTAGTTTTTAGTTGATATGCAATGGGACAAAGTAATGAATTTATTTCTGTCAAGATTTCACAATTTCGAGCTTAGTTTGCTATTTAGAAGCTTGTTTGCTATTATAAAGTATTTTGTAATACTGCAATAGAAATCAAATAATTAATATTATTCCACCGGATTTTAATATTTGTTTTTTATACCGATTCGAATGCCCAAATTTTGTTTTATCTAATCATACGAAGTAGTTTCGTTCACTATGATTTAATTAATAATGATTTGTTAGTGTACTTTGGTATTGTTTCTTCACATCCTTTATTTTGTTTATACTTATTTTAAATAATAACATGATTCAGACCATAATTGATACAGATAATGAAAAACCACTGTATTGGCTTTTTATACAATAGCCTGCTCAATTGACATCAAGCTGCTAAATACCCAGCGTACGAACTTATCTGTCGAGAAACCATATTTTTCGCATTATACTCTTATATAATAATAATATTATAATATTTACATGCGACGGTGAGTTAAGTATACACAGAAATGTCTTGGTATAAGGCAAAATAAATTGTGGAAAAAATAAGTTGGTTACATCAGTAGAATCAGTAGATTTAAGGAAAGTGTTTAGTGGTGACAAATGATGATGGATTATTCCATGAGAATCAATTATTGTGGTTTACTATTCCTGGCAGCTCCTGCTCTTAGCTTCGATCCTTGAAATAGCCTATTTTGTATAACACCAATTGCTCTACACAATAGCAGATGAATTATTTTTGATTAAAAAAATTGTTTTTCGAAAAAAAAGATTTTTCATTGTCATTTAATAACTAATGGCCCGTACGTATAATTTTGTATTGCTTATTTGCATTCTCTTTCGTTCATTTACTTTGTATATATTTTTTTAAAAAAATAGTTTATGATTGGTTAAAAAAGTTCACTTGCTCAAAAATAAATTTCTATCCTGCGGTGACTTCAACACTTTTATAGATTTAATTCAATCATTCAACGATTTACTAGGTTTTTTTTTCTAAGTTCTGAGTTTATAAAATAACAATTTGTTTATCCAGCATTAATAGTTGTGATTTAAGAGCTTAAACATACTTTATAGCCAGTTCCAGTCATTCAATATTTACAGTTGACAAATATACACATTCTGCCCAGTACCCACATCCCCCCGTGAGTTGGTGGGGAACAACGGAGCTCCCCCGCTTTGCACTCCGGGCGTTTTCGTACCGCGAACAACGAGAATGGCAGAAGAGGGGGAGCATTTGACGTTGCAAAGTAGTAAGTCAGAAAATTGACATCTAGCGGCAACGACCACAGACATTTAAGACGAAAAATCTCCATCAGTTTTTATTAATATTTTAAGTTTTTTATATGTTTACAAGTTTGTTCCAACACCTTGCCAACTCACAACGCCAATGCTAGTACAATAGCAAAAAAATAGATCCGTACAATACTAGTAAAGTGAAAAACGTTGTATACATATAAGATATATAAGTGCTGTGAGAGGACTACCAAGGCTTTTGTTGGAGATAGTGATCCAAGCAAGATTGCTCTTCGGCTTGATCAATGACTGAAGAAATGAAACATACCGGTGGTTGTTCAGATCATGTTCATAAGGAACATCTTTTCACCAGCTTAAGAAACATCGTGTGGCGTTGATGAAGGTTCATAAAATACATCAGCGACTTCTTTCATTTCGATGGTTTGTTTTTGTAATATTTTCACCAAGTTGGATTTTCCCTTGTAAATCAAAGGTCATCACGCATGTTGTTCTACTTTGTTTTCAGCAATCTTCTACACCTAAAGTCAGAGCGATGAGAGCACCGTATTGTGGTCACTCAAGCAGGTGTATTAATCGATGGCAGAAATTTCACAGCACTTTTTTCAGTATTCGCTGATGGACGCATGGAACCCTTTCATCCTAGAATAAATTTTGCTTTTAACTTGTCTGTGATGAAAACTATTTACCACACTTCTGATGGAATAGCTTATGTTTACATTGTTTGCCCCAATTTATTTGACAGAGGGATCTAATTACAATTGATTGATATCTCTCGCTGGATATCTGGGGGAAGAGCTCGTGCTGGATCAATGTGCATCTGATGCCTGCAATACTACAAATGAAGCCATCAAGAGTGGGAACATAATAATCTGCGTTGTCAAACACATTTTGCCAAAATGCTCCTGGAGGTACAGGTTGCTTAGGGTCGTACACAATTGATAGCTCTTGAGTGTCATAATATGAAGAACTAAATCCGAAACCTGCCATAGATTCAGTAAATTTCTAGACCCAAACTTTCTGTGAATAAATAGAGCAAGACTATAGTGTATATAAAAAATTAAAGCATTTGCAATAGATAGAAGTTACTTTTTCAATTTCTGTTGTAAACTCCTTTTTGCAAGTAACAGTTAATCCCAAGAACACGCCGAGGGTGGTTATGTTATTTTTGTATCCCTGCGATTAGACATCGTCTCTTATTAAAGCAGCAGGGGTTCGTAGAATTCTCAACCGCTCTTCTCATTCATCCTGACATCTTGATAAATACCATGTTTCATTCAAACATTTTTGGCTCTCAACTGTTTTTTGTGTGTTCAAGTTGCTGAAAATTACACGCTCGCCATATTTATGTATATTAGTTGCTGCTGATGTAGTTATATGTATACAAGATTTTTTCATTTTACTATTATTGGTGAACGTATTGAAAATCTTTTGCATTTTTTAATAACAATCCTTTTTTTTTTGTCATGAATAAACCGCTTTAACATTGTGAAAATTTCTTTTTTTTTTAAAGCTTGCTATCTTCTAAACCATCGACTCAACGAAAAAATAAATAAGAACATATTTATTGGGAATTTTGCGTTCGAATTACGTTTTGATAAAATAGGTAGCGATATATTTGAGAAAGCCCGTTGGTTATTATTTTATTTTTTTGCTTTCTGCGGTTGATATCCCATACGGGGTTTCCCCATGAGTCCGCCGGTGTTCATTGGTTATTTCTACTCAAACATATACATGAAATCGATTTTTCATAATAATCTATAAATAGAAAAAGGAAATGACCAGGACATTGAGCTTTGTATTGACTTGTAATATTTCTTTTTTAGTGTTACCCACAATGTAAAGCATTAAAAAACAACACGATGATGTATTGAAATAATTTTAATTTCAGCTTAGACGCACGGAATTATTGTTTTGCTTTTTTTATAATTTTTAATTCGTAACGGGTCTGTTTGTGGCTGTAAACATGCTAACCTAATCTCTAGTATCGATGACTAATGATTGGAAGATCTTGCTTTTCAGGATGACGTCTTAACTATCTCAGCATTTCTTTATGTATCGCATTAATCACAACTGATAGCGGGATATTTCTCCGAGCTCAGGTTCAGATTAGGCCTGATTAAAATATTAAATCAATTAAAATTATTGCTGACCCCAAATATAGACTCCACTTTTAAACAGGTACGGGGGAATCGTGTTTCGTCTGTCTGCCTGTCTTCTCTCCTACAATAGTGGCCCTTAAAAATAATACTATCTACTTAAAATTTTTAAAGGTATAATCAACAACACCCTGGCATGTTTTATTTAAGATGTAATAAAGGATAGTATGCGAAAACAAAATTAAACTTGGAAAAGTCTGGCCCATTTTGCTTTATATCAAGCTTTTCCAAGTTATTTCTCAAAAGGTATTTAAGATTCTGTTTACCCCTACGATTAACGCCTCATAAAATACATTGTAATCCAAAAATAACATAATAGATATATATAAAAAAAAAAATTCAGAAGCCAAAAGTAGAAATCTAGAATTTAAGGAAGGAAGGAAGGTTTGTGATATGTTATCAGTTAATCTTTTGGTTAGCTAAATGTTTTTATTTTTTTGGAGGTAATCCTTTCTGAATGAGATGGGTTTACACCTAAATGAAGTATTTGTGTGCAAATAGGTGGAATCGTTTTTTCACAATAATTAAAAAACTTGGCTTGGATTGCACCAACCAAGACGCCCGCCTTTTTATTTTATTCGTCTTTCACTGCCTACGCACTATATTTCGTTTATTTATATTTTATAACTACGATTTAGTTATTAAAATGTATGTGAACACATTTTAGTTGGAAGAATAAAATAATTATTACCTCAACTTGGTCAACTGGAATTCTTAGTTGAAATTTCTTGTTATGATAGTTCTCGTCCTAATTTATTTTTTAGAAAATCTTGGAAAGTTCTTCATTTGCAAAATTACAATTTGCATTAATAGTTGTAATTTAAGAGCTCAGTCATGCCTTATTGGTATTCCACTCAATTAATGTGTACAATTGACACATTAACAAGTGTCTCCATCGTCCAGTGAATCTGGCGGAGAAAACGAGGGGAGAAGCTTCGTCTATCTTACTCTCCAATCGTGTTTCTATATGGCGAAATAGTTACCCTCTACTCTTGCCGAGAGCCACAGATGCTCAGGATATGAGTGGGTATGGTGGTAGACTGTGCTAGGACCCAATAACATACTTATCTATTTACAATAGATTGTGAGACCACTGCCGCTTTAGGCGGCGAGGAGGCTCGCAAGGATGAATGTTACTGCATAAGGAAGAGTTCATGAAATTCGGTAAATTTTGAGAATGTAAGATCAAGGACTGTAGCTACATTGAGTTCATTGTGAAGGGACGAACTTGTGGTATACTGTGATTTTTTTGAAGCGGTTCTCTTAAAATCTTAAGCACTCCTGCATTCATAATCAAATTAAGTCCTAATTATACAAAAGTTTGTTTTCTCTCGACAATAGCAATATTTTTTCTGGCGAATCAAGATGATTTAGTTAGTCTGAATCGTACTTGCCAGTTAACTGTTATGAAATAATTAATTGAAAGCATGCAGATGATATACGGGCTTTACCGCATGAACAGAACCTTAAGCCTTGGTGGTGGCTTAATGTAGTGAATTGCAAATTTAAATTGCTGAAGCTCTCAATCTCTCTAATCATAGGAAATAGGTCCGAACCTGTACTAGTGCTTGAATTTTGTAATGAATTAACGGATAGTTAGTTAACGCTGTTCGTGCCTTACCAATATTAGTTCATGTTACAGTCGAGTTTGAAGAGAGAGTGCTTACTTTGATCCTGTGTTATCCTATTAGTTCAGGTTTTGGTGAGTCCCCTGTTCGAGCTAGAGAATAGTTTTACATGTAAGCCACATTTTATTTAAGAAAGATATGGAAAATATTGGCATCACCATAAATATAAACTAGTATCATTAAATAATTACTTGCTATAAAAAAAATCTATAATTTTGAGTATGGGATCATCAAAGCTCTCGACGTCCTCATTAATAATATACTTGTATAATTCTTGCTGTGTTTTTTCAAACTATTATTACACAAAGTTATTTAAACTGTCCTTATCACATGTTAAACTCAACTAGTGGCTTTATTAGAGGCATGTTTGAATTTTGAAGTTCAAGAGGGATATTAAATGTAATTTCATGAAAGATAATAAAAGGTCATAAAAAAATGATCTGTCGATTAAAAAACAAAAACAAATGCCTACCATATCGAGTAGGGTATCAAATTAAAGTTCACAACATCCCGAATAATTAAAATGTAATTTGTTAACATGTTTGGATTTTAGTGTACTGCAATTTAAAAAAAACCTTCAGTGGACTCTTACCACTGCACCGCAACATTTCCACCTCTACCGAGGCTTCCCACACTCCTTAATTCCCTCACTCCACCTTCAAACAGGTACTCCTAGTAAAAGGATCCGCTCACCCTAAATAAATTCCTTTATTTTTCCCTTGTCCATAATCTTAAAAATTTGAGAGCTAAAAGGGAAAAGGAAAATCTCTACAATCTATTTCACAGCCAACTTCTTAATTGTGTGATGCGTCACACTTGACTCGGATTTTCCATACACCTGTATGGCATACACTTCTAAATTAGTGAAATTGTACTCAATTAAATAAATGAATATTCACTATTGTAAACTACGAGGTCACACTTTATAATGATAATAATGTTTAGTAAATTGTGCTAATTAATTAGTATAATTGTCAAAATTGAATATGTATAAATAATAATTAATTTAAAACTATGTAAAGTGATTAAATGAAGGCCTTTATCGATGTTGAAAGAAATATTTTATAAAGATGTGAAACCAGATTGATAGGTGATAGAACTTTGCAGCTGTAAGTTAGCAAGGGGTTGGAACATAGACTTATAAATAAAAAAACTTGGAAGAGCTGGTAAGTGTACTGTTTAATTAAGAAGTCATCTGATGTTTAAATTTATGAAATCACTGTAAAAATGAATGTGATACAAATGAAAATTTAGATTCTTCGCTTCTTAAATTGTCTATTAGTGCTGTGGGTCGTCGGGTTTATGTGTGTTTACTTGACTTCTGCTTTTGTTTGTTGCTGGCCATCGAGAATTTTTTCCCTAAAATGTTTGCCTTTGTCCTGCCATCGTTCGTGTCGGCTGCTATAATTGTTCTATTCGCTCATTACTGGAGAGTGAGCAATGCAGAAATAACCAGAAGAATACTACGCTAGTAACAACTGTTAACTTGTTTTTTGCCGTTCGTATGTTTTTTTCTTGACAGTGATCAATGTTGCCAATTTATTTTCTGGTGTCAGTGCTGCCTGCTACTTCTACACTCTATAAGCAGCTCAGTGAAATATCGATGGGGGGGGGGATATTTCTGCTGTCTAGTGATCTGATCGCGGTCCATTCCGTTACTCGACGCGAATTACATTAGTTATTTGGTAAATTAATATTTTTCATACACAAATTGGACATTTATTTTTAGCTATCTGTTAGTTGGTAGAGTGTTTCTATCATCCCTAATGAATTCAGAAGGCTATTTCGTACTTGAAAGATTATGGACTCTATTGTATGCAAATAAATGTGTTATCTGCCTTCACTTCGGCGATTGACAAAGACACTAGTATATTTTTTTAATTTAGTCGTGTTGATATAAATTAGAAATTTTGGTTGTTGTATTCCAGCGTCAATTTCCTGATTTATTAATCCCACATTTATTCCCATCGTTATAATTTACTCTAATGGTAATCCGTTGAAGGAGTTGTTGTTGAATGAAACAAAGGAATCATTTTTATCTGACATTGTGAGAGTTTTCAATCCTGCTGTCAATTCTGATATAGTGTTCTTTAGTTAAGAATACAGAAATATTAGTTCCGAGCCCGAAGGGTGAGGATTCTAAACTATTCATGGTCATTTGTCTGTGTGTATGTACTATGATAACGTTAACTGCATAATAACGAGAGGAATAAACAACAAAATTAAACTTAAAAACGCCTGTTCCGTTTTTCAACTCTTAGCTCAGAACCATTAAAGATTAAATGTTGTAATTGTTTCCTTGAGTTTAAATAAAATTAAAAACTTTAACTGGAAAAAGTTCAAATATATAAAGTAGTTTTTTTCGGGCAATATTTTAGCCATTAACAATTTATTTAAATAATGCCGTTTACAGTGACCCTATGGCAAATCAAATAAAGTAATTTTACTGTAACTACTGATTAGTTTAATCACAATCATTTAATTATTTTCCTATTCCTTTAAATCAGCGCTCATGAACCGGTGTAAAAAATTGGACATTGATTGCATCATTTGTGTTTTAGGTTACTTTATATCTTTTTTACAATTAAAAAAGTGCATTTCACAAAAATGAAATATTCACGATCATTAATTCGTTTAACTCAAGTCGTACAAAATACATTTAAGCATTAGTGATACTATTCGGGTGCATACATAGTTCAATAACCCCTTTGCAATATTAAAAATGCTAAAGATATGAACACGCGTGGCATAGAGGTATTGCAGGTCTTGCAGGTTTTTAAATTTTTGAACCTGTGCTATAAAGCTTTATTAAATCCATGCGTCCAGTGCTATAGTTATGTTATGTAATTAGAATCTATCCTTGTAACTGCCAATTTTTACACCATATCGGTGTTGGTCTGGGTGCTCACATGCACTCGCTCCTCAACCTCATAATTGTTTTCCGATCTCACAGTTCTCGAAGGATAGAATAGATAGAGATTAACATTGCTACAATCTTTTGATGAAATGTTCGTTTCGTGATTAGAACTAAACCATTTTAAATTTATTTGTATTGAGTTGATGGGAAATTGATCGGAAAGTTATCAACACAATACGTACTTTGCTTATCAGATATTGGTTCGCGCACGATTTGCTCAGACGACACTGTGACACTTCTCTGTACTATAAGAGATTTGAAATTTCCCGATTATCATTTGTTTAGTTATTTACAGCCTAATGCACTCCCATTTAGGAATGAAATTTTTTTATTAATTTAACCAGTACTTATAAATAACACTTCATTTAAAACTCCAAAACCGATGGTTAACAAACGCGTCTGTATGGTGAAATGATTTTGCGACATGAGTTTTAGCTCGTGTATCCAATTAATGTTGTCGATGTTGCCGTGTCTAATCTGTGAAGTTGGTGCCTCAGCAGTCCGGCATCAAGGTATCAGTCAATTCTCAATAACACGACTATCAAGAAGGCTATGCAATATTTTGCGTCTAGCGGTTCCCTCGTTTTGGGTTTCTAATGGTTTACCTATGAATTTTGTTTAGAAGCTGATTGATAAGTCAGGTTTAAAATAAACCTGAGCCGAGCTTGACACGAAGAAGTATGGTTCTGGCAGCTTTAGATGAAGTATGCCTGATTTTGAATTCGAAAAAAAAAAAAAGAGAGGTAGCAGATGATGATCATCTCAATTGGGTTAAGTGGTCGTCACCCACCTTAGCAACAAAAAGATTGGAGAAACTCATTGAATATGGAAGACAAAATTCTCTATATTCGTTAAAGTACAATATGCTAACGTTGACAAAGGAACCATTAACAGCTCGAAGATTAAACCAATATAAACAATGGATTATTTTTTTGATATTTTAACTCCGCACTTGGTATAATTTAAATATCTCAAGCGTGTGAAATCGAAACTGGGGCAATAATTGTATTGTATAACTAAAGGTGTACAACTCCGGGAACAAGGGTTACATCGGATGAGGTCCTCTAGCCATCAGCTATTCATGTCTCGCCCATGTGTTCTGTACGTCCTTTGATCCTATTGTTTTTCTTATTTATGAGTTACGCCTTTTCCAGATTTCTACATATTTCTCTTCTTTGTCATTTGTGAAGGCCGTTGTCAGAAATGTTTCTGTTTATCAGAGCTCTAAAGGAGATTTTGGCCTCTTTTCATTTATGCCTATGGGACCTGGTATCCCTTGGGATTTTAACGACGTATAGTTTTCATGAACTGATCAAATCCCTGTATGAATCTGTTGCAGTAATCAAGTAAGAACTAAGTCTTAGGTGGTAGCAATTATTTTTAGTTACACAGTTGCTACATGTGGCTGAAAGGAAAACATATACTTTGGGTAGATGTTATCTTTTGAGCGGGAAACTGCGCAAAAAATAACCTGATTCTTATGAAGGACAGATACTTCATTGGTTTGTTTACTTCGAATTAGTCCACCTTTTATAGTTCTTCATAATAAAACTAGTTTTCGCTTTGCCTTTTATAATTAATACTTGTTCTGACGCTCGAGGAAAAAGTGATAAGTGAGAAACACTTAACAACCGACCGATTGAGCAATTTAATAAACGTCTTGCTATGGTGGATTGAAATTTTCGTAGGATACCTTTGTAAGTATCACTGTTGTAAGGTAGGAATGGTTACATGAAAAATATAGGCCTTATGCAAAGGGCATCGGAAATCACACGTAGTGTTCAAACTTCATACAAACCTTTGCATAGCGGAAAGTAAATTAGTTCATAGGCCTGTAAAATCCATAATTTTTGTTTTTTCAACGAATGATTCGTGCAATTGCGATGAAACTCTAAGCATATCTGAGCTGATGTGTTTTTCACTAAACGGTCGCTTCAGTTAAATGGAAAAAAATTCTGGTGTGTGGTTATATGAAGTCCAGCTATACTTAATGTAAATGTGAAGTGTCCGTGATACATTTATATACCTGATTAAAATTATATACCAGTAAATGAAAAAGAGAAGCTTATGACAAAGTTCCTGTTTTTCTCTCCAACATTAATTATTTTATTTAAATAATTATATTTATACTGCAGTACTGATTTGTGTGCACTAAAATGCTCTATTAATATGAATCAAAATTTAGGAGAGCTGACTTGTCTTGGTAGATGTTATCTTTTGGATTTTAATATAAGGGGGACGGAAAGTAATGTCGTTTTTTACACGAAGTTTCAGCACTTCAAAATAGACGACCCCGCGAATACTCCACCAAACACTCAAAAGCGCCTTTTTGAGGCGTAAACCGGGCTTCTGTACTTCGTGGCCATTCATTCGTAGGGAACCACTGACTTCTGCGTTTTGGATTATCATAGAGGAACAATTTTTCATCTCCAGCGATCAATTAAAACTTCTATTTTGTCCCGCTGAAGCAATGAGTTGCATGATGTGGGTCGGTTAGCTTTGTTTTATTCGGACAGATTATGCGGAACCCAAACAACTGCTCTACTTACTTTACCAACCTTGGATGGTCGACCAAGATTGTTTTGACAGTTCCTCGGTGTTCTGACACGGATTTGCTTCTACCCTCAACATGTCATTGTCTAAAGTTGGTCTTTCTGATCAATATAAGTCGAAAAGATTAATATTACTGGATTTGAACTTAGAAAATCACCATTGGCATTGACGAATGGCTAATGCACATGGATAAACATCGCAAATGTTGTTGATAGCAACCGTTTCGTTACTACCCTTGTGAAACTCAAAAAGCATACAATACCGAATATGTCCTTTTCTGTTATTTTGCTGGCCATTTTACCTTAAATTGCAAAAAAAAATTAAATTTTAATTATTTACGAGTAAACAAGGTACTCTAACCTTAAAATGTCTTTGACACGACTTTGAAGTACACAATGAGCTAATAAATGACAAAGAATATCTACATGCCCAGAGATGACATAACTTTCCGGTCCCCCTAGTAAGTAAAAATAAAATAAATAAAAATAGTTAGGCTATTTATAGTTGTTGTTTTTTACTATGAAGTATGTTCAAAAAATAGAAAGTATTTATGTGGCATTTATGATGGTCCAGGAATTAGAAAAGAAGTATATATTTTCTTTTCGCTACTGTCTGTCTGTATATATATATATATATATATATATATATATATATATATATATATTTTTATATATACAACAACTTTATTATGATAAAATTGCAATCTGGCTGATTGGGCTATAATTAATTGTGATAAATGATCTCATTCATACCAATTACAATTTTCATTCACTCGCTCATTCTTACTATATATACAAACAGCCCCGAGGCCCCCAAGTCCACATGGTTGTCACCTCCCTAGCTTGCGAAGGAGGAAGTGGAGTCTTGGGAAGTCCCCCACGCTCCTACGTCAGCCACGTCACCGGATCCAACGGAGGCTTACGAATATCGCGAGAGCCATAGACGTTCAGGACATGATTAGAGAAACTGGCCATTGCCAGGGCTCCCACTGTCATTTATTTATAGCAGGTCACGAGGCCATTGCCGTTTTAATCTCAGAGAAGGATTATAGGGATGAGTGGTGCAGTGCAATGACTGTTCTAGGGAATTAGGGTGGTTGGATAGGTGACTATGGAATTTTATGAACTTGGAAGGGATAAGTTCAATAATGTAGAGTATATTCAGATCATTACGAAGGGGTTTGCTGCTGACGTAATAAGGGGCATTTACTATTGTTCTCAGGACTTTTGATTAAAAGGATTGGATGGGCTTGATGTTCGACTTTTTTGCTGTCCCCCCTAGCTCTATTCCATATGTCCAGATTGGCTTAAGTATAACTTTTAAATAAGTAGTTTATTTTAATTAGTAGTTTAGTAATTTGTTTTCTATTGAGAGTTGGGATGTCCTTCGAAGTAGTCTGTACAGTTGTCCAAAGCGTCTGTTTAGTTCTTGTCTTTTTAGCCTCGTGTGTGGGTTCCATGTCAGTCTTTTGTTGAGATGGAAGCCTAAGTATCGTACTGTCTCGAATACAGGGAGAGGAATAGAATTAAAATAAACTAGTGGACAAGTCTTGCGACAAAGGGTGAAGGTAATGTGGGAACATTTTGCTTCATTAACTTTGATCCGCCATTGATTACACCAATACTTGATCTCGTCAAGGTGTTTTTGAAGGTTATGGGATGCTATGTCTGGGTCTGGGTGGGATGACAAGACTGCAGTGTCATCTGCAAATGTGGCCAAGAAGATATTGGGAGTAGAGGGGACATCAGTGGTGTATAGGTTATAGAGGATAGGGCCCAGGACACTGCCCTGTGGAACTCCTGCATTTATGGGATAGTAGTTAGAGTATTCTAAACCACAGCGGACTTGGAAGAAGCGGTTTGAAAGGTAGGACTGTAGGATTAGGAATAGGGTCTGCGGTGAATATCCTTTGAGTTTGTAAAGCAAACCTGCTTGCCAAACCCTGTCAAAAGCTTGAGCTATGTCCAGAAAGGCAGCAGTGCAGTATTGTTTGGTTTCAACGGCTAAGGATATGTGATAAACAACGCGAAGGCCTTGTTGAGCAGTGGAATTTCGTTGGCGGAACCAAACTGGTGAGTAGGATAAAGGTTTTTGGAACAATTGGAAGTAGGCGTTTTAATAGGAGTTTTCAAATATTTTTGAGAGGACAGGGAGTAGGCTAATTGGACGGTAAGATGAGGCGTCATTGGGTAGTTTACCGGGTTTTGGTGAATAGGACTATAATGGAGAAGATATTTGACCTCAGAGGGGTTAACGGCTTTTGTTCGTATATATTTGAAAGGAAAGGTGGGAAACTCCCCTTGTAGTCCACAGAGGTTGCCGTCGTAGGGTGACGGTCAGGGGTTTAGCGTGGCTGACGCTGAGCTGTTCCATTTGAACTCTTGCCTGGTGTTTTATTATTAGAATAATATATAGTCCTGTGATATATTTTTTAAAATATAATGAAGGCTACTAATTCTTTGATCTGAGTGAAAAATCGTCGATCAGTTTCGAACGTTTGTTTGAACAGTTAGTTACAACGAACGTATCCCATACGAATTAGAATGAGCCTATTGTCGTGATAATGTGCGTACTGTGTACGAAAATAGCTGTTGACCTATTGAAATAAATTTCAACTTGATTTAGTCGACAAATTATTGTTGGAATTTTCCATCAATTAGAGGTCATACAATTTCTTTTGAGAACTTTATTTCGTTGTCAAGTGCCCAGTTCCTCCAACGAACTGCTCGCTCCATGCTCCCCGCCGTCTATTATGTACTATTAATTTTGATGGCATTGGAATATAGAGATGACTCGATATAATTATAGCACACCGGAACATATTACGTAGCCTGTTGCAAAACTTCCCTATGAATACCCGTCTGATTGTTTTAAAGATAAACTTTGATAATATGCTCAACCTTAACATTTAAATACATTATGTTTTCAACTGCAAAGCAATGCGTTACTGTTGTGTACTAAAACAAATTATTAAAATCTTTATTTCTTGTTAAGATGCCTGTGGCATCGCTCACTTCTTGGACATGAAAATTTAATGAATTTGCTTTGTGCAAGTTTTTCTAGTTTTTTATACAAAATATAATTTACTAGTTGATAGACTTGTATTTATTTTTTCTTGTGAAAATGGTAAAAATCTTGTTAATCAACTTTGAAAGACTGATTTTCATGTCTTCGATTTTTGAGTTATTGATAGCTAACGCGTTTCATAAAAAAAAAATTGTTTGCAGTTTACCGTAGTAAATTTTAAATCGTAAAAATACCTTTCCAAAATGTTTCTATTAAATATTTGTGTTTAACGGAAAAAACCTTTAAAAAAACACCTCAATTTTTGTTAGCTTTAACAGTCCTACGACCCCTAACGGTTCCCTAGAAACTATTCTAATGGCAGTTGATTTAGATTCTTTGATTCTCTTTTTTTTTATTAGGCCTACCTTTGTCGAGACCTATACTATCCATCAAAGTTTAAAATTGTAGTTCAGAAACCATCCATTACAATCTTTTAGCGCCCTTTGATTATCTTGAAAATCGCTATTAAATTAAAATTATTATTTTAAATAGCCCTGCACAAGATATCATCAATATAACTTTTCAAGATTTAAAATTTCGAGGTGGATTTTCTCACCGAGGATGGTACCATAAGGGGTTGTGAGGAAAAAATAGCTTTTCATGATTTAGTGGCGTGAAAACACCCATCTTTGCGTAAAATCCTGCAAAATGGAGTGGATTTTTTTTTTTTATAAATAGTTTTACGCCCCACTTGTCTAAAGGAAATGCCTGTAAATACTTTAGAAGCTTGGATGAAGCTCTCATATTTTAGAACATTTAGACATTATCACTAGGATCAGAGACGATTCAAGGATTTTCCCAAAGGAAGCTGGATGGAGGGAAGTCATTTGGTTAGTTTACTACATAAGTGCGATAATTCTGAAATTGTACAGCAATCTTATTTGTATGGATTTCAGTAAATAAGATAAATTTAGATTTAAATTTTTTTGAATAAGTTACCCCGAAAGGTTGGAACTGTGTCTTTCATTTCTTTTTTCTCCTCGTAAGGATTCGTGGCGATATCTGGGAATGTCTTCAACACTTTACTTACTAGAAAATAGTGTTCACTTTTCTTGTACGTGAACTGCCCTTAAGTTGGTAGGACGGCCACGTTTTTTTGTTTTCGTTATAATTTGAAATTTATGAAATAATGGGAAAGGTTACAATCTACATCTTGTAACTCTTGTCAGACGCTGGGCCAATCATTGCAGTTATGTCTCGTATGTTTACGTATTCCTGCCGTATCCATGAATGTTTCACATAGACATAGAATGAGGAAAACCATAACGTTTAAAACTTAACGATTCAGCTAATTACAAAGTCTCCTCATGGGTTCTCAGAAGTTATAGAACATTCCAATCTGCGTGATTTTATGGTGACATTTATCCACGTACTGTCAAGACTTCGTGGCCTATCTATCTTCGACGATTGCTTAGTTGACCTTCAGTGAATTATTGTTTTCTCGTTTCAGTAACAGTAGAACAACTATTGGGTACTCTTACGTACCATGGCGAATTATAATTCGTAAGTTATTCGAAAGCTTTAATTTATGATTTAAAGCTCGTTGCAGAGTACAATTTCTCATAATTATTTTTTTACGTTCAGATTTAGGGGAAATCACTTGACAACAGCTACACACTGTACTGGTTGCATCAATCCAAGAATGGCATCTGTGAGTTAATAGAAAAATCATGTATATATTTTTGGCCCCGGTGGTGACATATTGGTGGATTTTTATGAGTGCTGTGGAAGGTTCCTAACTATAATGTTTAGGATTAAAGAATTAACAAATATATGCTTAAAAAGGAGGCGGTCAGTGATTTATAAAGAATTTTACTACCTGTAACTATTATGTATGTGCCTACGTAGTTACAGATGAACCCATTAAGATCAGCATTAAAAAAACAAGTAATGTGTGCAGATTTTGTATATTAGCTAGCTATATCATGCGGTACATAATGGCCTTTTTTATTACTAATTTATTAGTAAATAGGGGGTTAGAGATAGAAATAAAATTCATTCATCATTACGTAGAATAAAAAATAGGTAGATAAGATGGATCTTAACTAATAGTTAAGTTAGGAATAGAATATTTAAGTATTTGCAGGATTTGAAGGACAAGGTACAGTAGGATAAGTACGTAAACAGCTTTATTTTATCCAAGTCCCTGGCATGGATCATAATTAAATCGATACCTTGCCTTCAATTTCCGAGAAGGTAACACCGTCTGTATTTCGATCAGTCCGTGAACAATAGCCTCCTCTCTATCCTTGGAGGTTGCATAGTACACCGTTAAGTGTAACTGAAATCAACTACTGCGTGTTGTCCCATCAAAGGAAGTTAAAGCCGTAGATGTTCTGATCAAGGACAAATTGCTTTATCTGAAAGAAGTATGCTTTAAAAATTAAAGAATCTTTGATGTTTCGGGATATAATGAATGAATTATCCATGCAAGTAGATAATTGGAATTTCATGAGGTTATACAGATACAGATGCAGGCTAAATACCAGGTGTGACCGTATAATATGATGTTATATTATATTCAATCCCCATAAAAATTCTATGCGTATCAATCTTATTTTCGCGTGAAAAAAAAAAATGATCGTATAACTTCATTTAAGATATTTTGGCGTACTGAATATGTAATATGATAATTTGATTTTATATTTGCATATGATAATGTTCAATGCAAAAAACTGTGTAAAGGCCTGTTAGTAATAAACATCCCTTCAAGCTAGTGAGCATTCGAATTTCACCAGATAGTCCATTTTTGCGAAGTACTTGAGACCAGGTTTCTTAGACAGTGGTTATCAGTGGTAGGTAAAGGTTTAGTTATGCATAGGCCAATTTTAATTTGTTTAATGTCTGCCTGTTAGGGTTACATGGAATCGGATTCTATAAACTTCGATTTTAGGAAGGTTGCAAGTTTCTCGAATAGTAAATATTTCATTTTCTTTCTTTTAAGTATGCATTCGTAGTTTCCATGAACGAAAGCACAATCTAGAGAATTTTGAAGTCGTTTGCGTTTATGCTAGTGTTGCCTTGGGAGCTAATAACCTTATCGTAGGCATAAAGTACTATAAATGGTTCCAAAGGCTCCAATGGGTCAGTCATGTGAATATTAAAGAAGATTGGGTTTAGGATGGCTCCCTTCAGACCGGCCCTCTGTAGGCGAAAGTATGTTACTGTCAGGTGGATGAGTCGCATATCCAAGCTCCCATGTCATAGATGAACAAATTTTCTGAAGTTCGTTCATGAGGTGGTCAACTTCGTCGATAAACCCAGCGGATTACCGTGATATGCCGATTATTGACGGGGTCTCCTCTCAGAAAAAAACAGCTCACATTGACGGGTATTTTGAATTTAGGTGCCAAATGGAAACCGTTTTCCCGTATTGTGAATACAATAAATAAAGTTAGGAGGACTGAAGTGGGCTTGCACCTTGTAAGAATGAAAATCGTTGCGATCCCAAAGTAGGTTACATGCTTTTAATTAGGACATCCAGAACTCTGATTGTATACCCTTCGTAGTACAATAGGAGAATATTTATTTCTTTGTATTTGTATCAATCCGGCTTTATGTAATTGAGATTACTTTTCATTTGTATGTAAATTTATGTGTATATAAGTCAGAGGGCTTTTGTTTTCAGTCTGTTTTTCTTCCGGTAGTACCCTTAGGGATATCTATGCCTATGCCACACACATTTACATGAGAACTCATGCATTCAAGTCTAAACTAGGAAGTCTGACATAAAAGGAGGAATGCTTTCTACATCTGTTTGAAGCTCTAAGTGTATAGAATTAATACCATATGACATTCTGGCCATATGAAAGATTCTGTTTCTGTTATAACTGTATACAAATAAAAATATTTTAAGATTAATTTTGTGTATTAGTTATTACAAAAGAGGTCATTGGCTAAGATGGAGGGTGTGGATATTTTTCCGTGGCAGTCTTTATCTGGCACCCTCACTGACATGGAGATAGGCTTGTCGTACAGGTGCGCTATTATTGACGATCTAGCGGCCTGTGGCAGCAAACACTAGATATCGACGTGACTGTGTCAACAGGGCCCATCTGTTCGATAGGATCCTCAGTAGGGGCCCAGCTCTAGGCATGTTCGGAAGGTTCTCTTGTCAGTAGGGGGAAGGAGGAGCAAAATGGAACGAGACGACAAACAAGAACTCATCTATGACGAGGAGCCTGTTTCGGATGGTGCAACGGATATCGTAAGTTCTGAGTTGTGTTTTAAATTTCAGAATTTCCAACCGCGGGATCCTATTTGATATAACTAATGGACTGGACTTGTTAGTATTCGGCTTGAGGAACATGGTTCTCAGGTTAGCCCCCTTGCGGAACGGCTACTTTAGGGTTAGAATGGTGTTCTGCTTTGTTGTAGAGTGCTATTTATTTCTGTTTAACGATACCCTTCATAAATGGCGTATGCACGTCACTATATATGACGTAGTAGTGTAGACTGCAATGATTGAATTTTATTATGGGTTTATTTATCCATTCCCAAAGTTCTCTATCGTACGTCCAATACGATTTAAGATATAAGGATAAGCGAAATATCCAGAGGTGCATGTCCGATTGTTGGGAGTGTGTAATGTGTTTCCTAGTAATTCTTTCGTCAAATTTTAAATATAGTTAGCGGCGTACTGTGCTTGGTGCTGGTAAATGTTCTAGTTTCATGACGATGTGCGAATGCAATATGGGTAGATTACATATGCCCCTAATACCAATAGCAATATCGCGTAGTGAGATTGCTACCAAATCTAAATTGTCTGGATCAGCACCGGTCGTACAAACGATTCACTCAACCTAAAACTTTAAATATTTCATAAAAATCTCGAATTATGCTAGATATGTGTTGGTCAAAATTTGGTAACGGGAAGTATGGGGAAAAAAAAAAAAAAAAAAAAAAAAAAAAAAAAAAAAAAAAATTTCAATCCTAATAAACTTAGACAATGGTTAAAAAAAATTGTTTTTTTTTATATAGAAATAAATTTTAGTTGATATCGTTTATTACAAAATTAAGATACTAATAAAATGTATCCATCTGTATTCTTTTTTCGATTTCCTAGGGCCTTTATTTTCATTATATAAGGGTGTTAAAGTCAAGAGTAAACTACATTTTCAACAATTCTGTCAACAATTGTATTAAGTCCAGTAATACAATCTAGAAGGGTTAAACTGTGCAAAGAAAACGATAACTAAGTTCACAACCTCAGTAGTTCGCTGTTTTTCATTTTTTTTATCAACTTCAAAAATTATATTTATTTACTTGCGTAATAGCATTTTAGTTCATAATTGACGTATAAAAAATTAATTAGTATATAAAAAAATGTAATTTGGAAAAAAATGAAGATACCATTGATCATACATGTGACTAACAATGCAAAGAGATGTGCTGACTAATCTATGTGGTTATAAACGTGTTATATTTTTAATAAATTTTAATTTAGCAACTCTCAAATCAGTGATGAAAGTGTTCACCGTGAGGGGTTGATTATTTTGATTCAAAATATTTATTGGAGGTATAGAGAATGAGTAAATTTTTGTAAAAACCCCTCATCGTTTTCGATTGAATTTAATTAAATCGTTGTAATTTCTTTAATTATAATTAAATAGTTGAGCTAATATTATCTGAGCAAAACTTCGTGGTTTCATTTCGATTGGTTATGGGTGTTACGTTTTCTTTGTTTGTTTTACTGATTCCTTATATTTACTTTATTTGGTCCCTCATGAATGAGTTTTAATTAAAATCATGGACTTTTTTTGTCTAGATTTTTTTGTGATCGCGGTTAGAAAAAATTAAACTACATTATTAGAACATTTTTATTTTCTTAGTCCTGATTTATATTTACTTATTTCATTGTGAAAAAATAAAGCATTTTTCGTTAAAAGAGCTTTGTCATTGTATGAATAATACTAAATAATTTTAGACGGGTACATTGTTTTATAATTTTTTATGAGACGTTAAGTATCGAAATAACCCTTATAGTATGCATATATTCAGAGGTTAATATTTATTGTTAGAAATAGTGAAGATATTCGCACCTTAGACTGATATTGGGTTGAAATGACTCTTTTTAAGTATGAGTTGTATAATTATTAAGTATAAGTTGTGCCCCAGATTCCCAACCTTCACAAACAGCCTTTCTCTTGATTTGTTATTTGTCATTTTATTGTAACGTTTTGTAGACAGTTTGAATTGAATTTTATTTCAATCAGTCAGTCATTCTTCTCTTGAAGATTGTTAAATGTTTCGGTTATATACATACACTTTACATAAAATGTGTTCAATTATAATCTAATCTAGTTTTTGTGAGTATTTCCTTGCTTATTCTGTAAATAGAACTGGGAGACTTGCTTTTTCTGTCCAATAATGACGTAAATAAACAAACATAGGCAAATATTTCCCCATATTTGGGTCGTATTTTATTTTATTGGCGAATCCATTTTCAAATTATTATTGGTTTTGTCCTTGTCCTTTCAATTCATATTCATTAGTACCATATGCCTCACTAGAGTAATCAATGAAGTTTCTTGTAAACCGTATAAAAACATTGGACAAATATTGTAAACTTCCTGAATAAATTAAAAAAATGTGGTCCAAGCAATTTAAATACAGAATGTAAGTACAAACTACAATGACCCACCCAAGTCATAAACAGAAACCTGTAGAAATAATTTATTAATTTATATTTTAAAGCTCTTGAATGTAAATGTGCCGCAAAACAGCACGATTCTACTCGAAATTTCCTTCCGTACCTTTTATTACCTAATTTCGATGGATACCATTAACAAATAGACAACCAGTCAAATTTGATAACAAATTTAACTGTTTTGTTGTTGCATACGTGCTATTTTAAATAAAAAAACTCATTGTGACAAAAACCTGTATTGGGGAGCCAGTGTTTGAATTTACTAGTAAGCGACTCTTAATTATTTTTTATAGACTAGCTGTTAATTTTTTCCTCGTTTGGCCATTAAGTATAACTTGCATGGAAAATTGCATGTCTCTAGGTCAAACATAATGGGAAAGTGTTCAAAGCTGATGTTGAACATTTCAATAGAAGAACATAAGAGTAAAAAGTAAAATAAATAAATTATTCGTCAATTGATTTTGCTATTTTGGACAGCGCTATTCACATTAGGTATTCACTTCTATTATTCCGATAATTCATCCCTTTTTTATTTTATCTCTCTTCCATTAAGATTATAATGAGCTAGTGGTAATAAACATTTGTCCGTTTCATTCTTTTCTTGTGGTCCATTAATTTATTAACGTCAGTGCTCTCTTCGAGTAAATGTTACGTCAACAACTATTTAGGTGACCGGTGACCTTGAGACGGTGATATGCATTAGGTTATTGACGAATATTAAACTTAAAAGATATGTTTTCTATGAAAAGAAATACATATTGCCTCTACCGTTCAGGAAGTCTAGGCTTCCGAATTCCTTCACCAATTGGGTCTTTTATAACATATAATCCCGAGTTTTGCGTCAACTTCTTTCGCAGCTGCGCCTTCCAACAATCTTACGGGGGTGGTCTGAAAAGTTTCCGACCTAACAAAGCTTTTATTTCACTAGCTTTTATTTATTTTATTATCATCTTTATGTTGAGGTCGGAAAATTTTCAGACCAGCTGTGTATACTCAACCTAACAGTTTTCCTTCTCCTGTTGAGTTTCCAGTCGAAGATTTTGCTATTATTCATCCCTACAACATGATCCGGCCTCAGGTTTGAAGCTTCATGAATTTGACTGCGTCGAAATTTTCATAAATGCTGTTTATCACAGCTTTTCCACCCTTCTCATTCCCTTACGGATTCAAAAATATTTTTTGGAACTCCAGAAGCCACCAGTTCTTATCAACTTATTCGACGAGGACTGGAAAGCCTGTGTTATTCTTCGCCTTTGAGATTTTCCTGAAGCTGTTGTTAATATTAACCTTGAACATCCTAGTTTGTCTTGTCTTGAAACTATAAACCCGGTGCATAGAGTATGGAGGAGTTCATGACTAGTGGAAGATATGATGACTCATCTCTAGTGCTTTATTTCCTAACCAGCGATTATATGTACGGTAAGCTCCTAAAGAGCTCATACCTAGTCTATGCAAGGAAGTATGCAAATCGATAGGTTAGTTCAGTGGTTTTTCAATGGGAATTAGGCTTTCTAATTTTAATTTAATAGGTTTAAAGGGGGTGCTCCCAAGAAGTATGGGGGGGGATCCCTTCAGAGTTAGACTACTTTGTCCTGTACACAGAGTTTTACGGGAATCCTCCAGGGCCCAGGCTGCGCCTCTTTCATCGATTTTGCAGGAAGATCTTTGCTAGCAAGTTAGCAATGTTAACTTGTTATTTTATTAAAGTGGAAAAAAAATGTTAATAAGAAAATTTTCTCCCTCAAAATAAATTCAGGTAATCCCGGTTTGGGTGAGCATTAGGTAGGTCATATCCTTCAATAGGTGTTATATTTAAGAATAGATAAATATAGGCATGTGGACTACCTAAGGTTTATGCATCTGCGAATGCAGCACGAGGAGACAGCTGTAATTCCAAATTTATTTATTTATTTTTGTCATTGTATATATATTATCAATAAAGAGGTTTTGAAAGAAAAAAAACCTAGGGTTCGGTTATATCGGAGACTGGATAACTTTGCTTTTTACGTTGTTGTCCTGTTCAAAAAAGGGGAGGATGAGGAGGATCTAGGAACACTTTACTGTATTACAACAATATGATTGTAATCAGCGATACTAATTCAAGGTGTCTGTCATAGCCCATTAATGGACGGAGAGAGTAAACAATAACTATGTCTTGTAATACTTTGTAATATAACCATGTGCGTTGTTCAGTATTATCACAGTCATAGCATTGTCTAAAATAACTATCAAATTACTTAAATATCAGCAACTTAATTTGTAATAAGTGGCATAGTCAAGTGTGTCACCCAGGTAAGTCTGACTGGTCAAAACCGTCTCTAGGTGGTTATGGCAAAACATTTGTAATTATTGGATGTTGATACACGCTGGGTGAGAATGGGGTAAAAATTCTTGCCATGCTATATAAATAGTTGGTATCTAACTGAAAACCAACTTGATCAGCTTGAGGGATACTGAGCAAGTAACCGTATCTGTTTGAGATTGCACCAGCAACTGTCTTTCTCACTTGGCTCCATAGCAACAAAATTCTTGTGACACCCACGTTGTAAGTTTTGTGGAAGAACCAAGTGGACAGACAAGACCAAGTGGAAGTGGTGGACAGGCTTAGGTTTTACACTAGCAATAGCCTAGACATTTGTATTTGCCACTTGAGATATTATTTTTACCGGCAAAAATCAATCATAAACTAGATTTTTGTTATGTTTACCTTTTCTAAATCGATTGAAACCGTTTAGCTTGACTTGACGAGTGAAGTTTTGTTTTGTATCGTATTGTATTTTAGAATATATTGACGTTAAACACCAACTTCGAAAATGCGTTACTAAAATAACGGGCCCTGAAATAACTTATCCTCTCATTGTTTACAATAGGTTTTCTCAAACGTAATTAGTTCCAGTTAGTGGATTCCCGTAGGGAAATTGGATAATGTTGCTAACAATCATATCTTGTATCTTCTATGTTTAATAATTTTAGTTATTTTACTGAATGTATTTGTTTGTTTTTTTACATCAGCAACGCAAACAGTAGATGCTAATTAACAATAACAAATATAAAAAAGCAACGTTGAGCCCTTATCTTGGAACTTAGCTATATGAATCGACAAGGTTTCAATTTTTAATATAATAATGAATAAAATAAAATTTTGTAATTCGTGGCTTAAAATTATTAGTAGATTCAGATAATGAATGTAATAGAAAGGTATTACAAAAGAAAATAGTAAGTTGTCCTAAACTTTTGAAGTAAGATATGGATGGAAAAAACAACAAAAAAACACTCCGTCAGTTATAATTACTTAAAAAATCACGAGGAAAGGATCGATTAATTATGAACATACATTTATATGTTGTGTGTGAAATACTTTAAATATCTGGATTCTTAGTAATAAAGCTAATTGTTCTTAACTTAACGTGGTTCAGTAATTATTATTAGTGAGCTATATAATTCCATTGGTGTAAATTTAAACAAATGTTAGTTAAATGGAAGAATTAGTGGCATTGGCAGAATTCGGACCCTTCTGGTTTCTGTTCAGACGCCCTTACCAACCAGGCTATCCCTAATTCACTTATCATCCTCTGTCTGTATCATCCTCTCAGAGGGTCTGATTCTCTGTCAATTGCTAAATTGTTTTATTGTAAGCAATAATTGGTTTTTCTTTAACCATTAATTATTTGAGGCTGATTGGAAAAAGTGAATTTTATTCGGTTTTTTTCGCGTTTTAAATCTTGCGTTTTAAGTTTCTTAGGTTTATAACAATAACATTATATAATAGTTCTAAGAATTATAGCAATCGTTTTGCACAAATATTTCCCTTTATATATATATATATTATTTAGGGGTGGGGCGGAACAATCACATTTTGTTGACTCCAAATTTAAGGAGACAAATTTAGACAGAAATAGAATATCCAAATTCAAAGCACTTATATTTCTTCAGTATGATTATAATTAATAGTTAGTTATTTAAACATGTAAACAAACGTGACCTTATTTGTCATTAATTTTGTTTAAAATTTGCAAAACTACAGTGAAGTCCCGATTATCCTCAGGTCCTAATCAATGACGTGCAAATAGGCAAAATGTATATGCACGATTGAAATTGAAATACAAATGATAATTTATTAGATTTTTTAAATTTTAAAATTAATACTTTCTTGCAACTAATATCAAAAATAAATAAAATTGTGACGTTTTGAAATGTTTACCTTACATTAAAAAAAATATAATATTATTTGCTTATGTTAACAATTATCTAATAAATAATATGTTGCTTAAAAAATGTTTAGTTTTAATAATTAAAATATTATTTAATAGTTTTAATAATTCTTGTATTACCCTTCAAAATATTTTTGTCCGCGGAGCACTCAACCCCAATTAATGCGGATAATTGTTTCTGCTGTAATTGGAAAGTGATCTTGGAGTCTTGCTCATTGAATTTGTTTTAGAATTGTATTGTCAACTCCGTGAGACAGAGCCTACTCTGTTGAATTGTTCACGGGGAAATATGGAATTCCCATAGTTTTTTAACCTCCGCGGTATTCTATGTTTTTCTTTTCCTGCAGTGCAACACTAATAGTTGTGGTGATGGTGAGAAGCAGTTGTCTTTAGTGTAATTCAATGAACAATACAATGCTCTGACACCATTGCATAACCCCGGTTAGAGCAATGCTGAATTAAATCGGATTTCAGTAATTATCTTTTTGACGAAGGCCTTTCATTCAGAGCAGAGTTTTATTTGTTAGTTTCCGATATGTTAGTATTCAGTGGATCAATGGACGGTCACAATTCATTGATTTAACTTGATGGTCAGCGCGCGCCCCTGCCTGCTACTTAAATATTTGCGGCCTTTGTGGCATAATCTGTATTTACTTTAATTCGCCAACAATGGCTAGGAAAATGCAATAAACTTTGTGAGGTTAACCCTGCCAACGCCACTGATTAATAATATTTCCTTTTAACGTTGAAGTCACGAATTCGTGGTTAATCCGACTTGTTTGTTCACATGATTACGGTTGCAGGTTGCCTTTCGCCCAGGTTTCTATTTCATTTAAATGGCGTAGAGCATTTGTATGTAGAACTATCTGATGACAGGAAACTATGCACATTAAAATAACCTACTCCTATCAAACCACCTTAATTCCCTAGCACAGTCACTACACTCCGCCGCCCATCCTTATAATTCCCCTCGGAGACTAAAGCAGCAGTGGCCTCGTGATCTTGGCCAGCTTCCACTGGCTCGTATCCTATGGCTGATAGAGTAGCATGGGGGGCTTCCCAAGACTCTTCTTTCTTTTGCATGTGAAGGAATCACAACCATGTAGGTTTGGGAGGTCTCTGAACTATTTGTAAATACTGTATGAATGAGAAAGTGAATGAAGAATTGTAAATATGAGTGAGAACATTGATCGCAATTACTTATTGCCCAATAAGGCAGATTTTATCACAATAAAGATTTTTGAGAACGTGAAAATCTGTGCGTTGTGTACCACGCAAGATTAAAATGAATAACTTCCCATTTCCTTATTAAAAAGTGATATCTTAATTGCTTATTGAGTAATACATGAATGAGTAAGGAATAAATAAATCACGGGAAGTAAAAAGATTACCTATATCTTAATCACTTAAACCCGCATACTCAAGTAGATTCTCCCCTAGACTCCAGCAAAGATAAGAGGCCTAGACTATTTTAAGTGAATTAGATTTGACATGATTCTTCGATCTTCTAACAAGTTTCGGTTTTTGTAGCTTTTTTCCTACTATAATTGTAATAATTTCCTACTATAATTTGATTTTTATTGAAAATAATAATGAACAATTCGCGTCTACCACGAAATATAGGTTTGATAAAGTGAAGGGGAATTGTGTTGTCAAACAGTACTTAACTTAAAAAGAATAGAAAAAATCACCTGTCTATACAATATACTAGAAAAATTCAAATCTTTATTTCAGCCTTTTATGTTCAAAACCATTGCCGCTTAAACATTAGTATTGTGTGAAACTGTTTTTAATTGTTGTCATACAATTTACAGCTGCTTAGAAGTTCTCGAGGAGACTCATTTACCTGAATAGATCTTCATCCTTCGGCTACAATAGGCCTGCATAAGTATTACGTCCTTAGGATTTTTGCTCCCGGCTTCTATTTAAATGAGAAATAATTGTATCCTTGTTTCACTTAACAACAAAAGAACACTGTCTAGAAAATATTTAAAATTTACTGCTGATTATTAGTTCAAGAATACCTTAAGGTCTTGACCCCCAACAGAATTTCTAAAGGTCTTAAACGATATCCGTGACGAATTCGATTTGCATCTGACATTAATCTGAATAATGGGGGGGGGGCTATATATTTTTAAGAACCTCCTACGAACCGCCGCAATATTTTTCACAAGGTACTGATCAGTATTCGGGTCGATTTGATTGGCCTGGAAATTAAGAGGTCTTGGGGTCATAAGTTTTGAGACCACACCTCCCCTCCCGTCTATGTTTTTTCGGGAAATGCAGAACTATATCAATGCCATATTTGACGTCACAGAGAAAAAAATAATATCATAGTAAGGTCGGGGTAGTGAGAAGTCCATATATCTGTTTCCTATTCAACCTCTAATGCTTCGCGTAGCCTAAAGCTTCGGTGGCTTGCGACGTATTGTGAATATATGTGTATTTCTTGCGGCTGTGGCCTTTACCACTTTCCCACCCATGTCTTGAGCGTCTGTGGGTCCCATGGCCTCTCTTCATGTCTTCGGTACTTAGCAAAATGGTTAGATAGGTATATGCGAGAAACCCCCATGTTCAAAAGTTTTCCATCCTGACGCGCTTGCCTCACCGGCATTTGGCTTTATATATTTATTGTACGAATGGTGGTATGAAGTTAAACTGTAAACTGTATACAAAGCACGAATGAACTATCGCATCGGAATTATCATTAAATGGTGGATAAGCAAATTATAATCTAAAAAAATTAACACAGAATTATTAAAATTTTAATCAGTGTGATTACATACCATGAATATCAATTGTTAATTAATCGACTCCCAATATCTGATTGTATGCTCATATTTACACATTTGTCCTGATTATGCCAGAATAGGTGAAACGTTGACTGTAGCTGATATATTTTCAATAGAAATGCTGTTTTGGAATGACTGAAGGTTTCTCTCAAAATATCTCTTTTTAAATTAAAATAAAATGAAAACATATTTTAAATAACTGAGATAGCAATGTAATAAACTATAAACAGTAGAGTAGGATAGGACGCAAGAGGCGGGCTTCCTCGAAAACAGTTTGTTCACACCAGATTGAATGCACTAGGCCTTCCAACAGACCATCTAACTCTGGGTGCTGCCGCGAGATGACGTGCTTGTGGTGTACTCAAGCTCGCTGATTGGTCCAGTCTGACTCATTCACATGAATATCTACATGATCTGTGATAAAGGTGGATTGACCACCTCTAATTTTGAAGGTATATTCCATAATTAGTTAAAGTATGCTGATTAGGCATTGGTTAGAATACAATAGCGAGAAGTATGAAAACAATTCGAAATGGGGCGAACTTTTAAGATTTGAAAAATTAGGGCTGTGAAGTTGTTGAAGGTATAAAGAACTGATTATTTTTCTTTCATTATTAAGGCCCCTTTAAGAAGGTGAGTTGAAAAGAAATTCAATGATATTACAAAAAATATAGTTTTGAGATTGAAAAAATTCGTTTATTTAATATTGTCGGAACCATGAAATGAATTTTTGTGCCATTATTTAAGCTCTCATGAATTGATGATCTGCAACAGCAGTCCTAAAAGTCATACAATCTACCTAAAATTTGTATTTGTAAAATTCTCATTTTAAGCGATTATGTTTAAATGTTTATTTTTAATTTTAAAATACCATATTTAAATCTTGTCTAATTCTCTAACTTTTAAGAATTTTTAAGCCACAATGCAGAAGCTATTTTAAGTTTTAAAGTGCTGATTTTACATAGATAAAAGTCAAACTGAACAAAAATAGTTTCTAAAATGAATGTGATTATGAGTACCTTAACTGGTGAACTTTCGTTGTTTTAAATTTTGTAGGTTTAATTGTTTTTGAATATACATACTTACTCTCATTTTAAGATATTTATAATTTTTGAGATCCAACAATATAATCGCCGAGCCTGTTTTATAGGTTGTCATGTTAATGTTAAAAAGTCGATTACTAGTGACCAAGAAAACAAATAAAATGAAGTACGAATAATATGGCGTAGTTTTACACAAAAGATAAATATATAACTAAAAATATATATATATATTCTACATTAAATACTAACATAATGTTATCTTCAATTCTTTTTTCATCAAAATGTATGCTAAAGATGGTTCAGTGGGTTTGAGTACTATTTTCAATGAACTCATGAAGATGTGACTCTACCACCTTCCTTTTGGGGATGCGGATGGCCTAAATTTGAGGATTAAGTTCATGTTTATTTTTCATCGATTTTATGTTGGTCTGCACAATTAATAATTAAGCCCATTTGTCACGTTCAATGGTTTTGACTGGTTGCATCATGATGTAAGAAAATATACTACTAATCAGTAACGAAACAGTCTATAGCATGCCGATAATTACAAATATGTTGCGTTATAAATCAATAAATCAGGAATAAATAATAATACTGGTTTCAACCTTTCCTTTAAATAGTCAATGAGTATATTTTTCCAAATTAATCCATGGTATCAGACATAGTTTCTACAATCTAAATATACCTAGATTATTTGCATATGCTAACAGAGACAGAATGAGAGTGACGAATGTATACTCACGTTCTCACATATCAGTTTTATGCTCACACGAGCTACATCCGTGTGTCTTTGTACCTTGCTCATTCTAGTAGTTTGTTAAATATAGAGGCGAATAAGCAGCAACCAAACTCTTCAGTTCTACAAATAATTTGTTGGTGAGATATTGTGGGATTTTTATTAAATTTTATCATTTCATTGTTTGTTGAGTTCTCACATGGGTAATAAGATTAAGAAAAAGTCTATGGTTGATGATTATTGTTTTTATGACTTCTGATTGTTCTGGTCGAATGACTCCCGTTTCTTCTGTGTTCAGAATCAAGGTCACACCGAAAATACTTTTTTCCTTTATAAAGTAACATTTTTTTGATATCTAGTCAATTGACTAAATATTAAATGAGATTTATTCATATCTTGCTCCAAAACTAACTTTGTTACGTACGAACTTTTTACTTCCCAACAAACCATCTGCTCATAGTTAAATAAATATCCCCCTCTGTTTATCCTATTTTTCTCCCTTTTTGTTTCTTCTATTTATGTAATGTAAGCCTTTTTTTTTTTCCAAAAAGCAACGTAATTAGCTCATATACATCTAATTCCCTTGTTTACAAGCACCCTGCTAACTAATATGTAATGTAAATCTGTATAGAGAATTTATTACTGGATTAATTTATTTTACCTGCAGGGGATATCTTATCTGATTATTCAGTAATATACCAAAGCGCTGACACGGGAAAACTAGTAAGTAATCAAATGCTAATTTAAACTCAAATGATGAAAAAACTCATTTTTTTTACTACCATCTTCGCCTCAAGTAATCTTAATTTTATTAATCCAGGATAAGTTTCTGTCCAATGTTCCTCAGGAATTAGTTGTTATAATTTATACTACATACTACTATAATATATACTATAAATACGATATATTATTCGATTCCACATAATGTAAATTGCAATGAATATTTAATAATTTTATACGCTCTATATTTCCATCTAAAACATTGCTATGTACTGGTGAAGTCTTTATGGTTGGCCGAATTCTTGCTGATCGCTTCTTCGAAGGATGTTTGTTGTTTTTTTAATTTATTTATTCTCTGAACTCCTGTTCATTTATTTATTGAAATAACAGAATAAATACAACATATGCATTATTTAGTATGGGTTCCTTGTACTTTATCAGAGCGGCATTTTAAGGACAAATCGTGTTACGCTAAAAAGAAACTATACTATCAAAACGGGACCAAGTGATGGGGCTCACTTTCAGGTTACAAACTTAAAGACTTAACAAAAACTAACATAAACTTTGATGCACTCTTCGGCAGCCTGCTGCTACTGATAGGGGAAGGGTGGAGAGAATATCGTGTTGAACAAGGGATTAGTCAGAAAATTCATCGTATTGAAAACCGTTTATGTCTACGTATCGACCGTTAGAGATTTACGTGTAGCTCATGATTTCTCCGCTGCTGGAATGCTGTATGACGGACCACTTTCATATCCCGTTCTAAAACTGCTAGAGCTGGTCAGCTGTTGCTTCCGTCTGATGACTAAAAAGCTGTGCACCGTTCACCAAAGCCGGCCGGAATAACTCAGGTATATTACCAGCTTGAGACTAATTTTTCACAGGAGCGAAAATTATGGAAAATGCATCTTCGGCTGACTCATTGACTTGTCACACATTCAGGGAATACAAATAAAACAATTTAAAATGTTTTTTGTCATTTAAAAACAAAATTTTTTTTTTTTTAATTTTTGCTGATGTATTTTGTTCCCTTTCTCCTGGCTCCACTTTCATGACCAGGTTGACGATGCTGTTGACAAGAGAATTCTTTCACGTTCTAAATATTGGCACTTTTGTTATCTCCTCTCTTACGAGGATAGAATAAACACAACTCTGATTTTTTCCATATTAGGCCCTTGAGAATGGAGGTGTTGAAAACGCTAGCGCGTATATGTTATTGATAATAGACTGAATATATAACCCCACAACCACTAAACACATTGAAATTATTGATCAATTTCTTGTAAATTGCCGTTCTAATTATTTTTTGGAAAACGGTTGATGTATCAAGTTAGCTAATCAGTTTGTCATCGGATGTGTAACAGACATTTATTAAAACTGAAGCACTTGATACAACTATCTTAACAGATTTGATATCACCACTTACTTATCAACCAGATGAGTCAATGATTATAAGCCGAAAACAGATGACTCGTTATGATCAGCAGACAGGTATTCTATGAGATTCCCCAGTTCTTGTTAGAAATCATTCAAAAATAATAACAAAAATCTAAGGCGAATTTCGTTTCTTTAGATCGTGTAACGAGGAAAATTTTTTTTTTTTTAATTCTATGTCAATCAAATTTTTATGTCACACAAAAATCTATAAAATACTGCCAACAACTGTGAAATATTCTGCAGCTATGTTTAAAAAAGTATGTATTTTTGTCTTTTGCTAAGTAAATTTGTACGCTAAAAGCTACCTGTTTACTTTTCGTGTAAATTAATTCATATCGCTAAAATAGGACATGCAAATTTTTACACCCTTTGCAGGTAGACATGAGTTGAAAAACGTCGGGTTAGCTAAGTATGGCATAAGTTATGTTTTTTAAATAGATCAGCATTTTTTTAAAAAGTTTTTTCACCCAAAATTATACGAGTAAGGAAGGAAGGATAGCCCCAAAATACATGGTAATTTAGCTTGTGTTCAACGATCGACCTTCAAAACCTATTATGAAAAAGTAGGATGGGATCAAAAGGTAATAATCCTGAACGAAATAAAACGAAAAGTTGTTTTTACAATGGGTTATAATTCTCTAGGTAAGTAGTGTTCACGATAAGAAAACCGGATATTTTTTCAGTTCACATGCCTCAGAAGGTCAGATGTAGATTTGAATGCATTCTGAAGCTTTTCTTGTCTTCTTTGTAATGGTACATGCATACATGGGAGTTAGTACAAAGAACAATAGGTCATAACCTAGTTCTATATTATACCTGTACATAACTTAGCTTATATCAAGAATTTGTTAACAGCTACCAAGAAATTTGAATTGATTCTCGGACAACTTGATTATTGTTTAATTTATTCTTCAGTTGATAGGTTTTCCTCGGTGTGTTTCAACAACTTCATAATTTATTCATAACCGGTTTGCAGTTATGATAAATAAGATCTCTAGGTAATCTCTACTAGTGCAATCACTGAAAACTAGAGGGAAATAACAATCACTGCTCATGAACGAGTCATTCATGTATTAGACCGACACAATTAATATTAATTGGCGTATTAATTAATTCACGTATACGCGTAGTCACTTGTCTTAGAAGTCGAAGAAAGATACGATTAGTATACAAAACTCTTTTCGTTTTTCTATATCTTCTAGGGATTTACCATAAATGTGTACCTTATTTCATTACTTATTATTGATTACTTAAACTGTATAATTTTTACTTAACTCGTCCTGCTTTTGTTTCCACTAGATTCAGGGTCCAAAAAACACTCAAAAACTTGCGTCTCTTGCCTAGATTGTACCAAAATAAATTTCAAACCCGCATCCCCCCCCCTCCCAAAAACACCTTTCCACCATAGAAAATTGTATACTCTTTTGATTCTTCATTGTCATGACAAATGAAACATTTTTATAAGGTTTCATCAACGGATCAATTGTTTGGTTTTATGTGTCCTATTTCACGAGTACTTCAGCTCCTGAACACTCTTAAGTTTGTCAATGTCCACTGCGGTTGTTTGTTATCCTCTCTGAGAATCTCCAGGCTCGACCAAAGCATTTGAGGAATGGTTTCATAATATTTACAATCGATATTCCCTGAGGCCACTGCATTTTCCAGCGCTACACTGACTGGATGTGTAGTTACTTGGACACCTCTTACGTACCATCATGCCCATGAATTTTTTTCACCTTTACAATCTCTCCCAGTTCAAGTGTGCTATCAATCTTGTGATACCAGATCCTGTCTATTCGATCTGCATCCTTCCTCCCATAGCGCTTTCATCATCTCCTAATCTGAGCCTCAAACCTGTGAGCCCTCAATTTTAAGAGCTGGTTTTCTTTCTCTTTATTTTTTCTTAATTATTATTGTTATATAGAAAAATAATTCAAGTGAGACTGCATCCGATTCTAATTAAAATACTAATGAATGGATCAAATTGAAGTTTCTTGGAAGCGGTCTTCCTATTTTATTGCTAACTTGATGCTGCCTTATTAGGTCGTGGTTAACTAAATGCCCCCTCCTTCTTCACCGGATAGAATACAAAGTACACACGACTAACTAAATTATTCATGAATAAATTACCAAACAGAAAACAACGGGTCATTTTTGTTTTTTTGGCTTATCCAGCTAAGTTTTTCCAATTACAATTACATAGTTTAACGTGTACAATTAGCACCTGCGCCTTCGTATCAAGAAATAAATTTTTATATTTTTTTAATGAACGAAATTCATATATAAACTTACTATACCAACATACATTTCACAATAATCATATCTTCATCTAATGTAGAACAAACATTTAAGACACAAAGAGTGGCACTTTACAAAATGAGGAAATAAAACTAAACGAAAAGAAGAGCAAAAACACAGAAAAAGTATATACTTTATAAGGCAAAGTAATAAAACCAATTTAATTTAGGAACTAACTTGTAATCCATTTAAAACAATAATAAATCATTAATTAAAAAACCGTATTCATTGTCAAGTTCGCTGCTCAATTTACTTGGGAGTTGGGATGACCCTACCCCAATACTTTTTAGTGCCTGGGTGGTATTGACAACACTATTTAAAATACAATATATAAACTCTTTATTAACTTGAATCACAAGCAATAAATAAAAGTACACTTGCTGGCTTGGCATGGATGAGATGACACATCTTGGGGGAATGTGGATGGCGCTAGACTATTGATGATATAAGCTGACTTGGAGCCTACGATGAGTTATTAATTAGTAATGTGCCACAGCCCGTCGTCAATTAATGTGAATAACATAACATCTTTAGAGCCAATTAATTTCAATATTCTAGTTCTATTGATTATACCTATGAAAGAAATTCAGTTAAGACCAAGTGGTTATAAGTGTTTTTTTTACATTTGTTCTCAACCAGGAATATTTTGTTTAGTGAAATAAGAATGTTTTCATTTTGATGTTCTCTTTTGGTAGAGACTGATGATTAAATCTATATGTGTGTCTATAATCTTGTTCAGGGTTCTTCACATATTGTTTGTTTTGTTTTTTCTTGAGCACTTCTATTCGTGTTAATGTTCTATCATGCCAGTAGTTAGACCTAACAAGAGGTGTATCATTACAGTATTTAATTATTGATTGAGGATTTGGTGAACGAAAGGTGGACAAAATTATGTATCCCGATCAAGCATATTTATTATATTTTTTTTTTTAATTTCCAAAGTTTTGTTAATATTAATAGGGCTTCATTATTAATATATTAATATTAATAGGGGGCCGTGACGCCGTGGGTTCTACACCATCTAAGTGATTGGTGGTTAGTGTTTAATTAATGTATCCCTTACTGTCCACTACTGAATAGCCTATGTCATAATTAAATATTGCAAAGTTTATTATTGTTCTCTAATGTTCAAAAGTATTTTTGCCCATTTGTCTCTCAAGTATTTTTCTTTGTTAAACCCTATGTTTTTGCTTAGCTCTGGCTCTTTTTTTTTTTTATGGTAGGTTATATTTCCTATTTTAGTTGTTATTTACATTTTCTGAAGCATTAAAAATAGTTGCCAGCTCCTAATCTATATTATTTCATATTTAATATTCAATTTTTTTGTTTTTCTATACTGTATTTTTCTATGTTACCTTTTTCCATTTAGTTTATTGGGCTTTTTAGATTGGTTATTCACCTGTCCCAGGTAAGAAGCTGGATTAGTCACCTCACGTTGAACTGGGAAAACTAGACTTATCTGGTCTTAAGTTGTTGTTTTTTTTAAAGAGGGAGGAAAAGGTTTAGCAATGTGATTCCTATCACATTCCTCGATTCATGTATGGTACGAGGATCTGTGTTAAGGGACTTTTTATTTCTCCTTTTTCGCAGCGACTGCAAGAAACGACCTACTTTCTTGACTTTCTAAATTGCTAAATAAAGTCATAAAACCTCGAAATAAAAAAAAAAACTCGGGATATATATATTTTTATTAAATTGTTTTGATCAGTAAGAAAAGTGGAAATAAATTTATTCAATGAGCTAGTAACAAATCCTGAATAGTGAGAATTTCCTTCGAAGCAAATACGGGGAAATTGTTTTCGTCTGTGATTGACTGCAAGATCCGCGATTTGGCCTTAATAACAATCCCGGAGGAAGGGGGGGGTGAATTAGGACACATCGATCATGTTTCTCTGGCTTTTACAATTTTTGAAGGTACTTTCAATGATCAGTAATGATGATAATTTACTTCTTTTTTTTTTTTTGTAATAATACCTCGGATAATGTATTATTTTTTTTATGTGTTGAAAAGAAAATTTTTAATGACCGAGCACAAAAATAATTATACGTTTTAAAAAAGCACCTTACCGCGCTTATATCCCGTGGTTATAATCTTTAACTAGACAATCGAAAATATGGTAGAAACAGCAGAAAATTATTGTAAGCGGTTGAAAAGACCTTTTTTGATAAAAAATTGGAATATCGTTCTTACTGGCAACGTTTGTATCTCAAGAAAATTATTGTTTATAGCAAAGGCATTAATTCCACTGTAGTTGTTTCACTATAACTTAGTTAATATGAAGAAAATGCCCAACTCTCGATATTTTTTCTTTACTTTCTTTGTATATATTACAATTTATTACCAACTGAGCTACCTGCGGAGGGAGGATCCCTTTTCACTCCAATAATTTCCATCTGACTTTTCCTCATTCCTATATTTTGAATTTAGAGCTTTGAAACAAAATTTTGGTTTATAATGGATAATTGAAAAAAAGTTTAGTTGGTGAAAATGAATCATCGATATAGAAATAGTTGGCGAGGCGGCCGATCCATGCAACGCATCAACTAGTAACACTATTTTTCCAATTGATTCGTTAGTGAGTTCTGTTGATGTTGACAGTGTTGTTATAGCAGCGAAATGAAGAGAGCAATATGTCAAATGACCTTTGGCACGCTGATTCCGAGAGACGTCATATCAGTCTGCCATTTGTGTGGTGTTCCCTGCGACCTGTACAGATAATATTGACATCTCCGTATTATTGATGTTGTTCTGGTGCCACCAAGGTGTTGACCTATGCCAAGTGTAAACTTCATCTTTTAGTATTATTGGTTGTGACGCCAGGGCTGCGGCTGGTTCGTGAATGCCCTACCAGATGGCGCCCCGGATGTTTGTTTTGTCAAGTGTGCTTTCACTGGAGACTGTGGCGTGATCTCGACGGGCCGACTGAGCGCCTCGTTCCACGTCCCCCGTTCTCTTCAAGTAGAAAGAACGCAAGAAGAACACACATTATATAAGTGAACGTGGAACTTGCCTACGAAGGACAGCAAGTCTGTTCTGGGACACTTTGTGAGTGGTGTAGTGTTGCATGTACTTTTGTGGTTGTGCTGACATGTGAACCGTCTGTGGGTTGACTGGTGCAACATGATATATTCGCGTCAGATCATCCTCGACCGGCTGTTGTCATTCCGTCGCAGCTCCAGAACCATCACCCGCCAATGCAGGAGAAAGGTAACCAACTAATAACTGGTCATATCCGGATGTACCTGGTTATCGCTAATCCATGTATCCTCTATTGTATACTAATGTGCTTATCGCGAACTGAAAAGTTGTTTGGAAAGTATTTATATAAAATATGTTTAAAGTGAAGGGACTGAGAAGGTCAGCGTGAATTTTTTTGAATACTTATTAAATGATTGTGAAAAAACTGCTTCTTGTATTTAACCGAAGATAATTTATTTTAAATCATCTTGGTCGTGGAAAATTACTTTTCAGATCAGTTGTATCATTTTAAGTGTCACCCTACCCCCATACCTGTAGCAAGTACAGGGTCTTCATTAGTGATCGGCAATTATTGAGAAAAACGCTATTAAAATCTTTTTTTTTTTTGTCTGTTTCTTACACTTAGAATTTTTTTTTTTTTTAAACATGATTGGCTTAGAGGTGTCAGCTGACCGGTTTTTTGCTTGTTTTTTTTTCCTGTCGCCAATGTACATTAACCATCCTGCGATCTTTTTATAAAATACGCTTAAAATTTTAGAAAAATCATATTATTTTTACATTCACTATCGTAAAACATAAATATTGACTATTGGTTGTTTTAATCCCCATATGAATCCTTCGGCTCTTCTGAAATGGTGTGTTCGGAATTCTTAACGAGCTCTTTAAAGTTGAAAAATAGTACAAGAGTTTATCATGGCCACGATGAGAAGTGAAGCGGACAGGTTTTTTTTATTTGTGTAAAGTTTATCATCGCTTTCCAGCTATGCTCCTGCCATTGTCCTATCTCACCATGTCCATTCCTGTGGGAACTATTCAGTTTTCCTGCTCTAACTGATGCAGTAAATTTGGCCCTGTCAAGTATTAGGGCTTAACACTATATAATAGAATAACATTTACTGGTTAAAAAGTTTTGTAAAATTTCGATTTGCTCATCCAATAAATGGTGCAGTAATAGTGATTTAAGAGCTCATTAATATCTTATACACAATTCCATCCAATCAATATGTATTGTTCATTCTCATCCAAAACGACACTCATGTAATATGTGCACACATAATTCCCTCAGAGAGCTGGTGAAGAAATCGTCGCAGCACGAAGCCCCCTCCCCCTCCGCCTCACTCTCCGATTGCTTTGCTGAATGGCGAAGACCAGAAATAGGGCAAGAGAGCCACAGGCGCTCAGGACATGTGTTAACATAAGTGGATAAGGAGGACTATAGGATTTGGATATATCTATGTTTTCATAGAATTCGGAAAATCTTGAGTTTATAAGATCCAGGACACTAGGTGCATTGAGATCATTGGTTAGGGATGAGTTCGTGATGTGAAGGCTACCTTCACGTAACGCTACGTTGGCTATTGTTCGGAGAAGTTTGTATTGGGATCATTTAATTAATTCGTTTATGGAAAGTTTGGCTATACCTCACAGTTCTAGTCCGTGTGTCCTGATATGTTCTATTTACAATTATTAAAAATTTACATCCAAAGAAAGCAATAATGGCAGGATCGGGAGCCGAATCCGGGACCTCCCTGATAGCCACGGGGACTCTAATTTGTTATTAATTAGGTATTAATCATTAACAATTACCACACTATCTATGCCTTAACAAATATTGCTAATTAACATTTACAGAAAAATGCATAATAAAATAAACAACGTTAAAAGGCTTATACAGAACCTTACTTTAATAGATACTAAAAATATTTACTCAAAAATAAGCATTCCGTTCTATTCTGTTATATGCCTCCCCCAGTATGAAAGTTTTCCATTTGCCTATCCAACTACAAAAAACTTGAAATAATTCAAAATCTATGTATGAGGATTGCAAATAGATACTCATTACACCGGGTTCTATAAAATGTTATCAGTCTTTTTGCTAACATTAGAACAGCATGTATACTACCAAATATAAACATTTTTTAGTAATATAATTTTATCAGGCAATCCCTTGAATTCCGAAAATAGGTAATTACGACAAACTTAAAAAAATATAAGACGAAAAGGATTAGCAAAATGTCGAAATAAAATCTGGCATTATCAAAGGAAAAGGTAAATAAAGTTATATCTATTTATGAACAGAAACGGTCTGTTTTTCTCCTAGTATTTTCCGCTTAGATAGCAACGATTAAATTAATTGGTTTGAGTATGTCTTTCCCCTCATGCTGTATTTAACGTGCAAGGTTATTTTAAAAACAAACAAAATCCCGTATACATTCAATACAATAAACCCTCCATTAAGTCGTGAACCTTTTTTTTTTTTTTTTTACCTCAAACACCTTTCAACATAGACCGATTAAGCATAAGAATAGTTTATTGCTATTTTAAGTTTAATTTAAAATTATAGACTATGGCCAGAGAAAAAATAATCTGTAATAGAACTTAAAATACTTTAATTAAAATAGATGGGCGCGCTCTTTTGGTATAATTGAGTCGAATGTGAGATCGATCGATCATAAATAGAAACGACTAGTGTGTACAAACATTTCTGTTAAAAACTTAAATCCCCGTTTATTATAGAATGAAAATATTCCATAATTTCTTTGCAAAATTGGAACTAAACCTATTCGAAATGGAAGCTGTTTTTGGACACTATTTTGGAGAACAACCCAAAATCCTGTTAGAGAATGATGCTACATACCGAAAAATCACTTCATATTTTATGATTTTGTTGTGTTTTCACCCATCTGACTGTCTGTTGGTTACTTCGTGATTGTCCTCTGTCCAAGTTAAAATTTTAAATTTTAAATAGTGATCTCATTTGATATTGGCAAGATGGGAAAGATACAGCCACCTCCAACGTGATTAAGTTTCCATAATTAACTTGGCGATAAATGTAGACATATGTTTCTATAATGTTGAGTAAGGTATCGACAAATTGTGTTGTATCTACTGTGTTGTGTGTTTCTACATTATTGGCAATGTATATATTTTTCTTGTGATTACAAGAGCCATTAAAATCGTGATCGCAACTTTATGTTAATTTCTGTATTTTTCAGATGAATTATGTTTTACATGGCAGGTTATTTGTATATAAACTCTAAATGATGATGCTCTAAATAATTGCTGCCCTATGCCAAATAATTAAGGGTTATTAATAAATTACTTATTGGTGTCTAGAAAAATGTGTCCTTCATATTGAGTGGAGTGAATTATAAGTCTTATTGTCCTTATTTAATAATATGTAATAAATGTTTGGTTTTTAGTGGTACTAGAGTTACAAATATAATTAAAATAGTTTTCATGGTTGTAACAAATCCCTTAATTGTATTATGCATGACTTGAGATTAAAAAATCTTTATTTTGATGAAATTACAATCTGCTTTATTGGGCAATAAGTAATTACGATCAATGTTCTCATTCATAGCATATTTACAATTCTACATTCACTCAGTGAATGTATTTTACTTGCTCAGTGCATGTACCAACAGCCCAGAGACCTCCCTAATCCATATGGTTGTCAAGTCCCTCCCATGCGAAAGAGGAAGCCGAGTCTTGAGAAATCCCTCATGCTCCTTCATCAGCTGCGTCGTTGGATACGAGCCAGAGGAGGTTGACCAAGAGCGTCAGGACCACAGACGCTCCATGGCATGATTGTAGAAACCGGCCATTGCCAGGACCCACACTGTCATTTATTTATAGCAGGTCACTAGACCACTGCTGGTTTAGTATATGATGAGGATTATAGGGATGCGTAGCGCATCCAATGACTGTGCTAGGCGATTAGGATGGTTGGATAGGTTTCGATGAATTTCATAAACTTTTGAAGGTATGAGTTCAAGAATGTAGGGTATATTAAAACCGTTATGAAGGGTTTTGTTGCTGACGTAATAAGGAACATTTACTGTTGTTCTCAGGATGTTTGATTGAAAGGATTGGATACGCTTGATTTTCGACTGTTTTGCTTGCTGTCTTCATAGCTCAATTCCGTATATCTAGATTGACTATATAACTTGTATAAGTATAACTTGGTAGAACAGTAATTTGTTTTTTATTGAGAGATGGTATGATGTCCTTCGAAGTAGTCTGTACAGTTGTCCGAACCGTAGTTTTAGTTCTTGTCTTTTTTAGTCTCGGGTGTGGGTTCCATGTCACACTTTTGTTGAGATGGAAGCCTAAATACCGAACTGTCTATCTTGGGTACAGGAAGGGGGGATGGAATTAAAAGAAAACTAGAGGGCAGGACTTGCGGCAGAAGGTAAAAGTAACGTGGACACAAGATTCAAAAATAATAATAATAATAATTGTTCATTGCTTTTAACAATATATATTACTGTATATTTGTAATTTTATGTAGAGTTCACTAATGAAGTTCTTCACTTACATACACTCAAAGTACCGATTTCAGTTTTCAGTTCGATAGGATAATGGGGCACAGGACATTGGTTAGCCAAAATTCAAAATAACCGCTGGTAAATGTTGAATGCCCCCCCCCCCCTTGACAATTACACATGTCGCTGTAACAATCAGTACAACTCGGCTATGAGCGATTCATCCCTATGTGTTTGCTGGTTCACTAAATAAAAATTGTAATACAAAATAAATGTAGCTAGATATGAGGGAGATATAAGCATAGATTATAATTATTTATATTATGTTAGGATTTTAGAAGCATTCTCTCGCTGATTGATCGCGTTTCATAACCAGATAGGAGATCGCCCATTTTTACGTTTGGAGATGATCTGCGTATCACCTTCCGACATCAAGTTATCTCGGGTATGTAACTTTCAAAATTTATGGTAGAAGTTCGTTCAACCTTTAAATTGATTGTGTTAAATAGTTCATTGGTTTTCTATTGTTCTTAATTAATCTTAATCCTTACAAAACTGTATACTTGTTATTGAATGCACTCCGGATTTTTAAACTAATTATTTATCCTCAGTTCAATAAAGTTCTTCAGGGGAAATAAAGTTAATTTCCATCTTGGGATATGAACCCAGATCCATCATAGATTGTCATTGATTGTTGGTCTGGGGGATTCTTGCACAAAAATTGACATTTTAATCTATGAGTATAAAATGCCATTAATGCTGCTATTAACATCGTGATCGATACTCAACCTGTTGTTATTTTTTTGACATGATCTTTTGCATGGTAGCTCCATTTGATGTCCCTATGATGTTGAAAATGGATGCAATATGAAAAATATGTCAGGGTCATTACTAAATGTTTTTGTAACCAAAAGTAGGGTATCAGATAAAAGAACTTGACGTCCTGATTAGTAATATGTTATGCGTGTCGGGGACTTAGTGACAATGATTACAAAAGTCGGATTCGCAGCCCTCTAATTGTATTTATATTAGATAAGGGGGAAGGTGAAAAAAAAAAAAAAAAAGACTTGGAGTCTCCCATTATATCTGTTTTATTATTGATTATTGATCTTCAGTTGACGTTTTGCCTACTCAGGCATCCCTAGGACTCCAGCTTAGAACGAAAACATAAATTTAAATCTATATAAGAACAATTACATACAAAAACTTAATTTAATAAAATGTAAGATTGAAAACCATAACAACACAGCTGTCAATAATTTTAATGATCCATTCAATACAATTTTAAACTTTTCAATTTTTATTGGTCCCTTGTTATATATATCGAATTTAGTTCCTTAGTTCTAAAAAAAATAAAATATCCAATATCCGATTAAAAAGTACCTTTTTCAAAAGCGAAACCATTAGGTATATAAAATGTTATTTAAATCACCAAAAATAGAAAACATAATTTGCATATTTTACAAAAAAACCGTATCTACTGTGCCGGGGAAGAAATATTAACCCTTATCTAATTAAAATCAGGTGACAAACAATACTTTTAATGAAAATCAAAATTTACCAAGAAATTTGTTTAAATATTTTTAATAGAAAACATCAAAACCCTAAAGAACATGTTCCCATTCATTAAAAAACTTAAATACCAGAATTCAAGCAAAAACTTACCCACGCGTTCCCCCCAATCAGTCGTACAGTTAACTATTAAATCCAAATTGTGTATGTTGTGCTTTTGAATTTTACTTGCTACGCTGAATCAGTTTTAGGTTTTTTATTTTCTGCATTTTGGAATCACATTTATATTGCTCTATTGTTTTATTGAAGTTTTGAGACGTTCCTTCTATGTATAATTTTTGGCAGTGAATTGTATGTTTAATCAAACTTGACTTGAATTTTTCTATTAAAAGCCTTGCGTTACAGATGGTTAAAAATCGATTTTGTCAAGTTCATTTAAAATAATGAAACTAGTTATACGTGTAAAAAGTCGTCGTCACGAGAAAAAGTATGAAATTATTAAGAAACTAATTTTCTACTGAATTGCGGCTTTGTAATTAACTTTCGCAAGTCGGTTTCGTTTTCAATTATTTGACTTGTGGTTTATTAAATAATGTTTTCAATTAAAAGTAATTTTTTCACGATCGAGATCTGTGACGAATGTTTAAACAGCAGTATTTGATTAATCTATCTGAAGTGTCCATTGTCTGAGGCAGGTATATAAGGGGCCAGCTGACAACAGTACACTCTTTTGCTGGGTCACCTACATGTCTGCTCTTGCATCAGATCCAATCATTTCTACCGTCGATAATGTGTTGTGCTCACAAGAAACGTACAGGACAGGTAAATGTAAACTTTCCTGATTGTATGTGCTCTTTTGATGTTTGTTTTCGCTTGTCACTTATTATTTACCGAAATTGTGAATTGTCTTACAGCGAGTCCCTTGCTTTGTCTTCTTTGTGTTGGCATCAATTGTGATTGTTTTCAATTTTGAGGTTTATACATCTTCTAGAGAATAGGTCTACTTCTTAATCTCCTCTCTTTCTTGTTTAGGTATTTTATTTAATCCTTACATATCGTCTAGCTCGCCTTATTTCAATAAATATTTCTCTACCATCGATAAATATTTATATTATGTGCAAAATTAGTTTTTCAAAAATAGCTTGAGGTTTCTCCCAAAACATCTTTTATTACTAATTTAATTATTCAAAAACTGTATTGCAATATACCTTATTGGGCAATAAGTAATTATGATAAATGTTCTCATTCATACCATATTTACAAACAGCCCAGAGACCTCCTAAATCCACATGGTTACCTCCCTCGCAAGCGAAAGAGGAAGTCTTGGGAAGCCCCCCCCCATGCTCTCTTTTATTATTGATATAATACTAGAACAGTTGACGTTTCGTCTATTCAAGAACTACAATCATACAAAATACATACAATACATTTTAAAAAAATAGAATTGTCAACAATCCAAATAAAATAACAGCACACCCGCGATATTTTTAAATTCATTCACAGTGTCATTCTTCGGATTGTTGCTAATTTTATTATTTCAGCTATTTTGTTTAGATTTTAGTCCCTAGGATCCATGACTTGGCGAAGCGTCGACTGCTGTTCTGTTATCAATAATAAATGATATTTGGGAGAGGCTTCAAGTTTTACTCTTAAGAATGTTATTGTATATATTGATTCGATAATAGCTTTGTATCCCATCCTTTACCTTATGTCATCTCGGGTACGTCCCCTTAAGTAGGCTTGTCAATATTTTAAAGGGGTGTAGTCTCGTTTTGAGGTGAGATTTACTGCGCGAATGCACTGCTATGCAGTTTTGCAACTGGTGGGCGGAGCTGATTTCGACCACGCCTACTAGCGATTGGAGCTCAATGAGGACTGGCCTTTAGGATTTTTATTAAACTATTAATTAACTATTTTAAATGTATTGGCATAAATTAATAATTATTTTACTGGATTGAACGTGAATCATTATAGGATTTTTTTTTTTTTTTTTTGTGGTTTCTGCATCCATGTATATTGCGATTCGGCCATTCTATTGGTTAATCTACAGTTTCAAAATTGAAATAAAATTTAATCCTTCGACAAAATCGAACTTACAACTAAAATACTAATTTGTCGCCCTTAAGGATAAAAATGGAAGTCTCTTATGTAACTTCTTCCTAGTTGAAGTATTGTGCATAAAACTTTTTACCGAATTCTTATTGTTACAATTTTCGAGAAAATTAAGTGGTTTTTTTTACTACGTTATAATAAAGTCAATAGCAGTGGTACCACGTAGTAAGGGGGGCGGTTGTACGGCAAGGTGTTTTTTAAAATTATTCTTAGGAATGATATTATCGCGACGCAAGTTCGTGAATCGCAACGTGTTTTTTGCCAATTTGTAATGGCTACTCGGGTACCCCTCGCGACGGAATTGTGATTCACGTCTTGGGAAAATACACATTCCGAAACACTGGTGTTATTCATATTTTAATGAACGCCAGAGCTGTTTCTGCTAATCGTCAATAAGTTGATTTACTTAAGTCATATTAGAATTTAAATTCAATTTAATTCCTGTATTTACATAATATAAAAAAATTATTACGGCTTATATGTATTGCGCCTATTCTAAAAACAAAAGAATAACGTTTTCGATCTTGATTACGAATAAAGTCGTAAATTATACATCGATTTGTGTTGTATTGTGAAAAGGCCATTAAATTCTCCCCTTCGCTTTCAGTAAAGGTTCTCAACGCCTCCATATTTTTTTATTGTGGTTTGGTCTCCTTGTGTGCTTAAACTTAAGACATGAACGATGATCTGTTGTACCAACCTCTAAACTTTGATTTCACTGCCCGTTTAGGGATTTAAACCCAGGGCAGCGATGCAATGCCCTTGACCACGAAGTCACGTGAGGGCCACGAGGGTACTTATATCACGCCCGAGTCGAATTTCATCAGAATCTGGCGAATTTTAAATATTGATTTATCCTTGATTCTTAGTCGCCATCTTCCGAATTATTCACTATTTTGTATGACATCGACCTGATAGGCGTTTGGTTGACTTTTTACTGTGGGATAAACATTATGGCGAATGAGCGCAATAAATACACCTGTTGTTAACTCGTTCACCGTGGACCGTGGTACTCTCCGTGATCAAGTATTTTCTATTCGTTTCAAATGACACGAGAATTAGTAAATTGGACAAGACTACCCGACTGTTGTGGTTGGCTAGACTGTGTTGATAGCCGAGTTCAATAGAGCCTATTGTTGCTCATGCGTATCAGCTAACAATTGATTACAAAAATTTATTTATTTTTTGTGCACTTAAATGTTAATCTGTCCTATTTATTTGTTGGGAAATTAAATGTAAATCTGTTCAATTTATTATTATTTGCACTTGCGCGAGAGCTTAACTTTTCTCGAAACTAGTATCTATCAACAACGAAAAAGTATCTATCATCTTGTATTGATTGTTTTATCAAACAAGTCTTATGTTTGGTTAAATCGTTTGCCATTTTTTAGGGATTTTATGGAGTTACTAGGATTAAAGCTGTTTAGCATTCATTTAATAATTTGAAGATTATTTTCGTTTATTGTATCTAAGTAATGCGTGTCTATTACAAAGTATTGCTGACACTAAAAATTTTCAACCCTCGTTTAAACAACAATTGTGATTTTCACAGTAGTGCATTGAAATGATATAGTACACTTGATATTGTATTATGTATTATGATATTATCACATTATATAATATAATATGGTATTATAACAACTGCATACCATAGAAAGCAGCAGACTCGGTATTTAAAGATTCGATATTTAAAATATTTTATTTTTACCATCAAAATCGCTTTTACTTCATTTATGAACTAAATCGTATATTTTGAGGTACCTATGTATTAATGAGATAAAAGATGCATGAATCGAAGAAACAGTATGAAGAGATACGGAAATTCACTCGAGTTTCATAATTAAATACTAAGTAACTACTCGGTATTTAACTGTTTAATTTTTAACTGTCTTGACCAATGACAATCGCCTTTAAAAAAAATAAAAAATAATTATACATCGACCAATTGAATTGGGTTCAGACAATTTAATAAATACGAAAATTTGGCCCCGCCCATAACTTTTAATATTAATAAAATTATTTTTGTTTTGCCGTCTCTCGCCCTTAATTATGTTGGGGATCAGAACTTTAAATATTAAACAGCTTCTTCAGAGGTTTGCCTTGAGAAATCTTGAAAGTTTTTAACCAACATATTAATGTTTTTTTGAAAAATCAGGTGTTCATTACGAAGGAGGACGGATCTGTTGAATTCTATTTCAATTTTCCCTACGAAAATTCCGTTTGCACATGTACAAATAATAATACATTGGATAGAGTACCATTTAATTGTCAAAAAAAATTTTTTTGTAAGAAATAGGAATCGCTTTAATGGCCGATTTTAAAAAATGGTCAGTTGAACTTGAATAATGCTCCCCTATAAAATTATGGTTTTATGATTAGCCATGTTTATTTATCCGAATAATCGTCAAACTTCAGGTCGATTGAATACATTTGACGACTACTGTCATATATAACTAAATGCGATTTCTCCGCACTCTTTTGGAATTAGACATTAACACCTACAGTATGTGAGGGGATTGTAGGAAAATATTACCTTCACCACTCTTTTTTAAAAAGAATTCAAAGTATCTATCATCTTGTATTGATCGTTTTATCAAACGATCCCTTGTATATGTTTGGTCAAATCGGTCGCCAATTTTTAGGGCTTTTATGTAGTTATTAGGAATGCAAACGAATTCTGTCATGAATATAATGTCATGTTTGAAATTCATTATTAGGGACTATTTGTTAAAGATCAATTTATCTTGAATCAACAAGATTGAACAATAGGAATCGTGCCTCTGAAATACCTGCCGTAAATGTTTTAAGTACCAAGCATGTATTTATTTAGCACCTCTCTGTTCCTAGGTGAGGTATATTATTTTTTTTTATCTACTACACCAGTAACGCATAGAATTTTCATTTTTTAAAAAATCTATTTTGATCAAATTATATCAAACAGCAGAGCATCTTAGAGTGTATTTTTTAAATTGGTGACTGCTAAGTGACTAGATCCATAACTCTGGCTCGTTTTTGGGGACCTTTCGTTTCCCATCTCAACAAAAGACATCTCAATAAAACCTTTAAAATCGTTAGTTTTTAAACCTTTTCGTGAATAACCGAAAACTGAATCATCTTATCGAGAATTCATCTCAAACAAACGTTCGAGTGAATTAAATTATGCGTCGGACGGAATCGACACTAGGTCAATAGGATTTATAACAAGCTCTTAAATCAAATTTGAAATCCGTTGCTAAATTTATTTGATATTGTGACATCTTGGTTTTATAAATATTTATCAGTGTTATCTAGCGTTCGCCGATCTCATTGGGCGCTGTGTTTATTTTACTTCAGTGGTTTATCTAAAGTGAATTTTTGATATGGAGGCTCGCTGTTCGAGTGATAGAAATTCTTGTCGTCTAGTTAAGTTCAAATCACTGTGCTTGCCCGGGTAAGGCATTTGGGTTCAAAGCATATCTATAATCTATTTTCCGTCATTTTTCAGGAGTTATTTAGATTTGAAATCGAATCTTTTAGCATTGTTTTACGAAGGATCTAGACGTTTTCGGAACAAATACTCCCTATAGGATATTTCTGACATTGAAAACTTGTGAAAATTAAATATATTTTTGAAAAAATGCGGGTTTTGAAAGCAAACGCCGAAGTTTGAAGCCGGGAAAAATAGAAGTGTCCGGTTAAAAGGAACGTCAATTTATTTAAAAGTCCTACTCAATCATAACACGTGCATGTAATAGTTTAAATATTGCAGATTTTGCCATAAAAATCATCAGCATTTGGCTGTAAATTTTATTGCTGCCGTAGCAAACATTTGCAATTATGCAGTATAATGCTACATCTATCTAGGAAATCAACTATCTGAGGAAAAAAAAAGTATTAAAGTAAGGCCCAAAACAAAGGATGTTTTTTGTTTGAAATATACAATAGCAAACAACTAGTTAAGTGTGCATTACACAAATAATAGTTTCTACCTTTACGGTACTCCCTTTTCACACCGATTTCTCAAATTTATTGTATTATTCTCATTAGTGTAAACATTCAATAGCAGTTTTTCTAAAACGCCCCATTGATTGGCTCTGTATTTGGGAATTCGTCATTAGCTTTTCTTTTCTTTTTTAAATAAAAAAAAAGAATAATAATCTGATTTTATGTGTTTTTAATCATGATCCGCCAAACTTTCAATGTATTATACATTTTATTAGCACGTCGAGATACTTTACACAATATGCTAGGCAATTTTTTTTTCTAATACACGATAATTAACTGATTACTGAAGCTTGCTATTTTTTCATATAATTTGTTTTTATTGAAATACTTTATTGCGCTAAAATTACATTCTCCCTTATTAGGTAATAAGTAATTGTGATAAATGTTCTCATTCACATCATATTTACAATTTGCATTCACTCGCTCGTTCATACAGTATTTACAAACAGCCCAGATACCTCCCAAATACACATAGTTGTCACCTCCCTCGCATGCGAAAGAGGAAGCGGAGTCTTGGCAAGTCCCCTCCACGCTCCTCCGTCTTGGTCTAGCGAATAAACCTACTCATGGAATTAAATTTATTTTTAGCATTAACTGCCGTGAAAAATATGGCCCTAAAAAAATCGCCGGGTCAGTGAGTGAAGATGATTTCAGTGAAAGGTTTTAATGTTTTGTTTAATTACAGCTCAAAAGTTACATACCATCAGGAGATCTTTAATTTGATACCCCATGCAGTATAATAAAAAAATATTATTATTACCAACTAGTTAATCATTAACCCTTAATTATGTATTATGGAGTTAAAAATATTTTTCATGCTAATAAAATGTAATCTCGTTGTAAAATTTAGAGGTCAAACAGTGGGTGGACAGTCGCTAGGAATTACAGTCAACATACACACGAAGGTCTCTGATTTTGAAAAAAAAATCGACAAAATCCTAAAAAACGACTTGACTAAATTTGAATTTTAGTGTTTTGTTTTCTGAAATGTAGGACTGGGGCAGTAAAAAAGGCCATCCTACAAAAATTACTGTCTTTCCAATGGAAAGTTATGTGAAACGTTGATGATGAGCGAATCTTTACAGCTTAATAACATACTTGCAGTCTACAACGTCCCGTACGCAGCATATACGAGCATAGCAGAACAAGATTTTTTTTAAATCCTTCGCAGACTGACTTTCAACACAAATTCACTGAAACAATTACTCCTTATCCTCCTCGACACTTAAGAGACGGGTCACTGCACTGTACTGAGGCCAGCTGCCTCTTCACTGAAGGCAATCTTAATCCCCAGATAACAAATTTGATTATTGCATATTATGCAGATTACAAATTAATTTTAAATAAATAAGTATCTAAACCCATTATGTTTGAAAATGATTTAGATTTATTCATAGGTGTACTGTTGACAAGAGTTTAAAATGAATCTTTCACTCGAATGACGAATTAACACGGGTTAACATCCTGAGGCAATTGATCTTTAAAAATCAATATAAACAAGTATACTTAAGTTGCATGCCCACATTAGATAGTATTAATTATCGGGATGAAGTAATTCTATTTTTAATTTAATTTAACGACGTGACAGCCCAGTGAACAATTAGTTTTTGTTTCTGTTCCGTTAGGTAAAGTTATAGACTTTATAAGTTATAGCCTAAACAGCCGTATAGCTGTTTATATTCGATTCTTAGCTCTTTAGAAAAAAAGATGTCATGACAGACTACCACTCTCATCATTACCTGCCTGTTCGATCGTTCCTAAGCAACTGTGTTGAAACATTATATTAAAATCACCCCTTTTGAATCGAACATACACACCATCTTGATGAAACTGACAGCTCTCAATAGATTGTCGTAATTTTTATCTTCAGGAGGCCCTAATGGAATTATTCGTTCTTTACTAATTTATTAATAATTAACTTTTTTTTTTGTCCGATCTTCGACATAGATAACTTAACGAATAGACGGTATCGCAAGGTTGTCATGAAAAAACAAATGTCAGCTCCTTAAGAAAAAAAAGTGAAGCCTCGTTAATTAAACAATTATTATAGCTGAGGACGTTTTGATTTACAATATGCAGTTTTTTTTTTTATAGGCTTTTAGCACCAATATAATATATAAAATATAATGCGCCAAATCCAAAATGGAGGGGCACCATTTTTGAAACAGGTACATGGAAATGTCCGTTTGTTATGCCATTGCTGTCTTAAAATATTCCAATAGATGTGAAATTTATATTCCGCAACTGTAGGTTGGCTAGGGTGCGATTGTTGGAAGTACGGAAAAAAAGGTAACTTATAAAACTCGGTCCCGTAACTTTTAAGTTATCTCATGTCACAGCTCAGAAGCTATATTTAACTTTAAAAGTTATGTTTTATTTCCTAAAGTTCAGAACACATTAAAAAAGGTAATGCAATAATAAAGTTTTCGGAGCGAATAATACAAAGCGTATATATTTCATATCAATCGAACCGGATCCATTTTTTTTTTCTCCCAATATTAAAATTTACAAATAATATATTTTTATAGAGCAAACAATAAAATAATTAATTACAATATAATATGTTAAAGGTAAATTTCAGTGACCAAGATGATGTAAGAAATTAAATAAAGTATCTCTGTTAAAAATACCAAGTAGTTTTTTTAGTTATTTAATAACTAAGTGTTTAGTTCCATTGATATAAACTACGAAAAACGGAATTTTTTTAATCAAATAGAGAAAAATGGCGTGGCAACTAGTTAATATAACGAATATGAAGCTTTTAAGATCACAATAAATTAATTTTCGATAGATGATTATTCAAGTATCTCTTAAAATGATTTTTTTTTTGTACATCCTTTATTTTGTTTACATATGTTTAAAAAAAAATAATACTTAATTTATAATTTATTTAATAAGAATTTATTCCGCAATAATAAAAAATAAATAATGAAGCAACTGACACCTGAAGCAATCTGTTATTTTTCATGCCCTTGGATATCACTTGAACTTCCTAGTGTAAACCTGTTCAAACAGGACATTAACAGTTTGTACTTTTTAACTACAATGTACGAAATTTGCATCAAGCGATACATATTCTTAATCAGGACATCCACATTTTTAATGTACTACCCTAATCATCGGGATTGATGGTTATTTTTTTAATAGTCTATCAATTGCCTCATTATCACCTGATTATTATTGTTTGCTGGGGCAGACAGTATTTATACTGTCTTAGAGCTGTCAAGTAGAAACTATATGTAAATTTTCATGTCTCTTAGATCATACAGGGAACATACTATCCAAAACTGAAAATCATACACTTGAGCGCAAACATTTTTCAGTTTTTGCAACTGTTTAAACCCTGAAACCATCTGTGTTAAAATATTACTACTTTGACACAGTTACATTACTTTTTTCCCCATTTTGATCAGTTAGTATATCTCTGGGGGGTAATGGATGATCCATTCCGATGAACTGATGATGGCCATTGTACCAGTAAGAAAGGTAGTCGATAAAATGCAATAAATATCTGCTACATATCAGTTATGAATCATCATGACAATTGCAGATGGGTCTATAGATCCCACTAATGGATTCCTCTTATCAATAGGTGATGACCACTCCAAGACTATTATGTATACTACTAAGGTACAGTTTATTTATCAGGATATTACTGCAGCTTGATTTTAACTAGAGAAATATTAATCTAGTTAAATCTACTTGCTGTTAATGAATCTGTTTTGTTCTGTTTTAATAAGTAATGCTCACTGTTCCAGACTGATAAGTAATAGATAACTTTTATACTAAACTAATTAATAATTATGAATTAAATCCAGTGGAATAAATATCTCCCCTTAATAAAACCATTTTAACCATTTACAGATGTAAATAATTAACTCTAATTTTGAGTTAGTATATATGTTATTATGCAAAGATTTGATTGACAATTAAACTTAATTTTGAAGTAACTCTTCGAAATAGCGATGTCTGATTAGGTATTTTTTCTATTATGTAAAATATATGAAATTTATAATTTAAGCAACATCAATTAGCATTGATAAGGAATAGGTTAATTTCTGGCTCGTCAAACAAATTAAATGGTCTTAAATTTAAATAAATATATCATTATAATCAACGTTGTATTGCAATTTTGATAGAATTTGTTTTCTTCGTTTCTAACAGTCACCATTGTGCAGTCATTATTATTTTAAAATCAATGAGTTCTGATATTTTGATTCATATTAATTATAAGAAAATTCCACCATATCAATATAAATTTTTGGTAATTTCAGTAATAGTCAGTAATAAAAAATAAAAATAGACACATGGAATTTTCATTAAAATAAGATATCGTGGTCCCTTATCACTATGACATTCTTCTTTTTATTTGTTTCTGTTGAATAATAAATGAATCATGAGTCACACAATACACTGTGTTTCTGTTATTAAAGGAATTGTTTTTATTATTTTTACACTCAAATTAGGTAAGAGTAGATTAAGTGATAAATGATACCATTTATTAAATAACCCTGTTATATTGTTAAGTCCTGTTCATCTTTTATTTGTTTTGCCAGAATCACTTTAAAGAAATTGAAATAGGCTGAGTAGAAAATATCTTTTTGAGAGAATGCCTTTTCTCAAATACCATTTATAAATATGTTTGGTTATTGTTAAAGCTTTATTTCAAACTTTGGATTTGCAATAGTCCCTATATTACAGCAATCAGGATTGTTTACACTGGATGAAACGGTTCACTTATTTATAATTTAATATGGGATTGGGATGGTCTAGTAGGCTGGTGTGTATGTTTTATTACTCTTAGTATAAATTGGCATTTGTTCGATTTTCACTTCATTAGCAGATATTATCTCGTGGCATTATATTCAGCATTCCCACTCGGCTGGAAAAGGGTGATACCTACAGATAACCTTCCCCTGCCTTTTCTGCAATAAGTTGGAGTACTGAATAAATGATTACTATAGTTGTTAGTTTACTCATTATATTTTTATTTATACAGAATTATATTTTGATGGAGAACGTATCAAAAAAACAATGGTTGTTTAGTTGTTGCTTTGTCTTAGCTTTGTTATGTGATCAGCTCTTTCCAAATTGGATTTGTTGCTTTTGTGCATGGTGAAATAGTTTTGTGCATGGTGTCCTTTTTTCAAAATTTTAAATGTTAATAAAACAAATAGCTTAAAACGAGGCGGTTCCTGATGTTAATATTAGATTAAATAAATATAAAATTGTCATCTGAGGGCCAGTGGTTTGTTATAAACAGCTTTTAGAGCTATCATATTTTTTCTAATACAAAGAAAGCCATTACATACAAACATTTTATCTCTAAAATTATGAGCTTAAGTAATAAATTTCAGAATTTTCAGATTCTATTCCATTGTGTCCTAAGGTGGTGCCTTGTAGTTTACGGAAAATAGAATAAATTAAGTTATTTATTACTTTTTACTTATTATCTTGGTTAAAAATTAATTTGTATTTTGATACATCTCTTAAGTCAAATTTTTTTTATGTTCTAAAGAAGCCCTCAGGTGTATAATAGAAGAAACGTCGGAAAAATCTTAAATTTGCGTCAGAAGCCGATAACCTCTTCCGAGGGAATTCATCTTTCGTATTAATTTTTTCATTAATTTGATTCTAGGATGTCATTAAAAATGGAGAGGCTATAAACGCTTCAAAGGGTAAAACTGTTAAGGTTAAGGATGAAACACAGAGGGTGAGAAAGCGCAAAAGAACGAAAAATAGAAAGAAGGTAATAGATGTTTTAGTTATTGGAGGTGAATATCTCAATCAGAATTTTGATCCCAATTAATTTGTAATTGTTGGTGAATTGAAAAAGTTGTATGCTCCTTGAAGAATCATTTTGAAACCAATGACCAAATAGTTCAGCTTCTTGTGTATTCTGCAGGAACTCTCCTCGGTAGGGTAGCACTTTTTCTTGAAACAATAACAGCTAATAGGTGGCACACATTTTAAAAGGAATAATGTATGACTTGTGTACTGAATCCGTAACATAGCCTTAGTTCCTTTTCTTTCTCTTATTATTTCCCAATAATGTTGGAGTTTACAATGACTATAACATTTAAGCAAAATATAATTTCATTTTGCTTCTACTTTCATGATACCTTATTAGCAGCTTTTAAAAAACAATGGGAACTTCTTTCATTATTGTACAATTTAATTTGCTTGCTGTTCTCGTTTTTAGCTCAACAATCAAAATATAATATATAAGACTTCATGTAGATAATTGTTTATAATTTGAAACTTCGACTATCTTTTTGATTCAGTTGAGCCACTAAATAGGAGAAGTCAAATTTTTATAAGAATATGCGATGTCTGAACCATATTATATAGCGACTGTTGGCAGCTGAAGTTTTAAAAATGTACCAGCTCTCTCTCAATTGAAAAAAAAAACTACACTTTTTAAAGAGCTCTTTCTCTAACATGGCTTGGAATTGGAAATTATTTTGCATAAGTCAGTCTTTGCTATAAAATTCCAAAATAGAACTTTCCTCCCTCATTCCCAGAGCACTAACTGAGACTTGCGGAATCTAAAACGCATAATTAATAAGCTGTACATTTAAATTATAAACAGAAATACAAAAGTTTATCATTAGGAGGAATGCTCATCTAGTGTAAGAGAAAAACAACAACATGAAATTGCTTTATAAGTGATATACTATAAATGTTTACAGAAATTTAAATGTCTTCATTTATTAATTAGTTTTAAGAAATATATATGAAATTACTTTGAGTTTGTGTTAAACAGGTCATTTTCATTTAGCATTTGAAGTAGCTCTATCTCAAGCAGCCAGCCATCATTTTAATCATAACTTCTCTTCTAGAGTTTTACCTAATATCTTGAATTCCTGTATCAGCATTATACATATACTGCTGTAAAGCAGGCACACTACCTCTCAGAAAATTAAATCAGAGGTAGAGGTCCCCTTCATCCATCTGTCTCCAACCACCATCAATAAGATGTTTACAGTGATTGCAGGAGTTTAACCATAGAGAGTTCATGTTGGCAATGTCATGACTCATGCATGGATAGCTCAGTTCGTATAACACCTGACTGGGCTGGGGGAAGGTCCCTGGTACAAACCCCAACCCTGCCAGATAATTTTTTTTTAGCTAATAATTAGTAATTATTTTACTTATTTATCTTCTTTTATTGTTATTGTTAATTTATTTTTTATTCATCCATGATATAATTTTTCACCAGATCTTTATATGCATAATATTTTTTACTAGACGAAAGAATTACATAATTTGCATGAACTGTTCATTAATAACTATTATATTGTTTGGCTATTCTTTTGCAGGGAAGCGAAGAAGATCCAATGTGGATGACAACAGGAGAATCCTGCGGCCTAGGTGCCGAGGAAGTGGCCGCCCGCCTGAGGGTTGATCTGAGGACAGGGCTCTGGGGAAGGGAACCTGAACTCAGGCGACAACTCACTGGTTACAATGAGTTCTCTGTTAAAGAGGAAGATCCCCTTTGGAAAAAATATATAGAACAGGTAAATAATGTAGTCTTACAGATAGATATTTTATCTTTTTTTAACATTATATATTTTAATAATAAAAGGAAATATGTGAAAATTTGTACGATTTCATAAGGTTATATTTTAACATACTATTAAGCATGACCATACATGATGTTTTATTTTAATTATTTAATTTACTCATTCATTGGTTGGCCTAGTGGTTGGGTCGCCTACTTCTAACTGGGGAGATGTAAGTTTAATTCCTGGCTTCCCTTAGAATTTTTTCTTTAGGAGAAAAGGGTCTGGTTGGTGTTCTCAATTTCATGATGATAAATAAGTAGCTACTCGAATAAAGAAGTAGTGAGTTCTGCTAAGGAAACAGAAATTAAGTTTGAGAGGTAACAATCTAGCACCAACTCACTAACTCCACAAGGCTACCGAGCTACCTACCAATTACAGTGTTGACCTTACCTCTTCGTCATGTTGCACTATAGATTTAGTTTCAAAACATTTAATAAGGTTTTAAAGGTTAATCGTTTGTACTTCCAAAATCTCTCTAGTGTTCTAGTTGATCCTAAATGCTACTTTTTAATTACACATGTTCTGTTGGATATTACAATCCTGTTGAATGTGTGATGTGGCATTTGCAAACATAATGTAACTTACTCTACAGGTACTAGCAGTACCCCTCTTTCACTTATCCATCCTGGTAGCAGTATTAGCCTCATAAATCAGATGATCATTATATGGCTGAAAAGTCTTAATTGTAGAAATAGCAAAAAAAAAGCATTGCAAAAATTTGGTTTCAAGTTCATATTTATGCATCAATCCATCTACTTGATTATATTTTCCAACTTGAAAATGAGTTCTAAGTTAAATTTTAATCATAACTTCTCTTCTACAGTTTTACTTATTATCTTGAATTCCTGATAATCAAAAGTACAGCAAGGTTGTTTCCAGGGCCACTGTTAGTTTGCTGTTTTATCTGCTAATATAACCATGTGAATCTATTGATCGAAATCAGTTCCCACAATTTGATGTTTGTTTGTGTTTTTTTTTTTTATTTCTATACATGGGATTGTATAAATGTTGATTTATAATTCTATTCTAAGAAACATTATCTGGATAGAAACATTCACACAGTTTTTAGTTTTTTTTTAACCAGGAATTTCTGAGATGAGAAACTAATCTCCTTCCTACTATGTTAATTTTTTATGTTTATCTTAATGGATAATATCTTTATCACTTTGTCATTAGTCTTTAAATTGTTTTACAGTGTTAATGTTGTGTGGCTCTCTATTTTTTAATTTTTGCTATCTAAAAAAACTTCATTACATCAATTATTAACTAAATTTTATTTTTTGAAATTTATATATAAATAAAATAAAGAATGAAAAAGTTTTAAAACAATATGGAGAGTTGGTATTGGGAGTCTGTGGGAGTTTCTTCAATTTACTTTTTCTTGTAGAGTGGGTCCTCTTTGACAAATAAATAAATACATTTTTTTCTGCCCACAGTTCATTGTTTTGGAAACACAAACACTTTCAAGGATTAATCCCAGTGTGGGTTCTGTAGAAGTAACACCCTTACTCATCACCTGAAGATTACTATTTGATGTGATCAAGATTGAATTAAAAACATCAATGAGTTTCCAAAACAAAACTACAGGCAAACAAAAATCTAATCATTTAGTTTATGATTTTTAAATGTCTACTCAATACTTTTGACAAAAAATACTTCAATTTTATTTGTCATTAAAAATTAACGTTGCAATGATAAAAATTGTAAATAGCTCAAGAGCGGAAATAATGGTTTATCTTGTTTAATCTTTAATACCTGTAACATTTTATTTTTATATTATGTGTAATATTTTTTGCAATATAGTGACAATAAAAAAATAAAAAAATTAGACCTCACAGAGCTTCTGAGCTGTGACTTGAGAAAGCTTAAATTAAGGGAAATGAGGGTGCCTTTTTTTTTTTTTTTAATAAATTGTTTCTATATTAATTTACTATCCACTATAATTAGAAAATATTACTATTTCTAAAGTGAATTCTAATAATAACTATTAGTCAAATATTTATTCGCTTATTGTAATCAAAATTAACGTATAATATATAAGTGGATATCTGCTTAGGGATTTTTATAAAATCTGCATAAGCAGATTAGATCTATTTCATAGGCCTAAACTAATACCCCTACAAATACAACCACTCATATATAAACTCTTGACTAACAATGAACCTCTAGTTTAACTTATAATATTTCAACATACATTGTCAAAATTAATTTTTAGCATTGCTTTATTTCAGTTCCAAAACCCACTAATATTATTACTTCTTGGATCGGCAGCAGTTAGTATTTGTATGAAACAATTCGATGATGCAGTCAGTATTACAGTAGTAAGTAATTACATTACATATTTTCTTTGTTTATTAGCTTTCAACGGTCAAATAAATGTATATATTCTGTTTTTTAGGCCATTTTAATTGTCGTGACGGTAGCATTTATCCAAGAGTATAGGTCAGAGCAATCTCTTCAGGAACTTACAAAACTTGTTCCACCAGCATGTCATTGGTAAGATTTCTTTAATGATTGCGCCTTCGGCTCATAATTTCCACCAGAAATAATATTTAACCCTGGAACTGTGCCACTTAATAATAGTAATAATAGTAAAAATATATTTTTAATTACCCTGTTAGTTAAATTGAATATTTTAATTCTGAAAATTATTAGTAAATAAATATAAATGTGAATTTCCTATTTTTATTTCATATCTAGAAAAATGTTTTGAAAGCAAGTTTCCTTTAATTTTTTAAAAATTTAATTTATCGATTCTATTACATTTTTTAGTAATTTGTTGAAAACCAAAATTTCTAGTCAAAAATATATTAGTTAGCATCAAATCTTATAGCTTCTTTGCTCAACCCAAACTTTCTAAAAGTTTGTCTGTCTTGTAAAAAGCTTGTTCTTCAAACTTTCTCAAATTTCTGTTTTTGTTCTTTTATAATTATAAAATAAAGGTTATGGTTGTATTCCTTATGATTATGCTATTTAATAAAACTATAAGAAATGTTGATATTTTGTAGCGTGAGAGGAGGTAAACTAGAATCTTTTTTGGCAAGAGACTTAGTTCCTGGTGATATGGTACACTTAAATGTCGGTGACAGAGTACCTGCGGATATTCGTCTGTTTGAGGTAAATCATTTGTATTAATTTAATCTGTGTTTGAGACAATTAAGCTTAATCAGTTTTATTGGTACCATTATATATACATAGAGTTAGTTAATTGGAGAATTTTTACTTTAAATCTATCGCTACATCAACTTTAGAAAAGAAAATCTTATATTTTTTTGTTAATTTAATTGGTGAGCTTAATTGAGGTATGAGTTTGGGTTACTTCATTTGTATTGGTGGTTATAAAAGGGCATAAAAAAAATTAATTCTGCTCATGAGTTATACAAGATGAAATTTAGAGAGATTTAAAATATGGGACTCAGATGAATTAATATTAAATTGGAAATAAAGAAAGGTAATTAGAATAATTTAAATATAAATTCTATGCTTTTTCTTTATTGTTTATTATTTTTTTAGGCTATTGACCTGGCTATAGATGAAAGCAGTTTCACCGGAGAAACTGAACCTGCTTCGAAGACCACAGCACCTGTACTTAAATCTAATGGCCATACGTCAATGAGGAATATTGCCTTCATGGGAACATTAGTACGATGTGGAAATGGAAAAGTAAATATTTGTGGCTTCTTACTTTTTGATTCCCAATAATCACTTCACCTTTCCGCCTGGTTTTCATTCTTAACCTTATTGCCATTCATAGTTCTACAGCTTCCATCCGTCATTTTATTTACAGAACCTATTTCCATCTTTCTTGGATTGAAGGTGTCTATTTTCTTGAGCCAGAGTTCTTCCCCTGTCCTCATTAGGTGTTCATATCTTTTTAACCTTTTGATCTTTATACATTTATATATTCACTGTCTCCTCAATATCCCACAACTTCTCCAAAGTTCCGTTACCCTGGCAAGCAGTTTTTTTTTCTAAGCGTACTGATAAAGTTCTATACTTGATTAATATCTATACGTAGAAACACTTTCAGTCGAGTGTTTCTGCAGCACATACTGACTTTCTCTTCCTTGAGTATATCCATATGTAAAAGTATTCCATCATTACCTCAGATAGTTGAGTTCATGGTATTTATTCTTTGTCTATCATTATTGGTTCCAAACACCTGCCTCACTTGTTCGTTTCGCTGATTACCAGTGAGGAGGGAAAAAAGATAGCAGCCTTGTTCCAGTCCTTTATTAACTTTATATATCTACCTTCCTAATTTTATTGATGCCTTCAGGTTTGCATATAATCCTTTAACTGTCCTTATGAGCTATTTAGTATTGCCTGTATCTACTGTATTTAGTATTAGTAGTATTACCTGTAGCTCCAGAGCTCCTCGAGGCGCTTAACAAAAGGTGCGGTTAAATATTATGAATAATTTTATTTTAAAATTTGTTCAGAAGTATTTCTAATAACTCATAAGGAAAGTTTAAATTGTATCTCAAATATACAACTCACAGTAATCAAATATTTTTTTGTTCATTAGGGAATAGTGGTAAACACAGGTGAGAAGAGCGAGTTTGGTGAAGTATTCAAAATGATGCAAGCTGAAGAAGCACCAAAAACTCCTCTTCAGAAAAGCATGGACATCCTTGGCACACAGCTTTCATTTTATTCTTTTTGCATTATTGGTCTCATAATGGCACTTGGCTGGCTCCAGGGGCGACTGATTTTGGAAATGTTTAACATCGGTGTTAGGTATTCATTTATTTGTTATAATGTTTTATTTTAAGAAAACTTAATTGTTTAAAAATACATAGCCCTGATAAGTTATCTTCTATTATTATTATCATCATTATTATTATTACTATTAAGTATTACATTAAGTAGTACTGTCATGTACTATTTATATGTTTATTATTTTTCTTTTCAACTAATAATTTAAAAAAAACCAACGATAATACTTAGATGCCTAAGTGATATAATCTTTAAACATCAAGTCTTCAAAGCTTTTTGGTAATCTAGGTTTTAGTATTTAAGTTTAAATTACTATAAGGTTAATTAGAAGGGCTTATTTGTCTATTGTCCAATTGCTCACAAGATTTTCTTTATTGTATTATCAGTTTAATAAATATTTGATAATCTTTTCATTCAAATTAAATGAACGTTTTTTGTTGTAGTTTGGCTGTAGCTGCCATACCTGAAGGATTACCTATCGTCGTCACTGTTACTCTAGCTCTTGGTGTTATGAGAATGGCAAAGAGAAATGCCATTGTTAAAAAACTTCCTACTGTTGAAACTTTAGGTTGGTTGTGCCATTTTAAAAAAAAATAGTTTCCCTTGAAATTTGAATTTGTTCTTGCAACTCTTTCATTAAATCTTATGAGTTTTCTGTCTTTATTGAGATGTTTGTATTTATGTTTTATGTTGCTTGTTTTATGTTTGTTGTTTTATGTTGCCACAACCAGTACCTAACACATAAAATAATTATCATTATTTTCAGGTTGTGTTAGTGTTATTTGTTCAGACAAAACTGGAACGATAACTAAAAATGAAATGACAGTTACGGTAATTGTTACGTCAGACGGATATTTAGCAGAGGTATTCATTAACAGCATATTTTTTTTTTTTTTCAATGACTATGAATATTTTAGTTTCTCAGATAACTTATTTCATTATTTTAGGTCTCTGGAGCTGGATACAATGATAATGGAGAAATCCATGTCCATAAGTGTGACAACTTTGATGCTGCTAAAGAGTCGATACACAGGCTTTTAGAGGCAAGTCTAAAGCAATTTCTACAATGATATAATAATAAATTCTCTAACGTTTAAACTATACAAAATCTCTTAGTGACTCAGCATTTTTGGGGAGTGATAGGGTTAATTGTAGTTGAATCTGGTATCTCTAAAAAGTTTGCCCTATTAATGCGAATAAGTTAATAAATAAATTATAAGGTGCAAATTAATAAAATATTACTAATAATATTTACTGCACTTTTCTAATTATAATATTTACTGATAATAAAAATAAAAGCAAGGGTGTTAAATAGTTGTTAACATTTGTTTTGAAGAATTTTTACTGTTACTTTTAAGTATTTTTTTATTTAATGTTATGAAATAAACCACATTTAATTTTAAAGTATTAAGGACAGCAGGGAACTGAACCAGTGTGGATCATATCCTGGGGCCTATTATTCTAGTTATATTTGTTTAGTACGATTAAATATGTGCATAATTATATTATTTTTATGAGAATATTAAATCGGGTAGACAGTATCTGTGTGAGCTTGTTGAAATATGCTCATTGTCCGTGAAAGGAGGAAATGATAAGGCAATGAGCTCGCTAGGGACTGTACTGGAAACAGGGGTTTCGGTTTGACCTTCCTGCCATCTAACATGGACTGGGCTAAAAATCTAACTCTAGTCGCTGTTTACACTGGTGCAATTTAAATAAAGGATATCACTCACTTGTATAGAGGTATATGGATTCCAAGACTAAGCTGAAACTTCCTGGACACTTTTCAGTTGTAAGGTATACAACTGATCTTTCTAATACCTGTTGAAATCACTGATAAAAGTTGGAGGTGATATGAAGCATGGTTAGCAGTTAGCTAGTGTATGAGCAAAACTGTGCGAATTTTTACAGAAAAAAAAAAAAAAAATTAAAAATCGTGGGAACAACCCGGAAATGTTAATGCAATAAAATGATTTCCTAAAACTTCAGGCCTGAACATATATTCAGTAACGTATGAATGGGTTTCCCGAACTCCCGCCTCAAACATTCCTCTGTTTGGGTCAAATTAGTTTTAAGGCTTCAACTGAATGGCTTGATAAATTTAAAACATGTCATGACATTTCCCATTTGTAAATTTGCAAATAATTTTTTTTTAAATGAATAAACAATTTTATTTATAAGATTCATAATACACAATTTTTTTCTGTTAATTTTGATTGTCGTAATTTTTTTCCTTATAGTTTCTCTGTAGCGGACAAAATTTGATTCCCTGCATGTTTCAGCTATTGAGAAGTTTTACTTTATTTATATATATATTATAAATGTTGCAATAACAGTATAATGGACAACTGCATTCAGACTTATTATGACTATAATTACAAATTTCATCAAGGCATATAAATCAGTTTAATTTTATTTATTATCAATATTTCTTGTTAAATATCAGACCCCAAGTTATGCCATTAATTTCTTAAAATTGACCGTTACCTTTATAAAAATTTATTCAAATTTTTAATCAAAAAACATAGCTTTCGACAGATATTTTTTACCTTAAAAAATAAAACTTTTTATGAAACTGATATAACAAAACATTTTGAATAAAGTGAATAACTGTATGGATCCCTTAAATAAACCAAATATATGAATAATAGATCTAAATATATTTTGTAAGTTGAGGTTTATTAATATTTTGTGCTTTCCTTTAGATTGGTGTGGTTTGCAATAACGCTGTGATAAGTGGAGAAACTTTGCTCGGACAACCAACTGAAGGAGCTCTTTTAGCCGTAGCTATGAAGGTAAAGATCTTTTTTCATTTGGATACATGTTCCACCTCTAGATTGATTGATTAAGTATTAACAATGGATTAAATTATTTATTTCAGCATGGAATGTATGGAATAAGCGATAAATATGTCAGATTACAGGAGTATCCATTCAGCTCTGAGCAAAAGATGATGGCTGTAAAATGTATTCCAAAATATGGTGATGTGAGTGCTCCTCCATATTTTATTTACATTTTGCTGTCAATGAATTTTTATCCATTTTCTTATTTGATTTGTAGTCCAAAGAAGAAGTTTTCTTCGTTAAAGGCGCTCTTGAAATTATTCTTCCCCAGTGCACCAAATATGTTTGGAATGGACAGTATCATCAGTTGAACACGAAGAAAGAACAAGATTTCTTAGCTGAGGCTCATGAAATCGGCAGGAAGGGTCTAAGAGGTAAATGCTTTAAAATAATTAAGTACCAATTAGGTATAGATAAACCTATCATGCCTATTTCTTTTATTATTAATTATCAAATAATCAATAATGGCTAAAAATTAATAGTTAAATTAAGTTAAATCTGTGGTGCAACACCTCACGAAGAAAGCCAATCAAGAAGTGGAATTGTTATATCTTGACTATTGCCTCTCTTAACATTTATTGCACGTTCCTAAACCTTTAGATCTACCTCTTCTTTCAATTAGCTGCTTATTTTGCTTATCGAGGCTAAGTGAACACTGACCGGACTTATCCCCCTCAAAACAATTCTTATGGGGAAGCCATGAACCGAACCCGTGTCCCCATAATTTAGTAATCATCTATGGTGCTACACTTCAAGATTTATTAAAGTATTTTTCTAATCATGTATGTCAATTGAAAGATACATCATATGTTATAAATTTTTCTGCTATTGATGCTACAAAATTTCTAATTTTTGGCAGGGACATGTTTCACTAAAAGTCAAGTATTACAAAAATTGGATGTTAATGTTTTATTTTATAATTTAAAACTAAAAACAAGATCATAACAATATATGATATTTTAAATGTCATGGTAATAATAGTAACATTAATTAAAACTCTTCAATTTTATTTGAGAGATTAATTTTGTCTCTGTTTGGGATAAAGGGAAGAAGCCAGTCAATTTTGTTTATAAAATTTTCTATCGACGTTATAATTTGAGCCTGTGGATTTCACATCAAGTATTAGTGGAAATAACTTATAATATGTAACCTAATCGCAACAGTATTCTTGAAAATAAATAGTTCTGTCTTATTTTAAATCATGTTACATGGTACACATTGTTTCAGTTGTTGGTCTGGCGACTGGCTCATCACTCCAGGATCTTGTTTACATGGGATTGGTTGGAATTTGCGATCCTCCTCGTCCGTTTGTCAGGGATTCAATTCACACTCTCCTCAATTGTGGAGTCAAAGTAAAACTAGTAACTGGTGATGCACAAGAAACTGCTACTGCTATCGGTATATATATACAATTTACTTTTTTTGTTATAATTTTATATATAACCACACATTTTACAAAATTGTTCTGTATGTCTCTTATTATTAACATTAATATTTCAGCTCAAATGATCGGCTTAGATACAATTCATGGCAAAGCACTATCAGGAGAACAGATAGACTCTATGAGTGAGTATCAACTGGACCAAGTTGTCCACAACGTCATAGTATTTTACAGGGTTAGTCCAAGGCATAAAGTGGCCATTGTCAAGGTAACTATATAAAATTATTATAGATTTTTAAATTATCATTATTAAATTTTTTCTTTAACTTAACTCAACATTAATTCATTCATTACTGATGTAGAAATATTCTAATTCTAGCAGAATTACCCAGGATAACTGCTGTTATGTTAGTTTAAGTAGATGAAATATTGAGGGTCTCAACCCCTTTAAAACATTATACAAAGGAATATTGTAGCTCTGTCTGTTGAAAAGTTAGGAGACAGAACAAAAAAAGTAGTAAAATTATAGAATTTCCACCTTTCACTCTTTTAACTCTTAAGAAAAACAAATTATAGTTTTTAAATAACTTTAAAGTGTTAGTTCTCAGTTGTGCTAATTAATCACTGTGTTGAATTTTGCCCCTATCCGTCATCTGGTCACAATGTGAGCAGGGAATATATACAAACAAGATCTTTTACATGTATAGAGAAGTGGTTTCCTAAATCATTGCATCTAGGGAAAGGTTTATTTATGAACAACCATTGGTTATATTTGAGAGGGGAAATGTTCAGATTCACGATCCAACCCAGCTGGTTTTCACCTAATGGTTGTAGAGTCAAGTACTTAAAAATGCTGTGTGAAGAGTCCGGATTTTGATTGAGTTGCCCAGACTGTTGTTTGATTGAGCTGTTAGGAATTGTAAATTGTCTAGAACTTTTAAAGCAATCAACATTTATTTCATAATTTTTATGATTAATTAGCTTATTATAGATAAAAGTTTTAATTTAATACTTTTTTATATTATTGTAGTTTAAGTTTAAATATTAATGACAATAAAGATTTTGTTGAAGTGGTACACCCAAAGGCTAGAGCCCTCAAATATTTTTCTATATTATTATATAGCAAATATTTTTCACGTACTGAATATTGTTTACCCATATTTATTAATGATTGTGATCCATAGAAAAAATATGCTTGCAGAACCGGTAATCCTTAATGTCAGATAATATTCTCTACCATCAATTATTAAAAATATTGGATTCTATATCACAAGTAAATGTGGATACCCATATTCATTTAACATGGACTAAAATTTAAATATAGTTGACTGCATTAAAACCCCTTTCCAATATTTCGGAAAACTAAGTTATTTAAGTTATTTTAAATTAATTGTGAAAACAGGACAGAACCTATTATTTTGTTATGTATAAATTTAATTTCAGGATTTGATGCAGGCTACTATTTGAGGTTTTTAACCTCTCCTGAAAATTTTGAATGAGTGAATATTGCTGGGTTCTAATAGCGAAACTTTCACTTAAGTAATTATTATCATTTTTATTAAGTTGTAATATACTGATAACTGTCATCACTTACAGTCTTTTCAACGATCTGGAATAATTGTTGCAATGACTGGCGATGGAGTAAATGATGGAGTTGCCCTCAAGAAAGCCGACATTGGAATAGCGATGGGAAAAAATGGAACTGATGTTTGTAAAGAAGCAGCAGATATGATTCTAGTTGACGACGATTTCAACACAATTATGTGAGATAAAAAATAATTTGTTACAAAGCTTACTGTTTGAAAAAAATGTTTACTTGTTTTAACCATAAATTGAAGCTCTTTATGTGTATGTTGGTTCCACAAACACTTTCTTAACGGGTAGAGACATTTCCACCAAACTTTGCTTGGCTGTAGGTCAGCAATTCGCTCAAAACATAGGGCAGATTTTGACATTGACATATTTATCCTTTCTTCTCCCCCCTACCACCAATTTTGACCCATTGCTTACCTAAAAATCTGTTTATCTTCTAATTGCACAACTTAAGAATTATTAAATTACTAAAATCCTTCATGTTTCTAAACCTTGAAATTTAATATCTTTGCTCTCTCTCAGTTCTTATTTATAGTCAGATTCTTATTGAATTGTAAACAAACATTTTTTACTACTATGAACTTTCAATCTCTTTCCTAAAAAAACCATGGCTATGTCCCTGCTGATCAAGAGAGTGGTATCTGGTTAGAATATTTTCTCCTCTAATGATGCTGTTTTATGATCAAGGGCTAATATCTGAAGTTCCATTTAACAACAGCTAGTAACTAAATAAAGTATTTATTAAAGCCTTTGTCTCATATTTCACTTTTTTTAAATATCAGTAATATAATTATGTGTTACTCTTCTCATTCTACTGATTCTAAGTTAATTTAAAAACATAAATATTTATACAATCAAATGGTTATCTAAAAAAGGGGCCTAAGATACAATTTTTTTTTTAAATAAGCAGCAATGGCCTTTGCCTTCTCTCTATCTTTGTGAGGTGCTCCTAACCTCTAGTTGCGCAGCAACAGAGTGGCAAAATACATGTGGCTACTCAAAACTTTGCCCTTTTTTTTCAGTCAACCATTTAATTACAACTATTTATATTATAGCTCTTCCTGGGCATTAGATATCAAATTTTAAACATTTCCTAGTACACTTTTTTTTTTATTCAACATCTGTGTATATTTATCCATTGTTTGTTGTAGAGCTGCCATTGAAGAAGGGAAAGGCATTTATTATAACATTAGGAACTTCGTCAGATTTCAGTTGAGTACCAGCATTGCAGCCCTTTCCCTTATAGCTCTTGCTACTCTTTTCAGGATTCCGAATCCTCTTAATGCTATGCAAATTCTTTGGATAAACATTATTATGGATGGACCTCCTGCCCAAAGGTAATTCATTTAAAAATATTTGCCTTCAAAACATAATGGTATGCAGAGAGTATATCCTTTAAATAATTTTGTTTAGTTTGGGCGTGGAACCAGTTGATAAAGACATAGTGAAACGTGGGCCAAGGAATGTAAAGCAGCCGATGATAACAAAGCACTTGATCATTAATGTACTTTTGTCAGCTACCATAATCATTCTTGGTACACTATGGGTATTCAAGAGAGAGGTAAGTTTACTTACCATTATTTGTTTACATTCTAGCCTACTTTTGCAGATTGTTCAATATTTATATTTGTTTACAGATGAGCGACAATAAAATTACTCCAAGGGATACCACTATGACATTTACATGTTTTGTTTTCTTTGACATGTTTAATGCTCTTAGCTGCAGGTCACAGGTAATATATTTGTTATTTATACATGTTCACTATAACATAGCATTTAAATATGTGTATATATATATATATATATATATATATATATATATATATATATATATTATTATAACCGGCATTAATATAATACTTTTTTTTGTCTACTTTCAGACAAAGTCAGTTTTTCAAATAGGATTATTTTCAAACCGTATGTTCCTTGTGGCAGTTACATTGTCAGTAGTTGGACAATTATTAGTTATATATTTCCCTTTTCTTCAAAACATCTTCCAAACTGAAGCGTTGACTCTTCAGGGTAAGTAAATTTATTGTGATTTTTCTTTATACATATACATGTCTTATAGCAAATACTGCTAGTTAGTAGAAAATAATTCAAATTACGTAATATATCCCAAAATTTAAGGATTTTGTTATAGTTACGAAAGCGATTTGATTAAAGGTAGCTTTTTTTAAATTAGACTTTCTGCAATTAAAGTTTACTTAAGTCCCAAGACATTACATATGTTTAATCTGGATGGAGACCTTGATACCCTGCTAATCACAAGGGGAATCTGAGATGAGGTCACTGATTTCAATGAACATTTTTTTGGTGATACTAGTTTGAAAAGTGACAAGTGGCCGAGCATTCTTGCCAATGAGCTCTAGGAATAAAAATACAATAGAAGAAAGTATATTGAATTGTATTAATTAAATAACCAAAGTTTATTGTAAAATTTTTTAGGAAAAAAATAACAAGTTCGAATCAGTTTTCAGCATCCTTGAAAACCTGCATATATGAATTCTTGTCACAATCAAAAATGGTTTAGATTCGCTGCTTGAGCAAAGTATCTCAGTTTTTAATTTATTAATGGAGACCTGTTTGGTGTCATTCTGTGTAGTTAATAAGCCTCTAGATCCCTGTAACATTTGGTGTGGATACGTGGACTTGTTCTGAAGTTATTCCCATTTTTGTGGTTTTCAAACAAGAAATGAAAGGATTGTGATGTGAAAATTTCAAGCAAAAAAATTTTAATTTTTCTTCTCTTGGCTTTACCATCCTTAATTTGTTTTTAACTATAAGAAAAATATCAGAAAGTGAAATCAACTTCTGAGCTGTGAAAAATCTTCAAAAGTAGCAGAACGGTTTGCGTTTTTTTTTTTTTTTAATAAGCCCCTTTACTGTATTGTAACCACACTATATTTTGAGGAGTGGAATTAACTATAAAAATTTGAGTTTAATTAAATCATTTCATTTTTTTATTTCATATTTCTGCCAAAAAATGTCTTGTAAACAATCCTATTTCAAGAATTAGTGTAGTCGAATTGGAATATGGTATTATTATTTAATACATTAACATGCAAAGTGTATTTTAAAAATAACTCTTAGATAAAGGTTTAGATTTAAGTCCATAGTTAAATTAGGACTTGTAGTATTACTTAAAACTCCTAAACTTCCTTCCAATTTTTTTAAGCTTTCCAAATCTTGAGATCTCGATGAACTCCACACAACAAAAGGAGGTTTTACTGTGAAAAGAGAGTAGTGTTATTTCAATTGGTATGGTCAAATTGATTCTCCTTCATGCGCCTCTACAGATAAACATTTATATCCTCTTTCTAAATGTTTAGTCCAATTTTTCTAGAGCTTATTCTTCTTGTTCTCCTGGGTAATATGTCCATTCTTCCAGTCGAAGAGTAAAGCCCATGGAAAATGAGGCATCTAACTAAACTACTAGGGTTCACTGCAGAAAAATAACTGATTCTTTTTTTAATTTTATAATGAGGTATAAGGCTGTGACCCTATTTTAGATATGGTCATGGTTCTAGAATAGTTCTCAGGCTCTTAGTACCATACAAAATAGCAATAAATAAACACACATTAATATACAATATATGTTTTAGTAAAAATTGTTTATTTACAAAATAGGTAGTACTGGTAGAGCAGTACCTCTTAATGTTAATATAATCCAAAAATGCACTGAAAGAGTCTAAAATTGACAAAAAATGAGTTTTTTAGGGTCACAGATCATGGCCATGTGACTTGATCTAATCTATTTCTTGAGTTTGATCATTGTTGACCTCTCGAGGTTAATATAAACCAACAATGCTGTATAAAAGACTAAAAGTGACAAAAAATGAGTTTTTAGGGTCACAGGCCTTGACTATGTGACCTGATTTGGCTGAAATACAACTGTGTTCCCTCCCCATTGCTGAAGCTAAATACTTGTTAAAGTCTTTATGAAACAAATTCTGTTCCCTTTTTAAAGCTTTATTATTTTCCATACCCCTGTCCCATTTATGTGATTACAATAACACTTGACAAGCAGAGAGTTCCCTTTGTGAAATGTGAAGAATTTATGTTAAGTTCGAAAGTATTAATAGACAACTGAAATGATCTTACTTTATAGTAACTGTTGTATCTACTTAGTTGTGTTTTAGATTACTATTTTATTATTGGATAAAAATCAATTAAATTTTTTTAAACATCTTTTTGCAGATCTGGCATTTCTAGTATGTTTGACATCAACAGTATTCATAGTATCAGAGGTAAAGAAGTTTATCGAGAGAATGATTGATGTCCGCCGTTCCAAAAAAGCAGGATTTGAATTCGTATGACAGTCAAAACCCCCCAGGGCAAAATCAAGAGTAGATTAAGTGTCTTTCCTGGCTGAAACAAAGCTGGGAGTCATCTGGCCGCAGTTATAACTTCTGTTTTTCCATCAAATGGATTTCCGTTGGAGGTTTCAAAACTTTTGCCAATCTACAAGAAATTCTCCTTTTTAAAGATTATTAATTGTTTCAAATGTTATCAGGAATCATAACAATTTTAGTGCCTTGTTAAAGTTTTTAATATGTATAGTGTTTATTTATTATATTGTTGTCACTTTGTTATTATTTTTACAATGATTTTGTTATTCAAAATTGTTTTCATTGAAAACTGGTAAATAATTTTCTATGTGAAAGAAGTCACTGCTACGTCTTTCACTTTGTTGATTTGTTTTTTTTTATTGTAAAATTTATTTTCTCTGATTGAGAATAAGCCATAATTTATTATTTCTGAATTCTAATTAATGTTGTGCAAAGGGGCACATTTTTCAGTAACACTATTTTTGTTTTTGAGGCTGTGAAGATATTTGGATTATATCAGAACAGTGTTTCGTAAAGTTTGAAACAGAGTTTATAACTGTGTTCCCTCCCCATTGCTGAAGCTAAATACTTGTTAAAGTCTTTATGAAACAAATTCTGTTCCCTTTTTAAAGCTTTATTATTTTCCATACCCCTGTCCCATTTATGTGATTACAAGACCAACTACCATTAAATGTTAAGGGGTTTGAGAAAATTAAGAATATTTATTTAGATTTTAGTACTATTTTACAAATTTGTATATATTAGTAATAATATTTTGTTTACATTCCAGTCAAGTATTTTCTTTTTATTTATTTTTCCTTTCATTCTTTTTTTTTATGTTCACTTGTTTATTTAAATAAAATTATTTTTTTAAGTTTATAAATATTTGCTATTTTTATTTCCTTATTATTTTGTTTATTTCTTTTCTTTGGCTTTGAGGTGGGAATCGCCATGAAGTGCACACTACTCATTATCCTGGGAGGAAATGAAATATAAAAGTCATCAAACAATAATGATTATATGACAAAAAAAATCTTTGTTTATCAATCAAAGATTGGTTTGGACCACAATAAGATCACTTGTAATAATCTAAATATTAATTTAGTCAAAGGCTAAAACATTTTTAATGTTAATTACTTCTTAAATTGTGATGAGATATGGATTATAAAATATTAGTTCACCTGGAAACTACTTACTTATTACATATGAGTAATGTCAGCTGACAACTTCCACTTCCATGAACACACATGACTTGTGGACCTAATAATTTTTTTAATTCATTAAAGCCAGCTTTCTTAGGGACTTTGATCTCAAGACAGCACCCAATTTTGTATACTTCGAATAGTTTCAGTAAATTTGGGTTAGATAATATATTCTTATTGAAATGTTTTAACTCATTAGGGCATATTTCCTTGATTTGTCTTCTGAGTATTTTATAAAACTAAATTGCTACGAAATAATAGTAGTGTCTTATATTATTGTAATGAATATTAATCGTTTAATTGCTGATCTATTAAAAAAATAAAAAAGCTGAATAATTCAGTTTAATATTGGCTATGTCAAATATATGATCAGGAAAAAAAATTTCCTCTTATTTATTTCTATTAAAAATAATGTTATGTATACTTGTATAAACATTCATATTTGTTTTACAATAAATTTTAGGATTTATATTAATTGAATTATTCGAATCATTTATCTGCAAAGTTTGGTCTGTTGAGAGTATTCTTTTTACTCTCTCAGACACAGTTAAATAAAATTTTATAGAACCATACTTGTGCTATTTATCAGAAATCTGTTACCATTGGATTGCATAAATCAATTAACTCCATAAGGTTTGGTTAGCAGGCCCTATATTTATTGGTTAATAATCGCACAACATAATCCATATGAAAAAGTTGTTTATTTCTTTTCAGAGTCAAATAAATTGGAATTTAGTGATGATTAATTTTAACATTTATATGATTTATGATTAAATAGGATTAATTTTTCAGTAGCTTTTGTGCTAAACTTATGAAAAAGCAAATTAATTTTTCTCATAAGATGTTAATGTTATAAGAAATGCTTTTACACAACCAATTTTAAAGATAATAGGTTTTCCTTAAGAATACCTGATAAATTTACGTGACAGGTGGTTTATTTACAACATTTATTGAAAGAGGTGGTTGGTTTGTTATGTGATATGTTTTTAGCACACATATGCGAAGACTAATGGCAGCAAAGCTAGCTGGTACAAAATACCATAATAAGTGCAAACCAAAACGATGCGAATTATTTTGTAGTTGATCCACATAATAATTTCAGCACCCACCTAGAATTGAAAAGGTTGGTGACCTGACCTATATACAACATGGCAGTACTTAATAAAAGTGATATATTCTGATGGACAGTAAGCAACGGTGTCAGCGATTGCCATTGCTATTTTATGCACAACAGTTAGAAATATGTCATTTTCCAGTAAATGTATTTGGTAATGGCTTGATAAATATTCTGACTTGGATTCGAAAAACACCAAGGCAACTGCACAAATTCACGGTTGATGTATTTATCATTCCAAGTCTCATAATATGAAGAATATGATAGATGTAGTCAAAATTCATTGATTTTGTACGGTGATTTATCCTTCTGTAATCGTCTGTATAATATTTTACAAACATTTAGGTTTTGTTATCTACAGTATAATTTTTTTAAATAAAAACACTTTTTAAGATTTAGGTATTCTAGATTTGCACACTCACTCATTTCATCTACCATTTAGTTTCTCAAACTGTATTAATCACTGTGGTGACTGATAGAGATTAAAGTTATGGTTTTATTTTTGATTAATATAGACATTTTTGGAGAAAATACAAGGATGTTCATTAAGTTAATATGTATGTATGTGTTTGAAAAATGTTTTTCTTGTGTGAATCAAATATAAACCAATATTCATAATGCATACATTCTTAATAAATTGATAAAAGTATGGATGTTTGAAAGGTTTTGCAAATTATAATTTTCTTTTATTTAGTGTTGGTATGAATGATTTTTTAAAATAAAAAGTAAAACTAAAAATAATACTGTCTCGTTAAAAAATTATTTAGACTAATCATATTTCGTTTTATAAATAAAAATTTAGTTTCATAGGTAATTATAACGAAAGAATGTTTTTGACAAAATATGAATTTTTTCACTCTCAAGTCTCTTTTACTAAATAATGAAGAATTTTATTACAATGCCTAAACACAATTTAATTTTTTATTATTTACAATTAGATTATTTATGTAGATTGCATATATGTATTTTAAAAATACACTTAAGTAATGGTCTATTATTATAAATAAATAAATTTAAAGTAATGACTAATCCCCGAGATTCGATTTACTATTAATTTTAATCAGTTCATATTTAGGATTTAGATATTGAGCTGAAATCAATGATGAAATTGTATCCTCAAATAAAATTTCATCTTATTATTATGTATTATTAATCCAAGTGAATAAGAGAAAAAGTAACATATTCAAGCAAATATGTGTATATATCTCTATAAAATATGTATGTATGTACATGTATTATTTCTACTATCTATAAATATAACAACATTTAACCTTTGTTTAAAATAAATGTAATTTTTTTAAATAGTTTCATTATAGTTTTTTTAAAAAGTGGGCAGTTATGATTTTACAACATTGATTCAATGATTTAGTAATAGTTACATCATGTAACTCTCCAAGTATCAACTGTTCCCTTTTTTTGTGCAAGAAGTGTTATGTCTAATGCCTTTGAAAGTAGTTTTCAGTTATTGCCATATTAATTTTGGAGAAATGTTATGTATAATATTTTTTGCATTTATTTAACAATATATTGAATATTGTTGTCGGGAAAGGTTTCATTTGTTGCCTTTTGATTAAACCTTTTTTTCAGTAGACAATTTAATGATAATGTGATTACATGCAATCCAAGCTATTGCTGTGCAATTTTTTTCTTAAATTACTTCCCTTGGATATTATCTAAATTTTTTTCCTCCAGAGGTGACAATTTTTATTTGCATACATATTCTATGTATTTGGCATCGCCAAAAAATAACCTTGTAATGTTGGACAAATGTATAGAAATAAAAATGGATACCCCTAGAGGAAACAAAATTGATATTGCTGTACATATTTTGTTGAAACTATTTCCTTAGTAAAATTAGAGTATTCTTTTCTTTAATAATGGTCTCATTCTTTAAGAAAAGAATTTTGTGAGGATGGTTCAATTTTAAAATGTGTTTATGAACTATTACATTAATTTAGTTAACGAAGGAAACATTTTATTAAATTTAATAGTTTCGATTTATTAAATTTTTTGAGAATGAAAAAAAAAAATCACGATTGTAAGCACAGTATTCAATCTGAAAATTTTTCATCACCAGGTTTTAAGCATTATATATAAGCTTAATCTTGCACTGTGATATACTACTTGATATCTTAAATTTAAATGTTATAGAAATATTAAAATAACTATTAGTTTGCGGTACTGATCCCACTATTTTCAATTAATGTTAGCCAAAGAAAAAGTATGGTGAGAGGTCTTAGACTCGAACCATGGACACCTCCCAAATCTCCAGTCAGGTCCCTGTCCTAGCAGTAGCCTAGTCAATATAAAATCGCTATTGAGCTAAAGATATTTGCGATTGTTTGGGCAGGGATAGCTCAGAGGTAGAACACCGGACTGGAGATGGAGGGGGGAGGTTTGAGCCTCACCCCAGTCACTATCTTTTTTCTTAGGGTAATTATATTTATTAATAATTATTTGAAAAAGGTATTACTTTAGAAACATAAGATTAAATGGTCTGGCAGGGGATGAGGCATTTATTTATACTTTAATGCATTTCAAACTTCTCCTTGTGGAACTTCTAATGTGTTATCTTTTGAAGAAAACAAGGAGAAAAAACCCTATAAATTGCATTTCCCTCAAGAAATGAAGAGTGCTGGTATATAAGTAAGATTTGAGGGGAATATGTAATTTTTGCCATCTGTTGTTCTCTTTTGATGATTTTAAAATAGAAATGTCAAAAATTACGTATTTTAATTCTTTTTCATTTTTCGAAAAACGTTAGTCTCAGAGCCTGGCTAATTTGTGGAAAGGGAGAGTGTCCTCTTTCTATCCTTAGTATGCATTTGATGAATATGATAAATACAATGTGAATTCAAAATGAAAGAATTGTTTATATGTTTAAATAAAAATCAAGTGTACAAATACCCATGTAGTTGTCTTAGTATTTTAAAATGTTATGTTTCATTTTTATTGAAATGTGAGATTTTGTTGTCCTTTCAAAATGTTATAAAAAATATATGCATTTTGTTTTGATGTGGTTTTATTTGTGTTAGAGCAGTAACATTTATTTATTCCCTAATGACATGCTATCATATAGCCAAAATATTTAAATAAAAAAATTGTTTTTTACTACTACTAATTTTTTTTTAGTGAAATTATTACATGCAATTGATACACAGTAGTATTTCAAGCAGTGCTCAATTTCAGTTTATACAGAGGTTTATTTTTTGGGGGGGGGAGGGGCACTTTGTCATGCCACTGAGCTCACTCATAAACTAAATGCTATTTGGTTTGGAGGAGGCCAAAAGATTATCTCTATTTTAGGTATCGCTCTGGGTTGCTGGGGATGAAATGGGCATTAAGAGCATTATCATACGGATTAGGAGAATGAAAATTCTGGCAGCGAGAGGTGGCTAGATCTTGACTGAATGAGATGTCGAGATCAGAGTGAAGGGTACACTTGATACAGAAGGGACCATTAGCTATCTTGCAGAGGATAATGGATTGCAGGACTGGACACTGAAATTTGAAGTTATGGTATTTACATGTATTAGAACTATATTAATGATTATTAGCTGCATCCTTGAAAAAATATATATTTGAAATCCATGGATCAGAAGCTGCACCATTTTTTTTTTTTACGTTTTTTATCATAGTTTTTGTTTTAATTTTTAAAGACTAAAATTTTTTAAGTCTATCACTTACTAAATTGTATTTTTTAAAACTTATTAAACGATTGTGAAAAAACTACTTGGTATTTTGTCTGGAAATAGTTCACTTTATTTGTTCAACCATCTTGGACTCTGAAATCTTCTTTTCAACAAACAAAGGTGTAAATACCATTTAAATTTGTACATCGATTGAATTTATAACCATTAACGTAGAACATAAAGTCGCAGAAAAATTAAAAATGATCAGCCTCCGTATCTGAATGAAAGTAGATTACCCTTCGAGGTTGACAGTGACAAAATGCCTTCAACACTACACCACTCTGAATAGGAATTTGCGATGTCAGGTTATGTCTGATATTCAGCACAGATGAACTAGTGGAAATAATCAGTTTACCTATAATTTAAATAGTGATCATGAAAAATTCTCCTTTTTGCTCTAGCTGTAACCATTTAGGAGTTATGACATTTAATGCATTTTAAGGCTGAACCCCAGGCATTTATTTTTATAATTAATATATCATGAAGGAAGCTCATTTTCTCTCTAGCTGTAACCATAAATGAGTTATGGGCATTTAATGTTTTAAAACATGGGTTTTTAAAGTTTTATAATGCCGGACCCAGACCATATTTTAACACTTTACTCAGAATCCCAAGAGTGATTACAGGAAAATCTCCAATTTACTTTAGCTATAACCATTTAGGAGTTATTGTCATTTAAAGTTTTTTAAGGCAGAAACCCAGGCACGGTTTCCTTAGAATTGGAATTTGAGTAGTGATCATTTGCAAAGTTCTGTTCCACTCTAGGTATAACCATTTGGGAGTTGGTACGCAAGAAAATATATAAAGATGCTTGTGTGTGAGGATATTTGCAGTTTGTAATTGTGAATATAATTCAGCTCTGACTGAACTGTGTAAAATAAAAGACTCCTTTCGACAAAGGAGATCTAATTTTAATATAAAAATAAATACAAAGGAGCAAAAACTCAGTTTATTCTCATTAACTTTACTTTTATTTATTGGTCATTAAGATAACCAATATTTTGTGAGATCGCTAAATGGTCTGGCCACTAATTCTATTCCAATGATCATCAATGAAGTAAATTTATAATTAAATCATATTAATACATCTTAGTAAATGTTTTCTATATTGTATTTGCTTATTTTACAGAACTCAGAAGAACAATGCTATTCCAAACAAATTATTTTGATTGATGTCTCAATTGAACATTTGAAATGCAAGAGATTTTGAAGACCTAGAGACATTGACATGTTTGTCATTGGTTTGAAGAAGAAAAAGAAGATTAAATAATAGCCAATGTTAAACCCACCATAATGCACCAATTTTAAATGTTTCTCTACCAGTTGAAAGCAACAGTTTTTGAATTGTAAATATGTTCTTCCACTATCGCAATTAGGTCTCCTTTCTTATGTTTGCTCACTTCATTTGAATGCGAAGCGCAATATTTTTTTTGTTAGATTTTACTTTAGCAATATTTGTTTTATTTTCTGACTTTACGGTTTGAAATTTTTGTTTTTGTCACTCAAACAGTGGGCAGGGGGGGGGGAGTTTTTACTAGTTTTTGACAGATTGTTTTCTATATTACCCCATCTGCACATTTCTAATTCTCTAACATTCTAACTCAATTTAAAACGATTATCACAGATTTCGGGATTGATAAGCGGAAGGGATGTTTTTCTTAAAATGATAAAATCCAATTGACAAGGATTTTCACCAATTTTGACATTGATAATCTAAGGGATGTATTGTCTAGAAGGGTAGTAAAATATAATCCATTCAAAATTCTTTTTGACGTATTTTGAGATTGATAACCTTAGGGATATTATTTTTCCTAAAAAGGCTCAAAAGTTAAAATCAAATCAGTATGATTTTCTGAGGATCAGTCTATTTCAGCTTAAATTATTTTTCTGAAATGTTTACTCAAGATTCAGCAAAACTAGTTCTATAATATAAATTTAAAACCAAAATTTCAGGGCCCTAAAATATTTTAAAAAAAAATTATTTGTTACACTTTTTAGTTTCTGTTTGTACTTTTTTCCCAATTATATACTTTGTACATAGTTTTCTCCATTTTTTACTGGATTAAAAAAAACTTTAAAGAGATGTCCATTTTAGTTAATTTAAAGCTTGATTTAAAATAATATTTGTAATATTGGTATTAATTAGTATGTGTATATTAATTTATGGTTCTTCCCTAGCTCCAGGGTTTTTGAATTGACACTAGTGCAAAATGGTCGTTGGCAGAACTCATGCTCAGGAATTTAGACTTTGCCCTTATTTAAAATAAAAAATTGATATTGTAATTTATTATATGTGTATTTTTATCCCTTATTATATTCAGTGCAATGGTGCTAACAGTTATTATGTACATCATCAACATTTTCAAATTGTAAATGTCGCTCTCTGGAATTTGATAGCATTTAATATTTTCTCCAAAACTCCTATCAAGAAATCGATATTTGAATTGACTTTTTATTTAAATGATATTTTTATGGTTTAAATTGTATCAAAGTATTAGTATCCATTTAGATTGAATACTTGATCATGCAAAAAAAAAAAATATCATTATCCAAAATCCTCGATTGTACCAAAATCTCAATAAACTTTTTACTAAAAAAGATTACTGAAATGAGCTATATTCTTCCTAATTAATCATCTTGAATGATTTTCTTTGTTTTATTCAATTATTTGTATTACCATACACAAGCATTCAAAAGCAGTTGCAATTTAAAAAAAAAAGTAGGCTCCATTGATTGGCAATATACATGGGAATTTGTAACCATGGTCACAGTTGTAAATATTTTCAAAAAAGTGGTCATTAATCTGATTTTATGCTTTTTAACATCATCGGGGCATCAAAAGGAATTATCATGCAAAATATGTCTCTAAAAAAAAAAAAATCTCCGGTTGAGTTCAAGTTTTGACACGACTTTGATGACTATGTAATTACAGTAAAAATTACATAGCATTAATCAGGGCAACAAGATCTTTATTTTGAAACCCTTTTCAATAGGAAAAGAGTTTTTTTTTTATTATCAAGTTAATTATTAACTTAACATCTAATTTAAAATTGTTCTGATTTTATTATGCCATCATTGAGAAATTAAATGAAATTTACTTGCAAAATATAATTTCTCTGGTTGAATGTATTACAATTGTGAACACAATTTCAATAACTGTGCAGTTACAATTCAAAAATAAAAAAACAAAAGTTATATATTGTTTATCAATCAAGGTGACGAAATATTTACTCTAATACTCAATACTGCAGATATTAACTCAATACCCAATATTATGGCAAAACATACTTTTTAATTATCAAGTAAGTAATTAGTTATAAAACGTAATTAGGCTTGGAAAACTGGTCAGATAGATTTACTGTAAATGATTAAAGGACTTCAGAACCTTAATTTGATGCCTGTCTCAATATGATAGAAGCTGCTGTGCATGATCATGTGTACATTCGCTCACTTATCTTATAGACAAAGACCTTATGAGAAGGTTTATCTTGAATACAGTGGATTAAATTTACATTAATGAAAAGAACTAATGGGATGCCAATTCAGGACAAATAGTAAAAGCCTGAGCTTGATTATCTGTCATGCTCACGATAAGGCATTCAATTAGATAAATAAACAATTTAACATATCAAGTTACCATACACTCTGTTTCAATGTCTCCTTGCAATGGCATTGCCTGTTAATCAATGACAGATTATCTGGATATTGAACAATTACAATAAGCCATGAATGTGATATAATAAAAAACTTTATTAGACTCAAAGAAAATGAATTTTAGCTAAACTCTCTTTGTCTTGCTTACTGATTACTGGAAACTGCTTAATAATGAAAGTGTGAGATGAAAATAATATGACAGAAGTCAAACCGTACCATCTCTCAACTTTAAAAAAAAGTGCAGTAAATTAAGAAATATTTTAAAATAAATAATGGGCATGTATTGATGTGATCATATTTTAATACCATGATCCTCAGATATAGAAATTAACACATAAGCATTGTAATAAATTAAAAGTGCATTTCTTGGATAAATAGGATAGGATGGTAAGTATAAACATAGTCAAACAATGAAAAACTGATTCAATCTTAATTTATTAACATAATCTGGACACTTCAATGATTTATTTACATGAAAGTACTTTCATACAAGATCAGCTTCCACATATCAATAAACACAAAAGTACATATTTCAATTTATAATACTTCATATCATTTCATTTAATTCAGGTCAGAACATTATGAAATTTAATTGCATATTTAGAGAATTGTTCCTGCATATTTTTCTGCATGAGATACTTTTTTTTTACTGAATATTAAATGGCATGTTCTGCAGATTTTTACAGCACAAAGTTCATATGATAAATTTATAATTGATCGATAATCATTTAATACTCATATTATGAGTAAAGTTCTAACTGTTATCACAATCAATTATTTATTATCAAATAAACGGTTTGTATATCCCGATAACAAAATGTTTAAAAGTTATTATTTGTCTACATTTGATCATGGTTTTGTTTCTACTTATTAAATGTCATTTATTCATTAAGTACTTGAAATGTTAATAATGAGAAGAATTTGAGATTAATGTGTATTTTAATACTTTTTATAGAAGCTATAGCTACTCGATGTGTTTTTACATCTTCTTATAGAGTAAGCTACAGGATGTAGTTGTCATTATCACAGGCAATGTTTAAAGGATAAATCAGTCAGTACATAAGTACATATACACCATTGAAAAATTTGGATGAAAAGCTGGCTCATATTTATCATGGTGATCTGAGCCTGAAGGGCATTGATGAAAAAAAAGCCAAGTTTCTTTTCTGGTTTATATGGAAATTCAAATGAGCTGTAGCTCATAAGTAGAGCTTGGGTGCAGTTTAAAAATGAAAAAGTTAATGAAGTACTGGTAAATGAAATCAATACTGCACTAGTACTTTTTTGGCTTTAGTTAACAAAACATAAAAAAATATTAATATTAGGTGGTTTTTTTCAAGTGTATTTAAATTTTACCTCTTTCTCTACTCTGCTTTTTGCTTTTTATATTGAGCAAAAAGTACAGAACTAAGTTGGGATACATTTTTTTCATCACCATACTCCTTCTTTTTCTTATTCCTCAGAATCTATTTCTTCTTCTGGATAGTAGTGAGGTTTTATTGCAGTCTCTCCTGTGATGATATCAAAAAGTTTTGACCAGTCAATAGTTTTGTCATAACCCTCTTCAGTTGCTAATTGCTTGATGCCTTCTTCATCTATGCTTTCTTTGGGCATATCTTCCCGATCGCTTTCATCTTCACTTGATGAACTCCCGGAATCAACACTTCTTACTTTCTTCTTTTTAGGAGTTTTAACAAATAATGGTTCAGGAGTCTTATAATAATTCAGCATCCAAAGAACTTTTTTCTCGTACAAGCTACAACTTTTATCAACTGAATCTCTTATTTTCAAAACAGCTTTTCTGTTTCTTAAGATTTCAGCTCTACAAAAAAAAAAGTATATTATTTGAGAGTCATCTGAGTTATAAGTTGTTAGGTTTCAATCCAAATTATTTACAGACTTGATTCAGACTAAAATGGACATGAAGAATAAATAAAATATAAATAAGTTTCTGCCAGTAATCCTTGAATAATAAAATATTTATTTTTAGAATGATGTTTCAAAAAATATTCTTTGACAAGCTGCATCTACAATTATAGATTCATAATTTTGTTAAAATATTAAAAGTCAAACATTCATAATCCAAATGACATAATTTACTTCTTAAGAACACGATGTATGGTGCATTATTGTCAAATGTACTAATTATTTTCAGGATAGGGAAATCTCTCTTTTTATTAATATTAACTACAAAAAATACACATCTGTTAATTTACTCAGTTAAACCAGAAAAGTATTCACACTAAGTAAAAAAGTTATCAATATAACTTGTACTTATGGTGTCAGAAAGAGATAAACCAATGGTTTTTGACCTTTGTTGATGGGCAGCTTAATTTGTATATGTTTATTGATCTGACTCCATAGGATAGAAGGTGTGCTCGGGCAGTGCACTCGGTTCAGGAGAAGAGGTACAGGCTGTTTATTATAGGTAGTCTTGGAATGACCACGAGTTCACACTCAGTATCTGAGGGTAGGTGTCCGTCCAGATCTCAAAGGTGAGTGTGAACCAGAAAGAGACTGACTGAACCACTGTTTGAGATGCTACTAGGTACATTTTGCAGGGCTCCAGAAGCTGTACTTTTGTGGGCAGAAGCTAAGAAACTCCACTAGGAAGGCTGTGGAGGATGACAAAGCCGAGACTAAATCTAGCGGGTTACGTAGACAGGTGCAGAGGTAATTAAATTAGAAAGGTGGTTCAAGTAAAGCAGCAAGTCCCTCTGCAGAGAGAGGGATGCCGTAATTTTATTGGTATAAAAATATGGTAAGCATGAATGAAAAGTAGGCGGGTGTTTGTCTGTGAAGAGGGTAATTTCTATTTGTCCATGGTGAAGTAAGCACAACAATGGTATAACCTTTTCTGGCCACAAATCAGTATGTTTGATAGTATATGCTTAGAGTTATAGAAAATTGGAGTGGTGTTTGTTTAAATTTTTACTAAAATTATTAAATATTTAATAATTATTCTACTATGAACCAGCAAAAAATGTAATTAAAAAAAGTATTTAAAGGTCTACCTATGAAGATGTGCTGTTTCTTTTGCGTGCCATTCCCTTAGCTTTGATATAATATAGTCTTCCTTAGTATCAATCACCAGAGTATGTCGATCATGGCAAGCTATAAGTGCATTGTTAAGAGAATCTTTGTCTATTATAATCTAAGAAATAAGAATGTGTTATGAAATAAAATTATGATAATCTAAAAAAAAAAATCAAGTAAAGTATGAATTTGTCTGTTAAAAATAATAATAACAATCATTAATTAATAGTAATACTTTTTGGAGTTGTGATTTCTATTTTAATTTTTTTTAAATATCTTTGAATTTCTTTTTTTAGTATATATTATTTATATATAAGTTAATGTTTATTGAATTACAAGCTAAGAAAGGTTGGTAATAAGAACACGTAGAACGTTATAACAAGACTGCTTTATTTAGTCCAAGATACCTCTATCTACAGGTATTACCTGTAAACATATACAGATAACATATGTTTGGGGATTAAGGCTGGGCACTAGCGGCGCCTGGACTTAACTTATATAATTACTTACATTTTTCAGTACTGGTGGAACAGTCTGGAAAGCGCCCCTTTGGTGGACATCTACCATATATTTGTTTAATTTAACTGATATGTCTTCAATAAAATCAGTTTCTGAATCCCGCATCACAGTAAAGTAGCTCTGAGACTCCTCCATAAAAATATTTATAATATTGGTGAGGCAGCTTTCATACAACATGATAACAGCCTAAAAATAATACATATTTATCAATATATTATAATGAAATTCTCATCTTTGCTACATTTTTACTTCCTTTTGTTAAAAATAATGATTTTTTTAAACAGTGTATTCATATATTTACTTATTATTACTTAATAAATTAAATAATTGTTTTAAGTTATAGTTTACCTCATTTTTGTCAAACATTTTCATTTCTACTTCCATTAATTTATACCATTCTACCTCAAATGCTTCTTTACCTTCTACTACAATAGATTTAAACTCATCAAGTAATTCCTGTATCAGAGCTGTGTCATCGGATCGCAATGCTTTTCCGTTAGCCTTTAAGAATTTAGCAGCATGCAAGACCAAATGCTTCCACTTCTGAAGCAATTGAACCTGTTGACTGTAAGTTATTACTTATGAATAATTTATTTCAAACCTCGTTTCAACTAAACAGCTAAATGATTTTTATAATATTATCAATTATTTGCTAGTATTTTTCATAAGGTATTTAATAAGACATCATTCCAAATTGAAGTGAGAGAATAGTAGGTAGGAAAATTCAGGAAAGTTTTTTAATTTACTTCATAATTTGAAGGGAAGACTCTACTTTCAATAGAGATTCAGAATAATAGTCTTTCGTCTGTTCTGTATCTGTACGCTGACCATAAAAATTATTCAACCGGCCTTTAAACTTTAAAGTAGTATTTCACCAGACTTCAAAATATGCTGAGTAGTTTGGTTAAAACAAAATAAAAGGAAGTATATAGAAACTTAAACATGAAAAAGTTGGGCTTGTTTCTGAAGTTAGCTCAGAAGCTATTTAATAATTACAGTTCTGATTTTTTTTTCTCCATTTAGTTTAGGACACTTCAGAGATGAAACTCAAAAATAATTTCAAAGAAATTCCACAAAATAAAGTTTTGAGAGTCAACAGTAAAAATCATGTATTTAATATGTTCCAAATCAGTTTTAATAGTTTTTTTAATAAAATTTTTATTTTTTTAAAAGACAAATTTGTGTGACTGAAATAGAACTAAAATGATGTATTATTTATTGGCCCAAAATATCATGTAAGGGGGAAAATAGACAGGCATTTGGAGCATGGATCAAATATTATTTATAAATAAATAGTTCGCTTATTAAGAACAATAAAATAAAGCAAATAAGTGAAAATAGTTACTGAAAGGCCTTCTTTTCAGCAATTTTCTGATTTTCCTCCCAGGAGTTTTGAAAAATGTCAACTTCCTTTAAACGTTTGCTGTAGTTTTCTTCGCCACATCGACAGATGTCCAAACAAATCTCATTGACCGAGAGCTTCAGCCTATTACATGACAATTGTTAGATAAGTATCAATAGTAAAATATTTAATAAACATGGATGTTTTGAGAAAACTAAATACCTCTCCTTTTGTTCTTCTGGTAAATTAACAGGTTAAACTTCTTCAATTCAGTCAAAATTATTTTTTATACCCTGTATACTCAAGGGAGGGCTTCGATTAGAAGAGGACAATATTAACATTATTACAAATATTAGGGTAGCCCGCTTGCCTTTCAGCCTAAGGTAGACGAACATAAGGGCACAAATAATAGTTATGCTGAGGAACATTATCTATGTAGCGGTGGTTCTTGAGAAGTACTTTTCCAGTGTTCTGCTCCATGCAGTAACAGTGGTATGAATACATTTTTGAAGGACACAAGCTTCATGGTACAACTGAGAACCTTTTTGCCTACTACTGTGCTAGTAATATGAAAGAAGGCTTCATTAGCTTGTCCCTCACTTTTAAACATTTCTGAGTTCATGTGTCCAAATTTGCTTATAAGTGTGTACCCAACTATTCCCCTCTATTCATGTCCTTCAACATGCTTAACTTTCCTTCTAGATAAATGCTTGTTGTGTCAACCTCTTAATTATGAATAATTAGAAGTTCCTCTCTTCTCAGTCCAGAAAATATCTACTTATGTTTCCATATTGTAATAATAAACTTAAGGTGTCAGTAGAGAGGGGGAAGCTGCTGGTGGGGGAAACAGCCGCAGGTGGGAGACCCCCCCCCCTACCATGGCTGGCCTGCCTATATAACCAACCCGTCTTGGTGCGGTCTGCTGAGAACTTGCTGAACCGGCACTTGGAACACTGCTCTCTCTCTCTTTCTCTGCACTGGTGCTTGCTGCTCTACTCAAACCATGGCCTTCTTATTCAACTACCTCTGCATCCATCTCTCTCTCTCTCTCTCTCTCTCTCTCTCTCTCCTAACCTCACTATATCTTAATCCCACACCTTCCTAGTGGGATTCTCTGCCTTTGTCTAGCTAAAACTAGCACCTCCTTGGGAGAGACCTCTCCCTCGGGCACGACGGTTGCTGTGGCCCTACAAACTTCACCTAGTAGCGTCTCCCATGGCAATCCAGTCTGCCTCTCTCTGGTTCACACTCCCCTTTGGGATCTGGACGGTTTTCGCCTACCCTTAGATACCGAGTGTGAATTCATAAACTACCTATAAAACCTACCCTGTTCCTCTTCTCCTGAACATAGTGCTTTGTCGGGGCACACCTTCTAAGATCTTATGGAGTCAGATCAAAACGAATCTGCTCGCCGACTAGGCCACCAGCAAGGGTGAAAGACCACAGGTCCACCACCCACTTTATCTCTGTTTCAGCACTCGCCGGACAGCGGCAAGAGGTTGCAGCGACCCTAGCCCGCGGCGGGCATCTCCTCCCCCCACCTTGGGGACTCACATCATCTCATAATGACCCGACAATGTTCATCCACATTAATATTAGTTTTTTCTCTCCATCATATAATGGTGTTTAGAAGGTTTCATTAGAGCATGTGATAAGGACATCATTCACAAATATATATAAATGCTTGCACCAAATTGAAATGAGATTCTGGAACTAAACAATAGGGTGGAGATTCTTTCTTACATATCTTTGAATTTTAAAAATGACGTGACAGACAGATGAACTGGTATATATCAAAAAAGAATTTTTATCTTTTAAAATTAATATTTATAAGTAATAAAAAAATTAATATTTAGAAGTGAATCGGTCCTTCCTTCCTTGCTCTACTACCCTCTGGAATTATTTACCTCCTAATGCATCATTACTCCACTTTACTCTAAAATTACTCCACTATGCATCATTCTTACATACCTTTAAAGCTCCACAACATTTCCTCACCATCCAGGGAGACGCTTGTTAGTCGGGTAATGATTCATTCATTATATTATATTTTCAGACTTTTATTTTTGTATTTAATAGTTTTTTTAATTATTTACTATATATAGATAGATGTTGGCTCTCAGCTTGTGTGTTACTTTTTTGTTTTACAAAATGGAGTTAGAACTGCAGGTTAAAAAACTCTGATCTAAAAAAGTAGAGCAGATAGAGAAAAACTGATTTAATATTTAGATTCAGCACCCCAAAAATAGCTAAAATGAGTTCTAAAATGCTAGGCTCCAAACAAATTTTTTTTCTTGTAGGCCTGTGTTATTTTTTAAACTTTTCATTTATTTATTATTAAAATGCTAACTAATGTTAGAGTGTTGATTTATATTTTTATTTTAGTCTTATACAATACAGTTTAATATTATGCATTATGAATATGTATGTATATTTAGATAGGTATTTTTTATTTTCAAATCTAGGTACGGGTTTACACATTTTTGGGCGAATAAGTATGGGGGTATTAATATGCATAAATATTTTATTTTTCAAGCACATGACTTAAGTGTTTATTATTTTCTTCAGATTTTTTTGTTTATGTTAACTTAATTTTCTATTTTTAATTCTTTATAAATAAGTTTACGTACCATCAAGATGTCTTTGTTAAGATTTATACTTTTTTATTCATAAGGATTTGAGCACATTTATAAAAGTTTCAGAAGGAATAATAGTTTATTTTATAATGCTTCATTTAATATGATCTCAGGGCAGTATGTGGTTATAGTGTATAATTTTGTCTATTTTAAAGGTTTCATAATAACATAATTGACTTAAGGAAGTTATATATAATTTAAATAATAGCTGCCTAATAAAACAATTATTTATGTAATAAAATGGTGATTCTTCATTGTTGGGGGGTAGGTTGGTTTCTTCATGCTCTCCTATAGACAGTCTTACAGTAACTAAACAACTGACTGAATGGATGCATGAATAACTTAAATCCATTTTTTATATTTTTCCCCTCTTAATCCCTAACCCTAATAAATGTTTATTGCTAAAATATATATAAACAAATTGATTAAAAATGGCTCCTTGTTCTGCATTTGAAAGAGGGAATACTTAAAACAAACCATGGGATGTAATCAGAATCTTATGGGTGATGGGAAACCTACACACTAATTTATAAACTAACCTAGATGATTCCTGCTTCAACTGCCATTGATTGGGGAAGGGGATGGGGAAGTGATGTGAATTGAATCACTTTCCTGAGTATTCCCAGCTGAAATTGTTGGAGCTGTTAAACTGTCACTTCAGTTTGGTGACTGAAAAGGGGTGTCAGCCAGAGTATGCTCTTGTAAATCATCAGCTTAAGATGTAGTATAAATTTGGTCATTTCAGCAGGTTGGAGAAGGGTATGACTTCCTGCGTGCTTCTTTCAGTTTTTTCATGATATGTTCACAAAAACAGAGGTGCCAGTCTATTCTAATGCCCAGCCTGACATTAGTTCTGGCCAGGGACGTTTGGTTCATTTTCTACCATTTAGGATTTAGGCAATGGGTTTTGCTCTTTTCTGTGTTTCTGGTATGAGAATATAATACAGTTAGTCTTTCAGGCCGAGCTACTTGGTCTTGCCATTTATCCAACCAGCTATTTATTCGCCACACTACCCCCCCCTCCCTAATATTACATACACATATATATATTATTACGATATTTATTATTCATATATTTTTTAATTATATAATTTATATTTTATTTTTAATCTTTATATAATACTTTTACTTTATCTTAAGGTTCTGTTAATAAAAATAGGAAACTTCTGGCAAAAGGAATAATGGTTTATTTACACAAATTGATTTAAAGATTGAATATACATTTAAACTACGTACGTAATAAAATAACATTATTAAAACTAACTTAAAATTGTACCTTAATTACTACGTAGCTGGCCAGCGTTTCTTTTATGTTGTGTTCTTTGGTGCTTTCTTCCTTATCTGGTGCATAGCGTGTTCCGGATCGTCGTCCTTTGTTGTCGCACCGGGTGAAAGTGAAAAGGGTTGCTACCTCGTGGTGATCTTGGTCTGGTCTCCCGGGTCCTTCTTCTTTACTGGTGCTGGTTACCTCGTTACTTGAGAGGTCTGATACCCCAGACATTATATTTTCTAACCAATATGTGTCTTTTTTGTAGAATTCTTTTTTTCCCAGATCCCTTTCCAATATTTTTGTGCTTCATTTGCTGTTGGAGAACTCTTAGGCTGGACAATCTGTTTTGGTCCTATCTGTTTATACAATTTTTTCTCATTCTATTTGCATATACTGCCAGTTCATTATTATTATATAAAAGCCATAAATAATTATTGAAATGAATTAAAATTTTACCTTTCGTAAGTTTCTTCAGAATGTTCTCCAATTTCCTTAAATGCTTTACCTTCAGAATCATTTTCAAACATTTTTGTAAATAGTTGATTTACACTTAAACCATCAATAAAAGCATTTGAGTAGAAATCATTTTTTCTCTGTGTTTCTTGTAACTGTTGTATTTCCAGTGCCTTTTTCTCCTCTATAGCGGCTAATAATTCTAATGACTCTCTGTAAGCAGAAAAATAATGAAAGTTTTTTTAGATTAATGATCATAATACAATCAGGGAGTATTAATGGCTTATATATAAATAAGCAGCTTAGTTATTCCATCATCTTAAATTTGTGTGAAAGAGAATTTTTAAACCTGAAAGGGCTCAGGACTTTAAATTTAAAGACACGTGTACAGTTTATTATGATATAGGTCAATAATTAAATCAAAAGAATTTTGAATCCTGAATTGAATTGAATAATTTTTTTTGAAGATTCTTAAAGTGAAAAAATCAATTGTCTAGTTAATAGCAGCAACCACACTGACAATTATTACAGTTACCAACTTTAAAGGCTGTAATAAATTAGGAAACATATCGTAGGGACTATGCCAAAATAAAGATAAGTTAAAATAAGGCTTTAATACTAGTAACTTACTTCCCTCAGTATTTAAAAATACGTGCATTAGAACTAGAAGTATTAATTATTAATGTATTAATTAATCGTGTAAAGATTTCATTATATATTTTTTGTATCTATATATAATTACGAAGACTGTGAACCTCCCATAAGTTTATTCATAGAGGCCTTTGTTCTCCTGTGCTGTCATGTGGGCCTCCTAAAATGTTGTATGAATGTTTAAAGCTTGAATTAACCTTAATTGCTGTTTATTCATCAGGAACCCAATAACACCTCAAAAATAATAACTCTTATAATTAATTTTCTAGAGAAATGTGACAATATTGTTATTAATCTTGTCAAGGAAGACATTGCTTTATTTATAATACAATTACCTTAACAATAGTATTTCAGCTGAAGCTTTAAGATAAATTATTTTAATAATAAATAGTATACTTTATTTAGTTGTATCATTCTTAAGAAGTATAGTGGTTTAAGTTAGCAAAATTGAAAAAGTGAGTTACGCTGTAATTTAGTATTAGAAAAACATAGTCTGGTTAGATTCGTAGAAAATTAAATCATAGTTCATTTCAATTCTGCTAGATTGAATGATTTTTAGAATGTTACCATGTGGAGGGTACATCTGTTTAGGAAAATAGTGGTGTAAGTCAAGTTGCGCCCTTCAAAAATTGTGAAACAGATGGATAGTGTTAATGGGAATAGATTAGCTTCATTACTGTATTAAAGCAATGAGAGAGAAAAAAAACAGTTTTTTATGGACCCAAATGTGCAAGTGTCTTTTACTCAAAATTCTTCAACGCTCGCTCTTCTCAACCACTTATATATTAAGTTTAAGATAAGTGTAAATTAGCTCTAATTAGTCTGCATAATAATTTAGCTTTGGTTTTTAAGAAAAGTATGATTAAACAGTTGCAAGGCTTTATATTTTAATTTTTTTCAATAGAGTATTTTAAGTATTGAAGTGAATATTTAAAATACCTACCAATTTTCTAAAAGGTACTTACGCATTAAATTCTAAGCCAATGTTTCTATCTTGTTGGGTCACTAATTTATATCCATAGTAAAGTAAGCTTGGAACATAAGCTGCAAGTGATTCTTTGAAGTATTTCAATTTTGTACAAGGGTTATTTTCGATGTTAATTGATTTAAGTTGTTTGAAACGGCGCAAATAAAGAATCTAAAAAGATAAATAAAATATTTTCAATTAACAACGATAACAAGTGTATACATTGTCCATATTTAAGCTATTATTAAAAGTCTATTTTTCATTATTAACTTCCTCAATAAATAGCTGTTCTATGGGGTCACTGCTTCTTATTATTCAATCTGTTTTTCCTCCGAAAGATTTCTGTTGATCCTCATACTGCTGCTCACCTGACCATCTGTTATCTCCGTCTTTTTTTTTTTTGGTTCAATTTTTTTATTCTTTTTTGGCTTCTTACTCATAACAATAAATTTCTAATGAGCTCACAATTTTTTTTCTTCTTCTTTAATACATGGAATACTACAGAGCTAAGAGGATTGAATATATAAAGGAGGATTGCAAATTGAAGAATCTGATGTGGCCCTTTTATCTTTAAAGAAGAAGAATTAAGGGTATTTATTGGTATGTAATACAATTATATCGCATTATACAAATTTCCATTTCTTAATAAAAATATAATAATTACATTTTGAAATGCATAAAATCAAAATGTCTTAAATTTCCTAACCTCCCCTCTATAAGTATAGTGTATTTCTCAAGGGTTCTGACTGTTATTACAAAATGGACAGACCACTCCCATTTTAATTATTAACCATAATAAAACTTATTAAAGAAAATATTTTTCTCTTATTTTCTTCTCAAGTTCATCATTCAAATAGAGAGAAAATACCTGATACTAATAAAATTTTTCCCCTATATATATATATTAAAAAAAAAAAAAAAAAAAATGCTAAAAGGTACTTACACACTCTCTTCCTTTAATGTCATTGTTTCCAATACTAAAAATTGATAATTTATCTTGGCTGTTGAGGTTTAGAATCATTTCAATTTGGTTGTTATATAAACAGAGAACTTCTATGTTTTTCAATGCCTACAATAAACAAGATTTAATGTAATTAAGAAACAAACAGGTAATTACTAGCTGTTTTGGACAACTTATCAAAGTTTTGTAGAAGGTTACTCAGACTCCAAGGTGGTGGTCCATCATATTAGGAAATCATCAAAAGTAAAACTGTTAACAACTATAAATCCATATATTTAAGTACTTACAGATAAGCCTTCGATTCGTTTGATCCTGTTAAAAGATAAGTCAAGTTGAACCAAATTAACTAAGTCATCTAGATTTTGGATTGTTTCAATATAGTTATGCGCCAATGACAGAATTTTTAAATTGGTCATCATCCAAAGGTGATCCATTATCAAAATCTCTATTAAAATATTGCTAATTATTCTTTTATAATGAATTGAAAAAATATAATGCAATACAATAACTATAACAAAAACCGAAAATATCTTATTGATGTTCTTGAAAATAATGGAGAAAACAACCACCCTTACTGCTAAATGTATGCTCTTTTACAATCATCTAATGACCATCTCCCAAATATTTAAATCTGTTCTATTAAACCCCATGTAAGGGCACCAGTTATTTCTATGGAGGGGATATTCGCCAAGTTTTGCCCAACCCTGTGATGAGTAGAGCTGAGGGATCCTAGGAAATTTGGTAGGGAATGAAGAAAGGTTTCAAGAGTGATTGGCTGACTACTTTTTATATGATGAAGAGCTAAGAAGTTACTATACTGACATTAAAGTTAAAAGAGGTGCTTTATTAACTAACTGAAGTAATTAAATGCCCATCTCAGACTGGTGATAGCAGAAAGCTACCAAGTTTGTGTCAAAAAGAAAGCCTAAACTTAAAAATTATGCGGGAAGCTTGGAAGTTGAAGTTGATACTGTGAAAGAGAAGTTGCCACCTGTGCACCTATGATGCTGAACATGGGGGGGGGGAGTATGTTATAAAAATAAATTTGTCAAATCAGCCAATTGGAAGACATGGATAATTGTTCACTGATCAACACATCCAACATATAAATTCAAGATGAAAGGAGACGTAGGAAGAGATAAGACAGCTGGAAGGTGCTATTGATGAGGACAAGATTCTAGATAAGCAACAGAAAAAGCAGCATGAATAAATGGAATTGTCCCAGAGTTTGTTAAACGCCGGCGAGAAGTTGAACTGTGCTCATTAGGTACTGTTCCAGGAAATAAGCTGATAAAAACTTGTCTGGAATAGAGAGGAAAATATGTTAATGGATATGATGGCAGCATTTCTACCATATGCCATTGAGTTATGCAGCAAAATGGCCTTTCGCCCGCTTGTTGTCTATTCGACATGCTGCCTGGGCGTTCTAGGATAATAAAAGGAGCATCTCGTGGTTGACATGCCCTAATAAACAAAAACGAAAATCATCCAATCGATCGGCAATTTTCATTCAGCATATTCTAAAACAGCGCTAGATGTGATGGCCGGACTTATGTGAAATAAAATTAAACCTAAAAATAGTCAGCCACGTATCAAATATGCGACCCGTTTCTCTATGAATCTAAGCTTTGGCCAATAGCTAAACGTAAATACCCGAGTCACTGCTTGGAAGCTATTTAAGGTTTTAAGTTCTAAAGTTCTGATTTTTCATCACCTCATGGTTGATGACTGCTCAAAGACGGCAAGTAATTCAAAGATATTTAAGATAATAAAGTTTCAGACACTAAAGATAATTTACAAATTAAAAAAAAAAGAGATTTCGAGTGACCGAGATGGTTTAAAAAATTAAATAAAGTATTTTGGAAAAAAATCATAGTAGTTTTTTTCACAATAATTTAAGAAACTCGCGTGGAGTCACACCGTCATATCTTAAACCGATCTTTGATATCGTTCATTTACTTTCCACGTCCTTTACTTCATATATATGTTTTTAACGTATATATTTAATTAATGCCATTTATGTACATTTACAAAAATACAATCTAGTTTTGAAAAAAGCAAATTGAAATCATTTATATTATGAAAACAAATCGTGAAGCTACTAGACATTGGGGTTGGTACTATTTATTACACTCTAGGATGAAGTCCTACAATTTTGGAAAAGAACCATCTTATTTTTTAGAATATTTTTAGTTACTACCTTTGTTTTTACTCCAGACGATTAATTCATTTTCTCATTTATCCGGTTTTTGTGTATACATAAAAATAATTATTAAACAAACAAACTGGGTCATAGAAAATAAAGAAACGATATCAGAGATATATTATGCATTTCTGGGCATGGGCTAGTTAGTGGCTTGGGTTTATTAAATGACCGTTAAAAAACAGATCGGTAATTGATGAATGTTAGTTTATTCTATCTGATGCCATATTGGCCACTGTAAATTGCTTTTTCAACTAATAAGAAAAATTTAAACTGCTAAAATATTGACAGGAAATGACCTATCCAAACTGGTTACTAAGATGTGGAAGGAGAGGTTTCTATTGTTGGTCCCAAAACTGTATTTGAAAAATAAATATGAAATTTATTTGTGTTACCATCTTTATTGAGATCGATAAAAAAATAATTGAAACTTAAATATTAAAAAGCTTATTTGCTATTTTCAAAAGTCGGCTTAACAGGACCGACTTTTTCAGGTGTTTAATTTTTTTTGTTTTCATTTTTTCTGTTTTATACTGATCTGCACATAATCGGAAGCGTTGTTGAACATACCTTTAACAATTCAAATCAATACGATTATTTTTAAGACCGTTCTCGTAACACGTAAATACATGCAGAGATTAAAGACGATTTGTTCCTCTCTGTTAGAAAGTAAAGGCCCTTCCCTAAAGTTTTACTATCTAGCTATTTGGATGGTTCTAAATTGTTCGTTAATATTTGACGACCATAGTTGCTACACCTATTAGAGTCAGGAAGGAAAGGGTATTTATTGGTTGTCAATATTTTTCTTTTAACTTTCTTTAAAATTAATTGTTCAAACTATCATGCTACCACTAAGGGATTTACAAATAGCTATTTGATGTTAAACCGGATTATAATTGTTATTATAACACACATTACCGAAAATCACGTAACCGTTGCATTAGAGTACACTGAATTTTTATAATGATTATAATTCATAATAAATTGTACCCTTACCTTTAAAATCGAGGTATAATTTAAAAACATGTTCGTATTCAAATTTTTTCCTTTTGAACAATTTCTTACAAACCGTTGTAGGGGCAGAATTAAACGCTGATTCCATAATCATATCTCTGTCTATGACAACTGGGACTCTGTCGAATTTTCTGTAGATATTCTCATTTGGTTCCTCAATCGCTTCGCTAGTATGTGCCATTATTACATTAACAATAGAGAAAGTAAATATGATAAAAATGGTTCCTGATGACAGATGCTTGACTACCGCCAAACAATTGAATTTAGCGGGTTGCCGGGAACAGGAATCGGTATCGCCATCTGGGTAAAGTTGACTGCTTGTCAGATGACTGGACCGTAAACAGTCAAAATATAACCAAAAATGACTTCGTTTTTCGGGGTTGGTGGTAACCCTTTTGCTACGATAGTTGGGCAGAAAATAGGTGAGATATCGTCAAGATATTATATTTTCTATAAGTATTCGATTTAATCAAGTATAAAATATAAATTTACGAATATTATATAACAATCTGTTGCAGACAAATTTCATATCTATGATATTGATTTAAAAGTTATTGTTTTCTATCTTGAGTGCTCTTATAAAGGTTTGATTGCTTTAGATTTATTTGATAACATCAAGTAGGTATTCATTATGAATTAACATTTCTCTTCAAATAATATTCTATTACATAAAAACAAGTTATTCAAAGCAGTTTTTAAAAATTGATCTTGACATTTCTTTGTTGTTATCATAATATAGATAAAGTACTTGGAATTTGATTGTACCTTATGCTTTTATAATTAAAAACCTGTTGTGTTTACCTTATTCTCATTTGCTGAAACCTAAATGAAGTCGGTCTTATGTTTGTTATTGTATTGTTAAACTCCCAAACTTTTTTTTTGTTTTAGAACAAGCCACAGATGGCTCCCTTGCTTCCGAAAACTGGACTCTAAATATGGAAATATGTGATCTCATTAATGAAACAGAAGATGGACCAAAAGATGCCATTAAAGCTATTAGGAAAAGGCTCCAACAATCTGTTGGTAAAAACTATACAATCGTCATGTTTACACTTACGGTAACTGACTCATGACATGTTGTGCAAGTATAAAAGAAAAGGCTATCAATTGGACACAGTCTTTGAATACTCTCTTTCTCATTTTAGGTCCTTGAGACCTGTGTGAAGAACTGTGGAAAGAGATTTCACATACTGGCTTGCAACAAAGAATTTATCTCGGAACTTGTTAAAGTTATCGGTAAGAACTGTTATTGTTGTTGATTTCATTTTCACTGTCATTCTGTGTTTTTGTTGCCATTTGTCTCATTAAAATTTATTCAGTTTATTCAAATTGAGTGAATACCAAAATGGAGATATTATACCATCACTTATACTTATAAATATTTACTGTATCATCTAAAGCTTTGCATAATTGTTGAAAGCAGTATTATATTATTGTATATGTTATAAATTTTATTTTTGTTGAGTGTAGGCAGCTTTTATTTATGTATTTTTTTTTAGATAAGGTTGTTATCTTATGCAATAAATGTGTAGGTATATTTTCAAGGCTTCCCCTGCTTGAATCATTCAGCCAATAGATATGACTAACATTGACATATAAAGTTTTAAGTTCTTCCATGCCTTATATTTTTTTTAATATTAGTATATTATTGGTGATAAAAATCATTAGGTAGCTGAATGTCATATTATATATTGTTTTCATATCATGAAAACTTCTTAATTATCATTATTTTACTGGAGACATATGAAAAACTGCCTTTATAGAACAGAATCATTTTGGTATACTTTTTTTTCTCACTTATTCCTGGTGGTTCCAAACATCAACAACGAAATTCCAAAACATATGTTTGGCATCCCTGGCCATATCATTCGCTCTTCTCAGTTGGGGTATTCCTAATCTGCTCCTTTGGTAGAAGAACTCTTTGAGAATCTTCATCAATAATTCTTTGCCCTCCATCACATGATGGAAGGCACCCTGTCCACCCCATCCCATGGAGGGTACCCTGGCCATCTCAATCTACCATGTTTCTGACTTGGCCTCCATTTGCATTCCTGTAAATATCATAAGGCTCCTGGATTGTGTGTCTTCATAGTATTGGTCATAGGTTGCCCTTCATCATAAGCTTGAGCTACCACCAATTATAGACAATTGAATTATCACTTTCAAGGGGCATTTTTTCAGTTTTCTTTGGCATGGGTCTCTGCTACCTTATGCTAAGTTTTGAGCATATTACCTTCAAAGATCATTGAGTGGGTCCAATCAAGGCCTAAAATTTCTCCTTGTCTGGCGGAAAAGACCAATCAACATTATCTATGTACAATGCCCATTCTGTTACAAATATAATTAAGCCACAGTCTAATATCAAATGATTGAATATTCTTAATCAGCATATACTGGGAAGAGCATGTCATCTATTGCAACCACATCCTTCTGTACAGCTACTTGAAGAAGGATGTGTGGAGGTTCAGATTTTCTGACTGTCAACTTTCTCTCCTGTGTGGAATGGATGTTCATATGTTATAATACCATTCAGCTCTTTGCTGTAATGCAGTTTTAACTAATTATCAATTACCTATATTAGGCTGTTTGTTTAAAACTGACTGCTAGAAGAAATGAGCGTTGGCTTAAACAAACACAACTTTGATATATGAAATATCCATCATAATCCTGTTTATTAATATCTTATATAATTAATATGACTGACTAATAACTGCAGAGACCCGGGTTCTATCTCTAACTCTCTTATGATTTTTCATTTGACTGAAGTAATGGGTTTGGCCTTAAGAGACAAATAATTAGCTACTTAAATAAAGAACTAACCATTCCATTTTAGAAATCAGAAATAAATTATGGGAGGTCAAATCCTCCTCACCTGCTATGGCGATATCCTCTGTTGATCTTATCTCTTTATAAGGTATTGCACCATGGATTTATTTGCTTTCCCAGGTATATTGAAAATAACATTGAGAACTAACTATGGTTAGATTCCTTCTCTTATTCTCTTAACTGATTTGTCTCTTAAGGAACTCCTATTCAATATGGAGAGTATACCTTCAAATTTCAGATTGAATGAATCATTTTGATAACAAAAATTGTGAAACATACAGATATGTACATATCTAGACAGACAAAAGACCCCTCCCTTCAGAGCTTAGAAATGACACTCAGCCATTACTGTCCAATCCCTACTACAGGGCTTAGGAATTTTAAGCTATGTAAGTTTTCATACACATAACTTGTAGACATACATTTTTGGAAATAATACAGGTTTTATTACTAAAACAGGCTTATTTGAATTAGATATTTTAATGCTTGTTGCCAACCCTAGAAAATATTCCTACTTTCAGTGATCTCCCTGACTTATATTTTGAGTAGTAATTCATTGTCCTCTTTGTGGACTTTCATGCTCACCTCACGTCCTTATTTGTTTTTTCTGCTGACAAGTCCTCCATTTTTGACAGTTGTGGATGTAGGTAATTTTGAGTGGTGTGCACCCTCCACAGAATAAATTTTTGGCTAATATCCCTCAGCGGATTGCTCTCCATCTCTCCCTGGTTGTATCCATCACAATCAGTTTCTTCCTAGAGAATTGAAAATAATAAATAGATTTATAAAATGATTATTTTGCTCAAAATGTATTTGTGTTAGTATTATTTGTATAGAAAAGTGTTTAAAAATATAATCAAGTAACTGTGTAGCTTTGATAAGGTAGCCTATGATAATATGATGTATATTATGGAGTTTGTGCTTTTTATTTATTTGGAGTAACAGAGTTCTTAGGTACAACAATAGGGGAGGGGGCACAATAATAAGGCAACGCAATCTTATATAGCAAAATAATCTGACTTAGGGATGCCTGTAAATTAAATGTTTCTTGTCAACTTTCCGAGTTGAGGGGCTTAGTATATGCTTGCTGTGTTTATGTAAAAGTTATATGTAGGGTATCTAATGGCTCAGGAAACTGGTAGTTTCTCTTAAAGATTACCCTTCACATACACAAGCGCTAGAGTTTATGACAAAAAATAATTCTGTGATTCTTGATAATTAATTGTAATAATAAAATTATAAAAATATAATAACACTTAGCTAGGATACTATCAAAAAATAAATAAATATTAATTTATTTGTTTGAAAAAAACAATTGAAAAATAAAGTTTCCTCACTAATTGTAAGTTAACAATTTTTTTTTTATTATGGTTTTTGAAGGGCCTAAGAATGACCCACCAACAATAGTACAGGAGAAAGTTCTGAGCCTCATCCAATCCTGGGCTGATGCTTTCCACGTTCATCCCGAACTATCTGGAGTTGTCCAGACATACCAGGAGCTGAAATCAAAGGGAATTGAGTTCCCTATGACTGACCTTGATGCCATGGCTCCTATCCATACTCCGAGAAAGGTATTATTCATATGCAATTCATGCATTCATAATAAAATTAGAGTTAAATAAGTCTGAGTGCACTTTTTTGTTTAATCTTGTTAATTTTTATTTTTTCTTCGCTGTTTTAAATATTTTATAAGTAAAATTGTATTTTATTTTAGAGACAAACCTCCTTTTTTTTTATAAGTGGCCAAGTAATATAATGAACATCAATCTTAAAAACTAATCTCTTAACATCATCTGTTATATTCAAATTCATTAGATATCAATTAATATTTTAGAAATTCATCTTATAGTAAATTTTTGGAACCGTTTCACTTGTGATTTAGTAACATTGTAGATGTTAACATATTGTAGTTGTAAACACAAAGTTTGCCTCCTTTTATCTTCATTAGAATAACATATCTTAATTTCATATTGAGACATTTAATTTGGCTTCCTACTCTTCATGGTCTTAGGGAGGGTTTACTCTTGTTCATCTGATATCTAAAATATTAAATATTTATGTTAATATATTGTATTTCATTTCATTTTATTTCTACATTCTACAGGGCCGATTACTTATTAAGGAATAAAATATGATTTTGAAACTTAACGGTTTTGTAATATCAGCAAATTTATTTTTGAGTTACAATTAATAAGAAAGTTTGCCTCCTTTTAATTTTCCTAGAATAACATATCTTAATTTCATTTCGAGAGCTTTAATTTGGATGTGAAGTGTAAAATTACATTAGTCTAGATAGAAGGGGTTCGGTATCACCAAGGCAGAAGACAGACAATGGAAAAAGTGAATTCATTAGGGTTTCTGGTTTTGAAGAAAATAGCAAAACCATAAGAAATGGTACAACTCAATACTATAAATTGTAAATTTATGTGTCAAAGGGAAACATAACCTTCCCTGAGGCTACTCCATCTTCAATTTATGGTTTTGAGATGTCTTAACACTTCCTCCAAAAGAGCAATATATCTGAATTTCAGCATAAATTGTAAATTATTTATCCTCTAAGTAACAAATATCCTATTGAATTTCAGTGCTTAGAGAACATTCCTATTTAACTAACAACTAGGGAACTCCACAATAAAATTATAATTATGTTTGTAATTTAATTCACTAAAAATCAAGCTTTCTTAAAATAATATTTTAACTTCTTACCTTTATATTATCAAAATTTTGTTTACAAAGAAAAAAAAATTTGTTTAAAATATATTATTTTTCATGAACACATTTCAAAAAAGTGAATAATAAAAACATATTTAAATTAGTTGTTTAATTATGTACATGATTGCAGTAGGAATGATTCCCTGATAAAGTGAGAAAACAAATTTACATATATCCTTCCTTGAACTAAAGCCAGGCAGGGAAAAATTCCCAGTGAGTGTAGAAATTTAAAAATAAAACACTTCAAGTCCATACTGTTTTCAAAATAGCTTTTATCTGTTTTAGCTGATTCATTGTTATAGTTTGTCTTGATCAAACACGAACTGTATCATATTAATTAATTATTTATTTAAATTTATTACTAAATTTAATAGTTTGTTTTTGTTTAACTAGCACTTGTATTAGGTTATTCAAGCATTATCTTATCATTTTATTTATTTTTAAATCAACAACGACGTGTATTGTATTTTATTTGAAGAATGTCATTCTTGGATAGTTTAAAAGATGAAGTTTCCAAAAGTTTTAGTTCAGCTGCCGCCGCTGTAAATTCTGCATTTCAGGTAAGAGTGATTTTATTTGTCGGTTTTGTGATTTCTCATTTAAGAAGCCTTAATTATAATTATTCATTCTAAAATAATAACCATTAATTATTAGATATCATTTAAAAATAGTAGTGGGGTTGAATTGTGTATTGTTTTGTTTTCAATAAGGTAATTAATTAAGTGGAAATTATCATTCCTATGCTATTTATTTGCCAATTATGCATTTTAAAACAGCCAGATCAAAATATCAAATGTGCACCACCTATTTTCTAGATATTGCACAAGTTGCCGCAACTTGTTTTGAAGCTCTATGAAGCTAAACTATATTTTAAAATAATAAGTTATTGTGTCCATGAATCTGGATTGTTACATTAATTTTACATTGCCATGGTTGCAAAAACAATTGTATTAGCAGTTTTAATTACTTGAATTATAAGTTCTTATATAACATTTCTAGTCTGATGATTAATAAGCAAGATATTTTTTATTTAAAATTTTCATCTCCATCTAAACCTAGTTGGGGGGGGGATTATTTTATAGCCAATCCTTTGCATTGTCATTAAGCTTCATTAAGTCTTATTTAGCATCAAGTGGTTGTCTTACAGTCAAAATGTATCACAATTGCCTTAATTACATGTATACTCAAGAGAAAAACAAAGTATTAGTCAAAATATAAAATGTGTAATGACATCAATAGTGTTATAACTGAAATAGATTCTATCTAAGAGAATGTTACTATTGAAAAACATTATCAAGGGCCTGGTTTTTATGAGCAATTTTGAACTAAAAATATACTAAATAATTTTTAGAAGACTTAATGGTTTAAAATTTCAATATTATAGTTATTTACTTTATTTTTCAGTCTGTAAAGGACAGTCTCGATGGTTCGACTAATATTGCTGTCACGACCGTCGGCGGAGGTGGAGGAGGAAGTGGAGGTGTAGGTGTCGGTGTCGGTGTCGGTGGAGGTGGAGGCGGAGGTGGAGGTGGAGGTGGAGATTCTGGCCCTGTATCACTTACTGGTGATCAAATGTCAAAGCTGAGGTCTGATCTTGACATCCTTCAAACAAATATGACTGTATTCGGGGAAATGCTCAATGAAATGTCACCAGGAAATGAACATCCTTCTGATCTGGAACTATTCCAGGTATGATATATGATTTCCAGCTACTGTACTTAATTTTTTTTCATTAATTGTCATGTGTGAGGTTAAACACAATAGAGGGGTTTCATTGAACTATTTACTTTTATTTTATATAACAATTAAAAAATACAGGTTAATCAACATAATTAAAGTCAGTGACTAGTATTTTTTGCCAACACATTTTATGGTTTTGAACTTTCTGAGTTGTTTGTTATTTAATTACCTTTGACAGTTCTGCTGATTTTTTTATTTTAACATTTTTTATTGCTTTTGTGAATTTCATATGGGGTTTCTCTATTATTTCAGGAATTGAATGCGACTTTAAGAGTTATGCAGGAGCGTCTTGTTGAGCTGATTTCTAAACTATCAAATGATGAAATGACAGCTGATCTCTTGCGTATTAATGATCATTTGAACAATCTTTTTTTGAGGTAAATTTGAGTTTGTTTATGTTTCATTAAGTAATGACTTGGAGTAGACTCTCCTCACATAGTTCCCTAGTTAAGGTATTTTTTGCAAACAGCATTTGTTATTTCAATTTTTTTTTTACATCCCGACTTGTTTTGGTTTTTTAAATACCACAATTGACATCTCGCCTTCAAAATTGAAATATTTTGCATTTGAAAAAAAAAGTTTACACTCACCTGAGATTGTTTTGATTTTTGACAATATCTTTTCATTCTAGCCACTAAATAACAGAGAATGTCAGATAATTAAGTGGTTGCTTAGGGAGAGTTTACTCTTGTTCATCTGATCTCTAAAATATTAAATGTGTATCTTAATATATTGCATTTCATTTCATTTTATTTCTACATTCTACAGGGCCGATTACTTATTAAGAAATAAAATATCATTTTGAAATTTAACGGTTTTGGAATATCAGCAAATTTATTTTCGAGGTACAATTAATTTTCATATTGATTAATTTGGTTTGCTTGTGTGTGTTGTGGTACTTATAACAACAATTTAGGGTTCCGTGTATACTAAAAACTCTATTTTAATGATCAATAAAATTAATACAATTTTATTATATTAGGATAAAAAAAATTCTACAAAGGCCTGAAAAATAGTTCAATAAAAAAACTTGTTTGTAGATTAGTAAGATTATTTAAATTATTACAAGTCCACAACTTTAACTTTTAAGTTACAAAGTAGTAAAATAATTCTATTGAATGCTTCTTATTTTTTTTTTCAAATGTTTATTACATAATGTGATACTTACAGAATATATTGAAAATGAATAAAAAATTATATTTATGAATCATAACCTACCTGCTTTTTATGTGATTTTGAATAAACTATGCCGCTGGCCTAATGGGCAAATCTTCTGAACTGACTCCTATTTTGGTAGTTTTGAAATTTTTTGCTATTTATTAGCTTGTCTATGTTATGAAAAACTCACACTGAAACTACTTTATTTTAGTTTACAAATTTCTGAACTCAAATAGTAAAGAATTAAGTTGGCCAACTGCTATAATTTTCAGTGAACTTGTGGAATATTAAGCAGTATTCATTAATATAATTAATAAGAAATATTAATCTTTTTATGAAACATCTGAAAATTATAACTTATTCCTTTTTCCTGTAAAATTGTAAATTACAAAGAACTATGTCTGGATGAAGTAACATTAAGCATGAAATTCACATCAATTTTGACGCTTTTGTTTTAAAAATTATTAAACTGAACATTTATAGCTGGGAATTTAGATTTGTGTGGTTTATTCGGTAGGATATTGGCTAAGGTCGCTGAAAGAAAGATGTTAGATTTTCATGAAATTTATTTCTTGACGATGGTTCAATATACTATATTCTTGTTAATAACAATTATCATGTATAATATGTTGAACATCTCCCTTTCTTTTCTTGATATCAGGACCTGATATCGATATTGACCTGCAGATATTCGAGGTTTGAACAAAAAGTTTTCTTTTATCTTAAACTTTTTTTATTTATTCATTGATAGCAGTTTTGTCCCCTTCAAAGTAATCCCCCTCAGATATAATACACTTGCGCTTTTTCCAATCTTCGAAGGACTTTTCAAACCCACTTTTCGATATAGCTCTTAGCTCCTTCAGCGATTCTTCTTTTATCTCATGAATGGTGTCAAAATGTTGTCCTTTCAAGGTTTTTTTTTTACTTTGGGAACAAAAAGAAGTCGCAGGGAGCCATGCTTGGCGAATACTTTGTATAAAAAAATTACATACAATCAGTGAGGTTTGAGCAGGAGTGTTATTGTGATGCAATTTCCATGGATTGTTTTGCTACCGGTTGTTTCCATCAGATAGCTTCATGTAAGCAGCACATAACTTCCAAGTAATATGCTTTATTGACCATATAACCTTCCGACAGAAACTCATGATGCACTGTGCCATTGAAATGGAAAAAAAACAGTGAGATATATTTAACTTCATTTTTGATCAAACTTTGAGAATTTTTTTCAGTCTTGGGTCGTCAGGCAATCACCAAAAGCCATTATCAACATTTCAAAAATTTTGCTGCACTTTATTTCACTGTTTGTTTATGTTGACAACATTTAATACAAATTCTTTGATCCATTTTTTTTTAAACTAAAAATATAATCACATACAACCTTAGCGACTGCTACTAAAAAAGTTGAAAACAGCTGCAAATTTCAACGTAAGCCGCAAAATTATAAAATTCTCAGTACATTTTGATCAAACCTCGTATGTTGTGAAACTCATTTAGAAATTATAAATTAAAGGTTAGTAGTAAACTTTTGTATAAAATTCAGAGTGCTTGGGTAGTTAACATAACATGGCTGTCCTTTATTTTGGGGAAGTACAATTTTTTTTTTTTTTTTTGCCTCGCTGATCAGGCCAATGACATACTTAACGTTATAAGTTAAAATTACATCATTTGAGCCTTGATGTAAGTAAAATATACCTATTTTACACAAAAATTTTATAACTCTTAAATGTTAGCAAAGTAAGCATGATGTTGTAGGTAGAGTTATTTACTATTTTAATACAATTATGTTTTGGAATTGAGTCATCTCAGGTTCTTTGTCACAGACAAGTGATTTATTTTAAAATCACTATTTTATGCACAATTTTCGAGAAATTGAATTCTTTAAATATCAAACTTAACATTTTCACTTCAGCTGCTATTCTTAGTATTTTTATTAATACCAAGGGTATACTCATTTCTGGTTCCTCTCTTCTGATTCCCTACTCTTCATTTGGCAGATGATTTTCATTCTCTGGATCTTTTTTTTCTACCCCTGTTATCAGTTATTAACCTCTGTGTAATTCCAGGCTTTGAGTAAAAATTCTGTGCATTTTTTAACATTTCATTTCTAATCAAATCATTAAAAGTTTTACTTGTGCATTATTTGTGTTTGAACAGTAACATGTTTGATTGATGTGGGTAGTTTGATTCTTTAGATACATCTCTATTGTTCTAATTAATTAATAACTCTAATTTTATCTGTAAGAGCATGCCTTGCTTAAACTTTAAAATTTTACCATTCAGAACCTGAAACATGCTTTTCCATGTATTGAAGATAAATTGGATTGTTTCTGTGTAATTATCATTAGGATAACATTATTTAGTTTTAATACCCATAAGGTTTTTTTTTATATGAGTTAGGAATTGGTTAATGTTTGTTCAGCCTCATGAGGTAAAATGGTGCCTCATGAGGAGCAGATACTTGGAAATGTGGCCTAGAACACCAAAATTAAGGTTGAGTGCCCTAACTAAGCCATAGCTTTGATCCCGCTAGCTCCTCAATACTATCTATCATTTGTGGTGGCAACCTTGGTCAGCCTTACTTACTTCTTCATGAGAAGTTGCACCATGGGTATAATATCAATCATCTGTACGATTCATTCAGTGTGGCAGGTTTGGTATAGGGTTTTTCATTATAATAATTTGTATATTTTCAGTAAAGTTGAGTATTGTATATTTATTGGTGGTTGTGGATGTGTTTTATTTATTTAAATAAACTAGTAGATGCCTGGACACTTTATTTTGCCAGTAACATTTTAAGCAGTGCAACTGATATCCTTAAGTGACTGAAAAGCGATGAGTCACTCATGGAAACTTGCACTGTCAAAAATGATAGTGATGAAATAAAGAATGCAGTGTGCTTACAACTGGTTATTTATCTATGGATTAGTAATAGTCATATAAATGAATTTTTGTATTTTGGTGAATCTTTATCGGTGATTTTGTTTGCGGCAGTTTTAAAAAGTTTGTTTACTCTAGTGTTATTTTCATGATGATTCTCAAATAAATAATGTTATCCGATTCATGTTCTAGGTACAGCAGATATGAGAAAAACCGTGAAGCATCTAAGGAAGGACACACATCTAGGGAGAAACAGAACGGTCAGGATTCTCTGATAGATTTGACTGATGAAGCAGTAGGCCCTGTGCCTGAAGTCACATCACAGATCTCTAACCTTGGTAAATTTTGGAAAAAATGCATAGATCATTGAGATCATATTGATTTTTCAGTGCATACTTACATCGGACTTTTAAAATACTTATTATTATTTTTTATAGAAACTAGTCTATGCCAAAAAAGTTACAATCAACCCTAATAAGGCAATGCGTTATTTTAGTCATTTCCACAATTACAAATCCTCAATTACACACTAATACATAAATATATGACATATACGAGGGCGGTCTGAAAAGTTTCCGACCTCAACATGAAGATAGGAGCAGTCAGTCGTAAATAAAAGCTAGTGAATTTCGTTGTTCATCTGTTGACAGTTACTCACCAAAGTTTCAGCCATTTTGGACGCTCAGTCGTTTGAGTGAGTCGATGTGAGTGTTTTTATGAAAATGGACAAAATCGAGTATCGAGCTGTCATTGAATATTTGTTTTTGAAAGGCAATACGCCAACGCAAATCAAAGATGAGTTGGATTCTGTGTATGGGGACTCTGCACCATCATTTACCATAGTGAAATTTTGGGCAGCTGAATTTAAACGTGGTCGTAAGAGCTTGGGAGATGATGAACATTTGGGACGTCCAAAAACTGCAACTACCGACAAAAACATCGCCAAAGTTCACCAAATGGTGCTAGACGACCGCCGATTTAAAGTGAAAGAGATAACAGAGGTTATAAACATGTCAAAAGAACGTGTTTGTCACATATTAAATCAATATTTAGAGATGAGAAAGCTGTCCGCGCGTTGGGCGCCACGTTTGCTCACGTTAGACCAAAAACGTGTTCGAATAAACATTTCCAACGCTCTGTTGGCGCAGTTTAGGCGCAATAAATCCGAGTTTTGGTGCCGATTAATTACTGTGGATGAAACTTGGATACACCATTATACGCCCAAAACAAAAATACAGTCCAAACAGTAGACTGCAAAGGGGGAACCGGCTCCAAAAAAAGTCAAAACTGTTTTTTCGGCTGGGAAAGTGATGGTGACTGTTTTTTGGGATAGTCATGGAGTTATTTTAATCGATTATCTTCAAAAAAGAAAAACCATTACAGGAGCCTACTACGCATCATTACTTGACAAGCTGAAGGCAGAACTTGCGGAAAAACGGCCACATTTGCAGAAAAAGAAAATCCTGTTTCACCAAGACAACGCACCGTCTCACACCTCAGCGGTTGCCATGGCAAAAATCCATGAATTACGGTTTGAACTGCTTGATGCTTGACTCACCAGATCTAGCCCCAAGCGACTTCTTTTTGTTCCCTCATCTAAAAATTGCGCTCGGAGGACAGAGATTTTCGTCAAATGAAGAGGCTATCACCTTCCTGAATGATTATTTTGCTAAGGAAAACGCCGAATACTATTTGGACGGGTTACAGAGATGGGAGCATCGCTGGAAGAAGTGTGTTGAGTTACAAGGAGACTGTTATGTTGAAAAATAAAAAAAAGTTCTGAAAAAACGTCTTGTATCTTTGTTAGGTCGGAAACTTTTCAGACCACCCTCGCATATGTATGTCTTATCTAATATTTACTTATGGCCAAAAAAAAAAAAGGTAAATTAAACATATAATTTATTATATCTCAGGCGGGTCCTTGACAACCAAACATTCACATAAAATAACTAAAAATAAGACATACTGTTTTTAAGTTCTTCACAAATTTTCTGTTGACTACTTGCTTTGCTCCATCCCAACTATTGTGTTTTGTGATCCTGATGCGCCAAATACAATGCTGCCTCAATGGCTTCCTTTAGACTCCGCCAATATGCAAATATGATGTATGCGATGATTCAAGGTAATACAAAACAATAAGAGGTATGAGGGCCCTCACATCAAATATGTTGGACCATCCAGAAACTGCACAAATTCTTCATCAACACCTCTCTTCTCCAGCAATTATAATCGACTCACAACATCTCCTTTCAAGCATCTATAAACAATTTCGTTGTTTGTAAAATAAGACGATGAACAAAATTCAACATGTGCTGTGAGGGTTAATAAGCATTTAAATTGGAGTTTTCATATCAGTTAATTTTATTATTAATATCATAATTTTTAATATAACTATAATACATGTAATATAAATATACCAGGAATCCCTCAAATCCTCTGGCAGAAAAATGTGTTGGATCCTTTCCAACTAGGAAGGAAGAATTATGGATCAGGGCCACCATTGACCATTGCAAAGTAGAAATATTGTTGCTTGATAGACAGCATAAGAGCCATTATTTTAAAAGATCTCAGGAGATTGTGGGGTGATGTTGAGTTGGGATTAAGTTAAGGGTGGTGAGCTGTGGTTAAGACAACTAACTAAAGAACCCTTTATTAGTAAAACAAAGGAGATGCTGCTCAATTATATCGAGTAGTACATATCATAATTTAGCAATTCTTACACATTTTTGAATTAAATCACACAATATAATATTCTAATATTTATTATTTATTAATAATATTTTAATTATATATTCTTTCATATAATTTAAAAAACTTTATATTTAATAACGTAAAAGTTATCTCAGGGTTCTGTTAATAATTATAGGAAACTTCTGGCAAAAGGAATATTGGTTTTATTTACACACATTAATATATAAAAATTGATATACAAAAATAAATACGTACGTAATCAAAATATAACATTAAATCTAAATTTACGTAATTATACTGGCCAGTGTATCTTTGTGTTGATATCTTCGATGGTTGTCTTCATTTGCGTGATCCGGAGTAGCGTATTATAAGATGCAGCGCGTGGTCTGATACGTCTCACTGTCGGCTTGGTTGTGTCGAGCGTGGCCCTCTTCCCGTAGCGTCTTCTCCTTGTGTAGGTCAAAACTGAATGAGTGAAAGTGATGCACCACCACGAGGCCGCTAGCGTGGGTTGGTGGCTACCTGAGCTTCCTTCTCTGCCTGCCTGGTTCTGATGAACGAATGTGTGCTTTGGTTCATTGTCGTCTCATATATACTGCATCTCTCCGCTGCCTTCTTGACTTTCAACTCGTTATTTAATGCCAGTTGTTTTGAATATTTATACTTTGCTTAATTTACGTAGTTTATAAAATAAATGTTTACATTAGTTATGATATTATTTTTATTATAAATATTAATAATTAATATGACAACACTAAAAACGTTCATACTTTCATAGACCTGAACCACGGATCGTTATTACGTTATTCTTAATTCTCTTTAATTCTCTTCATTCTTTAAACAAAATTAATACTTCTTCTCTTCGTGCTATTTCTCTTCTGTTCTGCTTTAAGTCAATAACCACTAACCAACAAAGTTTTTAAGTTTTTCTTACTCACAATCTCAAGCTAATAACATGTATTACGGGCTGATCCCAAAACCAGAGTCTAACTGTGTGTGTTCTCTCAGAACCACAACAACAACTAATTATAACTGGCTAAAACTAGAGAGTAATTTTGTGTGTCTTCATTATGATACAACAACAACTATACTCCTTTGTTTTTTTCATACACTCTCGCTTGTTTTTATTTTATATAAGTTGGATTAAATATTATATAAAAACTCCACAATCTCTAATATCACAACAATATATTGTAGTGATATTTTGGGTTCATAAAAAATGATTAATAAATTAGTAACACACAGTTGGTAGTGAGTTAAGTAACAGTTTTAGTAATTATTAGTTAGTCATCAATTATCAGTTGTTAGTGACCATTGAGAGAATTGGTCAATATCTTTGCTTAATAAATTAAAGCAATGGGATTTATAATATGGAAAAGATAATATTTAAGAAGTCGAGCAAGCTTCAGAAAATAAATTATTTAATCAACATGGTACCAAAGCAAGAATACATCAAACAAAAACAATGCTGTAGCTATATAGCTTCAATTCATTTCATATTCAATTAAAACTGAGATTTTAAGCTTCAGATTATTTAATAAATAATACCATGTTCTGTCTGCTATTGTCATAATAATGAATAAACTCTGGTTTATAGGTCTTGGAGGGCAACTTGCTAATCTAAATACAGTCACTGCACAGTCTGGATCTCAAAAGGTGGAAAAAGATGAATTTGATACTTTTGCACAAGCACGGAACCTTGAAACATCAAAAGATAGGTAATATTATAAATTAAATTAACATCACTCTTGATAAATTATACTACTCTACAATAGAGAACATTTCATTGGATGTGGTGTATGACCCAGATTTATTTCTACCTCTCCCCATTAAAGGTGTCCCTTATCATATACAACTACACCATTAGCCGCTTTCCCAATTGCTAGAAGGTGCATAGGCATACCTCCCTTCTGCCTATCATTTCATATCTTCATTGAAAAGCCATCTTTATTTGGCTTTATAAATTATTATATGAATATTTTTTTCCATTGTATAGTGGCAGTTCATATGAGTCGAATCGAAAACCAGACCAAGTAAGCGGAAGCTTGGCAGCAGCTGCAGAGGCTCGGGCGGCTCAAGGAACTCCTTCGGTAACTCTTTTCTATGTTTTTTAAAATTTGAATTGTATTATACAACAATACTTTTTTATCTATCCATCATGTTATTTATTACTGAAATATTTTTTTTATATTTATAATTATATATTTATTCTTTTTATTGGGTGATGATGCCCTGTGATGTCTTCAGGAGGTTCTAATGGTAAGCTGAACAAGGACTTTAGAGGACAGTTGCTCGAGCTTTGCATGCTTTTGTTACTTTTCTAAAAGCTAACAATCATAACATATCCCACCAATTGTTTATCTAGAGATGGGTTTGAGTATGTTCTACATTCATTACTTACTGATGAATATTGAATATAAAGGAATGGTCAGCTTTCGTCTGTATTTGTTGGATTGTCTCTGGTCTCATGAACTTAAGAAACCCAGTTTTGATTATTGGCTCTCCTTAGGAATTGTGTCTTGGTGGGTCCAATGCAGCTTCATGGGTAAAACAAATGAGATAAAAAGATGTATCTATCAGTACAACCTTAATTATTTGTGCTCTAATTATAGTCCGGATAGTCGATCATCCAGGGATTTCCTGGATGAGTCAAAGTGTTTTTAAAGATCATTTCGTAAAGGAATTTGTTCAATATGTCTGCGAATATCAGTGCAAAAACGGACTTACTAGTAAGACTGTTCTTTTACTGGACGATGCACTTAGCACTGACATCTAAATCCCTTTTAAAATCAAATGAAGGACAAATTTTTGTCTATCTACCACCGATTGTAACTTCGTTATTTTAGCCCATGGATTAAGGTGTGATAACCAGTTTAAAAAGAAGGTTCAGAAAGATATTTCTTTGCTTTATTCTCGAGGAAAACTGCGCGAAATCCTTGAATGTGTGGATGAAAACAGTTGCGATTTTTGCTGTTTGTGATGTATAGGAAAGATTGCCTTCAAAAGCGCTGCAACTTGCATGGAGAAAAGTTTTAGAAGTCGATGAGGAAGTTGGAGAGCAAAATCCACAATATGATGATGAACATAATGACATTGAAACATTTCTTGAGATAGTAGAAACAATTTCTGATTTCAGTGAAGTAGATAAATACGACATGATTCAGTGGATGGAAAGAGGCAAGAATGATAAAAGGTAAAAACATCTCTCTGAAAAAAATAGTTGACATTCATTTTCAAAGCAAGTCTAGCATTTTCCAAAGAGATATTTTGGACATTGAGGAGGATTCATTTTATTCGATCATAGAAAAATTGACTACAGATAAAGCACTAGAGGTAGTTGACCAGCTTATCACTTATTTTGAAGATCTAAATGCTGAATATGGAAAGAATTATAGCTTTATGATGCATCAGAACAAAAGTTAGAAAAATCAAATCTATGGGTAAAAACAAATACTGATAACAGACTCCAACATATTTTATATTTATATGTATTTTTGGGAAATAAAAATATTAAATCACAGACAGTTTTATGATAATCCAGTTGCTGTTGAGGTTTTGCGATGCAATGGCAGGAAGAGGCTTACTTCAAATTTATGATCCATCGACTGAAATCCTTTGAATGACGTGAACCGTCTTGGTCCTTTATCTACCACCTCAGCATATGATAGCTCTTTTGACAAGTTATTCTTCCTGAATATTATTTAATTATTTTCTGTCTGTTTTTAATTCTTTATTGAAACTCCTTCAGGGTTTGTTTATTTGCTTTGTTTGTCTCTCTTGTCCCTTAACATATAATTGTGTCATTGCACACTTTTACCAACTTTTTTTTTTTTAATATGACTTAAGCTCGCAATTAGTTGGCAACCAAGTTATTCTTCCAGAATATTATTGAACTATTTGCTGTCTTCTAGTTTTAAGATTAAAATAAATTGTTAATATGGAAATAGTTGCTTGAATTTCCCTTATCTGAGTTATGAAATGTGTGAATTAGATTCTATGCAACACAGTATAAAGTAATAAAAAAGAGAATATGCATGTATAAGTAGTTTTAACATAAAATTGATTATAAATTTAATGAGAATTAATTTATATAAGTAAGGTTAGTGGTAAGTAACGCAGGATTGAAACCAGTTAAATTTGGGCAATATGTGTGGTTAGAAGTTGAATTGATTGGAAACAAAATTGATAAGTATTTGAAAAAACTCATTTTTAAATCCTGATGAAGCTTTTACATCTTTTTAATCATGGTTTTTTCCCCTTTGATTACTTTCTAGTGTTGATAACTCATCTCTAGGCTGCATCATTCGTAACTAAAATTTTTATTTTATTAGCTCACAAACTAAATACAGCTAATATTTTTACATGATTTTAAAGTAAAAGCAAAATCTTTTGATTTTATGGATATAGTTACGCACAAATTTACTGCATTTACTATGCAGATTAACTTTTGATTATGTTTTTAACCAACTAAACAAATGCATTGTTCCTGAGCTGGCAATAAATTGATATCTCCATTATTATGTGTCAATTACTATCAGCATTCATAATGCTGTTCCTTCTAGACTGATTAAAATGTATTCATGGATAAATATTTTTTGAGAGAGAGCCTTGGAAAGCATTTCTGAGAGTACATACAATCTCTGCTGTTAAGAGCTCATAACAAATTGCAATAACCTCAGATAATCCTTATTCACACAACTAATCAATACAAATATTTTAAGTAAACATTTATTAACATAACTATTGTAGGAATTTGTTATTGTTAAAAATATTTTCAGGAATTAAAATAAACTTACATTTTATTTACACAATTTCTTGGACAATTGTAAGTATTTCCTTTGATAATCTTCTCTAAATATATTAAAAGCTACCATAAATTTAAAATGTTTTTTGCTAATGAAATCTATCAGATTGATTTCAACTACTGGAAAAAATTTAAATTAAAAATATTTAGTTTTTGAATTTTTTTTTGTTTTTTTTATGAAAATAATTGATGTGTTGAAAATGTTTTTTTCTAAAACAGAATCTGAATTATTTATAAAATTTGTTGTTTTATAAAATTCCTCCTTTTCTTTCTTTCTGTGTGCTAAAATTTTATATATTTTTTTTGTGTGACCTGTGCATTTTCGGTCACAAGCATGCAGAGTAAGGTATATCTGTGAATTCGTGGGGTCTTTGTGTGGAGCACAAAGTGTAACGAGCCCGGGTCTAAGGTAGCGATTTCCAAAAATATCTAGCTAAGGTAGACTCTTTAATCCCGATTCTTGAAAATCGGAGTCATCCCAATTCAATAAGAACCAGTCTTCCACACTCAATTTCACAATAGCACATTGTTATGCTTTTTTTACCTATATTGTTGATTTTGATTTAATCTGAGGTTGTTTAAAGGTTCTGTTAATATAAAAAAGAATTCTGGCAAAAGGACAATTGTTTAATTACAAATCGATTCATGAATTTATATACATATAAGCACGTATGTGACAAACTTACAATGGTAAAACTAAACATAAAATTTACCTTAATATTAATCACGACTGGCCAGATTTACTATTCTTACGTCCTTCGGCGAATTCTTCTCTTTTCTTGGTAGCAGAGCGTGATTGCCATATGCTTGCCTCATGTCTCCTCTGATGATTACAACGAACATGGCTCACCTTGTCTCATGGGCGGGTCAAATGAAAGAGAGCATGCTTCCCGCTCTCGTTGTTTTTATACTCCTCTGCTGCCTTCTTGATTTTTTTAACTTTCTTATTTTCCAATGCCAGTTGTCTCAGATATTATTAACTTTTCTTATTTTAAAGTTAACAAATCCAATATTAAAATATTTATATTTAATTCTTGATATTATTTATATGATAACTATTAATATTAGATATAACGGCAACAAACAATGTTCATCCCTTTATAGCCATGATCCACGGGTCGTTTACCGCTCTTTTATGCCACCATTTTATTACCAGTTATAATTTTATTATTAGTAATTGATTTTTTGTGCTTCGATATTAGATGATTACATAAAAATTAATTTAAATCATTGTTTTGGGGGTTTATTTAGCAAACAAATTTCCTCATGTATTAAGGTTTTATTTCCTCAAAAAGAAAATAACATTTGAAAAATAAAATAAAAAGTTCACTTAAATTGTCGAGGTACATAAATTGCATTGAATATTGACCTTGTTCATGTTAAGTTAAGCATGAAAGGTGAATGTTATTGTAGCATGTTGTAGCATTTTGCATTAGATAGATATGACGGCTGTATTAATTGTGTGTTGACAATAAATAGGCAGCATATGTGTAAAAGAAATGTTAAAAGCAAACAATACATATATCTATAGAATTGCTTTATATATATTGCAATGATTTGTATTAGTTTATAAATTCATAAAAACACAGTTGTTAACATTAAGTACTTAGCACGATTATCCTACTTTAAATGCTAATAATTAAAACGGAGTTTACCAAGATTTATTGTTTTTTATAACGCTTATTCATTTATATTTATATATTTTTTAATTATAGATGCATAAGGAAAGTGATTTTGATGAAATGGCTGCATGGCTGGAAGGGGTAAGTTAAAAAAAAAAGAAATATGTAATTTATTTATTTGAGGCAGTTTGATACATCAACTTTTTTGTGTTATTTTTATTACCTTATTCTATCATAAATAGTGCCAATAGGGCAGCAGAGGGAGGGGTAGGGTTATAAACAAGCATACATTTCACAAAAATAATCCCTGCTTGGAACAACTTGGATTGGAGACAACTTGAGAAAAATACACTTTATTGGAGGAAGCATCGTAATATACTATGCATAATATACTTCCAGAAATTGTCATTAACATTTTTTTTAGGAGTTTGATAATATTGATTTTTTTTCCTTTAAAACCATCAGCCACTTATTTTTTCACATATATATCCATCTGTCCGGTCGGTCCCCCGTTGAGACCTAAAATTTTATTTGGACATTCCATATGATGATCTGTTTACCGTAAAAATATTGTCCAACCCCAAAAAATTAATTAAAATTGATAACTTTTTCTATTTGATCTTTATGTAGTTTCTTTATCTAGTTTGGTGTAGAAAATGGGGACATCCTTTCGTAGCCACCTTCTAATTTATATTTGAGAAATATAATTTACCCTGTAATTAATTTTAAACAAAATTTAATCAGGAAACAATTATAAAAATGTATTACTGAATTAAGGTATTTTTACTGTATAAGATGTTTGTTTTTTTCTAACAAAGTTAGTTTGCAAATTGTGGTGGGTCTTACACTGAATTCATTTTCAAAGAGTCAAGTCAAGCCAAGAAGTCAAAATATGTTTGGATTATGCTTAACTGAATTTTCTTTCAAAAAAAGTACCTGTTATGTACAGAGGTGTACTTCGATTACAAGACACATTTCAAGAACACCGTTCTTTTGATCTACTTGTATATTAATTGTCTTATTGTTAAAATTGTTCAGTGTGTCATATTGAATATTAACTTCTTTATGTTAATTAGGGCGGAGAAAAAAGCATTCTCACTAGTTCCGAGTTTGAAAGGTTTCTAACCGAGAGAGCTTTGGCAGCGGAAAAGAATCCTGCTACTGATCTGGTAATATAATTGTGTTTTTTTTAAGTCAGTGTGTCTTAAAATTAAATATTGTCAGAATGATTATTTGTTTGTGTGCCTAATTTCTTTTCAATTTTCTAGGGTTCCGCATCTGTTGGAAGTTCAAACTCGAGGGATGCAGACTTTGATAGGTTTCTGTCAGAAAGAGCTGCCGCTGCAGAGAGGTTACCTAGCTCAACTAACCAGTCAAAAGGCAAAGACCCACAAGATTCGTCACTATTTGCACTCTAGAAGTAAGTGTTTTATCTCATTTTCAAACCCAAATGAATTTTCTGGGTTCGAATCCTTAAATGAGATGGCCAATGATTGTTATATTTCATTTTAACTTCAATTCAATTTATAACAGATATTACATACTTTCATTCAGGTATCCTTAAAAGGTTGTTTGTATGTATGTTCTAGGACAGCCAACATAAAAATTATTCAATTGACCAAAATATGTTGTTTAGTTTTTGGCTAAAATAAAATAGTGCAAAATTGAAAAAAAAAATGAACTTAGAAAAAGGGCCTCTGGTTCACTAACTTTTAACATTTTTCAAGTCACAGGTCAGAAGCTATTATGTCTAATAAGGAAGGAAGTTCTGATTTTTCTTAACAAACAAATGAAGTTGAGCCCTACTGTTTCAGGGTATTGTTTCTATTTTACTCTGTTGTTGAGTATTAAAAAAAAAAAAATACAACAGGTTGTTATTTTTATATTTCATATTGAAAAATGTATAAATGAATGAATGTATGTACAATTTACTTGTTTTAATGAAAATATGGCATGAGGAAGAAGTAATTCATTCAATCAACAAAGAAAGAAAAATAAATGTATATAATTATTAATTATTTCAATGACCCTGGATTAATTTATTATATATTATGAACATATATGAAAAAAAAATAATAATAAAAATTATTAATTAGCCTAAGGAAAAAGTGTTATAATACTTAAAAACCACAAGGGAAATTGTCTGACTGATAGATAATGTGTATGACTAACGAAAAAAAAATATAAAAGAATTAAAAGTTATGAAAAAGTTGAAGAGATGTATCAGGAATGCGTAAGTGGGCAGGAGCTATGTGGCCTGCCCCTTCCTGATGTCACCCACCTCCCTCAGGGAGCTCCTGTTGGTCACACTCTCCTACTTCAAAACGCAGCTGTTATTTTTTTTTGTTCCCAGGTTACTTCTTCCCTCCCTTTCTTTATTCCAATTTCACTGTGCTAGTTAGTCTCTTAATATATTCATTACACATTTATGCAAATAAGTGAATTATTAATATACTAGTTAATCTATGGTTAAATTACCACTCCATTTTTTAAAAAAAATTTCACAATAATTAAACTAAACTGTATTTTTTAAATAAGTCTAAACCAAATAAATGGTGTAGAAAATTAAGAAACAATATGGAGAGATCCTGCAAGAATTTTTTAAAACTTATTAAAGGATAGTGAAAAAGCTACTCAGTATTTTTGGACCAAAATACTTTATTGGAAATAGTTTTAAGTAATTTTAATCTATTGGTCACTGAAAATCAACTTTTTAACAAATAAAAAAATTGCAAATATCTTAAACATTAATAAAATATAAAAACTATTGAAACTGACGGAGTATTAAGTATGTGTTTTCTGTTGTTGACTCTCAAAACTTTATTACTTTTGTAGCATCGTCTTTAATGGACCCTTGTCTCTCCCTTTGTTTGGGCTCAGGAATGTAAGACATTTGTAATTAATTTCATTTCAGGTAACAACTTTAATAATGGTTATGTAATCATTCAAGTGAACACAGCTCTACATTTACAAGCATAAGTGAACACTAAGTGCAGATTACAAAAATGAATTATTAACATTTATTTAGGCAGAAAGAAAAAGATAATGGCCAATTATTCTCCAAAATAAACTTATATATTGTAATATAGTGCGGCCCATTCACGATCATATCTGGCATTTTCAAGGTCATAGGTCCATCAACTCTTAAGTCAAAAGTAATTTATTAGGCTGGAAGGGATGCAATGTCAGATTTATTTATTTTTATAAAATCATTAAAGTAAGAATCCTTCTCTTGTTTACAAACACTAACACAATGGGTTTTAAATAAATCTGTAGACATTTCTCTTTCATTTTCATGCTATATCTTTCAGTTTATTGTGAACTGTTAAGGTGTTAGTGTGATTTTTTACCATCAATGGAATCTGAGTAGTTATGATTTATATTCTTATATGAATTTAAACTTGGACATAATGCTTCCGAAACATCAATATGTCTTTTGGTGACGGTACAGTGAAGGAAAGAACTCAGTGGTTCTCTAGGTTTCAATCCGGCAATACAATGAATGAGTGAGAATGAATCTCACAAAAGGCCAGAAACAAAGTTCGATGATAATCCACTTCAGTCAGCCATACTTCTGTTTTATAACACCTTCATGTTATTAGAAAAACAAAAAAAGAAGGAACCAGTGGGGCCACATGATCTGACTGATCTCCAAAAACTGTTGAAATGATAGTCAGTTAAAAGTTGTTAAAAAAAATTACGTGATCTGAAAATAAAAGTTTTACCACATTCACCCGACTTGTCGCCAACTGATTATCATTTTTCCTGAGTGTTTGGCACAGCTTTAAAAAACAAAATATTTCAAAATGAAATTGAGGTAAAATTTTCATTTCTCAAATTTACTTATTCAAAGCCAGAAAGTTTCTTTGAACAAGGGATAAAAAACCTTGTTGGGCGTTGAAAGAAATGTATTGAAGCTAACAGAAGTTATTTTAAATAACAATAATATCGTTAAAATTTGTTTTTTCTTTCATTTGCCTCATACCCTAGGAACTGACATTTTATGTGTTCCAGCCCAGTATATTGAGCTGCTGGCATTATCATTACAAATTTGTGAGCGAATCAAGAATTTCTAGTCCTGTCTGTTCTTGTGGAAGACTGGAGAGAAACTGCGTGAGTTGATGAACCTATGACCTTGAAAATGCCAGATATGATAGCGAAATGTCGGTCCGCATTATATTATAAAATATAAGATTATTTAGGAGACTAATTGGCCATTATCTTTTTCCTTCTGCCTATCTCTCAAACACATGCTTGTAGTCTCAACACATAATTAATAAACATGAACAAATATATTGATACTTACTCAAATTTGTTAAGCTAGTTAAAATTAAATTTCTGTTTCAGTTCAGATGTGGTACGCTAATTCTATTTATTAAGTTTAGTCGAATCGAGGAAGCCTGCAAACAGTACTTACAACTTCCTTATTTAAAACGATTTTGTTAGCTTGACAGCCAAACAACAAGAGACGGATGTGTTAAATGCTAATTATTAACCTACTGTTTTGGTATAACAGGATCAGCAGTTCACTTGTGTTTTTTTTTTCATTTTAATACAATTTAAAACAAAGAAAAAATACTCAGTGATATTTTATAGTGCAGACTGGGGCTGACTTTTTAAAATGTATTTACTAAAGGTAACAAGTGAAAAAATAAAAAAATTGAATGAATTTTACACTTTGTACGAGAGTCTATCTATGTATGACATATTCCAATCACTGTATTTATGAAATTATTTTTCTTTTGATTATATAGTTATTATTTATTAATTATATTTAATGGACTGATTGATTAATGTAGAAATTGTGAAGTGTATTATTGACTGTTGATCAAATCAGGTAGATGAAACAGAACATTGATGTAAAGAAAGACACTAGCCATATTTTATTAATTTGTAGTTTTCATATTTATCAATGCATGAACCCATATTAGCAAAGCCACTTTAGTGCTTATAATGAAAATTAATTTATCTTTTATGAATTCCATGAAGGTATTGTTGGTACAGATTAATATTTCTTAATATATGTGACCAAAGTGTATATTAGTAAATTATGTATGTTTTATTACATATAATATGAACTGTATATTATATTAAGATTATATAAGAAACAAAAGAATATTTTCTAGTTAAAATACACTGAAGTTATATTTATCGGTGACACTATTTTGAAACTATAAAGCATTTATAAGTGATATGAAATGTCACTAGTTTTTGTGGTTGCTTTCAATACTGACTTTTTCATTTCTGCAAAGATATATCTTTTCGTTTTATAATGGTTCATATTTATGACAGTTGTTATATATTTTATGTTTAAATTGTTATATTTTTGAGCGACTGTTGTGTAAAAGATTAAAAGTAAATATAATATATTGGTGTTAATATCAAAACAGTTTCATTGATTTGCAACCTGATTATCCATTTGTATACTATTAACAATACTTTGCTGTAACATTCAAAAGGCAAATAGTTCCGAAATTGTAGGATACTAAAATAAATTACAGTTTAGAATATCAAGGGAGACTCCTAACGATAAATTTCCACCAGACTGTTCAACCACTGAGATTTATAGAGTTAAGATGGTTATTATGCTCTGATCACTAGGACCAATTTTTTAAAATTTATTTTCATCATCATGGAGATTGTTTTATCTCTTATTATGTACAATAAATTGTGGAAAGCATTTAGTGGAAGCCAAATATCAATCGTCAGTGTCACCACATTGATGTGATCAACAAACAGATTTGATCTTTTAAAATAGTAAATGGTTCATTCATTGTACCCTTATTTGGCATTAAATGATCATTTACTTATCATATTTATCAGTGAATAAGATGCACTTTTTTTCTAAAAAAAAAAAAAATAATCACGCTAAATACTGATCTTTCTTTACGGTCTCAATGGATATCAAGACTTGTAGTGTTAAGCATCACCATTTCAACATCATAATTCCTCAAACAATCAAATTCTGAAATATTCCCCACCCACCCAGTCTCGATATTTCTCTCAATGTTTATTTTGATATGAGTTTTATATCTATTGTTTGGATTTTTCCTTATTTCATAATACATTATTCATAATAAGATCATCTGGTTTTGAGTTATATTCACTGTTATCACTTTTTAAAATTTTAATTGTGAACTTTTTGTTGTCAACTAGCTGTTCCAATTCTTTGATTTTTAAACAAGCTTTTGCACTTTCTCTTATAAAACAACACAACAATAATCCTTTTATTTCATAAATATTATCGGGTTGTTAGTAAGGAGGGACGCCCGCCATGGGGCTAGGGTCCCTACGACCCGCCCGCTGTCCGCTGGGTGTCAAGAAAGAGATAAAATGGATAAACATGTGGTCTTTGACGTTTGCTAGCGCCCTAGTTGCTGCCGGGTTCTGAGAGTATGGGAAAAAAAAGCCTAATCTCGGCCTTATATAGGCAGGCCACAGGCTGGGCTACACCGCGCCCCTAGTGGCCTTCAGCTGTGTCATGCACTGGTTTCCCCCTCTTTTAACTGACGGCTAAGGTTTTTATTTGTTAAAATATAGAAACGTAGGTACATATTTTCTGGGCTTCGTAGTTAAGTATTTGGTTGCTGCTGATCAAATAGCTTAATCTTCCGACTAGCTAGATGGGACTGGGTAAGATATTAAAACCACAAAGATGTTTTAAAAGCATATGATGATTCGGAAGGTCGGATTATCTACTAATTACTACATTACGTTTTCAGCTAGAATAGAAACACCGACACGGAGAGTACTGTTAACCATCGTGGGTTTTAATGAAACTTGTTAGGTCTGGGGGGATTTATTTCAAGGAACAGAAAAAAAAATTGAATTGCTAGAAATTGGCATGTTTCCTGAACAAGAGAGATAACGAATTACAAGTCATTTTATTTGCTAACAATTTTCTTACTAAATATTCTTTTTATTTTGAGTTTTCATTTTGTAAGTATTTGAGCTCATCAACTACATCTAATCAAAGAGAGCTTATTTTTATCTGATCCTGTCCCAAAATTTTAAGAAAACAGTGTACTTAAAAAGTATTTTTGTTGATACTCAAGAAAAAATAATTTTTAAGCACCTAAATAATTTTTTTCTGGGACTCATTACGCCCAGACAGGTGTAAAATATGTTTTGACCTAGTATCAGAACTGCATATTTAAATTTATGACCTCCCCTTGTCAGTTCATTTAGGTGGGGCAGCCAGAATATCAGGTGAGAGAGAATACTAAAATAGAATAGAAATAGAAAAATAGAGTAGGTAAAATAGAATACCATATAATTTTTAATAAAAGGATTTTTACTGAAGTTAGCATACACTATTTTTAATTATAAGTTTATAAAAAATTACAATTAATAAATAAGGAATTTTATTCGAATATAAGATGGAAAAAATTAAATTTATTTAAGAAATATTCTTCAATACATCTCTATGTTACAAATTACCTTACACATTTGATATCTTGTTGAGGTTTTAAAATACTCTTATTTGTAATACAGTCACACGTTTACACAAAAAACATTAATAATACTTATCACAGGTAGAATTTTATAGTTACAAAAAGTAATCAGGAATTAAAAATTATTAAAAACACTTCCTCCTTCACCAATACTGTATATGTACAAATCCCACTTATGATTATTTAATGTAGTTTGCATCATTTGAGGTATCTAAAACAGAGATAATCACAAAATTAAAAGAAAAAACTAACAACAGCTATAAAAATAACTTTTCTAGTTTGTTCAAAAAACATGTTAGATTTACTTGGCAGCCCAGTCTGTTCGACCATGTAGTCTTGATGTTCTGCCTGACATATTCAAGCTGTTTGCTGATGCGTAAAGTTTAGCACTAGGATAGAAATCTTGTCTAGTTGAAAGAGGCATTTTTTGATTCTGCTCGCTGAGAAAAAAAACAAAAAAAATCAGACTACATATTAAATTTCAATCAGAAAAAAAAAAACAATAGATTTTTATAAATGTTATATGACCTATTAACTAAGTTTGTTGATTGTCCAACAATATATCGAGAGGTTGCTAGGTAATGCTGTTTCGCACTAACTCTCTTTTTTTGATTTTCTTCGAACCATCCATGGTTTTCTTTTAAGTCTGATACAATTTTAGGCCTGTAAATCATAAAAAATAGAATAAACGTATTATCTTTCAAAAATCTAATAATTCATTAAAAATATTATTCATATTCATATTTCATATATATTATATGTTTATATTAGATAATGAGGCTGTACAGGTATCAAAAATGGAAGCTGAGATGAAAATTATAAATGTACATCAAATACTACAATTTAATGCATTATTTTTTAAGAAGATTCTCTGACATTTACACATGTAATAAATACAAAACAGAAATAACTTTAGATGTTTTTCAACCTAAATGTACCAATAAAAATATTAATGATTCATAGTTAAGTAAACATGTGTTTCCAGATTTTTTCAATTCTATCTTCCTAACAAAATTATTTCACTTTTTATATGTCGAACATATTTTACATAATAAAAGTATAATAAATTTACTCTCTGCTGTAGCTTTCAAATGACAAAGTTTAATACTATAGAAATGTCTCTCTGCATGAATATGTCTGTACCTTAGAACAAAAATGGCCAATATCCAAAACTGAAATTTGGATGAACTGCACGAGTGAAGTCAGGGTAGGAAAGACATTAATTATTGAAAGGACCAATGTCCTCCCTATTAATTATATAATAGTTAATAATAATAATTAATTAGTTAATAGATAATAACTAGTTGTGGGAGGACATTGGCCCTTTTAACAATAAATGTATACCTTACCCGGTCCTCTTATCCAAGGTACAGATCTACTCTCTCAGAACATATGTATTTATATAAAGAAAGCTATAATGAGTCACATTTTTATGAAACACATTTTACTTGTTTTATTTTAAATATATTTTATTTATTAAATATATTGTAGTTATGTATATATGTTTCAATATAGTATATTTAAATATATATATAGAATCATTCTTTTCAGAATGTATTCAAATTTGTTGTGATACTGTTGTAATTCCAACTTTTTATTGAGTTTTAAAATCATAAACTAGAAATATCATCACAGTCATAGTTATTAATTTCATTTATTTCGTTTTATTAGATTACTTATACTAGGATTATTTTAAATACTGTATATATGTGGTGGCATTACTTTCAGAATTTATTTAACATTAATGTAATACTGTTGGAAATTCAAAATTGTATTATGTTTTAAAACTAAAAATAACACTGAAGATCAGTTATAAAGTTAATTTCTTTCTTTTTATTACATACCTAGGGGGTTTTCCCTAGTATGCCCAAAACAAATTTCAAATTTATCAAAGAAATATTCTCTTTAGCATTTATATAGTCTGTGTGCCAGTGTGCCTCAATAATGATATTTTCTCCTATGTGGTAATTCCAGTATTGTTTAATTTTACTACTCTTACACGTATGAATCTTAATATGAATTTTAATTACACAAAATTAATTACCCGAACTCAGTAAATATTAGAATAACAGCGGGGCATCATTTGGTAAACCCACTGTAAAATGTAAAATAAAAAATAGAAATTTGAAAATATCTACCTTATGATTGACAGTTGTCTAACTTTAGACTATATGAAATCAATATACTTTTTCTTTTTAACATAGTTGGGACGGAAAGACTATATTTATTTTGTGTAAGATTGTAACCTTCAAAACTTACTATATTGGACTCCTCAAATCCCATCAAGAAGTAAATAGTTTTAAATTTATTAGTTATTATTTTACTTTTTTTTTTTTAAATAGTGTTGCTACTGAAATGCAATTTAATACAAATGTTACTTAGATTTCATTTGTAAAGGATTATGACTGAAAAAAAATAAAGAATTGAATACAGTAGGTAAAGAGTTCCTCACCCTAGAAGCTCACTGAAATCCCTCTCCCCAATTGTCGCTTGGGGAGGTACATAAGCTATAGGTCTTGCTGAAAGGTTTTGGTGATAATGATTCCTCGAGGATAACCTTTCCAGTGACGACAATCGGTCATCGATTATTGCTCCACTTAGCCTCTGCCCAACTTGGAAATAAGGCTGCCTACAACAAAAGTAAATTTAAGTAAATCATCTGCTAATTAAATATATTCACTGATAAGATATTACCTTAGCATTACCTGAGGCAGTGTTGAGAGGTTGGCCTCTTTGACGGATTCCAATGGAGCATCGCTTCCATAAGGGTTATACCTTCTGGAGATGCATTTGTAATCAAGGAGGATAAGGGAGTTCTTTTAAACTGAGGAAACTTGAAATTCATGTTAGCAGCCAGCTGATGTCCTTCGTACCACTCTCTCTGTTAAATTATCATAACTATGATGGCTTCAAAATTCATGATATAAAAAATTATTTTTGAATTGTTATTAATATTTCATAGCTGTTCTCAACAAAGAATCATATGTGTGAACTGCAAATGAGGAGGTCTAAATGCAATTAATTATTACAAACCAGATTATTATATTTTCCCTCAATACCTATCTTTTAATACAGTGCTTCTTTGGGCCACATAGAAGTAGTCAACAAAAATAATCAATTAAGATTAGAGCATTTTAAATTAAAGAAGACTTTTACTTCTAGGAAATAAAACTTTAATTTATTGTATTATTATAGTTAAAATTATTGAACAGATTTGTTTGATAGTAAAAATCATGAAATTTTTATGTCACTTGGATATTACTTTATTTTTTGTTCATGGATCAAACAATGCAAAAGACAAAACTAATTGAAAGAATCAAGTTTAGTGTATAAGAAGATTTAAAATTATATAGTCTCTCTATATTGAAAACCTTCTATTTCCAACTTGATAATAATCTTTAAAATATATAAGTTTTATCAAAATTAAAACTGTATTTCTCAAAAATAAAATTGAGTTAAAAACAATTATAATTATGGACATGATAATTACAAGGTAATACTAGTTCAAACGACTTAGTTCTTTGAAGGGGTGCCTTAGCACAGATGACTAGCAATTTACTTACTAGAATTTGAAAATAGTAACTTTTTTATTTTAATGAGACTTATTAGGATGAAGAATATAATAAAGGGAAAAATTTAAAAGTAATGCCAACAATGTATATTATTCGGATAATAACTTTTCAGAAGCGTGAAGGGTAAATGTTCTTTGTTATTGGAATATTTTTCTAATTTATTTTTTATTATTTCATAATTTAGTTCTCTGATCCTACAGATTTTGATACCAAGTGATTTAAATTTGAACAATGAAGTTAGCTCAAGATCATTTAGTTACCTTGTCTGGAGTACCGAGAACCGAACAAATTTTGAAGATCTGGTCAATCTCGGAGTTACCAGGGAACAGTGGTCTGAAGGTGCACAACTCAGCCATGATGCATCCGACAGCCCAGATATCTATAGGACATGAATAGGTTGTCGAGTGAAGCAGCACTTCAGGAGCTCTGTACCATCTGTTTAAAAGCACATTATAAAGTACACCAATTTGATAACTTATACACTACTGGCAGGGGATGTCAAGTTAAAAAAAAAAGATAGTACTTAAAATTCTTGTGCTCAATTTTGGGTTGGTTTTTAGTTATGGTTAGAAACATTTAGGGCTTGTGGAGTAAAATTTTGTTATAAGTTAAATAAATAAAAAAATATAGAGATGGATACTCCAGTAAAGCATGTTCATGAAAATAACAAATTGAAGGTAGCCTTTCTCTTTCATTCAAAACTGATAGAGGCTTAATTGAGGACTGGTAAGTACAAAATGTAATCTTGCTTTGAAAAAAGCTATCCAAGAATCAAGAATTCAAACCTGGAACAATACTAAATAGGACATTATAAATACTACCTTATGCTGGTGATATAGTTATTGTCAGGTCATTTCATGCCTTTGTTGCTATGATCTAAACAACCCAAGACTCATCCCTGATAAAACCAAAAAATGGTGGAGGTTTTGAACTTCAAAAATTTGTGGTTAAAAATATTAAAAAGATGCCAACCTTAACATTTAGCAATACTGTTTCCCATGAAGTAAACAACAGACAACTGATACTTCAGGCTAAAATCACAAACAATTAGAACCCTGATCACAAGTGGACACTTGTTGAGGGGACAGGGTTCCTACAAGTAGGCTGTCGAGTCCTCTATAATGGTGGGGTAGAATCTATTTGACTAGTCTGAAATGGAAGAAATACGAAGGATCATGCCTTGAAGTATTTTAGAAAAAAGCATGTTTCCTACATAAATTGGTCTTAATAGAGGAAAAATTTGCGTTGCTTGATGCATTGTACAAGTAAGGGTTTCATTGCGGCTACAAAAAAGATTTTAAGTATTTTGTAATTATAGTCCAGTAAAATGTGAACACATAATACGCAATAATTGTCGAGATCTTTAATTTGATATTCTTCTCAATATAAAGGGAATTATTTATGTTTTAATTACCAAGCAATTGATTAATTAATGACCCAAAAATACTTTTTAATGGGATAGTATTTTTATCCTATCTTTCGAACATTAAGTAATTTTCATTCCTTTACATGAAACTGGGGCTGCATAAAAGATTGAGTAGAATTTTCATGATTTATTGTACATAAAAGTTCCAAAACATTATTAATCAGGACATCAAGATCATTATTTAATGCCTTACTCAACATGATAGAACAATGTTTTTTTTGTTATTTAAACACCAAGTAATTAACTAATTAATGGCAGTTATACAGGTTTAATAGAGTTGGCAGTATTTTTCATGTCATCAAATAAAACCTCCATTTAAAATTTCATGTCTCTAGGTCGGAAAAGAGACTCACAAACAAATGTACTAACACTTGTTTGTACATATAAAATAGAGTTTATAAAAAAATTGGCCTGCTGATGACAAATGTACAAGTATTATTTATTATAGAATTTTAGCATGGAAAGGAACTGAAAATGATTAAAAAAAGTTAATGAACACCCAGAATTTATTAGTAGAGAGAATTAAATAAGTAAGTCCCAATGAATAATAAAAATAATAAGCAATATACGGTATAAGTAATGAAATAAGGTACAAAATTATGTTTAGGTACATAGACTCATATGGTCAGAGAGCAGACTGCAAATAGTGACTTCACTATTACTCATCAGGTATTTTAAGGACGGGCTTCACATAGGATATTTTAAATGCTTATGTTATTACTAAACCAGTCGGTGACAAGGCGAAGGTGAGCCTCATCACCTAGTGTCGTATAAGAACGATGAACTTTTAACCACAATAAAAATTTTATTATATTTATGCACTCCTCCAAATGCATGTAAATGCAGAAAGAGGAGAAATCTGTAATCCAATTATTTTATTATTTTTTTACATTGTATTATTTTGTTTTCAGGTTTTGAAATTGAAAAAAAAAAAACTAAACCAGCAGTTTCTGAAATAATTGAGACCCTTGAAGTGTTTCTAGCACCAATTTTTTTCCTCCTAACAACATGTAGATATGCTAGAAAGTCACATTAAGAGAGGTAACGACAATGTCAACAAGTTACAAGCTTGATCGGACTAACATGACCTTTTTTTAACACAAACCACTGTTATAGAATCATTGGGTACTGGAGTAAGAGGCAAAGACCAAATCAACTGTCTTTTGGTGAAAGAAGTTATATGTATGAATAGAGGTTTAAAGACATAATTGGTAAACAATTTTTGGATATAAAAATGAAATGTAGCAATAAAGAGAATCTATAAACAATAAAGAGAGCTATCAAAGTTCATGACAAAACTATAAACATCGATCTTTCGACTCACTGTCACCTTCAACAACTTACGAATGAGAAAAACAATTCAGTCAGTTATACACAGTGATTTCAAAAGGATCAATGAAAATCTTCTTGAGAGTGGAAAGATTCATAACTGACAGATGCCACTTAATTTATGGAGTAAAATAGAACAAGTTAAATTGCAGATCCTACCATGATGCATGTGAGATATCTCAAAAAGCATTATAAATCAGTTGTCATAGTATTTTATGGATATGATGACGACATTATTATATTATTTTTATTTTAAATTATTATATTTTCTCTCTGACATTATTTATATTAAAATATCTGAACATTTAAGGCGATACAAATATTTTACACCTAAACTTCTGATATCAGAAAGTACCTTAGTGTGCAAGAATAAAAAGCGATTTCTCACTGACTAAAAACAGAAAGCAACTGATTAAAATACATGACATAACTTCAAAAAAAAAAAAAATGTTGAAGTGATACAAGCTTGTGGTGAGGCAGAAACTTTTTAATTGTTAACACCGTGATTGAGATGGCTCAAGAGCTTCAACTTGCAATTGTCTAAGTACAAAACATGAAGAAGAACCAGTGCTCATCGACCCTGAAGAGGACTGAGGATGAGATGATTAATATACATTTTTATGGACTCTTTTGATTTTGCATTCTCATGACAGATGAAACATCTTGACAAAGTTTCTTCAACAGAACAAATTTTTTTTGGTACTATTTTACCACACATTACAGGCAAAATGGGTGAAAACCAAAGGGTTTCTGCTTTTTAAAAACCAACCAAACCTTAAAATGTTATATTTCTGTTTTATCCTATTTGTATAACTTTTTATTTTATCATTGCATGGCATACCACCTAGCCTCATCTATTTGGCATTGCCTGGCCAGCAATATAAAAATGATCTTATTAAGACTCTTCAAAACATTGTGTAAACCGATGTCTTTCACAGTAATTCTTCCCTTGTTTATTTAGTTAATTAGAAGCGCTTTGCTCTATAGTTATTAGCTTAAGAAAATTAAACCTTAGCAGATAGTTCTCTTTAAGTTGGGTTTAATTAAAGTTTATTGATTTAAATGGGTTCTTTGTTCACTATAAGTAATATCACATATAATCATAAGTAATAAACATAATCATATTTCTACTTCAGAATGTCACTTGTCAAGGAGTCCACAATTCTACATTTTTTTTTTGTTTTAGTCTAATTTACTGATGGACAAAATTATCACACCACTCAATTTATTTTAGTCAAAATTAAATAAATTATCTTCCACTTTTATTTTGATTAACTATTGGTATTTAGGTGATATCAGTGTAAATATAAACCATAAGTAATGCTTTATTTACTCTTAAATCTCTTTTTCACAAACAGTAGCACTTGATCCATTCAATCTACACATCATAAAATTCGTCCTTACACATTCTTTCTCTTTATGAACGTTTTTACTTTTGTTCAACGGGCCCAGCAAGGCATTTAAGTGAATACAATTGCTGTGACATTGACTGAAGAAAGATACAGCCAGCGTGAAGTCACCAGGAGACAAGGTACACACCACTTGTCCATAGCAATTTAGAGAAACTGAGCGTCCCCCCAACTGAAGAAAAGGGCAGGGTCGGCCTGGGTATACAGCAGAAAGAGACAATCGGTACATCCGACACCTGCCTTTGCAAAACCGGAAATGAGATAAATAGATTCATAAGGCAGTCCGAAATGTTTCCATTTCCTGCAGGATTATAAGAAGAAGGCTTAATGAAAATAACCTTAAGGCTCGACATTGAACCTATCCTGACTACAGCTCACAAAATGTACAGGATTTAGTTTGCACATGTGAATTGGAAAACTGAAAGAGAGTTCTCTTTACAAATGAAGTGAGAGTTGGTCTCAAGTGATGCTCACAATTTCACTCATAGAGACAGTTAGGGGAGAGGTACGCACCATGCTATATAGTTCCCCATGTGACTCACGGATGTTCTGGGTGGCATTTCCTTCGACGCTCATACTAAATTGTTTGTTGTGCGGGAGAGGTCCTTAAGAGATATAATGGAAGAATATGTAGTGACGTTTCTTCCCTACATAGGTGAGGGATTCTTGTTAATGGATGATAATGCCCCCACACAGCACAAATGGCGGATTACCTGATTGAGTGCTTGGTATGGCCACCATGGAGTCCAGACTTAAATCCTACTGAACATGTCTAGGACCAACTGAAGCAGAGAATGGCATCGGAATCCATGACCTAGAACCCTTGAAGAATTGTAAATGACTGTTGTTGAAGAGTGGGAAAATATTCCTCAGGACTTCATTGAAAACCTCTTCCAATCCAATGCCAAGGCATTTAAGAGAGGTGATTTGAGTCACAAGCTCAAGTAACCTTTATTGAGAACGTTTCTTTAAAAAAAATGTTTCCAAGTTTAGCTTTTTTTTTACAATTTTTTTCTTTTACTCATTGGGTAACTTTGATTATCTGTATAAAATACAATTTTGTTTTCAACCCACTTATTTTTTCAACCAAAAATATTATTGAAGTCTAAACTTTCCATGAATTGGAAATCTCTCAAAAAATAAGGGCGGTGCGTTAATTTTGTCACTTGTAATCAGTGCATATCAAATTGTTTTCCTTCAAATCTTTGGTTAATTAATATAGTTATAGTTTAACTATGATAAATTTGAATTTTATTATAATTTAATTCCTTCAAGTTATGAATTTGGTAAAAGCTAGGTGACTTAAGTCATCCTCCTTTTATGTGACAATTTGTACTCTCTGGTTGGAACTAATATAGCTTTCTATTAGTTATACTCCGAGGTTTTGATGAACATAAAAATATAGGATTATTTTAGGAATTCTTTTTTTTTAATCAAGTTGAGAGAATAATAAATAAACAAACCAAATGAAAAAAATACTTTTTTTAATTATTTACAGTATTATAAAAAGAGTGAATAAATATGAAACTATTTTTAGCTCATTTAATTTCTAATGCTAAGAACTAAGCTTGAAAACATCAAGTGACTAAAAAATAAATAAAAGTAAGACATTTGAGGACTTATTGGTTAAGAGGCAATTGAAGCCATTAAAACTTTGTTGTAGCGAACATTCTTCTACGTGTGGAAAATGAAAACACAATAATGTAAGATTCAAAAAGGACAATAGGATATTAATTTGGTAGTTTTGAAAAATAGTTTATTTATTTTTATACCACACAGTGGTTTATTGTGCTTTAAAGCAGTGTACATAATTACACCAAATGACTAGAATCCTGTATTCCAATCAATTAATTGAGGAACTTTCTTTATTTTGTAACAAATCAGAGTGTCTCCAGGTTTAAAATCAAGCGATGTGTCCTCAAGCCTTATTCCGCACTCCATATCTTTTTTAATGGAATCCACTTCATCTTTAAAATGTTTTAACGAAACTATTTTCCCATTGAACAGAGTCTCTCCCGACCGAACTAGTTTGCAATTAGTAGACTTGGTCAATTTACCTTTTGTACACCTAGAACCAGCAACATGAACTTTGCCCTTTCCTTCATTAATTAGAAATTCTTGTAAAACATTAGCCTGACCAATTTCCTCTTCTTGGTCTAACAGTGGAAGCAATTTATTGATTTCTGACTTTAAGTCATCTATTAACCTATAAATAACATTATGATGTTTCAAAGTCACACCTTGTGACTTCAGTTCTTCTTTTGCATCTTCTAAAATACCAGTATTGAATGTATATATAATACCATTAAATGTTTTTGCTAGCATAACATCGTTTTTTGAAACTGGGCCAACTCCATAGTGAATAACATCTAATTTGCATTTAGGATTCTGATAAGTATCTAAAACATCTAATATGGCTTCAATTGATCCATCTACATCACCTTTGACAACAATGCAAAGCTGAGGCCCTGTATTAGTATTGATTATTTCTTTTCCTCTTGGCCCTTTCCTCCTAATTTTATAATATCCCAATCGCCTTTTTTCTTCAAGGAGTTGACGGTACTTTTCATCATGCTCCTTCACTTTTTGATCAATTGACACTTGGTCTTCTAATAACTTTTCAAACGACTCTTGCTTCTTCCTCCACTCAACTATTTCTGCTGCCTTTTTTTCTGAAGGAACTTGAATTGCGACATCTCCAGCTGATGGCAATTCTTTCCAACCTAAAACCTGAACAGGAGTGGATGGAGGGGCCTCTTGGATTGTATCCCCCATATCATTAAACATAACTCTTACTTTGCACCATGAAGTACCAGCAACTAATATGGCCTTTTTCTTCAAAATACCACATTGAACTAAAAGTGTACAAAGTTTCCCTCGATGTGTGTCAGTACTAGATTCAACAACTACACCTTCAGTTCCACCACTGTAATCTGATTTCAAGTCCATAATTTCTGCTTGCAATGAAATAGCTTCCATTAAGACATCGATGTTTGTTCCTTTCAAAGCAGAAATTGGTACAACTTGGACATCCCCACCAAAGTCTTCCACTTGCACTCCATGTTGTAAGAGCATTTTTTTGGTGCGTTCAATGTCAGAACTTGGCTTATCAATTTTATTTATCGCAACAATGATGGGAACATTAGCTTGTTTGGCCATAGATATAGACTCTATCGTCTGTTCCATTACACCATCATCAGCGGCAACCACGAGTACAACTATATCAGTGCATTGAGCACCTCTGTTTCTCATGGAACAAAATGCTGCATGACCCGGGGTATCAAGAAATGTAATTCTACTCTTGTCATTCACTAGTACTGAAAATGCACCGATGTGTTGAGTTATACCACCAAACTCAGAATCGACAACAGATGAGTTTCTCAATGAATCTAATAGTGTTGTTTTTCCATGGTCCACGTGACCCATAATTGTAACAATGGGAGGCCTGAGTTGAGGGTTTTTATATTCTGAAGGATCTCTACGAACTAAATCTTTTGTTTCTTCTTTTTCAGCTATTGAAATGGGTTGAGTTGTTAGTTTGAATCTCCTACCAGATTTTTTAACAACTTCCTGAATAACTTTAAAGTTATCAATGACATGATGGCCCTTAGTGTATTGAACAGAATTATCAACAAATTCCATTATTTCCAAAATGTAATCAACATCCTTATCAAAAGCAGCAGCAAGTTGATTCATGGTCATATTTTTCCATATTTCTATAACCGCCCTTTGCTTGAATTTGGATGGTTTGAAAGCACCATGTTTTGGTTGAACAGGGTCATCGTCCTGCTTTCTCTGTTTAAGCAGTATACCAGAAGTGTGAAAGCTTCTATGAACCGACCAGGTTGCAGGCTGATTAAGTTCCAGCATTAATCCATAGCAGATTTTGTGAATTTTAGAGAAGTGGTACAGCCTTCTCATTGAAGCCATTTTGCGGTATGGGAAACGTGCTTTGAAATAATCTACAAACCATTTATTCTTTAGTCCTCAACCGATTTTCATCACAAAACAATACAATGCAAGAATTTATAATAATATGTGAGTAATTTTAGGATTTGAACTTGGTGAAATGTTGACAAGGAAGGTTACATTTTGTTCACTACGTTAGCACACTTGGTCTCTTAATTTTAAAATGTCTTAGTAATTCAAATTTTCGCGATGATGGCATTGCTAAATATAGCAAATTAGTAAAAGTAGCAGTATCAATAATAATAAGATGCCACCCTCAAATCGTAGGTGACGGAGTAGATTACTTATAACAAATTAGGCCACAAATGTTATAAGAGTATAATATATCAGAAACTACAAGAAGCAGAGAGTGAGAGAGCTTCGGAATGGAACACCTGCAAAGAACTAAGGATTGAAAGGGGAAAGGGGTATTATTGATTGCATCTATTCCCAACCACGCAAGTGTTATGGACAAGAGAAGGGGGGGGGTTCAGTTCTGTTTTCCTACGATCTCTTATTTTTAGTAACTGAGACTTTCAGGAACTTCCTGCATTGGATTATTTGCAGCAAAATTTGTTTATTTTATAGCAGTATATTACTATCTAAAAAGGAAAAAACGCACAACAATGGCTGTGATAATTTTAACCAGGCTTGCCAAGGCTGTAGATTTTCTTTTCAGATTTCAAAAGGGACTTTGTAGAAAATTTTAGAATTATATGGAATAAGCACTAAACTCCAAGAAGGGAACCATATCTCTCTTAGTTGTCTTGTTTGAATTATGAATGAGACTCTTAGACAAATTGTAATTTAATAATTTTAGATATTAACAAAATCTTAAATTTTACTTCTGGAACTTTTTTTAAATGGTAAAAACAAGAGAGATATTGATTATTTCTTCATGTCTTGTCCTCTACTCTCAGTGATACCATGGCTTAGCTTAGCTTTGATTTTTGAAACCTGTATTATTTATTAACAAAACAACTCTCACATTGCTCAGTAAGTAGTCCAATGTACTCTACAAAATCATGGAATTTATTAACATAGTAGCATTTAAGCCAGTGGCAAGAAACAGAAAAAATGTGATTCCTTAGAAAACTTAAAAGAAAGACCAGAAGAGATCACCTCATAAACATTACCATCCGGCCAAATCTTGAGGTGAAATCAATCCAAGAAGTGCTATAAGAGGCTATTATTCTACTCTCAGAGGACCGATTGCTGGCAAATGACCAAAAATTTCTAGGCAGATCAAAAGATGTGTTTCTATGTGAAAACACTTCATACTTAATGATAATATAAAAAAAAAAAAAATCAATATAATAAAACACCTTCACAGTGGAAAACAAAAATTAGTTCCTATATTATACCAAAACCACTGTTCTAAAAGGAAGTTCTTAATTTTGTCAGTGAATTTATATTTTAATTTTTTTATGGGACTAATAACTATAAATAAAGGTGTTTTATTTGTTAATGTTTATTTTGAATCAACAAACTGACTATTTTGAATGACAAACTCATTTCTCCTGTATAGCTATGAAATATTATATTCCCATCTACTACTGAACTTTCAGTCCTCCATGGACTGTAATCTAATAGCCCTTTTGTATTATTAGAATATAAACAATTATGAAGGTTTTTATATAAAAATAGATTGTTGAATAAAATGTTTAAACTTTAAAAACTTACCTTGTTGAGACATAGTCTGTATAAGGGGGCCTTGACCTAACTTCTCTGGCCAGTCCGAAGTCAGCAATCTTAACCAATTCAGGACCACAGCAAAGAAGGTTTTCTGGTTTCATGTCTCGGTGGAAGAATCCATGTCGGTGCATGAAGGCAAGCCCCTGCAGAACTTGGTATAAGATATTTCGCACAACTGACTCTGGGAAAAGTTTCTCTCTGAAAATAAAAATATATGATACTCACTACCATATTTGGGTGCATTTTTAAGCCCCACTGCAATGGAACTCCCATTCAGGGCAGAAAAAAGGTAGACCCGGCCATACGGAGCTATTTACTTTTATATATGGAATTAAAATAAAAACCACTGCTTGCCTCTAGGGATTAGAGCTTAAAACTTTCTTATTATTAAGAAGTAACACTATTTATGCTACAAAATGAGACTCTCTATATCCTATTGTACCTACTATTTGACAAATGAATATGGAATACTATTGTGTACTAGCCACTACTAGCTAGTATTATTAATTAGTAGTTTTCAAAAATTCAGGACATTTTAAAAAATCAAATATGTAAAAGATAATTAATCATAGGGAATATAAAATGAGTGCACAAACTTAAGATTTGAATTTCTATGCAATTCAAGGATTTCCTGATTAGTTTAAGTCAATGGGATGCTAGTTAGAACAAATGCTTTTTATGGTAAATTTTGTTGATTCCAAAAATTAGGTTTGATTTCAAGTAATTAAGAGAGTGGAATTGAATGATAGGCTACAAATCTATTTTTATCTATAAAGGAAATAGGGGGTTCAAAGTTCAATAAAAGCATACAACTGCTTTAATATCATGTATTCAAGTAATGTTTAGATGGGCTTATGGAGGAATTTTGGTATGGAGGAGATACAGTAGTAAAGTAATTATATTTAAACTTAAATAATCAGACAGGAATATTTTTAAGGCAAGATATTTTACACCAAGTAGGCATAGACATCTTAAATAGGTAACAATTAAAAAATTATAATTTGGTGGATCCTATCCCCTTTTATTCCTTCCAGTGCATGACTTTGATTATTTATATATGTATGATTCTCTTTAAAGCTTCCAAGAAATGAATGGAAGCTTTAGAGTACTACCATCAGTATGAGAATAGATTCAGGTCTCGACCTAAATGGCTCATTGACTGATAAAATGCCAATAACAGCATAAAGAAAAGGTTCAATCAGGTAGCCAGCCAGCCATTTGTCATCTCAGTTTTACAAATCGTTTTTGGGGAAGTGTGGTATATTTAATAGGTAGTCAAATTTGTTAAGTTTAGCTAGACAAGGATCCTATTTAATTAACAGTTATTTATTAATATTTTATGGAGTGAAAAAATTTAATTGGAGGAGTTCTTACCAAGGCCTTCCAATTTGTTTTCAATTGAATCTTAAATAATAAGCTGTAATGGTATTTTCATTTACCAGTGTTTCTTAGACACTAATTGAGTTACTATAATCAGTTACCTGTCTTTCATAAGTTGGTATAAGTTTTCTTTCATATATTCGAACACAAAATAAAGCGTATCATTTTCTCTGATTACTTCTCTTAGTTTTACTACATTGGCGTGGTTTAATTTCTTTAGTGACTGAAACAACAAAAACATACTATTTATAAATTTCTTTCAAAAATGGACATTTAATCTTACAATAACGATTTGGTTTTAAATTAATTATTTAGATTGTTACTAATGAATAAGACATCAGGATCCTTAATGCTGCACTGGAGTGTTTCTGAATGTTGAATTAACATTAAGAATTAATTTTGAAAGGTTTCACCCAATGTATCGTTTTTTACTTACATATTCAGTCAAAATTTTGTCTATTCAGGCCATCCTCAGGACTACAAACTAAATATAATACCTTGTGCAAGCTTGAAGCAAATTGGGTAGTAATAGTGGTTGTAGCAATAACACATTAGATGATAATATTTCCCCTCATTAAAAATCCAATGCCACTGAGAGAAATATTAGGTGTTAATAGAATAGAATGTGCTGAATGCCATACATCTTCGGCAGAACTTACAGAAAACGTTAGGAACATCTTAGACACAATATTTACCAATTCTGGTGACATGTGGAGGAAGAGGGACACTGAGTGCACCACACAATTATTATATTACATTGTTTCAAAAATATAATATTAACCAATAAATCAGGAAGTATTGAAATAAAACTTGACTACACCACATGTGATAACTTGAACCAGAAGGAAGAGAGAATTAATACCACTATGACGGAAAAACCTGCTGCTTTCCTCTGGACAGGGGCAAGTAAACAGCTTCTTGGAATTAGGAACCATTTTCTGATTATTGCATTCATTCTTTTTTTAATTCTTATATTTTATTTCAATTGACTATTAAAGCTAATTTCATTAGATTGATTAAAACATTAATTGTTTCTTATTTATTTATGCAGCATATCACATATATGTTGAAACAAAATGTGACTTTTAATTTATACATATAGGTTTGGTTTTAATAATAAAACCTAGATGATCAATTTTTTTATTCATAAATCAATTATGTTAATTTTTTAACTTATTAACAATCCATCATAAGAATGTGTTGATATTTGAACTTTATATTAATGCTAATCACATCATTATTGATTGAAACACGGAGGGTGACTATTTAGCAGTGTATGTCTACAATATAGCAGTTGCAAAAATATTATAACTTTATATAGGTGGGAGGAGTTGGGAATCTCCCTGATTCTCGCTTCCTTCTAATTAACCTCGTGGAGGTTTATAAGGGTGTAAAAGATCCTGGGCATTCATAAGATCTGTTTGTAAAGGCCAGCCAGTCTCCGAGCCCCCTCTCTAGACAAGAGTTCTAGCCTGGCATTACCTCTTGATGACACCAAGCGCTCTGTAGCACAAAGATGGTAAGTTAAGCCAAAGTAGAGCCGAGATTACTAAATATATTTAAACATACTGTGTATTTAAGTACAAATAATATAATTAAGGTTATATATGAACAGAATAATGAGCAAGCACATTGTAAAATACTCATGTGTTCATTTTAATACACTGTATTTATAATTATAGACACAAGAGGCATGATCCAAACTGTCCTACCTCTCGTAATCATGGTGTGTCATTAGTTAACCAACTGTCAATCTTTTCCTGAATAAGCCAGTCTTCCACGGCGTGAACAATCGCCTGATTGTGTTGTTTAGCCTCACTCCCTAACACATGTTCATATTGCAAATATTTTATGAATGAGGGAGTGTTTATGATATAACAAATGCAGTACGTGTGATCCATTTCCAGGGCCATATTATGGCTGGTTATAATCTTTCTCAAAAAAATTTTCATTCAAAACGAGTCTGAAGTGCCGAATTAATTACACGGGACAGTCTTCGAAGTTGAGCAGTTTTGGCCCGCGATACCGATGTTTATCTACAAGCTTGCTCTCCTATGTTCATGCCATTATACAGTTGAATGATTTAGTTGAGTAAGTCGAGACGGGATTGAATGAGGCTAGAGCAGACTCCGTTACGAAAGACCATACTGAGAGAGGTGCATTCATGTCCCAGCACATCGATACACTTCCTTGTTATTCAATGCTCTTACCAGCGGAGGAGTCAACGATCCCTGATTCCTTCGGTTCCACACTCTGGTCTGTGTTATTTATGCAGTGTGTGCGTCCGCACGGTAAATCAAGTAGTAATCCGCCCGAAGACGGACAATCATACATTTGGTACACCGTCGTTGTCTATTCGTCAGGGTTCTCGGCACAGGGACACATTCAACAAAGTTACATTACACTTATATGTCTTCCTATTCGTCATATTTACTATAAAAAAAAAGTGTCTGTCGAGTGTGATGTATCTCACAATTAGGGCTCTCTTTTGTAATATTGCATTAACTGTTGTGGGTTACCTGGGTACAATGCTGTAGTGATCACCCTATACTCTATTGCATATATATTGTAAGCAAAGTAAAATAATATGAACTAAATATATTATAGACAAAGGTAAATAACATGAACAAAAATAAATTATTATAAATCTATTAGCAATAAAGAAAGGCAGAAGCAAAGTAACACTAGACGAGTCTACATCTGTCAGTCATAAATCTAAGAAACCCTTACAGCCTCCCGGCCTGCGGGATACCCTTAACACATTGCACAGAAACCGCAGGTACTGAGTAACCCTTTCAGCCTCCTGGCTAATTAATTAACACATGTAGGGACACAGGCACTAACCAACCTTTTTTCAGCCTCTTCTAGACAGGCTGGTTAGATACTTAACGGTGGAGCATAGCCCTGAAAACCAGTCTTTCGCGACTGTTCCTCAGTGATACTTTGCTTCTGTTCGAACTCTGAAAATTTGACTTATTCTTTATGAAGCCTCTGTACCTTTTTTCTTGAACATAGTGCATTGTCGGGGCGCACACCTATCAGAAATGGAGTCAGATATTAACGCCGACATGGAACGATTGTCCAGGTTATAAACTTGAACAATCCGCACTTGTCACCAGGGCTAGAGTGATTAGGCACTCCCCTAGTGACAATCCCGACAATGCTTTATCTGCATAAGAGCTTTACTAGTTGATCCGTGAGCTCACCATTTGAATATAACCATGATTATTAAATTAATTACGAACTAATTTTTTTTTTAATTTGAAAATAAGTATGTAAATAAAATTAATGTCTTAGAAAGTGAAGGGACTATTTCGACATATGGTCTGGGCCCGAGCCGGCAAATTTATACATTTCTAATTCAATGATCCTGAAAAAAACTACGTGGAATTTTTTAATAAAAAATAATTTATCTTATATGTTTAACTGTCTCGGTCACTGAAAGTTGCCTTTTCAACAAATAGAGAGTATTGACCAGAAGAAAACCTAGTGATGCCTGGAACGATCTAACCCGATTTCTATTGTTTTTAAAAACGTTTTAAGATATCTTTAATTTTTTTTTTTGCGTTATCATTCTTAATCGTTAAGTGTCCTAAGTCAAGGGGAAAAGAGAAATGAAATTAGAGCAACACTTTATTCTTTATCATTACTAAATCAAGTGTCCCCTCCTTTTTTAGCACAACATGCCCAAGTTTACAAATATAGATTTTAATTTGTTTCTTGAACTCAAGACAAAAAAAAAGGAGACTGAAAGAAGCGCTTAAAATTACACAAAATTTAGATTTGGTAGTCAAATATAAAATTGATTGTAGAAAATTAAGCTATTTTCTATGCCAAAATTTTAATAAATTGGAATTGATTTATGGCATTTAAGGTTTTGGAAGTTTGATCAATTTTGTTGGGATTTTGCTGTTTTTTTAATAAAAAATACCTGAAGAAATTTCTTGGTGATTTCTGAGTTTTGCTAATTATGATTTTTATGATGTCTAATTTTAGGGGACTAACGGTTAATATTTCTACCTCCTCCAAAACAGTCAGGTTTATAATGAACCCATTATAAATTATTCAAATAAGTTTTTCATATATATACCTTAGTAAACGGTTTTTGTATTAAGAAAGTTACTTTTTAAAGTAATATTGATTTACCATTTTAATTTGTTTTTTTAGAAAGGTTACCAATTCGGTTTATAACAAGGAATGATTAATAATTTAAGCATACTATCATTTACAGGTGCGTTGATTGATTGCTAAGTGTTTTGTATGTCTTCCACATACGCAAATTTATATTTCATTTGTATTGTGGTCCTGTGGATACCTGAATAGGCAATACATCGACTGTGGATCAATAATAAAAGATGTTTTGGGATAGACTTCAAGCTTTTTTTTTAAAACTAATTGTAACACAGTATAAATATTAATATAAAAGTGTATATGTTTGACTATTACTCCGAAGGAAAATATTTAAATTAAAAGTCAGTGAGAACCAACTCTGTTGACCCAAGGCAGACATTTTTTCAAACAGTTGCCATTATATCAATACCAAAACGCATACAGCGTACTCCTTGTTGAACATAACTTCACAATTTCGCTTCCATTGAATCATTTTCAGGGCTGCGTAGAGCGAGCAGGCCGAAAGGAAGGCATACGAAATAATCAGGTGGTACGGGAATAACGTTTTTATTTGTGATATTTAAAACAACAAAATTATGAAAATATCGCTGAGGAATCAAAATGTACCAATCATAGCGAATAATGAAATTGAAGCAACGGTGCACCGTCTTTTCAATTTGCGCAGTGGTAGAGTTTCGACTAATTTGTAATAGTTTTATAAATTTGGAAGAATAATTTTGGTTTTCTCACTCCATTTTCGACTGTACACTTTTGGATTCCCAATGATACTCTTTATTACTTCGATCTTCCGCGATTTTGAGGTGTTTTTATATACTTGGCGTGGAACTTATTTTGTTTGATATTTATATTGTGTTTCAATGAAGAATAAGCTTAAAGCCACTCCCAAAATATCTTTTTCTGCCCAATTACTAAGATCCTATCCAGCAAGATAAGGGATGCCCAAGAATTACGACTAATCTAAAATCAACTAACTTGTCAATTATTGACAGATTTATATTGTATGAATGAGCGAGTGAATGATGCTGTAAATATGGTATGAATGAGATCATTTATCTGTATCATTATTGCCTTATAAAAGGCAGATTGTAATTATTGCACAATAAAGATTGTTAGATTGATTAATAAATTGACAGATTTGAGTTATCTTTAGAAAATATTACTGTTTGGCATTTTATGAAAAATACTTAGAGAGTCTCAACCTCCTTTTCCCCACTACCTTCTACTCCCATCTTTTCACCCTCTTAACTGCTGATTTGAGCACAGTTATTGACAACTGGTGCATACATATAAAAAGAAAACGCATGTAAAAAAAAAACAACGCAAGTGATGCCTTGCCATTTAAAACCTTGCTCGGCTCCCTGTGAGTTTAAAAACGTTGAGAATCGATTATCCATGGACATACAGAGGGGAAAAGACTTGGATCCAGCTCTTTTATAAAAAATAAATGGTTAGCTTTTTGTGCGTTTGCGATGGTTTCTCCTTTCTTTCCAGAAAATAAGATGGCGTCAAAAGAGGCATGGGTAAATACATTCAGTGCTGTACGGTATTTAGGAAATGGCGTCTCTTCGCCGTTATTGTCAAAGCAGGCAATATAGCAATGATCATTTGTGTAGTGAAAATTTTCTCTACGCAAGATGCTAAAAACAGAGTAGGGTGTTAATGGGAAGGGCATTAGAGCTCAGCGCTATAAGAAACTTAAACCATTGGATGAAGACGTAATTTAGTATAAAATACTTGAGGCTCCTTGTTCTAGCATATTTTTGTCCTTCGACCTGGAACCCAATAATTCAGAAGCTTCTTTTGACAGGTTGAGATCTCTGGCGAGGTCATTGAACTCACCTTGGTTGAAACGTTGAGGAATTGATGACATCCCCTCATAATCACTGTCACCTTCATTAGTATCATAAGGGGGACAACACTGAGCCTCACAGAGCTCTGCTGGTGGTCACTAGGTAGCAGGTGAAACGTTGAGCTCGGCACTTCCTTTGACTGGGGACCGGTCGTCTTGGAGAGACTAAATCAGAATCACTTGCTACGGTTGTTTCGATTCATTCCAGTAATATTTACTAGGCAGATATAGCAGTCTATAGCAGTCATCGAAGTGGTTTTTCGGTTACTCCAAACCGCCGATACGTTGAATTTCAGACTTTCTTTTCCCGGCAGTCCACTGTTGCATATATTCTGTTCAAGTTTTACAGGCCTGATGTGGTGCCGTGGTTTTATCTTGATCAAGCCAAGCCTAACACCAAAGTATCCAAATTAAGCTCTCTTTACAAAGTCACTAACAGTTTTTCTGTTTTCTTTCTACGTGTGTTCTCCGCACATGTGGCAAAACACATCAGGACGATTTACTCAACTTATTCTACTTGAAATAATTTTATTTCTATTCAACAAAACAAATGCAGCACGCGAGGCCAACTTCGATCTACCCTGCACGGCGAGAACTCACAAACTAACCTCAAGCTTAATTGAAGCATTGAAGGTCTCTTAAGTTACCGGATGCTTACTCCATCTGGTAATTTCCCTGGAACTAACTAGACAACAGACAAGTGCAAATATTCAGGAAGCATTCCTTGTGTATGTGATTTAGAACTGCACATTTAATGTAGAACTGTAGGTTAAAAAAAAAAATCAATTCAATGTACATATTCTGTACATATCTGTAGATATTATGTATTTGTATCAATAAAGGTTTAAGGGATTAGGAAAAAAAATATATGCTCCAATATTAACTGGGCTAAAATACACTATGGTACCAAAGTTAAACCATATTTAAATAAGCTGATATGTTTTCCTCTTTTATAGTTTTATTTTATTTCCAACTTTATAGCATAGTTAGAGTATATAACCAAATAAACCATGGTTTGTACATAAAACAGGAACCAATTATGTTATTAATGTGTTTATATTACTTTTTTGCTAAAGAGAAAAAACATTGATGGCAATTTTGATGCATCACACAGTTAAGAGTTTCGTTAGTTCAGTGAAAATGATTTTAACGATTATGCACCACTTTTATTTTTAGCATTAAATAAAGATTTTATAGATAATTAACCCTTTATATGAAACTGAGATTTAGATAAAATGTGAACACAAGTTTGATGAAAGTTTCCATAACTTATTAATATAAAGTCCCAACACATTATGAATATGTCAAGATTTATGATTGTATACCCTATTATGACGTAAAAAATATTTATTTATGATTGATAAGGAATATATTAATGATCCTTCATTATTTTTCATTCTTTCATTATTTTTCAAGTTTCTTTTATTTTTAGTATCAGGAAAACAACGTTGCGCATGCGATATTAATGGCAGTTCTAACGACCTTTTAATAATTATAGTTTAAAAAGACAAAAATAAATTACCTAATGTTAATCATTGAGACCTTTAATTGCACCGTTTTGCACTAAATTACAGAAAAATATAATATATTAATGGCAAGTAATTCATTAATTAATGACACTTGATAATGTTCCATAGAGAACACTGTAATATTTTCGTTTCTTCGCAAAATCAAGTGAGACCTCCGTGTAAAATCTGATGTCTCTAGGTTGGACAGGGGACTCACGACAGGGACAGACAAACACACAAGTGAAAATGTAAAGGTTTCTGGTTTTGATAAAAGATCAACGGAACCCTAAAAATGGTTATGGGGGACTATGGACCCGGGAACCCCTGATCTTGCTATTTTTTTTTTCTTTTTAGGTAATAATCATAAAACTGTTGTCTAATAACGCAATATATATGCAGCTATTAATATTTGTGTCTTACCTTCACCTCCCTCAAATTCATTGCTTCGTCCCATGAGTAGTATTTTCTCTTCATTCTGAAAGCAAATTCTTCTTTTTAGAACTTTTTTTTTATATTTTGATATTTTGACTAGTACTCCTAATGTATTCTACTGCATAAAACATATAATAATACGATTTACAACCATATAATACAATACAATAATAGCTATAAATTGCAGTTAAATATTAGTATGTTTAAAGATAATGGGATACTATCACTCATCATATGAATATATCAGTGAGTTTCTTTACATAATTCTTCAGGAAGTTTCAAGTTGTTATCACATTTATGCATATAAGGGGCGACAGGTGTGGCTGATTAGGGATTTTTTAATTCATTGTTGATATATATTTTTTCCTGACTAATAGCTGTTACTAACGTCCTAATATTATATTGGTCTAACATTGTAATAATTTAGTTGTTGGATTATCTTGTCTTTAGCCTAATGAAATGGACCCAAAGGGCGTTCTTTATTGCGAAAATATTATATTATAATATATTTATGTGGATTTTATTTTGGTGAGTAATGAGACTAGAATGCAGTTATGTTGAAGTAAGTATCTATTTAGTGTTCTCTATACAAATAACTTTATACTTATAAAATATTGTACACATAAGACATTAGTTATCATTGTTGGGGTTCAGGCTCTATTTACATAGGGATTTCGCCCTGTAAGCAAATTATACAATACATAAATAAATAATTCTGTCCCAATCAAGTACAGTCTTGCTGAAGTATATAAAGTGTTTGATACATTTTTTTTTAGAAACTTTGTAAAAATTGAAAAACGAATTGAATTCCATCACCAAAAAATAAATAAAACATATTATTGGCTTAAAAAACAAACATATAATGAAATCTAAAAGTAGTAGAAAAAAATATTAATTTATTTTAAAAATAATAAAAATTTCAGTAGTTTGAGTAATCATGTCAAAAATGACCATGGTGGAAAAGTAGGGATCATATTTTTGACCAATCAAATTCAATGCAGTTATACATTATGTGTATTTTAATTTTTTTTTAAATCTTTATTTGAAGAAAATCACAATTTTCCCCTAGAAGGGTAATAAAAAGGGTAGATAATTGTGATAAAAGATCGCATTCATACCAAATTTACTCTTTCGTTCATACCGAGTTTACAATATAGACATATAGACATATATACATAGCCCAGGGATCCCCCACTTCAACCACAGTATTGTCACCTTCCCGACTACGGGGAAGGAGGTAATGCAAATTAAGTAGGAATAGAGGCGCAATCATGGTCCACACCCTATATCCTTCTCATACATCCTTCAAATGGGGGACTCCCCTTAGTGAAAGGCACTCATTAGCCCAAAAATAATTTTCCTTTATTTTTCCCACATCCTATTTTTATAAGTTTGAGAGCTAAGAAAAAAAAAAAAAAAAAAAAAAATTATGAAGAATAACGCATGATCGAATTCTGCTTGGAGAAGCATGAAAAAACAGGGATCTATTTTGACAATTAACGTTAACGGTGAGAGTACAGGCATGAGTGTATTAGGATTTATTTTTTGGAGATAGGTGTCATAGTGTGTGGCTGCATCATGTCCTTGTGTGAAATGGTTAGAAGATGGAAGACATTTCTGAAATATGAAATAAATCTGATAAAAATTTAACATCGTTGTTAGATCAACAAAAGCCGAAATCCCAAAAAATGATTCACTCATTCGATATTTTATTTTATGGTTAATCCACGGTAGTGAAGATTTTGGACTTCCACAATTTAATACGACTAATAATCGTGTAATATTCTTTATAAAAAAACGAAACAGTCTATAATCCAGCAGTGGGTCAGGATTCCCGTGAGAAACAAATGAGACGATATAACTACTCTTTTATAATAATAAACTAGAACACCTGAAAATTTTGAATCAAGCATAGTTTTAAATAAAGGATGTAAACCAACATAGTGCATTGGCTCATGTACTTTTTGCAAAAAAAACTAGAAATGAAAAAAGAGTTAAATAATTTTCCAAGTTATTATTGCCGGGTGGAAATAAACATTTGTCTTTCCAAAGAGTATTGTTTAATTTTACAGCTCGATATATGTCAAGATTCAAAACATCCACCAACAAATGTTTTGGAGAATATGATAGTGGCTTTAAAGTGTTATTAAGTAACATAGGATGTAAGTATTACTGTGAACCCCTTGGTTTTTATACATGAGTAAATAGCGATAAATGAACCCAAAACATTATTATTTCGAAGTGGTTAGGCTAACCAGACTTCAAACTGTATATAAAAAAAATGTACCCGCTTCATAGAAAAGATGCTATTTCTCGCGGAGTAAATCAACGGAAGCAGACACGTATCAGAGGCTCACAAACAGACAAAGTTACAGAAAACACAAAGAAAATCGGATTGGAGAAAGAAGATGGTGCATGGAAATCGGCCTTTGGTCACGGGGTGGCATATCCTTTGAAGCGGTACGAACAGTAGCGCGTTCCTTTAGCGACGTCCCCATCTCACAGACAATTTATTTTTAAAGACACTACGATTGAAGGTTAGCTTGCCTCAAACAAAGCGCTCTAAATTCAATAAAAATATCAGTACGGGTTAAATTAAATAAGTTCTAAGAATAAGCTTGTTTTAAACATTAATTAATTAGTGTTAGAAATTGTATAGTTATGAATAGACTAATTTCGTCTGCTATTAGGTCATCTCAAAGTCATGATCCAAATTTATTTTATGGTAGGCTCTAAAAGTATTCGAATTGAATTTGCTCTGAATTTGTCAATACATATGGAAGGGGTGGATTGACGAGCCCCTGACCTGCTTTGTGAATTATACTCATGTCAATTTTGACGAACATATCCACCGGCTGAAGCTTTTGCAACATGTACCCACTCATATTTATACGATTGGTTGAATATTAGATTTAAATAACCAGAAAGGCCTGGTTTCAAAAATCATAAACAAAGGTAACTAGTCTCGATCAACAAGGAGACTAATCCACTCAAAAGCAAAATGTAAGAACATTAATAGAAAGAAGGAAATGAACATAAAGGCACTGTGTGTCAATGGAGAGAAAAATTAGACCAAAATGAGAAGTTCAAGTGTTTAGGTGGCCAACCCTACAAAAATTGCAATTGGTAAAATGCTCTCAGCCCGGAGACCCATGCAAAGAGACTAAAACGGAAGAGTACCAATCAATTCTGTCCTTCCCCACCTAATGCCCATTCCTTCTCATCTTAATTCTGGGTAGTCAATACAAAACATAAAAGGCTCACGTAATAAGAAATACTGTAAGCAGGTCAAATCTTGGAGGAACACAAGTTAAGGTGGTATTGGCCACCTAAGCCGACTGAACCAATATAGGAAACCAGAGTGGAGGGAAGAAGACCAAGAATAAAGAGGGTAGACAGCATCCTCACTCTTCAAGACTGTAGAATAAGACTGAAATGTGATGACAAAATTGAAACAGCTTGAGGAATGGTTTCGTTTATCGACTCGTGTGGGAAAATTTCCCCTAAAGTGGTTAAAGTGGACTAAAAGTTAAAATTTCAAAAGATTAATCGTCATAGGAGCCTCTGTTAACCATAATAACATGTGAGCATTGAGGGGACGTAGGTTGGTTAAGATTCCCACCATCGTAAACCCTAAGTGAGTTCCATCATCTTTTACAGTGTTTCTCTAACATCAACAACTTAAAGACGAAGTCACCACCTCCTGCGGTTTGGTCGCGCTACAAGGAGTATGTCATCAGTGTATTTGTGTATTTTTCATAAATACAAATTTGTTGTTTCGTAAGGGGAAAAAACATAATAAATAACATCGAGGCTAATAATATACCCCAATATCTCTGATATTATAGGTTACGCGGTTAAGTTATTGAAACCTTCCAAGTAACGCGTTGTGAGTGAATATATTATAGCGATTGAATAATTTATTTTTAACAATTCAGCGATTCTAGTTTCATCTCATTCCACGAAAATTGTTTTTTTTCAAGTTTATTGTAATTTTCATAAGATAAATGTTCCTATGAATATCCTTATAGGATCCTCACAGCCGTGGCCACCAAATTAGGTGGGCCCGAGAAACTGCGGTGTTGCCAACCCCCATAACCTAAACTAACTCGCCATTTACATGCGAAAACTTCGGAATTGTTCACCTGTCGTTTAACAATTCGACGTAATATAATAAAAATTGCTAAAACGATTTTTTTTAATGCCTGCACTATTCCTAAATAAAGGAATAGCCTAACTGAGGAATTTGACAACAAAGGATGCCCAGCGTTGCCACAGTAATGTTTGCTTGAAGGCTGAACTTAGTCGGTCGTCGATTGTTGGGGACTAAATGCGGCCACATGGCGAAAATGGCCACTAATTTGGTGGCTGCGACTACCAGTGGTGTACATCGGATTACTTTTTCGGGGGTGGTCAGAACCCATAGATAAAAGAGACAGACTTCTCTTTTCTCTCTGGCCAGACCTATGCCCTGGTAATAATGACATAACTTTAATTATTTTTAATAAAGCATTATCAATTATTAAAGAGTAAAAAATAGATAGGTAGTTGCAAGAAGTATTAAAATTTTATTAAGTTCATAGGAAAAATTTCAACACATTTCAGGGTGCTAATGGTAGGCCCTTTGCCCCCCCCCCTTATGTACGCTACAGCCTAAAACCTGATCTTATGATAAAGACTCGAGCAAGACACATGGCACATAGAGATTTTGAACTCAATGAAAACATTTCATTGAAAATGTTATAAACCGTAAAATATAGTATGTTAGGATTGATAAAAGCTACGTAGATTGCTAATAGACCTGTAAATACAACGAAGGATTGATAATGTTGACTCGGCGAGTAGCAGATGTTAGTTATTTATTGTCGTATCGATTAGGTGAATTACGGCTTGGAGAGCATGCGAGCGACTATCTGGGACAGTCGGTTCAACTTACCGCTTTGACCTTTACCCCGCTTCAAGTGTTACACGACCTGTCTGCCTGTCGTATCAATTTCTCTGAAGGTCATTTTATTTAAATTACAAATTCTTTTGTTGGAACCATAAAGAAATTAAAAAAAAAAGGTTCACATATGTAAATTGTCAACTACTAAGAAGTATGGCAAGATATTGATCGCATTTCAAGCAATATACATTGATTCTACCCCCCCCCCCCTCTTAGCGGTGTAGATACCGTAACTGCTTCATGACATGAAGGATTCGGTTCAAATTTCAATGTGGACTTTCACTTTTGTAAATTTTTGATTGATTGTTAATTCCTTTATTGTGCAATAATTACAATCTGCCTTTTATAAGGCAATAAGTAATTAAGATATATGCTCTCATTCATACAATATTTACAGTTCATCATTCACTCGCTCATTCATACAATATTTACAGTTCATCATTCACTCGCTCATTCATACAATATTTACAGACAGCCCAGAGACCCCCCAAATCCACCGCAAAGAGAAAGCGGAGTCTTGGGAAGTCCCCCACGCTCCTCCGTCAGCCGCGTCACCGGATACTAGCCAGTGGAGGCTGACCAAGAGCGCGAGAGCCACAGACGCTCAGGACATGATTGGAGAGACTGGACATTGCCAGGACTCCCACTGTCACGCGTTTATAGCAGGTCACGAGGCCACTGCCGTTTCAGTCTCCGAGGAGGATTATAGGGATGAGTGGCGCAGTGCATTGACTGTGCTACAGGATTAGGGTGGTTGGAAAGGCTACTGTGGAATTTTACTTTTGTAAATTAGAGCTAAGCTCAACCTTATTATTTTTTTCTATTTAAGGGAAAAGAAGGACGTTTATTAAATTCCCAATAACAGTTCTGTCATTAATTTAATTATTTATACCATATTTCCCTGACAGGGCCTTCTATTTATGTCCATAACAACAAAAACAATCTGGGAAAACCACTCATCAATTTTTTTTGTCATTTCACTTGATGACAACCAAGTCCTAATGTAATAGAAAAGCATAATAAATGATTTTATTCAAACCATATTGATAATGTAGCATCCACTCTCTCATTCATACAGTATTTAAAATATACACACATACAATATAGACATATTTACAAATCCTCCAAAAATCACTTGCCACCCCACCAGCAAAGAAGGGAAACTGATTCTGCGATTCCCAGGACTCCTAATATTGAGTTAATACTAGGAGATTTCTAGGGTATGACCGCTTAAGTCTCCGAGGAGGATTGTAGGGACGTATAGAGCTAGATGAGAATCTTCCAGCGGGATTAGGGTATGAAGGATTCCAGAGGACAAAAATTGGTTGGTGTTTTTATTGAAATAAGTGAAAGATGAGGCCCTCTTGGAATCCCAAGGCTTACTTCTGACTTGTAATCAGGGGATCCCGGAAGGTAGCAATAATCCATCTTTGGAAAAACCCTGACAAAAAAAAATCAAGAGTAAGCAATTATATCATAAAGTATAAACACCAATCAATTTAAGTACTTATATGAACCAGACTTAACAGCCAGTCACTAAGGTGCCCAAATGGCAAAACTTAGCATTTTCACACAGGGCAATATTTTCAAATTTAGAACTTTGCTTAGCCAGGTGCTAGCGTCCGAGGCTCTTAATTAAGTTACTTGCGCTCGCGGCTCCCAATTGCCATATATTTTTTATTTAAAAAAAAATACTGAATAATTCAGAAAAATACTGCAGATGAAACATGCGTTTCTATCAGTAGTTGATGTCAGCAGAAAATAAGAAAAAACGCCCAAGGTCCATGGGACCTACCCCCACTCCGTCGCCAGTCAAACATAAGCCTCGGCGATCTAATCGAAATATTGCCCCTGTAAATTCTTCAGCTCCCAGCAGCTCTATGGAAGAAATACCATCACAACCCAGCACGTCAAAACAAACAACAACTCATGAGTCTCGATTTTTCACGCCCAATAGTTACGAGGTGTTGAAAAATATCGAAATAGAGGACATGGGCTCTACACAAACACCCACACAGTCCAAGCTACCAGCGATATTCGTACGTAACATTAGTAATTTGAAATTACTATGCACCCAACTGAATAAAATTGTAGGTACAGGAAAATACACTTGCCTCAATCGGTCCCGGGACACAAAAGTTTCTCCGGACACTTCCAACACATACCGAACAATAATCAAATACTTAGATGAAACTAAGGCCGACTTCCATACCTACCAATTACCAGGAACGATCGCTACGGGTGGTGATTAGAAACCTGCATCCCACTACACCAGCGGACGAGATAGAGAAGAAGCTCTTAAGCCTAGGATACAAGGTTCGCCAAATTACGAATGTGCTCCGTGAGGAAAGGCAAGAAAATGATGCAAGCATCAATACACCACTACCCTTATTCTTCGTGGATCTAGAGCGAACACCTGGAGTGGAAAAATCTACGAGGTAACCCACATGTATTGCACAAGAGTACAGGTCGAAAAGCCTTACCCGAAACCCGATATAGTTCAATGCTTAATTGCCAGGTATATGGACACACAAAATCATACTGATACCACACTTACAGGTGTGTTGTTGGGTTGCCACTAGGGGAGTGCCTAATCACTCTAGCCCTGGTGACAAGTGCGGTTTGTTGTAGTTTATAACATGTACCATGTTCCATGTCGGCGTTAATATCTGACTCCATTTTATGATAGGGATGTGTCCCGACAATACACTATGTTCAAGAGAAGAGGTACAGAAGTTTCATGAAGAATAAGACAAGTTTTCAGAGTTCGGACGGGGGCCCGGCAGCGTAACAGGTACAAGGCACCAGAGGGTCTGCAAGGTGGCTGAGTAACAGGGTGACAGACTCAGCGGCGCTGAAGAGAGAGTGGGCTGACGAGGAGTCTACGTGACTGCCTTCCAGGGCAATGGGGCCCTGGCGTAAAGAGACACCGAGTAACAGTGGATGAAAAGAGTAGAAGACTGAGTGGGCTTACTTCCTGGGCCCCGGGGCCCTGGCGTAAAGCGACCGAGAAACAGCGGCTGAGGAGATGAGGAGACTGAGAGAGAGTGGGCCAAACGCACTGGTGTAAATATAGTTCCATCTTGGGGGGGGGGCTAGGCCGACGTGAGGAAATGTACCTCCACGAGGTACGTGACCCCTCGTCCCCTAAAGGATGTTTTATGGCATGGCTTTTAGATTTTATGGCTGACGGCCGTCGACCCTCTTACCTGCCTTATTTACGACTGCCGGTCCGCGTTTATTGCTATAAAAAGCTTTTACCATGTTTTACATCTAATTACAATACATTATATATGCACCAGAGTATAGGGTGATTTAACTTAAGTAGTTAGCGGGCGCTACATGTGTAAAGTGCAGTGGGCAGCACAAAAGTGAATTGTGCAAGAAGCTCCTAAAATCACCTGCTGTATGCGTGCTCTGTCAGCAAGGCCACCCGACAAACTATAAAGGCTGTGAGGCTTACAGAATTCTGAAGTCAAGGAGCGAGCAACATCGTCGGCCAGAAGAAGAAAAGCCAGCCACAGGTAGCCCAAGAAGCGCCCCCGCCAGAAGTTTGAGGCCTTCAGTCTCTTTTGCTGATGCCGTTCGGAACAGAGAGCAGTCACAGGCATTGCCCACTCCTCCTTCACAAGTTCTTCTTCCCAAGCACTCCGTTCATCCCAGCAATCAGCAAACTCAATCCCATCCTCAACCACACATCTCGCATATTCCTCCACCTTCAAGCTCCTCAGACCTCACTAGAATTCAGAACCCTAATTACCCCTCTCATTTTCCTTCTTACAAATCTTGTCTCCTACCTTATCCCCGTTAAACAAAACCCATAAGTGGATCCTTCCGACTCCTTATTCATTCTCCTTTGGAATGCGAATGGTGTTCGCACCCACACTAACGAACTGACCGCACTACTTCATGACAAGAACATCCACGTAGCTCTCATTACTGAAACAAGACTTACGAGTAAGCGACCTTTTACAGTTCGACAGTACCAGACTTATTGAACTGATCACCCAGATGGAAGAGCACATGCAGGCTTCGCTGTCATTGTCCATAACTCCATTTCCTATCACATAGTTCCTTTGGTAGCACATCATTTCCTTCAATCCACTGCAGTGTCAATCACCACCCTCACTTTCCCCCTTACTCTAGCGTCAGTGTACTGCCCTCCCAATAAGTCCATTCCTGATTCCCAATTCATCCCCCTTTTGTGGGTGGGGACTTTAACGCAAAGCATCAACATTGGGGCTCAAGATCCACAAATACACGAGGACGTGCTTTGCTGTCTGCACTTGCACGGAAACATTGCGCCACTATCTCTCCTGACACAGCTACCTATTGGCCAGCTAGACTTTTTCTTCTGCAACAGTTTAGGAACACTAAACTATTCACTCACGGGCCTCGATACCTCTCCTCCGATCATAACCCTGTGATCCTTACCATTTCCCTAAGACCTATCCACAAACTTCCTCCTCCTTCATTTATCAGGGGCCCAGTTGACTGGGACCACTTTTGCCAGATTCTTACAGACTCTGTAGACCTCAAAGTACCCTTGAAAACATCCGAAGACCTAGACGATGCAGTGCATTCCTTCACTACTCTGATCCAGAGGTCGGCCTGGGAGGCCTCGTCACCCCACCGTCATCTAAAAAATCACGATCAAAATCCTTTACCTCAGTATCTCATAGACCTAATCCAATCCAAACACCACTCGAGAACAGTGAGGGCAAAGATCTCGACATCCTGCTGATCGTTGCTAATACAATCAGTACTGCAGGTTGGTAAAGCGGCAATTGGCATCCTTCCGTTCCGATTCTTTTAATTCCTATCTCTCCTCTCTGTCTACCAGGGAAACTCCTTGTGGAATCTAACTAAGAAAATCCTAAAATATCATCCTGTTTCACACCCACTCCGTCGTGATGATGGGTCCAGGGCTGCTTCGGATAGCGAGAGGGCGGAAGGATTTGCAATGCATCTTTCCCGTACTTTCAATCCTCACCTTACTCCTCAAAACAATACTCATCGCTCAACAGTTGAAGATTTCCTCAATTCACCTATCCCTCTCTCACTACAACCAAAAGCCGTTAACCCCTCCGAGGTCAAATATCTTAAAAAAATAACCTTTTCGAAAATCTCCAGGATATGATCTCCTTACTCCTCAAATTCTCCAACATCTTCCTCCTAAAGCCATAATCTTCCTAACCTACATTTATAACTGCATTATCCGAACGAAGCATTTTCCTCTCCTCTGGAAACACTCCATTATAGTCCTATTCGCCAAACCCGGCAAACCACCCAATGACGCCTCATCTTACCGTCCAATTAGCCTACTCCCTATACTCTCAAAAATATTTGAAAAACTCCTATTAAAACGCCTACTTCCAATTATTGAATCCAAAAACCTTTATCCTACTCACCAGTTTGGCTTCCGTTAACAACATTCCACTACTCCACAAGGCCTTCGCGTTGTTGATCGCATTTCGTCAGCCCTTGAATCCAAACAGTATTGCACTGCTGCCTTTCTTGATATAGCTCAAGCTTTTGACAGGGTTTGGCACGCAGGTTTGCTTTACAAGCTCAGAGGATATTTACCGCAGACCCCAGTCCTAATTCTACAGTCCTACCTTTCAAACAGCTTCTTCCAAGTTTGCTGTGGTTTAGAATATTCTAACTACTATCACATAAAAGCAGGAGTACCACAGGGCAGCGTCCTGGGTCCCATCCCCTATAATCTATACACCGCTGATGTCCCCTCCACCACCAATACCTTCTTGGCAACATTTGCAGGTGACACTGCAGTCCTGTCAACCCATTCAGACCCCGATATAGCATTCCAACAACTTCAAAAACACCTTGATGAGATCGAGTATTGGTGCAACCAATGACGAATCAAGGTCAATGAAGCAAAATGCTCCCACATAACCTTCACCCTCGGTGGCAAGTCCTGTCCGCTAGTTTTTTTTAATTCGATTCCTCTCCCTGTTCTGAGACAGTAAGGTATTTAGGCTTCCATCTCGACAAAAGACTGACATGGAACCCACACACGAGGCTAAAAAGACAAGAACTAAACTGACGCTTTGGAAATCTGTACAGACTACTTCGAAGGACATCCCATCTCTCAATAGAAAATAAACTACTTATTTACAAAGTTATACTTAAGCCAATCTGGACATACGGAATAGAGCTATGGGGGACAGCAAAAAAGTCGAACATCAAGCGCAGCCAATCCTTTCAATCAAAAGTCCTGAGAACAATAGTAAATGCCCCTTATTACGTCAGCAACAAAACCCTTCACAATGATCTGAATATACCCTATATTCTTGAACTCATCCTTCCAAGTTCATTAAATTCCATAGTAACCTATCCAACCACCCTAATTCCCTAGCACAGTCATTGCACTGCACCACTCATCCCTATAATCCTCTTCGGAGATTAAAACAGCAGTGGCCTCGTGACCTTCTATAACTAAGTGATAGTGGGAGTTCTGGCAACGGCCAGTTTCTCTAATCATGTTCTGAGCGTCTGTGGCTCTCGCGCTCTTGGTCAGCCTCCACTGGCTCTTATCCAGTGACACGACTGACGTGGGGGACTTTGCTTAAGTATGAAAATTGTTAAGACACTCCGAATTTAGACCTAGCAAAAGAAGAAAGTGTGGCCTGTTTTTAATTTTGGGACCCCTTCCCCCATGAAAAAAAATAGGAAAATCCCCAAAATTAACAAAAAAATCAACTTGATGCTACAACATCTTGAGATCTTTGGTTCTACAGCTTGATAGGTTTTAAGCACATGTGAAAGCAAAGTAGATTTTTGACCCTCGGTAGACTCTCACTACCTTCCCGATTCCACCCGCCTCCTTTAGGCATTCCACACCCTATATCCTTCTCATACATCCTTCAAATGGTGGACTCCCCTTAGTGAAAGGCACTCGTTAGCCCAAAATAATTTCCTTTATTTTTCCCACATCCAATTTTTATAAGTTTGAGAGCTAAGAAAAAAAAAAAAAAAGTAGATTTTTAGGAACATTTAAGCAGATAAAAAACAAAGCAGATTTTGCATGAAAATTATATTTGCCCATAATAACCTTCAACTTACTTTGCCCCTGCGAGTTCAACCAATTTGTAACCAAACCTACAGTTGATTTCTTGTTTTGTTAGATTTGTTTGAAAAATAACAGTCTTTTCAAATGTGTATTCCTTGTTTCTGTGTTCTTCCCACATTGCATTAAGCATTCTGTAAATCGTTTAACTTAGCTGGCATCCGATTCAAATGAAAATAAAATTCTTTGACCAAGCAGTTTTAGACACATAAACTTAGGGAAACCTAAACATGAAAGCTCCTCCAGTTACATTTTAAAAATGAAATTCATTATTATGTTCAATCGTACTATCCGGTGAATTGAAAGGAATAATAATTTCGATATCATCCTGAATCCATCACCAAAACAATGGGAGCCTCGCAAACAGCTCAGGAGTAATTAAAGCTATCAAGAATCAATAAAGATAGCCGCTATTTCTAAGGTGTCAAGGGCGGCGTGGGTGGTTAATACAAAAAGCTCTAATGTAGCTTGTGCTGGTCCATTAACTCAACGCCTTGAGCCAGCCATACAAAGCCGAGCTGTACTCAACCCCCCCCCCCCTCCCACGAGCTACTTAGACATGTTAAAGGTCAATGCTTTTTTAAAGATTGATTGCATATCAGCCAAAAAACAGTAATGACAATTTTATACTCTAGACAATGAAGCTGCAGTCAAATTTTTGTTTCCCCGATATAGTGATGGCCTATTTGTCAATGAGTGAAAGAAACTAAAAAATACGATCCACTTCAAGACATCCAGTTGAAATGCGATGATGAAAGAAGAGGTTCAAGGACCACCGATTAAAAAATAGATAGATGATTCTGTAGTGAAGGTTCTTAACTGGAATTCCAGCTAGAATCCACCATTTATGCTTCTTGCAGACATGGTTGATAGGGTTTTGGTCCCCGAGCTGGTCTGTTATTACTCTTAATCTTCAACAAAAAGAGTCCTGCTCCAGCTGCACTTGGGTTCTTCGAATGGTAACCCCACGCTGCGTTTCCTCCCATTGAGATCCCTTATCACAGCTTCCATTAACCCATCTAAATAAGAGAGATGAACAGTATCAGTAAGACAATTTTTGAACTATATAGTCTCCATATCTGGCCACATCTATTCAGAGATAAGATTACTTGACTCTGGTCAAATGAAGACTCCAGTCTGCAGTTGAGGCGTTGATAGAGGCTAAGCACTTGTTCCAGCCTCACTGCTTGGTTTTCTCTGGCATGCCTTGGTTCTTCCTTTCTTAGTAAAAAAGTTACGTTTCTGTCAATGAGGAGACAAGTTTCTGTCTTGTAATGGTTGTAACCCATTACTTCACTTGTTCATAAAGTATCATATGATACTTGAAATTAATACTCTTTCATTTCCTTTCTATTTATTTGAACCCCTGATTGCTATTAATATGGAAATCTATCCCTTGACGCGTGAACCTTCTAAAGTAAGTCACTTCTCTTTAATTAAGCCTCATACTCTAAAGTAGCGAAGTCCCTACTGAACGGTTTACGTTAAAAAAAAAACGGAACAAAACATTCCAGAGTGATCACATCAAAGTAATAGATGCAAATGATTTATTTTGATTTTAGAATTCAGGATAGGCAAGGCTCATTTGTAAACAATGGAAGGATAAGTCAGTACATAATTTTTTTCTAGTTAATGACTCTAATTACTGGTTAAAACATTGATCAGTTTATGTATGAATTTTGAGTACGATTTTTATTTCTTCAGTATAATTTGTGCCAGGCTTGAAGATACTTTCGATATTTCAAAAAATGGAATATAGTTCATATAATATAACCATTATATAGAATATAATGGCGAGACTAGTAATCTATTAGCGAACTTGTTCAAATCAATTTATTTCCCATATATACATAATAAAATAATACTTCTGCTAATATGAAATGAATCTAATAAAAAAAAAAAAAAAGACTAGCATCACCGTTCTTGATTATGGATAAAGGCTTCATTGAATTGAATATAAATTTTAATTTAGGTTAAATTAAAATATTTTTAAATATATATTTTTAAAAATATAAAAAAAAAAACCAAGATGATCTGGTTTAAATCACGTCAGCTGAAGCGGGTTCACACAAAGTAACAGCGGATGCTATGAAGGGCAATGCCTGATTTAATCTTTATCAAAAATCAATAACGACCTTCAATTGTATTGCTTTATTTATTTATACTGCCGACTATCGGTTTTACAATTATAGCGTCCATTTGGTGTACACTTCTCTTTAAAGGTTCATCAAACTGATTCGAGGATCTTTGGCCTCGTAGGTTTTATTGAGGAACAATTCCATTAGGCGTCATACGATCGAGATATTGTTTTCTGAGCCTTTGCAATGTTTTTTTTTTTACTTAATTTTTTAACTAATTTAAATTTGTTTGCCAAAAATATTTCATTTTATTTGTTAAACCCCGAAAATTGTATCAATTTAACTTTAAATTTCCTTTTTGCTTTACCGCCTTTGATTTGTTCTAGAAATCAGGTAGAGGATAAAACCAGAATGTTAAATCTTAAATAGCTACTAAGCAGTTACTTGTGAAAGCCAGAGAGAAGATGGCCAGTTAATAGATGTAGAGCCAACTTTTTTCTAATTTCTCTTTCATTCACATACTTCCTGTTATCTGTTACGAGCACATCGTAACCAAGAGTGTACTTGAGTATAGGCTTAAAAATGTAAAACACCCGCATTTGTCTTTCCCACACTTGAAAGGATCAATTAAAGGCAATAAAAAAAAAACAATGTCCAAACATTTTAGCTTTGAATGATCAGAATGAATCACAAAACCCACAGGTTGATGTTCATTAATGAAATTCTGGGACGGTGTGTATGATTGCTTAGAAGTACTTTCTTGATACAGAAGATTCCATTCTCACCTAATCTTAGGCTATTTAAACATTTAGGGATTTTTTAAAATTATTTATATATATATAAAGGTACCTAATGGATTTTTGGTAGCTAGGTATCGAATGAACTTAGTGTCCTAAGTTAAATAATCTTTGTAGAGGAAAGAATTTTAAAAGAAAAGAAAGAAAAGCTTTATTATGAAGTACAAGCAAAACACTGGCATATACAAATATTAAGAGTTACGTTACTACATTCTGGGTGGAATGTGTGAGAACAAGTGAGGTCTGGGGCTAAAGCTGAGACATATATGTATAAGGAAAGGATAGTTCTGGGTAGTGGGAGGGAGGTATTGCAGGGATGCGATCGCTTACTTAAAAAATAACAGGAACCATCAGGGACTTTTATGAAGTCACGAGGCAGTTGTACAGTAGAAGGAGCTTGCGTCTACTTTTAGCATTATATATAATATTAGCATTATATAACTCTAGATCCTTCCAGATCTAGTCGATCCAAACTTATAAAAGCATTAAACCTAAATAAGAAAAAAAACTAAACAACGGTTTACATAAGTAAACATTGTTTACTTTCACGCCTTTTTGCTTACAAGTTTCCATCGTCTCTCTAGAACTTCTAGATCTGAATCTGTATTTGCTTTCATGGTTTGAGATTTCATTTTTTACTTGGTAATATATAGATCACATTTTTATTTTTTTCTAATGTAAAATACGTTAATGTTTATGAAATACAAATTTTCGTATTTTAAATTGTCTATGGTCTCAGTAAACCTCTCTGAATAGTTTGAGAAATGTTTAGACTCTGATGTCAAATCTTATTTTTTTTCAAGATCGTTAACCATAAACCATTGAACAATAGGTTGCAGCTGAAGTGTTGCTGCAAGACGACATAATCTCCAAATCTGTTAAGAGAGCCTGGAGGAGACAGATACGCACGGTGACTCAGGCGTGGGGCAATCATTTTTATTATAGGGGCAAGAGAGGAAACTTCAAATGGGATCTTAGATGTCATCAGCTGATCTGCCTCTTTGGAAGATCCCAGATAGGTTCGCCTCGTTTACTCTTAAATGGCCATTTAATGTGAGCTTTGGAAACTCTTTTGTCCCCGAGGAGATTTGCCTGTGTGCAACGACTTCTTCTTAGTGTATTGCGACGTGGTGAATGGAACAACAAATGTTCTCACTGTAAAATGTTCTTTGTGTAAAATCTTTATGTTCAATGTGTAACAAATGTTCTTACTGCAAACATCCAGTTTCATGCATGTCTCTAGCCAAAGATTCAAAACATATTTATTAATTATATTCAAAACACAGATGAAAGGAAGAGGGTGGAGTAAATTATTTAATGCCTGATCAACTTTCTCCGACTCTACCCGAAGGTAGATTTCTTCCTTTCATTCTTCCTTCGAGTGGAAGGAGATGGATTACGCAGTGTATTGCAAACTTATTACAACCCAAAATATATTGGGATGGGGGGAGGAGCGGTCCACCCTGGATGGCACATATTTTTGTAAATAATTTATAAATATTTTTGTCTAAATTATATAAAAATAATGAATACGGTAATTTTGTAACCAACAGTAATTATAATAAGCATACAATTTAACAAAAATCCGTGCGGAAACAGTACTCCAACTCGACGTTGACATTTTTACGAATAAACGGTGACGGTGAACAAGCACTTGCACCGTAAATATGTAATTGGCCACATACGCCACCTGGTGATAAAATTGAGATTTAAAGATAATTCCCATTGGAATGCAACAGACAGATGTATACGTTTTGACAATGTCATTAAAGACTTTTCTAATAAAAAAATAAACACGATTATATTTTATCATGTTGTGTCACAATCTGTTTTAAAAAATAGAAAATACATTTATTTATGTTTAGTTATTGTCAATAACCGCTGTTGATTTTTATTGAGGTGAAAAAGGTGGCAAATTGGGGACCACCCCAAGCGCCAAACAATCTAGGTACGCCTAGAAATTAATATTCCAGACAAAAAACAATATTCCATTAAAATCACAACATGCCGTGCTTTATATATCTAAATCATTTATATCTTCTTTATTTTCAAAAACACAAGGGTATGAAGAAAATCAAGAAATGTGAAGATGGAGTAAATTAGTTTAATCACTATTTTATTCCATTTTCACCAAATCTACCCCTGGCGAAGGAGATGAGAGCTGGCTTCACGTAGATCTGGACAGTTCAAACTTCATCGTGGAAACCAGACACATAGTTGGGGTTGGACCTGGAGTCGATTATGAAAGGATTTTGGTAGTACATAACTCCATTTCTGTTACGCTCACCGAATCTGCATAATTTCCTTGTATCAATTCGTGACATTTGTAGAGTGTAGCACGGCACATCGTCAATATTACCATTCACCATTCTGACTATAAAATTACAATGAAAATTTCTTCCTGCCCAATGTTGTCATACCAAGTTTCGCATTTTTTTTTCCAAGTTTTTCTAACTTTGCACTTATTATGAAATTATATTGTGAAATTAAACTGATGACCTACTTATTATAAAGATGTAACTATCACTTTATATTAGTCATACTTCATTCGGTAAAATGATTGTTTTACATATATATTTTGTGAGCTAATGACTCCATACCAGTATAAGCTATAAGAGGCCTTCACGTTTGGAGTACGGCTTTAGTACAGTTTTGGAACAGGTTGTAAATATTCATCAGACACTACAAAGAAGCGTGTCGAGGGGCTGATCTGAATTCCGATCGCAGTTCCTCAATATTGAGGGTAGTGACACCTTGTACAACATGATAAAAAGTGCCGCCAGTTCCATTCGGATATTTTACTATATTATTGCAGTTACCGGCCTAGAAGATAAAATTGTGTGAATAGTATGCTACGAGACGAAAACCCTTCGTGGAAGACGCTCGTAAGAGTTGATTTAATCCTATATCAAAATTACGTCTAAGTATTTAAATTCACAGGTATGCCAACCACAAGAGGGGGGATTCAAAATAAATCACTGTTATGTTAACCTTTTCTCTGTCACACGATTCGATTCCCCATGCTAATGCACTTGATTATGGTATTAAACTTGTCTCCATACAACCTTGTGGACTTGGGGGGCCTTGGGCTGTTTGTAAATATTGTATGAATGAGCGAGTGAATGATGAATTGTAAATATGGTATGAATGAGAACATTTATCTCAATTACTCATTGCCTAATAAAAGGCAGATTGTAATTTTATCTTAATAAAATTGATTGAAGAATGAAAAAGCTTATAATGTCAAACATTCACTCACCCCCACCAGGTAGGTACCACTTAATTGTATATATATATATATATACCTCATGAAGTTACGGCAAGGAAGTTCTTATCGCTGATGTACTTTTTGCATTTTTATTAATAAATTGATTGTTAAAAAATCTAATAGAGAATTTAACTCAGCTAGCTTGCGTTCATAGCAGCTTACGAAAAGAAAGAGCCGTTACCCTTCACAGGATTTGGTAGTTCACTCGAAATGTAAAGACAAAATTAATTTTAATCCAATTAATTTCCTTAATCCGTATTAAGTGTAACAATAACAATCATTGTTTTACATGATGATTTCATGTGATCCGTAAGAACAGACACATTGCCCGCTCGTGCAATATTCTATCAGTCTTGCCAATTTATGACCTCAGTTTTTTAACCCAGGACTTTTCTCCTCTGTAGGTATCCTTTGACGTACTTCCAACACCTTTTAAGTTGACGTATATTTTACTTTGGACGTGTTTTATGAGGGGGTTTTTGTGGGCTTTCTCTTGTAACTCATTTGCCCTTTACTATTTTAAGGGGCTCATTTTCTAGAATTGAGCTTCTCATTATCTTTTCTGAGTTGATATAGCATCTTCCGTACATCCTCCTAACAGTTATGATACTTCCAATGCCCATTTTTTTGAGATATTGTAACAGATGGCCTAACAAAACAAATACAGTTTGATAGTTTGATAGCTACCTCGGTAGTAGTTAACATCAGCTCGAACCGTTTAGGTGATGGGATAGTCCATCGAAAATGTTCAGGTGACAGAAGGTATTTTATTTCTTAATACACACATTTCACACGAGTACCACACCATAAGCAATTCCTAATAAGGGTCCTAGGCTGTATACCTTGAACCTTACGTAATACGTTAACTTATTATATCCTTGCTTTCACTGCCTAAATCAGCTCCAACGTAGGAAATGTCTCTCACGTTTTCAAAGAAATATTCTTCAACAACGAGGCAAAAGATTTATTTTCTTGGATGAAGAAACCTTAAGGTATTTTCCCTTGCTTAATTTATTTTCAGGCCATTACTACTTAAGGTTTATTAAGTTCAGGTAGTTCCTTTTCGAGCTAATTTCAGCTTACCAGTCAAAGCTGTGTCATACTATTTGAAATTGCCCTTAGCAACCAATTTGAAACGAAAATTACGAATATCAGGTTGACTTGGAAAGTTCTTACAACTTACATCGAAGCCGCTTGAGTAGAAATCCTTCATGGTTACTTTTGATGCTTGACAACTTTCCCGAGGCAACCTTTTATGCTCGCTTCAGTAGACCTAAGCCACTAGCGAACAAGGGAGCACGCTAACAACAATAAATAAACCAATATCCGATAGCTTTTACCATCGACGAGAAAAGTCCGCTCCAAAGCCCTATTTATATCCGGATCGAACGTCAATCTTCCTGCATTTTCCCAGTTCATAGAAACTCATAACTCATTATAAAACACTTCAATCAACAAATCAAAAAGCGACATTACGGGGTGTACGTAATAAGTCCTTTGTAAATTAAAATTAAAAGCCGAGCTAGTCGGAGACATCACGTTCTCATTTTCTCTCAAAGATCGTGCTTTTATAATTGGAGGGGAGATTACACCATGTGGTACAGTTTTTAACGAAAAGCTGTAATTATTATTTTTTTTTAAACCAACGAATAGAAAAATAAGAGCAAAATCTGTAAACCAAATTATAAAAACTGATTTAATTTGGTAGAGGGGGTGCCACTCACCGTGTGGTATACGTTTTTGTGAGATACTTATTAATTCCTCACTTATACAATTTAAGTTTTATTGGACGCTTATATTTAGAATGGTCTCCACTGTTGAAATGAAAGAATAGGATCGTAAAAAATTGAAAAGTCCTATTAGAAGCAAATCTGTATCATTAATAAAAGAGAAAACATATTGGTGGCAGGGCCTGGACCTTGTGGTTACCGTTTACTCTTTCTCCCCTTTAAACAAAAATAATAAAAATACAGACATATGCAATATTGATTAGGTCGTAGTCTGGTTTGAAAAATATTGTAATTTGCTCTGTTTTCAGGGGGATTCAATGTTCAGTGTTGCGACTCGCTATAAGAATGGATTATGTCAGACGTGCTCAACCCTGTGCCCGCCACTGTACGATCACGATAAATATAATTAAGATTTCAATAAAATGTGAAAATTTCTTGTATTTGAATAAAGAATTATTTGTTTGAAAATTTTTATTTACTTATATTAGAATCTTAATAATATTTCTTCTATCAATCTTGAACGCACCGTAGTGTTACACTCAAAATTTCCTTTCGTCTGCCCACTTTTCTGCTCTTTCAGTAGAGTGCCACTCAAAACGCTGTCTCCAATGGTGTCACCATGTTGCTGGGCCGGCATAATATGTACTCCAACAGACGCTTTTGAAAACTGTCCAGACTACTTCAAAGGACATCCTATCTCTCAATAGAAAATAAATTACTAATCTACAAAGTTATACTTAAGCCAATCTGGACATACGGAATAGATCTATTCATTATTTAGATTTATTTATTAGGCCTGAAACCCCTGAGAACAATAGTAAATACCCTGTAGCGACCGCTAACTATAATACATAAGATAAATCGCCCTATTCTCTATTTTATAGTTATAGCCCCATTGGCTACTTGGGGCTATACATACCCCCTAGTTTTAGCCGATAATTCATTCTAACTACGGCTCTCTATACCTACCTCTCTATACCTACGGCTCTCTGGACTGGTACTTGCAACTGCACTGATGTTTCTAGATTTGGCCTTCTTATTTATGAAAACCTCTGCATATCTCTTTCCTAACCATGCTATGTTTTAGTCCGGCCTTGTCATACCCCACACATTCCTAGTGGGATTCTCTACCTTCTCCTCGCTAAAACTAGCACCTCCTAAGAAGAGATTTCTTCCATGCGGACAACGGTTACCTGGGGCCCTACGAACTTTACCTAGTAGTGTCTTCCCCAGTGGTCCAGACTGCCTCTCTCCGGTTCACACTCGCCTTAGGATCCGGACAGTTTTCGCCTACCCTCAGATACCGAGTGTGAATTCGTGGTCATTTCAAGACCACATAAACTACCTTTATTTCTACCCTATACCTCTTTCCTGAACATAGTGCACTGTCGGGGCACATACCTGTGGACCACATCAGATATGGAGTCAGATAGTACAGTAGTAAGACCCGTAATGAAGAAATTGTTCAGGTCATAGCCTAATCAACCCTAACTTCGTCACTAGGGCTAGGGTAACTAGGCACCCCCTCGTGACGACCCGATCATGTCCCTTATTACGTCAGCAACAAAAACCTTCATAACAATGTTAATATACCTTACATTCTTGAACCCATTCCTTCCAAGTTCCTGAAATTCCATAGTAACCTATCCGACCACCCTAGTCCCGTAGCACAGTCATTGCACTACACCACTCATCCCTATAATCCTCTTTGTAGACTGAAACGGCAGTGGCCTCGTGACTTGCTATAAATGCGTGACAGTGGGAATCCTGGCAATGGCCAGTTTCTCCAATCATGTCCTGAGCATATGTGGCTCTCGCGCTCTTCGTTAGCCTCCACTGGCTATATCTTACATTTTTAGTAGAAACGTCTGAGGTACACGAACACTTACCTCTTATATCCCTTGTAAATATGTATAATAATGAATATTTTTCAGAACTTCCTAAGATACCCATGCATATTGTAGACTCTGATGTATTGTACCAAGAACCTTATAAAATAACAATGTATAATAATTCCGAATTAATAGATCCTAATATAACTCAAATTATGTTAAATCCAACAACTAACATTAACAATAGATCAATACAATATATAATTTATAGCATTATAGGTACTACAGGAACACTAACCTTATTTTATTATATAAAAAACAAAATTTTGTAATCTTAAAGACCCTATAACCCTACCATAGCATCCGCAAAAATCCTTCCACCAGCAGATTTTACCACACTCAAGCTCAACTTGAACGCTCCCTGTGGGCCTAATTCTTGATGGAACAAGAATCTTAAAGAATGGAGTAGTTGTACAATGCTCATTATAGATCAATACATTTTTAGCAGAAACGTGTACCTCAGTTGAGACTTATGGTCCCCTTGTTTTTTGTAAGTAACCATTCCTCCCCTAAAATCCAACCCTTTTTTGACCTGCTTAGGGCCAAAACACCCTCACTCGTGCCTAAGCCTTCACTAAAGTATGTTCTAACGCTGTAACTGATTAATATTTGTATATATACCACTGTTTTGATTGTTATTCATACTAAAGTTTTGTAAAAGACTCTCCACTACAAGATTATTTAACTGGCTTGTATCCGGTGACGTGGCTGACGGAGGATCGTGGGCTTTCCCAAGACTCCACTTCCTATTTCACATGCGAGGGAGGTGACAACCATGTGGATTTGGGAGGTCTCTGGACTGTTCGTAAATACTGTATGAATGAGCGAGTGAATGAAATTTGTAAATATGGTATGAATTTACAAATGTTCACACATTTATAACAATTACTTATTGCCTAATAAGGCAGATTGTAATTTTAGCACAATAAAGCAGTTATATTTTGATCATAAATGTACGTTTGATTTTGACGAGTTTTTCCTTAAAGAACTTTACATCATTGTCCAATAATTATAGGTGAAAGTAAGTTGGCCAATGTTCCATGACTCAACGTTCAAAGGCTGCCCCTTCCTCCCGACGACTTTTGAAAATGAAAACATGAGCATTCTACTCATCATTAACAAGTAGGGAATTCTACGACCCCTTTGGATGTCATACATTTTTTGCTTATGAATTATGGTATATGAATGTGTGGTATCAATAACACAGCCTGAATCGATATAAAAATCTCGTTTCATTAATGAACAACATTAAAACGTGAAAATAATGGGGAGATAAAGGGTTTAAATGGTAAGAGGAAAAAAATACTGACAATAAAGATCCATGTTTCCTTGTAGCACAAATTTATAAGAAGAAATGTTAATCGATACAAATAAATAAAAAAAAACGGTGAAAATCTGAAAACCGAAGAAAAGTAGACCATAGTAATCATGAAGTGAAATCCATCTTGAAACCATTCTATAGCCTGAATGAAAGAAGTTTATTATAGATACCCAATTACAAATAATGCAGCGTAAAATATATAATACTTATCGAAAACATAGCTCTTTTTCCAGCCTCAATAGCAATGAAAAAACTAGGATTACGTTTTCTCTTCAGCTGATATAAATCTGTTAATTGGTAATACGATCCAATTGCCAATCAATGGATATCGTCCGAACAAGGATGTTAAGACGCTGAACAGCTGTCCTGGGCCGTTATTATTTTTTATTTTTATTGATGACAGTATTTCGAAATAAGATATATTTTTCGTTGGATTACGTGGCTCAGTTTATCTGTTGCCACAGCTACGAATGAGTCACTACCAGGCGATTGGACAGGTACAAGCTGTTATAGGATAAGGGTGTGAAGTCAACCGTGTAAAACCAATTTACAGAATAATATTATTTCTTGTATAACATTTACTTCACTGAACGCACTTCACTGTCGCTTCGAACGCTCCCGCAAGTTGTATGAAAAGGTAAGAAAAAACAAAACATTTATCATAAACAATACTGCTTAAGGAAAGTAATATTTTAACGAAGGCAAGATGTTTTCTCAAGGAAACGCAATGGGGTCAGCTATTAGACTGTAAAAGTTGCGTGACATGAAATAACATTTGTACAAACATCCGAACCATCATGCAAATATTTACTGTGTGGTTTGCTTTATTTGTGGCTCTTTATCATCTGGTAATAACACGCTTTTGTAATTTTCTAATTTTAATTTTTCGCTACTAACGTAAAAATAGATTGTATACACAGGGAGGCATAACCATTAATTAAATTATTATTTACCAAGGAGTTGATGCTTAAAAAAAGGGACATTAATAAGTTGTTAAACAGCTGCCCCATATTATTGACGAGACTCAATTTATTGCAATGGAATGCACAGGCTACTAACGATTCGGACATTTTATTATACCCGCACGTTAACCATTGAACATGGAATCCTTCTCTCACTGCCTTCTCAATAAAAGCCATTATCATAAGTATTATTAGTTGAAGAGAAAAAAAATAGTGGGACTGCCTGGATTCAAAACCTTCTGGTTACCGTGCAAACGCCACTACTGCTAGGATATATTGGCAAATACCAGCCATTCTCCATTCATTTAAAAAGTCCTTGGAAAAAATCTCCCTATTAAAGCTGTCTACGATGTAGTAGTTTTGTATTTTTTTATACTTATTTGAGTCTTCCATCTCCATTGTCTGTTGGAAAAATATTAGACGAGGCAAATCTCACTCGCTTGATTTCGCTGGCATTAACTCGTACAAATAGGCCGGTTCCATTTGTATGGAACATTGAAAGATCAAACGACTTATTAAAAACTACTTTCAGAAAAGGCCTTAATAATTTTTAATATTTTATTCATCAAAGGCAGCTATATATGTCATTTTAGGCCATACATCTCAAAACCGTACGCTATTAACTAAAATAGGTCAATAGGTCAATTGTCTTCATTGGTTTCAGTTAATTCTAGTTTATATATATTTTTCGAAAGAATGCAAGAAGCTATTTATTATTTAGCTATTCCATGTAGCAAGTCGTCTCTACTTATTATAAAACTGATGAAGTAATGCAATTAATTTGAGTAGGAAAGTAAATTAAAAACCCAACATATTCATAATTACAATACGTTTCCTCACTACTCATAGAATACTTAAGAATAATTTAATGTATCTTTCCAGCTAGGTACAAGCGAAATTTGGGTAATGCCTAAATATTGGGGTAGGTTACACAGCAAATGAATGGAAGTATACTATTTGATTAATAAGCTGTCTGAGGTCTTGAAAACGTGGCGAAGCACATGATAATGCAACATGTGAATTCCAGCTGAACCATCACCTCTATCGGCCTTCGGCGGTAATGACCTTTGGCAGTCGTTACCTTATCTTTGAGGTCACCTGTCAATAATATGTCATCAACTTATTTTATGTGCCTGGTCGTTATTGGACGTAACTTTATGTTATTCAGGAACATAGCCCCGTCCAATTCATACATCACCATCGTCTATGGTTACTCCAAAAAGGAATTTCATAAAAATATATATCTGTTTCTGTATTTTGAGCAAAATCAATCGAAGAACGGACAATTGAATAATAGCTATTAAATGGCCGTTAACAAAAAAACACGAAGAAAAATGAAAGGGAGTGAAGTAGCTTCTGAAAGTATGCACTGCCTATCTTCGACTAAATATGAGCACGACCCCTCACTCCGAATAAAACCAAAAAGTTAATTACTGCCAAAAACTGCAAGTTAAGCAAAAAGAAACTTGAAGATATAGATAGGCACATACATATGGAAGAATATTTTGTGTACATGGAATAACGACTCCAATTCAAAGATGTTAAAATGTACAACCCAATTATTTTCCTCAATGATCTTATAAAACGATGGCTTTTATGGGTATCACATTTACGAATTTTCATATTATCTAGGACTAAAGTATGTTTTATTTGTATTTCGATGCTGAAGCTCACAGGTGTGTTAGATCAAAATATCAAATACGCCCCTTAAAGTAAAAGTGATTTGTTCTTCATGAGATATCCCACGTGGGAGTACATACGGATCTGAAACAACAGTAACATAACAATAAAACAAAAAAAACCCAATTGCAAGTTCGCTTACACATGTGTAGAGTAAAGAACCCATCTGTAAAATGTTTGTCTTTGGTTTATTGAAATATTGTGTCTTGAGACTTCAATTGATGATTAATATTAACAATGAAGCGATTATATTAGCAATTTCATGGGTCTGAAATATAAAACTAATCACAGCACATGGTCGACGATTCCCACAGTCAACGGATTCCACGTTAAAATTATTAGGTTTGCTTGTGTTTATTAGCCAGGGATTTGTACCTAAACGTTCATTGTGGCGTTACAATATTATTCGTGAGTCCGTCTATCTGTATGTATGTTCTGCAGTGGCCATAAGAATGATCCAGTCAATTTGATTACTTAACGATATATTGAGCAGTAATTACATTAGGTATGTGGACAAAATAAAACATAAAAAGTTTTCTCTCTGATTTTTGAGCATTCCAAGCCTCCAAGAAATTTAAATTTGAAGGTTTCTATTTACCTTCTATGATTAAGGATGCATTAAACAGCAAGGAAAAACGAATTCGGTAGTTAACAATATGATTCGGGGATTTTCAGTGTTAAGGGAGGTTCAAAAAAGTAGTTTTGATAAAAAATACCCAGTTGTTTTTTCACAACCATTTAAAAAGACTCAAAGAAAGTCATGTAGAGCCCTTTAAACATAGTTTCTTCACTTTTTCGTCCTTTATTTTGTTTAAATATTTCAGCTAATGCTTGAATAATTATAGCAAAAAAAAAGTTATGCGGTTGCTAAACCTATATACAAAAATTAATTAATAAACCACCGTTATTTATTTTTCGGGAGTTATGGAAGCCGCTGACACACGCACACCGACAGACAACACCCAGCTGACACCTGCACCATCGCCTAAGTCAGCACTCCTTAATCTAATCTGTCATTATATAATCCTTCCTTTCCTCTCACCAGCTCTCATTCATCTCGTTACTGTACCCCTGACGTATTACTCTGTCACTATTATCATATAAGTGTATTCTTTTGTCTAGTTAATAAACCACTTTTTAAAAAGGCCCCTTTGGTCTTCAATTATTTAACTGGCGCCCGAACAGGGACCTTGGCAGTGTTAATATAACTTCAGAAGAATCTCCCCATTCAGCGATCCCGCGTTTGGCTAGGCTAGACCTGAGAACTTTTCGATTCTTTCCATGAGAAGGCCGATGCTATATTGAACAGGACTTCAGGACTGATCGAGCACTGGTATATTTCAATATACATTCACCGAGGCTCCAAGAACCACAAAATCTGTTATCTAGCGACCAGAGGAAGCCGATAGAAGGCAACATTATCTAGAAGAAGACATCACTTGTATTGGTAAATATATTTTTTGTACACATTTACATGCCCATTACTGACAGACTTAATATAAACCGTAACTTAGAAGAAACCGTAAACATGACTTCTAACGATTACAAAATTTCTACTACAGACCTTAAACTGATCCCAGAATTTGACGGAAATCCCAGCCATCTAGTAAGATTTATTAATAAAATAAATTTTGTAGCGAATAACGTCTGCACAACTGACAATCCACATCACGAATATAACGCGAAACAATTGATAGGACATGCAACAAACAAATTAGTAGGACATGCCGAATATTGCGGAAGACGGAACTATAACTCTTTACTAGAACTGATCCAAGAACTCAAACTTAACTTTCGTGACGACAAAACAATACCCCAATCCATAGCAGAAATATATCAAACTAAACCCTTAAGAAACGAACATCCCAATAGCTATGTAGAAAGACTGATATTATTACGAGACGACCTTGAAGGTAGATTATATACGGACGACACAAAAACAGACTTACAAAAACACACAGAGATAAACGTATTTGACGAACAAATAGTTGACCATTGCCAAAGACAACTTGAAACTTCAGTTGACAATTTCCTCCAACACCTACGAATTAAAAATTTGAGGGATTTGAAAAAGGCATTAAAAACCACAGCAGTACGAGTAGTCGAAAGAGCATACGGTAACAAACTAACACACAACGAATCCACACAAAGACGCAGTCAAAACCAACCACCCTCCACTAGCAATTATAAAGGGAGGAATTACGACCCACATTATCACGAGAAAAAACGTGAATTTTATGACAATAATAGACAACAATTTAATGACAATAATAGACAACAATCCCAACAACCAAGACAGTACAATCAAGAACAACCACGTTTTAACAATAACTACCCCCGAGACGAAAACGAAAGACATAATCAATCATGGAAACCCTATGAACAAAGACAATACTTTAACAAACCAAACCCCAGACCGGAACAAAGAGAAAATCAAACCGTATCAATGCGCACAGCCAGCAATCGCGTACACTACACGGAAAATGACAAAGACCAACAAATAAATGAATTACAAGACAGAATACAACAATTAGAATCTCGTTATGAGGATTTTTTAGACGTAGGTCCCAACAACAACGAACCTCCAGACCCGAATACCAATTAAATTACACGGACAGTCTCCCAAAAATAAAAGACAAAAAAGGCAAGACATGGCTGATTGACACTGGAGCTTCTAAAAATTATATCAATCCCCATTCCTTACCCGAGGGAACAAAAATTAATTCGGAAGACTTTGTAATGAAAACTCCTACAGGCAGAGCCGAAGGCACTCAAAGCGCCATAATCGATCTCTATCCCCTGTTAGGAATTCAAGCAAAGGTAAAAATGCTAATTTACCCCTTTAGCAATCGTTTCGATATTCTTTTAGGATACGAAACGATGAAAGAACTGAAAACTGAAATAAAATGTCACAATGACGAAATAATAATAAAAGGAACCAAACATAACCTGGAAAATGAAATTTACTATATAAATGACTTACGGACAATAAAACAACTAATTAGGACAGACCACATTGATAACAAGCTTTCGGACGAACTTGTGGTACTGATTGGTAAATATGGTGAAATAATAAAAACAAATGAAGAAAAATTACGCGCGACAAATTTAATTAAACACAAAATAAACACAAAAAACGAAAACCCTTGCTACACTAGGAACTATCGGTACCCCGTGCAATTCAAAAATCAAATAAATGAAGAAGTCGCGAATTTATTAAAAAATAACATTATTAGAAAGAGTAACTCCCCATACAACTCACCAGTATGGATAGTACCAAAAAAAATGGATGCCTCAGGCATAAAAAAGGTTCGAATGGTAATAGACTACCGAAAACTGAACGAAATGACGACTAATGACAAATACCCACTACCCAACATTGAAGACTTACTAAACAGACTACAAAAAGCAAAAATATTCTCAACAATAGACCTTGCATCAGGATTCCATCAAATCGAAATGGATCCAGATTCAATACCAAAAACCGCCTTTAGTACAGAAGACGGACACTTTGAATTCTTACGAATGCCCTACGGACTTTGTAACGCACCACCCACATTCCAACGAGCCATGAATATGATGATAGCGAACGTCCCTAACGCTATGATATACATTGACGACATAATCATTTACTCAAACACAATACAAGAACACCTAGAACATCTCGAAAACGTATTCCAAAAGTTAAAAGAACATGCACTTTCTATCCAACTAGACAAGACTGAATTTTTTAAAACTGAAATCCCCTTCTTAGGATATATTGTCACTCCCGACGGACTAAAAACTAACCACAAAAAAATAGAAGCAATCACAAAATTACCATACCCAAACAACGAAAAAACGACTAGACAATTTCTCGGAATGACCGGATACTACCGAAAATTCATAAAAGACTATGCGAAAATAACGAAACCAATTTCGAAATCACTACAGACTAAAACATACGAGACAGAAGAAATAAAAAAGGCTTGTGACATACTAAAAACCCTCATGACAAATTCACCAATATTAGCATACCCGGACTGGAATAAGACATTTTACTTAACGACAGACGCAAGTGATAAAGCCATCGGCTCGGTGCTATCGCAAAAAGATAACAACGGAATAGAACACCCAGTAGCATTCGCCTCACGAGTATTACAGCCTCCCGAGATAAACTATTCAACAATTGAAAAAGAACTTTTAGCAATTGTTTGGTCTACACACCATTTCAAACCATACTTGTACGGTACTAAATTCCAATTACTAACTGACCACAAACCATTAAAATGGATCTATACAATGAAAAACGGAAACACCAGAATCATGAAATGGATCTGGAAATTACAGGACTTTGAATTTGACATAAACCACATTAATGGAAAAACAAATTACGTAGCGGACTTACTATCACGACAAAACGAGAACTTAGAACAAAACACAAATACTAACCATATAGACGGAGATTTTGACGAATTTCTAAACGAACTAGCAATACTCCCGTTAGACGAGAACCCAGACTATGACACACTTATAGAAGAATTAGAAAACATGACTCAAACAGAACTAATAAATGACGCAATTAGTACATGTGGAGCAACTGTTCACTCCCAACGATCATCCAACGAACAAATTTGGATAGTAGACAATGACAAGAATATTAACATAGAGAAACATCAGATAATAATAAAAAAGGGAATAAAAGAAACAAACTTTACTAAACCATTTAACAAAAACAGACATGAAATTAAATTTGACAACTTAGACGACTTAGAATCACTAATCGAACAATTTATTAGACCCAAAATTACTTATGGAATTTACTGTGAACCAGATATCCCATTACTCCAACCATGGTACGATAAAACATTTAAAGACATTTCTAGACTAATACAAGAATCATACCCAACAGTTAAATTAAAAAGATACAAAAACTATGTAACCGATATCTTAGACAAAGAAGGACAAATTGAAATAATTAATGACTACCACATAGGAAAAACATCCCACAGAGGCACAATCGAAACATACGACAAACTTAGAAAATTATACTACTTCCCATTAATGAAAGAAACAATTAATGATTTTATTAACAATTGTAAGATATGTAAGAAAACTAAATACGAACGCAATCCTATAAAAGCAAAGTACATGATAACACCAACACCAAATAGACCGTTCGAAGAATTAATGATAGACACATTACATTTTGACAGAAAATATATCGTAACTATAATTGACACATTCTCGAAAAGACTATTTACACACATGATACCAGCCGTAACTGGAATTAACATATGCGAAGCCATTAAACTTTACTTAACACTATATCCAACACCCGTATCGATAAAAATGGACAACGGCAAAGAATATAAAAATAATTTAGTACTCAACTTCTTACAAACTAACGAAATCGAACCAATTTACGTGACCCCAGGAAATCCTAATTCATTAGGAACACTAAACAGAGCACATAGTACACTCATCGAAATATTACGAACACTTAACGAAAAAGAACTAACAAACACATCATTAAATAACAGACTAATGCTAGCAACAATAGCATACAACAATACCTTAAACTCTAAACTAAACATGACACCGGACGAAATAACATTCGGAATAACAAGAAGACCTAACAAACAAATAGAAATAAAAGAACAATACGTACAAAAATACCATGACGAAAAGAACATAATACATGAACTAATACGGAATAAAATCGTGACAGAAAAAGAAAATAGAACAGAGTTATTAAATACAAATCGCGAAGACCCACCTGACATAAATGACGAACAGATATATATAAAAACAACCCATCACCGCAAATACAATAATCCCTACAGACCCGTACTATTGTACAAAGACAGAAACGAAACAAACAAAGCACACGTTAATAGAATCAAAAGACCACGTAAACAACACTTGAGACCGAGACCAAACATTACTGTTTCAGAAGGAGAAAATGAATCCTACTCGGACAGTACTAATCCAGACACTTCTATGGACATTAACATATACTATGACAGTGACTGATATAAGAGATAACCCCGGAGTCCTACATTACACTATAAAGAACGCAAAGGTAATAGAAAATTACTACAGGACATATCATTTTTATGACATTAGCTTACTTGACAAGGAACTAAACAATATACAGAACAATGTACCATCTTATAGGGACCTACCGACATACCCTATAATCAAAAACCTTATCATACAAACACAAAACAAATTAAACCTATTAAAATCACACAACAAACGAACTAAGAGAGGACTAGTAAACGGACTTGGAACAGCTCTCAGCTGGCTTACTGGCACCATGACAGCTGATGACAAATCACATTATGACGAAGTAATAAATGAGTTAGGACGGAACAACTATAATATAGAACACAACATAGAACAAGACATAAAACTTAATAAACACGTAATTAAAAACTTTCAAAAAGACATACAATCAATTAATAATAATTTTAAAACAGATCAAGACAACATAATGAAGATAAACAAAGAAATGACATTCTTTGACATGTACATAATTCTGACACACCTACACAACAAAATAGATGAACTTACATTAACACTGGAACTATGCAAAATTGGCATCACACACTCATCATTAATGTCCCAAATACTACACGACATAAACCAAAATGTAAATCTAGCTTCTAGGAATCCTGAAATCCTGTGGATAATGAGTAAAATTCACTGCACTACTCATAATGAAACACTCCATATCTTTGTAGACCTTCCTAAGGCAACCCTAAATATAAAGACTTATTTACTCATACCTTCGCCTGTAAAAATTAACAACCAATATGTAACTTTAGATATAGACGAAACTATTATAATAAAAAAATTTAATATATTATATACAACAAATTGTACATTTTTAAACAATGAATATTACTGTAAGAACCTTTTTATTTTAAATAATACCTGTGTAAATAATATTATTTCATCTGGAACGATGAATGCATGCAAATATAAATTAACCAATACTAACATTAGATATATAGATAATATAAACAGTTTTATAACTACTAACCTCTCCAAATTAGACAATTGCCTTACTAATGATACTGTATACCTACCACCCGTTAGCTTACTCACCCTAGATCAAAATGATTGTTATAAAGAACTCCCCAAAATTTCAAGACATATAATAGACTCCACTATAAACAAATTGTACAATAAAATAGATATAGATGTAATCGCAAATATAAGCGAAATAGAAAACCTAAATATAACAGACATAGTTTTAGAACCACTTATATTTAATCAATCCAATACTTATTTTTATTTTTATTTAATTATAGGGGCAGCTATTATAATTGTAATCCTCTACTACCTTAAAAAATGTAAAACTACCAATTCCTTACAAAACCCTACACCAACAGTTGTATACCATCCCGGACAACAGGAGCCTATCAACATTTTGGCAACAAGGGTTTATCACCCAAATAACAGCCCTCATGCACCTGCAGCCATCAACTTAATTTCTTGATGGAACAAGAAACCTAAAGTCGGAAGGAGTTATGGAAGCCGCTGACACACGCACACCGACAGACAACACCCAGCTGACACCTGCACCATCGCCTAAGTCAGCACTCCTTAATCTAATCTGTCATTATATAATCCTTCCTTTCCTCTCACCAGCTCTCATTCATCTCGTTACTGTACCCCTGACGTATTACTCTGTCACTATTATCATATAAGTGTATTCTTTTGTCTAGTTAATAAACCACTTTTTAAAAAGGCCCCTTTGGTCTTCAATTATTTAACTGGGGATCTATATTATTTTTCACGTATCTGGGTCATCGAGTAGGAAAAACTCCACCCACGTCCATAGCTTTAACAATAGAATCACAGAAACTATGAACACGTTCCGAAATCCCACTGTTGAATTATAAGGATGTTGTAATAAACACACAAAAAAAATATTACGTTTTTTAGACAGAATGTCATAGTATGACAGGTTTATGTAAAATTTCATATACCGTGGTCAGATTGGAGTGGAACAGTAGGGTTTTTGGTATTCATAAATTCAAAGAAACACTTATAGCTAAAAAATAGAGTTTGGTTTTCATGACTTTTTATAGTTTTGACAATGTACCTGTGGTGGTTAAATGATATCAATACCCATTACTTTTGACCAGTGGCATGAATCACAGGACCACTAGTTACTCTTCAAACCTGAGCAATAATGACACTATGACTACAATTATATGCGTACCTCTTGATGGCGACCTTCTCGCCGGTGTCAATCCTCTGGCCGAGGTTCACCGAGCCGTAGGTGCCGTCCCCCAGCTGGTGGAGAGTTATGTACCTGTTCATCTTGGCCACTCCATTCCGACTGGCTTGCCGCTCTCCTCGAGGGCCGTCATGGCAACGCCTGTAACAACAGAGTGCCCATTGATCGATAGGATATTCACAGAGCGTCCACACGGGTATTATTGTGACAGCTATATAAGCTGATGGCTTTAGGTGTTGACAAGGTGTTTAGCAAAAAAAAATAAATAGCCATCTCAGAGATTGTCATATTAACAATACATTAGTCAAGAAGTGTGTCAGAGCTCTGAACCACAACCTGAACCAAAGGCACAGAGATTGATATTAATGTAGTCGGTCTTTGTTTAATGTAATTAGGTAGTAGGCAACACGTGAATCGCGGGACAAACATGCACAGCCCAGGGAATCCCCAATCCAGCATGAGTGTCACTTCCTTCGTATTTGAAAGCAGAAATAGTGGTTCAAATCATCACCGCATACTATGGGCCAGTGGAGGCAGACCTAGAGCACAAGAGTCACAGACTCTCAGGACATGATAGTGGAAAAACTTGCCGTTGTCAAGACTCCCACTGTCATGAAATTTCAGCATGCCACGGGCCGAGAAGGCTTATATGGATGTGTGAAATTTCGTGAGCTTAAAAGGGATTTGATCAAAAATGTAAAGTGTATTGAGTTGGTTATGAAGGGTTCTGTCGCTGAAATAATAAGGGGGCATTAACTACTGTTCCCAGGACTTTTGTTTGAAAGGATTGGATGCGCTTAATGTTTGACCGCGTCCTTCATTAGATGAACTTAATCTCGAAGCCAATCCATCACTGTACTTTTTATGTCATCAAACTTTCATAGACGACCCTTACAAATCACATTTCCTCAAAATTTCATAAAAAATATCTAACCATCCAAATCTCTTTGCAAAATCACTTTCCATCGTCAGCCGTAGGTCTAGGTTCTCCTTGGGGACCTTTACGTCAGTGGGAGTTCAGGTACCGGTTAGTTTTCTCCCGTCATTTCTTGAGCGTATGTGGCTCTCTTACTCTCTCAGTCTCAACTGCGTCTACATTACAATGATGCGGATAAGCATAAGGCTATGCTCCTTATGCTCTCTCTTTTTTAATAAACAAATTTATAGAACAATAGGCAAAATATTGCAATGTTGCAAATTAATTTCACAGTAATATTTTGTTTTTCTGAATAAAATAAAATATTGAAATTGTCCCTTGAAACTGAGTTTTTTTCAGGAAACAGTTAAGTGCTATAAATATTCTGGTCTTATGTAACTTGGTGGAAACTAGAATTGTTGTGTTTATTGTTTATAAGTAATTATGCCATAAAATCAGACATTTGATTGTATCCTAATAAATTTATGGGTATGCAACTGTGTAAAAAGTAATAAATGTGTAAATGTAAACAATTAATCAATACGCATTGGTGTTAGTTTGAATTCTCGAAGATTCTGGAATTCGCCACGGTGTGTAGAATTTAGAAAGGAAACTTTGAGGCCGTGGAGATGGTCTAGCTGAGGTAACAACGGGTGAATGTCAGAATCGTGGCCCCTCATCTTGTGTTGCAACAACATTTAGTAAAGAGGACTCGGTGTTTCTGAGAGGTTTTGGCCATTTCATAGCTATTGGGAACAGCTTAGTCATAGTGGGGCCAACGGTATTCTGTCAGGGGCAAAATTGTGGCTCCACAAACTCAGGTGGGCCAACACGCCCACCTTAAAAATTGAACAACTTATGTTTTATACGCATATTTAATATAATAGTAAGAAGTAATTCAAAAACCTCAATGTTGGGTTGGTAGGTACCTTTTTATTTTATAAAATTGAAACAGGCAGGAAATATAATGTGAACAAGTTAATATCCAAAGGATGTGTATTGAGGTACAGCACCTAAGAAACCAGAGAACAAACAACTAACGAACCAAGGTTTTTAAAATCTAATCATACCTAGATGTATGCGGAGCTTGTAATTCAAATGTGAGTCGGTTAGTGACACCATCTTTTATAAAGTTCATCTTGGAGAACGATTGATCGCAAGAACAAAAACGACAAACATATCGGAGAACTAAATCGCGTAACAAAAGGGGGGTTAATAACTTCCATTAATAAACTGCAGATAATCAGGTGATTCGTTTTTACTTATAATCCCAGCATACTTTGATTTAAGATCATCGTTTTATCGCTGGACAATTAATTTTCTTTGAATCCCAGGAGAATACTGCTGCAGTTTTGCGTCTTTAATCTGGTTCAAGAAGAGCGGTCGATTCCCTTTGTTATTAAACGATGGTTACACATTATCCCACCCCTTTAGCACTTGGCAACACTTAACAATGTGTTTATATATATATGTTACCGAAACAACATCATATAATATGTGTTGGATAGACAAACAAACAAAACAAAATCCTGAGTTAGATGGCCAAGCCTGGCATAGTCTTTGGTTTTGGTTAATTTTAATTTAATTAGTAACCATAGTTCATTCGTAGATGAGCGGTGCAAGTCAAGTTCTGTGCTGCAAGTGTCTTATTGCCTACCTTTCTAAACAGAGTGTAGTTTGATGCTTAATCCTCGTACTGCTTCGAGTGGCCAATAGAGGATGCTAGTGACCAGAGTCGTAACTACAGGGTGGCAGGGCTGGCAAAATACCACGGGCCCCCGACCCAAGAGGGCCCCGGCCCAAGTGGCCGCGAGCTCAGAAATATTGTTTTAATATTGTACCTATTTATAAAAATATTAAAATATATATAACATAATACAAATTATTGGTTGTGGGTAACTAAACTACTCGTAAGTATAATAAAGCTTAATGATAGGGCCCCCATTAAAGGAATTTGCCACAGGCCCCAGATGATATAGTTAAATATCTTCAAAGCACACAAGACTTTTTAAAAAGATTTATTTTGAATAACAAACATAAATGACATGGTAATATACAGATCTAATCTAGCATAGTGACGGGCTAATGAGATACAATAGACTGACCTCCTTCTCTGATTCTCACGGGGTTTAAATAAGAGTCAGCAAAGGGGTGATTCATAGTTCTTAGAATGTTAGCACGGGTGCACTATAACTCCCCGCAGCCTTAAGTTTTGAACTCTGGTCAAAACAAACATTTAATTTTTACATTTTAAAAACTTGATTTATACAATTTACTTAAAATTACTTTATGATCATCAATAGTAATAGGTGTTGTTGAAACCTTTACATTATTTAAAGGTAAATTTGAATTTTGGATCTTTTTACAATTTCTTTTATAAATAAAAATGTTAATTAGTACAATGATTAGAATAATACATAATACAAAAGAATAATGATAAATATTAGCGTTGTCTACAAAGGACAATATTTCTAATTCTGGTATAGTATAATTATTTGTTTCTAACATAGTTGTATTTAATATTACATTTTCATAAAATGGTTGTAAAATAGTGTTAAAATCATGAGTATAAATTTTATTAAATTCTGGAAAGCAATCCTCCTTACTAATATTAATTAATCCTACATTTGGTAAAAATACAGTGTTATTATGACAATCTGTTATTTTTTTAATATTTACAGTGATATATTGCTTAATATGATCTAAATATCTTATATTATTTTGATTACTTAATACTAGTTTACATTCTTTTAAATTTCCGTTATGTACAATAGATGAAACACATTTTGATTCTGTTTTATTAAGATTTATACAGTAATAATTGTCAATAAAAATACAACTTCCTTGATAGAGAGTGGCTCCTTTTTGTAAGTAAAGATCAGTTTTTAAATCAATTTGGTAAATTGTCTGGTTTATAATTCTTGGTACTGATATCACAAAATATCCTTTATAGGATTCATCATGAATTGGTAATTTGATAAAAGTATTGATTATATTGTGATGAGTTGAACAAAAGATTTTACTATTTGTCCATAGAATTTCAGTATTATCTGAGATTAGTTTTATGTTACTTGGTAGATTTTTTATTACATCAATCATTAAATTGGTGTGAACAATGCCAAGCTTACAAAATTCTAAAGATAAAGTTAAATCTTTAATTTTATTTAATAAATGCATGATGTGAATATATAAGTCATAAGCTTTTTCATTTTGTCCTAGCGATTCGAAATTTTGTCTATTAATTATGAAATTTTTATTAATTGTTTTGATTTCATTCTGGTAATCCTCAATCAGACGTTTATTAATATTGACAGAATTTTCGATGTTATGTTCAATCTTATAATTATTTTGTTCTACATTTGAAATTATTTTATCGTAGTATTCCTTGTCGTCATTATTCATATTACCTGTTATCCAACTAATAACATTACCTAGACCATTTATCAAGCCTCGTCTGTGACGATTTTTAATATCTCTTTGTTGCATTAATTGAAATTGTTCAAAAACTTCGTTTGTTAAATCTTTTAGCAAATGATACATTTTATGTGATCTAAAGTTAGTAACATGATCTTCAATATTTATTATTTCTACTTCTAATAAACTTAAATTATAAAAATGATAAGTTTCATAATATTGATTAACTACTCTAATATTATTTACAGAATAATGGAGAATTCCTGGAGAGTTAGTGAGATCTACTACTTTTATCGTCAGAATCTTCTGAAGATGAAGTATCAGAATTATTGACATGTAGTGAATCTTCATCTGAAACAAAATGTTTCCTCTTTTTACGTTTGTTGGGTCTCCTAACGTTATCAACATGTGTTGTTAATTGCCTAGCGCCTTGGATTAACACATTTACTTTTCTGAATTTGTCTCTACTTTTAATCTTCGATTGAGTATCTTTGATAAATTCTTGATTTATTAATTCAGGTGGATCTTCCCGATTTTTATTTAATTTTTCTGTACGCTTTATCTTTTCTTCATTAATTTTTGTGTGAGCTAATTCATGCAAAAGTTGTAAATCTTTATGATACTTTTGTACGTATAGTTCTGTTATACTAATATTTTTGTTGTTGTTATTTTCTTTTATAAATCCGAAAGTGATTTCATTGGGTGTTAATTTTAGATTGTTATTTAAGGTATTATTGTACGCAATAATTGCAAGTTTTAATTTTTGTTCAAATGAATAAGATTTTCTCTCATGCGAGATAAGTCTTAGTAATTCGCTTAGTGTTAAATGAACTCTATTTAATAATCCCAAAGAATTTGAGTGATTAGTGGATGTATAATGTAATAAAATATCATTGTGGTCACAAAATTGTTTAACTAAATTGTTTTTCATTTCTGTGCCTTGATCTAATGAGATCTGTACTGGCGTAGGATAATGAGATAAATAATTTTGTAAACAATCACAAATATTGATTGCATTGTGTGTTGGAATAACTTGTGCGAACAATCTTTTTGAGAAAGTATCAACAGCAGTAAATATTATTTTCCTTTCATACTTCAAAATGTCAATCATTAATTCTCGAAAAGGTTTTTCTGGTGTTGGGGTTTGTTGAAATTTAGTTTTGATAGGTTTTCTATCATACTTTGATTTTTTACAAATTTCACATTTATTAATGTATTCTGTAATTTTGTCTTTCATATTGGGGAAATAAACTTGTTTTTTTAATTTTTCAAAAGTTTCTAATATTCCACGATGTTTAGTTTTTCCTAAATGATAGTTTTCAATAGTTTCGCGTTGTTCATTTACATTTTCTACGTCATTGATAAAGTTAAAATAACGTTTTATTCTTACAGAAGGGAATTCGTTTTCTATTATATTTTGAATCTCTTTAAAGTATTCATCGTAAGTTTTTTCTAAAGTTTTTATGTTCGGTGAACAGAAAATTCCGTAAGTCTTGTCCGGTTCTACGATCTGGTAGAGTAGAGTTTGCAAGTCATCTTTCCTGTTAATGATGAGTTCGTATCTTCTCTTGTTTCCAAATGGCTTAGAGAACTTCATGTCTTCTTTGTTTCCTCTAATGATAATAATTTGATTTTTTTCTACATTTATACATTTATCTGGTTCACATATCCAAGTTTGTTCATTGCTGGATTCTTGTGAATGAATAGTTTCTAGATCTGATTGATTTTCTGCATTTTCCGCTGTAGATGGAATATTTATTAATTCCTCCATAATTGTTTCATATTCTGTTGTATTTTCAGCAGCTTCTTCTTGATTTTGTAATATGTCATCAATAAATACATCAATATCAATATCTACATCATCAATATCCATATCCTCTGGTTCCGTGTGGTTTACTTCATTTATATTTCTTGATAAAGCATCTCCTACATAATTTGTTTTACCATTAACATGTTTTATGTCAAATTCGAACTCCTGCAACTTCCAAATCCATTTCATGATTCGGGTGTTACCGTTCTTCATAGAAAATATCCAAGTTAGTGGTTTATGATCGGTTTGAAGTAAAAATTTAGTTCCGTATAAGTAAGGCTTAAAGTGTTGAGTCGCCCATACAACTGCTAATAATTCTTTTTCGATAGTGCTATAATTATTTTCCGCATTTTGTAGTACTCGTGAAGCGAATGCTACAGGATGTTCAATATCATCATCGTCTTTTTGGGACAATACCGCTCCAATTGCTTTATTACTAGCATCTGTAGTTAATATGAATGATTTATTCCAATCGGGGTATTTTAAAATTGGTGCATTTGCCATTAAATCTATTAATGTCTTACAAGCCCTTTTTATCTCTTCGGTTTTATAAATTTTTGTTTTAATCGAATCTGAAATAGGTTTAGTTATTTTTGCATATCCTTTAATGAATTTCCTATAGTATCCTGTCATACCTAAGAACTGTCTTGTCGACTTTTCGTCATGAGGTACTGGAAAGTTTACTATAGTTTCTATCTTTTTCGGATCTGTTTTTAAACCTTCTTCAGTTACAATATAGCCGAGAAATTTTAATTCTTTTTTGAAAAATTCAGTTTTATCTAATTGAATTGATAACTGATGTTCTTTTAATGCTTTGAAAACTTTTTCCAAATCTCTTAAATGTTCGTTTTCATTTTTTGAATAAATAATAATATCGTCAACGTAAACCATTGCATTAGGAATATTTGATATCATCATTGTCATTGCTCTCTGAAAAGTCGGCGGTCCATTACTTATTCCGAATGGCATTCGAACAAATTCGTAATGACCATTTTCAGTAGAGAATGCTGTTTTTGGAATAGATTCTTCATCCATTTCTATTTGATGAAATCCCGATGTTAAATCAATAGTCGAAAATATTTTTGCACCTCTTAATCGATTCAGCAAATCTTCGATATTGGGTAACGGGAATTTATCTTTTATGGTAGCCTGATTTAATTTTCTATAATCGATTACCATGCGAACTTTTTTTATACCCGATGCGTCCATTTTTTTTGGAACAATCCACAAAGGGGAATTATACGGCGACTTACTTGGTCTAATTATTCCGTTTTTTAATAATTTTCCAACTTCTTCGTTAATTTGTTCTTTAAATTGTTCCGGATATCTATAATTTCGTGTATAAATCGGATTTTCATTCGTAGTTATTATTCTATGTTTTAATAATTTAGTCGGTTTTAATTTTTCATTTTCTGTTTTTAATATTTCACCGTTTTCACTTAATATTTTTGTGAGTTTTTTCGTTATCTCCGAATTTATGTTTTCGTGTCTTATAACATTTTTAATTTCATTAGTATCTTCGATATGAAACATTTCGTCTCTTTCAAGTTTGTATTTTATTCCCATTATTTTTATTTCCATGTCTTCTAAATTTATATTAGTTTTTAACATTTTCATTGTTTCGTACCCAAGTAAAATATCAAACCGTGAACTAATAGGATAAACTAAGAACTTTACTTCTTGATTAATTCCTATCAGATTTTGCAGGTTGAGGTTTACACTTTGTGTTCCTTCTGCTCGTCCTGTAGGGGTTTTTATCGCGAAGTTTTCTATGTTTATTTTAGCATCTTTCGGAATTGCTTGGGGACAAATATAATTTTTTGTTGCTCCTGTGTCAATTAACCATTTATTATTTTCTTTATCCAAGAGCTGTGGTAAATTATTTAAAAAATTAACTTCGTCACTTATTTTAATTACATTCGATCCGGTGGTTCTCCTTTGTTCGGACCTTGGTCTAAAAAATTATCTTTATTAGTTTCAAGTTGTTTTACTCTTTCAGTTAATATTCTAATTTGTTCATCTCTCTCATCCTCGGCGTAATGTACGCGATTAGAAACAGTTCTCATCGAAACCGTATTTGAATCATTTTGTTGTGGTGGATCTACTTTTTGTTGATTATTTCTCCAATTTCCGGATGGAGGTTTATTAAAGAATCTATGTTGAGATTTTGGATCCCATGATTGATTATGAATAGGTTTTTGATAATTTTGTTGATTATTTGGGTAATTGTGATAATTTGGTTGTGCATTTTGATAACTTTTATAATTTTGGTTTTGTTGATGTTGATAATCTTGTTTTTGTTCATGAGGTTGTTTTTGAAATTGTTTTTCATATTTATGTTTGTAATTTGGATCGAAATTTTTGCCTTTATAATTCGATTGGTGTGGTTGGTGGTGTTTGTCTTTTCGACTACCCGGACCGTACACCCGATGCACAATGTGCGCAGCGTTATTTCTTAAGATTTCGTCAATATCTTCGATTGTCTCGAATTTAATATGATAAATAAAATCAGTAAGCGAGGGATGTAAATTATGAACGGTGTGATGTGATATCTGTTTGTCGTATCTTTCCATTTCCGACTGTTTATTCACTATTTCCGAGTCGGCATACACGCGAGCATATAAATCGCATCTTTTCTTACCTAATCTTTCTAAGTAATCATGTGGGTTTTCGTTATGGTACGATTTAGTATTGAGTATTTCTGATATTAATTGCTCTCTCGTTCGCGTATCTTGATATTTACGTTTAAGGAATGTTAAAATTTCTGTCACACTAGTGAATTCCTTATCATAGGTTGCAATTTTTGCTTTTCCTTTTAGCTTAGTTAATAAAGTTAATACTAATTTTGAATGGTTTATATCTTTATATTGGTTATTATCTTTACAATATAAGTCATACACAAATTTTGTATTTCTAATAAAATCTACTAATTGTAAAGGATCACCATCATATTCCGGAATTAATTTAAAATCATGATCTTTTATTTCCATAGCCATCTCTGAATTTGTATTTTCTAATAGTAATTGATCAATATTATCTAGATTAAAAGTTGTATATACTTGTCTTAATTGGTTTAATCTATCCTGTAAATTTGACATACAATAAACTTATAATTACTTATAATTACCATCAAGTATGTTGTCTTCAGTGGAAAAATCTTCTTCCTTGGTGCTGCGAAGTCTCAACAAATAGTTTTTAAACTCGGGTGATAAGATTTGAAAATCTTCAGAAAGTTGAAAGATACCTCTGTAGTCGTGGAGAATGCTTGCTATACTTGTATACGCAGTGGCAATCTTCCTCAAGACGGAGAGAAGTAGTTATGCTGCTTGATTTCGGTATTACACACGATTCTAAGCTCCGCAAAGTTACTTTAAATACCTTCAAAATTCCTCCCAAGTCCCACGTTCGGGCGCCAGTTAAATATCTTCAAAGCACACAAGACTTTTTAAAAAGATTTATTTTGAATAACAAACATAAATGACATGGTAATATACAGATCTAATCTAGCATAGTGACGGGCTAATGAGATACAATAGACTGACCTCCTTCTCTGATTCTCACGGGGTTTAAATAAGAGTCAGCAAAGGGGTGATTCATAGTTCTTAGAATGTTAGCACGGGTGCACTATAACTATATAGTTAAGCCACTGCTAGTGACTTATCATCATCAGACTAAATATTGTCACAGTTAAGGATAATGAATGTGTACTTAATATGTGTAGATAAGTCTGTGATGTTTCTTATACCAAGGTCAGACTTACCCGTTCAAATAACTTAGAAGAATTTACTATCAAGAAGAATTATAACTACTTTTGCCATTAATGTTAAAAAAAAAAGGTGGTAATCTGTGGATACTTAATCTCCTGGTAAAGTGGTTTCTCTAAATTGCAACCCTTTTACCTATTTAAAAATGAACCACCCAAGCATCCATTGCATTCTGTCCGTTAAGGAACAAAATATGCAATAGAACCTTACATTTCTTGACTATAAACTCATGTGAGGCAGTATTAAATTTACCAACAAGTAACTTCCAAGTTTTATACAAGTTCAATGAAGTTATGTCAACTATGTCAACTATGTAGGTGTAGAAAGGCTACCAAGGAGTTGTTTCTACCTCATAATCCCTGTTGCGTTAGGTGTAAAACTTTGAGGAAAATTTAAGCACGAGTGGGGAAGGTCAACAAACATCTTCAAAGTCCTTAGTGCTTCGGAAAGTTAAGTAAGTAGAAAAAAGGCTCTAACGCTTTTAATGGATCATCCAACTTCATTTCCGCAGGCTATTAGAAGAAAAGGATCTGAGTTGTCTCCAAGATCCAAATTTGGCGATGTAATTTTTCATTTCTTCTTACTAATTATTGAAGCAGGAGTTTTACAACAGAGCAATGTCTTCGGGCTTATCCTCTATGATATTTTCAGCACTATTGCAATCGAACAAAGATTAAAAACAGAGTGCTTCCTAAAAATGTTGATATATCAAGATCAATATTAAAATAAATTAGAGAAAATGACTAAAAAAATACGGGCGAAAGGATAGAAAAACTGTTATTACGCAACACTTGGCTTAGGGTTTGGCAAATTTGTAAAGCAAAAATCGTGACTTCAACCCAGTGGAATGGAGGGTCATCCATTGGCTATAGTCTTTGCAGGATGATGTCAGAATTCGTTTGGCCAATTTAGCATAGGTGTTTAGCATTGAAATATGCATTATTAATCTGACGTAATTCTAAGATTCATCTATGATTTATTTTTCTGTTTAGTAGTCGTTATGTAAGCATCAGCGGTAGCACCAGTGGTCAGAGAACTATTTTAACATTGACTGCGATATTTGGCAAGGCATACCTAGTTAACTGAATTATCAGAGCTTGACAGTATATTGATCATTTCATCATGTAAGACATCATGTGGCTTTCATGAGGCATGGTGATTAAGGTAACTACATTATCCTATGAATACCTAATCCCTTCAGGAACGATGACTGACTCACTAGATAATTATTATAGGGTTTGCACTAATGAAAATTTTGCAGAAATCAGACTAAAAAATATACATTTTTCTGGAAGTTTAAAAATGAAAATTCGTATGCACTTATGAATTACATATGTCGACTTATTAGTTAAGTGAATTTTCAAACTACATATATTTGAAGCTTTAAGTAAACGTATAAAATATTTAAACTCTGACTTTATATGAATAATAAACCGTGTAAAAATACGTCAAAACCACAAAATATCATTATCCGTGGAGCACTCAAGCGCAATTACCTCGGATAATAGGAATCCACTATAATTATAATAAAGCGACTTACTATACACTCGATAGTGATAAGATCTCATAAAAATGCTTAAATTTCTAAAGCTATGACAAGATAGTATATTCATCAAATACAAAGTCCTCTTAAGAGTGATCCAATACATCTGAATTTCAAAATTTATATAGAACAAGTGAACGTTTCAATGAACGGAACCAAACATCCTGGAATAGACATCAACAGTAATTTAATAATTAATATTTGCCTATCCAGGCATCACTCGAAATCAAGCTATCAAACTAAGTATAATATTTAAGTATTTTTTTTTTCACCACACGTTTACAGGTATTTTTATATATTAAAAAACATGTTACTTAATTTATTATTGGTGTATGAAATTTTAGTCAGTAAAAAATTAAAAAAACAATTAAAACCCATGTTTACTAAACTATCGCGCCTATGTAACCATGGGTCTATAATTCTTTTGGCTCTTTGACACCAATCGGTGTAAGGCACCTCAGTATGAGGTGCTCATTTTCGGTTTCTGCGTAGGTCCTGTTTGTTTTCTCCATTGGCTCTGTGGGCAGACGCCCAACAACAGGAAAGTGGGCAGGTGGACTGATAGCCTGCTTGGCAAGGACCGATCTGTCCGCTGCGGAATGACAATGGTTACAACTGTGTCACAGTATGCTCCTATGACACCATTAACATCGTCCAACAACGTACTATAGGAGCCATCCTTTAGGTCTAGCCACCATTAGCACCTAAAGCACCTACCCAGTCAGGCGGCCAAATCGCCCAGTCTTCAATAACATTCATATCTACCTACAATGCTGTCTGTATTTCCCTCACATTTTTGCGAAACCGAGTTACACACGTTAATTGTTCTATATAAGCGAGATCAATTGACTGGCTTGAGTGTTTTGATTTGAAACAACAAAAACTTAATATTGAACAACAAGGGAGAGGCTGTACTTTGAAATAACTACGGAGAAATCGTATTTCACCGTGAAAAATAAATACCGTTTCGTTAACTTATAAGATTTCTGGAATACACACCTCAGAAGCTATTTTTGATTTTTTCACGATGATTAAGTTAGACTTTCAGATACCCAAAAACGACGCCTTCGTAGCCTACTATTGAAATCGCTTAGTTACTGCCCCCCGAGCCGGTTTTAATAGTTTTTTCGCATCAATATTTTAGCAAAGAAACTTTTGCCAAAAAAGCGATTTTATCGTTGCCCCCTTCTCCATAGCCGAGTAGGTGACAATTCTGCTGGCGAATTGCGGGATCTCTTGGCGATTTATGTATGCCTATTTTGTAAGAATTTATATTGTAAATGTGATATGAATGAGATAGAAATTGTAAATTTGTAAATATTGTACGAATACGATCTTTTCTCACAATTAACTATTACCTTTTCAGATCAGATCGTATTTTTTTTTCAGTTAAGATGGAAAGGAAAAAAGGAGAGGGGATTTTAAATTAAAAAAAAAATAATATATTTACTCCTTTATTGTGCTATAATTACAATCTGCCTTTTATAAATCAATAAGTGATAAGATAAGTGCTCTCATTCATACCGCATTTACAGTTCATCATTCACTCGCTCATTCATACAATATTTACAGACAGCCCAGAGACCTCCTAAATCCATATGCGAAGAAAAAGCGGAGTCTTGGGAAGTCCCCCACGCTCCTCCGTCAGTCGCGTCACCGGATACTAGCCAGTGGAGGCTGACCAAGAGCGCGAGAGCCACAGACGCTCAGGACATGATCGGAGAAACTGGCCATTGCCAGGACTCCCACTGTCACGCGCTTATAGCAGGTCACGAGGCCACTGCCGTTTCAGTCTCCAAGGAGGATTATAGGGATGAGTGGCGCAGTGCAATGACTGTGCTACAGGATTAGGGTGGTTGGAAAGGCTACTGTGGAATTTCATAAACTTGGAAGGGATGAGTTCTAGAATGTAGGGTATATTAAGATCGTTATGAAGGGTTTTGCTGCTGACATAATAAGGGGCATTTACTATTGTTCTCAGGACTTTTGATTGAAAGGATACGCTTGATGTTCGACTATTTTGCTGTACCCCATAGCTCTATTTCGTATGTCCAGATTGGTTTAAGTATAGCTTTGTAGATTAGTAGTTTATTTTCTATTGAGAGATGGGATGTCCTTTGAAGTAGTCTGTACAGTTGTCCAAAGCGTCTGTTTAGTTCTTGTCTATTAGTACGGTACTTAGGCTTCCATATTGACAAACGACTGACCTGGAACCCACATACGAGACTAAAAAAAATAAATAAAGTCTTTTGATCAAAAACACTGAGCGGTTTTTTTCTAAATCGTTTAATAATTTAAGAAACCCCCCCTCCCCGAATTCCAATATCTCTCTGTATTGTTTTTTTTACTTTCTACCTCCTTATTAATTTCTTTTACATAAGTGGTGTAAACAATTAGTGGTCGGTAAAACATTAAACAATTAAAGTAAACTAATGGCTGCTAAAATAAAGGCAGTTTTGGGAACCAACTAGTGTGATTCAGAAATTTATAGGAATTTTCTTAACGAGTCATTTATCCCGTAAGGTTTAAATTTAAATGAACTGCTTAAAACAAAACGAAAATAAGCATATTTTTGACTTGCCGCACGGTATATGTCTAAGAATAGTCAATAAATAGAATTTTCATTGTAATCTTTTACTGAATAAATACTCAAGCAGAATCATGAGGGTTTTAATCCTTTTTATCTAATAATAGATGGAGAAAAACGGTGGTAAATCGTTAAGTCGACACTTGACACACTTAGCCAATGAATGTTTACGTCTATCTGAGAAACAATTAAATGCGCCGTTATTGTCATCAAACTGTTAATGAAATCTGCTCGAAATTTCTTTTTAATTATTTAAGTAACTGTTAATAATACTCGAGGTGAAATTGGATGGAAAATAGCCTGTACTCATTGATCCAATTACGAAACTCTGATCGTTGGGGACACAAATGAGTTTTTGGTTGAATCCTTTGCACTGACGCTAGAATGCGAAAAACACCAAGTCATTTTGATCTATTATTTAATTATATCATTTAAAATGATTAACAGGAGTTCGTTCGTATGTCTGTTACCTATAACAGCTATACGGCCATAGCTTGACACAGTGGATAACTCGCGCAAATGTGAGCTAACTCACTCAGGGAATTACAAAAAAAATACAATTTTCTTTTGCATACCTTATTAAAGAGAGGCAAAACCGAATTTTCTTCTTCTGCATCCCCTGAGTAAGCTTTTTCTTATGAGATATTTTAATCTGAAATTGGAAGTAGTAAATTGGAAAAAGTAAGCAATAGAAAGGTTTAATGCTTTTTGAAATGATATACTCATCAATAACCGTTGCGCTTACCCACTGAAGATGTAAGCGCAGTGGTTTGAGGGATAATTGTGTAATACGAAATTAAACGATGCAGCAATAAAAAAGTTAGACAATATAAAATTAATTCGCTTACCTTAGCATTCTAGGATACCTGTAGTAATCATTATTAGAGGAAGTTTTAAAAGCAAAGAATGAGTATTAAAAGGAGTATAAGGTGTTTCTGAAAATCACTCTAAAATCTAACTATGTATATCCCCCCCCCATCATAAAGTATCATGGAATGGTCTAAGGGTTCTGCCCAAGCATACCCCTTGACGCCCAGAGTATTTTAACCAAAAACTCACTCCCTTAAAATCAACCAAATTCTAATAAATAAATTTAATTTTATCATATAAATATCATTACACTATATCATATTTATCTGTTGCCTGAGCAGGTGTACAATTAAATATCTTGATTTTTTGATTAACTGAAGGAAATTTGTGTTTTGTATGTTATAATAAACACTTCGGTGTAACTTTGCAGTTAAAGGACAACATTTTGCTTTTGCAAGATATAAAGTAACTTTAGTTTAAAAGATCCGCGCAGCTGGGGGGGGGGGGGGTTCACGAAGCAGAAACCCTGAACCCTGGGATGAAAAGATCGTCCAAAATTCTTGCAGAGACGATTTTAACCAAAACTCTCTCCTTACAAATCAACCTAATACTAATAAATAAATTTAGTTATCTCATTACAATATATATGACTGTGGCCTGTTAAATTTATATGACACTTATAATAAATTTAGCGTGGTAATGATGTCATGATCCAAGTAACTTGACGTAAACTTGCTTGTCTAGTCAAGAGAAGGCATTTATCGAGACAAAAAGGTCCCAGTCGAATAAAGGAACATTTCCTAGCCATTGAGCAATCTTCCGGGAGATTGCTGTTTCTTAGGCCTAACGTTTTGAATTGTCCACCAGCAATGACTAGATTATTTTATACCCCGTACCGTTATTTGGAAATGATCGTGGCCGTCGGAGCGTGGCCATATTTACAGCCCCTCCTCTCACTTAGCTATCCAGCAATTGGAGCCTGCACAGTTCTGGCACAGATTTCTTCCACCCAGGAAGTCTATGGAGAGCGTAGGGGCTTGGGAATGAAATCAAATTGGCAATATCAAAAATGAATAGCAATTAGCAACTCATAAACAATGGATAGGGGAAAGGGAGCTCTGGGCTTAGTCACCGATGGAAATTGCGTTTCTCCTCGCCTTACAAGATTTATGGCAAGTTGTAGGGAAATTTAAATTGGCTGGGTTTGCACTGCACGACCGTAAAAGAAAATCTTCAGTTCCACAAACAGTTGCCTTTGTCATAATTTACGATGCTAACATCGAACAAAAATAACAGACTAAGGTACTGAGGGTAAACCTAAGAAGCATAATGGGTATCTGAACTTTCACTGAAACCGATAAATTACCTAATATTGCTGTAAGCACATTGCTGAAATAACTTTACTATTAGTCAGGAAAATAGTAAGGCGCCATTATATAATGCTGAATTTCAAGATTTCTATGAAATGTAGTGTGTAATAGACTTTTATTGACACATACTGAAATTAATCATGATAATGATTCAAAATGGTACAGACATATTAAAATGTGGGAGTTAATTTTGAAATACGTACAAGTGGATTTTTGAATGTATATCTTTTCAATAATATGTTAATGTCTCAGAAACAGTCCCAAACAAAATAAGTTAAAAATTTCCCAAAAATAATTTTATTTTTAAATCAAAATTAAATTTTATTCTCAATATAATACAAATAGAAATTATAAATTACCGTTTGTATGAATGGTTGAGAGGCAAACTCAGGGGAAGGGATATCAGGTGGACATGTGCGGACAAGTATATGGAGTAATTGCACTGGTGTTCCTAGGTTTGGTATTTACTGTGATTCCGGTTTCAATCAATTTTATTAAGATAAAATTACAATCTGCCTTTTATTAGGCAATGAGTAATTGAGATAAATGTTATCATTCATACCATATTTACAATTCATCATTCACTCGCTCATTCACACAATATTTACAAACAGCCCAGAGGCCCCCCAAGTCCACAAGGTTGTCACCTCCCTCGCATGCGAAGAAGGAAGCGGAGTCTTGGGAAGTCCCCCACGCTCCTACGTCAGCCGCGTCACTAGATAAGAGCCAGCGGAGGCTGACCAAGAGCGTGAGAGCCACGGACGCTCAGGACATGATTTGAGAAACTAGCCATTGCCAGAACTCCCACTATCACTGAGTTATAGCAGGTCACGAGGCCACTGCCGTTTTAATCTCCGAAGAGGATTATAGGGGTGAGTGGTGCAGTGCAATGACTGTGATAGGGAATTAGGGTGGTTGGATAGGTTACCATGGAATTTTATGAACTTGGAAGGGATGAGTTCAAGAATATAGGGTATATTCAGATCATTGTGAAGGGTTTTGTTGCTGACGTAATAAGGGGCATTTACTATTGTTCTTAGGACTTTATTTACTGTAATAACCAAATATTGTGACATCATCACAAAAAAGCTCAACCTATTTTAAATATTACAATTTGTTATACTAATAAATCAGTGGGACGAAACCGCTAGAAGAGGTAAGACTGACAACAGGTAGGTGGCGCTAAGGTTCTGGCATGTTTGTTACTGTTCGATATTAATTTCAGTATTTTTGTCCAGATTCGCTACTTCGTTATGCAAAAATATACTTTTTACTAACTAGGCTGAGTAATGAGTGTCCCATTTAGACTCATTTATAAAGCTTCTATTATTATTTTCGAACAAGCTGTAACAAAGTGTCATTAAAATTAATTTTTAGCATTATTACGAATACTTAAAATTATAGAGAGGCTGAATGATATTAACTATACGAAAATAATTAAAGAAATATTGTTGTTAAATAGTAAGTAAAGTTTTAATGCGCTCTTGGAAATACCCTTTATCTTTTCTATTTTTGTATCCAAATCCTGTATTACAAGTTTACAAATATTCATAGAAAGAGAGAAAGATATTTATTGCATTTCATTGCATACATTTATGTGCAATGATAAGAATACATTGTATACATCATTGATTTATTGCTTCTACAATAGATTGATAATTAAATACCTTAAACTTAGAGGAAAACCCCCTAAAAAAAAAACCTCAATCAATACTGTTTTTGATAGGCTTATGATAAATTTAACATTGCGATCTATACGTGGAGTTATCTTGTGATAAATATTTGTAAAAGATAAGATATTTCATTTGCAAGAATATATGTTTTAATCGTTTTAATTTATATTATGTGTAGTCTCCTGTTTTGATTATTAGAGGTTGGTGAGTGTGGAAATTCAAAACATAAAATAAAAGTGATTAATGTTTAATATATGTATCTATAGTTGTCAGTAATTCTACGTGTATTTCTGTAATTTGTGTTCCTGTTATCTTTAAACAGCAGGTAGGCTAATGTTTTTGCTATTTGAGTTCTCATTGAGCTCTAAACCGATTAATGTTAAAAAAAACAAAAAAACGGCGTTGCGTATCTGTAAAAAAAAATAAAAGATATAAAACATGATAGTGAAATAGCTAAAACGTTTTACTTATCATTACTTTTCTGGATAGGCGCCCGAGTTTTATCAGATATCGATTGATAGAATGATTACGAAAAATTTTGTTTAGCAAAACGCCCCACTCAATGAGTCGCTTTTGTAAATAAATTAATACAGGCCTCAAGAACGGGGAAATCCATGATCAGAATTAAGACTGAATCCAATGTAAGCAGTCGGTATAAGTGCTTAACCACCAATTGGACTCAATTCGCATAGTGGCTGGGCCCTGAATGCCTTATTGCATTACCATCCCATCCATGTTAATTACCTATATGAGCTAACTAATGAGATGGCTTGCGCCAATGAAAAGAAACAACACCGACTTCAAACTAAATTCACTTGAAGTTTATTTATCCAAAGCATTTGCCTCTGGAAATTATCATTTGTACACATAATGGCCCTTCTGTGGTCATTGTGACAATTGAAAGAACTGATCTAGGTTTTGGAACTTAGGGTGTCCAAGTCAGACAGATCCATGGACGTTTAACGCTTTTGAGTTTGTTTTGGTTTCACTGTGGTGTGTGGTGTGGAGTTTGGTTGGTCACATTAGTTTTATTTCGGAACTACACTTGAACAAATTTTGAGAAATTATTAAGTGGGGTTTAATAAGAATAATTTTCAAGGCTCAGTTAATCTTCCAAGATTCTCCTCTACGAAATGGGGGTGGGCACCTGTTCATTGGCGCTGAGCGTGATACCGAATACATCAGCCTTCTAGAAATAACTCGTTGTATCCATCCCAGTGTATCTACCTTCTCTTGCTATCAGTTCTGTTACAACCACTGGAATTAGATAAAATTATCTACTCATGCAGGTAAATAAATGTCTCAATGTTTGTTGTTTATATTCGATATATTCTTCTATCCCCATTTATTTAGTTTCATTTAGACATGATAGAGAGAAACCTAGAAAAAAAATGACATTATTGCTCTTCACAGGAAAGGTCTAAATCAGACATTTTTCAAGCTCAAAACCATAAGAAATTAATCAAATGTTTGTGGGACGCACAATTGATTGCTTCATTGGAACCAAGTTTGTAAAGGAGGTGGCACGGTAAGGTCGACCACGTACAGTCAGAACAACAAATGCCATTATAGCAGTTGAGAATCGAGTTCGAAGAAATCCACTAAGAAAACAAAAATAATGTCAAGAGAAATTGGTATTTCACCAAGGTCAATGTCCCGAAACATCAAAAATGATCTTCAAATGAGTGCATATCGGTGAATGACAGGACAAAGGTCACTGCTTCATTTAAAAAGATTATAGGGGAAGAGCAAAGGCATTGCAAAGCAAGTACGCCGACGGCTGTCATCGTAAGATATTGTTTTCGGACGAGGAAATTTTTAATATTGAAGATACATTTAACTACCAGAATGACAAAGTGTATGCACACATCTCCCGGGAAGCACAAGGGAAGATTGTAAGGGTAGAACGAGGGCACCATCCGAGCTCAGTTATGAATTGGTGGAGGGAGGGGGGGGGGTTACATAGAACTGCTGGCGATTCAGCTCCTGCGCAGGAGGCTCGATTATTTCTGGGATGATTGGAGGAAACACACTTGAGTTCATTAAAGCTTTAGACTAGCCCTCAGGAAGTCCGGATTTGAACCCTCTGGATTTCTGACTCAGGTGGTCACATGTGGAGTTATTGGCTTGTCTCAGGAGACACTAGTTTGGAGATCCTGCAAAATGCACTGGGGAAAGCAGTTGATAATTTTCCACAAGAAGTACTGCGTACTGCAATAGACGACTGGCCCTGCAAACTATAGAAGCCTGTGTACAGGCGAATGGTGGCCATTTTGAATAATTTAATTTTCATTTAATCTTTTACGTGTAAATATAAAACATTTTATATAAATAAATTTGATAGTCAAAATTCAATTTGTGTTTTATTTTGAACTCGGTATCATCAAGAACTAAACCGTTGGCCCTTACTGATATGAAAATACTGTTGGTTTTTTTGACCTGCTTGATATGATTCACATGCAAGTTATATGTTGTCTGACTAAAACTTGAGGCCGCTTTTAACTCGAAAATGACTTCTAAGTGGAAACTGGGATTTGGAAGGATGGAAGTTGTTGTTCATTAGGATAGTAGTCTGTACCAGCGTACCAAGGTGAGCGCTAATGAATTTGTTTATTGTATTTTATACGTTGGATTTCTTCGGTTAGAGCTTTTAAAATTTTGTACATAAATTGTATCGCCATAAATAAACTACTTCAAAACGTGCCGAAAATTTGAACATATGCAGATAAGAACAGTGAAAGCTGAAAAGCCCGAAGAACAGAAATTAAGGATCAGAGAAACCACGAAATATCAATTCAGAGCACAGAAAATACCCCAAATCGAATTGAGGAACACCATGTTGTTGTTTTTTCTATTCACTATATTATCAGAGATAAACGTAATAGACATAGACCCCACCAATATTTTTCTGGCAAAGAATTTTACAGAAGAGATTCGTTCTAATATTTAAAACAAAAAATTTTCAGTTCATTATTATTTATGTTGGTATAAATATTTAACGTTGACAAATTATATTAGTGCAAAAATATCTTGCAGAAACTGATTTAAGAAATGGGATATATTCGGAAATTGGGAAAATACATTTATGCTGGAATAGTCTTATTTTATTTTTTTATAAAAAGTTCAATATTAAATACTAAGCGAAAAATTAACAAAAATATGAAAAAGTGTAATTATAAAACCAATAATTATCAATCCCATAGGGAGAGACTCAACATTGAAATAGGGACTCGGCAATGTTTTGGGTGTTCTATGATAAAATAATGGACCCAACTTTGATATCTCGGATTACGGTGTATACGGTTTGGTTGGCAACATTTTGGCACCACAGATATAATAATGGGAAGTAATGTATATGTAGAAAACAATAAACGTGGAAAAAACTCTCTGTTTTCTATCTTTGTAGCATGCTCAAGATATTTTTAGTTTCAGTAAAATTTGACAGTGCTTGGACTATTTTTTTTATAACGTCTAGCTAAAATTATTTTTCAATGCAAGGTAGATTTACTATGGATTGACTACGAAAAAAAACGAACATCGTACCTACATGTTAAATTTGCTAAACACACAAACTCTCCTAAAAGAATCTCTTTATCGAAAATCCTGTATCTCCGAAGGACGTTTATCCGCTACTTTTCCCTTCACCCACGAAGGCGCCGGCACTCACGGGTTCTAGTTATCATCTTAAGCTACCGGGTTGAATTTTAAACACAAAGACTACCTGCCTTCATGACCACAAGGGCCACAAAAAAAAAGGCCAATGAAGGGATATGATGAGACCTTATATAAAAAAAGGATTCCTTCCTAGGGACGACCCCACCATCCCGTCTGTGAGGGAGTGGGGACCTCATCTCTCGACTTCAGTTCAGTCTGCCCGAGTCCCTCGTTCGGTGTTCTGTGAGTCAGTGTTCCATTTGTGCCTGTTTCGGATTAATTGATAAATATAAGGTATGCTTTATTATAATCTATTACTTTACTTAAGCTGTATTGAAAACGTTCATGATTTGTTAAACAAAAAAATACTCTAAACTTAAAAAAATTAGTAAATAAAATTGTAAAAAGGCAGCACGATTATCTAATAATGGAAAAAAATAATCAAATACAAAACGCGCCTTAATTGTAATATTTTTATTAATTTATTTATTTTTTAGTTGTTTATCATTTATCATTGAAATGAATGTAATGTTGACGATTGAAATTACCAACACCTTCAATAAAAAAATATATTTTTTCAAAATACAAGTAAATTTGTATAATGTTCCATAACATATTGATAGTTCGAACACTAATTATAAAAAAAATACGGCCAACGACTTAATAAAGACATAATATCCTGAATTTTACAAGCTGCATCCTTATCTATCATGATATGCCAACCACAGGTTTTTATTACTGAAGAAAAATCAGTTGAAATAAATAAATAAAAAGGGCAGTTATATTTTTACAATTGAAAGCTAGGTGCGCCCTGGTTAGACTGAACTGGAGTAGGATGTGGTCTCAACTGCTACCAGTGCATTAGCTACCAACTGCTACCGCATATAATTGCTACGAAGATTTCACTCTATATTTACCACATATTAACAGAGCCGTCATGTTGTATCTTTATTTCCAACTACTCGATTAAAGTTAATCAACTTTGATTATATTGACCGACAAATGGTTCCCGCATTACATTCGACTGGGCATTAAAGTCTCCTACTGGTATGCCATATTCGGCGATCGGACGGCCAATATCTTCACATGATATTATCTTCGGATGAATTATTAATACTACTTACTTGTGACCGTTTTAGGGGTTTACTGTACATAATTAAAACGCTGAAACTTCAGGTATAAAGTTCTCATTAAAACACCTACCATTTTCTTTTAACATAAACCGCCTTCTTAGAAATCTCAATTTCTCTGATAGTTTTCTTTTAACGGTAGAATTCGACATATATATTGAATAGAGGCTACATGCAACTGAATTTAAAACAAATTACATAACTCATAAAAAAGAAAATTTTACAGGCTATTTTAAGATCCCTCGTAAACTCAATAATAACGCATGAAGTATATAATTACAATTGTAATGAGACATTACGTCCATACTACATAGTGAAACTATAAAACGGCTACAGTAGCGTTAAATTGTAATTTATTTCTTAGTATGTATGTTGATGCTTGAAAGTAGTTAGTTATATTTATAAAAAAATAGGTTTAGGTGTTCATTATACATGAATGCAGTTACAATATAAAAATGATAAATGTTAGAAAATAAAACAATCATGATAAAAAACAGATGTAAGATCAAGCTGAAGATTCATGAATTGCTTAAAGAACAATGCTCCCCGGGACAGGCCTTTTTTTCTTATTGTCGGTTCAACGAGCGGATCGTTTTAAAATATTTACTTTCATTTTTATCTCTCTTGACTATAAATAACCGAATTCCGCTATGGGATTAATGCGCATACCGCCATTTATTTAGAATTTTGGGAACGTAAATCGTTTTAGGATGAGGATTAAAATAAAATCACACGTTATATTTCTGATATCGATATCTTCTGAAACGTTATTTTCTTACTTTGACCTAAGTTAATATTACCCCGGAAAATCAGCCACTACTAAAGATGTTGAGTGTTTTATTCTGCAAATAGATTTAATTTTTTATGTGAGTCCTCCGACTAATAACATTATCGCCCATATTCATTTTACACTCGCCATTTTGAATATGTTAAAAAAAACCTCAGCGCACAGGCTATCATGCATATTTTAATTTGACAATTAAATAATTCTTTGCAATATTATTGTCGTTTCGTAACAATAAATTCAGCTAAGTTGTAAGTGGAAGCCTGCCAGTCTTTAAGAAGAGTCAGTGGTGTATCAAACAATTAACCCCTTGATAAGGGTGATTTCAATGGCGTTGTAAAAATTTAAAAGTAATCGGAAAATGAATAACCCTTATTTATTTTCTATGGAATCGTTTAAATTTATTAAATATATTAGTTATTGCGGAAGAGGGTAGGATAAGTAGCAATTAAATCATTTCCCTGAGCCATCTCATTTCTTTGTGCTATTCACCAATTTTTTTGGTAGAGACTTGGGTACTTTTTTGGATTTTCTCTGAGTATTTCGAAAAAAAAAAGGCAATCTCTTTTATACTTTAATAAAGATTAATAGAATAATTTATTTTCTAGGGAAGTATTAGTAACGAAAAAAAATCATATTTTATTTATCTTCTGACTAGAATTCCTGCCGCTCTGAGTGCCTTTTTAAGTCAAGTGAAAAATTTCATGCCTCTGGGTCAGCGACATTTCTCACAAATTTTGAACTTTGTTGAGAATTCAGTTATTTAATAGGTTCGTTAGACAATTACAATTAGGAAATAAATTAATTCAATAACATACTTAATGTATCGTTCCAATTTTAGTATATGTACCGCCGAAGCGAGTACAATATACGTATATAAGTATATATAAGTATGTATAAGTATATAAGTTATACTTAAACCAATCTGGACATACGGAATAGAGCTATGGGGGACAGCAAAAAAGTCTAACATCAAGCGTATCCAATCCTTTCAATCAAAAGTCCTGAGAACAATAGTAAATGCCCCTTATTATGTCAGCAACAAAACCCTTCATAACGACCTTAATATACCCTACATTCTAGAACTCATCCCTTCCAAGTTTACGAAATTCCACAGTAGCCTTTCCAACCACCCTAATCCTGTAGCACAGTCAATGCACTGCGCCACTCATCCCTATAATCCTCCTCGGAGACTGAAACGGCAGTGGCCTCGTGACCTGCTATAAACGCGTGACAGTGGGAGTCCTGGCAATGGCCAGTCTCTCCAATCATGTCCTGAGCGTCTGTGGCTCTCGCGCTCTTGGTCAGCATCCACTGGCTAGTATCCGGTGACGCGGCTGACGGAGGAGCGTGGGGGACTTCCCAGGACTCCGCTTTCTCTTTGCGGTGGATTTGGGGGGTCTCTGGGCTGTCTGTAAATATTGTATGAATGAGCGAGTGAATGATGAACTGTATATATTGTATGAATGAGAGCATATATCTTAATTACTTATTGCCTTATAAAGGCAGATTGTAAATATTGCACAATAAAGGAAGTATAACATACTTAATAAGTATCATCTAAAATCTTCAGGGATTGCCTGAGAATCACATCCAAAAACGGTATTATTCACAGTTTTAACGGCTTTTAATAATAACAAGCAACATATTCTTTTTCATACTCATTCACTTTTTGTCTCTAGGTACGTGCTGATAGACACATAATTAATGCGTTATGTTTTTAAAAATGAAGTATTATTGTAAATAACTTTTATTTGTTATAACTTTTTCGATTCAAAGTCAGAAAGAAATATAGTTTAAAAAAATTATACTGAAATCCATCTTCCGGTTTCCGGTGGCAACAAGCCTCTAACGAGTTAAACGAGAATAACCTACAGTAACTACATATCAAGCCGACAGAGGCACCATTCCATGGAATATATATGTGGGTTAATTGTTGATAAATTATTAATAGCTGTTTAATAGGACCAGGATAGTATCTCCTCATAAATGGACCGTATGATGGGTAAATAACATACATATGGGGTTAACAGTTTTAATGGGGATTGCCAGACGAGAAACCGTTATATTATACACATATTACATACAAACTCCCAAGGGCTTCGTTAGAGCCGGACCCTTAACGAGCGCAGATGTCATCATGAATCGATGTTCGTGATCGAGTCGATCGTTAGCTGTCAACTTACCGTACGTGTGCGACCATAGTAATTAGTGTGAGAAAGGAACGCCAATAAGGAACGCTTGTCCTTTTGATGATGACTAGAAAACAACGAATATACATAAATAGGAAAATATTATAGCCCTGATAAAAGAACTAATAATTACGTTGCGATAGGCCTTTGTTTTAATGTTAGCACTTGACTTCCAAATATGTGTCAAATAAACAACGTATATAAATGTATACTTTATTTATTATAATATATTATTTATAGTATATTATTATTTAGTGATAACAAATATTTTTGGAATTTTTAATCATAAAAAGGACTTAGTGTTTTTACTTCCTTCCTTCTTACAGTGTAACAAGGTCTTTTATTTCTAAAGACTGCGTACATTTGGTGCACTTCACACAAGAATTAATGTTTGTGTTCTAATGTGAGTTTATTTCGTGAAAGGGTGGAACAAAGAATAAGGAACAAAAAAATATTTAATAATCACAAAATTCTAACAACATACAGATCGAAAAGGACTAACTGAACCCTTGTTCAGTTGTTATGTCTAAATGCATGGTCAAATGTCACCTTTTTCACATTTGACTTGCTGTGAACATTTCACCTGTGGTAGCTATCGGACAAAAAGGGATTTGATAAATCTTGATCTATGTCCGGAAACCCTTCCTTTTTTTTACCTGCCATTCATTTTTGTGCACAACTTGTTAGGCTCGAGTGTAATCTCGGTCGATTTCAACATAGAAGCAACGTAGTCTGATACAACGTGATGTGAACTGTTTCTGATGCTCTTAAATGTTATAGGGGTTAGTTATCAAAGCTTGTTCGTCATATGAATGCCCTAGATTACAATTCCTGACTAGATGGGGAGCCCAGTGGCCATATTTCGCCTGTTATAATTACACTACCACAATACCCGCTGGAAGCAGTAGACGACGTAAGATCTCCATCATCTAGATAGGACCGTTACGGGCCTTGGTGCTAACAGACTGCAGCCTTGGAACCGTTCCTGCTTCCTGAAAGCACACACGCCGGAGCAGACATAAAGAAACAACCGAATTACTTTCACTTCTCATGTGCTAACAGCTTGTTCGTTATCAGAGCGGAGAGAAGTATGTACCCGAAACACCGCCTTATCTTCCCCAGACAAGTAGCCGTAAGTGGCTCCTGAAGGTGAGGGCTTCTTGAATACAGGACCGTGCCAACTATATTTACTGTCAACCCCTTGAGTCTTAGTTTTGAGTTTCGAGAACTGAAAGTTCCTGTGCCACACGTGTGCTGTTCCTATTATAATACAAAAGAAAAGTGATCAAACCAGGTATTCAAATTTATCTGGTAGAAAAATATATTACACTATACTGTCACTTAAAGATGGGCGACAGGCTCTACTGTTTTATCCATGGACTCCATCTTTTATACACTAGTTAATCTGAGGATAAGTATTCTCACATATCATTATTACTATTACCTTTCCTTATTATTATATATTATATTATAATCAAAACAAATGAAGTGTAGCCTGGAATGTTGTGTCATATACATCTAATATATTATATAAATTGTTTTTTACGGCCAGTGTGCACGATTAGAATGAGGAGACTTTGACTGATTAAAAGCAGAGGATCTCTCTTAAGGCTTGGAAACAACTTTCAAAACAATCCCAGTGAGATAATATTTGTACAGGTCAGCTATTAATCAAAGATTGAAGAATTTAGCTTGACTAAGAAAATAATGCTGACTTCTCTGGGTCGCGGCCTTGTTCCAGTTTGTTTAATTTACTTCACACCAAAATACTAACTCGACGTTAGCACTGAACTAGAACAAAAATATTTTAGCTTTGCAGAATCCCTTTCAGCTCATTGACTGATTTTGCATCGGGGAAAAATTAGGTTAAGAATTAATGAAGTATGTAAGTTAGTTTTAAGTTTGATAAAAAAGGTGAGCTCCATCACCTTTATTGGAGTCAGTTCAGTCCAGTCACGTATAATGTGTATACTTGTTTATTCCATTATATTTTTTTTATGAAATAACAAAACCTGTATATAATCTAGAGACGCTACAGGAAATACAAAAATAATATGTAAATAGATTCACCTGAGGATCTATAATTGTATATAATTATCTGTAAATTTAAAGGGGATAGGAAGAAAAAACAAAGTGTATTTAAACAGCATAATCGACCAAACAATAAATGAATAAGTTTATGAAGTGAGCAAGAGAAAAAGATCAATGTATAGTAGCGAGCAGCAATAAATCGGCTTTTTGAGCGAAAATTTCAGTCAATCTGATTCTGTTTATCTGACGAAATCTAAAAGCTTGGATTACTATGAATAGTAATGAGAAACGTCCGTTAGCATCTTCTACCATCATCAGGACAGTTAATATGACTCGATTACTTTTTAATCTACCTCATCAGCATTAAAGCGGATTCCATTGCCAATTTAAGATTCTTGGCTTAAGCAACTTTTTAAGTACCTAAACGGTACGATGGTTATATATCATTATCACTGGCGAAGTCAAGGATCAATGATCTTGTCCTCGTTCGCTTGAGGTAGAGGAACATGATGCCTGAAGTTGGTGGCCTGTCATAACTCAGTCATCACAGAGTCAATGCTGGTACCTTTATGACCAGAAATGGCTTTTAATCTATCGTTCCATGCTCCTGATTTTAAATAGGATGATGCGTAGGGACATAGGACAGAACCTCTTCAAACATACAGATCGGATTGATAGGAGAACTAAGGTGCTTAAGAGATTGTGGCTCCAAGCTTAGATCCATCCAATTAATATGACCCATTCTTGACCATGAGCGGTGTCAACAGTGTTGAAGTGTAGTCAACAGACATAAAAACTCATTGTTCCAGGAGGGAGGGAGAGCAGCCAAACGTGAAGTTGGGTAACTGGAGGACCGCAAGCATTTCCACGCTGATGGCATCCCAAGAGAACGCAACAAGACATTTTTAACAGTAATTAGCCTTCGAGAGTGTTGCGTAATAAGAGAAAAACGTAAAACCACAGCGTGGCTGAACACTGTCGAGCTACGTGCTCTTACCAGCAACGGGACATGGTTGAATAGACTTCATTAGAACACCTCGCCTATTCTTTAGGCCTCATTAACTTATAACAGCCTCATTTAAATACGACCTCAGGGAATGAGGAAACTTTTTTGTCTCATATGATCTGGTGGCTCTTTTGAAAACAAAGATCACATATCTCCTCGTTGACACTCAATATCAAAGAAGTTTTGAAAGAAGTTCTCGAATAAAAATCATGAAAATTGAATTATTCTATTCCAGACAAGGGATATAATCATACTGTATATTTCACTTGGGTCCAACTTGCAGTTTTGGAGCATGTGTTCCTTGTTCTATGGTACTTTGTCATTATTGAATCAATGAACAATTCAATGTGGTGATTGGTTTAGGTAAGCCTTAGAGATCTTACTGCTTTGACCAAGATACATAACATTGGCGGGACTAACCTAAATGGGGGTAATTCTTCATGTTTTATCATACGATAATCATGGCTAGACCTCTTCTTTAACGTCTATCAACGCTTCGAATATAACCTAAGGGACATAACCTGTCCTAGTTAGCCACAGTGGGATCTTGTTACAACTGCGGTACAGGCGAGAATTTGCGCTTGTGTCTTAGACCATTTTGTAGATGGATCAATGATCCTATGATAGAAAGAAATATTAGTAACAATAGAACTGTTTGAAATGACTTTCATACAAGTGGCTTTCCTACTTTTTGAGTTGATATACTGGTATTGGAATTTGGAATAAAATGATGACGTCGCCATTATATTTTTCTTGGTTTAAATCCCAAGAACAGTAACATACACGACCGAAAAAGTTATTAGGTTGACTTGTAAAATAATATTATGTATCCATAAATTAGAATAAGACAGAAAATATTATTAAAACTAAAAAGACAATAAAATAAAGACTGTGGTGGCGGAAAAAGTATTATCTCTCTCAAAAAAAGACAACAGTTAAGAAAATACACTTAAGGTACCGCTCTTTCAATACACGATTCAAGGACTGTAGAATATCTGAAGTAGTGGAATTATTCCATTACAATTACTGCTTTACGTAAAAATTTCTGATTCAATCTTACAATTTCAATTATTAGTATTAGTGAGTTATTATAGTTTACTAACCATCCCGGCTGTCACTGATTATTAAACTAATTGACTGAGATCCTTCATTTAAAAAAATGTTCAGCCTACACAATGGAAAGTTTTACCAAGTAATTTATTAATGGTGCCCTTTCTTCGAGGGCCTTGGGAATAATTAACTGACATTTTGCAACTTCTGATTGCCATGAACTGGTCCCCGCTAACAATATTATCTCCTACAATCTATTCGCTATCGTTCATTTCTGGCATACTCAATGTCACCGTATATTGTTAATCACTTCTGACTGTTTTATGAGTAGCAATCATCATTGACATTAATATCTTTAAAAAATCAGTGATGGCTTATATAAAAATGGACCAATACAGGATTTGGTAGCACATCTTCCATTCTCCGTACTGAAAACGTAAAATTAATGAGGAATTAAAAAAAAAAAATAATGCAACTAAAAAATATTTACGTATAGAAAGAGGAGCAACTTACTATATTATGATAAAATATTATAGTGGTTACGTTTACGTACAAGTTACGCATGCACAAATATTAACTCTAAGAATGTTGTTTTCAACTTCTTTCCCGGGTTGTTTATGATTGTTTTCGTATGGCCTCTTCTCCAGAGTTGACCAATATTTTGTCTTAGCTTTTCCACACGACCTATTCTAATTTTTCCTGAAATCTCTAAAGAAGTGATGAAGGAAAAAATACTAAAAGATCAATTGTACACTCCTGGAGAAAAAGCGTTATGAAATAAAATGAAAAACATTAAGAGTCTCAGGAAAGTTGTTAAAATTTACAGACAATATTTAAATTTTTGAGGCGAATCTCAGTGATTAATCAAAGGCTTTAATTTATGTTAGTGTTCTTTACTCGCACGCTGCAATGGAACTAGAAAAATGAAACATGCTATATTGTAACTTTGTGAGATTGTTAAAGATTATAAATGAGTAGGTTTGTTGGGAGATAGAAAATACGTACTTAATATTATGTAATAAATTTGATAAATAAATTGGTGGAAACTACCAATACATTTTCATAAAACTAAGCCGATCTCCTAAAAAAGTCTTATGCTCTATTATATTCCATTGCAGACTATCAAACAGGTTTGTTTATGGTGAACAGCCATACTCGTTAATTAGTTATCCATTCGCTAAATTTATGAGTGCAATTTGTTGCTTGGTGTGCGGTCGGTGAGTGAGTTCATACCGGAAAAACATCAAGTTTTTTGACTCGTTGCAACACCTAACAAACCCAGTGTTTAACACTACGACCTCACCCCCATTCCCCTATCGATGGCAACAGGTGGTCCGGGAAAACTAGGTTAAGTTAGCTAGACTAAGGTTAGTATTAGCACAACTTCTTAAGGTGGCCCATTATACGACATTATATGTTCACACGCCTTGTATTATGTACATCAGCTTACCATAGAAAAATTCTTTAAACCTTACACATTACATATAACATAGCTACGCCACAGTAATTTTAATTAGCGCGATGTGCATTTATGTAAATATTCCATATTGCTGAATCAGTAACTCACTCAGAGTAGATTGAATGAAGGGTTTTGAAACATAAAAAATATCTATCTGTGTTTGATTCCCGTCTCAACCAAGTATTGTGATCTGGAAGGGGTCCGCTTTCTTAGCTTTAAAGAGAAATACTTAATTAATTTTTAGCGAGTCCTTTTCAGATGACTGGTCTATAACTTGCAAGGATGATCCTATGTTCGCTTCGAATGATGACATGCCCACTAGATTTGAATGTTTAACTGGAAATTTTAATGCAGTTAGGTGGACTTCGGTCGTTACTCTTATAGCCGGATTTGTCCTTTCCTGTGAAAACAATGGATCCGCTGCCAATAAGAACACCATGAGGAATGAACTGCGTAGACAACAATCGCCGAAGAAAGCTACAAGTCTCCCGGAGCATCAGAAACAGCCCGGAGAGGCTCGTTATCCCAGGTGATCGAGAAGTCCTGATGTGCTCTTGTTGGGAGAGTTCACTTTCACTCCTGTGTCTCTGGCTGTTTGGTCTCTGTAAGGATTCCATTGTTATGTGCTGCTGCCATGCAAATTAGGTGAAAATAGACAGATTTTATCAGAAAACACCTTCTCAGGCTCTCGGTGTTTCAAGTGTCTCTCCTCTTGCACAATTCTATAATTGCCTCCGTGTGTCTGTTGTTTTCATTCATTAGCGTTTTTTCTCAACGGTTAGGCACCACAGGTTCGTTAAAAAAAATAGGCTTACGAGAAGGATCGTAACTGGAGAGACGAATGTAAAATTGTATTATGTAACAAATTTGACTTTTTACACTCGTTTTACAATCAAGTAACACCTACAGAGATAAACATTTGATAATATTAACCAACAGAAATGGTACACATCAATCGTTCGTATAATTTTTATCATCCTTAAATTTTAGAAGAAGTATCTTTAGTAACCTATCCAACCACCCTAATTCCCTAGCACAGTCATTGTACTGCACCACTCATCCCTATAATCCTCCTCCTCAGAGACTGAAACGGCAGTGGCCTAGTGACTTGTTATAAATACGTGACAGTGCGAGTCCTGGCAATGGCCAGTTTCTCTAATCATTTCCTGAGCGTTTGTGGCTCTCGCGCTCTTGGTCAGCCTCCGCTGGCTCTTATCCAGTGACGAGGCTGATTTAGAAGCGTGGGGGACTTCCCAAGACTCCGCTTCCTCCTTCGCGAGAGAGGTGACAACCATATGGAAATGGGGGGCCTCTGGGCTGTTTTTATATATAGTATGAATGATCGAGTGAATGAAAATTGTAAATTGGTATGAATGAGATCACTTATCACAATTACATATAACCCAATCAGGCAGATTGTAATTTTATCATTATGAAGTTGTTGTTGTATATAAAATCTATTTACAAGTACTATTCGTGGTTTTATAAAATCATTCTCATACAGTCTTTTTTTATAAACCTGGTTTAGATATAGTATACAATGCTTGCAATAGTCTACTGGGCCGGTAATGTTCTTAGAAAAGAAAGTCTAACAATAATCCCAAAAAATTCAATTCAATATAAAAAAGAAAGTGGAAAATTCAATATAGGGAAATAGAACAACATAAATACTTATAACCATATTAGATATAGTTATCGTACATTTTTTCCCCGAAACAATGAACTGGAAAAATCTTCCGATAGCGGGATCTTGTCTTCATCCTGACTCAATCGTCGCTACAGTTTCCCTTCCAGACTGACCGATATAGGACCTGAGGGAAAACATTATGAATAAGGTAATTTTTTGGCTGTGAGAGCCTGTGAGAATAAGCGGGTCGCCGGCGTTACTGAAGCACCATCATCTTCCCGCCCCCTCTGTTATGATATCGCCTTTTTGTCGGATCTTACAACTCTCCGGAAACATTCTCTTTGTCAAACGTGCGCCGCCGTATTTTTTCCTATTAAAAAATATAGTCTTTTCATCTCAAAGAACTGGATGGATAGCTCTACAAATCAGCGTTACGTAAAAAAACTACTTCTACTATCTGCTACAGAAAACAGGTATTTTTACTGATGTGATTACATGTACTCAATACAGCAGTACTCTAAAGCAATGCTGAGAACTTCAGTTTCTACCTTTTTGTAACTTTTCTGGGGGTGTGATACCTATCAGCCAAAACCTGTTCACTTTAGCAGTCACCATAGAGTTCACTTATAAACAAAATGTTGACTTGGTCGAGGTCACGAGGCCTCCTCCGCCTTAGGCATCGCTCTGGGTGATGAGATGGGAGCATACAGCATCAGCTTAAGGATTAGGATGGCAATGGAGGCGGGACTGGAGGATCTAGTGGGCAGATCATGAATGAGTTTTATGTTAATATTAGTGTGAAGGACACGTTTGTTGCTATAGAAGTGATCATAGCATTGTTCCCTTGCGGAGGGCTCTGGATTGCAGGGACTGGATGTGAAGAATATTGGAAGGCTTGACACTTCACTAGACCAGCGTGATGCAAGTATCGTTTGGTAGATCAGTCTCTTGTTTTATATTGCTATTTTTAGACCGATTGTCCATGACTTGTTGACGTCACCACGTGATGTGTTGTCCCAGCAAGGGGCCCTTATTATAAGTGCTAGATAGGTTGTATAGAATTCAGCAGGAATGGGTTGGCTGAAGGTGACATGAGAGGACTTATAATTATTCCAGGTACTCCAGCAACACTTGGAAAATAAGAGATAATTTAAGAGAAGGTATCTGGACCGATTAGAAATGAAACTGAAACTGTTTTAAAAAATTTGCCGAGCCCAACCTTTCTCACAACAAGAAGCTTTAGATAAATAAATACTGTGAGTGCAGTGATATCCAAAGAAAACATGATAATGAAAGTGAACGCTTCCAACAGCCCATGTCTACCATCTTCAGACTCCTTTAAAGAATCATCCACTATCATCCTTTAAAGAAGAACGGCAGGAATGACTTATGATGGGTGGTCCTAGTATTTTTATAATAATTTACTGCTCGTTACGAAAAAAAAAGTAATTCTTGTTGGGCCAATAATAGAAATCGCGTGTTACATTTCAATCGGCAATTTTTCGATTTTATCTTTGTTTGTACTTTACTCTATTCTTTTAGTGGTTTAAAGTCACTAAGGGGTTTTAACACAAAAGCTGAATGTTTATTTAAATTATATTATTTAATTAATTGATAAAGAATACCATGGCTTTTATTCATAATCATTTTATTAACTTGAGTGGCCACTGAATGAGGTATGGGGAAAATTCGCAACACAAAATGTTACCTTTATCATGTGAACAAACAAGTTTACATGTGGAGAATGTGACGCTAGCTACATGTATAGGAGAATCCGCTTTGACACCTTATATGGCAATGAGATGAACATGTAAAGAGAAAAGACAGTCGGTTATTTCCAGTTATGACTTAATTTGATCAATTGGATGCTCCATTGGAGCTAAGTGGTCACGTCTGGAGCAATCCTCCGGTTTACATTATTGATCGGATTTGGTACTTCTTTCTTCAAGTAGCTGCTCATTTATCTTCACTAGGATTAACGGACACCTTCAAGAAACATCCTACAAACAAAACACTTATGTGAGCTGGCAATTTAACCATGGTCACAACAGTTATTGATAATGGCGTAAATGAGAGCACTTGAAAGTTGAGACATGCGCTTTGGTCACCAAGTTTTGGAATAGCATATCTTTATACTTCATTCATCTTCTCCGCATTCTCTATCCTAGGTTTTCTCTTTAGATTATTGAGCTTTGAGTTGTTTGCGATAGATCTTACCATTTTGTTCCTTTCTTCACCTCCATCGACCATGATCACGGCCGAGCAAGAACGAGCGACACTCTGCCCGTGTCCCGGGAAAGTGAAGGGCGGCGATGGCAGAGCTGGAGGAAGTGTGTCACTGCCATTAGAGAGACTTGAGAGCGCTGTGTTGGGTTTCACTCAGGTCTTCTCTGTCAAACAGAGTTCATTGGTCATCTTCTTTTATCCATCCCAACACAACGCAATCACTTTCCATCCATATCCTTCAAGAAGTTTAAAAGAAAATACTGCTCACAAGTCATAAATGCTTTAAAAATAATTAAATCACTGATATGCATCTTGTCACATTTTACGCAGAAAGGGTTGCTACCCATTAAAATATCTACAAATGTAAATCTACATGCTAAGAGCATATACAAAATAATAAGTAAAATTGGGAGCTTGTATCAGCTCCAGAAAGACAGGCTGGTATTAAACCCAACGGGCACTGTAGGATTGGGTCATATTTCGGGTCCCAAACCATGCCTTGTAGTGGTGCATTCGAAATTATGAAAATTTCTAGGGCGGCCATCATTTGACCACCCATCGGTATCGTTTGGATACTGCTTTTACTTTTAATTACTATTATATTCGATACATTATTTTAGTAATAACTAATGGGTTAGTTAATGATCCTTAGAAGGAGATAGGCCAAAGAGATTGGTCGTTACTCGTGGGTTTTTACGAACAGTGCTACAACATTAACAGTTTCAAATGCACCTAGAAAAATCGTAAAATCGATTAAACACTATTCAACTTAAATAGAAAATCGGTATGTGAATTTTAAATGTGAAACAGTAGGGTTTTCAAACTTTGTCTATATATATATATATATAATAAAAACGAACGAGAGTATAATATATAATTATATTAGTCAACATAAGTATATCTTAGAATCCTCTCGCAAGATTGTCGCAGTTTGGGCGTTCCGGCTCTCAAATCGTCTACTAGGTTTTGTGAAATATTTGCCTCCGTATACCACTCTACTTTCAGACAGGTATGAGATCCTCAACTAAAAGCCGGCAACCGAATGTGTCATAGTGGAAATGGTATGAATTTTCATCGTAATAATTCAATTTTGGCAAAGTATGGCGGTTGAATAACCACAATCAGATAGCAATAATACGGAGCTGCCTTTGTCACCACAAGAGATCAATAGGTGGAGGTCCTTTCAAACCATAATAGATAGTGAAGTGTGTGTGGAGCCATTGAGTTGTGGCGTTTACCTCTTCAGGAAACGAAACGCTTCCTGCATTGGAATAGTCTTCCTATTGGGGGGGGGGGGTTAAATCAATGGAGATAGAACGATTTTGACAGCTGAACGTCGGCTAAGGTGTGTCTAGTTCTTACAGGGCACAGTCACATGTTGATTCATTTTATATTACTTTTATTTTTATCCATTTATTTCGTACTACAAGATACATTGCAAACTGTGAAAGATTCATGACATGCTTGCGCATAGCTTGGTCTCTACAGGCACTGTTAGAATGATTGTTGACGCCCCAAATGTGGCTCACTTTCAAGACTGACATTGTCTTATGCACTTTCTACATGTCCTCATCTTTACTCCAGATTCGTATAATACGTGATTTTCTTCGCTTCAGCGATTGGAAAATATGGATAGTCCTCATCTCCTATGAGTTCAAATCCCGAGGTAGATTTTTTCACTTGTCAGGATAGTAAATTCAATTAGATGGCTTTTGATCTAAGTTTCCATCTTCCTCGTCCCATCGGGAATGGAGTTAACCCACGCCCAAATTCGTCTTCCCAGAAGTTTGTATTTATATTTTATAAACACTTTTAACAGCTGTACTTCCATTCTCAAGAGTTCAGAATGTCGCGGTAACTAGTAGTATGACCGCTAATATTAGCAACATTCTGAGCATAAGAAAGTATAGCTGCAGTAGACGCGTGTAAAATAGAAATACAAACTTGTGGGATAACGACATTGGACGCTGTTTTACACTACGCAACAATCAATTAAACCAGAAGAGTTAACCCATAGTTTATCTTTACAATATCTTTATTGTGCAATAATTACAATCTGCCTTTTATAAGGCAATAATAATACAGATAAATGATCTCATTCATACCATATTTACAGTCATCATTCACTCGCTCATTCATACAATAGGACATGATTGGAGAAACTGGCCATTGCCAGGACTCCCACTGTCACGCGTTTATAGCAGGTCACGAGGCCACTGCCGTTTCAGTCTCCGAGGAGGATTATAGGGATGAGTGGCGCAGTGCAAAGACTGTGCTACAGGATTAGGGTGGTTGGAAAGGCTACTGTGGAATTTCATGAACTTGGAAGGGATGAGTTCTAGAATGTAGGGTATATTAAGGTCGTTATGAAGGGTTTTGTTGCTGACATATCCGATAGTTTAAAAAAAAAATCTAGCACGAATAATAAATAAGAATCATTTTGTCTGTTCAAGTGACTGCTGTGTCGTGAAAATTAAAACCGTAATAAATTAATTATTGGATATTTATTTGGACCACATATTTGAGCGTGTTCCACAAAATTCTGCCACATTACATACTTCCATGAACTGCGTAATTTTGTTGTCTTTGATTAAATGTTTGTTTTCGGCGCCTTAAAGCACTGGCAAAAACTATGCTTGCAGTGCTAGAAAAATAAATAAAAATAAGCGTATGAGTTGTATAATAAAAATAAAAAGCAATGCAAAATATAATTAAACGATAAAATATATGAAGGTAATACCACTGAAAGTTATTAAGAAGTAAAATGTTACTAAGCAGTGTCTAGGGAGTCCAAATTAACAGTCTCATCAATCAACCAAAAGTTGATCTGTCTCAGATAGACAATTCTATTCCTATTCCTTTAATTTTAAAGAAAGCAAACATTTGTTCACTGTGATATGTTTTGAGATTCAACAACAACTTTCTCTCGTAGCCCGTGTAAACGAAACCGGATAGATGCCATCCCCAAGCGATGGGACACATGTCGGTATTGGTTGTCCCTCTAGGAGCTCGGATGCACCGATGGAAAGCTCCCAACGTCACGGATAAAGTTACAGCCGGTAACCCAAGAGGTGAACACCAGGAGGCGTGACCGAACAACTCGGGTATCTCCGAGACAAAAGGAAGTCGTTGAAGGAAAGCTTCCACAGCCACTGCTAATTACAGACAATGTCACTTAGTTCCGTTCCGGCCTCTTTATCTCCCGGCACTAACCCACTTCCATCTGATTTCTTTTCGGCGGACTAATCTCTTATTGTGTGGTGGGTGTTGTGCCTTGGTTATGTCACTAGGATCTGTGTGTACAGAGGTCTCATGACCCATCGCAGAACCGGTCTCCGGTAGGAGCAGGATGTACACTTCGCTGGGTCCTACTTGCAGCCATCGATCCTAGTGTGTGGTAACCGCCTGGTATGAGCGTTTGCTCCCTCTCCACCAGGCCCATTACGGTGAGGTAAAATAATGGACGGGATACGGGGAAGAATTTTAAAAATAGGGAAAAAAATCCGCGATAAGATGCAGCAAATGGAGGTCATGAAACATAGTAAAGGGAGATACACAATGGCTGTATTACATAACTAGCGAGCGGATGTACTCGTTTAAAAAAACACCTCAGAGTCAATTTGAAGTGTATTTAAATAGTCTCACAATTCACTGCTATTAGAGAGAGTGTATGAACAATGGTTTTTTTTCCGTTCAAGGATCGGAAAATATAAACTTAATTGAATACAACATGCGCAATGTTAAATAAAAGACACGTCATCAGGTGAAAACTTTACTGCATTCCTCAAACGCTGAAAAGTGACAATTTTTTTTTTTTACGTCTACATAGCATAACCGGAAGTGATACCTACCAACTACATCGGCAACAATAGTGGGACTGGAAATGCCTTTCCGTGGAAGCTATCCACATATAAACAATTCTAAAATATTCTACCTAATTAGTAAATATTTTACTGCCTCTGCCTTGGTATTATTAACTGGATCTATTGCAGACAGTATAATTTTGATAGTTGAATTCAACTAGAATAAATTCAGATACAAAAATGACTTCTAGTTATTAACACTCCGTCTTCCATTACAAAAACAACACACCGGAGAAAGTAACAGTTAAGAAAGTATATATAATAATATAGAATAAAGAACAAGTGAGATGACAATGTGCCGATATACAGTTAGCCTAGAGAACGGAATGGCAAATAGTATGTTCCGTTCTAACGAGCCGTTCCGCTGCTATGGCAACACTGCTCCTCCGTCAAATTGCTTCAGCCATTACTTTCTTCTTCTTCTTGAAGGCTGCCTCCTTGCCAATCTTATATACAGACCGTTGTACGCCGCGGCCTCCTCTCATCCTACGGTTTTTCTTTTTATTCCCTATACTTGGCCTATTACACAGAGCATGTTAGACCTTCACCAGACCTCAGAAAGAAGCTGCTGTAAAAAAATAATATCACGAGGGCGAAAAAAAATCAGCCGCCAGTTTGTCACCTTAGAAGAGGGAAAGAATCTTTAGTGATCACCGAGAACTTATAACCTGGGATCATTCGAGAACTAGGTAATAACCAAAAGGTTGGAATGAGATTCTAACTACATTTATTGCCTTGGTTCACATATCCGTAGTTCAATCGATCTTTTATTTTTTCCTGGGATTTTTAACCCAGAATATTGTTATCCCGTGACCCTTTGGGGGCCTATAGTGTGCATATGCGGATTCCATTGCAGTTGGGATTGCTGCACCGGGCAACCCACCTTGGTTTACATTTAGTTACAGCAACGTTTTTTTCTTGCGAAGAAACACATTACAATCACAGCAATGCTACACATATAGAAACACTATGCTAGATCATCCACTGTATGAAATTAAACCAATGCACGCAAAATTTACTAGTTTAGAGTACACTGTTGAAAGTGTGCACCAACCACAGATACACATGATGCATCTCCATTGAACGATTTTGTCAGTTTAAAGTGTTCGTTTTCTCGGCATATGATTTCGAAAATAATGCTTACAAAGGCAACCCAAAGACGGTCTACTATCCACAACGTTGGAAAAAGGTAAACTAAAAGACGTGAGTTCTTTTGCCGCGCTTACGTGTTGTTTTGAGTTTTAGAAAAGCACCAGAACACTAGAAATACAGGACTGGGGGGGTAACAGATTAATGATTTCGATCTGTACTCAAATTATAATAAAAATCAGTCATTTTCGATCGTTGAGCAAACTGATAAAAATGTATCTTCGAATAACAACGAAAAATGAAATATTCATTGCTTTAAAAAAAAAAGTACTTCACATCATAGAATAAAACCAAAAGGGAATAATAAATATCTGTCATGAACTTTGAAATGAGGAGTTAATCTGAGAGCTGCCTAAAGTCGGGGGTGAATCAGGGAACGCAGTCTAAAAAATACAGAAACTATTTCAGTCAAAGTTTCTTTCATTTCCCGACGACCTGCTTCAGGTGCTGACCTGCCCTGACCACTCTCCCCATTCAAGTCTTTCTGACTTTTCATTTGTTCTTTGCTGACCTCTATTCCTTAAGCCCTTTGTATCTTAGGATTTCTAATAGGCCCTCATTTCACTTGCTTCTCTCTCAATCGCAATCCCTTCTCACCAGGCTTGACTATCCATACAAATGTGAACAGTCTTCATAAATTTAGATTTCATAAAAAATTGTATACTGACAGATTTTTTTCTCTTTTTAAAAAGTAAGATAAGGTTGCTACATTTTGGATAAAAATCAACTTTTACAATGGATTTAAAAAGTTGTTTCGTAACTTCTTTATACCTCAGACCAAATCCCGGTTCTTATATGACTAGTCCCTCAAACTTCATTTCGTTTTGTTGCCTTATGGCATGTAAACATATATCTAACATCAATGTGTGCATTCGGATGTAAATGAAATCTTGAATAGCTTGTGAGATCTGGACGTCATATATCATAGTAATCCGAGGTGAAGTGGAATATTCTTTTATAATTACGAATCAGTCGGATATGGAAACATTATAAATTTCTATGAGAACTATCCTTTTATATACCGGTACACCACTGTCATGTACCTGTTCCAAAGCAAAGCCTCACTAAAGCGATAACTAGTTCATCAACTTTCCTATTAAGATCGATTCACCATAGAGATGAAGGAACGTTTAGTGCAAATCAGCTCACAATTCAGGATTCACCTGAAGCATTAAACCTCGCGGTCAAGTCACATACAACGACATTTCATTTTAGATGCTCACTCGTCAATGAACAATACCGTTCACTGTGCTAACATTATTCAAAATCATCATTAATTTTGACGAAGAGAATATCAAGATTAAAAAGACATTGGGTTTTATAGAATTATTCCCTTGTTAGAGGTTTTTTACGATCTCTATCCATACTGTACTTTTATGTAATGAATAGCAATATTTTTTTAACAATATTCTATTTAACCGCAACAGTGGTTCGGTCAAATCAAGTAAGGGGTGCTCCATTCTTGGGCGATTGTTGATCGATCGCGACTCGATCTTGACCGCAACATGTAGTGAGCCTACTCTCATTGGATTTCGTGATTAGCGACTTTAATTTTTGTCATGAGTTGAATTGACCGCTCGTGTGAATCGGTCTTTAAACGGGTCCTACGTCCCTGGATTCCAATCCTGACATACATCAATATTCTACTTCGCACTTATACTAATGAGTGAAACCACAAAAATTAAAAAAAACCAAACAATAAAATTCTTTGGTATTATGTGTTGATTAGTTAAGGTTTTTTTAACGGCTCTAATATTTGCGTTGACGAGTCATTTCAAAGTCAAAATGGTTCAAATTTAAAGCCTATTTTTCCAGATAGGGGTGAAATCGGACAGAAGCTATCCTCCGAAAGCACTTGCTACTCCACAGGCATTACCACAACATTCGGGACAGGATGCGATCACGAGAGAGTACACTCAGCGCACGGCCACGGCGGGCTCAGATGAAGATTACAGACATTGGCCCGAATCGGCCAGCTCCAAAATCAGAGGTGTGGTGCTAACTTCCAAGATTAAATCATTCAACTCCAAAGGCAGTTTACTGGTGCTCATATTGAGAGATGATGGATGTAGGAACTCAGGAACATATACATGTGCTTAAGCACGAAAACGGGCTTGCCTAGGCATGTAATAATCAGTGAATGAATTCTAACCGTTGCATATTGCGTGCATGTTAAAGTATTTGTATATACTGGCTCATACTGGCCCAAGATACATAAAAATTATTTAAATTTCGTTCTTAAAAATTGTAGATCAACTTTATAAGTAGTTGTTTACTTATTGCAAGAGCGTCAAGTTTATTGACGATATTACCTGAATTCATCAAAATATTAGTTTTTATTCTGTTTAGGTGTTGTCCAAACTACATATAAATTTCACAAACATTTAGGAATTTATGACAAGTGTTTCGAACGTTTTCGTTATTTTATGACGAGTAGAATGAATTATGAATATTTATTATGCTCGTGTGAATTATACTTATATATAGTACCAAATTGAATATAGGGCATTATAGTTAAACAAAACTGGGATATTATCTATATAAGATTCAAATATCTAAGTGAAATGATGTTAACCGGAATTAAATAAATAAGCGGTAAATCTTGTAGGGTAACTACTGCATTTTATTTCGAAATACCATACAAAATCATTCACACGTCCTAATACCACTAACAAGAATGCTATCTACACAACCCTATAATTTTTGTCGGAGGTTATACCGGCAATCATCACGATAATTTAATTAAATCCTATAATTGAGCCGTCATCGGAGTCCTCTCATCTCCAGAGCGTCTGTGGCTTCCACAGTGTCCACTGCTACTATCTACTAGTGGTTCCAGAAGTGGCGTTTGGGATCTCCTTCGTCACTTCTTTCTTCTTAAAGGCAACTGTCTAATCTACCAGGACACATAAAATTCCACGTTTCCGTAAACAAATAAAATAATCATTTGAGATATTATCGGTTCTATTTCTGTGCTGAGGTTAATGTAATCCAGGTAGGCTGGAAGATGCAAGAACACCACAATTAGTTAGTGGTTTACTTTATTCTAAAGTACTGAACCACACGGTTCACAACTACATGATACCTGAAACAATAAAATTACGAATGTAATGTTTGACTGACCTATGAACTTAATAACATTTTTTGGGAATACAAACAGAAAAGGGATACATTTTGTTGGATTTGAGTTTTCTTTTTGATCATTTTAACATTAATGCGCAGGATTGTGACTTTTAATCACCATCGCGATTTATAGAAAGGCAGTTAAAAAAAAGAAAAAAAAGTCTTAAGGTATTAAGGTCTACACCTTATATTTTGTCTTATGTTCTACACATTTTACCTAATGGTCCAACTTGATTTCGATTAGTCTATTTTAATATTTGGACCTCCCTCATTTAAAGCAAATTTCGGATAATTATATACTATGTTATCATGAAATATTTCGCCATAACTTAGCATACGTACATGCCGATATATAAATCTATCATATTAAAACAAGCTTACGTTTAATTTTCTTAGTGTCAAAATATATTTTCGTCTGTTTGTTTAACCCTAATTTCGCCCTTTTCTGTGAGAATGAACCTTAAATCGTGCGTGGGGTCTTACTAGAAAATGTGCTCCCAGAACACAAATGGTTCACCACAAAGCTCAGCCGTCGTATAGGCTCCATTCTACTTTCTATTCATACCGTTTTTCAAACGCCATTGCAACCTGTTTTTCCAGTTGTGATAATTCCCACGTCACTGGTGACATTGCCTTCCACGGCCCTGTGGTCCTGAACCAAGGTTTACAAACAGGCCGATAGATTTCCCAAGTACTCAACTCTTCGAAACCGACTTCGACTTCGCACACGTGCAGTGGCTGAACGATCTCTTTCATTAATTATCCGGATATATTTCATCTACCATGACCCTGCTTTATTCGCCCATCGGGAAATAATATTTTTTAAAAAAGATCTACAGTAGCGGTCAAAAGTTTTTGGCCACGGATTTTGAAATGATTTTTTCGGTGGTCAGCAACAGATTTACGCCTTATCACTCTATCAATTTTTTGAGTAGTTTTATGAGGCCTTACATAGCTCGGTCGGTCCCAAAATGCACTTCTTGAATTATATTTTTTAATAAATCACTTACAGTATTTTGAACAACTTTTAACATTTTAACGTTTGAAGATTTTCTTCAAGTGAAAAACTAATAATTCATTCACGGACACTTGTATGACGAACCATTTTAAATAACTGAATGAAAATATTGTTTTGTATTACCTTAATAAGGATTAGTGGGCAAACCAAATTACATATAATTACTCATCGTAAATAATTTTCTTAATTCATAAATAAATTTGATCCATCTATTATTTTTTTACATACTTTCTGAGTATTAAGATATATTCGACCTGTCTGGCCACTTTTGACCACTACTGTACATAAGAATATAACATAACGAAATTCATTGGCCCAAGACGTAAAAGATAGTGTGTCCATTAGCCGCCTGGCATTAATTAGTTATAGAAAGGCATACCTGGAGATAGTTCAGTCTTTTAAGGAATTTAACTTATGGATTATAAATTAAGGAGTGAGTTTTTTTCCCCTTCTCTTATAGTTCAGCTATTCAGATATTTCCTTCTGATATTTTTATTAAGTACACATTAAATATCCTCAAAATGCAACCGATAAAATTCTTAGACTGTTACTACTGCCGAAAGATTTAAAAAATCTAATGTGAGTGTAGACTAAAATTCAATTTTTGTGATTCCATGAGCTCTGTCCCATTGGACCTGAAGTGGAGGAATGGATATCATTCAAACCTGACAATAACCTAGATGTATTGGAAGCACTGGCGTTAAACTTTAAATACTGGACGAGTATTGCATTTTTTGTTCAAAACTTTAATAAAAAGTCACACGGACGAGGGACGGAACGAGATAGTCTAATTGGAAGAGGATTTGAATTGCAATCAGAATCCCCGTTTAGGATATCTTTTTGTGCGATTTAACTATTCATTTTTATTCCAATACAGACCTTAAGGATATTTTTTCTAACAGCCACATCATCACACTGTAACGATTTGCCTGCCTATTAGTCATAATATTATTGTACCACTAAACGGACCATGTTTAGGCTAATAGTTGATACGTGCTGGGGAAAACTTTCTTTCCAGTCCAATCTAACTTATGGGTGGTCATGAGGCTGGCAACATTTGTAACATCAGTTCCAATATCTTGATGATGATGAACTCGATCCATCCGCTGTCTGCTCTTCGGCCGATATTCCTTGATCAGTTGGGACTCTTTTGTTTACATGTGCTACGACTCTACAAATATTTCCTGTCTAACTAAATAAAAACTGGTGGGTCAATCAAGCTGGAAGCTTGGTGCTGTGAGGATCATCATTGTGACTTGAGACGTCGGCGGCAGTATCGATGACAGACGTTCTCTTAATGACATGCCCACATGACAAATCGACAGCTGGCTCGCATCACAAAAGATTAGGGTTCATTGCTACAGGAAGCTTGAAAATATATTGCGATACTTGGACGGGCCCAACTCGCGAGAAGGGAGAGAAATAAATTGTTTAGCCTCATAGAATTAGTTAGCATTCCTTCACCATGTAAGTATCTTATTTCATAACGTTAAAATGACGTGTCCATGGATCACGGTTTTTTCGATCACGGCGTGGAATCCAATCAACAACTGAATTGCATCGAAAAACAATTAAGTGATCGTGGGGTATCAAATAGTTACGGGCTTTCTACCGTTACTACCTGTAACTTTGTTACTCTCCATTCTTTAAGTGATTATCATCATCGTTCCCTTTGATGAAATGACAATTTATTTATAAAATTTTATAGACTGCACATGCATTCCGAGGTAATTTAAGAATTGGAATTAATTCCAGTTTGAAAGGCAAATTTTACTTCTTTTATTCAGCAATTAAAGAAAATTGTTAATTAACAAGTAGCTGTCTAATTAATTACCTAATTACGTTTTGCTTCCTTTCGATACCCCTTTACGTTGATGTTTCAATACAAAAATGTATACGGTATATGGTAATGTTTCGTGAAGTTAGATAGAAATTTCCATACCTCATAATTATCCTTGCTCTTCAATGGCCTTTCTGTTTGCCGCTGTTTTCATCCATTTTAACTAAGTCTCTTAATTTGTACGTAATTAAAAAACACAGAAGTGGAACAGAATAACATAATACTTTATTCAAATACAAATTAGAAGAGATTTATAATAAATGGCTCAACAACTCATGAAGAGGTTGATAACTAGTAAACATAACATGAGGGTTAAAGAGACATTCTTATTTAAAATTCTTATTTGTCATTGTAAAGGTAAATTTCGAACCGAACGCTCTCTGTTAGTAAGATCTGTAATCTAGTACCGACCTAACAACGGCGCCGAGCGCTCCCTAGCACAAAGATCGCAAATTAAGCTATGGTAGGGCTGAACGTACGTAATACAGTTAAACATACTATGTACTTAAATATGGAGTATATAACTAGTGTGAATATACTAGTGCTCAAGCCCATTATCTTCAAGAAGAAGAACTTAATGTCTTTTTCATGCTAGAAATTGAAAATTTTACCTTCCATTCGAATAAAGTCATCTCTAGCCGGTGGTGAAATAATCTGCTCATTCTTAAAGCCAATCAAGGCAAGAAACAAATTGTGGATTAAATATCTGCAAGTGTCTTAATTTCTTGCTCTGTCCTTAATTGTGTCATCATCCCAACGATAGAGTTAAGTGATTGACTTGGATCCCACCCCGATTGTTTCAAGGGGAAATAGCTTCTATTGTGTATTAGTTTCCTGAGTTTTTCATTTGCAATACAATAAAAAATATTTTTTCACTGATTGAGAAGAATCACTCTTTATCCGTCGATTCTGAAGCATGTTTTCTGGCAAAGTAATTGACTGCCGGCAAGCTTGGGCCCTTGGTCTGCCGGTCAAGAAGCATTGTATTGTATTCCTGCTGCTACGACTCAAAACCGTGAAGGACGAAACATATCAATTACTCCAAGAACCATATTCGTTACGCCAATTCTATAGTTTCGAACAAGGTTGCCTCACACTTTTTTTGTTTCCTCAATTGTCTTGTATTCCATACAGGTAGAACTCCTTCTATGCCTATACATGTACATGAAAATAGATGAAACAGATAACGAATGTACAAACATGAAAATAGACGTTCATAGTTGTCCCATTGTTTTCTGAGCTCCTTCTGTCGTTACAGATTTACGCACATTTCTACAATAAGACGCAGTCAAAACTAAAATAAAGTCAGAACAGAGTAATTCAATCCGATAGGTATGAAATTTCATCGTTGTTTACCAGAGAGGTTCACTGTTGTCAAGATGGCATTAATTGCCTTAGAAAAATTCCTGTGAGAAGAGTTTCGAATCAAGGACTGTCGATAACGCGACGTAGGGTGTCTAATAATTATTACGAGAGGTAAATTCTAGAAGAACTGGTAGAAATTATACGTCAACATTTTCAATTATATAAAAGATGCTTTGAATCTAATACAAGTTAATATATTCTTTATTTAGGAAATAAACTCCAGTAATCCTCTTGGGATATCTCTGGAGAATTTTCCGAAATATGTAAAAAAAACCATACATTTTTAATTACTTAAAATCGGCCTCATAAAATAGATGCCATAAACACATCGAAGTGCATTTAGTTGTGAATAAAATATGACCAATAGGAACAAGATAAGACTAATAATAATCTCAAAATTGAATCATAATTAAATGCGTTAAATTCACTATAAGATTTTTTTTTTAGTAACTGAAGCATCCATCACATGTTGAATCTGATGGGTTATTAACGATTTGACAAATTAATGACGCCAACAAGCAAATAAATATAGTTTGAAAACCGTAAAATAAAAGTTAACTTCATCACTCATCTGATTCAATTTTGATTGTATTTTTCGGAAAATTTAATATCAATTCATTTTTATGTATTTTCTTGTGGTTTGACAAATAAAAGTAAGTATTTTTGAACAAAAACACCATTAGGTTTTAAAAAAATATTCCAATAAATTCATCTATAATTATTAATGTGTTGTTACTTTATCTTCTAAGTCATTATTTATATTTTACAAAATATATTTTATAACTACTTTAGTGTTATATTTTAGTGCTGGTTGTGAAGTTTTATATTTATGAAATAAAAGTACTTCTCTCCCCTGAAAGTATCCTCTGTTCCTCAGTCAATTTAATTATAACACAAAATTTGTTGTCAAAAGAAGGGTGAAATGCTTTTAAACGAAGAATTCTAGACCAAGACGTGCATCCCATCCCCCCCCCCCCGGTCCCCTTAGGAGTAGAGCCTTAAACTTTTGGGCATTTGATTCAGGAAGAAATGAATCGCAAAAACATGATTACCATATAGGTAATGTATTGAGGCATATTTGTTCAGCATATGAGATATATGTTGAGTAAGAAGGAAAGGAGAGGACGGAGGCCGGCTGGTCCACCAGCTGGGGTAGCCTACCGTTAGCGCCCCGATTCCCAAAAGGTTCTTAAGTGCGGGGTCATCGCTCTTTGTAATTTCCAAACTCAAATCACGAATATGAATTATTCTCAGATAACAGTGATTGGTATCTAATAAAGATAAGTATATCTTGAAAAATATTGCTTAGTATGACTACGTGAGAATGATTAACCTCAGTGCCACGTTGTCCGCTAGGAAATCGTATTTGAAATTGGATATAGTAAAACAATTTAGAGAAAAAAGGGCCACGGTCTAAGCCGAATTTTTGGAATTAATCAATAATTATTAATATTTACACAATAATTTACAAATCACAACCATTATTAACTTATGTATCTTTTAATTGATATACCATCCTCAGTCGACGTTTTGCCTATTTGTGCATCCTGAAGGCTACAATTTAGAACAAGAGAAATGCATTTACACACTTAGAAGAACAATTAAAAGTTTTAATCATTGAATTCAATAAATAATAAGATTTGATACAGTAAAAATGGTATAATAACAAACCTGTAAATCAGTGATAAACCGAATCGGTTTACAGCAAAACAATTTTTTTTTTTTTTTTTAAATGGTAAATTAATATTGTATTAGCAAATAACTCTGTTAAAACAAAAAGCATCTCACAAATCTGAGGTGTATAAAAACTTACTTAAATAATTCAAAATGGAAAATATAATTTACATGTGTTACAAGCAAAATAAACTTTACAATATTATAGAAGGCTATATAAGTTAGAAAGAAATATTAAGTACTGGCTAACTAAAATTAGAAGATAAATAATAATTCAAAAGTCAGAAATCACAATTAATTTTCTTCAAGTTTCCCGTAGGTCAAAAATCTTAACAGAATACAAGCTATACCTTTCTTGTTTCCAACCTTATTATTTATTAAATTGGGTGTTTTTTTGCTAATTCTTCTTATTAAATATCTAAAGTTTCTTGTTCTAAAATGGCAGTCCTGAGGATCCTTAACAAGCGAAACGTCGACTGACGATGGCATATCCACCAGCATACAAGTGTCTCTATTTTAACAATTTTTTTTATTAATTAAATGACATAACAACCTTGATATAAAATACCTCATAGCTTAGTTACTTGATGAAAACCTACATTAATGTATTTTATTTGCAGAGTTTTTTTTTTATGATTGTTGACTTAATTAATATAATTGAGAAAAATATCAATTTATGCTGAAATAATTAATATCTATTTTCAGTTCTGCAGTTCGCAAGAAGAAAACAAGGTATTTAGCTAGCATATTTTTTTTAAAAGTATTAACGTATTTTGAGAGAAGGTTATGCTCAATGGTGAGCGGTCTTTTCTTAAAAGTTTAAATTATCAATGTTTGATAGGATTTTATGTTAAGAATGAGACCCCTGTGTGAGGGAATACTCATGTTGTAAGTTGAAATTTCCGTGACAATCATCACAGCACATTTGGAAAATAACTCAATATTATGGATCGTTCGAGAACTGTCAAAATCACAAGGAAGCATGAGAATTTAATAAATATAAAAAGTATGACTTTCTTTGCAAAAAAAAATGGTGACTGCAATACCCTAACGAGGAAAAGACCTCTCCAATTGAATTATCTCTTTAATGCCTTCTTTAACATTGGGATCCATAGCACAGTGAATTTGTCTGTACAAAAATGATATGTTAAAATATATTATATTTTCTTGTGATGCAACACCAAAGGCAAATTAGCTCTCCAGGACTTAAATTAGGGGTCGCATTGAGTCCCTGTTTTTTTTATTTTGTTTTTCTTCTTCATATTCCCTTTATTATAAATAAAAATAATATTATATTCTGTAAGCGCATCTTCAGTCTATATAATTTTTTAATCATTATTATGGTTATAGCTTAGGCTATGCTCAAGGAACACTCCCTGTGTTTCTATACTAGAAAAAGGGCCATTCATCTGTGCTCACCGTTCAGAGAGGTCACCCAAAGAATTCATATTTCACACATGACGGGATGATGAAAATAATACAATTTCCACTTCTCCGATTATTAGAGATTCTTTTTAATTATCAACTACTTTATTATGATAAAATTATAATCTACCTCAATGGGCAATCAGTAATTGTGATAAATGTGTTCATTCATTCACTCGCTCATTCATACAGAATTTACAAACAGTCCAGAGACCTCCCAAATCCAAATGGTTGTCACCTCCCTTGCATGCGAAAGAGGAAGTGGACTCTTGGGAAGTCCCCCACGCTCCTCCGTCAGCCACGTCACCGGATACGAGCCAGCGGAGGCTAGCCCAGAGCACGAGAGCCGCATACGCTCAGGACATGATTGGCGAAGCTGGCCATTGCCAGGACTCCTACTGTTATGCATTTATAGCAGGTCACAAGGACGCAACCGTTTTAGTCTCCGAGGTGGATTATAGGGATGAGTGGTGCAGTGCAATGACTGTGTTGGGGGATTAGGTTGGTTGGATAGGTTACTATGGAATTTCATGAGCTTGGAAGAGATGAGTTCAAGAATGCAAGGTATATTAAGATCGTTATGAAGGGTTTTGTTGCTGACGTAATAAGGAGCATTTACTATTGTTCTCAGGACTTTTGATTGAGAGGATTGTATACGCTTGATGTTCGACGTTTTTGCTGTTTCCCATAGCTCTATTCCGTATGCCCAGATTGGCTTCGTTATAACTTTGTAAGTTAGTAATTTGTTTTCTATTGAGAGATAGGATATCCTTTGAAGTAGTCTGTACATTTGTCCAAAGCGTCTGTTTAGTTCTTGTCTTTTTAGCCTCGTATGTGGGTTCCATGTCAGCCGTTTGTCAAGGTGGAAGCCTAAGTGCCATTCTAACTTTGATACAGGGAGAGGAATGGAATGAAAAGAAACTAGTGGACAAGACTTGCGGCAGAGGGTGATATTAGAGATTAATGATATCATCAATTGAATGTGGAATATATATTAAGAAGGTACAACAGCAGATTATATTGACCAATTTACTTTTTCTGTGCTTTCTCAATCTAGATCAAGGATGGTTGGCTAGCAGCTCTGTTGAAATAATTATAAGTCTACATAATATATGATATAGGTGTGCTATTTGCTGTTACACGCTGTATTTATGCTTGTGTAGTAGTCAATAAAAGGGTAATGTTGCTTAATGTGATGGTACATCATACAATCAATGCGTGTCTGATGTTATGAAGAACTATGAAAGAGTTATGCTGTCAGGAAGGACATTACGATTAGAAAAGATTATTTGAAATTTATTTTTTCCGATGTTGCCAAAATACAGTTGATCGCCTAAGGTTTAATGAAAAAATAAGTAATAAGGCGTAGTGAGATAATTAACTAAATGAGATAATAATTAAAATAATAGGGAGGTAGAAATTTTCCGTTTATAAAAAGTTAGTTTTTGATCATTCAAAATTAACGTATGTAAAAAGTTATAGTGATATCATCTCAAACATAAAAATTGATGTTTCTTTTTCCCTAGAATCTGCTTACTTGAAAATTAAATTAAAACTTACAACACTTCAGTTATTTTCGGATTCCAAAGAATTTTTTTTATATTAGACTGAAAATATTTTAAAAGATATAAGCGTCGATACATATTTTCGAATGACCGCGGGAGTACCGAAAAAATAAAGTACCGAACTGCTGACTGAATATTCTTGCTGTTTAATGTATTGTTGGTGTTTTTTTTGTAAGTTTTTGACTTCAAGGCAACCATTTTTTGCTGATTCTGCACCAAAAAATTAAAGGCACAATATGCTTTTTAACAACACTAAGAACAAATAGTAAACGCATAGTTATAGTAAAAACGCCATTTTTTTAATACTCCGATAATTATCAGCTAACAATCGGAGCTTCAAAGGCTCATTGCCAGAAACTCCCGGAGACATTACAAATAATTTTCAAGCTGTTAAAAATAAAAATAAAATAAAACAAAAAAAAGTTTTATGTAAAACTTAAATTAAAAATTTTAAACATAATAATTAAAAGTGAGTATTAAAATTTTATATTTCGACCAATGGCACGTCAAAAACAATTGTCAATTTTCAACCAGGCAGATATCAGGTATTTGTGAATTTAACAACTAATAGTATTTGGGAAACGAAACTTATGTTACACACTTTTATAGTATTTAGCCCTTATTGTAGGAACTACAGCGTATAATTCCTTTCTTTTAATTTTGTTGGAAGGTTATGCATATTAACAAATGCACACCCCTCTTTGGTCTATCCAAAATTTATTTTATACAAGTACAACGATTTTTGCGGCTGCAGCACACTTTTAATGTATCTTATGATCTAATTGATAAAATATGAAATGAAAGTTTAAATAAATAATAATTGAAAAGAAAATATTAAAATTATAATGTAACAGATCTGACTACTTAAGAACAGGAGACATTATTTAATCCTTTAATTTTAAATTATTTAAACATTCATTACCTATTCTATCATTTTATTTCTAAGGTACTTTATAATGGTGGCATAGTTGCCCAAAGCGATATTGGCCAAAAGTATAGAATAAATTGTGGGTTGACAAGAGGGAATTGTACATTTATATTTTTTAATTTGCGTGGCGTAGTCCATACCTAAACATTTTGGTCAACCTTGTGGAATAGTTTATCGTTGTATAAAATTAGCTGAAATATTGCTACCTTGGGAAAAGTTTGGCCAGATCGGTGTATAAACTCATATCATTGTGTGGATGTAGTTATGCAATGGTAGACCAAGTGAGATGCTTTGTTTTGAGTAATTTGTCTAGGAAGTAAGCAGTTTAATACCACGAGGCTGTTTGTAAAAAGTCAAATTACTCAAAACAAACTTTGTGCCGCTTGGCCTACTGTTGCGTAACAAACTACACCCGATTGGCAGCCTTCAGCTGGCACATTCTGCTTTTCTAACGATCCCGCATCACTCGCATATTCGATTATAAAAGAATTGCACTCCTTGCAAACCGTCCCAACTAGACAAAACAACCCATTGTTATCTCTTGATCGACTCTTTTACCTTGTGGCACCTTGACCGAGGCGTTGTCGCTGAGTGGTCTACTTCTACTATAATTAGACTAATTGAGGGTTAGGACCCTTTGAGCAGGATAATGGTCAGATAGGTATAGTGGGCATATGGGTCAGCCCATACCTGACGTAAGTGGCCCCAGCCTGGAGTGCCCTTCCCTCCTTTATTGGAGCACACTGCTTTTTTTTTATACCACACCTAATAAGGACCTATTAAAGATGTCTTGAAACAAAGTTTAAATTGTATTTCAGTAATTAATTTACTCAGAAGGCTTTTATATCGATGAGAGCAGAAAGAAAAAAATAAATGAAAAATGAAGGTTGTCATTGAGAAAATTTGTAGACTAAGAAATGGAAGTGTGTGCTGATTGATGAAGGTAATGTCCAAATGAATGAGAATTTTATATTGCTTTAATTGCTGGTTGTGGGATTACATTTACTAATAATTATTAACTAATAACTAGTAATAATAAGTGCATAATGGTAGGGAACTGGAATTGAATTTTTATTCACATGATATATTCCGCTTGATGATATGCAATAGGTCGTTACAGACTAACAATGAGTTTTACTGTCAAAATTAAAGTATTACTCACACTTTACCATATTTTAATCAAAGATATGTTATCTTTATTCTACAAAAATAAAGCTACTGATTAATGAACAAAATAGATTGGAGTGATATAGTCCTGAAAGGTAGGTAGGTGAAAGGTGGCTAGATTAGCAATGTTATGAGCAGGAGGAAGATACAAACGTGCGACAAGTATTACTTGCATGTTGTTGGTAAGTGCACTATGTTGATACTTTGTATTTTTTCAATATTTGTTTTTTATTGGGGGTTTTCGCCGGTTTTTAACAATTATTTAGCTCTAGTCAGATTAGTTGGTAATCAGGGTAATGATTATTTATCAAGAATCTCGGTTCTGCAATGATAACATTTTTTATTGTATACCTACAAATAATTCCTTAATAATTTATTAGAATAGTTTGCAGAAAACAAAATTATTCCGATTCCTATGAATAAAAATAGTGTCAGTTGACTGATTTATGACTGGTGAAAAAAAATAAATCTTATAAAAAATAGGACATATGAAAAAAGTCAATGTAAAATAAAGTGTGAACCTCTGTTAGAAAATAATAAAACCACATCAGAATATTTAACTGCATTTAGCAAATAAAATCATACATGGATCCACATAAAAATAAAAAGGAAACAATATATGAAAACTCTATCTAATGTAAACCATTAGGATGATGATGAAAAAGGAAATTATGAGATAAAAAAGTACATACCAGCTTAATAATTTACAATAGTGAAAAAAAAAATACATGCACGGAAATATAACATAATAACTAAGTCGCTCTCAAAAAAGCAAGGGATGAACCATGACGGATATTAGGAGGTAGAGACTTTCAGTGGAGTGAGTGAAGAAAAAACGATCACGTACTGCAATTTTGTGGAGAGGAATATAAAGGTCAGAGAGACGGGTTGTTGTCTTTCGGGTGTAGGCTCTCGATTTGAACTGTCAAAAATTGTATATATGGGGGTGATGGGAACTAATGGTTTGGAAATGGAATGAGCCAAGGAAGTATTGTGCACAGGAAGAGGAAAAGAGTTACCTTAGCTTGGCGTAGATGAGGGAGCGAGCCACGAAGACAAATCTAACAAAGCAGATATATATGTACGATTAGTAATTTTTTATGTCATGAAATGATTGGGAAAAACATAAGAAGATAGATAGAGAATGAAAGAAAAGGCAGATGAAAGAAATTTCGTTAGGGGAAACTTTCGGAATTGAATGCATCCTGGAGATTAACCTAGCTTAGCCTAAAATGAGGGCCAAGACTAAAATCAAGATCTACAACTCCTCTATTTTATCTACGAGTTATTTTTCTAAGCCTCAACATTTCTACGCTTGTTAGTGACTCGAGTATTGTACACCATAAGTCCCCTCAAATACTAGTAATTACAATTTTCATCCTATATTAACTCTAAATCACTTTAGATCATCCTATCGATCACTTTAAATGGTAGACTAGTTCGCAAATTCCTCTCATTCTTGACACCATGGGTTCAGCTGTATTTTTAATGGAAACCACAAAGCAAACAACCATCATTATTATCATTACAACAATCATTATTAGGCTTCTATTTGTTCAGATTTATATTGACGTGAATAACAAACTGATCCTTCCCAGGGATGGGGCTTGATCCTTCCTCATGGTGAGTCCTGGCTCAACTTTAATCATAAGGCTGGACAATCGGCCGGCTTGAAATTCTCACGACTAACGCACAACCACCTTCACAAAAAAAATGATTAATAGGATACAAAAGCTCTTAGCCGATCAGGGATTTTCCCACGTTTTGATGGGTCAGGGATAAATTATCTTCCTCTGTTTTAATTCAGTCCAACGTCTTCCGTCAACTGAAGCAGTGTTTCTTTTGGAAATATAATTTTTCAAAATGATGATAAATAGTTATAACTACAGATCAAAAACACTAGTTTTGTTCAGCCTCTCAAAAAAACCTTACGCAAATCAATTTGACTAGATTTTCTTTGACCCTTACCAAATGCATTGTAAGAGTAACATCCCCAATTGCCCCCCCCATATATATTCCAATTATTATACAGCCATGTTTTAGTACGAAAAGACATTAACTAGGATTGGAGGGGCATGGGTACAATATTATCTAGCCCATGTATGATATAAATGCGATAATGAATCGGAATTGAAAGATTAGGGTTGGGGGTAAAGCTATGGCTTTAATTTTGAGTTCACATCTGACATTAATTCTAATCAATATAAAGTCAAACGCGAGGGTCATTACTATCCTCCATCCAGCGTTGTCATTCTGAATTGCCATTGGCCCACAATGGGGATTCGTTCCCTTAGTTTTCCAAAGTCTTTTAGTTTTATTGTTGGTACGGTCGTGTACCTTCCAACACCTTGCTCACTCGAGAAAACCTTAGAATTCTTTGGTTTCATGCAGGGTGCATTATTTTTTACTGTCCTGAACCGTGCTTAGGTAAAATCTGTAAATAGTTAGGGATTAAAATGTTTAATTGAGTAAAATCTCCGTTATCTCATGATATTTGTGTTTCGTCGGAGTAAGGCGTGCGTTTAATATTGGATTTCCTAAAGACCACACATTTATTTAGTGCCTATTGCTCATTTTAGTGACTTTTATTCTATTCGCCCAAATCATTGGTTTTTTGGTGGCCACCTCATAAAAGAAGGGGTTATCGGTATTGATATATCGGTGATTATAGAATTGTGTCTAAACTATGAGACATTATATTGCACTTCGGCAGAAGAGGTTGTCAAGGTTAACTATCAGTGGGTGCTAATTCATGTTTAATACCTTTCAGTTCGGTTTGTTTGATGGGGTTCGCGTCCTCTTTATTTTTTGGAATCTTTCTTCGTCAAAAGTTATCATCATCGCCTATTCTCGATATGTCGGCGTTGAGCCGCATTGGGCCGATTCCCGTTAAAAGTAAACGTGGGCCCTACAGCAAAGGAACCGGTTCTAAGGGGTCAGCCAACCCAGAGCGGAGTTACCTCTCACATACAGCTCCCACAGCCGTCTAGCCGCTACCAACCATTTCGCTGGCTTATGTAACCAAAAACACACAACTCCTTCTTGCCAAATATACGGACAGATAGCTATTTGCAATGCCTATCAACTTTCAAAAAAACAGCTCACGGCAGCTTCTGTGTGCTGCCTTTTTTATTCTTCGCAACGTTAACAAAATGAAACGGGATTTATGGGTAGACAAATAAGGCTTTCAACCCTTCAAAAATCGGCCCGAAACCCGGCATTTAAAAGTAAAATTTTGCAGTCTAAAAAAACTAAAAAAACCTCTAAAATAACTACGTTTGATTACATTTCTTCGAACTTCTTTATATATTTACGTTACTCTGTCATATTTCCTTGTCACAAGCTATTATGGTTCAAATCCTAGACTGAGGTAAAGTTTCTGGAAGAATCACTCTGGAGATGGTGCTTTGAAATCTGCCAGAAAGACACACTGAAGTATTCGTGAATTTTCATAATGATTCAGGACGACATCGCTTTTTTCTGGTGACCTTTGGAGAACTTTATCAGATGTCTTCGCGGACCTTGAGAAACATGATTAAGATATTACAGTTAATGGACATTCACGATCAACAAATACTGAAGGAAAAGCTAAGAGAATATGGAAGGGAATGAGCTCTGGTGGTTTTCTGATTTCTTCTATGCCGTTGAGACAAAAAGGATCTCCTGATATGGGTATTCCGTGATGGAGACTTGAGAGTATACCATAGGGCATAGAAATTGGGAGAGAAGCAATGAATGGAATAATCAGAGGGAACAATTAGTAGAGCAGGAGAGCTTGAAGTGCTTAATATTTGGAAAGATAATGTAATATCACACCATAGAATGTCATTAGACTCCATTTTCTTTAATTAGATTGGTTGAAATATCATTGGTTTAAAGACTTACAAGATGTTTAATGACGTATGGTTCAAAATAAATATAATAGGTTTGGTATGATTGATTAGGGACTTCCCATCAAAGCAGTCATTCTAAATGAATAAGGGAAAAATATATTTTTATGGGACTGAGTCCCCCTTGGCACGATTATGATTTTTTTTTTAAATTTCAAAACCCCTTTATTTATCAAAATTTTTACAATTTACGTCGTCTTATTTTGAAGTTTAAAATAATAAAACTAATTCCTCGGGAGGAAGAACGTATGTAAATATACTTGGTATCAGTAAGCAAATATACAGTGTCTGCCTGTAGGGTAAAAGGGTGATAAAAAGACGGGACTTGAATATAGGAAGGGAAGGAGCATGACAAATGGAAATAGAGGTTTGAGGCTAGGGAAATAAAGCAATAAACCTTTTTCTTACGGGAATTCAGAGGTAAGGTTTCTGGTGTTCCAGACAGTCTAACAAGATTTCTGGTGTGTGAGTGGGAGGTTAAATTGTAGGAAGGTGAAAGTGTATGATGGATTCTTAGAAATAAGAATTAACAAGAGGCTGAGTGAATTGAGGGTAAATAATTCGCCAATAATACTTGCTACTTGATGTACTACGTTATGTAAGGTAATAAATCGTCGTTCTTAATAAGAGTTCGTAATCTGCTAAGAGTTGGCCTTAGTCCATTATTTAGAACGCCATGTTTGATCCAGACCAGAGGTTGGTTTATAGCTTGAAAATCGGATAATTTTATATAAAATATAATTATGAATGCATCAGCAAAAGAGAAAGTATTTTGATATCCTACTAAGATATAAATTTTTCCGAGGGGAAGGCCTTAACTAAATTTTCTCCCTCGTAGTACGAGGGTGGTCTGAAAAGTTTTTGACCTCAACATGAAGATAGCAGCAGTTGTAAATAAAAGCTAGTGAATTTCGTTGTTCATCTGTTGACAGTTACTCACCTAAGTTTCAACCATTTTGGACGCGCAGTTGTTGTGTAACAGTCGTTTGAGTGAGTCGATGTGAGTGTTTTTATGAAAATGGACAAAATCGAGTATCGAGCTGTCATTAAATATTTGTTTTTGAAAGGCAATACGCCTACGCAAATCAAAGATGAGTTGGATTCTGTATATGGGGACTCTGCACCATCATTTACCACAGTGAACTTTTGGGCAGCTGAATTTAAACGTGGTCGTAAGAGCTTGGGAGACGATGAACGTTCGGGACGTCCAAAAACTGCAACTACCGACGAAAATATCGCCAAAGTTCACCAAATGGTGCTAGACGACCGCCGAATTAAAGTGAGAGAGATAGCAGAGGTTATGAACATGTCAAAATAACGTGTTTGTCACATATTAAATCAGCATTTAGAGATGAGAAAGCTGTCCGCGTGTTGGGTGCCACGTTTGCTCACGTTAGACCAAAAACGTGTTCGAATGAACATTTCTAACGCTCAGTTGGCGCAGTTTAGGCGCAATAAATACGAGTTTTGGCGCCGATTAATTACTGAGGATGAAACTTGGATACACCATTTTGCGCCCGAAACAAAAGTAGAGCCCAAACAGTGGACTGCAAAGGGGGAACCGGCTCCAAAAAAAGCAAAAACTGTTTTTTCGGCTGGGAAAGTGATGGCGACTGTTTTTTGGGATAGTCATGGAGTTATTTTAATTGATTATCTTCAAAAAGGAAAAACCATTACAGGACCATACTACGAAAGCTCTGAAACGAGTTATTTAATTATTAATTAAATTAAGTAGTAAATTCAACTCTACCAAAGAAGCATAAATACTGGCTTTTAACATTATCCATGACTGCTTATTTTATTGAAATAGTGAATAATTCTGTAGAAACCATTACACCCCTCACTTTCATGATAAATACAACAATAAACTGATTCTCGCTCCTAACAAATTGTGAGAGACGTCGCTTAATTCGCCTATTCTGTCGCCCGAGACCGGAGTAAATTCGGCAGCTCTAAAGAAAAACAGCTGACGCAGACATCCCCAGCGATCGTTAGACCAAGTCACCTGGCTCCGTTCGGCTGTCGGCTGACCGTGAACATCGCTCTACATATCCGAGTGAGGATCCAGGCCGCTCCACAACTGGGTTATCTCCTCCTCCTCCTCCAGGGTACCTACTGTGTACTCCCGGCTTCGGGGCTGGAACCGCCATAAAAGATTGGCCAATAAACCCATCGAATATCTGGTTCGACAGGTCCGTGAGCAGCCACGGTGATAAACATGGCGGGACAGCAAAAAAAGAAAGCTACAGTCATTTTGTATAACAGCTAAGTAAAAACTATCTGTTTTTTTTTTTTTTGTTGTACAGCCAATCGAGTTCAAACAGATGCGTTAGATATTTTGTCCATTTTTGGCTTGTTTACGATTCTTATATGGCGAGACTTCAGTTCCCAAATATTGATCATCAAATGGTTTAAATTTTTCATTTGAATTGGTAAATTCCTTATTCTTTGCCGCAGGTATGCCAACCTATTCCGTATATATTGGAATCGTTGCAAAAAGTTAATAAAAATGGTGCTGTAGTTTGTTAAAAGATCTTAATTATAATAGTGGTTTCTGTCTTGAGTACTCGATTGCGAGGGAGTAATGAAATTACTAAAATAAGCCTCTTCGGATAAAGAAATGTCTTACTGACCTCGGCCCTTGTATTTGATATATAATTGGTGTATATGGTAGTACATATGTGCTTTATATTGCGATGCACTAACACGCAGGCAGGTCCGGCTGTGAACTAGGAGTGGTATTTCGACTCTGTTGCTTTTGTAACTACAAATAATTGTAAATAATTCTCTAAGTAAACAGAATTATAAGATCAAGGTGAACAGCAGTGGTCTATTAGGGATAGGACACCACCAATTTTTATTTTGAATTAATTGGCTAATTAGTGATATTTGCTAATTACCCTTCTATCACCCTAGGTCCATTTATCGATATTACAATTCTTAGTTTATCTCACTATAACCAACCAACTATCCACAATTAAAATAATTTCTAATTTATAGTCTCTCCACTTCATGCCCTAATATCACGGAATGTAGCAATTATAATTATTGAAATATTAATTTGCCATAAAGTAATTTTCGTTACGAACACTGGAGGTTGCATTTTGTTCATGTCAAAAAATCACGGGCGGCTTGTTAACATATAACAGTTCTTTACAAATAAAAATGCTCATTTGCTTAAATTATTATAATGTCTTTTGCAAAGTTCGAAAAATACTCCAGGAAGTTATATATAGATATATATCCTTCTTTCCGTATGTTAAAGTGTAAAAGGCACAAAAACGATTAGTCGTTCCCCTAATTTTTTTTTTCGGATTCACTCATTATATGTTTTTGGAAATAAGTTATTTGAATAAATTGGTTTGACACTTTTTTTTTCTTCTTTGTGAAATTACAATTCTCTTAATGGCTCATTAATACACAATTCCAGTTATAAAAGTGAACGAATTTAATTCACAATATCCTCGCTCACATTATGACTCATTGCAGCACCTAACCAACCCAGTGTTTAACACTATGGCCCCACCACCCCTCCCGCATCGATGGCAACAGACTGTTGGGAAAAAATCAGGACCAGAGTTAGTGTGTAAGTTAGTTTTTAAGTTTGGTCAAAAAGGTGAGCCCCATCACCTTATTAATCAGTTTAGTCCAGTCACGTATAATGTGTATCATTATACTTGTTTACTCATTATATAATTTTTATAAAATAACAAAACCTGTATATAACGTAGCGATGCTACAGGAAATACACAAATAATTTGTAAATAGATTCGCCTGAGGATCTATAATTATCTGTAAATTTAAAGGGGCTATGAAAAAAAAAAAAAAATTCACAGTATCCATGGCATGAGTTGTGGCATACACCAGTCTTCAACTTTCTACTCAAGATCAACGTTAAACGCTTTCGTTTATTTAGAAAAGCAATAAAATACACGTTTCTAACAAGGGATTGCCATCGAGCGATTAACTCTTAATAGTACTGACTGATCTAATTATAACTTGGTATGAAAATGCAGAAAGAAATCGAGTGAGTTCCCAAGAAGCATGGGACCAATTACGGAACCATTAAGGAAAAAAAAGTACGCGCTCTGTGCGCCCTTTCAGAGGGTCTACTTTCACCGGCAAAGGGACGGCCATTTTGTGGCCGAGATAGAAACGTGCCGACTCAATGGCGTTTAAACTGAATGCGGTTGCTGACGCACGGAATAGAGGTACTCTTCGACCGGACAATTGCTTTGAGGAGAGCAAGTCAGATATCCGATGTCAGTCCACTCGGGTCTGTACCAGTAGAAAGCTTTTCTAGTCTACGAAAATGCGGCAGCTAACACATCAGTCGATCAGCTTAGCAAATAAAACCAATTGTAGCTGGCAACAAGACATTCTGTGATCTTGTGGATTGTAAATAAGAGGAGAGCCCTCACTGCTAAGTTAGGCAAAAACTATACCTGACAGTCAGGCTTAGCAAAATTACTAAATCCTTAGCACTTGATGAACCACTTGGTTTTGTCGATACTTTTTGATACAAGCACGTTGTCCTCTCAGTATCAAACTCCTTTAGCGAGTTTCTGTAAATTATTTTAATTTTTTGATTGCGATATGCTGGGTGTGTTGTAAGCTAGTCGGCGAGTTGAGTATTGCCTTCTTTTGGTGAACCCCTAGAAAGTATTCTATAAGGGCCATGTGTAAATCTTATTGGCCAATTTCTTCATCACCACAGTTCTATACAATCTGATTTTATAATTTCTGGTTACTGGTCATCATTTTTAGTATCTGATATTTTCATGCGGCCAAGGGCTGTTTTGATCAGAAAGGACTCAGGGTCGTGGACTGGTCATATTGAAATAGTTGAGTACTCTATGATTATTAATCTTGGTGCCTTCAATTTTAACTTGGAGCTATTACATTCACATGTACCTGTTGTTATGTTACAGGGATTTTGATGAGATATTGTTGATTGATATGATACCAATGGCTATGGTCACTTGGTATGTTCTTAGCAGTCTTAAGAAATTGCTAACTTGAGGAGTTAGATAACGTTTTCAGTAATTTATCCCGGGCCATTTACACATAATTAAATCTTATGATTAATTCAAAGATCTATTCATAACTAATTAATAACGGCTAAGCCGCTGTTCCCGTCTAAAGGAAAAATTTTAAAGATATCTTGCTTCTCAGTCGTAATTGGTTTTCGGTAAGTTTATTTGTATTTTTCATGCTAATTCAGTGCAATAATTTTATTTCTGGATACGTAGAGTGAAAGGAGCCCTTTTAAGGCAAAAGGAATGATAAACAATTAAAGTTTTTTTTTTTTTAATGTAGCAAACGTTTGTGCTATTACAGAAGAATTTGGTGAAAGGCAATACCAAGTCGCTAGGATTGCGGTAGCAAGGGACCATAACTGAAATATCATTCCACTTTATAAAGAAATCGGACTCAATCTTAATCATCTTAAAGGCAAGTCAATTATCATCAACTAGATTTTAAAGTTTTATGACCAAATAGGATTTGTGCCACTTGTTTTAGAACTTTTTTGTATTTTACGACTGCTTGATTGATTGATACTTACACATTATTTCATTTAGTACCAGCGTAATCACTTTACAAAAAAAAAAAAAGAAGTAAGTCATTCTTGTAGAAAAAGTATTTGATAAATACATGTATGTGTGTATATGATTAATATGTATCTTAGGATATAAAATGATAAGACATAGAATATAAAAGAATTTACATAATACATAATGATGATAGTAACGATAATTGACTAGTTATATGACAGATAGAAAATCAATAAAAAAGAACTATGAAATTATCTGTCAATGATCAATTATAAATTTTTTACCGGAGGGTGTCATGAAGTCTTGGTTTCAATCTTATATTTGAAGACGGAATTGAAATTTTCTATGTTTGCTCTTTCAAAATTTGTGGTGGTACTTCATGAATTTCAATTTGATAAAATCTTATATTATCTCAATTTTTAAGTCTTGGTAAATTTTTGTATTTTGACGAACCGAGGAGCATTCATAGCAATCCTTGGAATTTCATGGGTCTCATACTTTACAACCGTATATGAGCAGAGGTCTATGGATGGTACGAATATTAAAATGACAACATCCAGTTGCAAGTAACATTTTCTATTCAATGGGCTATAAAACTCCTAGCCTAGAATATGCCTTGGTATGTTTTTTATTGAAATGATACTTCTATTTAAAACGGCGATCTAGATGGACTCCTAGGTACCTTACAGCATGATATGAATTACTCAAAATTACGGTGTTATTGTTGAGAGTTTGCTTAAGTGGATTTGAAGGGCGGCGCAAGGAACATTATTGCTACACATTTTCGTGTGTTGAGAATAATTTTCCACTTGGCAAAGTACCCTTCCATATCGTCCAGGCTGATCTGAAGCCTATACCATGCCTGGTATATATATACTATGGCTGGTAAAACTCTGGTAAAAAGATAATAGCTAAATAAAAGTGGTGACAGAACAGAACCCTGCGCAGTATCTGCATTAATACAACTAGTTAAAGAGAAGTGGGTTTAACTCTTACGGAAAAGGTTCGTTACTTGAAAAATAAATTAAGAATTTTAAATAAGGAAACAGGAACATCATTTTCTTAAACTTACAAGAGCCCGGAGTTCCAGACTTGGTAGAACGTTTGATGAAAGCCTAGAAACGTGGGAATTGTATGTTTTTTTCATCTCCCAGCCGTTATCGTTCAATCTTGATGGTTGGTGTGAAGTTGATTGCAGGTACTGGAACCCAAAATGGATATCATAAATGACGAGGAGAGGCGCTTTTTTAATTACTGATTCCAACAATTTGCGTAAAATAGCCAATAAGCTTATCGGTCTATAGATTTCTATTTCTTGGAATACTTTGGCTTCATAGATTGCATGGCTTCAGAACAACGATGATCTTACCGTATTTGCATTTTTTTGGAGAGTGACCAAGGCGCATGCAACGTGCAAAGTATAGAAGCAATTGGCGTTCCCCCTTTTTATATTGACAGTTTATTAAATTATTATTATTAAGTAGTTATTATTAATAAGTATTAGCCAAAGACAAAATAAACTGTCATGATCTGCAGTCAACGAACCAAAGAATGTTATAGAGATTACAATTAAGAGTAAAAACGTGCTTTGAAACATCCGCAGAAAGTGACTTTCATCGTCAAATAATGCTATGATCGCTCTTTCCTTGATTAAGAATTAATGAAAGCTGAAGGGTGTTACCGCGAAAATAACTGAGGATAGGGAATTCGAGTGTTTGACGCAAGGCGGAGACAGCTCCATTTTTCCTACCATTGGGAAACAAAAAAAAAATTTTTTTTAAATCAAATTTTTAAGGTTACTTAAAACAGATACTTTATGTAGTAGTAAATAATTTAGTATTATTTAAATGTAAAAAATCTGTGAAGTTCGTAGCGACTCGTTTTTGCATCAAAGGCAATTTTGAGTTGGCTCAATTTATTTTTAAGAAATGTACATGTACTTACTCTATTTTAAAACGTAATTAAATCGCAGGAAAAATATTTGAAACCGAAAAAACATCTTTTTTTTTACTCAAAAAGGTAGAAAATGGAGCTGACTCTTTGTTGCAATCCGTTCAATGGTGGGTTGTGAGATTCTTTTGTGACTCTACGCTTCTTTGAATTTCGAAGAAAAGAATGAGAATAGAAGGAAGGTAGACCAGAAATTATGGATATAATAGCAAAGTCCAAAAGAGTGGCTTTTGCATTCAAACAGGTACGAGCGAATCGCCTTTCTTAAGTCAGCCTGATCTACAATTCTGGTACAAATAATTTAATGATGGAAAATACTAAGTTTTCACAATCATTTAATAATTATTCAATAGATTTTTAAACAAGTCTCGTAAATAACTCTTGATATAGCTTCTTCAAAATTAACACCCTTAATTCTGTTGTTATTAAAAAAATAATTTTTTTTTCATAATTGATATAAACGAATTTGAGTCGCAAAAAATGAATGGGAGTCTCATTCTGCTGAATTTAAGTAAATATTTCATCCGTTAGTGAATTTTTCTTCGTATAAATAAATCGAGACACTTTAGCGGAGTCCAATCTGTTACCTTTACACATATATGAAATAGACAATAGTGCTCTGGGAATTTTTATATCGATAGGAAGGAAAGCTGTGAAAATAATATACACTTATCAGGTTATCTGTAATTTAACAAATGGGTGAGGTGGTAAGGGATTCGACCTATTTATTACTCGGCTGAACCGCAACAAGTGGTGAAAATCGCTTTCCACTAGCAGCCTCAAACCAGCCAGTGGAATCTAGCGTTTTTTTTCCCCGTCTAGGTACTAACTAAAATCTACAGAATGAAACTGGAAGATTTTTTTTCTTAGAATCATTTGATATATTTATTTAAAAAAGGCGGTCACAAGCAGTCCATAACGGATTAAAATTGTCTTTTCTTAGTGATACCAGGTCGAATACCTACGAAAGCACCCCTAAAAATCATTTAAAGCGTTATTTAAAGAAAATTTGGTGTTTTAAATATTATTTCCAAATTTATATCATTTCATCAGTACATAAGGTCATTTCTTGTCATGGAAAACGTTATAAGAAATTTCTTTTGATGAAAAGCTATCTTCCTTACGAATTGTAGTGATGTTGAGCTGAAATACTACATCTAATCAGGAATAGCATATTTTTTTTCAAATTCTATGATAATGAGCCAAAAAACACAGCGGAAGTAGTGTGCTTTTATGATTGCGCCCACACAATTTTTTTTTCGGTGCCCATTGAATAGAACGCCATAATATATTTTACTACCTATTATCATCATAACGACGTTGAACAAAACGAATAAGTACAGCTCTTTATTGTAGACTCAATACTAGATTTAATCAAACAGAGCTTAGTTTTTATCCAATTCTATGATAATGAGCTAAAAAACACAGCGGAAGTAGTGTTCTTTTAAGATTGTCAGTATATTTTTTTTTTCGGTCCCAATTGTATAAAACGCCATAATATATTTTCACCATTACAAAGTTGAACAAAACGAATAAGTACAGGTGTTTACCGAAGACCAATGATAATTTAAAAGATGTTGCTGGAAGACTAAATATGGAAACATCAGCTGATTATATATTCCGACAACAAACAAAGTTTGTTGAAAGTGACACTATTCATGAAATTATAAACAGTCTATTGATGCTTACAAATCATTCCATTTCGTACCACAAAAATTAAAAGAAGTATTTATATATATCTTCATTTCCAGCTCGGTTTGACAGAATTGTTCATGGAAACAACAACATATAACAAGAACAAACTTTATGCAATTGTGAAGATTCAATAACCTACAGATCTGCGATAGTTTTCACTAATTTATTTGCTTTCTACCTGCATCTGCTTACATTGTGCACATCACGAAATGTTTTCATTCAAGATGATTTTGAAATTGAAATTGAACGAGTTAGATTGAAACCTGTCATGGACATCGTAAGATTTCCAATTGTTACTAAATAAATCGATTTATAGCTTTGGGATTTATATCGATACAAAAGGAGATCTAGGTGAATGATATTTGAATCTTAAGTCATCATCTTATCTTGAAACTTTACGAATATTACGTGAAAGCAACTTTCCTATTTTTACTACCTCACTAATCATAAATCGATACATGAGGTATATCAGAATCGATATCTTCAATACTGCAAGTAATACAACATCCATGATAACTTTCACCGCCCTGGATATTGTATTCTGTTTTATCATTATTGCGTTCTACATTTGGGTAATATTCATTAGCATGATCATGCCAATATTGCAAATGACGGTATTGCTTCGTGAATGCAAATTAGAATTAAAATTTATCAGATAGTTGAGTGGTTGTTGTGGGATGGCCGATGGAAGGAAAGACTATACACTTAAAATAAATCAAATATTTGCTTCCTAACAGAATTATTTTGGCTTTTAATTAATATTAAACGTTTTCAGGCGTACGGGGCTATTAATAATGGTCTCTGAGGGTTTAAATTCACTTCAATAAGTCTTCTTCTAACAGTTTCTTCAAATGCTGCCACTCCCCGAGTTGTAGGAAGAAGTTGAACAGTCTTAGTAACAATTGTAAACCGATTCCGAAGCGTGCGTAGTATAATAAATCGGTCATCATTTGACTCTGTCACTCGCAGCCGACCTGATCCGGGTCTGCGACTGCACAAACCTGCCTGACGGTATCGTGTAATTGCTCTCCGAATAGTAGTTTCAGGTAAACCCAATCCACGGGCTGCCAATCTTTGGGTTCGACCGCTTTCCACTAAAACAACAACATGGCCTACTTGTTCGACCGCAAAACTCACATGAAATTAAAATTAAAAAACATTTTTACAAAATTTTAAGAAGATCAGCTATTACACAGCAGGAAATGAAAATATAAATTTCTGTTTATTTATTGGCTTATCTCTGTATAGTTCCTTATCACTGAAAAAGTTTTATTATCATGAAATAAGATTGAAAGCCAAAATAATTCAATTAGGAAGCAAATGTTTGAATTTATTTAAGTACGCTGCTTTTTTTGTGGGGCAGTGACATAGTTACGTAGTAAGTGTCCTAATATGAATTAGGGAGTGAATATTTTAATTATATCTTTTAATAAACTGGCACAAGGACCATCTGTAATAAACTTATTTTGTGCGTTTCCCACGTAAAAGAGTTAATGAATTATAATGTATTGATGCCCATGCGTGCGTGACGTGCAAGAGATGGGATCAGCAATCAGTGTCTCTGCGATAACAAAATAAATAAGCAGCAAATTGTTACATTGATTCCTAAATTACAGGATTCAGTGATAGTCGGGATTGCAAAAAAAAAGAAACATCAAATTATTTCAACTCTGTCATTAATAAATTGTGGAAATCCCACTAGTACACAAACATGGGACTCAGTTTAATCCTTGGAGACACAAGTATTGTAACATAATTGAATAGTAATATAAAAAAGATTGTTAGTTTTGTACCTTTCAATTCTAAACACGAACAAATTTTGGTAAGCTCAAAAGCTAAGCCCTGAGGAGATGTTTAGACCAATGGTGGGAGAATTGGCGTGGACGTTTTACATTATGTTTCTAAATTTAACCTTAAGGAATATGAGTTTGATGTACTTGGTAGTGAGATGCATAAAAATGAATTTAGTATAGTTAAGTATCATTTTTGTGTGAATATAAAGAAGTTTCAGGATCAATATAATTGATTAATTAGAGGAGACTGGGGTTAGTTGTAACCCCAAGTAAATAAAAAAAGTATTTTATTTTGCAAAAACAAGTACGAGGGCTTTAGGTAAACATTGAACATCATTGAACAAAAAAATTAATTAATAACGAAAATTTATTGATGATTAAAGCCAAAACTTTGTGTTGTTATGGCTTTTTATCAACAGAAAATATTGTTTGCTGAGTGCTGATTTGTATAAAAGGATTGAGTTTCTGGGATATTTGTCTCCTCACACCAAAGACGATCTTCGAAGTACAGTCACCTCTATAATTAATGGTACTACGTAGCTTTCTGCGTTGAGGTCAATAATCTTCCCGGGATATTTGTTATTTCACCAAGAATGTCAACTATTAGGTATATGGTGCTTTCGCGTCTCCCACCTTCATGTCTACTGCTGTCCTTGGAATATGTTGGATTTATTGATGAATCGTCATTTTGAGGTGGTTTAGGTTCTGTGGCTCCAGCATTGGATGTTGTATCAGTATTATTGGCATTCCTTACAGCATCTTTCCTTTTTGACAATGTCTGACCAAGCTACGAAAAGGAATCCCAAATTCATCTGATGCCTCGTGAGCTAGACTTTTGCCTTCAATATTCAGAGCTTCTATAGATTTCTTCACTATCTCATGTGAGTAATTTGCCCGTTCGTTCTTGTTTGGATAATTCCTTGTCATAGGGTTCAGAAAAATACGACATTAAGTTGTTAACAATAACAAACATACACTAGGTATGTTGGTTTATTTATTAGGTAAGAACCTACTTCACCTTTGGGATATTTTTTAAACTAATAAATAATAAGTAGGTTCCTACACATTCATCCTTTTATATTTCTAACCTATATTCTATTGTACCAATTTATTTTTTCATTAGTTATTTTCAACAACAACCTTCATTGCTATAAAATTAAAATCAGACTTATTAGTTAGTTAAATAAAAATTTTGTAAATGGAAGTGTGGGGTGAGTTTGCATAATTCACTTGCCCAGTCCCAACGAACCCGTCACCAGAATTCCAATTAATTCCAACAGCTTTTTAAAAACCAAACGGCCCCCCGCCTTTTCACAAAATGGAAACAAAAGATTATCCCACTCATCAATCACAAACAGTTATTGTAAACATCGCAGATCCTTCTACAGCTTCACCACACAAAGAAAGCTTTCCGTGAAAAATTTTACTTAGCTGGCAGAAAAACAGAAAATTGGCCAACTTCACTCGTCATTGGTTTCAATCAAACTAGTCACATCACCCAGGCGACAGCCCTATGACACCTTCATGGTAGAATTGATAAGCTGAATGTCCACTAACCTCGGTCTCCCCTACTATTGTATGTGCAACAAAACCCTTCACAATGATCTGAATATACCCTATATTCTTGAACTCATCCCTTCCAAGTTCATAAAATTCCATAGTAACCTATCCAACCACCCTAATTCCCTAGCACAGTCATTGCACTGCACCACTCACCCCTATAATCCTCTTCGGAGATTAAAACGGCAGTGGCCTCGTGACCTGCTATAACTAAGTGATAGTGGGAGTTCTGGCAATGGCCAGTTCCTCTAATCATGTCCTGAGCGTCTGTGGCTCTCGCGCTCTTGGTCAGCCTCCGCTGGCTTATCCAGTGATGCGGCTGACGTAGGAGCGTGGGGGACTCCCCAAGACTCCGCTTCCTCCTTCGCATGCGAGGGAGGTGACCCTTGTGGACTTGGGGGGCCTCTAGGCTGTTTGTAAATATTGTATGAATGAGCGAGTGAATGATGAATTGTAAATATAGTATGAATGATGACATTTATCTCAATTACTCATTGCCTAATAAAAGGCAGATTGTAATTTTATCTTAATAAAATTGTTTGAAAACTGAAACTATTGTATGTAATCCCACTGGTTTATCTATTATGATCGAAAAAAATTATTGACATGGCCAGGATTGGAACCTAGGGCCTCCTGATCTCCTGTCTAAGCCGCCCGGGGGAACCCTAATTAAAATAAGCCTAGTCTATTAAAATATCGTCACCCTATTGACTGACTTTTCAGAGATTATATGGGATCAGCTAAGAAGATTATACATTGACTATGGTTGGGGTTTGGAGGGATATAAAATGCTTGACCCGAGATCCTGGGTATCAGCCGATATTTTTCGTTTTATATTCACGATTTGTTTGTCTATTCTCAACATTTGAATGTTCCTCGTTAATGATTAAGACATGGAGAGTTATCGCTGTACCGCAAAACATCAAAGCCATTCAAAGGATCCGCCTTATCAAATAGCCAGCTGGATATTCTCTTCAAGATAACAGGAGTCCATCAAGATCCCTTTACACTTTATGACTTTTCATCTGCCCGCTTTCCCTGGGGTGGGATTGAATGCTAATAGTGGCGACCTCATCAGATATAAGGTTTCAACTGTGCATTGTCTTAGCAGTTCTTATTGATGTGCCTATTGCGACAGGTAAGCCAGGAGGAGGGCTCTCGTCTTGAAGCAATCCGATTTCTCAAAATCCGGCCGGAAGTGCAGATATCATCCCTCTTCGAGAGGCGTGTTTGTCGAAACAAAGGTTCCCTTGCCGAGGCCAGTGTTATTGAAATCACAGATTGTTATGAAAAATGAATGGAAAGAAATTACTTCAAGGCTACGACAGTTTATTAGCTGCTTGAAATATACGATATGTTGGTACAAGGTTTTCTTATAAACGTTTTTCTATACCCGTACAGACCAGTGGATCCTATGTCTGACCCGAATTGGTGAACAGAGTTTTCAGTTAGAATTCCGCCCTAAACGTAAAATAAAATATGGTATGATGTAAACCACACTGGAACTAAATGAATGACGCAAGATTATTATATAGTTATATAGTATAACTAAATGAGGAGACTCAGGGCCTTGAAGTATTATAGCGTCATAGGATATATACTTATATTATACAAATATAAGATGGAGAAAATAAATTGAATCTATAATGCAAGACTTCCTTTGTCAGTTACAAAAACAAGTGTTGACTTGATTGTCGGTCAATTCTATTGTGTCGATAATTGTCTGGTGGGAAGCAATACGTGTGGAACAGAGCTCAATACAATTGCTTGGTCCCTTCAATCAGAGAGGGATCTTGCGCGATTCTGCTTTAAAATTGTTTAAGGTTGGTGGTTTTTGTTAAGGTCAGTATAGTGTAAATAAAAAATATCAAAAAAATGTTTATCATGTAATAATATGAGGATATACCTTGCTGCTAAATTTTTTCTAATATAAAATTGAAAACTACTAGAAAGAAGCATTAATGCAATAAAACATTATGCGGTTTTCACAAAGACGTGATGAAAAAATGATTTTTTTTTTTTTATAAAATGAGTCTTCATGTGTAATTTCGTGTTCCTAGGTCTAACGCGGAACATGTAATCAGGTGAACATGCCAACAAATCTTTCATAATAAGTCAAAAATCTAAGTTATTCTCATGAAATATTTAATTTTAGCCATAAGAGCTCCTAAATAGAATTAACTGATGATGAACGTAAAACGCTATTAATAGTAATAAGATAAATACACAATTGAGCAACTCAAACAAATATATAAATGTAGAATAACTGGATTTTAAATTTTGGTGACTTTTGTTACTCGAAATGAAAATAAGTATGCTTGTTTGCCGAGACGCTGTGAGAAAAATGATCAGTTATCGAAAAGGTCGGCCCCTAAAGGTCAGAGATCGAGTCACCTTTCTCCAAATGCCAACGGTCAAAGTTCAAGAATTTTTTTCTTTTCATCGAAACTGAATTCTAGCATGAAAACTGCGTTCACAACACCGTCCTGCCATGTATAATCACAGATAAACATCAGGTCTGTTCAGTAGCGTGATTGCAGTTTCACCGCACAGTCTCCTTCAGGTATCCTTATCGCAAATTATTTCTTGATTGAAAAATCAACGAAAGGAAAAATAAAAAAAGAAATGTCTTCGGTAAAGATGGGTACGTGGGTCTCGCTTGTGGGTCATTACCCGCCAGTATAAAGAAGGCACTGTTGACACTCCTGCGATGAAAGGTGCAACTTTCCAGTAAACACCGAGAAGTAGTAGCTTCCAGAACCGACGATAAAGAGGCAGCCAGCAAAAGATAGGATCCAAAGTTTCGAGACTATTGTTCAAAAGTGATTAGAAAGTTTAATGAACGCAAAGACAATCGGCTATTAAAGTTATCTCATCTTAAATGTCGTTCGACCCGACTGGTTTCCTATCCATGTTATCTAACGGAGTGCGATCACAATTGGAATCAATCAACTCAATCAGAAAGCTAAGCGAAAATTGATAATCGTCTTTTTATTTTATTTTACCGTAGTTTCAAGAAAAAAAAGTGACAAGTTAATTTAATTACATTTATTAGCTCAAAACTATTTCGAATCAAGAGCGAAAATACTTTCTTATTCTGTCAAATAAACATAATATATAGTGTATTTATAATATAATGTATATTATATAGCGTGATAATGCATCAATTTTTCTTTATTCAGGCTACAATTCACACAAATAACATACATTTACATACATAGAAGACATACATAAGCATACCAAACTCTTAAAATAATAAGAATTGCAGCAATTAAAAGAGTAAAATAACTATTGTACGTAACGAATTGGTAACCTAACTGTAAAAATAAATTAACATGCTAAATCAATATGACAAGATGACAAAAAAAAAAGATATTATTCAGAGGTATGAGTTTTTATTCTTTTTATTGTTTGCAATCTTGTTATTTATTTCAAGCGTTATAAAAGTGGTATAATTGATGTTTTAGGTCAGAATTGCAGTCTTAGGGATGCCTGAATAGGTGAAACGTTGAGCGTAGATGTGATTCAAATAATAAAATATTTGTTCGGAGAGAGTTCCTAAAACTTACACTCACAAAATATAAATATAATTATTTAGGTGTCTCTTTTTTTTTTTTAGTCCTTGGGTATTTCTAACTACGGTCAAATAAACTTCCTACTTGCTGTGTTTCATCTGTGTTGCCCATCTTAACTGAGCGCGATAAGGACTTGTATTTGTCTAGGAATTCTAGAGAGAAGTAAGCACAAAAGCTCTCTTAAATTGAACAAACATAAGGAGATAAAAGCCCTTATCATCTTGGAGCTGTTTGTTCAATTTTAAAACACTGACTTTTTACGCTACAAATTCCTCCAGTTTATCAAAAACTTGTTCCTCTACCTCTATTGCCCGTACCAAGGTCTACATCGGCTTCTGTTCATGCTCGTAGTTCTCCTCATATCTGCAAAGAAGAATTTTCCACCAAAAGGTAAATCCTCAAAAATGTATCCAACTAGACTCACTTCAAGGTTTTGTGGTATTCTCGTGCATAATTATTCACGGTCTGTAGAAGACAATCTCAGTCATCGCCAAGACTTTAATATTCATTGTTTAACACTTTCCTTTCTTTTATGTAATTTCATTTATCAAGTATTACTTTCATCTTATTTACTATATTGGCAATATATATGTCACTGTTACCTGCATTCTGTTAAAATACCCATTGCTCATGTGAGTCAAATCCCTGCTGAGAGAAGTACGTTTTTTCATTGCATCTCCCAACAATTTACATCCATACCAGTCAACAAGTGGCGCTGAGGTTTGCTACAAGCCAGCCCAACCTCTTCATTTCGGACCATCCGTCCTAACGACGTAACCATTTTTTTATATTTAGTTATATAAAATGTATACGTAAATGTTTCCCCTACCTATTACTAATCCAAAACGTCTTTCGCGATTGAACCTTACCATGACACAGAACATTTCTTGAAACATTTCTTTACAAGGTACAATACAAGGATATCCAGCAAGCAATGCTATGAGAGACAACCGGGAAATACTTGGTGAAAATATAATAAAAAATAACGCTGCATATTAATCAGCCTCTGCCGCTGGACCGTGGGAGTATTTAAACCACGTCTAAAGAGTGAAACTACATTGCGAATGTGGATCAGACTTTTTTCCTCTTTGTCGGGCCTTTGAAAGCTCTAGGCGGTAAAAGGAAGAGGACCTGGAATACCCAGAAGAATTTCACCGCCTGCTAAATCCGTTACCATCTATCTCTTGCACAGATCCGGCTGGGAGGATAGCGCTGATGGTAGTAACATTGCTGTTGACTTCCTAGAGCTGCGTCTTAAAACATTTTCCTTGAGCTCTGTGCGGAATGGGTAGCACATTACAATTACATATGTATTTTGGGGGAAGGGTGGTAACGAAAGAAAAAACGTGTAGAATACGTTTTGTTTGTTTAAAATATATTATGCTTTAAAATGCAAGGAAATTAGTATATTAGAATAAAAAAAAAAATAAATAAAATGAAATAATTGTTCTTAATGGTTTTCGGCCAGTATGGAGTTTTTATATTAAGAAATAAAACGCTTTCAGTCTTTCCACAGCTTTATTGCTATATACCCGGCTGTTTTTGATAGCCAACCCCACTTGTGATGTAGTTACCATCAGCTTGAACCAATGAGGATGAAGGGATAGTCCGTCCTCAACGATCAGGTAAAAATTAGTAAAACCGTGGATACACGGAATGTGTTTTATTTCTTAAAATAATTGTCACATTTACCGAATACCATTTTTTTTTTTTTGAATTCAAAGTACGAAACGCACTTAAAGCCCAACCGACAACCTTATAGTCTGCGCATGTGCGTTCCACATAGGGTGTTCCCCCCCATGTGATGATTTGTCGTGACGGTTTCCAATACCTCACTCATAAAACTCATTCTATAGTGATCTGATAATAATTAAATATAGACTCAAAGGTGAAAGCAATAATACCAATCAAACTAAACGATCAACAAAAAAGGAAACTTTACTGTTGTAGATCAGCCATTTTATTTAAAAGTTGTTCCCTGCTTTTTGTTCAACGCAAAGAGGGAGGGTACGGTCAGCGTTTCTTTTTTGTTTTGTCTTTCTCCTTCCATGTACATACATGGAAAAATAATTCAATCGATCTGAATTTTAAAAGGTATAGTCTAAAGCACTTCGGAATATAATAATTAGGTGTGTATTAATTTGCAATAAAAAGATATGTGATAAAAACAATGTAACCCGAATAAAAATCCTGTACCGTTTTTACAAGTATTTCAAAGTGTTTAATTATATCTCAAAAGATATTCAAGATTTTTATTTTCACGGCTTATTATTAAAGACAGTGGATTAAAAAAAATTAATGACATTTCAATTAAATAAGATTTAATGAATAATATTTCAATATCTATCAAAAGTAGATGGTGATGACTTTTTACTTTGATTTATTAATTTGGTGAAATTATTTTTTTTTTATATTTTGGCATTTATTATATTTAAAGGGACTAGGATTTAGATGTAGTCATGGATCCCCTTCTAGCTCAAGGAAAGTTCCGTGGGGAGTGGGTCTGGATGAGCAAAGCAAGGTGATAAAAATTGAGTGCCTACTTGCCATATAGTAGGAATGGGCATTTATGTTTCTCTATCCAAAAAATTAACAAATAAACTTAAAAGGAGATGTTACAATTGAAATTGTGCGGTACACGTCTGATTCGAATTTAACAAGTTTATTTGGGTCACTATATTAGCGGTTGAATAAATATTAAATGTCATAAATGTTATTTTATCGTTTGAAAGTTTATTAAATCTTTTGAGTAACACAAACTATAATATTAATTTTCGGTTTGAATCAAAATGTTGATGTGTCTAATTTTTGGATCTCTTAGCCTCTCTTCATTCATCCTCAAGTCTACGAAAAATATAGGAGAATCAATGATTCATTTTATTATTTTAGCTTTAATGGAAGAGAAGAGGTTTAATATTATACGTTGACAAAGGTCCATGCTTTGATTCAAGTTCTGTTGAATTGTACAATACTTTTCACCCGTTTGATAGGCTGTGGTTGATTACCGAGTACCTCGTATCCAATGTCAAATCGTTGTGCTCTTAAGGATCTAGAGTGCTACTGTAAAAAGTAATATAATATATATAAATTAGTAGTAGTAGTATAATAAATTGAAAAAAAAAAATGAGAATCGTAGTATATTACCTTCCGTAAAATAATAATTGCTATTTCTCATTAATGCATATAACGGTTGACGCAAATGATGGTAAAAATACTGGACAGAAAACAATTATCCTTAGAAATAAACAATTGCAGTCATATATCTATCTCAAGACTAGGTCAAAGCTAACATGATTCCAGTTTGCACCAAACCCCCTTGAACTGTTTCCTTCGAGCACAGATCTTTATCACCATTTGTTTCATTCAATCAAGGGCCCAGTAATAACGTGTAATTTGAATTTAATTGTGGATACTATTAAATGTGCTCTTGAAATACGTAATTGTAAGACCACTTGAGCTATAGGATGTTAGTCATGAGTTGGCGGATGGTACTAACTGGGGTCTGGGGGCGATTTAAAACTGGGAGTTTTTCCGTCTGGTTTGAAAAATGTAACAAGTAGAACTTTGTTTCCCTCAATAGGAAGAGGAATAGTTATGAAGAAATAGTTAGCGAATGCGAAAATCGGTGTAAAATTTGTGAGAATAAATATGGCTTTAACCATATGCTTCTTTAGTAAAAGGCGAAAGATTTATTCGCTTTGAAAGGAGATTGAAGATTGTTAGATTGAAAAAAAAAAAAAAAAAAAAAAAAAACCATATGCTAACGTCATTGGTAACTTATTAATAGCCTCTGACCCAGCACAGATTAAAGACACTAAATGAAGTCATCATGAAGAAATTTACCAAATACCAGCACAGAATATTTAGAAAGAGCAATCAAATACAAAATTAATAATCCATCTGAAGTCCAGACCATAAACACAAAAAAATTATCGAATCAGTCCCATCGTTAATTAAATATTTTGCGCAAGTTCGGAAAAACTTCAAGCAATGTATATCAAGACACGCTTCGTTGGATCAAGACAACCCAAAACTATAAAAGTCAAGTATAGATGAGAGGGGTGTTTCCTTAACCATAAAACATAATAGAATTTTTTGAAAAAATTCTGCAAATTTGTTGCTTAAACAAGGTAAAGAAAGCATGCTGGTACCTGTGATGAAGCAAAATTCCTGTTTTTTCAGCTTGTGCAAACTGGAACTCCAACTAACGTTCTTTTGAAGAATATGAAAATTGACAAGTGATAAGGCAATATAGTTCCAGAGGATTTTCGCTGTAAGAAAAACTTTCCTCAGGAATGAGGAGTTACTAACCTTTCGCATATCCCAAAGTTTCTGATTTATTAAAGGTAGAATTCGGCTCTTCAGCAGCTCAAGGTTGTTTTAGCCACAGTTATCACCCACCAATCATTAAGTGGCATAAACCCAGATCCCGTTAATCGCCATCCCGAGTTCAGGAAGAACCGGAGTCCGAGCAATAGGAAGCTGTGACGCAACCGTCTCATTAATAATTTATCATATTTCTCGGAAAAGTATGTTCAATCAGAGCGGAAATTTTATTATCGCAAACAAACTCTACTCCCATTCAAGAATGGGGAAACAAAGGAAGTACTCCCTGTCTGATGTACGCAACGGAGAAAGTGAATATTTGAATAGCTTTACCAATAATTATATCACAGGTGTCGTAGAACCTAATTAAATTATTTATAAGGGTCAATTTTAGAGTTCTAAATGCTTGGGACTAATTGCTTCTAAATGAATTTTAGACCGTTGATAATTAAAGATGGTTTGATACTTATATGGTGTGCCTTAGCCACTTTAATCAAATAAAATAATTGATAATGTCGGTGTAAAGCTCTCTCAAAATTAAAAAAAATGTGGGTAGACAAGTTAGAGTAATTTTTATGTATTAAGAGGAAAATCCTCTCATTGTGGAAAAACTGCTTCTTAAAGTGACTGTATCCTACAATAATAAATACCTCTGTGCACGTAACTTAAGTGTATAAAACTTATTATTGTTAAATTATCTAATTATAGGCGTCTCTTAAAGAAAATTTTAAAATAAATGGAAAATCCATACGATTAAAAATTTTCATTCACAATGACGAATTTAACATATTCTTGAATTGATGAATTCATTGCATATCAGAAAAAAATATAGAATCTTCTCCAAACAAACTCTTCCAGCTGAGCTTATTGTATGATTTTTTTTTTGTACCAGTCGATAGTTTGATAGTCTGGAAATCTATAATTGATTCCCTTAACTCATTATTATTAGTGGAGCTTCTATTGTCAAACATTCCATTCCAAAGTGCTTGATACTAGATATCGCATAGAAGCTACAAAACGATGGTTTCTCGTTTATAAGGATAAGTATCTATACTTATTAATACGCCTATGTCAAGCAAATATTCACTCGCTATTCAGTAACGTACTAACTTTGTTCCACTGTACATCCTCAATACGACTCTTACGGTTGTTCTGCGCATTAACCTCAACGAACATAGGATTTATGAAAATTTTGAAACAGCATTTCATAGTTTGTTAAGAACCAAGGTTCAGATTTAGCTGCATGCATAATAAAACCATGATAGCTAATGGAAAATGACTAACAATTGAAGACTTCATAATTGAGGTAAATGAAAATGATGCGGAAAACTCTATAATAAACAAAGTATACAAAAGGTACTACATTTTTCGCCGAGACTCGATCTTTGGCCTTAACCAAACATAAAATTCAACGCGGAATCAAAATAATGGCTGGTATTACATCGCTAAAAGTAAAACCCAGAACCTTCCTCCGGTCTTCAATAACTGCCTTCCATGTCATATAGTTAATATAAATAATCAGTGCATCATTAGATCATCGTAAAGGCCTCATGAAATGAACTAACACTTTATTCTGGAGATAATGTCCTCTAAGAATAACCAACAAAACGAAATGTCTAACTGATAAAAAATTTAAAATATACATAACATTTCACTGAAATGATAAACTAATTAATAAAAACAGGCCTATGTGTATACGAGTGTGTTGAAAGCAATAGCTAAAAATTGAAACAAAAACCTCAAATAGTAGACGTGAAAAAATTTGAAATTTTACAAGAGGTAAATGTGCGCGAGAGGTTGCAGGGTTGTATTAAAATAAAGAATGAACGACATTAATAGCAATAATGATGAATAATGAATGTATGATTGGTAAGGAACTGGTTTATTTAAAGATCGGGAGAGTTGATGAACAACAAATATCGATGGGAATAGGGTTTCCAAAGGTTTGTGGCACGGATAAGAAAAGCACGGTTAAAAGAATTATATCCCCCCCCTTCCTTAACCCCTATAATAATAATATTTTTTTTAATTTAAATTTGTGTACTAATACAAATTGAGCTGTGAGTGGCTACTGCATAGTTTGTATTGTAAGTAGTTTCCGACACAATTACTAGTCTAATGCCAGTTAAAAAAATACATAATGGAATAGGGAACAGGGGCTCCCAGATTGTGAGAAGGGAAATACAAATCAGAAGGGCGGGATCTACTATTGCGAGATTTGGCAGCTTGACAGAATGGAGGAAGTTATAACGTTAAGAAGGGTTTTAGTCATGATATTACTCCTTAAGGAGGGATCCAAGGAAGCATTAGTGGTGGGCAGAAGGGTTGAGCCATCACAACTTACAAATTGGAGTAGTACTGCAAAATGGCGAAAATGGTTCACGCCAGCCCACGATGTACTGGACTAACCCACAGGCCTAGAGACCCGACTTGCCCCTGCCACACGCAGGCAGCCTCATCCGCACCCACCTTTTATATAACCCAATTATATAATTGACTCGTTTTTTATATGGGCACCGGTATTTAAGCCGGCCAGCGGGCCACCGGAGCTGACTTCATCTGCGAACCCTCGTCTTTGAGTTAAAATGTAGAGCAGAAGGTCTTGCAAATTGAACCGTTTAGCTTCTTGTTAACAACTAAAGAGAAACAAAACCTAGAGAGAAAAAGTTGCAAATGACTGGCGTTAATTTAACTGGCAATGGTGACAGATTCACACCATTTTCAGAGGCGCGAACAGCATACGGGTAATGAGGTTGTTCCTATTACAAACCAAAGGAAAATGTCTTTATATGACTCATTTATTAATAAGATTATCTCATTACATGTTCCATACCAATCTCCCTTATGCACAGATCTGTAAAATCCTATTCCTACCTGTTCTCGTTAAAACGATGTCAGTGCGAAATGTAGGTCTGTCGATGTAATTTCTGTATTGTACCATCCTGCTTTGCTGGAGTTCTTTATTGGAAGTGCTCCTGGCAGCGAATATTCATAATTGACATTCATTTTACCAATTATTTTTCGAAGGTGTTTTAGATGCAAAATAGCTGTCTGTCCACAATTACCCGTGTGTTGTTGTTGGCACATTCAAGGTAAACCGCAGCTCAATGTCGCCGGTTTATTGTTAATGTTTTATTGCAACAGTTAATGTATATCCGCCTTCGGTCCTGTTACTAAGGAAAGTTGTTACTAAGAAATAGTCAGGCAACAAAACAAAATAAATATGCACGCTCATTACCATAGTAGTTTTCGAATAATAACAGGGATTTTTTGTTCTCACTAAGCAGTTCCTTTAACCACAATACAGTATATGTGTATTAAAATTGAGAAATTTCAGAGCCGTGTTGCAATAACTACAAATTACGCCTTCCTTGCGTAACAACAAACAAACGAATACGATTTATTAATTAATTCAAAATAATGTAAGTGCATTTTTTTAATAAATATTTATACCCAACTTGGCTTGTTAGTAATTTATTTATTAATTCGATTTATATTTACTAGACATAATAACACTGAAGAAAATGAGAACAATGTACAGGGTGAGAATAGTCTCATCAAGAGACACACTTAGGTATATAAATATAAATCAGTAATAAAATGATATTGTAAGTAATAAAGACAAATACATAATATAAAGTATGGCAATTTGGGTACCAAAAAAAAATTTAGAATGTTAGAAAAATAATGAATAAAGATGATTATGATATTTAATTAACTTCCATCGTTAAACGGGATCTGGGTTTATGCCACTTTATGATTGGTGGGTGAGAACTGTGGCTAAATCAACCTTGAGCTGCTGAAGAGCCGAATTCTACCTTTAATAAATCAGAAAATTTTGGATATGCGAAAGGTTAGTAACTCCTCATTCCTGAGGAAAGTTTTTCTTACAGCGAAAATCCTCTGGAATTATATTGCCTTATCACTTGTCAATTTTCATATTCTTCAAATGAATGTTAGTTGGAGTTCCAGTTTGCACAAGCTGAAAAAACGGGACTTCGCTCCATCACAAGTACTAGCATTCTTTACCTTGTTTAAGCAACAAATTTGTAGATTTTTTTCAAAAAATTCTGTTATGTTTTATGGTTAAGGAAACATCCCTTTCATCTAGACTTGACTTTTGACATGATATACATTGCTAGAAGTTTTTCCGAACTTGCACCATGGAAACGCAATTCGTTGTGGTTCGAGGTGATTCAGGGTGGCTTGTCCTTTCCAATGAAATGTCGGTAAATGGATTTGTAGGATGGAGAACCTATTATATGGAACCTACATCAGGGACATACATATAGGAACCAGGTGATGCTAACATAACCGCTAATGCTAAAATAACAATCAGCATGGAGTGTTCTCTGAACGAATATATGATGGGTACTTTCAGTTGACGATGGAAGTGAAAAACAGTAGAAATAAATAAAATTAATTTTGTATTTATTTTATCAGTTTCCGTATTATATTTAACTATATTATACCTATATTATAACTTCTCCGACTTTATTTCCAATTTCGACACCATCTACCTATTCGTTTTGCTCATCATTCGGCAAAAACCAACCACTCACTGGTACATACGCCACTGAGGCACATGCTAGTCCTCGTCACAGTCCGATTCATAAACTTCATTCATTTGGATCAACAAAACAACGGCGTGTTAACGATAAGGGGACCTCTAGAGATTTGCCAAACCACGCGCCATGGGAACAGTTCCCTGTCCAGAGCACAAGTCTGGTAGTTCCAAGCTCAAGCACCTCAAGGGTCGCCAAGCCACAAGTTATGGAAACTGCGGCTTCCCGCCCAGAAAACGAATATTCAATGGACGCGGACTACTTCAGTGTCTATTCCCAATGACGCAACAAACACTCCAGGCATTTCACCATTAGTCTTGCACGGTGGTCCGAAGACACTGTCACAAGCCAAATGGCCAGAGGACTTCATACGCTCAGTGGTTCATTAGGGGACAATGGCCTATTGTGGAGATATTCCGGCAGTAGAGCTTCCTCCGTCCACGTCCGGGCGTGCGTTGTCGGTATGTCTGTCCGTCTAGAAGCAGTGGAAGGAATACTACTACACGGACCACCACTTCCAGTCAGTTTAAAATTGTTTGACAGTAATGTTGATACATAAGGTAATTTTTCAGAAGATAGTTTCTCAAGATTCAGGTTTCTTCTTTGCAGTTCTACGTGCGATCGGGTTAAAAATAATTCAATCGATCTGAAATTTAACAGACATACTTCGCAAAAACCTTGAAATATTTATTAAATTATACTGGTTAAGTTTCACTCAAAATTCAATTATTGAAAGTATGGAACAATAAATTAAAGGTAAAAAAAAAAAAAACTAAGGCATAAAATTAAAGATTTCTCAAGATCTAAAAGTTAAGTATTTAATTACTATAAACAATTATGATTACAATTCTGCTAGTTTCGTAAATAGCCACTTTCCATAGTTTCATTAAAAGTTAAAGAAAAATCATTTAAATTATGAATGATGTTTTAATCATCGACATTTCGGAATCATATCCTTTCTGAAGTACTGCTACTACATATGCTCCATGAATTAGATACTATATGTATCATAATTCAAACATATTTAAATTTTTTTAAAAATAATATAAATTATAGGAGTGGGATAGAGTATAATTAGTAGGAATTTGTAAGATTTAAAAAGACAATTTTTTTTTTTTAGTTTCTGGCTGGTAAGGATCAATGTATTGATTTATTTTGTTTTTTAATATTTATAAAAATATTACCCAATAGGCAATAACAATATTTTAAACGGTTAATAAATGAAAATCGATCCAAACAATTTTTAAATTTTATTTTTATATATTCATTTATTTGTTTATATGTACAGAGCGGTTCTTTTGAATCTTGCACGAAAAAAATAGCATATACAGGGGAAGGAAGCCATTGTAAGAGACCAGCATAGCATGGCTTTAGAACATATAATAAATTGAACAGGAAAACACAACATGGAAAAGAAAATGAGAGAAAATAAAACCAGACATAAAATCAATTAAATTACACTATAAATAATATGCTGTCTGAAGGATGTCCTGCACAAGTCTTCAATATGTTGCAGTACATATATGTTGGCTATTTGGTGAGTGGTTCAGCGGCACACCCGACGACTGAAACTTCTGATTAAACCATTTCATCTGCCTAGTGTAAAATATTCAGCACTTGATCTGAACTGGACCTTTGACTATCCGTGGTCCGTTATTTATAGATCGTGGAACGTTCATGACGGTGATGCTCTCGGTGTTTGAACTCAATGGTTATCGATCTAGGCGACCGACATACTATTATCAAGGTGCACCTTTTATCTAAAAATACTATTATTGTCTACATACTATATACTATAAATATTACTATTATATAAAAGTACTATTATCAAAAAAAAAAAATTTCCCGCCAGGAAAATTCCTTCTCTGCTTTGTTACGTATGCGAATGCGGAGGTTGACTAACGGCAATGAAGAAAATGATTACCGTGATTGCAGATTACCACGCAAGGTTGTCGGTTGAAGGCGGTGCAATTCCAGTGGGTTTTTGGAATTTGCATCGTCTTTTTTGCCTTGTTAAACATTGCTGTGAGTTAGATCGGCCTTGTATTTGCTGTGTCACTAATTGAGCACAATCCCATACAATTTAAATACATGAGGTTCCAATAACCTCTTTTTTGACTGATCTGCTGTCACCAAATTCATTATTAACAATAATATCAAGAAGTTGTTAACACACAGTGTTAATCGAAAAATCAAGACATCTATCTTATTGTATACCCGTTAAGGTCACAACTATATATATATTGTGATGGTATTTATTTGTTAATTATTATTATCATTAAATTTATTTATTAGAATTATGTGTCAAGGGGCATACCTGGCCCCAGGGCCCGTGGTGATCATTGCACCCCAGGTAGGAGATTAGGCTAGATCATCAGGCACTAAGAGGTAAGGAAAGCGAGTTAATTCTACAATGTTTAACTGTTAGTTGCATTGTTTATAAGCAAATAGTACATTCCCTTCTTAAACTTGTTGAAAAATAGTCTTTGTATTGCCATGCTAGTAACGAATTAATGACATTAAATCTTATATTTTGAAAATATTAAAATTTCATGTATCTAGGTGGAATGGTGAACTCAAAAATACCAATAAAAACAGGGAGCTAACAACGAGACTGTAAATAAACTTGATGATTAGGGGTTATTTTAAGACGGTTTGTATGTTTTATAGCTATAATAAATAAAATGTTAAAAAAAATGATGAGGTGACTAAGATAAGGACAAAATGAGTCAGCACGATTCCCGTTAGCCCCGACTTGGCAAGGGTGGTCCCTCCAACACTTTCCATTCAGCCCACGCTCCCACACATATTATTAAAAGTCAGACCTATCACCGCTTCTTGGTTATCGTAATAGCTTGGTTTGGTTCGTCTTAGGTCATTACGAGGGTAGCCTGTTTTCTTAATCAACTTCATAATATAGATGAAATAAAAACAGTTTAGGATATATTAATTTCATTTTTTATTACATGGGCTTATTACGTATAGTTTTCAGACACCAGAGATTAAAACGCATAAATTATACGATGCTTTGAACGAATTCGTGAGTGACGGTATATTAATAGAGAACTAGAAGATTTATTTAGGAATCGGCTAATTAACGGTTCTTTGATATTTTTATGCTTTTTTTTATATGAAACTGTGGATCACCACATAATGAGATTACTGAGCAAGGTCATGTATATTTTACTACTTGAATTATGACGACATAGTTTGGATCCTTAAGACATATTTCGGGTGATAGTTACTCTCGGACCATGGTTCCACATCAGTCCATAAGATACAATCAAGTATGCTATCGACCATACTCGTAGACGCTCCTCTTTCCCCTGTCCCAGAACCACACTCAATAAGTCAATAAGTTGATATGAAGTATTATATATTTTTATATAAGGTACAAGGTATAATCTTTTTTGTTTTGATTTCAATGACTAAAAGAGGAATATTCACTCACAAAACTATTCAGATGATTAATTGAATAAGACTACTTCAGTTTAAAGCGATAAACACATAAAGCGGACTGGTATCAATGTTTTGTTCACTAAATGTTGTTGTTTGCACGGATTAAGATATACTCCTTTTTCAAAAATATTTGTTTAGTGTGAAAGAATTTGTGAGTCACTGCACTATCGTACATACGATAGTATAGTCCAATTGCTGGCTTTGGGTTTAGATCAAGTAAATAGCGTTCTATTTTTGTCTTCCCTCGGGTTATTTTTCTAATTCACAAGCGGGGTATGACTAATTTCATAGGGAGGAATGACTAACACCAACAGAAACATGATTTTTCAAGTGTGTTTAGGACAGGAATGAAAGGCTTTGAAAAGAAGACAGCCTTGGCAGATACTTTCAGTGCCTTTTATAGTGCAGTCGGACTACCGACCCTATTAGGGGCTTCGGTAATCAGACTTCGACCCACAACCACCAGCTTTCAAAATGACAACAGATTAAGCCATTTGTTTGCAATTAAATTCACATATAATAAATATAATGGGCCTAGTTAGTTCTAATTAGTTGTTTTATTCAATTTATTCAGATTAGATATCCGAAATTTCCCAACAAATCATTCCAATCAAAATCCTCTAGTCAACTGATTAACTATAGTAGTCAAACCAGCCTCTTAGCCGTAAGTATAGATACCGTAAGTAGTCACCGGTATTGATCGGTTATTTGCGATTACCATTTCGCGAGCGTCTGCGGCTCTTCTTCTCACGTGGAAGTGAGCTTATTGCCAGCTTTGGGTAAAAGTTTTGATTGCCATACAACTATGCCTACATGTGTTTTTTGATGCCGCATTTATCGTATGCTTGAGTAAATTAAATCCTATTTTTGTCTTCACACAAGTTACTTTATTTATCTGTTATATACAAGGGCTTTTACTTCCATTCTTATACGCCTTAAATGGCAGAAAAGGCTGCTAACTGAGATTGTGAACAAGAAAAAAATAATTTGTGGGCAGACAAAAATAGGACTTTATTTACTTACCAAATAGTCAAAATAACGTTTTATTTTAAACAAATCGTGACTAATTTGAATTTTTGCTCATTTAAATAGAATAGATTATGATGAAGAGGCTACCCTGAGTAGTATTGAAAAAGCTAATAATCTAATGCAACATTCATTCATTCTTTGGGGAAGTCGACTTATATACTTTTGTTTGATAACAATTGTCATATTTTTACGAAAAGCATTATATCGGGTTTGTTTTAAATTATTCATACGGGTATATTTTTCTTCCTTCTTTTCAAAAATTTAAAGTAAAACTGTAAAATATATTGAAACAAAAAATACCACCAAAGCTTAGTTATTATATTTTTTACACACATAGGGAAAACACCGCTGATATTTTAAAATTAATAGTTTTCTCAACGATCAATAAAATAATTGATTGAGGCTACCTAAGATATTGTCACAATAGAAGGTTATTAATTCCAAGCTATCAAAGTTAGTGGTTTGTAAACGTTTTGGACTGGTTTTGTTATCGTATGGGCAATAGATATGTTGTTTATCTATTATATAGGTAAGAGTATTTAGGTATGATTTATAAGATTATTATTCTAGTCTCATTTGTCTATATTTATATATATTTGTTGGCGATGTAGTTTCGTATGTATATATGATAAACTTTCGTTATTATGTCTGAGTTATTCCTTGAAGATCGGTTTTTTTTTTTTTTTTTGTTCTTGAGGTAAATAAACCATATAATATGAAGAATGTTGAGTAAATGGAGTGTTGTATAGCTAAAATTTACTTATCAGCTGTAGTCTTTTGTATAGGGTGTTGGCCATTAACGCCACAAAAGATGATACAAAAATAATAATATTTAATTAAGGCTGTAAATAAAGCAGGTTAAAACTGAGAGCACGGCAGGTGATCAACAACACCTGTGATAAGTCGGAAATACCAACAGCGATATTTCTGTCTAAAATACTTGTTGTTGCTCGCTGCCAAGTCACATCAGCTACGAAGCTAGGTGGTAACTATAGAATAACTTGACCTAGTTTCTTTAATAGTTTTATGTCGCTTCAAGATTTACTTTATAAGATCGTTATTTGAAAATTTAGGATCAAATTCAGGTCAAGTTTAACCAGATCAATTCACCAAAACTCACTTTTTGTCACTTTTAGACTCAGTGCAATTAATTTTTGGTTTAAATGAACTTAAAGATGGCATGTTCTGTGAGTACTATACAGGTACATAGGCTTGCAACAAATCGCTAGGTTTCGCTGATGGGGGCTACTTTCCACCAGTCGTGCCTAGCCTATTTTGGGGCGTAGATCGAGTGTACAGAGGGTGTGTACGTGTCTGTCCTGTAACGTCCACCGTTCTGAGACTCCAACCTTTTTTTTTATTATTCTCTTCACGAATAGTGAAAGGGTGAGAGCATGCTCAGGGTTTTTAGTGGATTTTTATCATAGGGATTTTCTGGAATAGGGTTTCCTGACGGAATAACGTTATTTTGAGAATACCGACAGTCAAACAGACAATATGCCGGCAATGTTATGGTATATTCAAAGTTTTTATTGCTATACAATTATACTTACATGTGTTTGTAAATGCCGTATTTATCCCAAGTTTAAATAAATAAAGTCTTATTTTTTTCTTCCCACAAGTTAGTTATTTTTTATTCATAAGCGCTTTTACTGACATTCTTATATGCCTTCAATGCCATTTTTCTATTTAAATAACATAGTTGTAAGTTACGAGGTTTATGTTCCTGGCCGTGTATTACAGGTCCAGAATTTAAATAAAATGGAAAAATAACAAACTTTATTGTCCATGCATTGTCCCTTGAGATTAACAAAGAGAAACAAAAAAGTAAATCCAGTTGGTAAAAAACGAAAAAATATATAATATTAAAATGAAGTTATTACATTATTAATAATAATGGCTCTTTGTACTTAAATGTTGACTACAAATAACTAACAACAAAAGATTGAAACAAAATACGTAAATGAGTAGAGGTAAATGCCATTCGCTGACAATTGCAACTGAATAATAAATAAATAATAAAAATTATAATGGCCAATGAATTGTTAGATTGGGGGAAATAAGGAACTGGTAAAGTCTAAATTTAAAAATTGGAAGAGTTGACGAACAAGGAGTATCGACAGGAATAGAGCTGCAATGATTTGTAACTCAAATAAGCAAAGAACTGCCAAAGGAAGCAGATTTTTGTGATGGGTAATTCAGGTCAGAAGTGCGGGATCTTAACGGCTGATTTGAATTGGAGGTTGTAAAGGTAAGGAGGCTTTTTTGTCACGATAATACTGAAGATAAAAAGGAGGGTTTGTACTCATCATAGTACTGAACCGGATGGATCCAAGGAAGTATATTGGTGACGTGTACAGCCGTCCCAAGGAGCACTGCTTTGTAATGTGGCACTCTCCCTGGGATCCCCAGAGTCGCAGGAAACAGTTCATCAAGTAATTAGCATATTTAGTATCATACGAAGTAGTAATAAAAGGATATTATATATATTATACGTTGAATTACAGATAGAAGAGGCCATCTTAAGGTTTCTCAAATCAAAATTTCATTGCATAGAATGAAAAATTGACATAAACGTTTTTTTTAAAGTTGTACTTTATTTTAGCCCATGGATTTTCTCTGAAAAATATCTGCTGATTTTGAAGGGACTTATTATTAACAATTAATACAGAAGACAGAGTTAATATCACTATTAAAATGATTACTTCTTCGTTAAATAAACAATAATAATGCAATCTGAGGCAAACATGTTTGCTCAGACAATGTAAGTTATTCTATAGCCTTCATATCAATTATTTATATTTTTGATCGTTTTAAAATTTTAATTATTAGTTTAAATTGACTGTCGTATCAGAAGGTTATTAAAAAAAAAATAAAATGTTAACTATTACAATATTAACAGGTATTTTCAAGAATATTCGCCACTATAGAAACAAAACAATTAAAACGTATTTATACCCTAACGGACCATGACATAAACCACCTATTTAGTCATCCATTTTATTGTGTCCGGTAGACGAAGGAAACATAAATGCTTCGAGTTTATTAATCGTTCGTCTTACAAGAGTCGTAAATTCAACTACCATACCTTCGGGGAAAGAGTAGTGCAGATGACGATAAAAAGAATAACGATGACCACTAGAAAACTGGTCTAAGCTCTGAGAAAGAAAAAAGAAATCTCCAGATAATTTCCAATAAAGCTACTTTCTTAAGATCTAGGCTAGTAGAGATGGAAACCCTACCAACTGAGTCTCTAGCACAATTTGATGAGTTATAAACAATACAATATATATGCTACTCAAAATTTAAAAATTTGTTTGAATACAATCTTAAACAATATGGACAATTTATAAAAATGTGCAGACAATATACATATTTAAGTTTAATGCATGAATATGAATATTTTTTTTTTAAAGATGTTTTTGCTATTGTTAATAAAATATTCTAAGAAATTACTAGATGATTTTTGATTTTATGTTTTTAAAAAAGTATCATTAGTTGTTTATTTTGAAACAGGTTATTGTTATTTACATGACAATGCGAATTCCCTCAACACGGCAAGGGTTTGTTTACTTTAAAATATGCAAATATCCTATCCAAATTATGGAAGAAAGTTCCAAATATGTATCAGTGCTGAAATGTTTTGTTGATTTAGTAAACTTCCTTTGTTTTAAAATTTACTATCTTATATATTTTAATTTTTTTTTTGTAGATTTATTAGACCCAAATTGGTACATACAAAAACTGAACATACATTAAAATATACAATAGCTTTTATAGGATTGTTGTTATACTGCAATTATTGTTTTTCAAGTTTACTTATTTGCCAAGTTAACTTTTAAACAAATACAATTCTTATATTTCTTGTTCTAAATCGTTTCGTCCTAAAAAGTGATGATTCCTGAATCATTGACTGTAGATGTTTCGTCAATAAAAATATTATTGTGAGAAACTGAAGCTTAAATTACCCTCCAGCAATAAAAATATATTTTTCTTTAAATGAAATATGTTCATAGATCATTTAGGATTTAGGACGCAGTTATGCAACGATAGACTATGGGTCACAAAGTTTGTTTTGAGTAATATTACTTTTTACTAACAGACTTGGTAGTATTTTAAGTATTTGTATATTAGTAGTCCTGTTTGTAAAATGTCAAATTACTTAAAACAAACTTAAGAGTCGCTAGGTCTAGCATTGCATCACTGCGTCCATTTGGGAATGCGGTTAGGTTTCACCGATAAAAAATGATTAATGCTCTATTTTATCAGCTAGAAGACCTTTTGATTCAGTTTCGATGATTGATTTAAAACATCATAACGTTTTATCATAAAAAATTTTTAGATCATGGGGTTATGAGAGCTTAGAAATTAGATAAACATTTCTTCACTATTGAATTGACGTTAAGTAATATTATCCAGAGTCTGTCAAAGTAAGAGGTTAGAGCCTGATCCGGGGCTATTATATGTGCAATAATAACAAATCAATGATTTAAAACATCAATAAGTATAAGCCTTCTAAAACTGTTGTATTGTTTAAAATTACAATTATTACAATAAAATCCATTCTATTCCTGTTTAACGTAATTGCCTACCACATTGTTCTGAGCTCCTAAATTAAAAAACAACAACATAGCTTTGCCACCAAATAACAATATGTTTATAGTTTAGAGCTATTTACCCTATTATGATTATGGTAGTTATGTATGCTTTAGGTGGTTTCTGTGAAAATGAATCAATTTATCCAATTTTTTTAAACGTGAATTCAGCAACACTTCCGGATCATTGAACAAAAACTATGAAGTTTGGGAGTAAAAATTGAGGCCTATTGAGGCGATTTAAATGAGTGGATGTGGGATTGATAATACTTTTATTGCCGAAAATGGACAAAAAATGAAATGAACTGGTGTTTATTTAAAATAGTGAGTATTTTTCAAATTATTATTTAAGTGTGTAAAAACTAGTACCATAATCGTAAATACCTGGATTCGAATGAGAGGCAGAAGTGTTTTTCAACTCGAACCATAAATGCAGGGGTAAAGTAAGCAACCAGAGCGAGTAAACCTGGAAAATTGGCTTTTCACCCTTTTCCCATTCTCCTTCAGCGCTGATTTACTGTTCGAGATCGTTTCGGTCCTGCGGTGAGCTGCACTTTTTATATTTATGACCAAGGGTACGATACTTGCAGGTATCGTAAATCATAGCGAGGAAGTGTTTAATTTTCAACATCGTAGGCGCTTTCGCCAAAATTATCGCCTTTATATTTATAGATGGCTTTCTAAAGTTTATTACCTTCGCACATAAGACAGAAGCAATAAAACATGTTTGACGGGGAAGTGTAACTTTATTAGTCTGTTTATGACTAATGAATTATTATACAACATTTTGAGAGTTACAGATATAATATAACGATATAACTGACACGTACTGACATAACTGATAGTTTATCAGACAAAAGTATTGGGAAAATGTTTTAATATTTTATTAATTTTTAGAATAGAAAAGAGAAAAAAAATTTATTCTGACATAAAGGTTCTTATGCATTACAATGGCGTACGCCATATAGCGGATTCATTTCTGACAAACAAAAGAACTATTGCATCATAAAAGAAAATGAAGTAAAATAAAGTGTAAACCTCTGTAAGAAAAAACAATAATAAACTAAAAGATTGTTAAACTGAATTTAGCAAATTAAGCCATAAATAGGTGGACGACACTTTTTTTTTTTTTCTTTCATAGCCCCTTTACATTTCCAGACAATTATATATAATTATAGATCCTCAGGTGAATCTATTTACAAATTATTTTGTATTTCCTGTAGCATCACTACATTATATACAGGTTTTGTTATTTTATAGAAATTATATAATGAATAAACAAGTATAATGATATACATTATACGTGACTGGACTGAACTGACTGATAAAGGTGATGGGGCTCACCTTTTTGATCAACCTTAAAACTAACTTACATACTAATTCTTAATCTAATTTTTCCCCGACAGTCTGTTGCCACCATGGGTGGTGGGGTCATAGTGTTAAACACTGGGTTTGTCAGGTGCTGTAACGAGTCAAAAAACTTAATGTGCCTCCGGCGGATGAACTCACCCACCGACGGCACACCAAGCAACGGGTGCAGGTCAGCGTTCTTCAACCTCTCGAAAGAGGTATGTCGGACCACTTTTCGTATGATTCCATTCTGGAAGTGTTGGAGACATTTGGGTGTATTTTCAGTTAAGCGGGTAAATAGCGGGGCACCGTACAGCAGAGCTGGCCGGAGGACACATTTATATATCATCAATTTGAGACAAAGCGACAGGTTAGGTGAAGTTAGCAAGTGCGATAAGACCGGTAAGACCTTTGTCGTACTTTTTATATTTTATTACTAAAATGAGTAGAGAAATGGAGATGCCTATCCATTTTTATACCCAAATAGTGCATAGAGAAAGCAGGTGAGTTCTCTTGCCCTCCTATGCTATACGATTTTGGCAAGGATTTTTTCCCCTTTTGGAGACACATGCACAAAAACACAATATAAAGAAGTCGGTAAAACACAATACATGAGTAAATGTAAACGATAAAATTAATACCTACAAGCTAAATATACACTAGTGAAAACGAAATTGTCAGCCATACATTTGGATATATACATTAAACAATGAAATAAAAATAGAAATGAAAAAGTGTAGAAATATATCATAGTAAACAAATCGTTTCTAAAGCGTCTGGGTGGATGGTGAGCAGGTGCCGAAATAGGAGGGTTTTTGAAAGCTAGTAAGGATGAAATATGGTGGATATTAGGAGAGAATGAATAGTGGAGCGAGCGAAGAAGAAACGATCGTATGCTGCACTTCTACGGGGAGGAGTATTAAGGTCAGAAAGACTGGATCTTTTGTTCCGAGAGAAGACTGCGGATTTGAGCAAATAGGATGTTGTATATAAAAGAAGCTGGTCGAGAATTTATGGGTTGGAATAGGAATAAACCGACGAGACTATTCTTTAGATGACCCGAACACAGGAAACATTCTGGTAGTGCAATAAACATAATAAAAGAGCATTAATTACTTAGCTATAAAATAGAAAAGTTATCAAAACTGTAAATATGATAATACAACTTCGACGAGGTAAATTAGCAATAAAGGACTTGTAGATGTAATTTGCGATACAATCCAAGAGTGGAACCTAACAATGTATTAAGAGAGCTTTATTTATTAAATAAGAAAGTAAAAAGCGAAGTTAGCGTTACAAACGATATCCTTAATTGCGTGAAATGGCACGCTTTACTTTTAATTTAAATTTCATTTGTTCGTTAAAATTATGAAGAATTTTAGCATTGGAAGAGAGCTCTCCTCTACGAAGATAACAAAAGATAAAAACACAAAGCGTGTAGAAACGTACATTGAATCATGTTGCGTGAATCACAACATTACAATTTATTGTTTTGGAATTACAGTACGAACAATGAGTGATAAAACATATATTAATAATGTTTTTTTTTTTTAAATTGATGTACCTACTCAGATTGTATGTCACGAACATCAATGAAAAGAACGAATTTATTTTGACAGGGGTTTTCATGTTTGCTATCTGATAAGGGACTAATGGACTGTTACAACTTATAATTTCTATAATATACAGTCAGACTGGATCATTTTATCGTATTTCTTCATATTGAACGTGTAGTTATTTTTTGTTTGTTTGTGAGCTTAAACGAAATGTACATTCATTGGATAATACAAGTAGAGGAGTTTGACTCATTTACAATTGTGTACCCTTCGGTGGAGGGGGGGGGGAAGTCAAGCCATACGTGGCCTATTTAGTTCTAAATTTAAAACATTTGTTAATTTTTATTTCGAAATAAAATATCATTTGTACTTTTACTTCTGAGAGATAAATTCCAATCAAAAGTTAGTTAATCGTGTATATCGCAGAACTATGAGTTCCTACTTTTTACCTATTGATTAATTTCTTAAGTTTTATTGAATCGTTTTTATTAACCTTTTATTATCACATTCCAATGTGGTTTCTTTAATATGCCCCGTTGAGTGGAACTGTACATAGGAACTTCTCACCAAGACTTATGAGATAAAGTTGAAACAATAAATATTTAAATTAAAATACTTGTAAAGAAAGTTAGCTTGACAGACTTGTATAGATACTTAAAATATAAAAGACAAATAAAATTAATTATTTAAAACTCCTTATTAGGAGGTTTGAGCCCTGATCATTGCAATTATATGTACTGTCAAGGAAATAGACTTAATAGCAATAAAAGTATAAATTAGTTTAATTTTACTAATAAAATTCTGTGTAAAATACCAAATTTCCAAGTTATGACAGTACTTAATTGGTTCTTTATTTTTTACTTATAGTACAAATAACTTTCCGCATCCCTGGAGTCTACACTGTCATAGCCACTTCTTTTACTGCTTTTGTAAATAATGCATTGCTTCTTTTATTCATAACCAGCAAGAAAAATAATCAATCCCTTTCCCACGGCTAAGGGAAAAATGTCTCTTTTCACCGATAGGTGTAGGAACAAAAAAAAAAAAATAAATACGCTGAAGTACTTTTTTTTCTAATAAGCATGAAGTGTCGTTAAGAATTGGAAAGTGAATCTCTATAGATTTTTTTTTTCTGTTTCAGGTAAGGGCCTAGGAGAGCGAGTGAGGAGAAATTCCCAGGTGACGGTGTACCTCAAGGTATTAAGCTCAGTCCTCTCTAATTTGTCCTCCGCGGATCACGCTCGGCCCGGAGCAGTCCTCGTACTTCCCAACTGGGTAATGGACACCTTTCTACTATCCCTGTCACCGTTGGAGCCATGTCCTACGTGACTTCTCCGTTTTGGATTCCCTTGTTTTTTAAATTGGTTTTTCGGATCTGGATGATGGAACATCGCTGATAAAGGCATTCAAGATTCAAATAGACTTTTACTCTCCAGATATTTTTTACAATAATTACAAACTAAATTCTTGTTTCGAGTCAGATAAATAGAAAAGAAAATCAGTATTCTTGGACTTAGTCGTCTATGAATAGAAAGGTATAAATAAGTAAACCCAGTACTAACAAAAAACAAACATAGAGTGGCAATAAAGGGTATACCTCAAATTATAAAATATTATTCAAGAATTTGTTTAATACAAAAAAATATAATACACAATTAAATCAAAAAATAAATAATTAAATAAAAATTAATGGTAACTGTTACAACTGGGTTTATCAACTGTAAAGTAAAATTTTAAGTAATGACAAAAATAAAAAATGTCCGGAAATATAAAAAGAATATATATGTATAATTATATAAATGTATATAATTGAACAAGACAGGAGGTGTCAAATGCTGTAATTATGGAGGAAGACGGTCGGGAGACCGGGTCTAGTTGTCCTGGAGTAGACTGAAGATTTAAACTGTATGCGTAAAAAACGAAATAAAGGAGAATGAAATTGAAAAACAGCATCGACAGATAACTATAGGTCTATGGGTGCGTTAAAACTTGGTGTCGAAAACTTTTCATTTTATTTTTTAAACCATTTCTTAAATTTCTATTTCTTCGAACAAAAATATGTATTTAAATAGCCAAAATATTTATTTACAAAAACTGAAATCAACTGGAACAATATACACTGGATTATTTACGGTCTATAATGTGCCCTCAACAATAGAATCTAGAACATTGTCTTCGGTTGTACTCAAGATGAGAACAGGTTATGACAGAGGCTGGTCTTTTCGTGTTTAATTGTTTCTGTACTGACCAAAACACAACAGCTTATCCCAGAATAGTGTGAATAGGCAGGGGACAAAAAAATCAACTATAAATAACCACGTCGAAATCTCAATTAAATCTAGTTATCTACCCAAATGGGTTTACTCAAACTCAGACTTAGCCAAATTACTTCAATGCCAACTGAAACAGTACAAGTTCCGTTGTATTTGTGTCAATGTTATTTTATCAACCATAAAGTCTATTATATCAATGTGGTATTATCACATTATCTGTGAATACTTGATTTATTTTTCATCAAGAGCGTAACACCCTGTGATTAATGAACTACTGTGCTACTATACGAGGAAAACGTTTTAATTCTATTTCATCAAGCCTGTAATTTCTAACTTCTTATAACTTCATTCAGATCAAGAGATTTATATATGAATGTGCTAATGTCATTAAGAGATTTCTCAATTTCTTCAGGACATATATTATATCTGGCCTTCATTGTGTACCGAAACGTCGGTCACTAATAAACTTGCTAAAACTCCAACATTTTAGGGTCGGTATATCCAGATACCATTGTTTTCACCCGTTTGCGTGATGGCCTATCTAAGATGCGAAATTCAACATCGAGGTCCCATTTTAATATGAAACAAATATATAAGGAAGATGTGATAAGACATGATTGTCATTACTTAACTAATTTGTATTTATCCAAAAAAATATTGTTCTTTCAAATTATAATTTAAAAAAACAACATTAAAAGGACCATTAACGTCGTGTTCGCAATTTCAACTCAACTAGTGGGGTTTTTCAGAGGCACGGATGATATTTTGCATGGTAGTTAAATTTTAAAACCTCACGATTTAAAAATGATGACAAAAATAAAAATAATGAATGCTCAAAAAAAAAAAAAAATGACTTACATATTCCTACCATACCGAACAAGATATCAAAATTATTGGTCTTGACGTCCGGGATAATAATATGCACGATGCACTGTTATTTTAATGGGTACTAGTTACATAAAAGTGTTTACAAATGTCAATTTTTCATGCAGTTTTTTTGTTTTGTTTTATTCATTCCTTAACTTGATTAGATTCCCACCAAAAAAAAAAAAATAGCAAAACAATTCAAACGTTACTATTTTTTGTTAGTAATAAAGCATTTTATATCAACATTCTCACCGTTAGAAGGGACCTCCCCTTCATTCGCCGGCCGTTTGATACAAATTAGAACCCGCATTTATAGTCAGTTCGGAAATGGAAATGCTCACTCGTGAAGTCAGAGCCCGTCAATTCCCGTTTGACTTTCCCCGGACAACAGAAGGACCCAGTGAAGGAACGCCTATTTCCGCCGCCCGCCCATTACAGTCTTTATGTTGACGATTTTCGAAGCAGAGCGGTGGTTTTACTAGTGCAGTTAACATCCTGCCATTGTTCCCCCGACAAGAATGGTTTCTTCACAATTGTACGTTTTCTAATGATTGCGTAGAAACATTGCACCTTCCGCTTAAAACGTTACGCATCACAAAGTTTGTTAGTGTACCGAACTGAATTTTTTTTAGCGTTTATAAATCACCGATGGTCTTCACCGGAGACACTTCAAGTTTTTTGACTCGTTACAGCACCTGAAAAACCTGCAAATGAAAGTGTTTAACAATATGACCTCACCACCCTTCCCGCATCGAAGGTGACATACTGTCGGAAAAATTAGGTTTTGTTGTTAGATGTAAGTTATTTTTAAGTCTATCATTAATACTTTATGCTTATACTTCTAAACATGTTTAGAAAATGAATGTATAAGGTACATTATACTTATTAACACTACTACATACTATTAATGCTTTTGTAACAATCACAAATCGCAATGTAAAATTATTCGAAATTGTATACAATGTGTCCAAGCTACAGGACATATAAGAACCTATTGCAAATAGATTCATTTATGTAGAATCTACACTTATTTCCATAGTTTTTATTTAAAAACGAAGTAGGTCTGATGAAAAAATATATAACTCAGGTAGTACACGATGTTCATTGCTTGACTTGCTAAATGAGAGTTGAAGTTTTCATGCATTCATTTTTCTTTTTTTTTATGTATTTTGGGCACGTGAAAAAATGTTAGGCTGTGAATGGTTTATCATATGTAGGCCAGTAGTCCTACAAGATGTATCACATCATACATCCTTGCTAAACAAGCTGATGTCTCTTCTTGGCAGTGACGATGAATATTGCGTAGTATGTTGCGTTCGCTTTTCTTCAAATGATTTATGCTCGTTGCTCGAGAGAATGGAGACTCTCTACCTGTATTTTGAGTTCTAAAGTGATCGCAAAGTTTAGGCTTGTAGTTATTCAATAATTGGGAATTCAAAGATGAACACATCGGCTTCAATTCCAAGGTGGCCAGAAGAACTACTCGCTCAACTACTTAATTGGTTAACAGTTCGTTGACCATTTAGTTTTTAGCTCCTCTGACATACAAAAGGAGTCATTGATGTTTGTTAAATACTACGGAACACACAACCCTTTCTTCTCATGTTTCCCAATAAGATCTTGATAAGTTTAAGATTGCTTACCTTGCGAAGCGGCGCATATCTCAAGAATTTATCCATCATAGAGCTATTAAATCTTTTAGAAATCAACGAAAATACTTCCTAGTGAAAATTCTATCAGGTGAAAGGCTACCGCGGGCAAGTCCGAACTTTTATAGCCAAGAGCCATCAACCTGCTGATGAAAATACAGGTAGCAGTTGCCGTTCCTGCACAGACCACTTTCAAAAACGCATAATCTTCGCCTGATTTAAGGGAATTTCTAATCTTTTTTTTTTTAATTTTAACGATCACTCCAATCGAATTAGTAAACATGCCGCTTTCCTGTTCGCGTATATGTCGCTGACTTCCGTTGATTCCAGATCAATACAGAAAAAAAAAACACATGATTGTGGTAGTACTTATAAACGACAAAAGTGAAAGCAAAGCGCGAAATTGCAAGGAAGTACTAAACACCTTGCAGATTGCGACCCAATATTAATTGTTTGATAATAAGTTGAGGTTTGTAGGTAACAATCATTTTAAGTTTCAAAACATCAGTAATGATTCTTTTTTGCGATTATTGTCGGGGTATTGAATGGAACTTCCTTGATAATTAAAACAGTAGCTGTTTTATTTTTTTTTTTTGGAATCTCACATTCCTTATTAGAAGGCCCTGACCTTGTAATATGTATCCTACATGTTATATGTATCGATGCGGGAAATATGTAAATAAATTATTAGGTCTATAACTAAATTGGTTACTAGAGTGACTTGGCACTTTTAGTTTAATTACCAGCATTTTTCCAACCTTCGTTTATTAGAATTGTCATATAAGATTTCATTAATGAAGGAATGCGATACGTTCAGAAATCCTTCTGAGACCTGTCAAAACGAATAAACATTTAGCTCAACGATGTAGAAACAATGTCGAATGAATATTATTGACAAAGGGACCAACTGAAGAATGAATGACAAACAGCATAACACTAGTAATTGTATATAATAAAATTAATTTATTTCACTCTCTCAACTCTCTTTTAAAAATCAAGTCATATGCCATTTTTTCCGTAGGAAAATTTGGTACAGAATGAGAAAGTTCCTCTATAAGACATAATCTTAACTAATTAAATAATTAATCCCGGATTTATTTTTTCATAAAGCGCTTTCGACGACTATTTTTTAACGGTTCTTTATAGTTTTTAAGTTTTAATTATTTATTACAGATGTGTCGTGTTTTGAATTTTAGTAGAATAGAAAAACATTTTCAAACTAAGTACATTTCAGTACATTTTACTTAATGACGTCCATTGTTGTGTATAATAATAGAATTTACTTTTTCTCCATATGCGCAGGTAAGATTTTCATCATTTGACTTTTTATTATAGATAACTAAAAATGACAGCTTAAAGCTATCGAAAGTGCTTTTTGAAAAAATTAAAATAAATACAGTTGTGGAATGACAAAAAAGCTGTGTTATAGGGTGTCCCAGAGTTACCGCTAAGATTTGATTTAAATAGAAAACACAGTTTATAGTATTTCTGTTGTTATTTTTTTATTGAATTATAAAATAGATAGAATAGGGTTATTTATAGAATAACACATCGGGCAAATGGACTCCACGGCTTTGCTGGCACATACGCACTCTTTTGTCAAAATTTTCCACGACCATTTGGCATAAATGGTTGAATTTCGTTGATGCAGCGTTGAATTTCCTCTTTTAATGCACGGGTGGATGTGGGCTTGTTAACATACACCTTTGACTTCAAATAACTCCATAAAAAGAAACCTAAAGGTGTTAAATCACACGATCTAGGGGGCCAATTCTGATCACCGAAACGAGAGAGTACACGACCTGGAAATGGCTCATGCAATATTTGAAATTTTTCATGGGCTGTATGGCATGATCTTTTTGAAACCACACATTGGCCACATCAATATCACCCAATTTCGGCACAAATAACTGTGTTTACGACGGCGAATTGATGTTCCTGGATTTTCAACAACACTCTCACGCACTGCTTCGATGTTGACATTTGAACGGCTTGTTTTTGGACGACCAATGTGTTTAGTGTCTCTAACTGATCCAGGATCCCTAAATTTTCGAATTAATCTCTTCACAGTTGATGAAGTCAAAACACTATTCCGACCATATTTTGTATGAAATTTTCGAACTGCGGCCGCCAAACTTTCATTATTTTTGAGATAATGTTCAACAATAAAGAGACGTTGTTCTATCGTGTAACGCTCCATTTTTACTAACCCTAAACTGTCTGCTTTCAAATTGTTTTTTTTAGGGTTGCCAGTATTTTACTGCACAAATGGTGGCAAATTCAAATCTTGCGTTAATTCTGGGACACCCTTTACATACAGTTATAAACTTAACTGTTAAGTCTTTGCCCAATACCCCCCTCTCGGTGTTTAAAAGTAAAGGTATGTCCATATGGCATGATATCCATGTCTTGATAATGGATCATTTTTATTTTTATTGGCTAGCCCGAAATCCAAAATCCCCCAAAAAGTTATGGTTTCGATAATTTAAAATTTTTCTGACCTATAAATCTAAGTATAGGCTTTGGTTCCGTTGTGGTGTGATGTGACCTTAATCCCGACTATCCCCACAGCAGGTGCCTCGTTCACCTTTAGCTATAAAAGGTTCAGATGACAACTGGGCACTGCCCTGCTCTCGGTTTTCTCAGGTGTTGAGGACAACATTCTCGCAGATCAGACTGTACGAACTTGTACCTGATCGTTTTTAACTATAGTTGGACAATCAATGTTTGTGCTTCGACTATTGTACCTAAGCTGTCTGTCATCAGGCTGGAACTGAACCCCTTAATGATCTAGTCAAGCAGGTTAGTTTTTTCTTTCCCTTTTCCAGTTTGTTTGGCAATGTAAGGCAGAACAGAAAAAGTCTCATGGACACCTGCTTACTTCATTAGTATATGTACGTATACTTTCACCATACAATCGAAAACTAATTTGCAATTAATTTATTGTCTAATTCAATTTTACTACATACTAGAGCTAGTGATATTAAGGGTTTGGTTTCAGATGAACTGTGAATTCACTTCCATGAACAGAAGACAGTAAAACGGTAGGATAGCTCTCCTCTCAAGGGCTTAAGACTTGACAATATATTCATTTTGAAATCTTTGATTCTAAATCCTGACGTGAATATCCTACTATATATTATAAACGTTAACATAGAAATTTACATTTTATTGATCATATGTATATTGATCGCTCTTATTAATTAATAAAAAATCAAAATACCCAGCATCCTAGCGATTGAAAATGCAGAAATGGGGGCTGGTCGTCGGCAGGTGAGAGATGGGTGACTTGTATCTAATATAACTGTTTAGATCGCAATCGTAAATGCTACTACGTAAGATGTGAAGAGAGACAAAGCTGACCTAACAAAAGTCTCTTCGACAATTTCAAATATCTCATTAAATGATGACGTAAACAGCATTTCCTATTTTGTCGGGAGCAGAAAGTAGATCATTTCATTTTTTAAATTATCTCGCCCAACACAAATAACCTTTTTAACAAACAAAAAAAGTTATTTGTAATTTCAAGCAACGAAAGAGTTTCGATAAACTTACTAATTACTATATGAGCCGTTTATTGTGAAAGTGACCTTTGAAGTCCATTTATACTTAAATTGAGATATTTAAGGGTTAGGCCACTTTGAAAGTAAACGACTCACTTATTGAACTAACTCTGAAAACTTATGTGTCCAGAATTATCTTATCTACTCGGAATATAAGTAACCTCAAATGCTTTATTGATAAATTACTTGAAGGTTATTGAAGGTGTAACCACTGGCAACCGGAAATAATTAACAAATGGACTTATTAGGCCACTTTCAAAATAAACGGCTCAATTATTGAACTAACTCTGAAAACTTATGTGTCCAGAATTATCGTATCTACTCGGAATATAAGGGACCTCAAATGCTTTATTGATAAATAAGTTGAGGTACATGCAACCACTGGTAACCTGAAATAATTAACAAATGGACTTAGGCCACTTTCAAAATAAACGGCTCATATATTGATTGACTTCCTAATTTATATTGAATTAATTTAATAAAATAAACATTCAAAAGCAGTTTTTGTAACAAGTTTCATTGATTAGCACTGTAGTTGTTTTTTTGAGAGAAAGAGAGAATTCTGTTGTTTCATTTTAATGGGGCGAGTCATAAATCAATGACCGTTCTTCACATATTTTTTTATAATATTCCAAGTATATACCAATAGTGTTCTATGGTTGGTGACATCTTGAGGCTGGCTGTCGGATTCCTTCACAATACCACTCGTAGGGTTTTGAACGGAAGAATTCGGCAACTCCATTTTGAACCTCTTCCAGATAATTGAACGTTTTTCTTTAATGATGCTGACGAGTGATTCACTCTTCCCAAATTATGCAGCCAACGACCTCAATATCTATTTTACAACTTTGTATTTCATACTAGGCTTGTTATTTCTGTGTATTATTCAATCTAATATATATTATCTAAGACCATATTGAATAGTGAAGGCGTGTGTGGAATAGTGTTGTCGAAAGGTGGTAACATTATACAGACCAATGCACAATATCTAATTTTACTCATTTTTTATTTGAAGTTGAAATATATCAATAATGTTACGGGAAAATAAGTTTTGATGTTAAGTACATACTTGTAATGAAGAGGATAGCTTTCGAAAATTCATTGTCCGATTTACCTAGAAAACGCAGACGGTGACGTGCCATACATTACCAACGAGCTCTCTCTGACTCGCTGTTTTTGGCCACACGAGAGGAATCAGAGATCGAACAACACGACGCTCTAACCGAAAAGACATGTGCGGTACGGAAAAGGCAATCTCCGCTTCACTTCGTGGCGGTCGGTATGTCAATTTTCTCAGGTGACAAAACCTCTAGTTGCAATAGAAGGTGTGGAACTTTTACGACCGGAAAGACAACACTCAGGCTAATCTCATCCGATTCGAATCCGTAGTCCCGCTTTATGGAAGGCACATTTATGTAGGATAACCTCCGGGATAACTGTAGCCGTGGCATAGCGGATAAGGTAATGTGCTGAAAGTGTGTCCTTGGAGGCTGCCTGCCGGATCACAGAAAGGTACATCACGAGTCCTTGCGTCAGCTGGACGTTCCCTTCCATTGCTTGGTGGTCCATCTCCACTGACCTCTCGGCACATCCTTAGCCCACTGAATCTGATGTGTAGGCAGTGAAAGAGGCAGCAATGGGGGTGCAGTGAGGCTGTCAAGGGCAGTTGTAGGATTAGACTCCGGAAGGAGATTCAAGGGCAACGCACAAATCGATTGCGTGCAGCATTAAGCAAAGCACCATGAGAATATGTTTCGGCAATTGAAAAGGCCACGATTTTGTTTACTCCAGGAATTGCCAAACCTGGACTGAGAGGCTCTACTTTCAAACCGGTATGCGGTGAACGTCATTTTGTCTATCTGACGATCTGTCTTGTGCTCTATAATCGTGGATGTGCAAATGAGCTAAGTATATTCATTAACTCTCCGGGTTGTGATATATATATTTTGAGATATAAGTAATATTTACTAACATGAATTATGTGCCCGCTTTACTCGGGTCCCCCAAGTCATTGCTCAGAATCTACTTAAGACTTAATTTTATGATGGTCACCTACTCATATCCAAAGTATAGTAATGGAAAGATCACATGTTTACATCGGGTTGATACTACAAAACCTGTTGTTGCAATAGTATGTCCGAATGTCTGAACCTTGTAGAAGTGGCTGATCCTGCCCAAAGTGGTGAAATGCCAATTATTTCTACTATATAAAATGCCGGAACAGGATCGCTGACACAGGATTACTAATCAGATGATAGCGGAAGAGTTGTGTTGTGCCGAGTAAACCGAAACGATCGATAACAATCGACAAGAAAATGATCATATCTACCTGCTCTATCACGAATCGGCAACGGAGCACTTTTACCACACCGATCAAGATAATGAGCGTTGTGTAAAATGTTACAAAAATAATGTATTTTGGCATTCTTATAAGACCAACAAGACACAGGATAGCACTAATTATTCCGAACACAAAAAGACAAATTAACTTATGATTATCATATATAAAGAGTCCTACCGAAATGCTTGTACGAGGTCGCGCACTAAAGACTGGACGGGTCAATCCGGGATATTCAGTTACGTACCTGGGGGCACATTTGGGGCAAACTTTTTTTAATTGTTGTCTTGATTAAAAATAAATAATATAATAATGTTGCTATCATATGATTACAATAATTATGGAGTTGAACAAAAATGTGTGCTGACACCGGTGGCCAGACTTAACGTCAACACTTATACACTCAATCGGTGAAAACTGGAAATGCATGTGCTTTGAATTTGGAATTCCCGATGGTGATATAAAGATACGTCGCCAGATGGTAAAATCGATACTTTCCATAGAGAAACAACTAAAGATAATATAAATTTTGACAATGTCATTCAAGACTTTTCTAATAAAAAATAATGAACAATAAATATATTAACACTCATAGGGTGTTTTACTCCATAATTGATAATATCAACTAAAAAAGAAATATAATATAACCACGATTAAATTTTATCATTATGTTTACAACCTGTTTAAACAACGGAAATAATTTATTTATTTAAATCATCAAAAACTGCCAATAACCACTCTTGATTGACTTAAAAAGGGTGGCAAATCGGGGACCGCCCCAGGTAGTAAAAAATATTATTATTTTCCGACACAATGCGATTTAGTTATTTTATCTATTAACTGACCAATTAGAAGTCAACATATGAAAAGTAAAATCGAAAAAACTTTAGAGCTTAACTAAATTCAGGATGCAAACATACATATTTATATGTGTGCTCTCCAAAGATGGTATAAAAAAAAAATGTGCGTTTACAAAACCACTTTTGTACTCAAAAAGCTTCTTTATAACAACACTTCTGGGCAAACCAAAAGGAGCGTATGTTTATTAAACTTCTTTATAACTTTCTTTGGAGATTGACAGGACAGTGTGGAATTAGCATTAACGGTATCGTTGCCGCGCGAGAAACTTTAGGAAGTCCAAATAGCGAACATTTTTTAAATGTTTCCGTGGTGGTGTTAATATAAAACTCAAACCAGATCGCGAACTTGCACTACCACCAACTAGACATAACAAGTAAACACATTACATAAAATGTTTAATATATATGTGTGACATGTATTATATATCTTCGTGGGCATGTTAGCTTGTTGAACTAGCTTTTATTTTTAGTAGTAAAATTCTTGAACCATTTCTTAATTATTACTTACTTCCCTTTATAATCATTTTATTACATATATGAAATCATTTTACCACTCAAGAGGGAGACAATGTTAAATAGCGTGAAGACGAGGGTGGTGTTGCGCCCAATGTACATACATTCCAATGTGGAATAACATATGTTATGGGTAAGGGGAGTCGATGTAAAATAATGTTATCGGTCCATCATCATTTTTTTTTATTAATGAAACTTCTTTATTGTGCTAAAATTACAACTTTCTTTATTAGGCAATAAGTAATTGTGATAAATTTTCTCATTCATACCATATTAACAATTTTCATTCACTTTTTTTTTTTCTATAGTTGTCATTTAGAAGCTTATTCTGTTAAACTAGAAGATATCGTGTTATTATTATATCTTTGTCCTCGTGTCGCGTAGTTTTCCAGCCCTCTAACCAAAACAAAATTAATAAGCGTTTAACCAATTTTTGGCCAGATGGGATGTATGAATAGCCAGGAGTACTAGTGTCATTTTATTATTACTTCCTCACGCGTAAGTCTCCTGATATCTTAGAGTAAGATTTGCTATATTAAAGGATGCATAAGTATATACAAATTAAAAAAAAAATTGTGTATAGACTTCTGTATGCATTTTTCTTTTATCATTCCTCATGCCTTGTTGCGACGTTTCGGAATTAGTCCATTTTCAGGAAACTTTTACATAAATTATGGGTAGTTTCAAAGTGAACCAATAATAATAAATATTAAAAAAATAAATTAATTAACATCGTCACTAATAGTTTCTGGCTTGGAGATTGTAAAGATTTATGGAACGTTATGTTGGCAACTAGATGCGTAGTCTGACCTCTGTTGGAACAGTCCACGACTGTCATATTCCAAAAATGACAACTTCCAAGCCAGGAAATATTAGTGACGATGTTAATTTAATTATCTTTTTATTATATTTTATTATTAGTTTAGTTTCGAAAGACAGAACATTTGTGTATAATTTGCCTAGAAATGGACTGGTTAGGTCTGAAACGTCGCAACAAGGAATGAGGAATGAATACAAAGTCTTATTCAGAAGCTATATATTTATTTATTTATTTTTTTGTTGATTTTTCAAAACTCTTAGAGGGACAATAAAATAAAAACGGGAGGATCAACCATGCTACCATCGGACCTTTGTTTAAATTGTACCACTGCTTATTTTTGTGTAGTTTTTTTCTGGGTTCGGTGTTTTTGTTTGTATCTGACTCTCGATTGTATAAAGGAGTTCAAGAGTCAAAGTGGACTGTCGGTGGAAGTAGGTAGCTCCCTTCAGCACGAAGTAGACATGAGGGCGTGAAAAAGAACACCATGTATCATTTACCTGTGTTGGCAAGAGACTGAAAAAAAAAAATAAGAGAGAAAGGTTTACCATTTCTATGAGACCTTCGAGACAATGTTCAGATAAAGGATGCTTTCAATTCGATTTTCATTCAAATGAGATGCGGAGCTCAACTGAATTGTTAGGCTGTCGAAAGGGTAGGCGAGCGGTGGTTTATTACCATCTCAATAGGCCATTTGCAACTGTTAAGAAACACTGCTTCTCCTGTTAGATCCTCCTGCTTTCAATTTTGGTGTTTTCTTTCGAGAGCTATCGGCTATACTCCCTGCAGTAGGCAACTGTACAGCTCAGGCACTATTGTATCTGCACCGTTACACCAATGGTTCATTACCGGATATGGATGTACTGTTTCTTCAGAAGACACTTTCTTCTTCTAAACGAGGCGAGGAGGGACACATCAAGTTGCCAACAGTTCACCCACACCTGAACCGAAGTGACCGATAAATTGCCTTATGTCATATACTATCAGGAATTAATACTAATTACAAAAAATTTTTCTGTAGCAATTTAGAAACAATGTTGTGTTATCCACAGGGAATAAATATCATCAAAGACTATACTGGTAACATATATATACACATTTACATAAATATAGATTTTGATATAGACAACTTGAGCCAAGCATATTTTGATGCAGGCCAGAGGCAAGGAAAACAATGTAGCACCAGGCTCTCTCTCTCTCTCTCTCTCTCTCTCTCTCTCTCTCTCTCTCTCTCTCTCTCTCTCTCTCTCTCTCTCTCTCCTCTCTCTCTCTCTCTCTCTCTCTCTCTCTCTCTCCTCTCTCCTCTCTCTCTCTCTCTCTCTCTCTCTCTCTCTCTCTCTCTCTCTCTCTCTCTCTCTCTCTCTCTCTCTCTCTCTCTCTCTCTCTCTCTCTCTCTCTCGTCTCTCTCCTCTTCTCTCTCTCCTCTCTCTCTCTCTCTCTCTCTCTCTCTCTCTCTCCTCTCTCTCTCTCTCTCTCTCTCTCTCTCTCTCTATCTCTCTCTCTCTCTCTCTCTCTCTCTCTCTCTCTCTCTCTCTCTCTCTCTCTCTCTCTCTCTCTCTCTCTCTCTCTCTCTCTCTCTCTCTCTCTCTCTCTCTCTCTCTCTCTCTCTCTCTCTCTCTCTCTCTCTCTCTCTCTCTCTCTCTCTCGTTTTCTTGTTTAAATAAGTAAGAAACTTTCTGGGGGGGGGGGGTCACTGAATCTGAATAAATAAGATTGTCAAGTGTGTATCTTCCTTTTCTGAAACCACTTTGCCTCGAAATACCTGAGGAGCCTGTTGCTTATAATTTTCTGAACACATCTTTAAAGAGTGATTAGTCGAGGCTATTGGTCTATAGCACAATGATATGCTATTCATTTAACAATGAAAATTCACAACTATGCAAACATCAGTGGTATGTGCCGATGTATAAAATAATGGTAGATATCGTTGTTTTTATTCACAACCTCCAATCAGTCCTCGTGTCCTTAAAATGAGAATAGATGACCAGCTTCCCAGACAGGTGAGACTGCAGTACCACCTGTGCTCTCGGTCGGCCTCTGGGGTGCCTGGGACTTGGTTCTCGCTAAGTCGCTCACTCTCTCTCTCTCTCTCTCTATATATATATATATATATTGAGTTTCCGTGTTTAATAGCATTAAAACCCTTTCTAGGTGCTGTAAAGTAATAATAAAAGTTGGAATAAATAACAAATAGTAAAATAAAAATCAAGAATATGTCAATATATATTTGCTGGTCAAGGACCCATGACCTAAAAAAAATCTTCAATGACTTTTTAAAATTTTCTAAATAGTAAATAAAACCAGTTAATCTATGGATGAGTAACTTTTAACCATTTTTGTTATTATTTAAACTTACTTTTCAAATAATATATGTCTGTTTTTTTTACAAATATTATGAACTAAATTATACTAATATAAATGTATACTAGCATAAATGCAATAAATTGCGTTAAAATTCTTAATTTTTTTTAACCATTTAAGACACTAAAAATTTATTTTTCTGACAAAAGCAGCTAAAACAATAAGATAAAGAACTGTTGAAATCGGCTGGATCATCGACTATATTTGGATAGCGAAACTTCACTTCTTATGATTACTATCTTTAATGTTTCCTTAATCACGGTGGAGAAAATGAGTTGTTAAAGTCCTAAACAGTTTCTGAGTATTGAGAATAGATACTCAGGACTTGAGAAATCTTAAATATTAGGGAAGGGAAAGGGTAAGTTTTTCCCTTACTGTTCAGTTTTTTGTCGAAAAACAAATCACCACATTTCGAAGAGCCGTGAATTATTCTTTTAAAATTTCAGAAAGATTGAATCGTTTTTGCGATCTGCGCCTTAGATTCATGCAGACGTACCTCATTACATAAATGCAATTTTCAAATGGCAGACGTTATGCTTAGTCTAAACCACTGACAACCAGCAACTGAGCGGTGTAATAAATAAATGTTTGGAAAGGTAGGCCTTTCTCCTCCCAGATGAATCTCTACATTCCCGGCAGTAATTCACGTAGGCCCATTACCAGTCCTGAGAACGAGAAGCTTTTACTTTCAGAAATATGTCTTTGACGCGTACTTGGTAATGGCTATGACGCACATGTTGAGAAACCGAAAAGAGAATTTCTTTTTACCTACAGTATATACTAGGCCCGACATCAAAAACCATTGATGTATGTTAGAAGCCGATTGTGGTTTAATTATGCTGGTAATAAACGCTTTTTTTACAACACAATCGTTCCGAAGGACGTGACGAGGGTATAAATAATAATAGTTAAATGTCAACATTATTCAAAACTCTAAAAACAAAAAAAATTCTAGTTACAATAGAATTATATCATAGGATTTCACCATAAATTATTTATCAGTATTTGTACAGATTTCTCTATACTTTATAATAATTACTTTTTTTGACCTTATACGCTCAATCCCTTTGACCTATCTTAACAATCCTGCTCGTCACCTAAGACGTTAACTAAAAATAATAAGTATTTGATTATCTATCAATTGTAAAAGCTAATAATAAGAAAATAATCTTTTCTTATCGTTATACATGAATATACGTAATGAAATTGTAAAAAGAAATATCAGTCTCTTTCAGAGGACAAATACTTGTATCAATAATTATATGCCTGCCATAAAATACCTAAAACATTACGTACAATTAAAAACATTACAAATTCTTAAGATATAATGTATAAAACAACTAAAAAATAAAGTTGGAATGTGCAGAAATTAAACCCAATAAGACGCGGGATGCCCTTTCGGGTGAGCCCCGTACACACCCTTTGGAAAAGCGGCCCAACCATTTTCGGGGATGCGTCACGGTAGGTTGCTCTCACAAGCAGCTGATATGATTCGAAAGTGAAGAGCAATTGTTCGAAGCTCACACATGTTTTCCCTTTCAAGGCTGAAGATGAGAGCTTTCCAGCACCCCGGACTCCTCCTGCTCTTGGGCAAGATTCAACGATGGGCATGTTACGATTGTATCCTTATTAAAATTTCAAGGGTTAACAATTGTCATTGGATAGCAGAACTGTTGATTGGTTTGGTTAATTTCAGTGTTAAATCTACGGGCATCAACTGCTTGGCATATTTGAACTCATTTGGATAACCCACAGATGTGAGTCCGAGAGAGTACAAGGACAAGGGAGAACTTAGAAGCCACTCCAGTCCCACAAGCCAGACGGTACTAACATATCGAGCTTTTACTAGACACGAGCTGGATAGAGAAGGAAGTACATTTCACTAATGTTAACATTTTACATACGCAAACTCTGTGGGGCAAGCGATGCCACTAAATCGTCCCTATTGAGACAAAATATCCAATTATTAACATTTTAAGAGAGCAAAAAAACAATTTTATAGTGGACATAAAATATTTAAAAACGGTATATTCTATACCATGCCTCGTTACTTCTAAAGGGCTTGGGGATTCAAGGATTTGCCACCAAGCGTATCGCGTCCAATGCAAGAACAAGTTAAGACATGGTAGATGACGGTACCCCCAGAACTGTTGATTTTATAAATCATCGCACATCTCTACATTGGTAACGAAATTCTTTAAGATAACAAAGAATTCAGGGTTTAAGGTATATTAATTGAAATCGATCTTCCTTCTCATCAGTTTCTTTTCGTTCAGGACAGTTATTTTTCAACAATTAAATGAATAACGTTTAACCCAAATGTCTCCAACATTTCCAGAATGGGATCATGAGAAAAGTGGTCCGACATACCTCTTTCAAGAGGTTGAAGAACGCTGACCTGCACCCGTTTCTTGGTCCGCCGGAGACACATTAAGTTTTTTGGCTCGTTGCAGCACCTGACAAACCCAGTGTTTAACACTACGACCCCACAACCCCTCCCGCATCGATGGCAACAGACTGTCGGGGAAAAACTAGGTTAAGAATTAGTATGCAAGTTAGTTTTAAGGTTGATCAAAAAGGTGAGCCCCATCACCTTTATTAGTCAGTTTAGTCCAGTCATGTATAATGTATATCATTATACTTGTTTATTCATTTTATAAGTTTTATAAAATAACAAAACCTTTATATAATGTAGCGATGCTACAGGAAATACAGAAATAATTTGTAAATAGATTTGCCTGAGGATCTATAATTATATATGTAATTATCTGTAAATTTAAAAGGGCTATGGGGAAAAAAACTAAAAAAAAAACTAGTAAACTAGTTTATTTTAATAACATTTATATTGTGTCAGAATTAGTTTTTCAAACAAACAAAAAAGCTTGAAGTCACTATCCTAGCTAAGAAAATATCCTTTTTTATTGATATGACATCATCCGTCAGCATCCTTACGACTACAACTCAGACAAATAGCATAACTTTACTTTTTTACACGTCAATTACATAAACAACACTTAATAAATTATATGATTGGAAAGAATAAAAACACAACTCGGAATGATATTATTATTTCTTAAAATACATGTTTTGCATGAAATTGTCTTCTATGTAAATTTATGTTTCATGTTCTTATCTGCATTCCTAAGCAAGCATAAATTGGCGAAAGGTCGACCAAAGAAATTTTTGGATATTTCAAGCTATTTTTTTAAAACTAATTCTACACAATTTAAATATCAATATGCACGTTTCTCTGTTTGAGTGTTACTCCAAAGAATAATTCTTTATTGCGTGTTAAGACTGAGTTTTGTCGACTAAAATTTTGTCACATCCGACATTTTGTTATTGATATACGAGTTGTAGCTATTCCAGACTGGAGAGGTATCTGTTTGGAGGTAAAACCGCAGCTGTTTGGACTCAGCAAATATGACATGACCACCCCCTTCCCCTTATATTTCTTGTCCCTCAGTCATCAAGTGCTCAAACTCAGTGACCCCCGAAATACCCATCTCTACTGAACAACATTACCTTTCCCAATAGTAAATGTAAAATCCAATTGAGTGGGTTACACAGTGAATGATGTCGAACGATACCAGGAGGTAACTAGTTGCAAACAAATTCAACTTTGGCGTGATCCCTTAGAATGGTTTTTAAGTCACGGAATGATGCTTGCAAAGTACTCAGCACTTACACACCTAAGTACTTAGCTTTAAGTAGGTGGTAGATTGCACCATTAGCAGTAGCGAGACCGCTTTCAACTATGCAATTAAGCAGCTAACCTACTTGTGGGACATTGTTGAAACGGTTTTAGTAAAAATACTGAAAATTCTCTTTGAATAAATTCTACTCTTAACAGTTGTGTTAGGGCTGTCCAGATATCAATTCCAAAACTAATTATGTTTACCGTCCTTAACTATAGCGTTTAACTAATTTCCCCCAACGATCAGCAGTCTTGTCATTTATTTTTCATTGTTTCAAAAACTTTTTATTATTATTCCAACTGAATAATAAAATTATTTTACGTCAATTATTAAAATGAATTGTATTTTTATAAACAAAAGAAATAACCTAAAGTTTCTTGAATATCCTATTAAATCAATTAAAAAAAATATATTCTATCCCTTGAAACTTCTACCAAAATAAAAAAAAACAAGAAAACAACTTTGTTAATATCATACATAGGCCAATATAATATTGATCGACTCAAAAAATATTAAATCTTCTAAATTATAACCAACACTCAATCATATTTCAATGTGCCGTGGAATATATTCTAAAATTTTAAATCGACAACTTAATTGTTGCGAACGCTACACGCATTCTGGCTGTGTGCATGACATACAAACAGATGAAAAACAATTGTGCCTGTTTGTAGGGAGAGTATCTCCATAATTGTTCAGTAATTATGTTAAATATATATATCACATGACAATGGAAGTTAGATTCTCTTAATTTCGAAACATTGTTCCCATTTTTCACATCATTTAATAGCGCACGTGTCATTTTCTTGGATCCGGATGTCGGACCTTTATTTATTTTTTCTTATTTTTTTTTCAGATAAAATGCACATTTATAACTTTTTCAAAACGAGTGCTGTATTTAATTAATTCATACTAATGAGTTTTTATTCTTTCGAGTCGGCCGTGGTTCCGCTGATTTTATCTACTTCGTGGCTAAAGATTTTTTCCAAAGAGGATTTTTTTGTATTACTTTTTTTTTTTTTCAATCTGGGATATAACGACCTTTCACAACGGAGGAGATCGGGACTGGTACACGTTTAGTATAAAAGATATCGAAAGTTGTAAGGGCTCGTTCAGAGAAAGGTGAAAGTACGGGAAGCGGCGAGGGAGTGGTTGGTTATCATTAGTTTTTGCGCCTGTATGTTAATCAATCACAGAAACTAAAAGTGAATGTAGAAATGCCAGTTTATCTGGCTGTAATAAATGAAAATTCTGGTATGCAGAACCGTGTTGTAAGTCGTTAGACACATATATTAAGCTTGGATTGATATTGTAATATATTGCAATGACGAAATACAGGTAGATTCTTCTCCATAGGTTGTAGACCGGGGGATCTGTTTTTTCGATGATTATTTGTAATTTTTTAGAATTCTCCTTTTCAAGTTTATTATTTACATAGTTTACAATTTCCCTGAGAAGCACAATTAAAATATTACATGCATTGGCCACCGTGAATTTATACATTGTACACTGGAATCTTTTTTAATAGTAAAATAATAAATAACGGAAATAATTAACAGTAGGAAAAACGTAACAAAAAACTACATAATAAAACAAAAATAAAAATAAAATAATACTAATACTAATGTATGGATGTATCTGTATGTTTATTGTAATTTTCGGTTTTGGGTTATGAAAGTTAGAAAAATTAAATTTTCTGTATGCATGTGTACAATCCAATGCATTCTGGGTAATAGTTGGTCTGTTAGCATGGTGATTATCTTGGGGTATCGAGGGTAATTGATAATTAAGCCGATAATGTTGTTTTGTACGAACTCCTGTTCGAAATTTCCTGTTATTTGAAGTACAATTATAACTCGAAAGCGGTGCAGCATTGTGAGGTGGATCACAGCTTTATGTAGTAATTGTTTGATTTTTCGGGGAAGCAGGGTGGCATTTTATTCTTGAGGATTTTAGTATTGTTGTATTTATTTTGTACGTTGTTTATATGAGAGAACGGTCTAAGGTTACTCCCAGGAAGTGAATGGAATATGACCAGGATAGTTGGAGATTATTGAGGATAAATGGTGGGTTAATGTTGGTATAGAATTGGTGATTACTATTGCCTCGGTTTCAAGTGGGTTAAGTTAAATTTTTTATTTATTCAAATTAGTTAAGTTTTTCCATTTGTGACTGTCATCTATTCGTTATTGTGCCTATTTTGAATGACCCTGGTTTCTCCTACATAACTTTAGTTGAGGGTTTCAGCCCTTAATTTCTAAGCATTGTTCATAATTTATGTTTACATGCATCGTCAACCAATTAATTAATTAGTATATTATTTCTAATAATAATTAGTGTACACTTCTGTACTGAGTTTACATTAGTGTATCGACGTATCAATCAGCTTATATAATATTTTCATTCAGTGACAAATTCCATCACCATGAATGAAATTCTGCTAATGTAAATATATCTTTGATCTATTTTAGCTTTGTGGTCTTGGCCGCATATGTGCACATTAATCCTGACCATTTTAAATTTTCTTTGTTTGTTTTTTTAATTTTTAACTCCTATTTTAGCTATTAAAAATTACTTCCTGAATTTAGTTTAGTAATTTTTTTTTTTTTTTTTTAGGTACTGCCTCTACTTATTGACCGGGTAATATAAATAATGGTATCTTAATGTAAGCATTAACTGTATGAACATACCTAGAAGTACACTAAGGTAACAATTTCATGGTTTTCTTCTTGTTTGTCATAGTTGTTTTAACTGTAAGGGAAGACTATAATTACACTTTCATGGTATTTTTGTCGTTATAATAAGTGTAAAGTATACATAGTAATAACTTATTTGCAGAGATTACAAATTAGTTCATTATTACTTTGCTCAGTTTGTAAGAAGTGCGTGGGCGGGGTATTGACTTCGGATGCATTATTTCATGGTGACCTCAAAGAATAATCTTGAATCCCACTCTGCTCGGAAAAGTAGCTTTCCCGTTATTTCTGACCTGAATAGGACATTGAAGTTTTAGGCTATTGCATGCTTATTTAATATTTCCGCTAAAAGTTGAAACACAACACTTTCCCTTAACCGATTTTATCTTGTGCCATTTGGGTCGTCATCAAACCAGTTTGTACATATGTTGTCATCCTAAAGGTCGTGATGGCTAATTTCTAATTGACCAATCGATTTGTAATATCTGTTGACTATTCTGAGAGGTTTGCTTGTGAAAACGACAAAAAATAACAAATCTCACAAATAACAGAGCTCACAGATGTATCGTTATCATAAATTGTAATTTATGGTTTGTATCGTAATGGGATACAATTACAACAACTGGAACACATATTGAAAATAGAAAATTATAAAGAATAGCAAACCTAGAAAGAAAGAAAACATGTAAAATGTTTCGTAACCAATCTTACTGATTTTCGTAAACAACAGAAATGTACAGACCAAACAAGTACTAATAGGTGAAGGGTCACTTTAGTCATACTTATTTGTATTTATACTTGTTTTTATTAATTTCTAATGACCGGAGAATATAATCAATGCTATTTTAATGTACGAATTAACTGTATGAACAGACCTAGAAGTCCACTAAGGTAACAATTTCACGGTTTTCTTCTTGTTTGCCATTGTTGTCTTAACTGTAAGGGAAGACTATAATTATACTTTCATTGAATAATTATATACAAATACAAACAGACCAATACACCAACGTGCAAAGGTTAGTATGAACAAAGTACTGCGTACTAGTCCACGACGAATAAAATAAATTTATAGATTTTCAAGACGAAATAGGACAATGTCCTGAAAATGGGAGAAATAATGGGATATTTTCAAAACAGTTAATTTTAACAGGTAAATTTCAAAAACTATAGAGAATGACTCATTAAGTAGATCAAAATAATTTAAATTATATAATCGTTATTAATTTTATTACTTCTTTACTATCTTGCTTTAAAATTGTTATTTTCTTCGTTATAGAGTTCGTATAATTTAAACATTTAATGAATATATAAATATTTATTTTGTAGATGTGTTTTTTTTGACAGATATAATATCTATATTTAATTTTATGTTACATATAGTTTCCAGGCACTCTGCCATCTGTAATCCTAAACTAAAATATAATTAATACGCAGAAATATAATATCCTAAATATAGATGCTATAATAGCAGGAAAACCGAATCCGGCACTAACTGGTTGTCGTGATATCGTTTCCCGGAGCAATCGGGGCATCGCAGGTCCGTTAGCTACAAGGTATTGGGAGGAATTTGACTTTTCCATGTTAGGAAATATAAACATTTGTGATACTTTCGGGGGGCAATGGCCCTTAAAAAAATCTCATTAGTGAAATCTACAAAAGTCAGATGGTTGACAGGGTTATTGACCACATCCTCCACTCGGACTTCAACAACCACCACTAGCCATATGGGAGTGGGTTTTCCATCGTCCTAGTGCTCTTTTGGACTCGGATCGGTGGACTTTACAAATTAATTTAATTACACAAAACAACGGCGTTGATGACCTAGTGATTTTACGCCAAAATAAACCCAAACAACCAACCGAAACAATAAAACCCTATTGTTAAAACCATAATTTATATAGGTTTGAGATATACAGAAATAAATGATTTCCACTTACATATCCTGGAAGTAAGTGAATAATTGATAGCTAATAATATAAATTTAAACTAGTGCACATAATTCGTTTTTTTATTATTATATTTATGATAGGAATAAGACATCTGATTTTAATTTACATAGCCAAAAATGACCCAATCATTACTTCCTCCAAAGGTGATCGGAAGTGCTAACATAAAAATCTCGCCTCGACTGTATTCACATCTACCATTTGAGTCAGTTCCTATTTCTGTATTTTACTTCGTTTCCATGCCAGGTGAAACTTTTTTTCCCGTAGGATGTCGGGGTATAACCGCGTGGAAAGTCGGTTGTTCTGCCTACACTCACCAAAGCGTTACTCTATCTGACACATATCTCCAGTCCGTAGGCGAGGCGAGACGCCTCCTCTACCGGCTCAGAATAACTTTGTAGTGCTATTGTCCAAAATTAGTCTGGGTTTAGTTCGAAAAGTGAAAGTGAGTAGTGTTAGATTTACAACTATAATACTGACGAGGGACTGAATTTTCACAATGGGAATTTACGTATTGATATGCATCCGGGATATTGCCCTTGTCTTTTTAAGGACAGGATATTAATAGAAATCGAAAATGCACTTGAATGCAGCTGAAAAAAAAAAAAGATTAAATGAAAGTTGAAAACTCATAACATTCAAACGAGGATTTTTCAAAAGGATTTCCCTGACACGAGATGGAGTTATGGCATAAATTCTTCTACACTCGAAATTAACGAAAGAGGAAAATTTCGTGAGAGGAGACACACGCAGGAGTAAAGGGTTTATGGTTTTGAAAATGCCAACGAAACAATGAAAACCTGAGCTCTGGATAAGTTGTGGCGGTGGACTGATCAGGAGGATGACAGACCTGTGCTGTTGAAAGTTCTAGCCAATTAAACATAGGCATATAGGTTTTTCTAGGCTTAGTTTGTGTTTGATTCTACTGAGCGCAATGATGGTATAATTAAAAAAAATTCTGCCGGATTGTTGAATGGTATAATTATAAAACAATTTTCATCGTAATTATTTTCGCCGTTCGTGAAGTTAGCAGCCTTGGTTGGATGGATAGATATGCTGTTGTTTTGGATGAAATGCCCCACATAATCAATTGGGAATAACTTGAGATGAGCTGCGGAAAGCCATTAAAGGAGAGGATATAAGTTGTGGAAGGACAATAAAACTCTTTTATAATTATTATGATGTAATTGTAATTGTAATGCAATTGAAAATTAAATCCGAATCAATATCCCTCCAGAAAAACCATCATCATTTCATGTCTACATTTAGATGTCTTCCCTATGAATAAGATAATAAAATAAGCAATACATAGCTGCTGGTACATAATTTCGATTCTCGAAAATTTCTAATAATCTGTGTCATCGCCTCTATAAAAAATACCGACAAAAAAATCCATTGCAATGAATTAAAAGTTTAAAGTGTTATGAAAGTCCTTGAGATTAGGTGAAATAAAAAAATAAGTTGACCACACAATGATAAAACAACAAATTTAACCAAAGTAACATTACCTCGTATACATAATGGTTTATTATTTTTATAATGTATACGAATAATGCATTCCATTCCAATTCATTTAAATAAGATTTACATCTAACTTAAGGTTTATAAATTTTTTTTGCAATAATAGAGTTACTTTTTAATGTAATATTTATTGCAATTTTAAATCATTATTTATTTTAATTGTAAGGTTAATTATTCAGTATATACAACAATTATTTAATGTCATCAAATTAACATAATATCATTCACAAGAGCTTTGGTGCATTCTTTTATTGCTCACAATCTGCTTATTTATTAAATTAAGTGTTTTCTATGTAATTGTCTTCTATGCGTGTAATGTTTATGTTTAAGTCTGAATTGTGGTCGCGAGGGTAACTGAAATGTCAAAACGTCGACTAATGATGTCATATAAATGAAAAAAGACACTTTGAGAGAGTCTTCAAGCTTTTTTTTTTTGAAAAAAAAAAACTAATTCTAACACAATATAAATAACAAATGATACTCTTAAATAAGTTGTATAGCAAGATAAAAATGACTAAGCAGTAGTATAGACAATTAACTCGCATCAACTCGGTCACAATCAATAAACTATCTGTCAATTGAATGAATAAATTAAAATTTTGAAGTAATGAATTAGCTAACCGGATTGAATTTATTAAAGAGTTATTCATTTAAAGTTTTCAGAGCGAGCAGTGCTTGGCCTGGCCTAGACTCCTAACCGCAAAAATGGAGTAAATAGAATGCTTTCTAACCAGCTATTTAATTGTCTAGGATGCTTTTTCCTGCCCCCTCCTTCTTCACCAGTTCCTCTTCTGGTCTCTTTTCTAGTAGTTATTTCTATCTAGGGCGTGTTTAATTGATTCCTTCCCGCGAAGCATAGAAAGGATCGAACAAAGCCGTGTCAAGTGGCGATTGTGGGAAAATATTTGATATCTGATTTTTTTGGTATTTTATTCATTAAAAAAATATAAAAATGAATTTACGTCCTGTTTTAAAATTACTGTCGCAACAAATTTAGAAAATATTTGTAAAGTGTGTATGGACAATATTGGTCCAGGCCTTACATAGATTATCGCAAAACAGAACCGTGAGTTGTGACAATCTGAAAAATTTTAAAATCACAGATTTAGCCCGCGATATTATTTTGACAACGTTCTTTTAACTTAACAAGAATTATTGGATAAGATCTCGTAGGCTTTTAGAAACAATTCACACAACCAAAATTATAAATAACTTTGTGAACTTTTAAACAGGTGTAAAAGGTATAGGGGTCGCACTGTGACATTATAAATAAGTAACATTTTTGAGTTTATTTTACTAACAATAATTGACAACAAGTAAGACATATCACAGTGCGAATATGAAACATAAATTTGAACTTGATAAACGTTATATGGATTGAGGAAATCAATTAAACGATTCGTATGAAATGCCAAATTTTGTGAGCTGATCGAGATTTTTCTTTTCTGACTAAACTGACTAATAAAGGTGATGGGGCTCACCTTTTTGATCAAACTTAAAACTAACTTACATATTAATTCTTAACCTAATTTTTTCCCGACAGTCTGTTACCATCGATGCGGGAGGGGGGGGGGGTCATAGTGTTAAACACTGGGATGGCTAGGTGCTGCAACGAGTCAAAAAACTTGATGTGTCTCCACCGGATGAACTCGCCCACCGACGGCACACCAAGCAACCAAAGGAAGCAAGTTCTCGTTTTTTACGTCAATTTTTCTTCTTCTTTAATAGCCCCTTTAAATTTACAGATAATTATAGATCCTCAGGCGAATCTATTTACAAATTATTTTTGTATTTCCTGTAGTATACCTACATTACATACAGGTTTTGTTATTTTATAAAAATTATATAATGAATAAACAAGTAAAATGATATACATTATACGTGACTGGACTAAACTGACTAATAAAGGTGATGGGGCTCACCTTTTTGATCAACCTTAAAACTAACTTACATACTAATTCTTAACCTATTTTTTGCCTGACAGTCTGTTGCCATCGATGCGGGAGGGGTGGTGGGGTCATAGTGTTAAACACTGGGTTTGTCAGGTGCTGCAACGAGAGGATGAACTCACTCACCGACGACACACCAAGCAACCAAGGGAAGCAAGTTCTCGTTTTTTACGTTAATTTATTTATCTATTTAATATTTATCATTATTAGTTTAGTTAGGAAGAACACAACATGCGAGTAATAAACATTGTTGAAACATTATTGAAAATAAGTTTTTACTTACTGTAACTATCCCGAGATTTCTTCTTTAAGTTTTATAGGGGTTGCCTGAAAATGGACTAATTAAATCCGACAACCCGCAACACGAATTGAATAAAAAATGAAATAAATAAGAGACAATCAAGAAAAGTTCATGGACATTTATTTTCACCCAAGAACTATTAATAAACCATGCAACATTGACCTTAAGCGTTGCCCTATTGGGGATCTTACGGAATACAATGTGCCACATTAACTCTTTGTGGACCTCTAACTAACATCTTCTAGGAAAACAACCAATAGGATTTGTTCAATTATTTACTCACCGTAACTGACAAAGTACTGGGAAATGTTTACCTAGTAATGAACCGGTCGCATACCATAGCCCTGTGGGGGCACTACAACTGAATACAGTGTCACACAAACGTCATGTCGTTTCTCAGGACATCAGGACATCTAGACACTACGAGATATAAAGTGACTGTTATAGTTAAATTTGAGTAAAAGTGATAATTTAGTACACTACTAACAAAAGAACTGCTTGTGAATTAAACGTTACTGCAATCAACTAATCACATAGGAAGTAGATAGATCATCTACTGAGGGTGATCAATGTTCAAGACATCATACTGAATATATATTTTTTTCTAAAAATTAGAACTAAACGTATGGAATGGACACCATTTAAAATTAAATTTTCATACTTTAACCCTTTGCGGTTATATGTTTATTTCATTGTTTACTATTCACATTCCCAGATTTTTGGCTGGTGCCTTCTTTGGTTGTTATAATGGTGTATTTAGGTTGTATTAATTTAAAAGTTTTCTTTTAATGTTGTATTGTATTTTGTTTTTCTTTTATATATGAATCTGTATTTGTATTTATTTACTGAAGGCAGATAAACAACTTTCGTTTTAATAATTTCTTCTTATAGAGTTTTAACCTTTATTTTAATTTGCCAGCTTTCTTTTAGTTTGGCAGAAATGTGTTTACTATATGTACATCATTAGATAAATATGTTATTCAATGATTACAGCTATCAAATCTGTACGTACCGAGAACTTATTAAACTACATAGATGAAAAGTTGTATTACGTTGTTCACGTCACTACGTAGTTTTGCTTTATTTTGAAATGAATACTTTGCTATTTGACCAATTTTTCTAATGATTCGCCCTTGATGATATTACGTAATGAGGAAGTGATTCATATATTTTTCAGTGAATTGCAAATCAACCGGTTTTCAAATTAACATATATATCTACACCTAATAACAAACACGTAAGTGATCTGAAACATAAATCTACTGAATATGTGTTTGTTACGTTTTATATTATTTGAAATAATAATTTGGTGAAACTTTCTTGTTACCAGGTACAGCAACCCAATTATATTTAATATATAAAAAAAAATATACATACATTTTACGCGGATAAAAATGAATGTTTTTTTTTTGCAAGGAATATCAAATTTCATTACCCGCATTGAGAGGATAATTGAAGGGTTTGCTGCAAAAAGGAGGTAGCTTCAATTTTTCCATTTGTTGGGAAACCAAACAAAACGTTTAAAAAATTCAAATTTTAAGTTATGTAAAAATATTGTTGTTGCTTACTTTCGATTATGGTGTTTACATATTACGATTGGAGCTGCATCCTTTTTGTGCCAAATAAAAGAGGTTTTTTTTTGACACAAGAAAGCGTTTCTAACTCCCAACAGCTATGGGATGGAGCTACCTCCTTTTTGCAGCAAACCCTTCAATTGTTAATTAGATAGAATCATTAATTGTTGTCATATGGATTAATATACTGCGTAAATTAAAAGAGGTGAATCTTTCGCTGAAAAAAATTATAAACGTTTACCAAAACCTCGTACTCACAATTTGTATTCAATCATGCAAGAAACCCTTTCGTCACATACGCTCATTTATCACCAGGTTATAGACATGTAATAAAACATTGCCACATATATTCTTTGGTAAGATAACAATTACTCAATTAATTAAAAACTAATCCTTAAAAAAAATGAGTTATAATATTCAATGATTAAAATAGTGGTTCATCGTGATCGTAAGATAATAATCGTAAGTTAACGGTTGTGTACATAAAAATTCCTCTAATTATAAAAATCTGAAAATAAGAATATAAAAACTAATACCAGTGGCTTAATAATTCACAAAAAGCTCTTCAACTAAAGCGACCAATAGCACACCATCAAGACTCCCTTGATTGAAAATTTGGAAGATTGGCCAATTGACTTGTGTTGAACTCAATCCATAATTGCTAATTATAAAATAGGTTTAATTCTAATGGTCCTGTTTGAAAAATTCAACTTCAAACACCTAATTTGACAATTTAAAAACAAGGACATTTTTGAAAATCCAAGTCACATTTGATAATATTAATATTTACCGTTTTTCATGAAAGGAGGTAAAATATTGCGCAATAGGCCATCCTCACCATGGGAGGAGAATGTTGCAACATGGGTCAAGTCTTGTTGGAATTGGGTAGACTAGGAGTGTGTGAAACCGAATGCAATTTTCATAAATTTGCAGCATGTTGCTATTTGCAGCCGTAATGATCGATTGGATCATCATTCTATTGCGAGTCTAGGGTTGAGAATAAAACTATGCATGCAATATTGATAAGTTACAGTGAAAACGACGATTCATGCATTCATCCACACGACTTTCTTACATAAATTAGTAGAAAATACTAAGTATAGCTACTTAATAATGGGGATTGGCTGAGGAGTAATTGTCATGGTAACCATTTCATTATAGGCAGTTGATTTTCACTAAACCTAAGGCTAAAATTGAAAAAGACGATGGCTCTTCAATACACATTAAGTGTTAGTTTAATAATTTTAAGACACTATCACTGGTATATATACTACAACAAATACGGATAAATCAATGAATAAAAGGTATTTTAACGATGCAAGAACCTGCACAATCGCTATTCTTGTCTGAATGTTGGGTGTTTGCAATCTCATTAAAAATAATATTAGTATGGAGTGTCCTTTGAAAGATCTGAAGATAAGCACATTTGATGGATATGTTCAGGAAGTTGGTGATGAAAACGAAAAAAATACAGTAGCAGAACGCTGGCTGGTACGAACGAACTAAACAAGGTCATAAACATCATTCATTTGGAACAAGGAAACAAATTAAACTGGAGAAATAACGACTGGCAATGGCGGATTGACGAGAAAAGGGGTCTTGAGATTTGCCAAACCAAGCGGAGTAGGGACACCGTGGCAACAAATTCGCATGTTCGAACCTGGAGCAACGCAAGGTTTGCGGCGCCACACACCGTGGGGGCCATGCTTAACAAACTTACTCAATTACTGATTACATGATTTTACATAAAGCTTCCAGCTCATAGCTCCACAAAATAAACCTACTCAAACCCAAGCTTATGCTTCGGGCTGAGGGAATTACGCTCAAAACAAAAAACCAAACTCAGGTGCAAATTTGTGAGTTCCTTCACATGGTTAAACACACAAAGACAGCAATACAGTGCATTCTTAAGACATTGCTGATCCGAGATTCGATCATAAAAAATGTTAATAGGTTTCTATGTTTTTATACTAATGTTTTTGCTATTAACAATTAATTAATTTCTTAAAAGGGCAATTTTCAGGGTCAGGGGAAAATAAAATGTCTACAAAATACTCTTCCTGAAATAGACGGTGACTATATATCTTTATTTAAAGAAGATTACACTTTTTCCTAAAAGGGAAATATATAATTGTGATAAAACAGCTGACCAATGGCAGAGCTCAATATTTACAATAGATCAAGAAGACACTTCTGCTTCAATATCTGAGAATTTTTCAAAAATTTACTATTTAATATTTTTTTGGCTAAAAAAAACCCTCTTTGTAACTGTTGACTTCTGCGGAAACTAGGGTTAGATCTCCGGTTCTCCTAGGGACTTTCTCGGGGGGGGGGTCTGGTCGGGTTTTATTCAGTATCTTAAAGTTAAATGAGAAGCTACTTGAATAAAACAAAGTGAATCGCATAAAGGAGGCCAAGGTTGAGAGCTAACAAGACTACTGCCTACCGTACAAGGATCTCGGTGCCAGCAACTTCGGTCGGCCCAACATGTTCATAAGGTGCTTGGATTTTTAATTTAGTGTGAAGTAACCGGGAAGCTACTGAACATTAGATCAACAAGTCCGGAGATGTTTTTAGTGGTGACGTAAGACTGAGGTTAGAGTATGCGTTACTTCTTCTTCCTTGGAGCGTCTCGATCCCCTTCCGATGGGAGTGAGCAAACCACAGGCCGCCAACAAAGATGAGACCCATAGCCACAGCGTAGATTGGACTGCCCTTCCAGCCATCATTTTCACTTATAGTCAGTAGTTTTTTTTCTCGTTTTATTACTGCTTCGTTCGGAAACAATCTTCGTGCTGGAACCCCACAACAATCACGAATCTATTGGAATAGCTCATGCGACGCTTCCTCCCTTTCTGCCGCTCGGTACTCCGCTTAACTGTCGAGCTGTCGAACTGCCCTACGGTAGCAATGAAGTAAATTATTGATTATCAATAAGGATTGATTGATGACCAATAGAGAGAGAGAGAGAGAGAGAGAGAGAGGGAGGGAGAGGGAGAGAGAGAGAGGGAGAGAGAGAGAGAGAGAGTGAGAGAGAGAGAGAGAGAGAGAGAGAGAGAGAGAGAGAGAGAGAGAGAGAGAGAGAATTTATGTTTTTCATTTTATGTACACGAGCTCATTACTTGTAGTTGCCAGGCAAAAACTAAAATACAATCGATTCGTAAAAACTAAAATATCCACTTATTTATATGAAAAAAAATCAAAACTATATAAATAAAGCCAATGTTAGTGATACAATGTAGTCGGTAGTACACTTAGGGGAATTTGTTATTATTCATAGAAATTCATTATGTATTATGTAGTCTTTGCTAGAAAGTTACTAGTACAGATCAAACTCCAGGATGGTGACGCAAAGAGCGATAGATGTCTGACATACATTTTATAAACTAATGCTTTATTTTATATCATCTTCCCCCGTCTGTCTTTATGTGTGATCTCATCGATCTGAAGTAGATTAAACAAGCAACAAATATGAAATGTGATGATTATATATCGGCTGAAGTGCAGCAAGTAAGTTGGAAAAACGTCTGAATAATTAAATTTGTTTTTTGTAGAGAGGAATTTAAGTGAGCTAGGAGATTAAACAAATAAAATTAAGGGTCAGTTAATCCCCAAACTGTGACATCTATGGAAATTTCTCCTTTTCATTCGGTCTTCGTAATTTCGGTTACATGCATTTCATAAACCACAATTTTATTTATAATTAAGTAAGTATTATTTCTTACTAGTTTTATCTCACATTTTTGAACATAAGATTCACTTAGTAACTTCAACTTCCGTTTAAAAGTTTAATAGTCAGAATGTTATACTATATCCCTATATATTGGCATATTAAAAAATATTCAAAAAAGAAAGCCAAACTTTCAATTTGACCACCCATCACGAACCTAAAAGTAGTAAGGGCAGGCGTCTATTCGTATGTTTTTAGTTTGAGAATTCACAGACATGCATGGTAAATTTAGTTTCGTCTGAGAATTTACATTTCTTGAATATTGCTTGAAGCCATACCCACTAATATTGAAATATTTTACTAGCTATTAGTGCTTGAATGGCGACGATGGTGTTAGCCTCGGTGGATCGCATGCCAGTATGCATTCGGCTAAAATTAGTGCTTGAAATGTATGGCAGTTATGAGGTATTATAAATAAGATACAATAATACTTAATAATAACGTGTCCGGGATGGCACGCAAGTGCAAACACCTTGCACAATCAATGGCGTACTGAAGTGATCGTTTTCATATGAACCGTGGAAAGGCAATATGTTGAAACAGAAATGTCCGGCTGGCAAAAGACAAATTTAATTAGATGAAACAAAGTTCGTTTGTAAAGCCAGAAATTTTAAAATTGTTGCTCTGGATGCCAGAAAAGGCGGGTTATCGGTTTAAATAGTTGTTATGTAGAGTATATTAGTGAACATTTTCCAAACGTTATACCACAAAGGTGATAAATTAAAAATACCCGATTCAGACGATGAAAAATAAAGACGATGATACTAATTAACAAAAACCCATATCATCGTGTTTTTTTTTTTATTGCATTAGTATGTGCGTGTTGCGATAACATTAAAAAACATAATACTCTAACAGGAACAAATGAGCATCTCACAAATAGCTGAAAATATATACAACCCGTACGATGTAATGATAAGTAATTACCATTACTCTAGGTCGATTGTTTTCGCAGCTATTTAACGTACAGTGAATGGAGTCCATTACGGTCTATTGTACTCGGCCTTTATGAGAAAACCTTCTGCTGTACGGCCTGTGATGAAAATCGATTCACTAATCGTTCGATAATTGGAAAATTAGCTTGAATGATAAACGATTACAAAAAAAAAGAAAGAAGAAAACGACAAAAAAAAAACACATTAAAAAATAATAATTAGGAAGTTGTCCTTGGGAGGCGCCATTCAGCTGCTTAACAGTTCTACCACCGGAACGATGAACCTTCCAACGGCCGTTTTTATTTATAGCGGTAGATTTTATTAATCCATGAATAATAAACTGTAATTTATTCCCATTCTGTATCATAATGTAATGGAATGAAAACCAAAAACTACCAGGGTCGATGGCAAACTATAACCTATTTATGCATTTTAAAAACAATTCATCACAAACAAATGTACTTGCAAGGGCGCGGTTATTTCTGATTAATCATCATTCTCAACTCATTCAGACTACATAAATTTAATGAATAAAAATTATGGGAAGAGTTTTTTTGCGGAGAGGACTTAGGGTCATCAAATTTATTAATGGAAAACGTTTCTACATAATATGTCTGCATTGGATGAGAGAAGGAAGTTGGCGTTGACTGTATTAGACATTTAGGATAACTAAACAGCCTCACTCTCTTAGCAATTTAAAACAGTCAACAACCCTTAAACAGGCAACTTTTCGACGAATGTTTGAACCTCAATAGGAATGATGATAATTATGAAATAAAAAAAAATATTTAACTGATTTTATTAAATAAAGCCGATAGGATCCACCTATAGGAAAAACACATACAACAGTAAGATAACAACCAATAAAATTAAAACAAAACAAGAAATATAAAAAATAAAAGTCAGGAAATATAAAATAATGAATTAGTGAAAAATTCCTAGAATAACGAGCGTCTCTTTGGATGGTGAGAAGGTGTTAGAATAAGAGAGCTTTGAAGGTTCGTAGGGATGAAGCATGGCGGATATGAAGAGGTAGAGTTAGCGGCTCGAAACATTGGCCAATAATAAATTTCATGAAAACCAAACAACTCTCTTTCATCGACTTTGGCCGATTCCTCAAACAACTCATCCGCTCATTTACATCCATAGCTAACAATATACTCACAATGAATACAACTATTTATATAAATCTCAGTTCTCTCTTGAAACTGACCATCGGCTAATGGTTTATTTTACAAGGAATGACCGATCGAATGCTGCAGTTTTGTGGGCAGGAGTATAAAGATCAGAGAGACGCTATTCCGGGAGTGAGGTTTTGGACTGAACATCCTCACTCTCTTAGCAATAAGAAGCAGTCAACATCCCTTAACTGGATAACCTATAGATGACATATGTATGCATCAGGTCCTAGTATGAAATGGTAGATGTTGACGGCTTAAGTCAATCTCTAGAACTGTTGTTTCCTAAACGGATGCAGGCTCTAGTATAGAACACAGAGGCTCGAAACGTTGGCTAATCATAAATTTCATGAAAACCAAACAACTCTCTTTCATCGACTTCGGCCGATTCCTCAAACAACTCTTCCGCTCATTTACATCCATAGCTAACAATATACTCACAATGAATACAAATATTTATATAAATCTCAGTTCTCTCTTGAAACTGACTATCGGCTAATGGTTTATTTTACTAATATTTTGGTACATACCGTGCCAAAAAAAAAAAAAGTCTACAGAGCTGTGAATGTAAAAAGCAAGTATTTAGTATTGCAGCAAGTAATGCAGTGCAGAAATCGAATACGGATGAAGAAACCGAATACTGGCATGCGATCCACCGAGGCTAACACCATCGTCGCCATTCGAGCCATGATTCATTCAGTCTGTGAAGATAGTATTTGCAGAGCCTGCAGGGAGCATATATTTACTTTCAGCCAGATTTGGAACAGTAATCATCGTTTAAATTACTATTACTCGGCTTCTCCAGAATAAGGTTTATTTAACTGAAGCGTTTTCGACAGCTCTAAGGTTACTACTACTAAAATAAAAAGTAAGTGCAGTAAAACATCGCTAATCCGTGTTTCGCTAGTTCAACTCTCCGGGTAATCCAACCATTCTGTGGCCTACACAGTACTCAATATTCTCGGAACCCCTAGCAGCTACAGAACAGACGAATTCAAGTTATTTTTGTCTCTAAAACGTTAATTTAATTGATAGGTTATCCTATACTTTCAGTTCTATTTGGAACGACGTCAAGTGAAGTTAAATTGTTTTCAATCACATAAAATAGTTCAAATATAAACAAAAATACAAATGTAAATATTTAAGTTAAATTAATATTAATTTATTATATGAAATTAAAAAATATATATACATAGTATGTATTGTTTTTAAAATTTTTTTGCCCCGAAAACAGGGGAAACGACGAGGTGGTAAAATAAAACCCAAGACATGATATTGAAGGAAAAGATTGGCGTCCTTGAATGGCTGGACAAATGATTCGATTTTGAACTTTTATTCATTGACTCTTGTACAATATTATTAATCATTTTATGCCTGACCTTTCTATTGTGTAGCAATGCGAGTGGGTCAAAATGTTATTTATTTAGCCGATTTCACCGACGGTATCAAGACCATGTAGTTGTTTAAGCTTACATATTATTTTGTTTAATTTAATTGTATATTATTATCCAGTAAAGCAAGTAGCAAGCAATAAGTACTTTAAATAAAAAAAATATGTGAAAAACGGATTTGTTTCATCTCCGGTCAATCCGATCTTTTAGCAGTTCCTACCTACCCCATGGTCTCACCATGGGCCTAGTGAGGTTCTACTGTAAAAGCATCGATCGTGGACACTGAGACAAACAAATCAATCATTAAACGTAAGCCAGAAAGTGGATGGGCCCTTTCTGGATTACTAAATTTCAACCATTTTATGTATTATACTATAAAAAAAGTAATAAATAAATAAAAAGCACAATGCATCACACTCGCCCAATTAACGACATGAACATTTAAAGCATGCAAAATTCAATGTATGTACGAACGGTAAAAAAAAACTTGCCTTATATACATGTATATGACTGGTATTGTTTAAGAGGCATGGGGGGGATGGGTTTCTTAGAATACGTGTATTCGCAATCGTCTGTATGTTCAATTTTAAAGGTGTAACTTGTAATGGACCTTGAAATATGCCTATTATGACATGGTTAAAATACAATACTATAACTATACAAAGGTATTCCAAAGAAATAACTTTCTAGAAATCGAAGAAATACTGTATTGAATTTTGTTCAAGAAATTTAAATAATCTTCTTATGTTAATAATAATAATTATAATAACTAAAATTCTTATGTTAATTAGTAATTGAAGGAATTGCATCAAGGAGGAGGCAGCTCCATTTTTTTTGTTTTTAGAAACAAAAAATACTTTTTATAAATCGAATTGTTAAGGCTACTAAAAAAATTTTTTTTATAGATACTTTCTGTGGTACAAGAATAGTTATTTGTATTTAATGTAAAAAAAAAAAACCAGTAAAGCTTGTCAAATTTCAGCTTACTCATTTTCGTATCAAAGCCTCCTTCGTGTGAGCTAATTTATTTTTAACTATATAAATTTTGTTAAAAAATTGTATCAATGGCATCAATCAATGGCGGATCAAAGTTAATGAAGCAAAATGCTCCCACATTACCTTCACCCTTTGTCGCAAGACTTGTCCACTAGTTTATTGTAATTCTATTCCTCACCCTGTAACCGAGACAGTACGGTACTTAGGCTTCCATCTCGACAAACGACTGACCTGGAACCCACATACGAGACTAAAAAGACAAGAACTAAACAGACGCTTTGGACAATTGTACAGACTACTTCAAAGGACATCCCATCTCTCAATAGAAAATAACTACTAATCTACAAAGTTATACTTAAACCAATCTGGACATACGGAATAGAGCTATGGGGGACAGCAAAAAAGTCGAACATCAAGCGTATCCAATCCTTTCAATCCAAAGTCTTGAGAACAACAGTAAATGCCCCTTATTATTTCAGCAACAAAACCCTTCATAACGACCTTAATATACCCTACATTCCAGAACTCATCCCTTCCAAGTTTATGAAATTCCACAGTAGCCTTTCCAACCACCCTAATCCTGTAGCACAGTCTTTGCACTGCGCCACTCATCCCTATAATCCTCCTCGGAGACTGAAACGGCAGTGGCCTCGTGACCGCTATAATCGCGTGACAGTGGGGGTCCTGGCAATGGCCAGTTTCTCTATTCATGTCCTATTGTATGAATGAGCGAGTGAATGATGACTGTAAATATGGTATGAATGAGATCATTTATCTGTATTATTATTGCCTTATAAAAGGCAGATTGTAATTATTGCACAATAAAAAGAACATTGACTTATAAAAAATTGTATTAAATCACAAGAAAAATTTAAGGTGATTGCACAAAACTAAAGAACGATTTTTCTTTCTCAAAAAGGTAAGAAATGAATCTGACTCCTTCTTGCTGGCAACCCTTTAATTCACAATTAGGTTTATTTGTTGAAAAAGAATTTTCCCTGATCGCGATGGATTTAAAGACAAAATTAAGTATTTTTGGTAGAATAAATAGTATGATTTTTCACAATCATTTAATGCGTTTTTTAGTTTATAGTTCAATCACCTCCTAATTCCTTAACTCTGTATAATAAAATATACACCAGTTACAATTTAGTTCATAATTGACGTTTACAAAACGTATTGTTAATTAATGTGAAAACAAAGTGCGAGGCAATCAATTCTCGGACCAATTGCCACTGTAGCAATCCTCTTTTAGTAGTCATGCCTGATGGAATATTTTTGTATGGCAGATAGAGGTGCATATTAAGTATGTGGAAATTTGAACAGCTAATTCAAAAAGGCTTTCATGTGCAAAAACGCTGTACTTTCTCCTCCTCTATTGGCATATCTTTCACAGTAGGAAAGTAAGCGGCTCGTTTGAGCACCTTAAATCACACGCATTCAATTAGAAAATACTCAAAAATTACTTTTCAACTTTACTTTGACCACCAATCCTCAATAAGTGGTTGGTACGAGTTTCCTAGCTTTTTTTTTCTTTTACGAATGACGGGCTTTTTTTTTAGTGACGGAAAATTTTAAAAATCGAACTAAACTTTGTATTTTTTGAAATTTAAATAAACAAATGAGTTCTAACTGAGGTGACCGGGGTTCGATTCCCGGCCTGACATTGGATTGTATCTTAGGGGGATGTGTCTGGTCGAAGTTGACTCAACCTCGTGATGATAAATGGACAGTTGCTTAAAAAGTAGCGAATCCGATCAGGAAAACCGGATGTAGGGTTAAGAGTTAACAACTAGCGCTGATCACGCTATTGCCTGCCGACTACACCAGGAACCTTCGAATGTTCCTATCTCTTCATGAGGTCTTGCCAAGAATTTATTTGTAAATTCATATTTGTTGTTTATGCCCTTTGTTGCCTATGCTGTATATGAATCATCTGGGCTTATAGCCATTGGTTAAACGCTCTTGTCAGCTCCGAGTGGAAAACCCTTTATTGAAAAAAAACAATATCAGGCACAGGAATTGGCAGAACCATAGTTCTGGGGGGGGGGGAAGACCTATTTTGTCAGATAAATAGGAGATGCCAAGAGATGAGATGTACAATAAAACGTATGACGGAAAAAAAATGTTTATGTAACAGAGAGTCATAATAAAGTCTGTCAAACCTAAAAGCACAACTGTTTCTCTTCCCCAATATTTTCATTCCTTGGCTTCTATTCCTGGCTATTCTTATAAAATTGCACAACCTAAAGCAAATATTACCTTAAATATTATCTTACATTAAGTTTTAAATATTTTTATTAAATTGTAAATGGCCTTTTTGAACTTGTAAACATTTTAATTCAATATGTATTTTTCTTTCCTACCATTAAATTTTTCCAACTGAAATTTCCAAGGATAATTGACATCTGCGTTCATAGTTATAAAATTTTTAACAGACAGTCCGAAGTATATTTAACAGTAACGTTCTCATGCAATCATAAAGGACCACGTTCATCTGTAGATCAAGAACGAAGGAGTTAAGCCTATCAAGTTGTATGTTTTTTCACCGGTTATCTCTCAAGGAGGTCAACCATTTGTAAACTGCTGATTTGACAGTCCTTATTAGTCTTACGCTTACAAAAAAAAAACACCATCATGTTGCAAAAAACAGTTTTAATTTTTTCAATCACTTCTGCTTCATTCGCTGTATAATCGTCCTTGTTATCCGGCTCGACTATAAACGGTATCGGAATTATGCTAATACGGGGCGATGACAACCGTATCTCTCGCCCAGATCTATCAAGTGTCCGCTAGCTGTGCAAACGCTCCAGGAGATGAAGACCGTTAAGGAATGGTGGCATGCGTGGGCGAGCTGAGTGAGGATAACTAGTTCCATTTCTGGAGGTGTTATCCTGGTACGGCCTTGCTAGTCAAGAAGCCATCCATGGCCAGCACATTTGTGAAAACAACGATTTGATTTTAATATATTCTTCATATTCGGATACAGTCAACGACAAACGCGATTTACACTAATGTGAGATGTATTACCGCCAACGCCTCCAACAATTTCAACTGAAATCAATCTGGAGATCCTAAGCATCCAATGCTTATGCCAATCTGTTATTTTATTTCTTGATATTTATATATTGCCAGTAGAGGTCTCGTTGACCTAGCCAGTAATTGCCGGGCGTCAGAAAGAGAACTGGTACAGACTAGATATTATAGGTAGCTTACGTGGTTCCTTCCGAGGGTATGGTAGTTTAGCTGACCTTGACCACTGGGAAGACTGTGGAGGCTGACAGCACCGAGACTAAATCTAGCGGGTTAGGAAAGGGAGAGAGAGAGAGAGAGAGAGAGAGAGAGAGAGAGAGAGAGAGAGAGAGAGAGAGAGAGAGAGAGAGAGAGAGAGAGAGAGAGAGAGAGAGAGAGAGAGAGAGAGAGAGAGAGAGAGAGAGAGAGAGAGAGAGAGAGAGAGAGAGAGAGAGAGAGAGAGAGAGAGAGAGAGAGAGAGAGAGAGAGAGAGAGAGAGAGAGAGAGAGAGAGAGAGAGAGAGAGAGAGAGAGAGAGAGAGAGAGAGAGAGAGAGAGAGAGAGAGAGAGAGAGAGAGAGAGAGAGAGAGAGAGAGAGAGAGAGAGAGAGAGAAAGAGAGAGAGAGAGGGAGGGAGAGGGTGAGAGAGATTCCTTCTATTGCAATGATAAAATGCACACAAAAATCAATTAAAAATACTCGGAATTTATGCCTTACATAGTCAGGTAGATTTCTGCGAGCAGCCAATGAGAGGCCGTCTTATTCCAACCAATCAGGAAGGCCGTTATTCTCACCAATCAGGGTCGTCAACGCGCCTAGAGAGTGCTCGCGGAATCAGGATCGTGAACTAGCCCCACCTCTCTATACTGACGTGGTTAGTTTTTTTGGGGTATAAAAATATGGAAATGTAGGTAGATGTCTGGTCCTCAAAGAGGCCAACTTTTATTAGTCTGTGGGAAAGTTTGTACAACATTCATATTAATATATCGTTTTGTGGTAGGGACACCATGATAAAAAAAAAAACCTCAAATAACTTGCAAAAAGGTAACAGTACAGGCTTTTTTCGGGATAATTTTTTTTTTTTTTTTTACTGCATATTAACGAACATTTTATCATTATAAGCCAAAGTTCTTTGAATTATAACTTTTGAAATCCAGGTCGATTGAATTACTTTTTACGAAAGGGTTATTGTACATACAGGGAAGCAGTCCGACAAAACAAAGAAAGATAGCCCGTTCTCTCTCTCTTCGCGTTGAGCAATGAACAGGGGATAATAATATTGATATAAAAAAACGCAATAAACACACAAAAAAATATACAGATTTGATATCAGTATTTCAAGATACTTTCACAAGACGTAACCCAAAGCAGTTTCATAAGCCCACAAACCGCCGTGTATGTTAGAATCACTTAGCATTCTTCTAAATACACAAATGCAAACTGTTATAGATTACTAATAACACGGAAATTTAATTATTTTTTATTTAGATTTGGTTTCTATTTCTATTTTAATAAAAAAAAAATATGAAAGTTGGTTTATATAAGTAGATTATTGAATTAGGCATTATTGACTGCATATATGTGCGTTTCTATTTAGCATGGAAAGGGAGAAGCATCCGGCCCGAGAAAGCTTTATTTATTTTTTTTATTGACTTTCGCTTTTGTCTCGAAAACGGGCTGGGCCGGACGCAGATCACGATGCACAAACTCATAAGCCAAGAGGTACCTCCAAATTTTGAAAGCCTTGGTATTCGAGGGGTCTCAAGCAGGACACACCACGAGCTGACATCGTCGGACGGTCCACTTTGGCCCCTAGAAACCACGTGATAACACACAAGCAGATCTGCACTAATAATTCGTACGATCAATTTTCAGTTGTGCCATCACCTGACACACACTTCCTATGTTTTTGTAATTCTACCCTCCTTCGAATACACCTGCGTATGAAGCAAGAGAAGAAATTTGTAAATCGTAAAAATATTGATAATAAAAGGGTTTTGGGGAGGAGAAAAAATAGCCAAAGGTGTCTACTTGGAGCGAAAATTTAGTTTTTTTGTTGTTTCGGTTTTCCTACATATAAATAAATAAGTGGATATTTTAGTTTTAATATTTAGTGTTACGTTCTAGTTTTAGTATAGTGGCGCTCGGGCGTCTGGAAAATATATGAAATGGGCCAACGTACATAATAGGGATGTGTGGTGCAGTGCAATGATTGTGCTTGGGGATTCGGGTGGTTGCATAGGCTTCGATAGAATCTCGTAAACTTGGAAGGGATGAGTTCAAGAATGCAGGGTATATTAAGACCGTTAGTAAAGGGTTTTGTTGCTGACATAATAAGGGGCATTAACTATTGTTCTCAGGGCTTTTGATTGAAAGGATTGGATAAGCTTGATGTTTTGCGACTTGTTTGTTTGTTGTCCCCCATAGTCCAGATAGGCTTAAGTATAACTTTGTATATTAGTGATTTATTTTCTATTGAGAGATGGGATGTCCTTCGAAGTAGTCTGTACAGTTGTCCAAAGCGTCTGTTTAGTTCTTGTATTTTAAGCCTCGTATGTGGGTTCCAGGTCAGCCTTTTGTCGAGATTGAAGTCTAAATAACGTACTGCCTCGGATACAGGAAGAGGAATGGAATTAAACAAAACTAGTGGACAAGACTTGCGGGAGAGGGTAAAGGCAATATGGACACATTTTACTGCATTTTCTTTGATCTACCATTAATGTACATAAAATAAAGGAAAAAAATAATAGTGTACGTACTCATAATAAATAAAAGTAGTCATATTTAATGGAGAAAATTGATATTATGTAAGTATACTTTCCGTCAATTACAGATGCATTACTTTAAAAGATATCACAATGAAATAAGCGATATATACATTTATTCTTTGTAAGGATCAGTGAAAGTGAGGTAAATGTACGATCATAGCGGGATATTTGAATTACCGATTCAACTGAACGGTCGAAGCTTTCAACAGAGACGGAGAGACTCCATGGATGAGTTTTTATGTTTCATCTTTTTATTTTAAAGTGACCATATTTTTTTATGGCTGAATGTATCTGTCATTTCTTAAAAATTGTTAAATGATTGTGAAAAAATTACTTGGTAGTATTTTTGACCAATATTAATTCATTTCATTTGCCTAGCAATATTCATAATTGAAAATCATCTTTAAAAAAAAAAAAAAAAAATTGAAAGTAGAAAAAATTAAACAAATTTTGTGATTGCTTATTTTTGTTTTTACAATGGTCATAGTTTCGTCTATTCAAGAATCATCAGGACTATAAGATATAGTTCACCCTCACAATTTCTATTTTCTTACATATTATACCAAATTGGTACACTTCTAATATGTATAAAAAGTTTTTAATAATTAATAATTTTATAGTAAAAGAATTGTCTTTTCTCGTCACGATTTGTAAAAATAAAAATAAAATTATATATATGTGTAGTGTACCGATTCGACATATGATGTTGGAAGAATAAGAATGATAAGTGTGAAAAGTATCATTCCTAGACCTGACGATGGCTGAATATGCGAAACGTCGATCAATGCAAAAAAAAAAAACAACAACAAACATTTGGAGGGAATACAAAGACTTCTTTTGAAAAATTGAGTAATTCTTACAGCGTTATTTCGTAATACAGGTGTCTTTTTCTAAAGTGTTGAGGCATTATAATGTTAAAATATTTACATAAAAAAATCTATTGAAGCTGGATCTTACTACTAGTACTTACTTTTCTTCAAACCAGAATCTTAAGTAGTTTCAGAACTGACGATAAATGTTTCTTATTTTCAACTTCTCACAATTTTCGAATTTCATTTAAAATTTTAGATTTATTGACTCATTATTACAACCACTATCATAAGAAATTTTGAAGCAGTCGATTACTCCCTAAGTGAATAATATGAGAGCATCTCCATTCTGGTGAGCCAGTCATTATTTCAAAAAGCTCTTTAAAATCCACGTGGAGCTCAAATGGCTGCAGTTGCCAATCAATGCGTGTGACTCGACAAGGTCGTGGGCATAACGTTATCAATAGTCATAGCCAATTATAGTTGAGGATGTAAAGTTGGAAGGATAAGCACTGTTTTAATTGCTGACTTTCTCAGGAACAAATATGCATATTTTAATCAGTGACGTGTATGAATGAATTTTACAATTTTGATTCTTAACCTTTGTTGTCTATTTACTCCGTCTTACTAAGGGTTGAATTGATTTTATAGGGTAATTTGACAATTCTCTATGCCCCGCCTTATAAGGTTGGCAAATTAAAATATCTAATAATACTAATAATATGCTATGAATGAGAATATTTATCTCAATTACTTATTGCCTAATAAGGCAGATTGTAATTTTTGCACAACAAAGAAGTTAAATATCAAAATAATACAAATACATTTTAATTGTTTTAAATATTGAAATGTTTTTCATCTTTTTTTCTCCATATACCCTTGTTATTGTAAATTATGGAAATCAGCATCAACAACAAAATTTACGAGACAACCACCAGAAATGTTTTGTATAATAAATTATTTGACAATGTAAAATGATGCAATACTTGACCTCAGGGATTAATAAATAATAAAGTTAAACTTTTATTCTTTCATGTTCCAATTTTATAGATGATATTGTGACGTAAGTATAGTGAATGTTCCGCTGCTCGTATACGTATGCATCACATGCACAAGCAATATACTCTCAGGGATGGCCTTGAGCAGGAAATGTGAAACGGGACGATTAGCACCTATTAGGTAAAAACTTGGCAAGAACACAAGGACATCAAGCTAGAAAACGCTTTAATAACTGCCTCCGCAATCATCAGGGCACAAGATCTGTCAATTTGCTATGATTCAAGGATGATGCTGGGGATAACGCTACAGTTAAGGAACCACTTTTTAAGTAATTTATACTCATTGGCAATGTAAATACTTATTAACCATAAGGATATAAACAATATATATCGTTATGGCAGAATTTTAAAAATGAGTTTCAAGTTTAGAAAAATGACAAACATTTGATTGCTTTAGGTAAAATATTTCGATGTTCGAATTCTTTTTTTATCACCGGATCCGAGGAATGACAGAGACCTTATTTGACTATGTCAGTTTCAAAACCTGCAGATAGATGGACACACCCGTATTGTTTGGAAATAGAGACAAAATCCAAAACCTATGCAGCCTGATAATATTGTTTGATTATGAATTTTTTGTGATACTACAGACACAAAGTAATCTGAATAACAGCTATTATTAAATATTATACCGTAAGTTTTTAATTGAACTGTTTTGAAATTTAACTGCTGAAATTATTTGTACATAAACTTTCAAGTGTAGTTTAAATAATATATACGTGGTACTTGGGCAAAAGAGGATAAGTGGTAAGCAAAAAAAAAAATATGAAACTTTTGAGATGAACGCTTTTGAAACTAGCAGTAGCTTCGTGTATCTCTAACCGCTTAGAAGGCTCAAGTGACGAAATACACCCAAAGCAATGTTAAAGATCAAACCTTTCTCCAACCAAATAAATTAACCTTTCCAGTTCTCACACACTATAAATATAACCAACCGAGAAGAAAGCTTACGTTGTAAGATTGATTCGTTTGACTTTGTGTCAACCTCACTTTTCCCAGCTGTAAATGTGGCGTCAAGAGTTAGTCCCTGACGTAACTTACAGTCAGTCGTTAAGTTTCATTAAGTTATCTTCTCAAAGACCATTGAGGTAAATTTGGCTTTGTTATTGTTTTATCCAAGTAACTACTCTTTTATCTTCACATGGCTGAGCTAATCGACAGTACCCCCTCCCCTACAGAACCTAGGGTGAGCCGGGGACGCCGTTGGGAAGTAAGCATGTTTCCGAGGACGGTCATTTTCAGATCGATCTGAAAGTTTTTATTACCGATACAATAGTGCAAAAGCTAAAGATTCACAGTGTACAAATTTATATCAGCCATGTTAATCATTGTGTATAAAATCTATAAATAATAAAATAGAATAGTCTAATCCATATTTTTAAAATGGAATGGCATTATTAAATTGAATAATAACTGATCTAAATCTTAATAAATCTTTCCTATTGCACTGAAGCAATGTCTTGGAAAACCCCAAAAGACAATTCCGCGATCTCAATTTTGTCATTTCGATGCTCCACATCATTTCATAATAAATATGCACTTGTATTTTATTTATCTTAAGATTAATTTCAATTTCAAACCTCCGTAGGATCTTATTCCAAACATCAAGCCACTTAAAAACCGTTCTGCTCCCAGGATTATTTAAATGATGAATAAACTTTAAGCAATTACGGTGTTAGTTAATTCGCTATGAGAGAGATACAGGCGAGGAGTTACGCCCACTGGCCGACTGCACGTAACTGACCTTCGCCACACCCAGGACGGCTTCTCTCCAGCCCAATGCCACTGGGCCACTGGAGAAAAAGTCCATCACTTTCTCCAGCCGGATGATATCTTTTCACTTTTAATATATGTCCGCCTTATCGCCTGATATGGACGAGGCCCGTCTTCGAAGGTGAACCGGCCCGAACCTTGGGTGCGCGTTATTATATCCAATGAGGCTGTGAAGGCCCATTTTGGGTGGCAGACAGTCAAACACATTCATATCAGCTGGGTTATCGGGTTATTATGGCACTATCATGACTTTCTGTAGTAGGATTATTTCTATTTTTTTTTTCTTTAAGCAACACTAAGAATTATAATTTTATTGTGAAACTAATACATTCAATAATTATAGACTGAAAGAAAAATAATACAAGTACTAACTGAATTCCCAAGACTCCGCTTCCTCTTTCGCATGCGAGGGAGCTGACAAACACGAGGAATGGGGAGGGCTGTTTGTAAATACTGTATGACTGAGAACATTGATCACAGTTACTTACTGCCCAATAAAAGGAAGATTGTAATTTTATCGCATTAAAAATTGTTGAATTAGTACTATCTGATTCCCACGTTTTAAGGAAGTAAGAAGGAGGATGCTTGATCAATTATTAGTTGGGATGTGTTCCTACTAGCAAAGTTCAACAGTTATTGTTCAAAGAAAAAAAATAGTGACAGCCCGAGATTCGAATCCGGATGTTTTGCGTTCCTTAATTGTAGTCGTGGATAAGCAACCGCATTCTGATATCAGCTTGCAGAATACCTTAGTGGATGAATGCAATTAGGGACCATAAAAGAGAGAAATAAATATATTCGGATAAATCTAAATATATTTTCTAAAGTAAATACTCTAAGTGTATGATTAAAAAAAAAATCATAAACTAACTGAGTAGATGAAAGGGGTTTATGTGGGCTAAGATCTAAATATCAGAACTTCTGCTGGTTCTTTAACTTACAAAGCTGTAAGTACTAGTGGTGGTGGATCACCTAATGATCGAGTCCAGTGGAAATCCTCCTGAATTTGGTGCGAAATGGGAGTAAGCAATGTTGAGTTTAATTTCTATGTTCTGAGGGGCCACCGTATGTGGGGCTTTTTGGTGATTTGAATTGATAATGTGCAAATAAAACTGGCTGCCCGTCTAACATAAACTTTAGGTATGCTCTACTCACTTGCTCTGTCACATTTTCTGCAAGAAATGTTATACATAGCTTATTTATTAGGGTATTTTTAATAAAATTCTATTTATCATAAATTACTATAATATTTAATTATTAATTTTATAGCTGGTAACATAAAATAAAAATGTCAAGCAATGAAGACAAGTTTATAATTTAGGAAACCAAATTCTAATAATGAAACATAGCAAATGAAAATAACGAGGAAGTGTAACTAAAACCAAAGAATGTGTAGCAGCAGGAAGTTGTCGGCTGAATACCAATGACACTTGTGGTTAGCACGTCCTGAAAAACATTTCTACATTGCCCCACATTGAAAATAAAATCGAAAACCTTTTGAACTTATGTTGACATTTCAACTTGAAAAACAAGTTATAATGTGAGGTGTTGAACCCAGGACATTTGTTGATCTCTCATTGCACTTTGCAACTGATCCACTCTAGTAAACCCTTGGCCTAGTAAATTTCTAATATCTTTAGTTTTTCTGCTATACCTCTGAAAAAGAAGATGTCATAGTGACAATCTTTCAAAAGACCCTTTTTGTTGTATATTTAAAGTTACCCGGAATTTGTGTTGCTTTTTACGGTATTAATATTAGATTTTTTAAGTCAACATTATTAAAGTTGAGGTCGGTCCGAAGAAAAACGTCTGAGTAACATTACTGCCCACGAACCCACCAAAACTTCTCATGGTCGATAATCGCAATAGATATCACCACAATGGTAATTGTAAACGTAGGAGCACCTGTTAGGGTAATAAATACGATATGCATCGAAGATATGTATAGGTATGATCATTATGTATGCAAATACTGGTGACTATCACTTCTTGGCCAGATGGCATGCACACAAAAAGAAGATGAGCTGAGCTTCCGAAGAATGTTTTTGCTTGCACCGTTGATCGTTTCCTAAACAGCTCGGCCAGGGGTCTGCCTAGGTACAATGGACACGTCTTCTTTGTCATCATTAGCTAGACCGTTAAAGAATTTTATTTTCGACAACAAAACGTTGACCTTTCTTTCTCAAGTCCCCTCCGCACGGGGCGACCTCTTCAGGGATTTCCGTCGTATGCGTTGTTCATAAAGGAAGGATATAGGAATTATCAGCTGAGTATTGGAAATATTGGTTTGTAATAAAGAAGAACAGGCAGTCTACTGTAAAATGTCTACTGTAGTACCTGGATGACAACCAACACGAGCTATAGAATGAATTTGTAAGACCAACCCCCGCCCTTAGCCCTACCACGACTCCAAAAGGCCAATCAAATGATATTATATACTTGTACAGCTATATGCTATATACTATTTAAGGTAATATATAAATATATAAGGTACAGATTTGACGTCCCACTCTTGCTTGGGAAAGACTCGGATTAAGTTGAAGCATATCTGACGTAGCCTGGCTGTAGCATTTGAACAGCTCTAGTCAGTTTCCCTGGGTTTATAGCAAGTAAAAAAAGGTCTTTCAGGTCGTTATCACTAAGTAATCTCCATTTCAGTGCATTTAGAACCAGTCGTATGTTCACAAATTGTGTATTCTAAGACACAGTGGATGAATTATTTAGAAATAAACTACACAGGTGGTCTGAAAAGTTTCCAACCTCAACATGAAGATGATAATAAAATAAATAAAAGCTTTGTTAGGTCGGAAACTTTTATCAACATCTGAAGATGGTCACTCCGCGCACATTCTTTATTGTGCAAGAACTCATGCTTGTCCATCTAAATAGTATCAATAGGATCTATAATGTGTATACGTATATGTCAACATTCACAGGAGGATATTGACATTCTCTAACTTCGTTCTTTCATAAATATAAATGTATCCACAAACTTTTTTTTATTAAAAAACTTAATAGTACATAAATGAAAACATATTCATTGTAAGTAGTACGTAGTCACCTATTAACTTGGGAATCTTTCAGTTAAAATAGGGCAGAGTGATTAGGTTCAGCATTAGGTTGTGGGGTTAAAAGTCCCCTAGGTATCAATAGGGAAGGAAGGAGGAGACAAGTTGAACACCGCGTTTGTGAGGCGATCCTGTGAATCGAAAAACTTGTCTTCTATGTGATTTCAACCACTGTAGAAATTCCCAAGCTCTTCCTGTGGTTCATCATTCTCTTATTTTATCTCGGGCCACTTTTTTAGTATGTCATTCTCAAATTGTTGCAGGCTTCCCACTGTGCTTTCATTCCTCATACTGGATGCGATATGCGATAGCCTGAAATTCTATAAATTTGTAGATAGATCAGGAGAGTTTTGCTGTCTCATAATCCTTTGACTGATATCAGTTAAAAAACATTGAAATACCTGAGATTATACAGTTCCAAAGTAGAGAACTGTTTTATTTATTCGTTTGCTTACATTCGATAAGTAGCAGTTAAGGTTTTCCAGATGTGATTTCAACTGAACGAAGCTAATAATCTTTTTTAAATAACTCAATGTAAACTCGGTTTCACTTATGTAAATGACATGTTGCTCAGGTAGACAGCTGTTATCGTCTGTGAGCAGGGGTTGGCTAATTGCACAGGCCCGGGCAACGGCATCACCATCAGCTACATAACCGGTTAGGCCCAGCCACTTTCTAAGTTTTATTTGAATGGGGTACTTGGCCAGCTTTGAACCATTGATCTAGCCGGGGAAAGTGAGAGTCAGGCAGATTATTCAAAATAACTTTTCAATTTTCAAGGGCAAGTTCACTTTCGGTTAGTGAGACGGCACACCTAACATGGCCTGATTGAAATCCGTTTATTCATTCTGCACAATGGTTGGTTAAAGTTTACTAATATTATCATAATATATCATAATTTAGCGTGGAACTCGCACCATGTGACATTTGTAGATTGTCCATGTAGGCCCTTGTTCCCTGATAATGTCCTTGATCAATAAAACTCCTATTTCTTGGCGAATGGTTGAATTTCATATGAATAAAAGTGCTTTCGTGATGGAATTTTCGCAGTTTTGTTAGGTAGTGCGAGTAGAAAATAAGCGAATTGGTGTATGTAGCATTTTATTTAACAGCAGTACATTATATATTTATGCCTGCAAATCAGTTTTGGCCTGTTAACTGTCAACCGTTTGTGGTATTCAAAGAAGTAGTTTTCTGATCAATATCGTGTTTAAAAGGATATATCCACCACCATTCCCTTATCAATAGCTGCGGGTGGTTGAAAAGGACACAATCTAGGTGAAAATTAGTTTTAGGTTCCTCATTTTGTAACCTGAAGGTGAGCCCCATCAAACAGTCTCTTTAGGTTGTTTAATTGTTTACTGTAATCAAATTTCTGTTAGTTTTAGACAGAAAAAGGAAGTATTTTGTAATATTTAATTATTCCCTGTCTTTTAATCACCATACGAGCGTTCCATACTCATATCACACCATCTATTAATTTTCCCAGCTTCTCAGGGATAACTTATCTGGAAAGAAGTCTTTCAACTTTTAGATTTTTTTTTTAAATTTTTTAAACAATTTATTAATATAGGGATAAGTCCCTTGTTTTTTTAAACAATTTATGAAATTCCATCGAAACCTATCAAACCACCCTAATCCCTTAGCACAGTCATTACCCTGCGTCACTCATCCCTATAGTCCTCCTTGGAGACAAAAGTGGCAGTGGCATCGAGACCTGCTATAAATACGTGACAGTGGGAGGCCTGGCATCAGCTAGTTTCTTTAGTATGTCCTAAGCGTCTGTGGCTCTCACACCGTTGGTCAGCCTCCACTACGGTGTAGCGGCTGATTGAGGAGCGTGAGGGACTTCCCAAAACTCCGCTTCCTCTTTCGCAAGGGAGGAGGTGACATTCATATGGATTCGGGAGGTCTCTGGGTGTTTGCTGAGCAAGTAAATGAAGAATTGTGAATTCGGTATGAATGAGACCATGGAACACAATTACTTATTGCCCAATAAGGCAGATTGTAATTTTATCACGATAAAGATTTGATTTGTATTTGTATTGTAACAATTAAGACAGATCTGGAACGTTCATTTTCCATCAGAATCATTTTCGCTAAATAGCTTCTCATCTAAACGGGCAATATGTTCCCTAAGTGCACACCCCATGCGTTTGACTTCAAGTCACAACGAAACGATTGCAACCTTTTAAGAGTCATGAGATGTGCTGGGAGAGTTGAGAGTTGATGATGCTCACCATTATGGCATTATTGCGTTAGGGTGCTCGGAAGTTCATGCTTTCCACTTAACCGAAGTCGGGAATGCCAGTTCGCCTTAGATATCGCTCACGCTTACACAACCCACAACTTCCTCATCCAGGGGTTCCCACGGTTGGCTCTTCCTACACACCACGCTGCAGAATTGTCTATACCATTTGCTTTTTTACCCTTAAGAAAATGCTTGCTTCGTTTAATATCACGGCGTTATAGACAATGTCAATGTCACTACAATGTTGCAAGCTGCGAGCTAGTCGAGGTTCGTTCACTGTAAACAAATATCACGAACTTTATAAATCATAGAACGTACCCCATGGGAAATATGCTTTGAAAAGCTGTCTACCCTAGCTAAGGGAAAATATTTACTGTCTATTCTCTGATTTGGGAAAGCTAAAAGTAAGGCCATTTGCTTTGGTCATGGCTGAATGGCTGGAATTCTATATATAGAATATGTAGCTTTTTTTGGATCAATGTAAAAAATACTTTTATAAATACTTATAAAAATACGTTTATCGTTCCATACAATCTGCCTTAATAGGACAATTAGGAAAAATGATCTCATTCATACCACATATAATACACATATGCCATTTAATGTGAGCTTCTAAGTTACTAATTTACTATTCCTTACATTAATCAAGAACCAAATTTTTGAAATAAATATGATTGAAATCAAGACTGCAACAATTGATAAACCAATCGTTAGATATATACAGGACTGAGTGAGAGATTTTTAATTTCATTATTAGATAATTTTACCATGGGAAGAAACTGAGCAATCAATAGGGAATGCATAGAGTTGTTTCAAATAAATTTATGATTCACTCTGATTAAAATTTAACTAATATTTAATTAGGAAGTGATAGTACAGCGTGATTAATGTATCAAAACACCAAATGAATGTGTTCCTACTTGTGATTGATCATTGATTTGAGAAAAAAACTTTAATAATTTATTATCAACGTTCAACTACCTTGGTCCTAATAATAGCCTTGGAATAAAAAAAAATGTAAAAAGCTAAAATATTGACCAATTGAGCGAGTATTGTAAGCTTTCAAAAAATTATTGTTTAAAATATCTCACCGACTTTGATGGGGGTGTTGAACTATCAGGGAAAATAAGAACGATAATCGTTTATGAACTCTTGAGAGCATTGACTTGAGAAAACTTAGAACTAAGAGTGGCAAGTAAGTGTATGTGGGGCAAACTTTTTTTAGACATTTTGCGTGTTACTATATCTTACAAAACATACATATTGTGCTGAAAATTTCAGAAATTGCGTTTCTGGTATAAGTGGGACAGTCACACATACAGACAATATACCTGACCTGTAAGTTTTTGAAAGTAGATCTACTTAATATCGCGTATCAAATTACTTCCCCTCGTTATAATTTTATTTAGATATATCGAACATCTTCCGAAATCGAGGGTCGACCACAAGGAGGCAGTCATACAGTTGGTATTTTCATTCATTAAACTTATTGGTGAAACACGTGATGAGCTGTTAAATTATTAAATTAAATGCCAGGCTTTACCACGACACCTGGGTCTGTTCAACCAAAATTTATAAAGCGATTTCAGTTAGTATATTTAACTGATAGAAAAGTCTTTTATGTCCAGAATAAAAAAGCTCGTGAGAGAAAAAAAAATTGTGCTCGTGACTAAAGAGTTATCTTAGACATTGGTGGTACCATTAAATAATTAATGCAGAATTATAGTCCTCAAGAAATTGTTAAAATTTCTGACCATCTATTTTAAAACAGGCTAAATAGGGTCGTAATTAAAGTTCCATCGACATTGGTCACAATGACGTTTGTATTTCTTAGTCCATCGTTGAATAAATTAATAATATCGTGTCACCAATAGTCAGATTGACTATTAGACGAAGTTCTAAAAACAGTCGACTCACCATAAAACCACCATTCATAAAATAAAATGGAAACGGCTAAATTATTGACAAAAAAAAAACCTTGTTCAAATTGGTTCTATTGTTAATAAAATCGTATTTGCTAGAATATATTTACTGTCAATATTCTATTCTCAATCATGGGTTATAAAAAAGGTTAACCCCAAATATCTCCTGAAATTTGACTTGAGAAAGCATGGAAATCGGAGAGAAAACATAAGTAAAATAGTTCAGAGATAAGGACCAGACCCTTTTCACATTTAATTTTTCAGATATAATTGTTTTTTCTTTTCTTTAATAAAATATCTGCAAAAGATTGAAAATAACTGCAGAACTTTTAAGTCGACTGTGTATTTTTTGTGGCTACTATCGTAGAACATTTAGAAGCTTTAATCGTAGAGAAACTTTAATACTTTTTATAGAGAATTTCGTACGTACAGAAACGTTCGGTCAACATTAAGATTCATATCATATTGACCATAATTCATATTTCTTTTCTGCAACCTTGGCAATCCGAAAGGGATTGGAACAGGGATGAACGCTATCTGTAGAATGGATTATTCCATTTTCAATGGAACCTTTTGTACCGAGGGGCCTTCTCACGATTTGTCAATGTCACTGGCCAATGGTAGCTGCAAATGTTCCAGGTCACCTTTTACCTTATCAGCCGAAAGGCCGGGTAATGTGAATGGTGTATCCCTTCATTGTCGAAATTACAAATTTCTTGGGATCAGCTCTGAAAAACCTTAAATCATCCCCGAAAACTAGCTTATATCTTGACTTCGACAGGGCACCATCATCGTATATTTCCTCATTAGTTAAAATAAAACATTAAATAAAATAAAACATGTCTTGATTCTTGATCAGGTCTAATTATGTTTTATTACCTGGATCTGTGATAGCTTTATTATAATTAAAAGACTTCCTTAAGTCGGGAAGATAATGTCGTACCCATAATAGCATATTCTACGCAAAATAGTTAAATCTGAAAATGGGTTATGAAGTCATAGTATTTGCATAATTAAAGGATAATGTAAATATTTGCATTGTAGCTACAAGATCAATATATTGAAAAAACTCAAGAATACAATGTATTAATTCTAAAAAAAATATGGTACTGACATATGTTCACTAGCTAATACCTAAGATAACCTCCAGGGACTCATGTTCATTTTATTTTTTTGTTTTGTTTCAGGTAAAATATGCAGTTGATGAACAGTTAATTAAAGCAAATTTGACACACTTTTAAAGCCCCGTTAAAGGTATAGTTATTTTATACTCTTAACAAACCTATTTTAATGCTACATTATGTTAAAACCATTAGAGATCTTATGCATAAATTTCATATGCACTTTTGACACGAAATTTTCAGTAATCGAAAAAAACATTGTTTTGGTTCAATCTCTTACAAAAGCCCAACATTGCAAGATATTTTTGAGTTTAAGATTTGATTTGAATTTGTTAGTCCCAATTCACTTGGTGCTAAGGTTCTTCTGAGGTTCTTCCTTCTCAATGATGTTTAAATTTCACGTAATGGAGCAATAATGGCGTTGGGACGAGATTTCAAATATTTAACAACGATTTTGTATTGTGTTAGGCTGACCTACTGAAATTTTTGAAATAACATGATGTCGACTACTTTCAGAGGTTCTGATATCATAATCATATCAAGACGTAAATTCGATGTAACAAATTAACTATGCGATGGATTATTCTAATGAGTTTTTTTTCCTTAGTTCCAAAGATGAATCGGCAAAACGTCGAGAACTGGCTGATGTAAAAAATACTGAAAGTTTTTTGGACTGAGAAAATTTATTTTCACACCGCTAGAAACAAATTCATTTCTTAATTTGAGTTGGGTCATTTTTTTTTTCGATTTTAGCATAGGTTGGTGAAAAAAAATATGTTAAATTTTCATGAAATTTATTTATGGACGACGTTCCAACATACTGGCTATTTCTGTGATTATTAATATATGATTAATAAAATAAAGTGACATGGTTAGAGAATGGAATTAAGATGCTTGATTTCCCCGATACATGTAAATATGTGTGCTAAGGGGGTGTGTGTCCTAACCATTTTATATAATTATACGAATGATGATATAATGTAATTCTTTAATATTCCATATGGTAGTTTCGTAAATATGGCGATATACTCAATCATATGTATAACCAAACGATATAATTATTAATTTACATGCAAAACGTGTGTTTTCGCAGTAATTAGTGCTAGTTACGCAAGGAAGAGAAACTAAAAAATGTAAATGCTCATTACCGGTCCGAAACAATTTGTTAACTGTGATTTTTAAAGGGGACAAATTGCTTTTAGTCCTCAAAAAGACTTTTCCATAGCAGCGTATCATTCATTTTTTTCCCTATCACAATTAATCAATGTATAATTAAACATGTGCTTGTGTTTTTTTTAATAAGTACAACAGCAATATCTAAACCACGCTAATTTAAATTTATTATATCAGAAAGTTCCAAAGAATCGAGGTTTGTGACAATAAGAGTACATCAACGGCATGAACGGTCTGGATTGGGATCACAGTGGGATTTGGAAAATTCTAACGCCGAGGAGTGGTAAACAACTTTCTAATGAAAAGGATTTCTATGTAAACGGGCCGGCCCAGTCAATTGACTTTTGGGATCTTCTACCCTCTATATATTAGTCTAGTGAACACATAAGAAACTCCTTTCAGCCAGTCCTCCCAGTAGCGTACCAACGGGGGAGGGGGCTAATAGGGGTGGCCCCCCACAGTGGCACATATTTTGGGGTGGCATATTTCTATCAATATACCACATGATAAAGTTCTTATAAACAGAATAAATTACTATAATATGTATGCTATTGAACAAAAATGCGTGCTGGCTCGATGTCGACATTTTTGCACTTAAATGTATGAAAAATAAAATAAAACGTGCGCTGTAAATTTGGAAATGGCGATAGCCACATACGTCGCATAATGGAAAAATAGAGATTTAGGGATACTTTACATAAAAAAACAGCAGATTATTTTTGATAAATACTTTCCTATTAAAAAACAAGAAAATCAATATATAAACACGCATATATTATATATTCTTGTACCATTGCACAATTCCTTGACTATCATTCTTGTATTATATCTTCTTATATATTATATAGTCTGTTTGAAGAAAGAAAACAAAAGCACACAGAGATAATGAGGGAAAAATGGAAGGAAAGGAAAAACAAGAAAAGAAACGAAACTAATGATATTCGCGTGGTCTTTAAGGTTTTTCCGTGACCAAAAAAAAAAATAAAAAAATAAATATATATATATAGTCTGTTTAATCAAAATAAATAAAATGTTTATTTATGTTTAGCAATTGTTAATAACCACTCTTAGTTTTGATTGACTTTGAAAGGGCGGCAAAATCTCTAGGTACGCCACTGAAGCCCTCTGTGATATTTACAAAACTAGAGTTTATTTTTTAGTTCATTACTACACATCTCTGTTGTTAAGCCGGTTGTGACATGAATTTTGTAGTTATTTTTTGCCTACCCTCAATGTTATTTTCAATGTCCTTGGCCTTTTCAAAAATAAATCGCCAATCTCAGAGATTGAGGAAGAGCGAAGTTTTTTGGACGGAGGCTGAGAATACGGATAGTAACAATTCATTGTTCAGCGCAATTGTGTTCGAAGATAAATAAGAAAAGGGAAAAGACAAAAAAGTTGTTCGGGCGATTTTTCATAACTGCAATTCCCTTATCCGTTTTCTACTCTCATGATTTTGTTTTCAAAATCACAAACCCGTTTTATTTTTTATCTCCTGATTGATTGACCCAAAGACACGGAATTTCTCTTTAGGCTTTAATTGATAGCTTGACGGCATGAAAATAATTAATGGCCCTTAATTGAGCAATTAATCGGCAGGTAAAGAAATATTGATGACAAGTCTCGACATTTTCACCGACATCACGAACTGTTTGTTGCTATGCTTCTTTTGTGTTTTGTGAACAATATGAAAACTAATTAAATCCTCCAATTTTATATTTTCATTTATGACTAGGGATTGTAACTTTCCCCTTTGTAACTAGAAACTCAACAGTTAACTACAGATGGTTTGTTTACTTATCAATTACCGGGTCATTATGTACTAGCTCCACAAAAAGGTGTAGTGTAAAATAGTAAAGCGAAAATGAACTACAGAAATCCTTCGTTGTCGTCAAAACAAGTCATTTAATAATCAGAATTGAATAATATTTACGTTTTATTTTTAATAAATAATAATTGAATTGAAAAGTTTAAATAATATCTATAACCAATTAGATCATTTACTTGGGTGCACATTTATTTATGGTCAATGTTTAGGAGGCTGATGTTGCAATTTAAATGTTTTCTTTTTTTTTTTTTTTTTCGTTTACTTGAATCATTTGCTATTTATTTCGCTTGTCAAAAAGTGTCGACGTTTATAGAAATTGAAAAAAAAAAAAAGTGCAAAAACGGCCGCCTAAAGACTTTCTCCAAGCTCTGACTTGACTAGGAAAGGGGGAAGCAAGCGTTGTCACACAGCATGAGCATGCATATAACACAAACAGTACACGACATACATGTGCACTAATGCAACAGCAATGCTGCGCAGATGAAAGTGTAGTGTCGTAACCGGAGACCGGTCTACTCCCCCGTAATATGCAGTGTCCGTAGAAATTGGGACACAGCCCGGGGACCGCTCGCCCAGAAACCAGAAATACCACAATGCCCAGTTATTTCTCAACAGTCGCTTTTATTTCAAAATGGACTGGAGTCTCGCCCGGTTTGATTTAAATGAAACATTTCAGGTGAATGTTTCATATCAAGGAAGTCGGTAAAATGTACAAATCAAGTGAAAATTCTATAGAGAATTCCCTGACGCTGGGTCATAATGGGGAGCGCATACGTTTATTGTCAACGCATTAAAAAGTGCTTTCTTCGTTAGTTTTAGCGACATTTCGTTCCCACAAAAACAACAAAGCACACAACTATGTGAACGTTAGTGGACTATGCTGATGTATGCAACTTATATTTTACCCACACACATCCTACGATCACTCCTTGCGCCCTTAAAATGAGACTAAATGTCCTCCAAGACTGATGGAACTATAATGGGTTAACGACTTGGACCTAGAGGATATATATATTTTTTTTATTGCTAAAATTACAATCTGCCTTGCTAGACAATAAGTAATTAAGATATACTATCATTCATACCATATTTACAATTCATCATTCACTCTCTCATTCATCCAATATTTACAGACAGCCCAGAGGCCTCCCAAGTCCACATGCGAAGAGAAAGAGGAGTCTTGGGAAGTCCCCCACGCTCCTCCGTCAGCCGCGTCACAGGATACTAGCCAGTGGAGAGCGTGAGAGCCACAGACCCTCAGGACATGATTGGAGAAACTGGCCATTGCCAGGACTCCCACTGTCACGCGATTATAGCAGGTCACGAGGCCACTGCCGTTTCAGTCTCCGAGGAGGTTATAGGGATGAGTGGCGCAGTGCAATGACTGTGCTACAGGATTAGGGTGGTTGGAAAGGCTACTGTGGAATTTCATAAACTTGGAAGGGATGAGTTCTAGAATGTAGGGTATATTAAGGTCGTTATGAAGGGTTTTGTTGCTGTAATAATAAGGGGCATTTACTATTGTTCTCAGGACTTTTGATTGAAAGGATTGGATACGTTTGATGTTCGACTTTTTTGCTGTCCCCCATAGCTCTATTCCGTATGTCCAGATTGGTATAACTTTGTAGACTAGTAGTTTATTTTCTATTGAGAGATGGGATCTCCTTTGAAGTAGTCTGTACAGTTGTCCAAAGCGTCTGTTTAGTTCTTGTCTTTTTAGTCTCGTATGTGGGTTCCAGGTCAGTCGTTTGTCGAGATGGAAGCCTAAGTACCGTACTGTCTCGGATACAGGGAGTGGAATAGAATTAAAATAAACTAGTGGACAAGACTTGCGACAAAGGAGAAGATATTTAAGTACTGTGTTTAATTGTGTTTGACCCTAAAATTCGTTATCAAATCTCATTCCTACAACTGTAAAACTTGAAATAATTAAAAAACCGCTGTTGTAAATTATGTAAAATATTATTCATGTGCTGGCTGAGAATTTTTTATAGCAAATGCTGGTTTCCTTTACTTATCATCATTTATTAATAAGTAGCTAGAAAAAATCGCAACTTCTTACGGTGAATGACATTATATTATATTATATAATATAACCGAAATTATGAAGCATTACAGCGAAAATAAAAGCCTCAAAAACATGGTTTAGTTTGCATTTCCATTCGATATGGATCTTTATAGACCAAACGTATTGTCAACAGAGCTAAAACAATGTGTTATATAGTTCCGCGTGTTTTTATAATGCAAATTTCAAATGAGTGATGTTGTTCAATAATTTTTTTAACTCAATCAAGATTCACCACGAGAAGCATTGCAATTGATTAATTTGCTCAAAGTATATTAAGCAGGGCACAGCCACTTTTTATCGCTTGACTAAATACTTGTTATTTACTTACTTCCTTAAACTTCAGTGAAAATGTTATTTTTCACATCAGTTATGCCATAAAAAAACTTTAACATATTAATTACCAGCATCACATTTTATCTGAGTGATGGCTTTTTACATAGTGGGGATAACTTAATTGATATGTAAAGAAAAGTATTTCAGTTTAGCATATCCTAATACTTTTTATAGTTTTGTTTAAAAAACTAGATTCCTTTAGTTTTTATTTCAAGTAAGTTGTTATTGTGTTACTTTCTTTTTTCGAAGACAGATTAACAATTAATTAGGACACTAAGGATCTAGACACACGACTAATCTGGAAACTAAATATAATGTACAAACTACAACAACAAACAGACGCCTTGAACACAACACTCATCAACAAACATGACTACAGCCAACCGGTATATTAGTTTACAATAAAATCATATTACCAATACTTACAATTGTACTTACTGCTGTTATATATCAAGTTTTAAATTTACAATGCCATAAACATCACAACAAACAGAAGCGCTGCCACTTTTTTCAGAGGCAGTCTTTTTTGAATCTGGCCAACCAACCCCATCCATCAAACATACAACTAAACATACACCAAGACCTAAAATTTGTATTTATTTATATATTTGTTCGTATTATAAATGAAATATTAATAAGTCAATTAATATTTTAATGGCAATGAATGGATCCAAAGTAGCAAAATTCTAAATGAAGACGTCCTTATTGGTATCTTCTTGTCAGGTTGGTTAGAGTTCTAGAATTTGTTATTGAAACACGAGCGTCCACCTTTATTCTGCGATAGGTTCAATACTGGAAAGTAGAACTAATACTTATTTCTATAAGTATTGTTGCTAAAATTTTGAACCATTTTATGATATTATTGATCAAATGATGGTCCTTTGTTCATATCCAAACAGGAAGTTTATTCAAATGTAAACCGGGAATAATTTTTTACCGTGCCTTTTATGAGAATACGCTATAAACGGATCTATCATTTGTTGACCTGTTAAAACAACATCAATTGCATCCTGAACGACCCGTGTCTATTGTTTTGCGAACGCTTCGAGAATCGGAACATGGGACCAATTGGAACACATGCGGTTTGCAAACGTGTCAAGAAGCAACGATTTATTTCACTGCGCACTCTGTATTAATAATGAGCTGTTGTATTTATTAATTGTACGTGGACTGTATTTCCAATGGTTGCAAAACTGCAATTCAGCTTTATTTAGACACTTAAGGTGGTCATGTTTACATTCCTGGTAGATGTCGGAAAAAGATCAGGAATAAGGTGATTACATTAAATATTCAATTAACATAATCTAATGGCACCTAAAAAATCATGTCTGAACCGTAGGGTTATACACCTTTATCTAATTTGTAACATAAACTACTTGCCCATTATAAATATGCCACCCATATAACTAACTACCCAGGTATGTAAAAAAAGAATCGGCTTTAAAACATCATATATCAGACATATATATGGAGATAGGTTATTTTTTTCATGCAACAATTATAAACCAGTCCTTTAAGTATATATGATCAGTAAAATCTTGTAAGAATCTAACTGCCGCACAAGCTAAAATCCAACAACTAAACAATATTAATATATAACATATAGATTAAATACAAATAAAAAGTGTTCAATTCCACAAGCAAGAGAAGAAATATGTTTGAGTTGAAAATCGTAAACGGTAATCATACAAGTTGATACAAAATGATGAATTGTTATATTCAGAGCTATCAAATTAATACAATTTATCATATCTACTCACCCAAAGCAGTTAAGTAGAATCCAGCTTCTGGCACAGTTGAATTAGCAATGTGATTCTGTTTCAGCTTCAGCACTTACATTCAAAACTAATAGCACTGTTGAAGGTAAAACTGGACAGATTAAAATTTATCGATATCAACTATGGATATCAAAACGTGTTTAATTGAACATATGACACATATAAAAATCAATCATTTTTTGTCATTTAATGTTTGACGTACATTTACCTCAGCTCTAACAATATGAACCATAAAATCTTGATATTTCATTAACAAATATTGTATGTCCACCCTGGTATGTGTACCTTACAATAGCTGTAAGATGTTCCTATCGATCTGAAATTTAAGACTTATCCAAAAACACCTGCAGTATGCTCATTATGTTTCAATTCAATGAACTAAAATAAATTAAATGTGAAAGTATGGCTGCAGCATCTCCATAAGTCACAGCTAGAAGTTCAATGATCGTATATGGAAATCGTTTTGTTTTTTTCATACAACAATTGTACACTAATCCTTTAAGTACATCAGATCAGTAAAATCCGTAAACTAGGTATATGTACAGTAGTTAGTGGTCAAAAGTTTGCGGACGCTGGTTTTTAAAATTATTTTTTCGGACGTTTCCTTCAAGAGAAAATCTAATAATTCTTTAACTATACCGGTTATATACTATACTATAATTAATACCGTTTTAACTGACTGACTAAAAATATTGTTTTGTATGACATTAGTAAGGATAAGTGGGCAAACAAAATTACTCATACCGTAAATAATTTTCTTAATTACAAAATAAATTTGAGTGCTCTGTTATTTTTTTAAAGATTAATTATGTCCTTATTTGATTATTTCAAAAAATTTGTCATGTCCTCATTCCAAATAGCTTCTAAGTAATAAGAAATATATTACCTCTCCTGGAACTTTTAACCACTACTGTGTATATAAGCTTATATTGTAAATTGTAAGTCTAGTTTAAATAAAAGAGTAAATGTAAATATTAATCAACTGCGATCTTTTATCACAATTGTCTATCGCTCTGCAGGGTAAATCGTAATTTTGTTTAAATAAAGAATTATATAATATAAAAAATGTTTCACATGATTAAGGACACGTTAATAACGAAATATCAAAAGTTATCCCAGTCTCCATGTCCAAGCTAAAATTAATTTCGATTTTTTACTAATGGACAGGAAAATCAATTTAAATAATGGGGCGTCATAAAAAATGACCGAATTCCTTTTCTTGGAAATACTAATCCATTCATTGGCTTTATTTATTTTCCCAATCCAATTAAGGCGGATATCACCTAAACCCCGAGACTAAAGGATACTATATGAATTTGTAAACAAAATTACTTCGTGTTGCCTTCAGTTTTGTCTTAGCATTCGCTCAAACAACGTGACACTAAATTTTGAAAGAATGGGAATAATACGTCATTATTTGAAATGTATGTTTTCTGCCGCCAATAGAACCCGTTAATTAATTCGAATAGGAGGATGCTCTTTCTGAACGGACTGTGAGTAGATGGTTAGAAATTTGATACTGGAATCATCAGCCTCGAGAGAAAAGGTGTATATCTGTCGGATTAATCGGAGGTAGATCCAGCGAAAAGTTCTCGGGAATTGGACAGAGAGCTTGGCGTTTCCCAATCCCACATAAATCGTGGGCTGCATAACTTGGGACAAGTGAGTCGCTCATCAAGAGTGGGTTCCCATGAGTTGACCACTGAGCAGGCACGATGTTGAGCTGAAATTTGTCAACAAATTTTGATGAACATCGTATCATTAATATAATTATTACTTGCGAAGAAAATTAGGTATATTGGAGAAACCCTAAGACCAAGAAATAATATTTAGACTGCAATCAGCCTGTTGTGGCGGTCGCTAAGCAAGGACATTTGGAAGACAATGTCTTTTGGGATTTCGAAGGCATAATTCATTATGAATTCATTCCATAAGGCCAAGCCACTGATGACGAATTTTGTAGTTATCAATCACAAAGAATGTATGGTGTGGTTAAGCGTTACCCAAGATTAGGAAACAGAAATCGGGTTTTATTTCAACTAGATAACGCCCGACCACACACTTCTCGTTACACGAAACAAAAAAATTCAGAACTTATTTCAAAGCTTCCCCCTCAACCTGCTTACAGTACAAACTTAGCACCTTCCGACTACCATCTGTTCCGGTCAATGGCACCCTATCTTCAAGGAAAATCCTTCAATTCTCTGGGCGGGTTTCAAAATGGTGTTGCAGAATTCTTCTGTTCAAAACCCAAAGAGTGGTATTGCGAAGGAATGCGACTCCTCGTCTTGAGATGTTTATATTTATAAAGTATAAATTAGCAAATTATAAATTTGTTTATATTAGCAAGAAAAACGGTAATTTTATATGACTCATCCCTTTAATATTAGCCAATAAAGCTTTCTTGCGTTTTGTGGTGATTCCGACGAGTTATTTTTTTATCCACTGAAGCTTTGAAAACTGTTGCATTTCATTTAATGAGGTCATTTTGAAATTAAATTTGCTTATTTAGGAAATTATACTTGCCCAAGAGAATCTTCTTATTCAAATTTGTCATGTCTATTATAACTTTGTAAATGTTAGTACCTTTATGTGTTATTTTGTCACTCAAATTTTAATAAACTTTATTTCAAAATTTGAAGTAAAGTGATTTGAAAGAAATAATCCATCTAAAATCTAAATATTTTATATTATATGTATGTAATATACTATGTTAATGTTATATAATCTATTTGAATTAAGTAAATACAAGGAATATTTGTATTTGTGTTATATTATCATCAAGGAAATTGTATTATTTAGAATAATTTGATAATAATTGTTTGCTTATATTCGATTTTTTTTTATTTAATGCTATACCTTTGGAGACCCCACGTCTGGCATCATCTTTCGCTACACCACAAGCGTAGTTCGAACAACTAACTATAGAGGGGAGGGGGGCCAGGCGTTTCGGTAATACCTACCACCCTTTTCTAGTGTGAGTGAATTATTAAATTGGTATAAAAAAACTAAAGGAATACCTTCTGATATGCTAGGGGAGAATAGAACATTTATTGTTCTGCGACAAGGTTGGACCACGCATGACATTGGCTCCACGATTTTGTATTTAAATGAACTATTAAACTAATAAATTAACATTGGAGAAAATTTATTAGTTTAGGACTGATAATTATCAAATACTTTTAATAAGTCTCTGTACCCAATTGTATATGGGAACAGGGAAGTGGCACTAATGAGAGTTTTCCCACCAGCTGAGTAACGAAAGGTCTTCCAATCGATCTCTACCGTGTCTTCGGCGACGGATATCCTGTGTCGATGAGATGCCCTTGAAGACAAGACGCCGGCTGAAGATATTGCAGAGGGAAGAGGTTACGCAAGGATACCTGGGATACACCTAAGACGAGAAGAACAATTGTAATTAGTGAAAGGTCCCGGGGAATGCTCTCTAATTCTGTCGTATTCGGCTCCAGGGAAAAGGAAAGTGAAATCTTGTGCGAACTCCTTTCACACCGGATGGCTCCTTCGTGATGCCCTCTCACTCCGAATTCGGCTTTTTGGAGGAGGTTGGCATGATCGGATGTACAAAAGCACATCAAGTCCGCAACCGTAAAAGCTCTACCCGGGTAGTGGAGGCTCCTTGAGGAATCTTATGGCAAACGATCGAAGAGATTTCTCTAATCTACTTTCATTTAAAACTTTTTAATTAAGTCGTTGGAATTTTAGCCATGATAAATTAAAAGGTTTTACTACAAAATAAATATTAACTGTACGTCTTGGAAAAAACATTCAGGACATTTAAAGCTATTTGCCCTCCCATCCAGAATCTTATTGCCACTCTCTTATTCTACTATTAAATATATTTAATTTTAATAGTGGATTTGCAGTCGAAATGTGAAAAGATACAGAGATCGCTGTGTCTATGTCTGTGCCTAATTTTAATAGTAGTTCCTTATGATCATGGGACTTGTTGGGTCCCAACTATTTTTTTATTATTTTTTTTTTCACTCACGTAATTATAACGATTAATTTTATTTTATTTGTTAAAAGAAAAAAACAAAACAAGATTGTATTATTTGTTGTATTGATATGCATAATTAATAATTAAGGTTGTTTACGTCTAAGCAAGTGATAAGGTGACCTCTAATGCGATCGGCAATTGTTTTGGCATGGCGGATCAACTCCGATCGTCATCTAATTACTGGCTCAGTTCCCTGAAAGTTGTGAACGAAGAAGGACGCTTGGAAATTTGTTGATTGATGTTGACCCTACATTCACCCTACTTCTTCATCGCTGACTTCACACCGGATATCCACCACCCACCCACGCTCCCAATTGTTCGGAGAGTGAACATCGAGAAGAATTTCTTCTTCTCCACTTGGGATCTCCGGTAAGAGGTTATTTGCTAGTACACACACCAGTTATCTCCAGATTCAGCTCACATCATCCTTTCACTTGCAAAGAATAGAAGACTATTGACTTTTGGTGATTAACACTGTTAAATTTAGTAAATATAGTATCGTAAATTCATTTTTATTTATACTAAAGCGTAAAGACATTTATATTTTTGTTATCTATGTTTCTTTCATTTTATTTTTAGATTACTAACCCCGTTACTAACATTACTTTTTTTTGTTTATATATACGATCATTACATATGTATTGCCAGTTTATAATTTTAGTTTTTTTTTTTGTATAATCTTTCCTCAATTATATTTTGTGTAAACAATCTTGTTTTTTGTTGGTTTTCTGGGAAAATGCAGGCATCCATTCTTGTACTTTTTTTCTGAATTTCACAGCCGGTAATTTGCAAGGGACAGAAGTTCGGCGACGTAATTTTACTAGCCCCTTCTTCCACATCTTTTGGTCCTCCGTGTTCGGATATTGTGATTTAGAAAAAAGTAATTGTATTTACAACATTCCGTCTTGATCCCTTTATATAATCATCTTCCCACTCACAAGATTTGTTTATTTTAATTGGTATTTTATTTGTTTATTGATAAATTCTGCCATCAGCATGCCTCCTAAAGTTAACCAGGATGATTCGGAAGAGCAAATGGATGCTCTTAGCGATGAATTCAAGGACTTAGCTGATGATATTAATGAAACTAAGACCGTTGGGTTATCAATGGGAACTGACTCAACCAAACAAAAAATCTTCGCTGCTCGCATTTCTCGACTAGACAGTGCTTATGAGAAGTTTTCAGCGTGTTATTTGAGCTTGAGAAGGGTAGTAAAAAGGTTAAAGAAGCCCTTAACAGAATACGAACTGGTTTATAAAGAAGTCCGTGCCAGCTATTACGAAGCGATAGCATTGGGTTTTTCTATTGCCCCTAAGGAATCTGAATCCACTGGAAATAGATCACTGGTTGAAAGAGGCGAAGAATATTCGCAATTACGCCTTCCCACAATTAATATTCCTACTTTTTCAGGCAATATTTCAGATTGGCCTTCGTTTAAGGATACCTTTTCTTCCATGATTCATGATAATACAGACTTGAATCCCATTCAAAAATTCCATTATTTGAAGTCCTCCCTAAAAGGTGGAGCGGCTCAAATTATCACGGCTATCAATGTCACTCTCGACGGCTACGATCAAGCTTGGGCAGCTTTAACTAAAAGGTATGACAGCCAACGATTACAAGCCACCCACCATCTGATGAATATATTCAATTTTCCACCACTTCAAAAATGTTCCCTCGCAACTCTTGATCACTTTTCGTCAGTAATTCTTGAAAGCGCTGCAGCCTTTAATAGATTGAACTTAGCTGATCCCGCAGGCTTTATATTGTACACGTTTGCCGTCAGGCTGTTAGATGCCAAAACTCGAGAGCGTTTCGAAAACGAATTTGGTTCCAGATCTGAAACTCCGACTTGGAAGGAATTTTCGGATTTTATCCACCAATTAATCATTCAGCTTCAAGCAAATACTATGACGTCACATCAAAAGGCCACTCCAGCTAACACTGACTATAAATATATTCACCAGGCAAAAAAGGTGTTGATGTCTTCCGGAGCAGTCACAAAACAATTTAAATGCCCCGTCTGTATGGAGAATCATAGAATTTATGATTGTCCTAAGTTTCGATCACTCGCTCCCAGACAAAGATTTGAAAAAATCAAATTGTTAAACCGTTGCCTCAACTGTTTTGCTTCAGGTCATTCAGCTTCGAAATGCCCCTCTACCCATTGTTGCAAGCAGTGTCATTTACGGCACCATTCTCTTTTACATTTTTCGAAAGGTTCTGACACCCACTCCGTATCAAATCGTAATCAAGGTCATTCCGTTTCTAGTGTACACTCATCACTGGGAACTCATTCATCTGAAAACTCTACAAGGAAATCTCACAATACACCCACACACTCCGAGTCTTCACAAATAACAACCAATAGTCCCAACCCCCCAGCCGTACAAACATCCGTGTTGTCGTCGGCTTCGACAGGACGAATAAATGTTCTTTTGGGCACGGCTCTATTAAAGATTAAAGACTCCTTTGGTTGTTTCCAGTTGGTGCGAGCTCTAATTGATAGTGGGTCTCAACGCTCCTTTATAACCTCACAATGTGCAAGGCGATTACGTTTGCAACTTATTCCAAATGATCATAATTTGGTTGGTTTCGGGAGCCATCCTATTTCTGGTTGTAAGCACCAAGTTTATTGCAGTATTTCCTCCAATAAGGTAGAATCGCCAGCGCATCACACATACGCAATTGTGGTTGATTGTATTAGCAACGAGATGCCCTGCGAAATCATCATGGATACGGTAGTCCAACATTATCAACATTTAGATCTTGCAGATCCAATGTTCAATCAGCCAGGGCCCATAGAATTTCTTGTTGGTGCTGATCTATTTGGGGAAATCTTGGAAGGAGAGGTAGTAAAATCAGCTCATGGATTTCCCAATGCCATAAAAACCACACTTGGTTGGATTTTATTAGGACCCATTACAACGGCAAATCCATTTCTCTGCAGCACTACCTTGCTCGCTAATTCTGCACCTTCATCTGAACTTCAGGAGTTAACTCAGGTGATGACTCGTTTTTGGGAAGTCGACGAAATAAATGATGTTCCGAGAAGCAATCCACTTGATATAAAAAGTGAGGATCATTTTAAAAGGACTCACTCTCGAACACCCTCCGGTAGATACATGGTCCGTTTACCCTTTAAAACGCAACCTCTCAACTTAGAACTCGATTGGGATGACCCAATTCCACCTGCTATTTCCAAGTCCTGGGAAATACTCTTTAAAGATCTGGCGCAATTAGAAGCTATTAAGATTCCCCGTGGTCTTAAACCACACTGCCCAGCAGAGATGTCTGTTGTGGGATTCGCTGACGCATCTTCTTTAGGTTATGCGGCAGTTCTCTATCTTCGTTCTCAGGATCAATTGGAAAGGGTAGACTCCCATCTGATGATCGCTAAAACCCGATTAGCTCCATCAAAAACCCTCTCAATTCCAAGGCTTGAACTATGCGCTGCTCTACTTCTTGTCAACCTTTTGCGATCTGTTCAACTCATTACACAACGATTAAAACCAACCTCTATTTTCTTGTTGTCTGATTCTTCCACCGTTTTATCGTGGTTAAATACACCTGTCCATCAACTGAAAACATTCGTGGCCAATCGAATAGTGAAAATTTTAGATAACTCCTTTCTCCCTAATTGGCATCACATTCGTTCAGAAGATAATGCCGCTGACATTGCGTCTCGGGGAACTTCTCCATCAGACTTGGTCAATCATTCAGTTTGGTGGAAGGGACCTGACTGGATGAAGAAACCATTGTCGGAATGGCCATTAACTAAGCCAACCAAATCATCGAATTGTTCAGACTTACCTGAGACAAAACCAGTTTGTACTATCTTGGCTACCACAACCAATGCATCGTCTTTATTTGAAGTTATTGACAAATTCTCATCCTATTCCAAATTAATTAGGGTACTTGCATATGTCCAACGCTTTATCGTAAATTCTCGCCCTCATTCAACCAAGAGAAAAGGTCAATTAAGCTTAGAGGAACTTCGTCAAGCTACCCACACCTTGGTGAAAATAGTTCAAAGACATCATTTCCCCTCTGTAAGCTCCAAACCTTCTCTTATAACATCGCTAAAATCATTATCCGTTTTCATCGATTCTCGTGGAGTGTACAGGGTGGGCGGTCGCCTCAGTAATGCCCCTATAAATTATGATGCTAAACATCCCATATTGTTACCCTCTAAATCACATTTTGTGGAACTACTTGTCGACCACTACCATATTGTTTATTTACATGCTGGACATCAGCTCCTCCATTCAATACTACGTCATCATTATTGGATTATTTCAGCAAGACGTCTGATACGCACTCGAATTCACCGATGTTTGAAATGCCATCGCCTAAAAGTAAGACCTTACACACCTTACATGGGAAATTTGCCAATTTCAAGATTCGAGCAAGGCCGACCCTTTATGAATGTCGGGATTGATTTCGCTGGTCCATTCTCAATCCGTGAATCCTCTCGCCGAAAGGCTGCCCTCGGCAAAGCGTATGCCTGCTTATTTGTGTGCATGAGCACAAAGGCGTTGCACATTGAGATCGTGTCGCAATTGACAACAGTAGCCTTCTTAGCCTGTTTAGACAGATTTATAGCTCGACGAGGACTACCCAGCAGAATATTCTCCGATAATGGAACAAATTTTGTAGGAGCGTCACGACATTTAAAAGAGCTATACTCCTGGTGGAATACCTACTCCCTGAAAAAGGACATCGAAAACTGCTTCGTCAATCGAGAAATGAAATGGAGTTTTATCCCTCCATTCGCACCTCATTTCGGTGGTTTGTGGGAGGCTGGTGTGAAGTCGTTTAAGTACCACCTTAGGAGAGTAATGGATTGCCAACCCCATACATTCGAAGAACTCTCCACCATCGCAAATCGCATAGAAGCGATTTTGAATTCTCGACCCATGCATCCTATGTCATCATCACCAGAAGACTTGAATGTCTTGACGCCGGGTCACTTCCTGATTGGTGCCCCTCTAGTTGCTCTGCCAGAACCAGAGTCAATCGAGCCATCGCGCCATCCAATCTCGAGATGGAATCTCATTCATCGCTGCATAGGCAATATTTGGAAACAATGGCGACGGGACTACTTACATTGCCTACAACAGCGTAGTAAATGGACTACTGAATCGGCAAATGTAAATATCGGCACACTTGTGCTTCTTATTGACCCTAATGTACCTCCCCTCAGTTGGCCTGTAGGGCGCATTAAAGAAGTTTTTCCTGGACAAGACGGGATTGTCAGGGTAGTAAAGGTGAAAACCTCTACAAACGAGTATACCCGTTCCGTTACGCGCCTAGCTCCATTGTTACCTCCATAGTGTGTTAATCTACCTGGAAATTTTCTACGCAAATTTGGTGGGCGGTATGTTGGGTCCCAACTATTTTTTTATTATTTTTTTTTTCACTCACGTAATTATAACGATTAATTTTATTTTATTTGTTAAAAGAAAAAAAAAAAACAAGATTGTATTATTTGTTGTATTGATATGCATAATTAATAATTAAGGTTGTTTACGTCTAAGCAAGTGATAAGGTGACCTCTAATGCGATCGGCAATTGTTTTGGCATGGCGGATCAACTCCGATCGTCATCTAATTACTGGCTCAGTTCCCTGAAAGTTGTGAACGAAGAAGGACGCTTGGAAATTTGTTGATTGATGTTGACCCTACATTCACCCTACTTCTTCATCGCTGACTTCACACCGGATATCCACCACCCACCCACGCTCCCAATTGTTCGGAGAGTGAACATCGAGAAGAATTTCTTCTTCTCCACTTGGGATCTCCGGTAAGAGGTTATTTGCTAGTACACACACCAGTTATCTCCAGATTCAGCTCACATCATCCTTTCACTTGCAAAGAATAGAAGACTATTGACTTTTGGTGATTAACACTGTTAAATTTAGTAAATATAGTATCGTAAATTCATTTTTATTTATACTAAAGCGTAAAGACATTTATATTTTTGTTATCTATGTTTCTTTCATTTTATTTTTAGATTACTAACCCCGTTACTAACATTACTTTTTTTTGTTTATATATACGATCATTACATATGTATTGCCAGTTTATAATTTTAGTTTTTTTTTTTGTATAATCTTTCCTCAATTATATTTTGTGTAAACAATCTTGTTTTTTGTTGGTTTTCTGGGAAAATGCAGGCATCCATTCTTGTACTTTTTTTCTGAATTTCACAGCCGGTAATTTGCAAGGGACAGAAGTTCGGCGACGTAATTTTACTAGCCCCTTCTTCCACAGGACTATATAACTTAAGAACAAATATTTATTTAACATATAGTTCCTACTAAAATCACAACGCATAAATAAAATAAAGTAAGAAAATATATAATAAAAAGACATACCTAGACATATGTACAAATAAAAGACACAAATTATTCTAGAATTAAAAATGTAAACCTTAATAAATGTAAAAAGCAATATGAGGAAAATGTTTTATTTACTTACTAGAAAAATAAATTTAAGACATCTATGCCTACACAAATTCACAATTGGGAATTCACGCCTGAACATGTGAATACTTGTATAACTAGATTAACACATTAAAAATTAGACTATAATAATTGCAATGAAATTTTTCCCGTTAAAAAAAGAAAACAATACAACGGCCACTCATCCTTGAAGCAGCTTGTGATTGCAGAACCAAGGGAATCAATTTACTTTCACACAAGTTCGCATTTGGTGTGCTGAAATTATACAGTCAATCCTATAGGTGTACTCCAAGGCACCTTAAATGTTGAGTATGTGTAGGATCGAAATTCAATAGGGGAAGTTACGAAATAGACAGCACACAGAATTCGTACTAGAAAATTCTAATAACACTTAGAATAATCAATACCCATGTAGTTTTGATTTTATACCAATCAAGAGCCCACCGAGCCACGAGAATTCGACTCGAAATGCCATTGTGAATGATATAAGCCAAGTTCTTAGATAAGGGTCTTATGCCATGTAGAAGTCTCACACTGCACCCGAGAAACGGAAGTTAGTGCAATGTTTAGCAGAAATGAAAGCAAGAAGGAATCACCTAACTTGATACTTAGGCGCTTTCGAAGGTTTTATGATCATAAATAATTTTAACAGCCGAATTATATATATACTTACTACAAGTTTTGTTTTGTAATTATCCTGTTATAAATTTTGTCTAACACCAGTTCCATGTATATGTTAGTATATGTATGTGCGTGGGTCCAATAAATATATATATATAACTTTAAATTCTTATTTTGTTTTACCTTTTTGAATCAAAGTTAACATTAAAAAATTAGAATGTCTAAAATTATCTGTGTACTTTTCCATCAACCAATATGTTGTCATCTTTATTGTCTGCTTCTAAAACTCAAAGTTAAAGTTATCTTAATATGATATAATGGAACAAAAGAAAAAAATTGTTTTTATTACAAAAACTTGCCAACACTTTCCCCTGGATTTTAAGTAATAATGTAAAATCTGTTTTCTAAGCGTTTAGTTTAACCCCCCACACCCAGAACCCCCGGTAGTTTGAGGGGCTTTTGTGAAGCTTTGTGGTGGGGGGGGGGCTCAAACTTTGTAGATCCAGCCATGTATTCAATGATATTTACTAAGTATAATAACTAAGGCAGGCTACTGTCTCTTGAGTTAGTTCTCCTTTCACGACCTTTGTTTCGTTTTTATAAGGTTCAAAGAATATAATTTAGTTCATATTTATCTTTACACGATTATATTACCATAAATGTAATATATACTGCTCACTTTCAAATTCTCTCTTTCCAATCGTCTTCCATTCTCTCTCAGCTATTGCTTCCTCGAGACCTTGTCCTGTGGCCGTTCTCTTTTCCTGCTTGCAGATGGAATATGGTGAATGAGCCTTTTTGTCAAGCGATATTCGAAAATTGTCTTTACATAGCCATACTAGGATAGCTTTTATTTTATAAAGCGGGTTTTCTATTTGCTTTACCCTGAAGCGTACTCTTTATAGTTGCACATGTCGCAATAAAGAAATACAACAGCTTCGTTTTCCTCATCGAATTCCATAATTGGTCAGTTGACTGTAGAATTCGTAGTTACCCATACGTGGGTTCACACGTGACGAAATCGCATTTGGAAGCAAATATGTTGGATACAATTTAAAATAAAATGGCATGGCAGCTGACTCATGGATGAGGTGGTTATACTGCAGTACAGAGGAACTCGGCATCACTTTGTCAAGGTGTACGACTCACTGCAGCGTTGGAGGCAAGGAATCAGGTGACAGGAGCGACTCGAGTCAGACGTGATCTAGGTCAAATCCGACGGGCAGTTAGCAGCGATAGTCTAGGTTGTGCTGGACAACGGAAAGGTGGACGGGGGAGAGAGAAGAGGTGATTAGGTACTGGCTTTGGGTGCGGGGATCGGATGTCTGCAGCGCCGTACCTTTCACTCTCCACCGTCTAAGGGTATGTCACTCTTATAGCACCTTTCTAACTAATTAGCAAACATAAACACTCCTATAAACATACAAAAATCATACACGCACACATTTATCCTTCTGACAAGTGACAAATTACAACCACTTCAACAATTCGACTTGGCTTTATTATTTTTGTTCATTACTCTTTAATGCTAATTCTTTAACCCCTTATCTATAGGCGGAAAGATGAAAATAATACTGGCGAACCCGGGGATCCCTGATCTATGCATATATGCATATATTGCATAAATGCATATTGTAAATACGCCATGAATGGCACGTTAACAAAGTAAGAGTGTTTCAAAGAACTGAATCACTACGCCTGAGGTACGTTATTACAGCATTTTACCGCAGGGAAAGAGTCACTTTTAGGTAATTAAATATTACAATTAATCACTTATATAATCTAAATTTCCATTGTTAAATAAAATGTATTCAGCAGTACTTAAGAGCACTTTTTTCATTCATCTGGACTTTTTAACATTTTTCCTCAAATTCATTAAAAATTTGAAACTGAAACCTTCTTGCTAGTAAAAGTGGGGCTTTTCTTCTGATCTTCTCATTTTGAATATTCTACTCTTCGTCCCTAATTTTTGCCATTTTAATCAAAAACAACTAAAAATGATTTTTGCATGGAGTAAAATAGATCTGGGCCGAAAACCTTAGCCTCCCTCGAAAAGGTTACGGAAAATGATAGGGCATTCCTATTCGCTCTACACAACTTTCTAGGTTTAAGTCATTTAAAATAAAACATATAAATATGCAAAACAAAAATACCACAAAGAAACGACAAATTATTAACTAAAACACACAAACTAAAGAAACTTCCCCCCCCCCTTCCTGAGGGCGTTACTCACGGGGGGGGGGAGGGTGGAGGTTCGAAGTGCCTTATGTCCTAAGTTTAACCAAATAAACAAAGTTGTAAGTATAGTATGAATAAGATCTTTTATAACAATTATATATTGCCTTTCTACAGGAGATTGTAATTTTCTTCAAATGTAGATTTACTAATAGTTGATTGCATGTGGGAATGATATGAACCAACAAGAAAAGTAACAGAAAATAAAAATAATATATTAATTTTTGCGTTTATCTAATTTCATTCGTTTATATTTACTATTGGTTCTGCTTCTTTTCAAATTTAATTAAATTAGTAGATTTAAATATTTTAAACTATTGCGTATCGATCTATTAAATAAAAATGAATATCATTAAAAAAAACAACTATTAAATCCGTCTTATTAACTTATTAAATTAATTAGATTTCTACGGTTAGCTCTAAAAAATTGATTTTTTTTGACAAATATTTGAAATCCCCTTACATGGGCCAAAATTTTAGAGAAAAAAATCAGACCTTAAAATGAAGAATGACTAGAAAAATGACAATTAATTGTATTGTTTTCCACCTTATCCTTTGTTTGATCAAGACATGATTTTAAGTGTTATGGAACATAACTTTGAAATTTAATATCGATTGACTAATTTTTACGATGAATATTTCAGAACATGCAAACAAACATTCCAAAGACTCCTTGCCTGTTGTTAGGTCAATTATCTCCCTTCGTGCTTATCGAAATATTTTCTGCGTTTTCTTCACTGTATAGTGAAGCTTTTCCAACCCATCCCGTTCCAGGCAGTACGAATTTCACATTACAGCTCCTCGTCGACCTCGACTTATTTAAAACATTAATTTATTTAACGAAACACCAGGCTGCATGTAAATTTATTCCCGCAGAATGAATATATATTTTAATAAAATAACAACATTTAAATTCAAAAGTGAAAATCGTGATGATTTCCATTCATAAAGGTGAAATTGAAAGTCCTGCTACTATAACGTACGAATACAAAGAGAGAAATTTATAATTGTTCCATATTTTATAAGAGAGAAGGAAAATTCAATTAAAACCTTGAGAACACAAGTTTCTCAGAAACATTGTGATGGCAGTTCATATGGTGCTTCAGTTTAGGTAACCAGTTCATAACATGAAGTTTCTCAGTTCAACTCCTTGAATAAACCAAAACTATATTCATGTGAATTATAGCCATTTAAATTATAATTGGGGTACCCAACTATTAATACGTCAATTAATAACTATTACTTTCATTTAATCGTAAAGCTCGTAGGGAGAGGGCCTACATTCGCCATACAAAGCCGTCGTAAAAATGATTTATCTGAAATGTTAATTCCACATCATTTTTTTTTTTTGGGGGGGGAAGAGGCATATAAATCACAAGGGTCAATGATTCTCGCAAATATAAGATTGTGACGGTAGTGAGGGCTTTCATAACAAAAACCTGATCCACTGCGCATCTTAAAATATATTAGTTTCAACAGAGTATAAGGAAACAAAAAAATATGAATGATATGATAATTATTTTAGAATTAACAGAACAAAATAAAGTAAAAAATATCTTCATTAAATAGTTATTAGTATAAAGTAAAACAATAATGAAAAATATTTTTTGAGGTAAATGTTTAGGGTTTTTTTCTACTGTTAGAAATAATTAAATAAAAAAAAATAGAAATCAAAACTATGGGATTAGAACCGTAAATAAGAAGTCTAAATACTCTGTTCAAAAAAGTTGGATAGCTAAATGATCAACACGTCATGGGGCCGCAACAGTGATCATTTACTTGATTTTGGGATTACAGCAGCGATTTTTTAATTATTTCAGCATCAACTATTATTATTTTACAGAAAGAAATTTGTTTAAGTATTTTGGGGTTTTTATACTATGAAACATGCAACTATATACCTTATGGATCCGAGTGCCGAAGCAATCTTGCCTACCGAAAAACAATGTGCCGATTATTTGTTGGTAAAAATGCAACAATAGTAAGTATGACAATTTTAAGTGAAACAAGTCCATTTCGTTTCGGTACCTTTGAAGACTTCTCACAAATACTAGTTGTAGCATAGAATTGATTGAAGAAATTAAGATGAAAATATATTTTTTCCAATGGCTGAAGACATTTTTAACGCAAGTGGAAATTCTAAGTTATGCCGAGTCAACAAAAACTAGAAAATAATTGGGTATATGTGGGCATCAAGGACCCTTTAGGTTGACATGCCTAAAAAAACAGTGTGCAAAAAAACTAACGATATAGCAGGAATTTAATATCATTGAAACTCATCATTGAAATAGGTTTTTGATCAAATAAACCGAGGATTTTTTTCTTAATGGTTTAACAAGTAATTATGGAAGTCACGCCCCTCTGTCCCTTGATAACGTTTTTCGTATCTTTCATCGTCCTTTGTTTCGTTTATAACTACATATTTATATAGCAGCGTTTAGGTCGCACATGCATCATCTGTAAATAAATATAGTATTTCTTCTGTTGGCAATAGTACTTAATTACCCAAAGTGAGTTGCGTGAGACCAGCCGGAAAATATTCAACCTCCCAGTAGCAGCCGAGAGGCGTGCTACACGGTTTGCGCTACTCGCAGTCAAACGCAACAGATTTCTAGCTATTAATGATTTTGAGCTTCCCACGTGAAACCATGACAAATATTTAATTGTCATTGCATTGAGCAAGGTATTAGCTCAGATAGCAAACGTGTGTGATTTGAAAAACTTCTGTTGGATTTTAGGGGAGTTTCTCTCTCAGAGAAAGCAGACTAATAGAAAAGCGATTTTCAAAAAGCTTGATTAAAAATGATTTTAAGAAGGAGAATGTATTTTTACAGATATTCAATTTAATATTTAAATAATACTTTCAAACTAGATTTTTAGGATGTGGAGAAGTTACTCCTTTGTGTACCCCCAATTGGGAGGGAGACCCCACACTAATTTTCATGGCTTGCCGGATACAGAAAAAATAACTGTCCATCCAAGAAATCAAACACAGATCCTTCATCGATTTAGTATTTAGGAAACATGAAATATTATGGTTTAATTGTTGGTTGCGAGTTTAAATTAAGTAAATGATGTCCAATTTTGTCTATAAAATTCAGTCCTTTGAATCCATGCGAGAATTCAAAGAAAGTTTATGATTTTACTCCCAACTTGTGAAAAGACAAAACTGGACGTTATTTACTTAAGTTTGATGTATCCTATCATTTTATTACTTAGCTGATTTTATTTTTTACTTTTATTAACTCATTCATGAAGTAAAATGTATTCTTTTAAATGAATATAAATAGACATTAACAGTAAAAACCATACCAAGAGATACTTTTAGAAGTCCAGGAGAGTTTCTTAAATGATAGTCGAAAAAACCAAAAAAAAGCAATTTGTTTAAACTCATCTGTAAATAGTTGTTCTCACAAGAAACGGCAGATGAAAACTTTTCACCCAAAATTGAAAATTGTCGAATTCCATGGTGATTTTCCCACCACCTAGTTTGAAATAAAACTGAAAGAATTGCGTCAGAAATGATAAGAGAGGGCTTCGATTGAATTAACAGTTTCTCACCGTGAACTCAGCGATTCGGTAGCCCGGGGCTCCGAAAATACTGAGTACACAGTTGTGGCCACGATATGGTCGGATTACCTGGAGAGTCGGACTAGTGCAAGTCGGATTATAGAGGTTCCACTGTTCTTAAAAAAATTATTGCTGGCTTTCAAAATTTCATTTTTTTATATATCCTAAAAATTCTTTTTTGCACTACCATCGTGGGTCAATGTGTCGTTTCAAAAGAATCGGAACATCTTAATTGATTTTGAGCAAGTGCTTAAGAAATCTTATATGCTAGTGAAATGGGCTCAATTTCTTCCATTTTTTCTTTTACGTAAATCCGATTTTTACAGGTCAGTATATTTTGAGGTGTTATGGATTGTACTTTAAACTTTTAGATTTATCGAATTACCTTAGAGTTCGCTGTTGTAGAACATTCTGGTGGACATATTGGAAGACTGGCAAAATATGATCGTTTAACTGAATAAAAACAAAGCCTTTCACTTTAAACTCGGCTATAAATTGGAGACTCCTATAATACATTTTGATCAGTGTTTTGACTAATTATTTATATTTACTAATGAACTACTAGATAATTTAATCGTGCTATTGTGAAAACTTGAGAATATTTAACGAAACTGAATGTTATTCCCGTGCTTACTAGAAGCAGAGCTGTACGGGCACCAGAGGCCCATGAGCAATCATCCATCGAACTTGTTAAATTATAAATCCTCTCGTGTAATCGATGGTATACAACATTTATTATTACTGGTTACTGCTTGAGTAACGGATCAATAAACCATCTAACGTCTCGCTTCCAAGGTACTTACGATTGGCTACCCGTTCACAGTACGTTTTTATGGCTCATAACAGTCTTAGTGAAACATTAATGAAATAAATTTGAACATTGACTCCAGTCTACTACTTTTAACAACTGTGATTAATGCTGGACTCTCCCACCAAATATGTGTGTGTCCAACGTGCGACTGAGTTTGGTGAATAGCATAACCCAGGCTTTAGACATAAAAAGGTTCTTCTCCATAGTAACAATTGAAAAGAGACGCCCGTCTTTGCTATTTTTACATTGTGTTATAATTAGTTTTTCAAAAAAAGTAAAAAAAAAAGTCTCTCCAAAATTTAGACATCCTTGGGACTACAATTCACAAAAAAAACATAAATTTACTTTCCTAGAAAACAATTATTTATTATTTTAAGTGTATTGAATGTAATTGTTTTATGTGTTTGCTAATTTATGTTTTTTATGTTACTTGTAATCCTGAGCATACCATAATGGGCGAAATGTAACTTTTTATATAATGTGAATAATAAACAATATTTTGGAAGAGACTTGATGCTTTTTTTTTATTATAACAGATTTATAAACGTTGTTTCAAAAGCTCTTTTACGTGAAAACATTTCAAAACAAACTGTAAAATAATATATTAAATCCTTATTCGACTCTTTTGTTTATGTAATTCATTTCATTGCTTATACTGACTTATACTTTATTATGTATCCCGGACCTCTTTTACGCTTCAAGAAAAATTGTGATTCGAGGTATTTTAAGACAAAAAAGGATTAAGTGCGAAGGCGGCAGCCGGAGAAATTTGTTTGGTGGGAAAAATGAAGAAGGGGCTCTTCAAAATACCGTAGCGCTTTGCTTCAATGCTGGCAATACCAGCTTTCAAAGCACGCCTAATTAATAATAACTCGAGAGTGACAAAAACTTAGTCAGATGTGACCAGACTAAGAGCAGCGGGTACGATGGGGCTTCAAATGCAATCTTGAAAACATTAATTTTTGAAATAAACTAGTTTTGGGCACAAGAAAATACTACGAAAATAGAAGTAGAATGTCTGGAAGAACTTGAACATTTTTCGAAATCAAATGAATTTTTTTCGAAAGTAGAAGAGGCTCGAGCAAGTTTATTGATGGTGAGCCAAATTAAATAACCTCTTCTAGCAAATTAGTTATTGTTTATGATTAATTCAAAATAATACTTTTATATAATATTTTGAATACATTAAAAATAATGATTTTCAGTCAATCCTAATAAATGTTAGTTAGCCATCCTCAAATTTAAATTACATAGAGTAGTGACAAAATTTAGACAAATTCGCTTCAGTCCGAAAGAAAAAAAACTATATCACCATGAAATGGAATATGTCGGGGTTCGTTTAAAACCATTAAGGCTGCAACAATGGTAAAATCACTTTTGGTGTTTTCACACCCCCATTCCGTGTAACATTTATTACTTTGTGGTTACATACGCTTAAGAATAAGCGTTTCAAAAGCAATAACGATGTACAACAACTAGAATAATTACAAAAATAATATACAATTGTTATAAATTCAAATGTTATTTTACAGCTCTGTATTGTCACATTTATTAGATTTCCGAGTAATCGGTTGATGTTGTGTAGTCCATTCCGTCAGTGAATTTGTTTTGAATTCAGTTCCATATTTTTTTTTTTATTAGTTCATTAGTTGTAAATGCTTACCCTGCCCCATATGTTTAATCTGGATAATAATGTAAAATTTGGATTGTCAAGTGGTCCGAATCAGTGTAGGGAACTCTAGTCCGTCTCCTGTCAATACCAGCGTCTGTTTAGGATTTAGGTGAAATGTCAGTTTTTGTCTAGTGTCTAAGTTTGGAATATAGCCATGGAGCGATTGTCAATTGAAGTACTTTACAATCGATTGTTGCATTGAACAGTATCAGTAAAATGATGCCTGTACTTTACGGATTTTTCTCCATTATCGTTTCCTGTATTTTCTATGTGTCTTAAAATCAAATGAAGGCCTGTGAAAGTCTAATGAATGGATAGCCAAAGAGCTGGAAATTTTCTATGTATGGATAATTTTCTATATATTTTTATCAAATAGTAAATAGAAATTGTTACTTTCGAAATTTATTAGAACGATTTACAACTACGAATGATAAGCCGACAAGTCTTAAATGCATGGTGATTGTTATCTTTGTGATAAACATTCACACAATTGTTGATCAGCGTTGACGCAACAAAAGACTTTCAATATAACTTTTTTAAATAGTAGTTACTTATTTACTATAATCAATCATCAGTTCCTTTTGGTTTAATATGTTACTATAACTGAAATATAATACTGTGTAGAGTATTTGTAAGAAGATAGAAGAGAGCAAGAGAGACAGCACCCCAGCCCCAGTTAACAGGTAGACTGCTTCCAGAGGCGTAACTACAGGGTGGCAGGGTGGCAAAATGCCATGGGCCCCCGACCCAAGTGGCCGCGAGCTCAGAAATATGGTTTTAATATTGTACCTATTTATAAAAATATTAAAATATATATACCATAATACAAATTATTGGTTGTGGGTAACTAAACTACTCGTAAGTATAATAAATCTTAACGATGGGGCCCCCATTAAAGGAATTTGCCACGGGCCCCAGATAATATAGTTACGCCACTGACTGCTTCATAAGAACGCTGATGACTGATGGTCAACGAAGACGTTCCTTACCAAAAGTGTAATTATTAGTATTCATTAAGAAAATGTCTTAATAAAATGATCAACCCTAACCATAGCGAGACAATGCACTCTTTGACTAAAGCCACTCTAGAGATGTTGGGTTGAAGGGTCATACTTCCTTTGAACTACTAGTTAGTATGCAACTTTGTTTTGCAGCTATGATCGCCACATATATAAAATTGTGGCCTTTAAGACGTGTTTCGTAATAAAACATAGTGAAGCAACTTTACTGGTTTTTAAATCCATAAATTTCGTACAGGTCTCTTCCTTGTACGTATTGTTCATGTCAGGCATACAAAATAACGATAGCCAATCCAATCACGAGTCCCTAGTTTTCGTCGGACTCATTCTTCCTATGTTTCACTCATTACCTAATTAGCTACTTCAAATCATATGATTTTATAGAAGGGTATTTTTAATTGCTCTCTGGCTGAGAGCTCGGCGTTGATTTTCGATACTATATATTTTTATCAAATAGTTTCGAAATCGAAAGTATTTCATTCGAAATTTATTGGAACGATGTACGACGACATTCAATGCTTGTCTTAAATGCATGGTGATTATTAATATCTTTGTGTTAAACATTCATACAGTTGTTGATCAGCGTAGGAGCAACAAAGAACTATTTAATCATTATGGATGTAGCACGGTGATTTACATTGGTTAAATTACCAGTCATCTTCAATAGTTATAAGTTTTCTACTTCCTATTTAATCGTACGATTGCCGCTTTTCTATTTCCATATGGCCTTGAACTTAGTTTTATAACTCCTGAATTGTAATTATGAATTTTACCTCCTGTTTAAAACATTATGAATAACCCACAGACACAATTCAATTGATCAATTAACATATGGACATATGGAGTCGGCCTAAAGAGAGAAAAGCCAGACAGGCCAAAAATAAAATCCAACAATAAATCACTATCCAATATTATTTCGTTTTTGTGTTAAACTAACTGTTGAGTAGCTGGTATGAATACACGCCACCCGCGTTCTCAGATTCCATTTTCTTAACGTATTCATGGAGTTTAATGCAACAAATTTAACCGAGGGTTATATCTCGTCCATCCTGAAAACGTTTTAAATAATAAATAGCGAATAAGGGGAACGCCAAAATATTAGTGAATGCCACACCAGAATGATTCACATGAATGGATATCCAAGAGTTCCTTGGGTGCGTTTTTCTGGTGGGAAGCAGAGTCCGTATTTCGTTGTGGCCGGACAGCTCATCTCAGAGCAGTAATCGTAAGCAGCCTTACGACACGTAAAAATGAATTATTCTTGGAAAGTCTTATTAGGTTAATGAAAGAGTTTGGGTTTGCATGGAATTCAATAAGAACGGTTTCGACCAATAAATCGATTATCTGACATCATTCTCAATAATAAAGATGGACTTTTGAGTTGCCAGAGTTTGTTCCCACTATTCAGTTCCTATTTTTACGAGCCACACGAACGTTGAACGTCACATTCTTTCACGTCTTCGTTCTTTCCATTCTTTAATTGAATGATATGAACTATATAAACAGGCCAAAGCTTGATGGTTAAAGAGTTGATGTGGTACCGTAGCAAGCCCGCATTATTGAGCCTTGGAGCTACTGTGGAATGAGGGTGCAACCGACGCATGCTCACTAGATATTTCACTATCAAATGGGCGAACTAAACACTATAGCCTAGAAACCAAATCTCGCTATAGGTGTACCCCAGACCCTGGAATGAAGCATTTATCGAGATCAAGGGCAAGCAAGTTGACAGCCAGCCAGGGCAAGGATCAAGGGGGAGGCCTTGTGCAGCTACCGCGCCTACATCCGCCTACCACAGCCACGCTTTACCTGCCCTGTCTGCCTCCGTGTCTTATTTACAGTAATTTGGCTAACTTACCTTAGTGTACATGTGGGGGTTAATGCCACAAGGACATATGTTGTCGTGACCTGTAATAAATGTCTGCTATATCGTAAAAACATAGGAAAACTAGATTACTTGAAAAAAAAACTGGGAGTTTATAGCTCATCTAGGTTCATCATAGGGGTTTTTGTTAGTGAAATAATCAGTTGCGTAACTGTGGGGTGGGAAGTTCACCCGGGTGGTATTATTTTTATATTTTTTTGTAAACTATGCATACAAAGAAAAAGTGTAATAATGTTGTAATCAACAGAATCAATGAATAAAATAAGTGATGACTCGACATTTTTACGCTTGATCAGTGGAAAAAGAGAATTATTGCAATGTGAGAAGTAGCTATTAAGCACGCAGTATGAATATATAAACATGCTTACAGTTTATTATTATGTGTACAATCTCTCACTCCAGATTTGATAGACATAAAAAGGGTGTCAAATTGGAGCCACCCCACGTGCCAAAAGCTGTAGGTACGCCAATGGAAAGTAATTATTCTTCACTTTCTTTATAATAATTATAATATATATAATATATAATTATAATAATAATAATTATTCTATATATATATATACATATACAGAGAGAGAGAGAGAGGAACCACCAAAATGCCGAATTACCCACTATTGTTAGACCATCGTTCAACCGAGTAGCTGTTAGTTAATTGAGTAATTAATCAATGATTTAAATGTATGGTTTATTTATACGTGCCGGTCCCAAAGATCTTGCTAGCGGTAACATGTGCACCTACACTTAATTATGTTTTCTACAAAATTAGGGTATTTGTAATGTGTGTGCGTTGTCTAGACTGAAACGTACGATCGTGAGTTTTTCGTTCAAATTATTTGAACGTTGGTTTGATGATTTTGATGAACAACGTTGTAATTTTTTTTTTTGTTTTGCAGCGTCAGGATATCTTTTGTATCGAACACAATTTTTTACTATTGTAAAAAGTAGATTGTGGCCATCTACCATTCACGGTGAACTTAACGAAGCTAAAGATTTTGATTTTAAATCTCTGAAAAAAAAAAAATTGTTAAGTAACAAGGGATAAAAAGGCGGTTGGTTACTCCGTACTTGTCCAGGAAGATAGTTCTAACATGATAACAATTGTCCTGAGGAAATAACTCGGTTACGTGGAGTATTTTTTTTTTATGTAATCGGCCGGCTAAGAAAGCTTAGCCAAGGAGTTCCTTTTCCTCGACAGCCTAATGATGCTCTCGGCAATCGGTATCGTCTCTAATTCCCAGCTTGATTAATTATTATTTAACATTGGGGATATCGATAGGGATTGCTCCCCTACTCCGATAAGTTCCTGCCGGCCCAGTGGAAAGACAATACAACAGTTTCCTCGTTGTTGGGATCTAGTTAGCGCTTGTGCAACCCCTTCAGTCCATTCTTAACCGATTGGGCAACAGACATGAAAACACTAAATCGTGATTAATGAACAATTTGCGGATTCTGGGATACATTTGAAGTACATTGAATCATCTGTAATGAGTTTCCTTACTGGCTTCAACAATTGTAAAGCATATGGAAATAAATAAAACGGAACTAGTCGAGTATCCGTAGCCTTACCATTTTTTCTTATATTTTTTAGTGATAAGTTTTTTTTCACCTATTATAGATTTAATTAATTACCCGCACTGACATTTTACGGAGGCATTTAGAATTTTCACGTTTATAGGTCAAACAAGGGACTCACAATCACCAGGACAGACAGAAAGACAGACACACAGCAAAAACATAATGGTTTTGAAAAAAAAAAAATTAACGAAACTCTAAAAACTATTTAACCCAAGGTTTCTTCAAAATTTGGGACTGGTATGGGCTACTATTTACTCACAAAATGGTTTATTTTTACCGTAACGTGTTTTCAAAGAAGTGGTTTATTATCAAATCGTAATTAAGTTAAGAAAATCAGTATAACTGCCTCGTAAGTCCAAAACTCAAATTGTAAATGAGAATTTAATGTTTTTCACGATTGTATTGTTTAAGCTAGGTTTATTTTCCAACCGCCCGTTTTAAAGAGAGTTAATACGTAAGGCCCGGAAGGAGCTTCCACATAAACGTTGGTAGTGAAAACGTCCTGTAAAAACCAATCCTGACCAATTAGATTATTTTAAAATACAAAATAATTGTAAAGAATCGAAACACGAAGTATTTTAATATACATGATCTACAAGGGTAATTTTTTTAAGTCGTCACAAATTTAAACAAACTATTTTTTTTTTACTAACCAAAAACTGTCGTTCCTGTATCCTTGAAACGGCGACCTCGCTGTTTGAAAGAGAATGCCGTCATTGATATTTGTTCTAAAGTCCAATATCAATGTGTTTGTGGCATGAACGAAATTATTTGCAGAACACGCTTACCGTCGGTATTTTCAAATGTCTATGTATCAATGAGTGTGGCTCGTGAAGGTATTTTTTTGTGAAGTAAACTTAGTCGCAGTAGAATAAGATCCTACATAAGTCCGAGCTATCATCAAACTTGTTGTGCCTTTTCAAAACCAAAACTCAGACACCTTTTCTAGCTAATTCAAAACTTAGTTTGAAAACGGTTAATGAATGTCATAAAGATCCGAGGATTGGATTAAGCACTAAATCGGGGTTTACACGACATTTTTCTGTCGTGGTAGTACTGTCAGTTTGACAGTGTGGTAGTAGCGCAGCGTCCTAGTGGTGTAGCCATTGGAAATAACCTGATTGTAGTCTGTAGAAAAAATGGCGGATGTACAATTGGTTGCTGTAGTAGCTACTGATTTTTTCGAAATTATATAAAATTAAACGGTACTAATAAAAACAAAAAAAGAATGGGAACTAGAAATCGGATTGAATTCTCAGAGGAAATCAAATTTGTTTTTGCCTCAATTCCCTAGTTGTACCAATATTGAAGTGTTGAAGGATGGATCTCTCAGCTGTTTCTAATTCACGCGGTTTTTAACTCTGGCTCGCACTTCCTTCACAAACAGAGGGACCTTTGATACTCCTCCAAGAATTCAGTAATGTTACATAGGAACGAATCAATTTCCATTCCCAGGCATAATAAAAAAACAATATTCAGACGGAAACAATTACCACCTCCCTTGAATCAATATGTTTTCTCACCCTACAATTGGCGGTGAAATGGGAGATAAAGCACGTCAACTCACTATCAAGGCCATGTGGTATTGCCGTCTTGACAGCATAACTGTGGACTATCCTGTGCAAACCTGATATTGCGACAGTACTATCAATGGTGTCATGACGGTAACTGTCACGAAGTTTACAGCATGGCAGTTGTGACAGTTTTAAACTGTCACCGTCCAAACGAGATTTAAAAATCAACGACTTCTCTCCTCTTTTCTTTCTTCTGCTGGGGTTAACTTTAATATTTTTAATTTATGAATTTTAATTTTGTAAATGTTTTAATAATCACAAAACAGCTTGAAACTAGTCCACGATTCTGTGTAGGAACAAAATAAATGAATATATAATCGGATCAAGAATTATTCACTAGGCTGCAATGCCATCGATCAACTTTTCAATGACAACCTAGGTTTTCAAGTATTTTTTCTAGGGCTGTTTAATATTATATAAGGAGACTAGTAACAATAGCTAATGTACAAGACTGGTTATAGACTGAGAATAAATAAACACATTGACACCCAAGTAGCGCCTGTTGATCAGGACTAAAACCGACATTTGGTTCCGGGATGGGGAGAATTTAAAGCTTCAGGTGTTATGTTTATTTTTTTGGTGGGAGGGGGGGTAATATAACTACAAATAAATCATAATTAAATATTTGTAGTTGGACATTAGTATATTGTCTATGCTGGCTAGAAAGAAGCATCAAGAGGTTGATCCGCTTGTATCGGTGCCAGGAGCTCTGTCCTGGAAGCATATATCTTCTGTGACCGTTATCGCTTGTAGTAACTATGGGAACCGAGTGGAAAAGAGACAGTCATAGTGTGACCGACCACTCTTCCTCTTCATCTCGTGGCTGTTGAGGGCCCTTATGCCGGTCCGGTAGTAGAGTGATAGTCATGGATTATAAAGGTTAGTGGAGTACGGGGGAATGAGGTTTTTCTTTCACTACTGCTTACTCCAGTCAATAGTGAACATTTAGATTGGGACTAATGGATCAACACTTATAATACTTACACTGTATGAAAATGATTTTTTTCAAAATAAGGCTTATGGAAAACTTGGAGAGACTTCAATCTCCAAGTTTTCCATTCCAAACCTTTTAAAAAGCTTTTTCATGATCCTTGATTTCTTACCTAATGATCATTCTGAGGTATTTAGCAATCAGAACTGTTGTTGTTTTTAGTGTTGTGGTAATACATCTGTTGGTTCTAGAACTCTGTCCATTATTTCAACAGAGACAACAAATGAACGGAAAGGAAACCACATATCCAAAACTGTTCGAAAGTCCATTTCAAATCCGGCTTTGGGTCCTTGAAGCTCACTCCATTAATCACAATCGAGTTCCTTTATCGGGCAGTGAAGTTACAACAGTCGAACTTTAGTGTTTAGGATTGCATTACTGCGTCACCGTGGGGTTTTCTCTTCACGGTGGATGAAACGACACAATAGATTCGGAACTAGACAATGCCATGTCGCCGTATGGACAAGGATGAACTGACAACTATTGCCAAGGTGACGGAACGCTCATCACAGCAAGGTCGGAAAAACACCATTTATATATGATTCAGTGTGGAGTATCATGGATCATTTGAACCATGTCCATCCTTGGTGCTTTTGGAAAGAGTCGTAGCGCTCTTGCCCTTATTATTATGGTAGTGCTATTTATATGCTCCATTATATATCAAAAACTGTACTCTTCGCGATGATCTCAAAATCCCATTCATTCAAGATCCAGCCCCCTCTGATTATTAGAACATACATTCCCGCCTTCCTGGTCCTCCTTATCCCAGTCCTACTCTCCCATCTTATATCCGACCACCATGAGCGACACCTATGGCTTAAGCGGCCTCGCCATCTCCACCTCCACCTAACCAACCAGCATTTGTTGTGATTTAGAGCCCCCTCCCTAAAAAGTGAGCAGATATTAAAATCTGAGGGCTAACCACTGCATAAAATACATTGTATTTATTGCATGTGAACGTTTAAATAATGAAATAATATTATCAATAACAGAAGAACACAGTATCATATTCAAGTGAAAAAATATTTTGTGGTCCAATTTACTTTTAAATATGTCCATGTTACTCAGGTGGTACGTACACAGCATTTCCAATATCTAACTTACGCCTTATTGTCTTAAAATTCTAAAACCTAATTTACCCAATTTTCGTTAAATTTAGATTCCTGATGTCAGTTAGTTACGTTACATACAAATACGTTCCATACAAATACGTGGCCTAGCCGTAACAGAGACCTTCATCACCTAAAGAGTTTTAGCACATTTTCATCAAGGAAGGGAGTAGCAAGCAACTATTGCTAAAATAATCCTTTTATTTATTTATTCATACCCTATTTGAATATGTCCCTGCAATCCTTCACACTCTTTCTCCCAGGTTATAATTCCTTTATTTTCCTGATTTTCCAACAACCTCCAGTGGGTTCTCACCACTGGACAAAGAACAGCTACACCTCACCCGAGTTCTCCCACACACCTTAATTCCTACACCCAAGCTTCTAATAGATCCCTCTTAGAAATAGGATCCCTTCATTCTAACAGTTTCCATTTTATTTTTTCCCTTTTCCTTTATTTATCAAATTTGAAAAAAAAAATACGACTGGCAGCAAATTTCATTCATGTTATTTTTTTTTTTTTCAATATTTTACTGATGGTTCGTTCATTGAAGCCACCAATTATACATTGGCCCATTATCATCTAAAAGCTAATCACATCAGTGTAATTTATGCTGTTCATTTTTATTTTTTGTGGTCAGCTGCTTATTGTACCTTTTTATTATTTTTCGGTGACATATTGCGGAGTTCATGTGTTTTTTTCAGTGCATCTATGTATCATAAGATGAGCCTACTACAGTGACATCCTTGGTCACTTTACTGGCTTGTTTGTTTTTAGTTGTTTTTTTTTCAAATCGGATTTTCATCTCTGTATGTTTTTGCCTGTTTGTCATAGTGAATCCCATGTTCAAAGACATGGATGTTTTATTCGAATAATGAAAAATAGTGAAACATAATTAAAATAAAACTCGCATCATTAATTAATCAATAACTTGGTAATTAAAACATGAATATTTTACTAAAAATATAGTAGGGTATCGAAATAAAAATATTTATATTTTGATCTATAGTTTCTGAGTGGTATTTTTAAACTATTATTAAACAAACTCTATTGAGCCTCAGCATTCACCAGTCACTTTCCTCAATGTCCTCATTTATTAGAGCTAAGCTCAAATTATTGGGTAAATTACAAACTGTGTATAGCTAACATACTATCAGGCACGTTAAGTTTATCTTTATTCGGCTTCAGATTTCTGATCTTACAGCTAATCGCCACGAAGCCAGTGAGCTAACAGATTCTGCCAGGTGATGATTGTGTAATTATTACTGTATCTGTAAGTTGGTCATGGGAGACTTCAAGATGGCGTCATACATCATCGGATTTGACACTGATGAACTTCTACTTGACGTCGGAACTAACTTGTATCACTCGGCTCACTGGTTATGGCATGTCTTATAACATAATCACATCATGCGTGATGCCACAAATTTCACCATTTGGTTACCTTTGAAATACTTTCAAGCATTGATAAAGTTTCTTATTGATCTCAGTTTGAGCTAATCCCAAAACAAATTGATGCTGAAATTTATTCAGAATAGAATATAAATGTAAGTATTCAATTGAAAATATTTATTAATATAGGCTTCAGCCTCCGCTGGCTCTTATCCAGTGACGCGGCTGACGTAGGAGCGTGAGGGACTCCCCAAGACTCCGCTTCCTCCTTCGCATACGAGAGAGGTGACAACCTTGTGGACTTGGGGGGCCTCTGGGCTGTTTGTAAATATTGTATGAATGAGCGAGTGAATGACGGATTGTAAATATGGTATGAATGATGACATTTATCTCAATTACTTATTGCCTAATAAAAGGCAGATTGTAATTTTATCGTGATAAAAATTGTTTTAATAAAAAAAAAAAAAAAATGTAGGCTTATTCTTACATTTTGCTTATTGATCTACAAGCACGATTAGCGTTACAACTAGCGAGCCTTATGTAAATATATGAAATCTCCACTATACTCTTAAAGCTAACTGAGATATATTTATATATATATACAAATTTATTGCTATTAATTTATATTTACATTCCAGCTTCTACTCAGCATGGTACCAGCTAAGTAAGTTGTAGCATGTCCTTGTATCAGTAGGTTTGGGCGCCCCTGCAGCTTGTTGTGAAATTTTCTGTATGATGTTCTTATGGAATCGTGAAAGTAAAATATTTTTAGGTCAGTGTGAAGGGTATACATGATTTCGTATGTTGGTACACCTGTCACAATATAGTTTTGATGTTAGTATTCATAGTGTATACTGTTATTATACGAATAATTTCTAGGACGTTGGTCTAGTAAATGCTTGAATAGTTTTAGGTGACTAAAAGTTTGACGTTATTTTTTCGTGTGCGGTTTTCAGTCTCTTATCAAGCTTTGTTCCTAAGAATTTGACTGGTTCAGTTTGTTTCAAAGTAATTTATATTTCTAAGATAAAAATATATATATAGGGCCATTAAGTTTATAAGGTTATTATATCGTGTAATGTGACATTACAGCTTAATAGGATAATTTGTATGGCATTGGCATAGCATTGCATCCTTAACTTCTGCCCGTAGCTGGTTGTTTAAATTATGTACACGTGACTGGATACAAAGAAACATACTTTTTATTTATATTTACTTCCACTTAGAAAACGGTTAGTTAGCTTTCAGAATGATCCATGACCTCGGGCCAAGGTGTAGGGAAAATGTAAGATCGATTGGGCCTGAAAACACACATGTATACACGATTTATTTCCGAATTGATGTGCCAAATTTTATTACTGGTCCCCACTTGATGACCGAACGAAAGAAATATTAATGTCAGCCTCATTAAAAAAATGAGATATTAATTAATATCTAATACTTGGTATGTGAAAAAAAAATGACAGCTCTACATGTCTTTATTAATACAATGTAACATATGTTGGTGATTTTGCGGAATGTAACTAACAGCCATAAGCCTTTTGAAATCGTAACCCCTGCTTGACCTAGGTTCAAAGCATGGACCTCAATTATGTACTATAAAACTAGAATAACAGATATTTTATCAATTGTTTATATTATTTGTGGATATCTTCATTACGAGGGGTTTACTTTCATTACACGAAACATACTACATGATTCAGTAATGCTTTATATGAATTTAAAATTCTTAGTAATCGATTATTCCAAGAAACAAACTCCTATATTTTTGTATCTGAAAGCCTTATTCTTATTGAATCCTAACTTATTACGTATTAAAAACCACATATAATATTGTATTATAAGCAGTAATATAAAACACGTACGGCTTTGAACATGTGTTAGTATACTTATTTTTTTTAAAATGACTTTCGAGGATTGATTGATATTCAGCAATACAGCAATATAACAAAGTAAGACAACATTGCAATAAAGTATTTCTCTCTTCATTTCATTTAACCTGTTTTAATTTTTTCATACAGCTGAAAACAGACTCATGACTTATTGTCTGGCCAAACTTCACATGTACCTACCATCATAAAGTGGTGTACCCGAAAGGTACTAGGGTAACCTATGTAGTACCTAAATAGGAAGTAAACCCACTATTCAGGGGGTTTCAACCACAAAACTTAAAATCGACCTATGCCTAATTTAAATATTAGGACGACCCTACAAATATCATTACGATTTACATGACTGTGGCCTAAACACCATTCATTTTCTCAAAATTTTTTTTAAATGAGTAATTAATTAACTCTAGTTTTCAACATCTCTACTTTCTCTTGACTACCTAACTGCTGGCTGCTATGATCTTGCACGGAGTGCTCCTAGTGCTAACCAATGTTATCTCACCGGCATGGTTCAGTTTCCAGACGCGACCGGTTCTAAATGCTTATAGCTTTAACAATAAATATACATAATGTAATCCACTGGTAGTAATAATTATAATTATAAATCAGTAGGTTTTCTTAACTCTCTAACCTTTTATGCAATTTTTTTAAGAAGGGTGATTTTTTCTTACTTCGACTGTAACTTTATAAGGTCATTACATTATAATAGAATCGTGACAAGCCGATATTTTTTGCAAGCTGCATGCTCACTCCTTAAAAAAAAAAAGCCCGGGAGACTGGCGTGGTATAATTTTTTTTTTGGCTGATTCGTAATTCTATTGAGTCCTAAGTTGACAATATTCACACGTAACACAGAGCTCGCCCCCCCCCCAAATAGCAACTGAAAAAGAATATAGGGGTGTTGTGGATGTGAGGGCATTGTTGTGGTGCGAGCATTCGAAAGTGGTAACAGGTCATGCGGCGACAAAGAGATAGTCGGAGCTTTCGGCGTGAGCCTCGTGTCTTACATCACTCTTTCACCATGTCCGTGTCACACACGTGTGGGCGGCTTCATAGTTATGTCTTCAGTTAAAAAAACAAAACAATAAACGCACGTGAGAAATTAAGGACCCAGTATTTCACTCAGAGATATTTTAAGGATGTTGGTTTTTAAAAAAGTGTCCTGGCGATCGTTGATTTTCCCGGCATCGTCACACAGTATGGTGCATTATTATATTAAACATCATGAAATTGTAGGGCTCCCTTTGACTCGACGAAATGATATATATTATGTTGGTGGGCTATGTATATCACTAATAGAGGAGTATATCTGTGGTCTACCCTCAGCTTATTATTGGTACAAGCACTTTAAGAGGATATATTGCCGAATAATGATATATAATTGAAATAATAGATGGGTCTTAAATTAGAAAAAATTTTTTTGTTTAATATTCCTTTGTTACAAAATATAGATTCTACAAACAAATCTATTTACAATTGCTTCATAATATTTCCTGTAGCTTGGCTACATTTTATACAATTCTATTTTCTACTAATAGTTATCTGCATTGTACGAATGTATAATAATACATTATACATTACTTAACTGAATTTATTTAAAGTGATGCTTACCTTATTTATCATAGATTTAAAACTATCATAGATTCAACCAACTTACATCTAAAAATCAAAACGTAAACTAAATCTTAACAGAATTTTCCCCAACAGTCTGTTGCCATTGATATGGGAAGGGTGGTGTAGTAATAGTGCTAAACACTGGATTTGTTTGTTGGGTAGGTTTGTGAGTTGCTCCAACGAGTCAAAAAACTTGATGTGTCTCCGGTGGATGAACTTATCCACCGATGGCACACCAAGCAACGAGTGCAGGTCGGATTTCAAAGCTCTGGTCTCCTTTCAAAGCAAATAAATCTTTCGCCTTTTGAAGAGAAACTCCATCTGAGTATGAATATTAATTCAATCGATCTTACTGGATTCTGTATTTTCGACTAAATATACTGAATTTCAAAACGTATTCTTGGATTAATACTCCAAAATGAAATGATAACTACCTCAATATACAAAATAAAGGCGGTCTCCTAAACCAACCAAAACCATAGAACGACATGAAATTTCTATTGTTATTTCGAAAAAATAAAATTTTTCGAATATGTTTTCACCTTAATCTGTAATGTGCACCCAATCACCGAGAAGAAATCAGGTCACTAACCTTAGAAAAGCTTCGGAGCATTGAAAATATAAGTCTAAGATTCAAATGTGAATAGACATACGGCTGACTTTTTCAACTGTGATTGTCTTTTAAACATTTTCATTATTATGTATTAACGAAAATATAGAACCTTTGTGTTGTGCAATGTATGTTTAAAATTTTAGATCTATCATCTTAGTACATAATAATATCTTTATTGTCCTAGGACTATTTCCCTTAAGAAAAAATATTACTGTTGTAGGTTTTTTTGTTTTGCTCTTTTCCTACATATAAATAAGGAGATATTATATTATTAGCCGAGTGGTGTGCAATAAAACAGAATTTAAGTTAAACAAATTAAAGAGAATTATTGGTTAAAAGGAAATGTTATTCCCCACATAAAGTGGGATCTTTGACAGTATAATATAAATACAAAATAAAAAAAATTAAAATAATATGAAATTAAAATGTATTCATACAAATAAAATACGCAATATGCGCAGATATACATGTTTCCTCCTTATATTTCTATATGAAGATCATGTTTACAACTTCCAAAAAAACCATAGAGGAAACCTCCTAAAAACCTATTAACCATTGGAGGAAAAGTAGGTTATTTAGAGGCTACCTCACGTTTCTTGCCAGAAAAAGAATGATGACTTGGGGAATCAAAACATCAAGAAAAAAAAAAAAACTAAGTTCTCTCAAGCGAGTATTGATCTCATTGAACGGCTTGAGTTTGCTACGCTTGGACAACTGGTCCGGTTTTTTAAGTGGCACGGATTTAATTTATACTGGCTTGCCTTGCTCAGTGAATGTTCCGCAATATTTAAAATAATTTGTTTAATATTAAAGTTTTACCGAAAGTTGTTGTTACAGCAAGGATGAGTTAAAGTGTATTCTTGAACTACAAGAAAACAAAATAGCTTGAACGTGAGAAAAACTTGGGGGGTCTTAGTTTTTATTTTTTGAAAATTTCATCACAAAAAAATGTTATTATTAGGGCAGTGGCTAGTTATTAGTTTTATGATTAGTTAATTCATTTACCCTACATAAAGTCTATTCGATAAAAATGAGTGGACGAGTTCGCTGAAAATTCGGCTTAAGTTGATGAAAGAGATTTATTTGGTTTTCATGAAATTTATGAACGAACAACGTTTCGGAATAATAGGTATGTGTGCATAATGTCGTAGTGAAATTTGGCAGAAGATGATGGCTGCTTAAGTCATTATCTATAATTATTGTGTTCGAGATTGATGACGATCAGCCTCAGTCTAGAATACAATAATTCATCAGAAGGATTAAATCAGCCTTTTCCATATCACACATTGACCTGATGCAGGCAGATAGTATGTCGAAATGTCCATTAATAATTTAATGAAAACCTACCTTTCGTCAACCTATGCCGAGTTTTCAACAAGGTCATCTACTCATGCTTATCGATTAGACGATGTAGATTTAATATGTTAATTAATATTTTTTGTGATAAAATTTTCAAAACATATAAAACTAAGTTATAGTTAACCATATCTCCTCACAGGTTTTCCATATCTTAGCTTTGCACTATAATACGGACTTCCAATAATTTACAATATTATTCATTGATTAAATTTTGGATGACAGACATATATGGTATGTCGAGAGTATTCCATTAATAAATTGGATGAAAATGTCTTTTTCATTGACCTAAGTAGATCTCCCAACAAACCTTTCTGTAAGTTTCACGTTAGCGATTGCAAAGCTGATATAACGAACTCATCTACATGGATATGTTGACAGGTAGAAAAAAAGAGCACTGTTTGACCTCTTTGAAAATAGAGCTTACGCCTTCGGGCTCGGCAGTGAACCCAACCTCAATATTTCAGCATTAATAAGTTTGAATGATTAATTTCTTTTAGTAGTTGTTCTTTTTTCATGAAATTCTTGTCGTTTCAAGGACGGGGAGTGGTAAACTCCTTGGACCGGTGCTACTGTATCCAGCCTATATGTCAGTCAGTCTGCAAGGATACGCACCGGATCAAAAGTCAGGTCAGGCATAAATATGTGTCTGACAGCTGTGGACAGACAAGCTCCTATCGGTGTCAGGCTTGGCATTCCGGTAGGCAACTCTAACAGTACCGAGAATGTCCTTTCTAGGATAGATCTGACCTACTTACCGCTCCTATTTTCTACTCTGCTGCTCTTCTATGCAGTTTTTAAGTCTGCTACATATTTCTGTAATGTAATGTACATATGTTTCTTTTTATGAACAACAGTAACAATGTTTCAAACAAATACAAATATTTTGTATAAAATAAAATTCGTTTAATCAAAACTATTTATTACGCATATTTACATAATAAAAAATAATCTTATGCTAATATGCAATGCATCTAGTCATTAAACTAAATACTAACATCACCCCTCTTGATTATAAATAGAGTCATGATTAAATTACATCATAGAAGTACAATTGAATTTTAGCTCAGGAAAAATTTAAGTAAAAAATTTAACGACAAAAATAGCTAGAAGCTAATACTGATCTACTCAACGATAAGAGAATCCTATTCCTTTTTGAGAAATGATTTTTATTTTTCAAGTTGTTAGGATATCAAGTGAAACTTTCCTAAATATCATGTCTTAACATCTTGACATAGACAAACGTCTTTGGAAATGTTGATGGGTTTAAAAATTGTGTAACTGCCGAGTTCATTGACTATCGTTAATCTGAATGTGCTTAATTGCTATCTTATACTTCCAGTGATTAGATATTTGTTTTTATATTATACAGTAATACATTTTTTTAGTGGGGTTCATCACAGAAATGCTCCATTTCAATTTAGTAAAAGTAGTAAAGAAAAACTATATTTTTAAACAGCTTTATTATGATAAAATTACAATCTGCCTTATTGGGCAATAAGTAATTGTGATAAATGGTCTTATTCATACCATATTTACAATTTTTCATTCATACAGTATTTACAAACAGCCCAGAGACCTCCCAAATCCACATGGTTGTCACCTCCCTCACACGTGGTGAAAGAGGAAGCGGAATCTTGGGAAGTATCCCACGTTCCTCCGTCAGCCGCGTCACCGGATACTAGCTAGTGGAGGCTGACCAAGAGCGCGAGAGCCACACGCTGAGGAGATGATTGGAGAAACTGGCCAATGCCAGGACTCCCACTTTTACGCATTTAGACCAGGTCACGGGGCCACTGCCGGTTTAGTCTTCGAGGAGGATTATAGGGACAGTGCAATGAGGGTGGTTGGATAGGTTACTATGGAATTTTATGAACTTTGAAGGGATGCGTTCGAGAATGTAAGGTATATTGAAATCGTTATGAAGGGTTTAGTTGCTGACATAATAAGAGTAATTTACTATTTTTCTCATGACGTTTGATTGAAATGCTTGATGTTCCACTTTTTTTATGTCCCCCATAGCTCTATTCCGTATGTCCAGATTGGCTCAGATATAACTTTGTAAATTAGTATTTTGTTTCCTATTGAGAGATGGGATGTTATTTGAAGTAGTCTGTACAGTTGTCCAAAACGTCTATTTAGTTCTTGTCTTTTTAGCCTCGTATGTGGGTTCCAGGTCAGTCTTTTGTCGAGATGGGAGTCGGAAATACCGTACTGTCTCGGATACAGGAAGAGGAATGGAATTTAAAGAAAACTAGTGGACAGGACTTGTGGCAGAGGGTAAAGGTAATGTAGGAACATTTTGCTTCATTAACATTAATCCGCCATTGGTTTCACCAATGCTCGATCTCATCAAGGTGTTTTTGAAGGTCATGAGATGCTATATCGGGGTCTGAGTGGGATGACAAAACTTCAGTGTCATCTGCAAATGTGGCCAAGAAGGTATTGGAGGTAGAGGGGACATCGGCAGTTTATAGGTTATAGAGGATGGGACCCAGGACACTGCCCGAAACTCCTGATTTTATGGGATAGTAGTTAAGATATTCTAAACCACAGCGGACTTGGAAGAAGCGGTTTGAAAGGTAGGACTGTAGGATTAGGAAAAGGGTCTGTGGTAAATATCTTTTGAGCTAGTAAAGCTAACCTGCGTGCCAGACCCTGTCAAAAGCTTGAGCTATGTCCAGAAAGAGAAAAACTATAAATACCCTAAAATGGCTTTGAGTTGTAATATATAATGTTCGTAAATTCATAAATGACTAGCAGGCGTTGATTAATTCATATTCAACAATTTTTGAGTTTGAAATATGTTATTTACACCTCACCTTTCTCATCAAAGCCATACTCACAGCACAACTGTGGAAGATTTCCTCACTTCACCTATTCCTCTCTCTCTTCCACCAAAAGCCGTTAACCCCTCTGAGGTTAAATACCTTCTGAAAAACTTACCTTACCGAAAATCCCCTGGATATGATCTCCTTACTCCTCAAATTCTCAAACAACTTCCTCCTAAAGCCATAATCTTCCTAACCTACATATATAATTGCATAATCCGAACGACGCACTTTCCTCTCCTCTGGAAACACTCCATTATTGTCCTATTCGCCAAACCCGGTAAACCACCCAATGACGCCTCATCTTATCGTCCAATTAGCCTACTCCCTATCCTCTCAAAAATATTTGAGAAACTCCTACTAAAACGTCTACTTCCCATTGTTGAATCCAAAAACCTTTTTCCCACACACCAGTTTGGCTTCCGCCAACGACATTCCACTGCTCAACAAGGCCTTCGCGTTGTTGATCACATCTCCTCAGCCCTTGAAACCAAACAGTATTGCACTGCTGCCTTTCTCGATATAGCTCAAGCTTTTGACAGGGTTTGGCACGCAGGTTTGCTCTACAAGCTCAAAAGATATTTACCACAGACCCTTTTCCTAATCCTACAGTCCTACCTTTCAAACCGCTTCTTCCAAGTCCGCTGTGGTTTAGAATACTCTGACTACTATCCCATAAGTGCAGGAGTTCCACAGGGCAGTGTCCTGGGCCCCATCCTCTATAACCTATACACCGCTGATGTCCCCTCTACTCCCAATACCTTCTTGGCCACATTTGCAGATGACACTGCAGTCTTGTCATCCCATCCAGACCCCGACATAGCATCCCATAACCTTCAAAAACACCTTGACGAGATCGAGTATTGGTGCAATCAATGGCGGATCAAAGTTAATGAAGCAAAATGCTCCCACATTACCTTCACCCTTTGTCGCAAGTCTGGTCCACTAGTTTATTTTAATTCTATTTCTCTCCCTGTATCCGAGATAGTACGGTACTTAGGCTTCCATCTTGACAAACGACTGACCTGGAACCCACATACGAGACTAAAAAGACAAGAACTAAACAGACGCTTTGGACAACTGTACAGACTACTTGGAAGGACATCCCATCTCTCAATAGAAAATAAACTACTAATCTACAAAGTTATACTTAAACCAATCTGGACATACGGAATAGAGCTATGGGGGATAGCAAAAAAGTCGAACATCAAGCGTATCCAATCCTTTCAATCAAAAGTCCCGAGAACAATAGTAAATTCCCCTTATTATGTCAGCAACAAAACCCTTCATAACGACCTTAATATACCCTACATTCTAGAACTCATCCCTTCCAAGTTAACGAAATTCCACAGTAGCCTTTCCAACCACCCTAATCCTGTAGCACAGTCAATGCACTGCGCCACTCATCCCTATAATCCTCCTCGGAGACTGAAACGGCAGTGGCCTCGTGACCTGCTATAAACGCGTGACAGTGGGAGTCCTGGCAATGGCCAGTCTCTCCAATCATGTCCTGAGCGTCTGTGGCTCTCGCGCTCTTGGTCAGCATCCACTGGCTAGTATCCGGTGACGCGGCTGACGGAGGAGCGTGGGGGACTTCCCAAGACTCCGCTTTCTCTTTGCGGTGGATTTGGGGGGTCTCTGGGCTGTCTGTAAATATTGTATGAATGAGCGAGTGAATGATGAACTGTAAATATTGTATGAATGAGAGCATATATCTTAATTACTTATTGCCTTATAAAGGCAGATTGTAAATATTGCACAATAAAGGAAATATGTTATTTAAAATGTGATTTATGGTTCCTTATTTATAATTTATTTTTGTAGGTTTTTAACAACTGAATATTTTTTTAGGTTTTCGGATTCACTGGCGACCAGCATCGCACTTGATATGTTGACAAATACAATAAAATGGTGAGTTTAATAATTTTTTTTTTTTACAAAGTTCTGTTTCAATCTATTTAGTAAGAGTACAATATGTTTTTAATCAAGTTAATAGGCTATTGGTGTAGAGAGAGGTTAGCACTTTTTTTCGTGCCTTCAAGCCAGACAGCTGGTTAATATGAAATCAGCAAGACTGGTCGGTTGGCCTTCAAGATGAACTGAAGAGCGTTTAGTTTGGTTTCATTTTTTTCTGACAAGCTTTCCTGATTTAGATATCTCTTTCTGACTCACTTCTTGGATTGATCTAAACACCGTGAATAATTTGTTTACGACCGTTTATCCAAATTACAGGCTTCTATAAAAGACCTCTTCATTCGTACTAGCCATGAGCTAATGTTTCACGAAGTGAGATTTGGCACAAAGGCGCAATGTGAATTTTAATTCAATTTAAGTTCCATTTTTTTTTTCCTAATTCCCTTGTTATCTAAATTATGGATTTCAATATAGATGAATCTATTGACAATAGTCTTTTAGCCATACAGTAGACCATAATAATCCTGTAGCTTGGTTACATTTTATATAATTTTTAATAATTTTACATTGTGATTTGTGATTTGTAAGAAATGTAGAATATACATTATACGTTGCCTATATTTGTTTAAAAAGTGGAGGGGCTCAACTTAGGGTATGTTACAAAAAATGGAATGGCTCTATATATAACCGGGAAAATCCATATCAAACATACAAAATAGGGGTACAGGGTGCAAAATAATTGCTAGTTGTCATTATGATAAAAAAAAATACTATTTATAATTTTTTTATTTATAATAAAACCTTTTCAATACAGTTTTTTAAAACTATTTTTAAAGATATTAATAGAAAATTATACAGTGTTGTTTTCATTTCCGGATTCGATAGCATTTTGGAATATGTATTTTCTTGAATAAAAACGGAATTTGCTCATAAATTTATGGATTGTAGAGAAAAAAAAAATACAAGTGTGAGCCCCAACCGTCACATTCAGGCTTGTCAACAGGAAAATTAACTAAATTGCATAAAGACAAATAAAATGGTATAATTTTGGGGTTAGTGGTCCTAATAAAATATAAAACCCCAAAAATTTTTTATTACCCTCTAATACCTCTAAGTAGCGCTACTAGTTGTAGAGCTTTAGTGGGAGGAATCAGATAATAAAGACCAATTGTGTTTCATAAAAATGTATTTCAAATCGCTTTTTTTTTCTTGCCGATTATACTCGGTATAATTGTTTCCCTTCAGGAGCCTTATGTAAAATTTACTAATTAAATAATTTAAATGCTTTACAAATCAATGTGGCTTTAAGTTTACTGAATTACTAACCAACATGAGTAAGCATTTGATTTTTTTGTCACCTATGAAGTATGCCTAAATTTGGTATATTAATAAGATAAGAAATAGTAACACTTTCATGAAAGTTTAGCTTGTGGTCACACATTTATAATGTACTCAAAAATAAAAGTTTGAAAAAAAATGAACGAAAACTTTTTGAATAAAGTTTATAACATTAGTGATTAAACAGGAGGGAATCAAGTTCTCGGCTACGTTCAAAAATCCCGTAATCATCACTAACCTCATTCGACTCGACTAACATGATAACTAAGTTCGCGTTTTTTATTAAAGCGTTTGTGATTTTTTTTTTTTTCATGTGATCCTAATCGACATCTTTAATCGTTTTCCGGGTTATAATGGCTTCCCTGGAGTCCAGCTATCGTAGTTAGGATAGCGGTTGTAATCCTTGTATGCCGTGTCTAAGAACTGGGTCTTTCCCAGTCAATATCGGTCTTACCTCGTGGCCTGCATATCAACAATAATTTGGATAAGTGCTCTATTATATTTTTACTATGCAAATGTGAAAAATAACATCTATTGCTTCAAAATGTATTTCTTTAAAAGATAACATGGCTTAATGCCATTTTATGAATAGTAAAATGAGAGCTATCAATAAGTTATTAATCATTTCTGGCTTCAGTTGTGACACCGTTTATTATATTGAAAACTATTATTATGAGTTAGTCATTTTTTTTCTATTCAATATACATATTTACATATATATAGGCCCATACATAATAAAAAAAATTTTTTTTTAGTCTTCACCAACTAGGTTTTCTTGCATATAATAATAATTGCATTTTATTGATGCTTTGGTTCCCAAAATAATATTATATTATCTGCCATCTATTTTTGTGGTATCATTTTATCAAATCTTAAACCGTGGATAAAAGTGTCTGAGTGAAGAGTTATTATGTAAGGGGACAATCTATTACATGTTTAATTTTTTTCATATACTTATATATTACAATAAATCAAACAAAACTTACATGTACAGCTTAGTCCAACGTATTTCTAAGTATACCCGTTGGAAATTTCAGTATAATTGAATAATTTTTATAATAAATAGATGTAAATAATTTTGTTTGTAAAATTATATATAATGACAATAACTGTGTGACAAAACAAAGGGCAAAGTTGCAAATAACCTTTATCACCTGGAACCGAATTTTGTTGTACTTAGCCCCAATAAAATCTTATATGTGATCAGGGAAATTTTTTCCAAAAAAAATCTAAGCCCATTCTAAATGAAACCTATAATAACACATATACTATGTCTAACTAATTAGTACTTATCTTAACTAAAAGCTAGTACATCTCAAATGAAGTATACAACTTATATTTCAGAAATCTATATCGGAACTACTGGTGGTAAGGTACTTTTTACTTCCTTGACAAGAACCGAGAAAAAACGATTCTTTTCTTTTATAAAAACACTAATGACTGGCATGCCAACATCTTCGTACAATGTATCGGTTTCGTTGTACCAAGGAGAATCAGTTATCAATCTTAAGCCATTTTTTTGAGTTATTTGAAATTTGGATTAACTCGTGCGGCAGGCTGCCCCCCCCCCTGCTGCACTGGAAAATGTAAAAACGGAAGAACTGCAGCTTCGTACAGAAACAAAAGTATTACCAAATGATTAGGAAGATTGCCGGCATATGATTGGAAAAAGTAGTCTTTGGAGAGTTTCCCTTTGTCAACCAGTTATTCATCAACATGACAGCCGTTTGTTTGATGTAAAACTCGCTATCCTAACGGTTCGTAAGAAAACTTAGCGGATATTAAAACTAACCAAACTCATAGCAACACGAGCAACGTGGCATTTCATAAGGAGAAAGGCGAGGTATTTTCTCAACCTTCGACGCGGTTTTCGAGTGAGGTGAGTTTCGAGCTGCAGGTTATGGGATACAGCTGGGTGCAAAAACCCACTATCATCTTCTGAAGGTCGACACATCTAGGCGATTGTGACCATCTTATAAGGTGACTTTCAATAAAATCAGTTAATCTTACATGTATAATGTAAGCCTCAAACATCTTTTCTGAAAGATTCCTATTCTGATAGGAGGGGATGAAACGCCAAAGAGTACGGTATACGAATTTATGAACAACTTGTTATAAATAAATAATCTATAAAAACATTTTGTTAAAACCACAAATAAATAAATGAAAACTTATAAAATACTTTGGGTAACTGAAGTTTAAAAAGTACTTGCAAAGTGCTGACATTTCTAAGTTCAGCAAGTGGTGGGGAAGTTTTGATGATTTTTTAAGTAGCTGAGGCATCAGGCGTTTCTTGAAACCGGGAAATTTTTGTTGCACGTCATAATTATTTTATCTAGATGAAGAGATTGTAAAATATGGTAACTGAATTATAGTTGAAGAACTTATAGTATTAGTAAGTAACTTAGTACTTACTCAACTGCTTGCAATATATTTAACGCCAAATATTATAAACATATACATATATTGTAGCTGCGTTAATGATGAACCCTGGAGCTCAAAGAAATATTACATAATCTCAATCCGAACGTTATAATTTTTTATAATTTATAACCACATGATATAAATTTAAAAAATAAATAATTTACTTATCAGAAAACTCCATTTTATAATTTGTTTTTTCATTGGGGTGGTAGTAAATATACTTTGGTCGGTTCATCAGGTTGATTTTGCGTGTAAACTTTCGTATCTCAAAAACGTGAGGGCTTAAGGTTTTAAAATCATTGACAATTTAAAAAAAAAGCGTGGTATCTAATTCCTTTATAATGAATTGTAAGACAGTTCTTTTGGTTTTATAAGGTTTCTACTGAGAGAAATGTACGGGTAACGGTATTAATTGTATGGAATAAATGGAATGAAATAATAATGCTTTCTACAAACCTGCAAGAAATAATGGAACCATGTGAAAATATAGTCATCCTCTAACAAAGATAAAATAAATACTGAAGTAGGTGTACATTTTTTTGGTTTTGACATGTGTGAGAATAATTTATTTCGTTCCTTCGACCCGATTCCGCCATATTTTCACCGGTGAACTGAAGAAACGAGCACAAGGTATCAGTAAGAAATAAGGTAAAATTCGTCACAATAAATGTGGGTCAGAGAGTTTCCTTTTCGAAAAAGAAGAAAATATTTGTCTCTGGCAAGGCGAGAGAAAGATAGACTTAACGGTAAACCATTTAACGGGCATTTGTATAGGTAATGGTGAGAAGTGAGTTTAATTGTCTGGTGCCCGTCCAGTTAGACCGTGTGAACTGCCGCTGCTAATTGTGAATACATAACCTTCTAATGGTGTCGACTGCCGATTCCTATGGAGTGTTGATAGCCCTTTTCATTCATAGCCTCGTTGAGAGGGTATTGATGGATAGTAAATACTGTTCTTAGCCTTGTGAGAATAAATAAGTAGTCACTAAAATTCATAAGTAGTGAATCCGATTAAGAAAACCTAATTGAAGGTTGAGAGAGAACAGCTGATCACACAAGCTCCTCCTACCCTAGTATAGCTTCAAAACATTCGGTCGGCCCTTCCCTCTTAGTGAGGCATCGCGTTATTGATTTTCTATTTCATTTATTAAAGACCTATTTTATAATAAGATGATATGAAATTATTATTAGTAAGTCTAAAGCGACCCAGAGGCAGTCGGTTGCACGATTTAACGAAGTTTGACTTGAAAGACGGTGTTGTGCAGTAGGGACCTACTTTAAAATATGTTGTATGCCCAGTAAATTGAGTCTGTACTGTACGATCGAGTATAGTACCATGCAGCTCTAAGGAAATTCCTTATTTGTGGTTGCATGTTTGCATGAACTGAGGTGAAATGGCAGTACTGAATTTCAGTTCTTCATGCGAGTCTCTTGCCGCCAAATCTCATCAACTGATTGTTAAACTATCCGCTGCAGTTTTCCTCTTTGTAACAATCTATATATTTTTTTAACTGCCAATGAATGTCATTTGACTCTACTAAGTTGAGTGTTTTTGTTTCAACAACATCAATGTAATGGTAGATTTTTTATTAACTAGGCATACTTATTTATTCCTATTTGTTATTTTTAGGGGATACTGCCCAAGAGTAAAGTGTCCTTACTTTTCATTTTAAATATTGTAAATCAATATAAAGGGAATTAAAAAAAAAAAAAAAATCAGGTTGTCTTCTTTAATACTATCCATTGATATATAGGGAATTGGAATTTCTCCGGTGTCAACTTAAGATTACTCCTTGTCTGTACATAATAGCTCCAGGCAGTAAATTCCATAAAACGATTTTATTTCCAGGTAGTAGTACTTCTTAGCTTACTCCGTACCTGAACATCTGTGTACCATTTAAGAGTGTTCGATTTGCTTTATTTTCACGGTCAGTCAACATAACAGGAGCAGGTCCTTTCGTATGACTTATTCAATGAGTTTTCTGTTTTATGCAGTATGAATGTCTGTAAGTACGTGAGCTCTTCCACAGATTTCCATTCTACATGAGTATTCAAGACGATCAGAGGAACAATGCAGGGCAGGGGCGACCCAGTTGGCAAAGCCATCTGTAGCTTAATCCGCCAAGATCACGTCCAACCTGGAAAGGCTCACTAACAAGCAAAACTATGGGGTCACTACGAAGGGGAAAGGGGTGCACGATCTGCATCAATTTAAACAACTACTGTCGCTTGTATAGTACTGTTAAAATGTGTTTCCTAGCTTGTAATAACGTACAATACCTAAATGCTATGTGGCAAAATGAACGATTGGTTTAGTAAGCCCTTGCACCACACGATTTCATCAATACCAACATGTTTTATTTTGTACACTTAACTTTGCTTTCACACACAGTCCTGCTTTCACGGTTGAACTATCGTGCTCAGCAGACATTCAAAAAACTAAACGACGCCTATCCTCAAGAGAGAAGGTTTGTCGTCAGCGTCCTGGGGTTGATCAGTTACCACAAGCCAGTGTTAAAACTCCGTCTAATGAACCAAAGAGAAAATGTAAAATGAAAACAAAAAATATTTTAAAACTCTTTTATTAATCTATGTTTTCAATGAAATTCCTCTCCATCTTTCGTAGTTAAGGATTTCAACAGCAGAGTGCGCCTTGAAGGCTTTTTCTATTTATGACCGAAAGTTTACTGTTACCGAAAGTATAAAGTGCTCATTAGGTCCTTTTGATACACAGCCATGATCATTGCGTGAATATTTGTACACACCTTGTGTGTTCTTAGAGTGTTCAGACCAAAGAGAGTCGGTTCGAGGTATTTTTTCTCTCGCTTTCTAGTGAGTTACCAGTTGTTGAGGTTGAGGCTCCCCTAATACGTTATGGATGATCTCAGTATTTTGGTTTCGCTTGTAGGGCGAAGAACGATTGTATCGAGACTCGAGACCCATAATTGAGAAGGGACGTTAAATATCAAATCCTAATAACCCTAATTCCTTTTGTGCTTGCTGTCTGATGTCGTAAAGGTAAGAGTCATTTTATCTACACAATCCATTTTTTAGCTTGACCCGTACTCTTCAAATAATTCCCATTTGTATCTTATATTTGTTTACATGTTGTTTGTGCTGTCTGCTGCTGTCCGGTCGATGTGGCCATTGTCGTTTTTATCTTGCTTATTTTAACTTTAGGACAAACGGAATAGAGTTATGGGTGACAGCAAAAAAGTCGAACATCAAGCGCATCCAGTCCTTTCAATCTAAAGTCCTAAGAACAATAGTAAATGCCCCTTATTACGTCAGCAACAAAACCCTTCACAATGATCTGAATATACCCTATATTCTTGAACTCATCCCTTCCAAGTTTATAAAATTCCATAGTAACCTATCCAACCACCCTAATTCCCTAGCAAAGTCATTGCACTACACCACTCACCCCTATAATCCTCTTCCGAGATTAAAACGGCAGTGGCCTCGTGACCTGCTATAACTAAGTGATAGTGGGAGTTCTGGCAATGGCCAGTTTCTCTAATCATGTCCTGAGCGTCTGTGGCTCTCGCGCTCTTGGTCAGCCTCCGCTGGCTCTTATCCAGTGACGCGGCTGACGTAGGGGCGTGGGGGACTCCCCAAGACTCCGCTTCCTCCTTCGCATGCGAGGGAGGTGACAATCATGTGGACTTGGGGGGCCTCTGGGCTGTTTGTAAATATTGTATGAATGAACGAGTGAATGATGAATTGTAAATATGGTATGAATGATGACATTTATCTCAATTACTCATTGCCTAGTAAAAGGCAGATTGTAATTTTATCCTAATCAAATTGATTGATTGATTGATTTTAACTTTAGTTCGTCATCCAAACGTATACTACCTAAGGGTCTCTATTTGTAATTGAATAAATATCCGTAATTACCAGAACTCTAAATATTTCTAATCCACAAAAACTTATCAACGCTGACGTTACAATTTATGTTGAAAAATATGATGATTCCCTACGTAGAAGAGAACACTATATTTTCATTTGCTGTTTGAGGGGTTAAAAAAATATTTATTTTGAGCTACTTTCACCATTAGATATATTACGGTTGTCCCCGAATTTCTTGTCTTACCATCAATAGCATACGAACATACGAATGTATGGTGAAATGAGTATTATATATGGGAGCAGTTGTATTTCTCCAATAGCCGGAAAACATTCCAACACAATTCCAATTCTTTGGCGATAGAAAAACTAAAGGTTTTCAAAAATATTGTAAAAGATCATAATAATATATTTTTTATAATAATAATAATATAATAAAATATATTTTTTTTGGGCAACTTTGTGTTTCTCTGCAGATTATTTTGGGCTACTTATTATTATTTCTACTTAGATTATTTCTTAAGTAGTTCTGAATAAGAATAATCCAAAAAATATTGGCTTATGTGAGTCAACAAAAATAACCTTGTCCTAAAAGTTATCGTGGATTCTTGTTACGTTCTACATAAGGAAATTAAATGATTATTGAAATATTGCCATCAAACGTCATTGAAAAGTAAAATAACCTGTTGCGGCTCCAATTATCACAGGCCTGAAGGAGTTGTTTATAGATTCAGCAATCGGCGAATTGAACGTTAGATGAAGAACTGGGAGGCGTCAATGACTCTCGATGACCTTCCCGCTACAGAAGTGTACCAGAGCACCGTGAGATACAAACATCAGCATGCTGATACCCTATCTTGGCTGTGTATTGTTCATCTCGGGCTCATTGACCCACGCAGCCGAAGGCGGAAAAGCGGTGAGCAAAGCATGTGATAAACAAATTACCGTTTCGATTAGATTTCCCTGCAGTGCAAAATGACGGCCTAAATCATTCCTCCATATGGGTGGCCAATCGCTTCCTGGCCGATGGCCTGTTGATGTGGCCATTATTATTCTTAAAACACCTAATATGAAAGGCTGAATACTTAGTGATCCTTGAGAGGAACAGTAAACCTTTTTAACAAATAAGATTGGCCCGTAGTTGTCATCGTAGCTGACGTACTATGAGTGTCAAGGCTACTTGGCCAACTAAAAATATTTATTTCTGCCCCCTAGATAACGCCTATATTGAAGTGATTGTTCATCTTCTATATTCAAGACTGTTCAAGACCTTAGGGAATTCATCCCCCTCTGGCAAAATCATATCCGGATTTCGTATTTAGTTTTTGAGCGAATTAAATACCAAGTAGCAACAATTTGAAACAATGATTAGTACAGGGAAGTTGTGGAGGGACTACTAGAATTTGAGGACATGGGATCAAGGCCCAAGACTGACAGGTAATTTTTCTAAGTTGCACATATGTCAGCAGCTTAATAAGTGTTAGCAGTGGTATTTTGGAGGCAGGTCACTTTGGAGGCACCTGCTTCCATATTATCAAAAAAAGAAAAAGAAACATTTAAAAGGAAAAAAAGGTCTTTAGGTGCCTTAAACAAACTTAGAACTTGTAAAAAAAAGTGGAGATCTCTCTATGTTTTCTATGGGGATATTTGGGGATAGAGGTTGTTGAAGAGGTTGCCTTTGATGCCCCTAGTTAAAGGTTGTTAACTATTAGTAAATATTTCTTTCCACGGTTTAAACATGCTGAATGATGTATTGCCAACATTTTTCACTTGGTGAAATTACTTTGATATAAATTAGGTCAAATCTTCTGTAATAGAATATTGCTTCATCCGTATGAGCATGAGTCTTATGGTTCACTTTTAATTTGACCTATGTGATTATTCACAACTGTTGCGTATATATGAATCTTGAAGACCGAATTCCATTTCTTAGATGGTACTTAAAGAAAAAAAAATCAGGAAATGTTTGTTACAAATGAAAGAAGATTCAGAATGATGAAATTCATTGCAGCAATCGAGCTAATACCAAAACACGGTGGCGGCTACACGACTGAACCGGCTAACGAGGTAAGGAGGGAAATCACACGGCAATTTAAACTGCTGAGTGGAGATGTACATAACTGCTTGCGTAACGGCTACAGCAAAACGGTGGTAACAAAGCGGATGGAGCAAGGTGCTGGAAGTTTGAACCCTACAGGAATTGATAGCAAATCGGACAAGTAGGATATCGGATTATTGCGGACATGCCCAGTAACCGATGTAGTCATATTTTGCAGGGCGGGTAGAGCTTTCGGCATACTGAACCATTTGAACGAAAATTGGATATTTTATTGAGTTGTTTTCACTGTTTGTTTTTTGGGCTTGATTTGGGTGTAAATAACCCTCGGATCATCAACACCGCTGTTTACTGTATGGGAGCCCAACAATGGGAGGCCGAGAGAGTATAAGGACAAGAGGAGAACTCAGGTGGCACCCCAGTCCCACATCTCATGCGGTATATTGTTTTATAGGAAATGAGGTACCGGACACTATACTGAAGATAAATACCCTGTGAACATAGGTACAACAGTACAATCCACCAATGTTCACATTTTCAAATTCTCCCGCCTCGAAGCTAACACGTTCTGTTAGAAACGTTTCTCAAACATCCCATTTATAATGCTAAATTCGAAGGGAGAGGCTCTTCTTTCATTCAGGTACGGAGTGACCCTCTTTATTATATGTTATGAGACAGGGTCGTAAAAATAATTGAATCGGTCTGAAAATAGGTTATGAGAAACTGTAACGTAATAATAATTTCACAACCTGTATTTAAAAAAATAAGGTTTTCATAGCCAACTATGTAAATTGTGCCTGTAAGGTATTTCCTGTCGATTTCTTTTATATTATTGTTGTAGTTATTTACTATTTCTTTAAAAGACGAGATATATAAATACTACAGTAATTTAAACAGCAACTTGTAGCAGTTTTTTTCGTCCATTTATGCAGTAAAGTTGCAATCCAAAATCAAAATTATACTCGGTATAATAACTGTGGTAGGTATGGTACCAGATTTCAATGTGAGGGTTGTCTAGCTCTAGTAAATAATAATCTTGCAGAGAGAAAGTTGCGAGATAGAATAAAATTTGAATGAATAACACGGAGCTCTATTTCACTAGCTTGAAAGATACTCATCTATCTTTAAAATGGAGAGCCCCAAAAAAAAATCCGTATCTGACGCTGTATATCGTCGAATACAAGAGGTATAGTCATAACCCAGTGAAAGTGTAGTCAATTTTAAGACCGGATTGTATATCAAAAAAGAAAAAAGAATGCATCTGCTTTGTCATAGCCACTGTTGTGTCAAGTTATATTTTTAATCCTGAATATTACTTTCTCAAACCTTTTTCTCATCCAGTGGAACTCTCGAATGCCTTGAACGAAACTAGATACAAACATGACTTACAAACTTGAAAAAATATTGAAAGGGTAAAACACATTTTAAAAGAGCAATTTTAGCCACTAGAGACCATCTTCTGTTAAAGATCTAAAAAATCCACAAGGTATATGTATATAAAGCCATTATGAAAATTCGTAATTATTATTTGTTTGTTTTATGGGGTCATTGATGTACTAATGACAGTCTCCGTTTAGCACTTCACCAAAGTTGGTCGGAAGTCGTAGGTGTCCAAGATTCGTGATGATGTGAGCCACGGTATACTTCATCTCTTGTATCATGTACGTTAAAACATGTTAAATATGATAAATAGAATAAATATTTTACATAATATTATATTTTAGATGCTTAGTTTCAACCTGTTTTGAAACATCCATTTTTTTTCAAAAACGATATTTTAATACCATAAATATTGTGTTAGGTGTATTTTTTCTAAATCTATCTTGATCCCCTGTAAAACAATGCTTAAAGACTCGATTTCAAATCTATTTTTCAAAAATGGAGCAATTTTTAATCACTCTTAAAAAAATACAGAAAACGGATTTAGATCACTCGCCCATCCCATTGGGGCTCAAGATCCACAAATACACGAGAACGTGCTTTGCTGTCTGCACTCACACGGAAACATTGCTCCACGATCTCTCCTGACACAGCCACCTATTGGCCATCAGATCCCAACCGATATCCATCTCCTTGACTTTTTCTTCTACAATAGTTTAAGAACACTAAACTATTCACTCACGCACCTCGATGACCTCTCCTCCGACTATAGCCCCTTATTATTAACATTTCCCTAAGACCAATTCACAAACTGCCTTCTCCTTCATATATTAGGGGCCCAGTTGATTGGGACCCTTTCCGCTAGATTCTTACAGACTCTGTAGACCTCATAGTACCTCTGAAAACATCCCAAGACCTAGATGATGCAGTGCATTCCTTCAATACTCTGATCCAGAGGTGGGCCTGGGAGGCATCATCACCCCACCGTCTTCTGAAAATTCACAATCAAAATCCTTTGCCTTAGTATCTCAAAGACCTAATCCAATTCAAACGCCAGTCGAGAGTAGTGTGGCAAAGATCCCGACATCCTGCTGATCGTCGCTCATACAATCAGTACTGCAGGTTGGTAAAGCGGCAATTGGCATCCTTACGGTTCCTTATGGTTCCGATTCTTTCAATTCCTATCTCTCCTCTCTGTCTGCCAGGGATAACTCCTTGTGGAATCTAATTAAGAAAATCCTAAAATATCATCCGGTTTCACACCCACTCCGTCGTGATGATGGGTCCTGGGCGGCTTCGGATGGGGAGAGGGTGGAGGAATTTGTACTGCATCTTTCCCGTACTTTCACTCCTCACCTTACTCCTCAAAACAATACTCATCACCCAACTGTTGAAGATTTCCTCACTTCACTCTCACTTCAACCAAAAGCCGTTAACCCCTCTGAGGTCAAATATCTTCTGCAAAAATTAACTTATCGAAAATCTCCAGGATATGATCTCCTTACTCCTCAAATCCTCCAACTACTTCCTCCTACAGCCATAATCTTCCTAACCTACATTTATAATTGCATTATCCGAACGACGCACTTTCCTCTCCTCTAAAAACACTCCATTATAGTCCTATTTGCCAAACCCGGTAAACCGCCCAATGACGGATCGTCTTACCGCCCAAACAGCCTACTCCCTATCCTCTCAAAAATATTTGAAAAACTCCTATTAAAACGACTAATTCCAATTGTTGAATCCAAAAACCTTTATCCTACTCACCAGTTTGGTTTCCGCCAACGACTTTCCACTCCTCAACAAGGCCTTCGCGTTGTTAATCACAAATCCTCAGCCCTTGAAACCAAACAATACTGCACTGCTGCCTTTCTTGATATAGCTCAAGCATTTGGCAGGGTCTGGCATGCAGGTTTGCTTTACAAACTCAAAAGATATTTACCGCAGACCCTATTCTTAATCCTACAATCCTACCTTTGACACCGCTTCTCCCAAGTCCGCTGAAGTTTAGAATATTCTAACTACTATCCTATAAAAGCAGGAGTTCCACAGGGCAGCGTCCTGGGTCCCATCCTCTATAATCTATACACCGCTGATGTCTCCTCTACCACCAATACCTTCTTGGCAATATTTGCAGATGACACTGCAGTCCTGTCAACCCATTCAGACCCTGATATAGCATCCCAAAACCTTCAAAAACACCTTGATGAGATCGAGTATTGGTGCAACCAATGGCGAATCAAGGTAAATGAAGCAAAATGCGCCCACATAACCTTTACCCTCTGCCACAAGCCCTGTCCGCTAGTCTTTTTAAATTCGATTCCTTTCCCTGTGTCTGAGACAGTACGGTATTTAGGCTTCTATCTCGACAAAATACTGACATGGAAACCACACACGAGGCTAAAAAGACAAGAACTAAACAGACGCTTTGGAAAACTGGACAGACTACTTCGGATATCCCATCTCTCAATAGAAAATAAACTACTTATTTACAAAGTTATACCTAAGCCAATCTAAACATACGGAATAGAGCTATGGGGGACAGCAAAAAAGTCTAACATCATGCGCATCCAATCCTTTCAATCAAAAGTCCTGAGAACAACAGTAAATGTCCCTTATTACGTCAGCAACAAAACCCTTCATAATGATCTGAATATACCCTACATTCTTAAACTCATCCCTTCCAAGTTCATAAAATTCCATCGTAACCTATCCATCCACTCTAATCCCTAGCACAGGCACTGCACTGCACCACTCATCCCTATAAACCTCCTTGGAGACTAAAACGGCGATGGCCTCGTGACCTGCTATAAATAAGTGACAGTGAGAGTCTTGGCAATGGCCAGTTTCTCTAATCGTGTCCTGAGCGTCTGTGGCTCTCACGCCCTTGGCCAGCAGAGGTGAGGAGAGAGTAGTGTTCCAAGTGACGGTCCGGTTCGTTATGTTAATTTTGTCCTGTGTCGTTTCTTATATAGCCAGTCCGCCCTGGAGGGGATGGGCCCCACCTGCGGCTGTTTACTCCACTGGCTCCTCCCCTACTCTCACTGACGTCATAATCTTTATTATCAACAAAATATGGAAACATAGATAGGTATAATATGATTCGAGAAGAGGGGAACTTAGGAATTATTCCTAATTAAGAGGTGGCCACAACAATTTTTATAGGTTATTCTAAATGTTTCCTACAGAGGCTGAAAGTGTTCATTAGAATAATGTAAAAAAAAGTGCGTAGAGTACTTGTTATGAGTTCAACCCCGAATGAACATACATATGTACGTGTCGTAAGTACTACCGCAACGAATACTAAATATTGTTGGCATGATATGTCACTACTGTTATTTCTATACATAGAACCTTAGAATTAAAATCTAGAATACATAGCAATCGTATTCACTTTAATGTATGCAGACAAGAGATTTTTAACATTGTGGACCCTCGGTCGATACCAAGGTATGGTCAATTCAGCCTTGGTCAAGTTCAGAATGAATGCTTTGGCGACCATACACCACATTCATATGTCTATAAATATAACGTAAGCAAATAAAATACAGTTATCTTTAATGGTTTCACCTGTCAAGTCCTCGTTGAGAGTGAAAATCGATTGCGTTCAATACACTTATAACCAGATAATGTCTTTTCCACATAGATATATCACAAAATTACAATTTTGACAAGGAGTTCGTTTTGTCCTCGCTTTTTAAAAGAAATACTTTTGCTTTGTATGCCATTTTTGAGAGCTGTCTTGACGCCCAGCAGTAAATGGATGTTAGTTGCAGTTGTACGCCCTTACATACTCCCATTAAAGTAGTAAGTAGCACCAGGTAATCACTTCTAGTTATCAAAGTAACGATTTAAAGGAAACAATGACTTGGTAGAGTCACGCCTAAGATTGCTTCAGTGACATCATGGTACTCACTCCACCTTATTTCGCGCCATAGCTTATCGTCACGTTTAAGTATGTACTTTAAAATTTCAATTATCTGTGGTATATTTTTACCTGGTGTCACCACCCGGCGCTAACTGTTTATTCTTCCCCAAATGGCTTGAGGTTTGCGCATTCGTACGTACTGTAATCGGGTGCTCAAGTCTTTTCAATCGTAATACAGCCATGAAGGAAAAGGCTGTACTTTCTAACAGGTAAGACGCAGTTGTCTATATGCGTGTATGTTGGCGTATTCTACCATAGCAACCGTACAAATAATCCAAAACAATAGAAATTCTCATGTTTTATTCCGCATCTAGTAGCACGTAGGGGAGCCTCGGTGGCATGGAGGCTCTTTAGATTTTTTAAAATGCACAACGTATGAGAGTGAACTGTGCTGAGTAAGAGGTATTGTGGGTATGATTGAGCTGTTAAATCTAAATTGTTAATGCGGGATTAACAAATTGGTACTTTACTAATAAACCACTTTCTAAGAAGATGGTATCACAAAAAAAAAGGCTTATGAGTGTTCAACAAAAACAGTAAATTCGCACTTTCAGTATATGCCATTACCGTCGATTTTAGCCTGGTACAAAGTTCCAAGTGATTTTTAGATTGTTCCTTTATTTTATACATCTTTTTTTTATGTTATGTATCTGGTTTTTAGTTTAAAGAGCCGATGCAACCCAAAACAAACACTAGTCAATATTATTGGAGTATTTAGGTACTTAGATAATTGCAGATTGGTTATATAGTTCTTGAATAAATGAATAGATGAGTTTTTAGGATACCTCAACTCATAAATTGAGCTGAGAAATTCAAAAATATCTAACTATAGGATATATACCTACTGGCCGTGGACATTCGGACCAAGGCGAACTTGGGACCTTTCACTGGCAGCAGCTCAGTATGCAAATGTGCTACGGGCATCCTGTTCTGAGTCATCCCCCATCCTACATAATATGTATTTACCCAAGTCCTCTCTTAGGTCACAAAAGACTTCGAAGGTCTGATATACTTCTACCGAGGCAGTGTTTGCCAGACCGTCATAAAACAATCCATACCCGAGGAGTTGTTCGTTACGAACTACGACACCTGATTCGAGCAGGAATCGAGGACCGGTCGAACAAAGAGATTTCCATAGATAACTTCGAATAATTATTTTGATCCATATCGTACGTTTGTGGTGTTTAATAATGGATCCGACGCTTTCACAACATCTCTCGAGGCCTATGAATAAAGGCACCTACTTTATATTTCTTTCGTAAGATTATTGAGGTAGGATAGAAGTCAATTTTAACGTTGGGTTTTTATATTTTTATAGTGCTCAAACTAGTTTAAAAAAAAAAATTAAGGCTTCATCAAAATATCATATTATTATTAATATTACAACAGCAGTCGACGTTCCACCTACTCAGCAACATAAATTTACATACAAAGAAGGTAATTTTGACAATACATAAAATTTAATGAATAATTATATAACAATCATAAGAATAAAACGACACACCTGTAAATGATAGTAGCTTTAAATTCATATTAATTCATTGTTATATTGGTATTTGGTAATTGGTAACCTCTCTGGAAAAATAAATTTATATGTCCTGTACAAAATTTAAAAATGGTAAATTAATATTAGATGTACGAGTTACTCTGTCAATACAAAACTAAGTTATATGAAAACCTTATTTGAAAGATTTAGAATGGAAAGCGACGAACAACACTTACCATAAAAATCATAAAACTTTTATTTAATAAAACTAAGAACATCTACGGAATAGAGCTATGGGGGACAGCAAAAAAGTCTAACATCATGCGCATCTAATCCTTTCAATCAGAAGTCCTGAGAACAACAGTAAATGCCCCTTATTACGTCAGCAACAAAACCCTTCATAACGACCTTAATATACCCTACATTCTAGAACTCATCCCTTCCAAGTTTATGAAATTCCACAGTAGCCTTTTCAACCACCCTAATCCTGTAGCACAGTCTTTGCACTGCGCCACTCATCCCTATAATCCTCCTCGGAGACTGAAACGGCAGTGGCCTCGTGACCTGCTATAATCGCGTGACAGTGGGAGTCCTGGCAATGGACAGTTTCTCCAATCATGTCCTATTGTATGAATGAGCGAGTGAATGATGACTGTAAATATGGTATGAATGAGATCATTTATCTGTATTATTATTGCCTTATAAAAGGCAGATTGTAATTATTGCACAATAAATATATTATCTATCTAAAAAAAAAGAATATCTGGTATAAAAAAAAGAATATCTGGTATTTATTGTCATATGAATAGGGTAATATTCCAACCTATAAAGGTGTTTTTTTTTACCAAAATGAAATTTCGTGTTACCCCTTGATAGTTCATCATTTCTCCACTTTTCACTTTTATGGTTAAACGTGATATTTGGCTCAATATTCAGCTCTCTTTTGGACACAGCTTCATAACTGTTTATTTTATTAGGATAATATAAAAACTCTCAGTCTTTAATTGATACTATCAAAATACTTGGAATTAGTAACTAAATAAACACTGCTGAGTGATTATTCAGGAATTCTAAGAAGGCAAAATTTTATTGACAGGGAGACCAAAACAGTAGTTAATATAAAGAGAGAGTTTGTGGGAATGGCATTTGCCTCAGAGAAATTTATAGGGTCTTTGTTAATAGATTTCACTTAACTGAACATCCATGGATTATATGGGTTATCCATTTAGTAAGATTTTCGTTTTTTTTGTGTTGTTTGTTTCAAAACCATAAAATCATTATCTTATCTCCTTTGTCCGTATGTACTTATGACAGTCTGCCTGTTTTCTTGTTTGTATGACATATTTATACGATCTAGAGGAATTTTACGTATTTAATGTTTCCCGATTTTGTTTTTTTTCATCGGTAGCTTCCGGCTTTCTTACTATGAAAATGGTCCTATTTCCTGCGAGAATAGAAAAATGTATAATTTTTTTTTAGCCTAGATGTTCCTACTAATCAATATTATATAACTGATATCACACAGTGTAAGCTGGTTGCCTACTATTATTTTTATCGATAAATTGTTTTAGCTTTTTATTTCCTGGTATTTTGTATTTTTTTCATCATTTGCCATTTAAATCTACTGCAACCTTGTAAAATCGTAACCATTTGTAACGTAAGATTTCGAACCGTGCAAGAGTTTGGACTTAGTCGGCAAGAGGAAAAACCTACTACCTCTTGACGATTGCACCTCCCTACACAAAGATAGTAAATTAATGAATGCTTTTTAACATATATAATTAATATAATGTATAATTAAGGTGAGCATTGAAAAAGTGATTAGTGAGGAAGCACATCGCGAAATATTCATTTTTTAAAACCTGTGCTACCTTTCGCAACCATGTCATGGTATAACTGGTCTGTCTGTCAAACTTTTCCTGAATATACCAACATCACCAACCCCGTTTTAACACGAGTTCCTCCTCTCGCATGACAGAAGGCAGTCGAGGCGGGAATCCTCTAGGATTAAGTTAGTATTTAAGTTAGTTTTAGGTCCGTTTATGTAGTTCAAAGGTGAGCCCCATCACCTAGTCCCATACGATTTTTAACGATAAAAAGACAGATGTTAGGTTAATAATAACTGCTTACGGTACCATCCGCAGAATATTGCGTATAGGTTTTATTTTTAAAAATATTTAAACATAGGGGTTATGGGAAAATAACAGCAGCCATTCCAGTGGGAATACGCGCCTGCCTGTGTTACTCTGTTTCAAATCTTAACTGTATTTAAACTGAAACTGTCTTATTTTTTAAATCTTAAATTGTATTGTGTTCCTCTTACTTTTAGTATTTAATTTGATTATACTTTTTTTTTTTGCATTTAAACGAATTCATAGATAATATTTTATATTTTAAAGCATATCCTTTATAAATTTATTTTATTTCTTGCTCTATGTCGTATATGGCGTATTGTTTTTATCTTTTAAGCCGAGGTTGGATTCATTTTTGTACCTTCTTGTTATTCGTAGGGGACGTACTCCCAGAAAAAAAAAACAACAAAACAGTTTTCTAAGAAAGTATGCGCCTGACACATAGCTATGCGGAAGCGGTAATTTGTGAAGAAAGGGTAGCTGGATAATGTATGAGTGTCCGGAATTAGAAGGGAGCGTGTGCAGCACCCAAGGTACAAAACCGCCTCGCAGACACACAGCACACAGGGGAGGAATGAAACCCTTCGCGGTAACAATAGGCAAGGAGTGAACGGCCACTAAAGGTATGTAAATAGGTCGGGTATCTTAGGACGGCATCTCACGAGAGGCACACGGCGCACGCCACTTCCTCATTCGGAGAACCTCAGTTTTTACTTTCGGTTCCTCTGTTGCCGCTTATCTGGGTCAATCGGCTTTTCGGCAGAGATCACTCACAAATATTGAACAGTTTCAGAGACAGCAACTACTCGCAAGAAGGGGGTGATTAAATGAAAAAAATCTATTTTCTGGGACTGCGGGGAATTATGGGATTGCTGGGCTATGTAATATACATGTAATGTATTGTAATGTTCTTCAAATAAGGATATGATACATTTTACTTTTCAAAAATGTTTCTGCTCTAAGTATGTAATAAACATAGTATATTTCTTAAAATATGTATCGGATATCAATTTTGTGCTTGTCAGTTGATATGCCAGTTTTGAGTACGACGTGGTGGGGCTCTTAATAAAATTGGTTTCAGGTCCATTTAAAAGTTTTAATAACCTAATCATTATTATTGGATCCTCCCTTTTTACATACCACGAATGCTAATTTAGTTTATGTGCTATGTTAAAAGTTGAAATGCATGTCGTAAAACATAAATATCAATAACATAAAATATATTTAGAAATGATTCCATTCATATACGCATATGCATTTGAAACATAAGTAAACATAACATCTTTATCAGATTTCTAGCATAACACATAAATATTATCGCAATAGCCATTCTATTCTGTCGTTAAATTAATTGGGTCATACGATTCATTATTCGACTTTTTATTGATTATTTTATTGACTCATTAATATGTAGTAGAACATAGCTCAATTGAATAATTTATCCGTTAAAATATGTTTAAAAAAATAGAGCGATTGAAACTACCATACATAAACTTTACTTTCTCGTATATGAATATATAAATATTTAATTACAGAAAAATTAAGTTGACATTTTAACTATTCTCATAAAAAAACAAATATATTTCCTTTGCACTTTTTTGGTCGGGAGTGCTGATTCCAAAAATGTTACACCGAAGGCATGATATAAAATATATTTATTATAACAAAACTCAAGTAATAGCTCACCTAAGTGATTGCTCAATTATATTAATAACAAAAAAAATTACATAATAGCTACTTGAATAAGAGAACAATTATGTTCAGAAATCTCGCAATCGGACGGCATGGAACCGAGCTACGTTCGTGCTCCACAATCGAGGAAATATGTAATTTGGGGCGAAAAAAAACAAAGAAATTGGTGCTGGTTAGTTCAACTATGGTGTAAGGTAAGGTGTGGCGATGCACGATGCAGAGCCATAACGTTTTCATTCCATTTTCCTTCCAGTTTATCAGCCTGGAAATATGGAACAACATAGGGCTCACATTGAATGACAAGGTACAAAAGTGAGACAGAATCAATTATCCCCATTGGCGAGCCCGATAAATAACCTGACATCAGTATTTACTCTAGTAAAATGAATTTCCAGTATGGCAGAAAGTCTCTCAGTTTTTAAAAATTTATGAATCTCACAAATCTATTGAATTTAATAAAATACATGTATAAATGATCTAGAAATATTTTAAAATAAACATTCTCTCAAGCCAACGAACAATATAAAAATACGCAAATGACACTTATTCAGTAAATTTTAGATTAACTCTCTGTAATAAATAAATTTTATTTAGCGGCAAAACTCATACAGGAATAAAAGGTAGGATGGTCCTATTTTTACTGAGTAACCTTTTATTTTATCACGAATTTCGCTGATTTTTAGGATAAAGTTAACGACTTGGATTTCACAAATTGATACGATATGTACATAATTACATAAACATATTCAAAAACCATATATTTTTATGAGCTATGCAGTTGAAAATTACACATACAGGCACGTGTTCATGATGGAAAGATTGGTTTATTTAGGATGATTAACTTAAACTGCCTCTTTATACATATGTGAGACCAGTGGTTAAATCGATTTTTTCCCGAAATGAATTAACTGGTCTGAGGAGAGCAGGTTGGTGGCTTGAAGTTATTGCGATGTGCATTTGTAGACTAGCAAACTGTAGCTGCACAATTGGTCAGCTATAATTGCTCATAACTGATTAGACCAATAAAAATTGATTTATAGTGGGAAGTAGATATTGGTATTTAAGTATGTTTGACAAAATTTCAACATTTTATCACAAAAACCAAATTTAAGAATAACGCTCGACCTTAAAAAGTCATGCCATGAAAAGTAAGAACTTCGGCTTCTTTTGTTTTCTACTTTAAATTTGTTGAAAATTAAATATATACAATAATATAATAATGAGCTGTAAAACTATCTTAACCCTAAGGGTTCCCTGCCTCGACTGCCTGATACCATCGATGGGAAAACGGAGAGGGTGAAATCATGTTAAACACTGGGTTTTTTAAGTATTGCAGCGAATCAAAGAATTTGATACGGCGAATGAATTCATCCGCTGTAGGCAGTTCAAAATCTTCGTGTAGAGCGCACTGTTTCTCCGCTGCTGGAAGGAAGTATGTCGGACCACTTTCATGAGTATCCGTTTTGAAATTGTTGGAGTCGCTTCCGTCAGATGACTAAAAACCGGTGCACCGTTCAGCAGAGGCGGTCTGAGTATACTCTGTAAATCATTAGCTTGAAGCGTAGAGATAGATTGGGGGAAGTCAGAAGTTCCATGAGCCGGTAAGACTTCGTGCGTGTTGGTTTTAATTTCATCGCAAAAATGTGACTTAACCTCGTATTCACTGGGGTTACAGACATTTCATACCTTTTTGCGAGACTTACAAAAGTTTGGATGCCTTTTGGGCCAATAATTATAAATACTACGTATTAAAATAATGAACATAAATATTTCACAATGTGCTTGCTTACTAATGTGTACCACTTAGCTATATACACTGTATTTAGCTACGTTGTATGTTTAAAACTATTTAGTCAGTACTGTCATTCCATGGCTTAATTCCCCATTTTCGTGCTCGTTCTGGTTATTTACACGTATAATTCGTTTATATGTCTATCACGTATCTCTTACTTCTTATAATATATATGTGTATTCTTAATTGCCCCCTTGGGTGTCATCTGACAATTATCTCCATGGACTTTTCTGGCGGTCTTTTGTTTTTTTTCTATATATTCGTCTTTACAGGGGTAAACTGATTTTATAACAAGAATAAGCGGAAAGAAAAAAAAATCATTTTAGGCTGTAATCGTACAACAACCTTTTAGATAGTAAAAAATTGAATAATAATTAATTAATCCTTTTACCAGTGACAAAAATGGCAAAGCTGCTGAGGTCTGCTAATAATTTGATACTTAATTATGGTTTTATTGTTTCAGATAAAGAATTTTAAAAGCGAAATGGGATGGTAGGGACCGTAATGAGAAGGCACCAGTTGGAGGCCCAGCCTCCCATCTTCTATTCCCAGCCCCAGTTACAGGTAAATTATACTTAATATAAATATATTATATTATACTTAATATAATATAAATAATACTTGATAAATTATCCAACCATAAGAGCTTTTGAGCATAATATATCACAAAGGATGCTTTATATTTTGTTGTCATTAGATTTTATTACTTATATTTTACATTTAAATTAAAATGTGTGTTTTACAATGAATATTTTATTGATGACCGAGAGGGATGTTCTAAGCCTTCTTTTTTCTTATAGTCTGTGTGCATATTAGTATCAGATTATTTTTATTATGCAAATGTTAGGAACATATTTATTTGAAACAAGTGCCCTATATGTAGTAACCTACCTGGGATGGGAGTGGACCGTCTCAATTGGTCTATATTTTCGAGTTGCAATATACTATATAGTTTTCTAAGCTATAACAAATAAACGATACAGTAATGTAATCATCAGAATTAATGATTAATTAAGCATGAAAATTAACAAAAATACGTGCTGACTTCGTTGGCCCGGCCAAATACGCCCAAATACGACCAAATCAGTGAAAAAAACTACGGTGCGCCGAAAATGTGCAATGGTACAATTCTGTATTTATGATCAGTAATTGTTTATAAAAAGTAATGAATGCTTAGCTATCTCTGACTATGTGAGGGTGTCTAATGTCAGGTATTGTACGGTGATAATCACAAGTTAATTACCTTTTTCCTTATGTCTGTTGTAGAGAGACTTACTTCAGATTATGATTTGTGATTGTCTAGTTCGATTAAATGATTAATATTACAATGTTGGAATGTAGCGTGCGTACAAAGTGAAGAGACAATTTGAAAAGATACTCTTGGACTTGAGAAAAAAAAATTGGTATTATTTTATCAAAAATACTGGAGTTTGTTATTTATATCAGCTCCCTAACTATGGCGTTATGAAAAAAAATTTAATCAGTAAAATTAATACATCCATAAACAAAACAAAAAAAACATTGGCTACAACTTCGTCTATAATCGGTTAGATTCGTGATGTCTATTGATGGCTATGAAAACCTTTCCACTTAACCATGGAAAATATCATTTATTTAAAATATGTAGCTTCTGATATAATAAGTTTGGTTTTTTAAATAATAATGTTCACGTTTTTATTTATTTACACAATTCTCGTATTTTATTATAGCCAAAAACTAATCGGAATAATTGGAGGTGATAATTAATTTTGATTACGCCAAATTTTTTTTTTATTGTCATGCGCAGAAGGGTGCCTGAGACTATTTACTATTTCCCCAATGTCGGGGTCGATTCTTATTATTCAAAAGGTTGTGACTTTGATTGGATTCACCATTTTTTAATCGCTCATGCGCAAAAGTATATCTGCTAAGTTTACTATCATACCAACGCTGGGGTCGATTCCTATTTTTTGGGGGGCTCGGATAAATTGATGAAGTAGTGACTGTGTCAGAAACTACCAAGGTGAGATTCCTTCGTCACTTGATCTCCTGCATATATGTTATTTATTTATTCAACTACACTACTGCATCATGAGTGCCTCAAAACAATTCATGTACTTCGTAGTGTGTATTTTTTTTTCTTTGGTTCCCATTCTTTAGTTTTACATCTATTCCTAATCCTCTTCTCATCTTTCTTCTATCGTAATCCGTACACTCGCACCGCAACTGAATGAAAATAGAATCACTCTCTTCGTGCTGGGCAAAAATGTTTTCAACCCTGAATGGCCTCAGAACTGACAATAACGAAAGGTAATTGTTTCATTTCCCTTATGGTTTCCGACAGGACGATAAGCCATAAAACGGCAGATAAAAGTCGGCTTATGCGGGTTCCGTTATACTAGCAACTATCAGCTTCCTGTACAAGTCGTCAATTACCTGAGCAGGTGCGTTGTAGTATCGTTAGGGAACTGCTATTCTTTAGCAATAGCATTTATTCTAAACGGGTATTTATAGTTTAGAAAGCACAATCACAGGTATGAAACACGCGCAGAATAAAGTAATGATAATAAAATTCATTAAAGGTAGCAAGAAAAAAAAATCAAAAGAATTTTTTTTCTTTTCGATTCTAACGTTGTCCATTTCTTCGAAGATATAATATAAGCAATTCTAAAGTGATGGAATTTTCTATATTCAGTGAATTTAAATTTTCCATATTAATAATATTATGATACATGTCACAAAGAAGCCAACAGCTTGAAATATTTTATATAAATTAAACCATAGGTGAACTAGCTCCCATCGAGTTTAATTATGGGTCACAATGTGTTACTGGAAGCTCCCTGGTACGTGCATCTGTACTCATTTGGTACATTGCTTATAAAGGGTGTCCCAGAATTAACGCAAGATTTGAATTTGCCGCCATTTGTGCAACCCTAAAAAAAAAACAATTTGACAGCTGAAAGTTTAGGGTTAGTAAAAATGGAGCCTTACACGATAGAACAACGTGTCTTTATTGTTGAACATTATCTCGAAAATGATGAAAGTTTAGCGGGCACAATTCGAAAATTTCATACAAAATATTGTTGGAATAGTGTTTTGACTTCATCAACTGTGAAGAGAATGAAACATTTAGAGAGACTGGATCAGTTGGAGACACTAAACACACTGGTCGTCCAAATGTCAATATCGAAGAAGTGCGTGAGTGTTATTGAAAATCCAGTAACATCAATTCGGCGTCGTAAGCACAGTTCTTTGTGCCGAATTTGGATGATATTGATGTGACCAATGTGTGGTTTTAAGATGGCGCCACATGCCATACAGCCCATGAAACAATTCACATACTACATGAGACATTTCCAGGTCGTGTACTCTTTCGTTTCGGTGATCAGAATTGGCCCCCTAGATCGTGTGATTTAACACCTTTAGATTTCTTTTTATGGGGCTATTTGAAGTCAAAGGTGTATATCAATAAACCCACATCCACCAGTGCATTAAAAGAGGAAATTCAAAACTGCATCAACGAAATTCAACCACATTAATGCCAAACGGTCATGTAAAATTTTGACAAAAGAGTGCGTATATGCCAGCAAAGTCGTGGAGGCCATGTGCCCGATGTGTTATTCCATAAATAACCCTATCCTATTTACTTTATAATTCAATAAAATAATAACACCAAAAATACTAAAAACTGTGTTTTCTATTTAAATCAAATCTTGCGTTAATTCTGGGACACCATTAAGTACCTGTGAGAGATAGACCAAAGATAACTCATATTGGGAAATACGTCTAATCGTACAAGGTAGCTCAGTCACCAGAACCCTATACTGTAGTAGAAATCCGTCCCGTCGGGTTTCATTCCCGACTTTAAAACTTCTTTTGAAAAACATATTGTGTATGATTGCTTGTTTTCTTGTTGGGTGTAGAAAAGGAATGTTTTCTGCTGTTTGTAAGTTTCTTAAAAGAAGTTTTACATCAAAGAGAAGTTACCAGTACGCAATAGTCATTTATAGTGCTGCTGTTGACTGAATGTACGGTGTATGTGAAATCATGGTGTAAAAATTAAAAAAACAAAATGTTTAGAGAGACTTTACAGCTTATTTAAAAAAAAAAAAAATTATTGGTTGTAAATTTTGAAATAGCAGATGCCTCTTTTTGGAGTTCTATTTCTTTAGAACATTATCATGCTACAAGAAGTCAGTATAACGTTATTCATAATGAAGCATATACGTATATTTGTATATGTATATAGTGTATATCTGTACCTCGGAGGGATACAACACTATGTCCATTTTCATAACTTTACAGGAGAGGAGTTTTAAACTTTTTTTCAACAAAAAGTGTTATTGGCACAGCTATTGAGATGTTGAAACAATATTTTACCAGAACATTCTATTTATTGTTATTTACATCATGCAGTTGTTATAAAATGAAAAAAAACCTTTTTTTCTGTAATAAAGTCAATATGGAAAAAATGGACATAGTGTTGTATCCCTCCGAGGTACAGATATATAGAAGCGTTTGTCTATCCGACCGCGTCGATTAGATAACCAAGTAAGGATGCTAATTATATACCGTTACATAATATCACGGTGTTTAGACGTCATGCAATGTTGGTTACTTGTATCATTCACGGAGAGTTAGTTTGGAATTAAGTCTCGTTGAGTCCGCGGGCCATAGAATTGAAATATTAGGAATTAATGATGTCATTTCATTATTTTCTTAGAGCTAGACCAAGTTTGCGAACCTTGGAAACCGGTCTGAAAGCAACAGGAAATGACACATGTGGTCAGGAACGAAATTCTCACCGTGTGGAAGTTATCGATGATTTGAGAATAAAATAAGCTCAGTTGATTTTCTGCGATTAATTTTAAAATTTATATTCTAATGGAATGTATATGGGTCTTTTCCACACTTTCCTCGGGGTGTCTATATGTCTCTTGTGAGCAATATCTCTAGACATGATTTCAAAGAACGTATAGGGTAAAAGGGAAACCCAGAGAAATTATACAGTATTATAGATCTTTACTAATCAATTATTTACTAAAAATTTGAAATAGATAAAAGTAAGGAATCGTACTGAATAGTAATTTCGAATAGTCGATTGGTGTAAGATTTCAGATTTACATTGACGTTACATTGGATTATTTTAAGCATATTAAAAAGCAGAATACAATTTCCATGCATATATCATCCCGATACAAAAATCTAGGGTTGCGAAAAAATCATGAAAATGAATATGAATACATATTATTAATCAGGACGACGAGTACTCTAATAAGACATGAAAATATTTATGTTTTTAATCCTCTATTCTACGATGACGCTTCATAAATTCGCGTGGAGTTATTTTTTTTTTTAGCATCTTAGGGGCCAGCGGAACTACTGTGAAAAAAAATCATGCATCGACATTAAACACGGACGAATAAAAGTCTAGACATTTTTCATGTCAGAGATATTTGGACATATGGACCACAGATATAAGGACATGGGAAAATTCCCCCGTCTTGACAATGGAGAAATGTCGATCTAGTACTCAGGCTAATAACTGCAGAATTGTCAAACGTAAGCAACCACGCACTACCCAACCTACGAGTTCCATATGTGCAAACTGACACTAAGAAATTATACAGTCGCTTTCAAGTCTGGCCATTTGAACCCAGTGGTACAGGAGCTGTCCACCCTTGAAATTTTATGTCATTTGAGCAAACAGAGGCTGCAACGCTGGGATGAAAAAAACCCAAACAGTATTAAATACAAGTGTTTTTCTATTTAAAAAAAAACAACGTCAAAACCCTAAAAATTAAATAGTTGTGAAAGCATATTAAGCATAGAGCAAGGAGGGCTGATGTTACCTGTTGGAGGGGATAACACTCACCTACCAGCAAAGAAGAATGCGATAATATAAATATACAAATTTTATAATTAATTGAATCAACTATTGGATTAGATTTTAAGACTGCGAAATCGCTTCAAATATTAGAAATAATAAAAAGCTGTGAGCGGACAAAAGTTGTTTCAATTAATTATGGTTCAACCCGAACCGGCAATTAATTAACAGAACAGTATCGATACAAAATTGTCCTATCCTATTGAATCTTCAGTGGAGTGCTTGGGAAAATGGTGATCAAATTATACATACTAGCAGCAATATTACAGGATTGCAAATGTCTGGAGGTTAAATTTTTTAAGAAATTCTAATTTTAATAATAATTTTTGTATAAAATGATTTATATGATAGAAAACATAAATAAAAACAGCAGTAATGCATTCGCTCGTCGTATTACCCGAGTTTTAGTGAGCCACTGAAGTTTTTATCATACTACGTGCGTGCTGATTGTGACTTGAGTTATTGTTCATTAACGACCATGTCTACCCGCGAATCAGTGGTATATACACACTAGCATTTTTTAAGTTTCGCATTTTATACATTTTGGGCCTCCACAAAGTGTGTACAACCACCAAACACCTTTTGACTGGAGACTACGTCAAAGTGTGAAGCAGAATTGAAGCTGCTTCTGGTCTTCTATTGTCAACTTAAGGGTCCAAGAGCAAGTATTATGTTCGACAGGAAGGGCAATGTTACAGGATTGCAAACGTCTGTAGGTAGTCATTTTTAGGAGCTTCCAATTTTCATCTATACAATATTTACAGACAGTCCAGAGACCTCCCAAATCCACATGCGAAGAGAAAGCGGAGTCTTGGGAAGTCCCCACGCTCTTCCGTCAGCCGCGTCACCGGATACTAGCCAGTGGAGGCTGACCAAGAGCACGAGAGCCACAGACGCTCAGGACATGATTGGAGAAACTGGCCATTGCCAGAACTCCCACTGTCATGCGTTTATAGTAGCTCACGAGGCCACTGCCGTTTCAGTCTCCGAGGAGGATTATAGGGATGAGTGGCGCAGTGCAATGACTTTGCTACAGGATTAGGGTGGTTGGATAGGCTACTGTGGAATTTCATAAACTTTGAAGGGATGAGTTCTAGAATGTAGGGTATATTAAGGTCGTTATGAAAGGTTTTGTAACTGACATAATATGGGGCATTTACTATTGTTCTCAGGACTTGAAAGGATTGGATACGCTTGATGTTCGACTTTTTTGCTGTCCCCCATAGCTCTATTCCGTATGTCCAGATTGGTTTAAGTATAACTTTGTAGATTAGTAGTTTTGTAATTTTTGTATAAAATGATTTATGTAATATAAATCACAAATAAAAGCAGCAATAATTGTTCACACACCCTATTAAATAGATAAAGGTAGAAAAATAGATTTTGAGTTCATGTTCGAATCTCCGATTGAAACTTTTCTATTTCTTAAAACATACATTTTTCTTTTCTACTGAAAACTGTTATAGAAACCACATCGGGAATATCTATTAAAGAAAAATGCTCTTCTGTATTTACGGTAGTTAAAGAGAAAGCTGTTTGTTTCTCACCTCTGTTTTATTCTTTAGTCACACTCATTTATCGATTCTTCCTTCAAATGTATAGTTCAACTACTTTACTATAGATGGAGCTTTTTATAAAACAGTAATTTTCTCAAGAAATTGTCGGAAAAATGCTGGATGCAGCCGGTGTTAAGTTCGAAAGTAGTCAGTCCTAGACCACTTTTACTGAGCTTGATGTTGAATCAGTTATATCACCTGTCTGACTCACTCAATAACAGACAAAAACTATTAAAAAAACAGGTGAAGGGACTCAAGTGATCATCGCCATTTAGTATTATTGGCAAACTACTTTCCCTTGAGCTTATTTTTTCCAGACCTGGAAGCGTAATTTTTATACATTTCGAAAAACTCGACTTTCGGAAAAGATTATAATATCATCATGTCCAGGTCCAGGACAAAAACATCTACACCGGTTTCATAGCTGATTTTTCTTCTTTCGATTCTTACGTTCTCTCATAAGAAACACTTAATTAAATTTTTTGTGATCATACTTTACATGTTATCCGGTTTCTATTTACTAATGCCTCTTCAAATCATTATTAATGCCAGTAGTAGTGTTTGTAAATTTCAATTGTATAATGACTTTTAGTTGGGTGTTAAAACTCAATAGATAATGACAATCTTTGTATTTCAAAACTTGATTTTCTTATCTGACCGTCCCAACTGTGACTATGGATACTGAGTACCCCCACACACACTATGAAAAAAAAACACTTTAAAAATTAAACTTCTTTATTGTGATAAAGTTACAATCTGCCTTATTAGGCAATAAGTAATTGTGATAAATGTTCTCACTCATACCATAAAAAAAAGGAGTACTAAAGATTGTTATTGAAAATAACGCTTATAGTCTTTTCAGAATCTAATTTCTTTCTTTGAAATATATAATTAGTTCAATATACACAGTTGGTAGTCAATTTGTGCGTGTCTTTGAGTTATTATTGATTATTAATCTATTCTAACTCAATAACAACAGGATGGGCAATTTTAGGGTGCACATTTTTATAATAACAAAAATAAAAATCTGGAAATACCGAATTTTGAAGAAAAAAATAAACTAGTTAACATTCATGTAAGTAGTACACTAGTAATGATGACAAAATTAATGAAATAATTAGTAGAATCAATAAACTAATTAAGATAATTAAAAATGAATAATAGAATAGAAAAAAAAATTATTGCGGGTCAGTCCCATATAAATAACATTAATGTTCAGATGACAAATTCAAATCTGACAAATAAAAAGAACTATTGCATCATAATAAAAAAAATAATGACAATATAAAATAAAGTGTAAACCACTATAAAATATAATAATAATGAAAAAAAAATAAAAGATTGTTTAACTGCTTTTAGTAAATAAAGTCATAAATGGATCCACCAATAAGAAACCATAGCAAAAAAAAAACAATATGCAGAAGTCATAAAAATTGAAATGACATTTAATAAAATCTATTAAAATATTGTAGAAGAAAACAAAAAAGTGAACCACCTGGTAGCCAACTCCTATCTAAAGGGTGTCCCAGAATTAACGCAAGATTTGATTTAAATAGAAAACAGTTTTTAGTATTTTTGTTGTTATTTTTTTATTGAATTATAAGTAAATAGGATAGGGTTATTTATGGAATAACACATCAGGCAAATGGCCTCCATGACATTGCTGGCACATACGCACTCTTTTGTCGAAATTGTCATGACCATTTGGCATAAATGTGGTTGAATTTCGTTGATGCAGCGTTGAATTTCCTCTTTTAATGCACGGGTGGATGTGGGCTTGTTGACATACACCTTTGACTTCAAATGACCCCATAAACTGAAATCTAAAGGTGTTAAATCACACGATCTAGGGGGCCAATTCTGATTCCCGAAACGAGAGAGTACACGACCTGAAAATGTCTCATGCAGTATTTGAATTTTTTCATGGGCTGTATGGTATGTGGCACCATCTTGTTGAAACCACATATTGGCCACATCAGTATCATCAAATTTCGGCACAAAGAAATGCGTCATCATTGCGCTGTATCGAGCACCAGTAACAGTCACTGCTTGACCAGCCTCATTTTCAAAAAAGTATGGTCCAATGAAGCCTCCAACCCAAAATCCACACCAATCAGTGACACGTTGTGTATACATTTGTTTTTCGACAATCACATGTGGGTTCTCCGAACCCCAAATGCGACGATTTTGTCGATTAACAAAGCCATCAAGATGAAAATGTGCTTCATCGCTTAGGATAATTTTGCACGAAAAATCTGCATCCACTTGTTGATGTTCAATAATCCATTCAACGAACTCTCTTCGCTGTATATGGCTTCAATAGTTGTGTAACTGGATTCTGTAAGCATGGAGACCCAGATCTTTATTTAGTGAGTATACGCTGTAGAGAGCTTCTTGGAATTTTCAATTCGTGTCTACGACGTCGAATTGATGTTCCTGGATTTTCAACAACACTCTCACGCACTGCTTCGATATAGACATTTGAAAGACTTGGTTTTTGGACGACCAGTGTGTTTAGTATCCCCAACTGATCCAGTCTCCCTAAATGTTTCAATTAATCTCTTCACAGTTGATGAAGTCAAAACACTATTCCAACCATATTTTGTATGAAAGCTTCAAACTGCGGCCGCCAAACTTTCATTATTTTTGAGATAATGTTCAACAATAAAGATACGTTTTATCGTGTAACGCTCCATTTTTACTAACCCTAACTGTCAGCTGTCAAATTGTTTTTTTTTTTAGGGTTTTTAGGGGCCAGCACTTTACTGCACAAATGGTGGCAAATTCAAATCTTGCGTTAATTCTGGGACACCCTTTATGTATTAACAATTAAATACAAAACTAAAAGTTAAAAAATGTAATATAATGAATGAATGAATCGTTCGCAGACTAAGGAGCGTCTCTTTGGATTAGAAGAGCTTTAAAGGCTCGTAGGGATGAAGCATGTCAGATATTAGGAGGTAGAGAAGATGAGGAAGGAAGTACCGAGCGTATGCTGCAGTTTTTTTTCCCCCTAAACCCCTTGAAGTTATACAATGAAAATATTAATAAGACACTTTGCAAATTTCTCCTTATTCTGTTATGCGCAGATGCATTTGAAGGAGTTCGTGTTACTCAACAATACAGATTGTGGTTAAAAATATATAACTTGAAAACTAATCTGGGTGATGGGGCTCACCTTCAGCTTTGCGTATGCTGCAGTTTTAAATTGGACAGTATGAAGGTCAGAGAGATGGGATCTTGTGTTCCGGGAGTGGACTGAGAATTTAAACCGTAAAATAATGTGTATATATATATATATATTGGGGGGGGGGGCTAAAAAATTTATGGTTTGAACAATATATGAACCGAATATAGATACTGTAAACACTAAATCGCCAAAAACTGGTTGCATAGTACAGTTAGAAAAACATTCTTTTATCTGCTACTGGAAAAAATTCCAAAACCCAAAATTAATTTCCATCGATATGTTTTTTTCTGTTGGTTGTTACTTCATTAAAGTGACTGATAGTTTTTCAGGCTAACTGTTTAACACAAAGCACGCCAGTCATAATGAAAAGCGAAAGTAGGTAGTAAAGAAATCTAACTTCTGATTGACTTGTAATCATTGAAAAAAAAGGTTTATGAACTGGTAATTGACCTTTTTTTTCCCTATTTATTACTATTGAGTTTGATCGTCTAACTGTACAAAGGAGAATAAACGTTATGCAATTGTTTTTTTTTAATTTTTATTATTTACTTCAGTTTTTAAGACAAAGTTTACTGTATCTTACAATCTCATCGATGGAACAATATTTCTTAAAAGATGACATTCAATTTTTTTTCTTCGAATAAAACGCTCCAACATTGCAATTTAGTGATTTCTTTAACCAGTCGGTCACCTTCAATAATCAAACACACGAATATAACTACATAAAATATATCAGAAGGAGGAAAGAAATAAGAATAAATTTAAAAAAAAAATAGACTAATATTAATAAATGAAATCAATGCATACAGTAAAATTACAATATATGACAATACAAAAACATTCTGTAAGTAAATATATATATAATAACTTTTAAAAGTTACTACTAATCAGCATCTTATGTCAAAATAGTCGATTGCCCTATTAGGGAAGCTTGTAATTTTATTTTGATGTAATTAAAGGAAAAACAAGAAGACTAATCGAAATGAAGGATAATTTCACCGCACAGAATGATTTTTAGCAATATTATGAAAGAACGGTGAGAATAAGAAACATCTAACTATCATGCCTTGACAGGCTTGTCAGTAAAGTATAAATGGTTACCAATGGAGAAAAGGTTTCACAAACATTTTGTATATTTGTGACGGAATTTAACCAGATAAAGTACATTAAATGTCAAAAACTTCAAGTCATTTGTGATACATTTCACAATGATAAGCCTGAGAAAACCATCGAAAACGTTTTTGTGCTTAAAAAAATGTACTGTGGGCAGACACAATATATTCATTTAATTATCCAAACACATATTGCATAACATTTATTTAGGACGTCAAAGTCTTTAATTTGATATCCTATTTAGTATAAAAGAAAAATTAATTTTTTAGCTGGTATATAATTTATTAATAGATCTTCATTATTTTCATGGGGTTTGCTTTTAGTTTTATCATTATCGGGGTATCAAATGGAACTATGCTTAAACACATCCGTTTAAAAATATAATAGTTTAGCACAAACTTGACATCATAACATAACACAAAGTGCTAATGACTTTTTGTAATATTATTGAAACAAACAAAAAAAAAATGACATATCTGCGGATCAGAATGCCAAGATCTCTAATTTGACAGCATGCTTTCTTATATAGATTGGAACGACAATGTATAATGTCCTGGGAACCCACATAGACATCAACAGGCTAAAAGATTGTTTTATCCGGGATCGCTGAAATAAGTAGACAACTTTAGTCAGGCTGAAAAAGAATGTAGAAAGGTACAATGTAGTGTAGATGGCATAGTAAAGCAACGTGGCAAGTCCCAGCTGGGTGAAAAACAAACAGTGCCAACCTAATTGCTAAAATATATAACACAGACCCACGCTGGTGAAAAGCTAAGGGTTTCTGATTTGAAAAAAAAATTCAAAAACATATATGTTGAAATATTTTCTTCCTTTTTCCCCCCCCCCCCACTTGTTTTTATATCCCCTTGTTACACAATTAATTATACTATTTAAATATAGATTTAAAACAACGACTGTAAATGCCTAAATTTTATATAATTTCTATTACCAAATATTATTAATATTCTGCAATGAAATGGTCATTTGATCATGTTCTGGAACTACAAAAAGGTACAAAGGTGGTGGGACTAACCTTATGAAAGATAAAACTAATAAACATCTAACAAGAAAATCATAACCTAATTTACCCGACAGTCTGTTGTCATGAATGCGGGGTAGTTGGGTCATAGTGTTGAACACTGTATTTGGTAAGTGCTGCAGCGACGAGTCACTTGATGTGTCTCTGATCCATGAACTCACCCACCGACGGCACACCATGCAAGGGGTACATGTCCTCTCGAGAGTCTGACCGCTTTACCCATTCTGAAGTTGCTGGAGACTTTTAGCTTTACTCTCAGTGAAGTGAGTGTATAGTGGGGCACCGTACAGCAGAGTATGTGTGTCTATATGTGAGCGGAGTATGTGGCCGGAGGACACATTTATGTATCATCTGTTTCAGATGAAGCGACAAGTGAAGCGTGAAAGCCGGTAAGACCTGTGTTAAACTGTTGCTATTTTTTTACTAAAATGATTAGAGAAATGGAAATTCCTGTCTATTTTTATACCCAGATGGTACATTGAGAAAACCTGTGAGTTTTTTGCCATAGGATTTTGGCATGTTTCATCCATTGTCATTATATACTTTTTATAAGTGACTGAATCAAATGATGTTAAAAACTAATTTCATCAGCTAGTGAATCGATTGATTGATATTGAAGCTTTCGTTCCCTTAGAAATTTCTCATAAAAAAAAAGTAGCAGGTAGGACGTAACAAGTCTCTCTCACCTGTTCAATCCCGAGTGTCGAATGATAAAGAGGAATTTATAACTCCACAAAAACTGCTAAATGGTATTGGCTCTCTCGATCTGCGGAGTAAAAGCCGTTAACTATGTCAAGACTGGAAACAACTTTCTTCGCAACTCTCGATTTCGTTTCTTATAGATGGGCACCCCTGGTGAAACTTAAGTCTTTTCTGTGCATTATCATTATCGGCTTCTGTCAATATTATATACTTTATATAAAATGATAGGTACCATACTATCAACAAACGCAATGAACGCTTCGCTTAAGAACACCCAAGCCCAAATTTATACCATTACTGTGACGTAGTTTCTTAGAATGATCACATGGGTGCTACCATCGTGCTTCCAAGGGATTAAAAATAAATCATTAGTTTTAACATATTTTACATACCAGCTGATCCAATATCAAAGCACAAGTTGAGTGTTTCAGTAGTGAGTGATGTGTAGAGTGGTGCCCCGGGCATCCTGAGGCCGTTACTTGTGAATATGCTTGGGGCATCCCTGGTCCCACAAAGCTCCGAGGTACTCGGATTTGAACTTGCCATGGTTCTGAAAATGTAAACATTGATGGATTGTTCTAACGTGACGAAGTTAGGTGGTTTACAAGCTTTTTATCCACATCCTCTGATCTTCGTCTTTTTAACAATATGATCACTGCCTGACATTCGGGACTGGGTTACTTCCTGGAACCTACCGGTTCCGGGGAGTGTGTGCTCTGCTCTCGCTATTGTTCTGTCTCGGTTCCCATCGCCAAGGTCTCCAAAGGAGTTTAAATATACAAGGCGTTGATTAGCTAAGGGTTTCAAACCGAAAGAAATCCATAAAAAACAAAATAACAAGTTGAGTGTTGAGTTTAGGGCTCACATGAGACCCTTATATATTATCTCTAGAAGGATAATATTCCTGCCCTAGCAGTCATGATATTTAAAGACAGGGTCCCTTTCTTATTGATAGCATGTACATATCATGCCCAAATTTAATTCAAACTTTAGAGGTACCCCAATTTGTACCCGAGTATTTCCGCTCTAATATATGCCAGTTATAACGATTTTTTTTTCCATTTGAGCAAAAATCCTATTAAGAATTAGTATTAATAAGAACTTTGTTTTGCCTACTGTTCTAATAATTGTTATCACATACCAAAATCAGTTGTATTAATAAAACGACGGAATAAGTTGAATGTATAAATATTTGATAAAGGTAAAACTAGCTGAAGGACTACTTTGAAGTATCCGTTGAAGAGTTTTGCTCTGCAGATTTTTTTTCGAGATTATAGCTAAAGAGATAAGACTTTGTCACGGATCGCTCTGAATAGAGGTACCGAAGTTGAACCTGACCTGACACCTGGCCGACAAGAAAACATTTTTTGTTGTGCCTAGTATATTTGGGACACTGAATCTAAATATGAATCAGTTTTTCTCTATCTGCTCTAATTTTTTAGATCAGTTTTTTTTTAACGCGAATTTCTACACGAAATGTTGATATCTAACTCCATACGATTCAATTGGGAAACGAGTTGCTTAACAGTTTCAAATCCCTGGCGTAACGTGAGTATTAAGGAGCACTATTTACACAGCCACTTAGACCCTTTTCCCAGGAATTTAGGAGATACTAGTGACGAACAAGATTAAAAATATTAAAAGATCACCAGGATATTAAACCAGTGGAGGCCCCCCGCTACCAAGGAAGATGGGATACGCACATGATGGCAGATGACTGCTGGAGTTTAAAAAGGGACTTTCCCAAATGCATTCAAGAATGCCATGGAAAGGAAGCTTCCGAAGTGTTCAGTGGCTAGTTGGTTTCATCGACGACTTTTTCTTCTATTTTTGTGTATAATAATATTTGTATAATAGAATAATAAAAATTCCGTGATTAACATTAATAGTGTAACGTGTATTTCACTGAAATGTTATATCTTAGACTATTCTTAGGCAAAAACTAATGCCATATTTGAGTTCAGGGCATCAAATTCATATGAAATCAGCTCCAAATAGTCCACCACCAAAACAGCAGTTCATTTCCGTCTTATTAGATCCTTGTCGCTATTTTTTTATTTAGCCAATAGTTATCAAGAATCAGTTCACAAACTTGAAATAAATAGTAAGATAACTTGAAATAGCGAGTCAAATAATTTGAATTGGAATGTTCGAAGAATGAAGCTTAGCAGTGATTGAGTAATGCCATATAAAACTTTTACATTATTGTCCGTCCAAAAAAAATAATATCTGAAAACTTAGATGCTTGAGGTAGTCTTGAGTAGCGATGTACTTTTAGACCTCCGGTGAAAGTGATACGCCTTGTAAGGGCTTCATTCATCCTTTCTAATTAACTTTGAAAGTGAAAAGTTCTTAAGGTCAAGATTTAGGTACACTCATTTCACTGAAAAGAAACTGCAGATGAGTGGTTTGAATAACGAGAAAGTAATGGCAGCGCTTAGTTTGAGTTTGGACCAGAAGGAGAAACTAAAATCTATTGGCAGAATGGTACCCAAAGACGTGCTTAGACGGGAAAAGAAGTTAAACTAGGTAGATTGAAAGGGTTCAAAAAGAGTAGGTACTAATAATTTGAAACCTTTTTTGAAAGGATATAAAAATAATTGACTGTTTACAGTACTAGCTTATTTAATTTTTTTTGTATATTCGTTGCACAGTGACACGTCTCTCTTTACTGCCTGTTTATCAAGTTATGAAAGTGTTGCCCACTGTTTACCAAGCACTTAATATTAATAACCAGTGACAAAAAGTTAAATAAAAACTTCACTTGATTTACTTCTTAGAGCTTAATTGATAACTTTACTTAATTTTAATAAACTTCTTAATGCACTGAATACATTACTGGTAATTAACATCAGCTGGACAAGAGAGAACTTTACATGGATTTATGTCTTATTTATTAAATAGTAATACTATGTATATTGATGAATTTATTACAATACCAAGTAAATTAATATTTACGAACATATCAGCAATATTATGTATCAATGATTTTTTCTTACTTTTTTGTTTAACAAATCAAGTCTTTATTGTTATAAAATTACAAACTGCCTTATAATAAGTAATTGTGTTCAATGTTCTCATACAGGAAATACAGAATAATTTTTAAATGGATTCACTTGAGGATCTATAATTGTATATAATTGTCTGTAAGTTTAAAGGGGCTATGAAGGAAAAAAAAACTGTTCTCATTCATGTCATAATTTTAATAATTATATTTGACAACAAATCACATCATGGGTAGCCCCTCTCAAATGGCTGTGAAAAACATATTCAATATTCTTTCCAAAAAATACTTTATTTTGATTGTTAGATCACCACGGTCACTCAAAATCTGAACTTTAAATCTGTTATGAATGGAATGTGTATCTATTATTGATTGGTTCTGTTCACAATATATGAAAATCTTTTATTTTTTGTTACATTGTCAGCCGACGTTTTTCCTATTCAGGCATCCTCCGAAATAAAATCCGAACAAACGACATATATATAACAACATCTAATAATTAATTTTTTTTTATAGAATAGTGAGTAATAAAATTGGCTTCAATATTCAAAAAACGCCGACTAGCGATGTAACAATAAAAAAAATTATTTTTGGAGAAAATCAAAAGCTTTCTTGAAAAATTGGATTTAGTGTAAAGTGTGAATAATTTTTTTCATAACATTTATCTCGATAACACATTTTTTTTTTTTTTTTTTTTAAGATTATGGATAAGGGTGAGTGAATAAGACATCAGATATGACAAACCATATATATATATATATATATATATATATATATATATATATATATATATATATACCTTCTCGTTGGCTTTCTCCCTATCTATCGGATGAAGTTATGATTCGTCTTCTCTTTTTTCATCTTCTTCTTATTATTATTATTACTTTTGTTTTGTTACGTGGGGTATTTTATTATAAAATAAGGCTCTTCGAAACTTTCTAATCCATAAATCGATAAAATCTTTTGAATAGTAGTCGGAATCACGATAATCTGAATTATTGGTGAGTGCACTGAGGACAAAAACGGTGGATGGCACTAATCGGATCGAGGATAGAAAGTTCGTTGTTACTGTTTTGGGGCTTTTATGTTTGTTATTAGGGGCAAGTAGTGTTTTCTCGCCACAGGTTCTGGGCTTATTTCGTCATCGCTATCTAAACATGTTTATCCACGGGAGAAATGAACTGTTTATTCTGAGTATTATTTAAATAATACTTCTGCTCAGGACTTGAAGCGAACACGCACTCTTCTATAAAAATAATATTCTAATAAGCAAACTCTACAAAACGAAACTACTGTATTTTAATAAACAAATATGTGAAAATCAAATTTTTCAACAAAGCTCGAAAAAATTTGTATTTATTTTTATATCACCAGTCCACGGTTTGTTTATTCAGGCATCCTCAGGACGATAATTCAATAAACTTCATATAATAAAAAAATCATTTACTAACCCAAAATATACAAACATTTTTTTCTTACACTTGTGATAGAAAAACATTTCTTTTTTGTACATCTTACAAGAAAACAAGCACTGTTTCGTTGGGAATGTTGTCTTAAGAGGGAAAATTATTCAGTTTCCCCTAGACAACGGCAGAATATTAGTTTTTTTTAATAAATAGACTACAACCTACAATTCATCATAAAAAAACAAAAATACAATAATCGCTAAGAAATAAAACTTCCTCAATGATTTCCTACTTCTATTTATTCATTAATTTTAAGTATTTAAATGTTATTTGTTTTTTAGTCGTGATTATACCTGAATTGGGAAAATATCGGTAATGTAACCATAAATACTACTTTTAGGAGAGACTCTAAAACTTTTTATGAAAAATTTGGTTTTCACATGGTGCCCTTATCTAGAAAGTCGTAAACTAAATAATATTTAAAGAGGGTTACGAGGGCACTGCCCCTTTGTGGCGCAGAGTAACTGTGCTAGGGTGGATAGGTTTCGATGGAGTTTCATAAAATTGGGAGGTATGAGTTCAAGAATGTAGGGTATATTAAGATCGTTATGAAGGGTTTTATTGCTGACGTAATGAGGGAGATCAAGATGGTTCTCGGGACTTATGATTGAAAGGATTGGATATGCTTGATGCTCGACTATTTTGCTGTCCCCTTTTTTTTTTTTTTTTTTTTTTTTTTTGGAGCAAGAATTTTTTGTTCTGCTTTGTGCCTTGGGGGGCAAATGTGTGGAAAGGGATATTTAGTTCCCTTAACACAGCAGCTGTTCTTTGATGGTCAGAAACAGCATGGCACAGGACTTTAGTGTCCTGTTGTGTTTGTGAGATTTTGAAATTTCTCACACTATTTTCAGTAAGCAGACGGGTGCTGGCCTCTGGTTGAGCTGTTGTGTTAAGAGGGGTGAAAGAGTTTAAGGTTTTAACCTCAGGGGCCTGGGGGAGAGTACGCTTTCTGCAAACTCTCTTGGGATGTTGAAATTCATCAGCGGGGTCCCTACGGCTTGCCATGCCCTACAAAGGTCCGTGCGACGCACGTCCAGTTAAGGGGGAGAGCCTCACTTATAATAGTTAAAGTACTTACCTGTCTTCACGGGAACAAAGTGCCACAGAGTAAAATATCAAAATTTTACCGGATTTGAGCTCTTGCCACAATGGAAGCTGGATAGCGTCTCTTGTTGTTCAGAAAGTACGCATTCAGTTTTAACACAACGAGAGTTAGGTTAATTTCTAGACGAACTAAAAAAAATAGTGCACAGGACTTGCGGCAGAGAGTAAAGGTAATGCGGGCACAAATATTAAATCCAATAAAACAACTTATTTGTATTACAATCGCATCTAATTTGCTAGTGCCACGAGAGTTTAATGTTATAATCCTGCTCTCATATGCCTACAGTTTCTGTCTATAGCTATAACATGAATGTCTAATGTTAATTATTCTGCACACCACCGGTGTTCAATGCGCTCTTAAAATGTGAGTTCTTGGTTAGTCATTATTTTTTAAAATGGGTAAATAATGATATTTTTAAAATGCCTTGCATTGATTTTAAATATATGCAATAAGTACATATGTGAAAAGGTGGAAAGGGTATTTAGTGGAAAAACCTGCAATTACATATTTGAGTTATCATTTTTGATCAATCAGTTTAACGCTTATATTACAAGTTAAACCCCTGAGCCTAAACCTATTACTTTGAAACGGGCAATAATTCTACTAGCACACGCAGGCCGGATACTGGTCGAGGATCTTCTCTCAAACAAGCTGTCACTGGACAGGAAATTTAAATTAATTCATTAAATTCGAAAGTTACCTGTTTGTGTCGATAACCTTCTTGTATGTGCGAATGGCTGAGTGGGTCAACTTTTACTTGTTATTTGAAAGCGAAAGTGATCAATTAAAAGTTTTACAATATCTTTGTTAGAAGACGGAAATCCGCAAAAAAACCTTTCGGTCTCCCATGATATTGTAAGTAACCGAAGAAATGGTTTGTGTATTTATCAATGGAGTATTATTTAGAAATAAACGGTTAACATTCGGATAACAAAAAGGAACGGATTAAAATATATCTGCGCAGTTTATGAAACTATACTTCTTTAGTTATATTTTTTTAAATTTATAAGTCGACAACCATTACTAACACATAATACCATAGATTTAGTAAGTTACTTACAAAGTATTTGACAATTTTGTTGGTCGTAAGAAATATGCACAAGATTTCTCTGTTACGACCATTGAATTTATTCAATTTTTTGTATTCACCACATCAACAATTAATCGTTAACGGTGAAATTAACTGTAATTTATGTGTTGTTTTGTATTTAAATTTGTTTATTTTGCATGTATTAAATAATCAATGAGAATAAACGATAGACTAAATAGTCCTTTCATCTATAATGGGAAGATCACATGCATGAGCACATGTTGCATTGCTACGGTAAGTACAAGCTATGCTCATAATATAGCATTATATACGTCTATTGAAAAACACGAGCAATTAATACCGAAAGAATTTAAGAGGATACTATAAGAGGTACAATATAATACTCGAGGTAACATAACAGATAAGAGGTACAATATAATACTCGAGGTAACATAACAGATAAGAGGTACAATATAATACTCGAGGTAACATAACAGATAAGAGGTACAATATAATACTCGAGGTAATATAACAGATAAGAGGTACAATATAATACTCGAGGTAAAATAACAGATAAGAGGTACAATATAATACTCGAGGTAACATAACAGATAAGAGGCAAATTCATAAAATAATGAGTGGCAAAGTCGCTATTCATCAGAAGATACAAAATCGCTAACGGCGAATGTGTTCCTGCTTTTGTCAATGAGAGGATTCCTGGATAATGTAAGAACCCAAATATTTTATAGCTTTATCCTTGTTGTTCCAAAGGATATCATTAAATTCTTTTTAGGGTGGTCATTTTGGCTTCGTAGTTTTACTCACCTTGTACTCCGTATTTCAAGGTATTCAGGATTTCTAGCTGCCACATTCCGTAACTGGCGCCTTGCAGTTCTTTTCTTTAAGCTCAGCACGTTATTAAGCTGTGGTTGAATCAAATGAATTATAAATTCAGTAGTCATCCCAAATATCGGTGTATTTATATCCACTGCCAAGGTAGTGAGCAGACGTGTTTTGGTCTGTACTTGGTGTTAAGAAAGGCCACACAGGAGTCATGACGAACCGCGCGCCGTGGGAACGGAATTCGATGGAACACAAGTCCGCAAGTATTGGTTGGCTAGGAAAGTGATCTCGGTTCGCACCGGTAGATACCGTTATGTTTGTTTCGTTATTCTTTTGCCAATGTATAAAGAAATTCAGTGTAATTTTGTTGTCAGTTTACGGTCAGTTTTAACATGGAGTGCAAAAATAAGCATTTTCGACACATTTTGCTTTTTTAATTTCATAAAGGCAAGGAAGTGTCTGATTTATCAATGAAAGATGACCAACGTTCCGGTCGACCTTCTGAACTTGATGTCAAAATGAAAGCCATAATTGAATCGAATCGTCATATAACTGTGCGAGAGATTGCAAAACAGTTAAATATATTACGCACAACAATTGATAATCATATAAGACGTCTTGGACTTGTTAAGAAGCTCGATATTTGGGTTCCGCCACGACAATGCGAGGCCTCACACATCTTTAGCACTAAGTACGAAACTATTGGAGCTTGGTTGGGAAGTGATGTTGCATCCCCCCATACAGCCCCAACCTTGGATTATCATTTATTTTGAAGTTAACATAACATCTTAAATGGTAACAATTTCAGTAATAACGATGACCTCAAATCGCACTTGGTTGAGTCTTTTGCTGATAAGGAAATTTTGTTTGGGTACCTCACCCTTCACTAGATCGTTTGAGAAACCAGCGCCTAGCAATGACACTTGACCAAGGTTATACTGTACCTTCTCTAGCAACTGGACGCTGGTCTAACCTTCAATATCCACTAATGATGTAGTATTTTTTTTTGTTGGCAAGCCTGCATGAAGACGCACGAATCCATAGCAAGGTGGACAATAAAGAAGAACCTTGGACCCTTCACTGGCGCCATTAGTGCTTTCATATCCTGCTCTGGAACTTGGCTAATGATGACGAGGGCCATTTTCTCGACGATCTCGTCCCCGCAACTGGATGAACTTTCTTCCTTTGTTCTCGACCTCTTCTTGATGGCCGATTATTTTGACTGCTTTGGGGAAAGTTGACCAACATTTTCACGGCAATAACTATGACAATGTATTTAAATTGATGACTGCACTTTTTTTTTTTTTATTACTGATAGTGAAACATTCAGAATGACATGATTATGTTTTACCGTTCAGTTAATGAACTGTGTGAACTTGCTCAAGAAGATTTCCTGGTTTATTTCGTTTTTGTGGGTTTCAAGAGCAAATAGTGCGGCCCATTTTCGATTTTGCAAAAATGTAGAGCCATATCAAGCGATATTATAACAAATCCAGATTAAATGAAGATAAATCAAGCTTCTAGTTACATTAAACGATATTAATAAAAAAAAATTGACTAGAAAATTTGGTGCAATTACTCATACCTATTATTCACTACCGAGTATGAAGGGTCTTACGAGTTGCATCGTCACTCTATATTTTGTAGGTATGTATGTATAAGATGCATTATACTCATGTCTCTCCACAGCTTTATTGATTTCTACCCGATAGTTTTCGTTGGATTTTGCCATTATTCTCAAAGGTTCGAACTGATTGTAGATATAGAACTTGCCGGGTTAACTATCAAACGAATTCCGTCAAAAACGTTCGCGTGTAAATCGAAAAACTTGTAGAGTGACAGAAAATGTTTATTTCTTTATATACACACTCCACACCTCATCACCGGCAGTGAATCGATTTAGTTTGCAGTTTTTAGTAATCAGGTAACTGAAGAAGAATATAAAAATATTTTTGCATTTTATGATTCTTAATACTCCATAAATCGTTAGGGGCCAGGTTAATATGTCTATGGTATGTTAAAGTATTAATCATAAATGATTATTTAAATAGTCATTCTTGATAGTTCATATTACCCTTTAATTTAAATTCTCAAATTAATCAGGGAGTGTGGAATTTTTCAATAATTCAGCGATATTCTCCCAATGTATAATGTTCTCGATAAACCAACTGATCTGGAGGATTCGTGACCCTTTTGCCTCCCTGCAAGATATGCAATGGTCCTGAGTGCCTCATGTCTTCAGCTGCTCGGCAGAGACCGTGGCAGATTGTTGAAAGCCATGCTTTACCTTCGCGGTATTTAACCTACATGTCGAAGACATTCATCGTACGTTACTGCACTTTTATTCACCTCGATTATTGTCGAACATTTTAAAATTAAGTAAAAAGTTAGACATGCACCATGAATCCTTTTCTTATTTTACCAAGTATAGCCTAATTAATTACTGAGTATATGACTTAAAATCTCACATAAAATACAGAGATCCACCTTCATAAGGGTTTGCTTATAAACTATAATAATTGGAATTAAATATTTTTTCACGCATCATTTACGCGAATTGATTCAAAGTTCATAAATATCTTGAATACCAGAAGTTGTTTTCTTATTGACAATTTGATCAGTTTTAGAGATTTTTTTATTTTGTTCGTCGTACACACGTTAATTAGAATTTCATGTCTTAAGGATATTCAATACACTTTTATCGTACTTGTGAACATATAAAGTGCTCAAGCCCAAACAAACAATTCACATTAATGAGTAGGAATAAACCATCCCTTAAGTAGTGCTCTGAAAGTAGGATTAAATATTTTCGAAAATTGTACAAATTTCTTGTTGTCTGATCATTTAGTCAAACCTTCTTATCTTTAGGTTAAACGGGGGCCTTACAAACTGGGATAGACAGACTGAGATATGAAAATAATTAGGAAGTTTAAAAATCACAATAAGTAAATCCTAAGCATGGAGATTCACTAAGCATCCTTTCCGTCGAAGAGATAATGTTCTTTTCAAGAAATTTAACTAAGTAGTTTGTGCTACATATGTTTTATTATTATGTACAATCTCTTTTTTATATTGAGAGAAAAAACTAATATATGTGATTCCACAAGACTTAGAAAGAAGAATTATTAAGGTACTAGTCGACCATGTCGGTTACTGTAAATTTAAACAAATGCTAAAATAATGACAATCAATAAATCAAATCAACAATACAGACTAAACAAGTCAAATGGCATGCATGACATAATTAAGGGTTTAGTTATGGCTGCAAAAACAGTTTTAAAGACTTATTATAATATATCACCCATTATTAATCAGAATGATCTTAAATTTGATACCCACTATGAAAAAACACTATTTATTATTTTGCTACTAATTAAGCTATTAATGATCCTTCATTATTATTAATGGGCATATAATTAGCGTCATCAAGGCGAATGGAATTAAGCCACCTTTTAATAAAGACACATTAACACAAGACAGACTAAGACACACAGTTTATGACAGTTTTAACGCCTACTTTAATCAGTAAGTCTAGAACTTAATTTGACTGATTAAAAACAAATATTTGTCTTCGAGTAATTAAGTAACGTAAAAATAAAACATTGCTATGTTTTTTGGGGTTGGGTATATTTTTAACGTCTTTCTTATAGCAAATATTCTCAACCTTTGAAAATTGTATGTCTCATTTACCAGAGAAAGCCAGGTTATTTTTATTATTATTATTTATTATTTTTACCACGTTATTGCGTACAGCACGGGAGTGGCAGTAAAAAGTTCAAAATGATTGGGTCATTTCTAAGGGTATAGCACGTCAAACAAATTGTGGATATTTTTTTCAACCACTATCATAAAATTGTATATACGTTTAGTTTATAGATACAATTTCAACTTTTCTTTAGGCTGTCGTAACTACCGATTTATCCTTAGCATTGCGTTAATTTTAGTACACCAGGGCCGGTAACAAAACATAACTTCTAATTAGTATATAGCATTCAGCTTTTAAATAGCATATGCAATTTATTTACATAAAAGCTTCAAGAGTTCCAGGTATTAAATCCTTCTTGCTTTTATTTCATTGCACTAACTTCCGTTTGTTCAGTTCTGAGATTTCTGCATGGTTTATAGATAGCCCTTATCTAAGAACTTGGCTTATAATACCTACCATACGCAATGACTTTTCGTGTCAAATGCTCCTGCGACGTGCTTCGGTGGGCTCCTAATTGGTTTAGAATGTAACCTACATAATTATCGATTACTCTAACAGTAATTAGAATTTGATAGTATAATGTAATAAACTTGATTCTACTACAATATTCCTGTTGTAAAAATTCAGGGAAAATAAATTGGATAGAAAGTATTATATAAAACATCCACGCATTCTCGGAATGGGTGTGGTTTTCCAGATCCTTGCGGGCTCCTCCTTTCAGGCTTTCAGGGCCCCTTTTGACAGGGCCCCCCGTGCCGCGGAGTTTGTAAATACGTGAACTAGTATCGTGATGTAGTTAATTAGTAACTCTGAGGAAGATGACTGATGTCGATCTTTATTTATTGCTATCTATTGTAAATAATAAAATAACAATTCTTTATTATGCCATTATTCTTTTCGATTTATTTCTTGACGAAAATAATTATTAAGAATAGGCTTAAGAAATTCCCTTATCCACAGAGCTTCCTGATCCACACATTTCCTTGGCAATTATTCCTAATACTCTTTAATGACCGCACTTCACAAGTGTTCACAAACACTTCCTTTCAATTAAGAGCAGAAGAGTACTCTTCCCAGTTGGCTGTTACTCGGGAGGAAGTCCATTCTCCTCCTCAGAGGAGCATCCTCAGCTAGGAGGGAGTCACCTCGTCCCAGTTCAAGTCAGACGTCTGCCCTGGACTGACCAAGACGTGTGCAGTTTCCATGTTCGCTGGTGCTCGGCTGATGATGTTTGTGTCTATCTTCATTAGTTGGGACAGTCATCCCTGGTCTCACAGCCTTCGGAGCGAGGTACAGTCAATAAGTGATGACAACTTCGTACTCTCGGGGAGTTAGTGCCATTTGAGTGATCAATATCACATACCTAGTGTTGCCTTATAAATCTGTACACCGTGCACAACAATCACTAATACACGCCTCTATAGGCATTTAATGAAGACCACTTTATTTTTCGAACATGGAAAGTTTCACAAATGCTAAGATTTAATTTTCCCTATTTCAAATTGGCATGAAGTAATATTCAAAAATCAAGTGTTTTGTAATATATTGATTTCTTCCCGTGGAGAGACGGGCGTCCTAAAGAAGAATTGTATTTTTATAAGGTGGAGGGGGGGGGTTAACTCTGTCGTGTGCCGGATATAACCCCTAAGAGTTAATAAACGTTTTGTGTTCGATTAATTTCAATAATCGCATCTACTAGAAATCTAGCATATATGGGTAAGCTTTCTCTAAGACAATGCTAGATAATGGATTTATTTTCAGTCAGAAGCAGATATAGATTTGTTGCACTTATATTGAAAATCATTCCGCTCACCAATAATACCATAAAACCTTTCCGGTTAGTAATCTATTAAATGAAAGCCATGTATTAGAAAATTAAATTAATTACTCATCCACCCCTTTTAGTACGGGGTCACACGTGCATGGTACAGGAAATTAAGGAAAATAATGTAAATTAAGACATAAACCATTAAAAGTTGATAACTTACTACTTGCTTTTGCGTGCATCATTTCGAAAATTCCTTTGGATAGAAAGTTGAAATAACTTTCGCCTCTTGTTAGACGCAGTCAGCCTTTCTTGTCGTCTCCACCTTTCCAGAAACACGTGAGCAATGTTGACTTATAGCAAGCTTTTACACGCTCACTCAAACCAAAAGAATAATATTGACGAGACGACATAGCGTCTGTGACCAGCTGAAAGCGACATTGCAACTATATAAACATAATTATCATTATTATAATCAGATGAAAATAAAAGTCTGTCTCCTACTTAAAAATATTGGTACTAAACAAAAGTTTTGAGAGAATGTCTTATATATTATTAAATTTTATTAATTTGTATTGTATGAATGTTTGAGTCATTAGACTTTATTTCTGTGAAATTAATCGGAAAACATCAGAAAGAACATCTTATACGGGAAATGCACCATATCAGTAAACACTAAACTGTATATTAAACTTAATGAGTTGAACAGCTCTATTTTAGCCATCTATATAAACAACAAATTACTTATTTGTGAATCTGAAAATGTCAAAAGTATTGTTAATGTATTATAATTTCTAACTTAAATTTGGAACCAGGGCCAAGAGCTAAAAAAAGCTACAAGCTATCCTAAGTTAAATGGAGTTTATTTAGCTACAGTTTTGTACGAAATACTATTTATATATTTTAATAATTGACAGCCAAAGAAAAAATATACTGACAGGATTGGGAACCGAGCTCCTCCCCTATATCTAGCCGGGAACTCAGCCAATTGATCTACCCTTCCTTCAGTCAATTTGGCCAAGTTCTTGCAATATCCATATTGGAGTAACATGTTTTATAATAGTAATACTATTCATGATAAGTTCGCAATATACTCGGGGGGACACGATACTGTGTGTACAAGAAAGGTTCATTCCATTGGCTGAAAGTGTAATGTATGTATGAAGATATCCACTCTCAGCCCTAGCTGAGAAAATATTCAAAAGTATTCTACCTTGTGAACACAAACTCCCATAGAAACGTTTCTCCGCATACCATTTTTATTTTACATCAGAACAAGCTAGTTGTTAACCATTGGTGGACTCTCACCACTGTCCCAAAATTCCTACACCTCTCCCGAGGTCCCCTTCACTCCTTATTCTTTGCACCCATCCTTCAAATAGGTCCCTCCTAGTACAAGGATCTACTCATTATAAATAATTTCTTCTTTATTTTTCCCTTATTCCCCATTTTCAAGTTTGAGAGCTTAGGAAAAAAAAATTAGTTGTCTATGTAGTAAATCGACGTCATTAAAAATGTGTAGGCAATATATTTTACATGCATTAAGACATTACATTAAGATCTGTAGATTGGCCTTTTATCAACTAAGGACGTGGTGGCTTATATATGTGTTTTATTTGTTTCAGGAAAACGGGCGGGGCTGGAACAAGTACGGGACGATGTCTGGAGGCTCTGCGCTGTCAAAGTCGATGAAGTACGCGGAGAGCTGGCTGTACGGGAGCCTGGTCCTTAAGCAGCCTGACTGGCAGTCGGCCAGCCTGTTCGGGACAGTACGGGCCCCGCGTGCTCGCCCCAGGGCCAGGCTGCCCGAGGACCCATATGACCTGGTCAGGCAGTCACGGCTGGGCAGGGCTAAGTCCACCAGTCCCCCGAGGCAGCGTAAGTCCATCCTCGAGTGCGGGGTCAACCCCTACGATCTGATGGACAGGGTGCCCAACAGGGTCAGTCTGGCTGGGCAGACCATCAGGATGCAGGAGTCGTCCGAAGAGGAGTGGTCTTCCTCCGAGACCCTCATTCCGCGCCTAACGCCTCGCAGGCCACCTCGGAAGAAAGAGGACAAGCCGGAGATCAAGTCCATCCTCAAGAAACCTGAGTCGAAAAAGAAGCCTGACAAGAAGTCAAGCTTTAGGGATTATAAGCACAAGAAGAAGAAACAGGTTCAATTTCGGGACGCTGAACTTAAGAAGAAGGAAAGTAAAGATGCGAGAGAAAGCAAAGACTCCAGGAAAGTTGAAATTCGACCAGAAATAAGAATCGAGCCCAAAGAGGAACCACTTAGATATGATCCAGTAGAATCAGGTTAGTAGTAATTGATTATTTATTATTTCTTTTTATATACACCTAATTATGAATCAGTTATTTGTTGAAGAGGAAAAAGTAGTGACAATGCCGAGTGTACACTAATGTAACAACTACGTTGATTACTTGTGTTAACATAGTAAAATTTAGGTTTGATGAAATTCTTGTAGCATAGTTGTTTACTGTCAGAACATTTAGTTGGACATAATTGGGCCAAAAGTTTTTCCAATGTTTCCAAATGTTTGGAACATATAAACAAATTAAGAATCTTTCAAAATTAAAAACTTTTATCGCCAAAAAGTAATTAGCGTTTCTAATTAAAGTATATTAATAATCGTGAGATTTACACTTCTACCAAATTGACCATTTGTTGAATAACTACTGATATTCTATACAACGCTATGCGTTGCAAACAATTGATACAATTTCTCGCTTTAAAAAATATTTATCTTAGACTTTCTGGATAATCTTTATAAGTTAAAATAATATTGTATTTTCCACCAAACATAATTGAATATTATTAAGCATAATTAAATATAGTTCAACGCACAATAATTAATGATATCACTAAAGGGAAACATTTGTTTACGATTATGTATTGATGTTCATCGACGTCATTCAAATTTAATTATTTTTTTTGCTAAAATTACAATCTGTCTTATTAGGCAATAAGTAATTGTGATATTCTCATTCATATCATATTTACAATTTTCATTCACTCGCTCTTTCATATAGTATTTACAAACAGCCCAGAGACCTCCCAAATTCACACGGTTGTCACCTCCTGTTCCTTGCATGTGAAACAGGAATCGGAGTCTTGGGAAGTCCCCCACGTTCCTTCGATAGCCACTTCACCAGATACGAGCCAGTGGTGGCTGGCCAAGAGTGCGATTGCCGCAGACGCTCAGGTCATGTTTGGAGAAACTGCCCATTCCCAGGATCTTAATATTAATACATAAATATTTCATAACTAAAAAGTTGATGTTAGATAGTCTCCGAGGAGCACTATAGGGATGAGTGGTGCAGTGCAATGACTGTGCTAGGGGATTAGGGTAGTTGGATAGGCTAGTTGGAAAGGATGAGTTCAACAATGTAAGGTATATTAAGATCGTCATGAAGGGTTTTGTAGCTAACGTAATAAGGGGCATTTATTATTGTTCTCAGGACTTTTGATTGAAAGGATTGGATTCGCTTGATGTTTGACTTTTTTGCTGTCCCCCATAGCTCTATTCCGTATGTCCAGATTGGCTTAAGTATACCTTTGTAGATTAGTAATTTATTTTCTTTTGAGAGATGGGATGTCCTTTGAAGAAGTCTGTACAGTTGTCCAAAGCGTCCGTTTAGTTCTTGTCTTTTTAGCCTCGTATGTCCATGTATTCGTAGCCATGGATTCCATGTCAGTCTTTTGTCGAGATGGAAGCCTAAATACTGTACTGGAGAGGAATAGAATTAAAATAAACTAGTGGACAAGACTTGCGGCTGAGGAAGAAGGTAATGTGGGAACATTTTGTATCATTAACTTTTTAACTTTGATTGAGCGGACTTGGAAGAAACAGTTTGAAAGGTAGGACTGTAGGATTAGGAAAAGGGTCTCTGGTAATTATCTTTTGAGCTTGTAGAGAAAACCTGCGTGCCAAACCTTGTCAAAAGCTTCAGTTATATCAAGAAAGGCAGCAGTGCAATACTGTTTGGTTTCAAGGGCTGAGGAGAAGTGATCAACAACGCGAAGGCCTTGTTGAGCAGTGAAATGTCGTAGACGGAAACCAAACTAGTGTGTAGTAAAAAGGTTTTTGGAATCAACAATTGGAAGTAGACGTTTTAATAGGAGTTTTCCAAATATTTTTGAGAGGATAGGGAGTAGGCTAATTGGACGGTAAGATGAGGCGTCATTGGTGGTTTACCGGGTTTGGCGAATAGGACAATAATGGAATGTTTCCAGAGAAGTGGAAAGTGCGTCGTTCGGATAATGCAATTATAAATTTAGGTTAGGAAGATTATGGATTTAGGAGAGAGTTGTTTGTGAATTTGAGGAGTAAGGAGATCATAATATATTTATAAATAAAAAAAAAATTCTAAACTCATTCTCAGAGGAAAAAAATTATTTATTTTTTATTACAGCGTAACCCAATGCATAAAAAATCATAACAATATAATGTAAAAATAGACTTTGGTGTATTTACCGTCTACCCGTGTTTTCCGGCCTTACAACGTAATGAAATTAAAGAGGAATATTATAGCCAGAATTGATTCAGTAACGTACATCACTTCCAACCCCTTACTCGATCCTATAATGATGGCATATATAATGATACTTATATGATACACATTCATACAAAATATATATCTATGTTACCGATACGGAGTACATATACAAAAATATATAACAAAAAAAAATATATATAATATATTGCAAAATATTTCAGCATAAATTTGATTTGATTTACTTTTCCATTGACGTATGTATGAAGTGTTACCATTAAAGAATCTATCGAGAGCTAATTTTAGATCGAGATTATTGCGTACATTTTCTCCCTTTTGCTTACATGATTCAGGGAAAATAAAATCATAATAAAAAAAGTTTTCATTTCTAGCCTTGAACTAAATTATGCAAGTCTGCATTAACGAAACGTACCCAGTCATTCCTACTTTTGTTTTACCTTATTCATAAGGGCGGAAGCTTTATCTGCTATTGATGTTTATAAACTGAACTTTAGTTTCTACTGCAGCAAATTATTCATAATAAAACTAAATTTATTACTTATTACTATCCTGATGGTTTATAAATAAAAATAAACTTATCAGGAATATACTATTCACAATAACAATATATCGATGAGAAATTGTGTTTTTCCGAATATTCTGAAATCATTATCTTTATTGTATTTTATTAAGATTTAATTTTGTTAAATATCGTTTTATATTTATTAAGTATTGATTTAACTTTGAAATATGAATGCTGATATTTTAGTATTGAACGTACTTTTAAGTGTTATTTTATAGCTGGCAGCTTACTAAGCACGATGTGAACACATGCTGCTGCAACATTCCATCCACATGTCATGCAAATAATTTCCTCCTTTCACTCGTGCATTCGGTTTGATGTTGAAAACTCTCAGCAATCTCAATGATTTTCCAAGAATCGTCTCCTTTTTTCTCACATAAATTTATGGTGTACGCCAGAAGACAATGCATGACCGATCGACTGGTAACAGTTGTACACTGCCTAAAGAATGCGGCGTTTTAAAAGGATGAACTTTTAATGAATTTCCATTTTGGAAAATGCACGGAAATTGTTCTTATGTTATCAGAACACGAAGAACACTTGCTACTCCTTCTTTTTCGATAACCATGAATTTGAAAATAATTCTATTGTTTGATTCCTTTTCATTTATTAATACTTCTAACATGAATAGAATGTCCTATGATAACAAGAACTAATAAACTAGCTGATAAAATAATTATTATATTATAAATAATTATCTTCATTACATCAATCATTTTTTTATATTTTTACCAACCAAAATTGTCTGTGCTATATCAATTATGAACTAAACAATATTTTTTTTTATAAATATGTAAGATTCTTTCTGAGAACGTGATTCCATTCTGTACAAAAGATAAACATATTTAAAATAAAAAAAAATACATTAAATAATGTATATAAATCAGGTCCTTTACATGTAATTTACATACATCCTTTAAATCTATTTGCATGTGATGAACAAACACAAAAAAACACTTATGGGTTGAGAAATGTAGGCAATCTTATAAAAATATATAAATGAAATACGTTGTGGTGTCGGGACAAGTCATAAACACCTATTAAATGATTTAAAAAAAACTGTTATGTACTTTTAATTTTCTAATATCCCCTTCAAATAAATATAATGTACTATTAACTGGAACATTGTCCGATAAAATCCTATTAAGTTCGTCTCGAACGAAATTTAATGTGAATTTCATAATAATAACTACCAAAACATGTTTTATAAATTCATTTTTGCGCTTCCGTGTTTAGTGCCTTCGCATCTAACCGGGTGAAAATATCATAATTTTAAATGGCTTTGGAGCTGTGAAAGCTTCTGTGTTCAGGGAGTTGCTGATTTTTTTGATTTTGTTTCTTTCTCACTCACTTTCGGTTATTACATCTAGGTAGGTTTTTGATTTAACTATAGAATTTTAGAATTGTTGGATGCTTTTTACGGTTGTTTTCTTAGAGACGTATTTAAAGACGAAAGACAATTCCTCATTATCTGTTTAATAATCATATAAAGTCAGTATTGTTATCAGAGCTTTTTTTATAAATACAGAACTTTCCTTTCCTCCCCACGTTTTGAGTTTAGTTCCCTAAGATTTACCACCCCTATTTCCGTTCCACTGATAAGTTAGGGTGAGTCATGGTGTTGAATGGAAATCTATACGTATCTATTGTATGAATGCCGGTATGAATGGAATTTCACATAGGTATAAGTCAATTCTTAAAACCCAATTAATAATGCTGAATAAGCAGATTGTAAATTTTCTAATAAAGATCTTCTAAGAAAATGTGAATCGTTTTTGGATACTTCATAAGAAAAATAGCGTTACTGTGAGGGAAGGTTCTAAAAACGTTGGACTATTATCGTTTATTCTATAAATGTATCTTTTTTTTTAAATAAACCGTTGGGTCATGGTATTGTTTCAGTAATCTTGTTGTATAGGTTTCACTCAAAGCGAGTAAAAAAAATCATTGATCACCAAAATAGTTCTGGTATACAGAAAATTACAGCCTGGCATTGTTTTCAATAGATTGCATTTTTTATAAAATGTATTTTTGTAAAATCGTATTTGCACTTCTCAAAAATGAAATAATTTCATTGATATGCACCTATTTTATTTTCCCACACAATTAGAATTTTCCTGCGGGGCTACGAATACGATTTTATTGACATTATGTGATTACTTAAATTCCAAAAAAAATATCAATAATATAAAAAATATAAGTCGAAATATTTGACTCGCGGGAAAACATTAAATTCCTTGTTCCCACGGCATGTGCCGCGACAAGCTTTGACGTTTTCCTGGTTAATATATCCGGGCTTGGTTTGGCAAATCACAAGTGGCTCCCACACACACAAACACGCCATTTCCAGTAGTACCTTTTCTAGTTTCATTTGTTTTCTTGTTCCAAATGAATGAAGTCTATGAATCGGACAATGACGAGGGAAAAGCAAGAGCCGCAGCTGCTTATGTACTGTCGAGTAGTGAGTGTTTGAAGAAACCCAAAAGGCATTGATGGATGGTCTCATTAAATAAAAGTCAGAGAAGGTAATTAAAAAATCCCCAAGTATAATACCGCAAGTAATAAAATAAATGTTAAACGTATATACAAACTGCAGGCAGCTAACTCAGATTTATGATAGGTTCTATCTCATACAAATCAATAAATTTCATTATTTCACTCCATTATGAACTTGTTAAAAATTACTTTTAATGATTGTTTTACTCCAAAATCAAACTGGGCATGAGCATGTGTGCATTAGCCGTACTGGCAACTGCTGGATACAAAAGCCTATAATGGCCAAAGCATTTACCGACAGTTCACTGGATAATACGCCCCCGAATCACCTCGAGCAATAACGAGTCATTGAGGCCGAGGTATGATGAATTTCAGAGTAGGCTCGCCAAAACACACGCCTTGGGAACGCGCTGAAGGGTTTCTGCTTGTTAAAAGCAACTACGAACTTAACCATATAAATAAAACAATTTATATGTATTTGAACTTCACAGTGAGCTACTTAGGAAAATCTCTTAGCACGACAACAAAGATACTTAACGAACTGTGATTGCATGGTAACAGTGCACTCATTGAGGTAAATAAGACTACAAAAATAGAAGTCAGAGCCATACTGACTGCATCATCACGCTGAGTCACACTTTAATGGTGCTGAGTGAGCATTAGAATAATTTCTTCAGCTAATTGGAGATGAGCTTCACCTATTGCAGATAATGGATGTAAAGCGAGATGGTCTTTTAAATGGATGAATTGTCGGAGTATTGTACGATATTACAAACCAATGCGAAAAATGACACAGCTCTACCTCCGATCCGGGAGTGAATTCCATATTCCTGGTATTGTGATGGTAGTGTTTATGTGATGTACAAAAAAAAAATATGGGAAGTTTCTAATTAATATGCAAGTACATATTCCAAAATCTCTCAGTTTTAATATTTTAACTTTCTAAATTTATTTAAGTGAAAATAAAAACGATTTGATACTGGTTGATTCAAGCCTAGCTTAATTATCCCTTTTTATCAAAGATTTTTTTATTTCGGTTTTCAGCTGACTTAAATTTCTTGCATCAATTACAAAGGTGCCTGCTAGCAGAAAGCTGCATATGAATTGTTATAGGTTCCTTATTCAGTTTTGTCACTACTGCTTTTTCAATGCAAGCTTTTCATCTTGTGCACAAAAAAAAAAAAAATAATGTACCTGACAGTCATTTTCAATCCAGCAAACTAAAAAAAAAGTTTAACAGAAAAATCCAAATTTTATAGTTATTTTTTGTAGATCTTTTTTATTTTATAAATTTCATTTAGAAAATAAAAGCCGTTGAAGTAGAACAAGCGTCACCTAAGTAAAGGAAGAATGATGAAATTTTATCCACGTAGATTATGCATAAAAAAAAGGAGTTGTTATTTTCAGCAAAAATAGTTCATAACAAATTAAAATGATTAAAAAAAAAATGTAATTACTCACTAATAATATTAAAGTAACAATTGAAAACTATAAAATCGGTCCATATTAAATACGGGATTTTTATTGGTGGCTCCCAAAAATTTATTGTTTGAAAGGTCAACGAATATCTACTTGGATTACTGTCTCCATAAGACTATTAAAATTAACCGTGGGAAAAATAATGACTGCAAACCTTCAATAGGTTCAGAGCTGTGAGTTTCGAAAATTACAAAATCGGAAGTAAGGGGTACAATCAAATTTATTGTAAGCAATATTTTTTTGCAGAAACGCCTAAATATTTTAACTATTGTTACGAAAATTCATTGAAACTGCCACTTACATAATTTTCACAACTTTATCTCGACCAGTGTTTTTTAGAGGCAAATTTTTCACCGTAGTTCATTTGATGCTGAAAATAAAAATGGCCCTGCGAAAGATAGTGAAAGAGCATCAATAAATTAATTAGCAGTAAAAAAAGCATCTTAACGTACTTATTATTGATATATTATATGTGTTTGAGTGAATTATAATTACTAAAAGGCATTAAAACCTGTATTTGCAATTTAATTGAACTCCAGTTTTTATACGGAAGTATTACTTGATGGCCCCTGACAAATGAAATATCGTGACGAATGATGAAGGACCAGTTATTAATCAACAATTTAGAATAAACAAATGAATAATTTCGATTCATAATGAGTAGGGTATTGATTTAAAAGTATAAACGTCTTGATAAATGTTATGTATTAATTTTTTTGGCTTCAGTGGACTATTATAACATATTTAAAATTCATCTTTATTTGGAATTTTCGTAACTACACATTAATAAAGAAGAAGTATTTTTTACCCGTGCGAGATGTAAATAATGTAATAGTTCACAGTCAATGTAAATACAGGTAGAAAGGGGAACAATTCTAGGGAAGGAAATTAGTGGAAGCTATGATAGATAGGTTGTAGGGTCATTTCAATTGCATGTTTGTTGTAAAGGTTGTTTTGTTTTTAATTACGGGAACAGGGTATTATATAGAGCTATAGAACAATAAGTAATGGGTTAATCAGATTTTTAATATTATCGTAAAACTGTATTTGTTGTCGGGATATATATCATCAGCTGATTACTACAAAAAACATTAAAAGTGTAGATAAAATTGACTTCACAGCCGCAAACGAACCTGTTCTTGGAGAAAATGGGTATTTCGAAGCAATAATGGGGATAATTTTACTTGAGGGTCCCTTATGTTTCGTCAATTTCATTGCAATCTTCTATGCAGTTAGCACTGCTCAGTTGATTACTCTAGCAAATAAACTATTAAATTACTAGTGAAATAATCGAATTGAGAATCGATTCTATCCGAATAGGACCGACACGAGTATTAACTCTGATAAGGAATTTGCAGAATGCCGTAACGTTTACTTAATTGCAAGGCTGCAACCACCGAAGGTTGGCCCATTCTACACTTTCCTCATATTGGATACTGGAGGGTTCGATGCGGTTTCCTCAGTGATTTATTATCCTGCAAGAAAGGTTATGTCTTAGCCACGATGAAAGGATGTGAGGGGTGGTACATAGAAGGTCTCATGAAGGCAATCGAACCAATAGTTGGTAATATTGCCTCAGTAACCAATATTTCACAAAAGGCGAACGATCAAGTTAAGGGTCATTTAAAAGAATGCATATAATTATGAAAAACAAGTTAGACAGTGTAAGGCCGATTCACGCTAGCGGTCAAGTCAGTTCAACTCATGTCAGCCAGGGAATATATCAAAATCACTACACACGCAACAAATGAGAACATTCTCACAGCACAGTTAAGTCAGGGGCAGCTCACAATTCACGACCAATCAACAACAGCTAAGCCATCATGACATCTAGGGCGAACGTTCGGCAGTCAAAATAAATCAACAGGTTGACAAACGTATCATGGAGCTTGTTCAGGATTTCAGTGAATGGTGTGATTTTACACATAAAAAAATATTACGATTCAGAAAACAAAGTTACGTTTAGAGATCTCAAAAAATCTCCAAAATGTTTGGCAAATACTTTATTACCTTATAGACGGTCTTTTTGATATTCACCCGACTTATCCAAAATCAACGCGATTCAATTAAAGTTAGCGTCGAGAACGCCATTGTTCATTTACGAGTGAAATGGCTTCTTCTACGGCTTGAGCTGACTTTGCCGTGAATGTGAATCTGTGACAGTGAGCTGATTTGACCAGAACGTACCATAATCTCTAGTGTGAATCGGCCTTTAACATAGTCGTGATGACCGTTTTTTGCTTAGACTTAGACATGACTAGAAGATCATGTGCAACCGATAATTGGCAACAATCCAAAGAAAGACCTGTGAAAGATATATTTCTTTAATTATCTTTAAATTCATATTCATACCTTGTTGTATACAGGATCCGTAACCTCTCTGCAAAAATGAATGTACATAGGTATAAAAGAATTCTTACATCACAATTAATAATGCTGTATAAGCAGACAAATCTTTTAATAAAATGATTGTTTGATACTTCATAAGAAATATAGTCTTACTGTGTTGGGGTAGGTTATAAAAACTTTGTACTATTTTGTTTATTCTATAAATGTGTATGTTTAAAGCTTTTTCTAAATTTTATAACTTTTTTTTTTTTCACCCTTCCTGAGGCTGGGCCTCAAACGGGCTTGCCCCACAAGCCCGTGAAGCGGGCTCGAGGGGTTACGTAGCCTGTGGTGCGTGTATTCCGGTGCAATGGGATTGTTGCACCGGTCAGCGCACCTTCGGTTATTCTGTTTTTGTTCCATTTATTTCTCAAATCAAAATAAAATAATAAAGCAACAAACCAAACAAACAAAACAAAAAAAACAACAAAAAAAACATGATAAAACCAAAACAAAGAGAAAAGAAACAAGTATTTTTTTTTTTTTTTAAATATCCTTATAGCTAGTCACCTAATTCTATATTATTACTATTTACATTTTTAGATCCGTTTTCTACTTAACCTATACTTAAAGCTGTATATACATGTGCATCCTCTATACCTACAGCTAAGCTTATATCTAAGTATCTTCTGCTAAGCCCTACCTTAAATCTATATTTACAGTGAGCTCTCCAGGAAACGGCGTTACAACGATGGCTTCGGGTGAGCCTTCCCGAAGACACGGCCGCTCACCCCGCGCCAACCTCCTGGATATACTAAAGTGCCGGGAGCCTTGAACCCTTTTCCACTCCCCGACGAATCTTCAGAACGCGGTGTATCTCGTTTCATCGTTCACCAGCGACGGCAGGTCGGACTCGTCCAGACTATACTCCCCTATCGTGTGGAGCAGCCGTGCTCTGGCCGGTTCCAATGCATAACAAGAGAGCATGAAGTGCTCCGCAGTGTCATCCTCTCCGCAGTGAGGGCAGGACCTGATTTCTGCCTTCTTGTATTCGTACAGCCTGGCATGAAATCCGCCGTGTCCTGTTAGCACTTGTGACACCCAGTAATCCGGGGAGACCCAACTTGCCCTCAACCTGTCCTGGACTGAGGGGAAGTACTTCCTTAGGGTGCTCCCCTTGGTCGTACCAGTCCACCTGGCACCCCAGGCCTCAATCGTCCATTCCGCTATGAGGGCCTTCCACCTCCCGGGCTCCTCCTCAATTCTTCTCCGTAGGGGAGGTGGAAGATCTTCAATATGCCCTCTCTTCATCTTCGACCTGAGGCGCTGCTCCAGGAGGACCAGATCTACTGGTGCCGCCGCTGCCAATACCTCCACCGCGTCCTGAGACACCGTCCTATAGGACCTCGTGACCCTTACCAAAGCCGCTCTCTGTATTCTCTTCAGGGCGTGCGTCTGGCCCTTGTTTAGGTGCGCCGACCATGACTGCGAAGCGTACCTAATAATTCCCACAATGACTGCTTGGTAGAGGGTTCTTGAGACTGGGAACCTGACCCCCCACATCGCCCCCCCCCTATCCTCGCAAAGGCGTTGGTCACTGCAACAACCCTGTCTCCCAGGTATTCGATGTGGGGAGCAAGGCTTAATCTTTTCCCCAGTCTCACCCCCAGGTACGTCACTTCCGTGCCCACCCTAACTCTTCTTCTTTCTATTTCCAACCACCTAGGGTGAGCACGGTCCATCTTGCCCCGTATCAATGTCGCAGTTGTTTTCTCCGCAGCCATGGGCATCTTCATTCCGGCGCACCACTCCTTGACCAAAGTGGCACAGGCGCACGCTCTTCTTACAACCTCGGCTCGTGAATTCCCCACGATGGTCGCTGCAATGCCACCGCGGGGAATTCACGCTCTTCCAGGGTCACGAGGACCTTGTTAAAAACTAGTTTTCAAAGGGCAGGGCCCAGGACTGAGCCTTGGGGACACCCTCGCTCCACCGGTGCTTCGACGTCATAGGACACTCCTCTGATGACTGCCCTACGTCCACTAAGGTAGCTGCCCACGAGTTCATACAGATTACTCGGGGCTTCCAGCTCCTGTAATTCCCTTATGACGTAGGGCCACCACACCCTGTCAAAAGCAGAGGAGATGTCAAATGTGACCAGCAGCGCGTACTTGGAGCGAGTCGCCATGTCGTCCCTGTTCTTGTCCTAGGCATCAGCTGTGCTCCTGCCCTTGCAGGAGCCGTACTGTCTTGGGTGGTCCGCCTTCTCGAATGTCTGCCGCAACGCCGTGTGCATGAATCTCTCCAGGACTTTACTCAGGACTGGGAGGAGGCTGATGGGCCTGTAGCGCTTGGTAGCTGTCAGGTCCCGGTCGGCTTCCTTCGGAATGAGTCTGAGCTCCGCTCTCTTCCATTGTACATTTATAACCACCTCTATTTCCGTTCCATTGTTAATTTAGCGTTTGGATGTTTGGGTCATGATGTTGGTTTAGTAATCTTGTAGCATTGGTTTCCCAATGAAGTTCACAAAGTTTTGTGCCCACCCTGGAAGCGAGAAAAAAAAATTAATCAATGATCGCCAAAATAATTCTGGTATACAGATAATTACTGTATCGCATTGTTTTCAGTAGATTACATGAGAAGTAAATGTTTGTAAAATGACTTCTGCACCTCTCAGAAATGAAACAATTTGACAACACTACAATCGTATGACAGTTAGTTCTGGCCTTGTTCAAGTAAAGTAAAATTACTATTTTTAACTTTGGTTTATTATTAACTAATTTCATCATTGTTAACTTTTTTGTATTATTAACACTTATATGACAAAGCTCATAAGCACTGAGATTGTATCGATAGAAGGTCCAGACATGGGGCTGGCACGTTATTCTTGGCCTTTGGAGCCGAAACCTTGACCTTTCCAACCCACGCTTCACTTACAGCCGTTACTTATCGTCTTCTACATATATTCTTTATATCCCTTTTACTTAACTTCTTTATGGTTTACATTAAAAACTAAGACGCCCTCCGAAGATAAGGTAAAAACCACTCTACTGATTTTTTTTTTTCTTTCTCAGGAATTTAGATGGTGTAAGACTAATTATAGAGGCACTGGAATAGACCACATTGTTTTTGGTTCAACATTTTAAGCCAGACTATAGTTAAGACCGGTTCTTCCTAGACAACTTCCAATCTTCATCTTTCAAACTCCCGGTTATTACCAATTTCAATTTTTACACGTACACCTCTCTTGGGTATACTAAAAGTCTTTAAAAAGGCAAAACTTTTGTGTTGAACATGAATGATAGATGAAAATTAAAAAATATACAATTATGATATTTAAAAAACAATCAACTCAAATAAATGTTACAATCTATAACAAGTTGAAACACCTGGGGGGGGGGGGGTAAGCCAAATTTCTTAAAAACGACTTATTTTGTTTCATTATCTAAGAAATTTAATTGTTCTTTTTTGAAATATTCATGTATATATTACATATATACGAAATAAAGTATGTCGATTATAAGGTAAACCGTATTGAAAAATGTACACCCTTGCTCAAATGGGAAAATTTGAGCTTGTTTATTATTTCTATGCAGTAATTATTTTTCTATAGAGTAGAAATCTCGTTTAACGCCTTCTAAACACGTATTCCCACATAATTTATGTTGTTAACAAAAGTACTTAGGAATTAACTTATATTGAACAGACACATATGTGGGTAGTTGAGAAATCTCAGGGACAGCAACTCCCTCTGGAGCCCAGTTATCTTCTGCTTATTCAAGCATTATTTCTCAAGATTTGTTTTTTGTAGGTGTAAAAAATGATCCTTGCTCACTTTTAGTAAGCACAGTAATCTTTTTACAGTTATTCAAAACAAGTTCATATTATTGTTATTTAAAGCCTGAGTCATGGCAATAGAATCAATTCAGTTAATTTAAACGAGATATTTTAAGACTAACCGGTTTCTGCAACTGTTCGTATCAAGCTGGCGGCAATCTAATTCGATCACGATCAGCACCACCGACGTAACAACTTCTCGTATCAAATATTACAATCTCGCCCCTGAAGCCGGTCCCGACCTTTCGTTTTCGTGATGAGAATAATTTAGTAAAAGTATAGTTTATACTCTGTGAAAGTGAAAACAGCGCCGTTTGCCGACAGATCTATCCATTATTCAACCCGTTATTAACGTGCCCTTGCTAACTTGATGGCTGTCGGAACGTAAACTTCGTGGGATAGGTGTAGTCGAAACCAAGTTACGTTTTAACTATATCAGGCATAAGAAAGTAATCCTAACCTTACTAGCTGATCAGCCAAAGGTTCACCACACCTGTTCAAGGAGTGGAGGACATTCTTTTACGGCTAGGGTTGAAATGCTGGAATTTATCCCGTGAACCCGCTTCCTCATTAATGCTCAACTTGTTTCTTGAGGCATCTCTGAAAATTTGGTTTTTTTTGGATATCAACAAGAAATCAACCCCCTTCTGAGTAATGTTGGATTTATATGGATAAGAAAATGGTATTTATACATTAATCATTTACTGCATCTACCTGCCCTAGTAGTGGCCATTAAATACACAAGTACAATGTTTAGAATCCACTATTTACAAGGAATAGATGTTTTGTGTGTCTATTATAAACATAAGTGTATTTGCAATAGAGGTTTCGATGTCTGGTGATGCTTCGTGTTGGTATGATTTGTGTTTTGTTCTTGGGTTAGAGTATTAATTGCATTGTGGCATAATGTGTTTTACATGTGTCGGAATGAGGTGGTTCCAGATTTCTCTTCAGGACCCGGAGTCTTGCTGAGGAGATCTCCAATCCTTTTAATTCTGTATAGTCATCCCCCCTCAGATTTCTTCACTTGATAATGCACAATACATGCACATATTGCTTCAATAGCCGCTTTTCCAGTCTTCCTACCGTCGCTATTTTAATGAATTTAGTTTCTGCCTGCTTTGGTCCAGGCAACCAAAACCAAAATATGACGATTAGAAAAAAAATATTAGTTCTAAATTTAGTATAGTTGTTGAAGGAGTATCCTGTGCAGTTTGCGAGGGTGGGATAGTTTACAGGTCAATTTTTACGGCTTGTCTCAAATATCTCTGAAACTAGTGATTGTAGCAAAAAGGGCTATTTACAAAATTAAAGTTGTCAATAAAAATAGTCTTATTTAATTTTTCCGAGTCAATGGTTTAGGAGATAGCAACCATTAAGAAACATTTTGTTGCACATTTTTTGTTAATATAGAGCAAAGCAAAACTAGTAACTTTTGGTGATTTTTTGAAAAGTGAAAAACGTAACATAGAAGCACATTAACTGCTATATGTACATAAGCTTGAATTAGTTTTTTAGTATACACATAGTACCCTACCCCTTAGGTACCCTTAGGTCTTAGACCTTCGATGGTTCCCCCTCCTGGCTAATTTCCTCTGAGGAAAAACTTTCGAAGGCTTCTATCAGAATGAGGTTAGCGGGAAAAACAGTTGTGTGCTTTCGTGTAGTTGGCCAAAAAATCTTAACCATCAAGATATCAGGAAGAAAGAAAAGAGCGGTTGTGAATCCTACGGACCACTGCTGCTGTAATAACAAACGAGGCCTGATCGCAGGCATACGAAAATAACAAAACCAGAGACCCTCAGCGTGTTTTTGGAGACTGCTTTAAATAAGGGAACAGGATAAATTGAAGAGGTAAATTGCATCAACTGGATATGCTTTAACCACTGCAATTAGACCTCGATCATTTATGTCCACTATCCTGCATAATTTTGCTCTACTTATTCACAGAAAGTTCCGGTCTAGAAATTTACTGAATGTACAGGTTGGTTTGGGATTCAGTGCTTCATATTATGATGCAAAACAACTTGTGTTATCAATTGTGTACCATCCTGAGCAACCTCCAGGAAAATTTTTCCAAAATACGTTTGACAATGAAGACTTTAATGTTTCCAATTTTGATGGCTTTGATAATATGACAAGCACCAAATGCAGTACTCCTCATCGAGAATGATCTTCCCTCAGTGGGAGATGTTAGCAAATTGAAATAAGCTCCCTCTGTCAAAGAAATTGGCAAACTAGGGGTTGTTGAACTGGAACCATATGAGAACAACACTATCGGATCTGATATATTTACACCAAGTCTACCGCATGTATTATGGATGTGTGGTAAATGGCTCTCATCACAGAGCATATATAAGACCCTTCGGCCGATGCCATTTCAGATTTGGCTCCGTCAGTGGATGGTCTAACATTGCTCTGCCAAGTGTGACATTATTCTGAGGCCTCGAGGAAGACCTCCTTCGACCCCTTGCTTTTAATGATTGCCTAAGATATTTTTTTAAGGTACTTTCCTGTATTAGGCATCATCATTTCGCATGGTTTAACCACCTCAACTCGGAGTTTACATATTAGTAATATTAAAGGTTACTCAATGTAGTTTTGGGTTCTTTATACAGGAAAAAACAATTTATATTTTGACATTTATAGATCGTAGAACAAATCATGGAGTGAGAGTATTATTATCAAATAGATCACAGATAAAAGACAACAATGATGATGAGAATCTCATCTCCGATGGATGACGAAGGCTTTTGCTACTTAAAGCTCTTCTTCCATACAAGGAATTGTAATTACAGAGAAATCTTGTAAGTCGATGTATCCATGATGACATACCCTTAGTTTTGGAATCGTTGCTACTATTTAAACGAAGCCTACCTATGCTTACTTTCATTCATTTTGAGTGGGAAATACTCACGTTTCACCGATTTCCTTGTAATGAAATCGCGAAAATGGAGTTGTGGTGGAGAAGAGTTGAAGACGGAACGCGTCGATTATAAGATCCCATCACACTTGAGAACATCTAAAGCGAATAAGAAACTGGATTGAAAGAAACTGGTCGAAGTGGTCTGGGCATAATTGCGGGGTCCGGTCCGGAGGACCAGCCTTCGTGCTCATCTCTGACCACCGATCGTGCTTGACCTATCCATACCCAAGCCCATTTGCAAGAACAGATCAAGGGAGGAGACAACTACCCATGCTGGCCGGTGTTCTTCCCTCCACGAATATTCAGGTGCCTAGCCCTCTCACACCCAGGCCAAACAATGGTCCGACCCATTAATATTCATGGGGTGGAGGCTGGATTTGTTAAATTTCCTCCCTGTTATTCTAAAATACCGAAGTGTTTCGGGCCACAGATAGGGCTCCGAGTTGAAGAATGAATCGTGGAAACAGCATGGGAAAATACGGGCTGTTACTTTCTCATTAACAGTATTCATCATTGATTTCATGCAATTATAAATACATCGAGTAAATTATAGCTTGTAATAAGAAACAGTGAGAGATATAGGAGTTATAATTTTTTAGTCATAAAGTGACAATTACTTATATAATGACATTTAAAAGAAAAAAATCAACTCCCCAATTTTTCCAAACTCACTTTATCGATTCGAACCTTATGTTTCGTTCATGTACGTCTTTCTGTGTTCATGTCCAGTGACACTCAAGTCAAGATGATTCGACATGGAAAAAAAAAATGGTAAACTTTCTGCCTTGACGGTAGTGAAATAATTGATCATGGGTAATTATTACTATTATTATGTATTTAATGGCCACTAATGACTACCTTCTTGGTAGATTAAGTAAATGATTAATGTATAAATACCATTTTCTTCTCCATGTAAATCCAACATTACTCAGAAGGGGGATAATTTCTTGTTGATATCCAAAAAAAAAAACAAATTTTCAGAGATCCGTCAAGAAACAAGTTTAGCATTGACGAGGAAGTGGGTTCACGAGATGAACTCCAGCATTTCAACCCTGGCTGTAAAAGAGTGTCCTTCACTGCTATATGATTATATGATTATTACTATTTCACTTTTACTGAATCTTGTTTATTACAGTTTAAACGTAAATAATCATCTTCAAAGCAGCATTGAGTCTACTGAAGCATTGCTTTGATACTTGTATTTTATTGTTGAATATGGTTTCAACTTTATGGTCTATATTTTCTTACGGGCAGTTTCAAATGTTTTTTGAAACTGTAACAGAGTGTGTTAAATTACAAATAGTACTCTGTGTCAAGAAAAACACTTTAAATCGCTCCACAAATTTTGTTTGGTCTCTGTTTGACCAGGAAACATGACAGTAATAAATTCTACTTGATATTAACCCCTTGTTACAAAGTGGGGGGCAGGAAACCCAACTTGTATAAATACATTAACAGATAAATAAGGGATGAACAATATTTTGGTAGGCACCCATGTCTTATTAAAAGAGCTGCAATTGATAGCGTATTCGTTACTTGTATAGAAATGTGAACTCCGACACTTTATCAGAATTTTATAGCAATCAATCAAGCCAAGTCACAAGCTCTGAAAGTAATCAGTGTAATTGATAACGACATCACTAGACCTAAATTGGCATTCATAGCCGATTTCGTAATTTCATTTAAGGTGAAAAATGCAAACGGCACCTTTACAGAATGCCATTAATCCCTTCTATTGCAGATCCTATGGCCAAAGCTAGGTAATGACACCTCTGTCGCAAGATATCTTGTCGAGTTAATGGAATTGTTATTTCCTAGAAAACCTCATGGCTCTTACCTTCACTGCAGCATCGTCGATTAGAATTCTTCTTTGGGAATAGAAAGTGGTGCGAGATGCTTCCGTGTCAATGATTTGTATATGGCGCTAAATGTAACGCATTTTAATAATTGTCACTCAGATGAGCGGAGCTTTGACACGGGATCAGCTCAATCCCCCGCTAGCCGAGCTATCACTCCACGAACACACTTTCCTTGTCAATATGTTAGTGTCAATTTGTTAGCGCTTAACCTCTTGTAACCTTGCAAGATCTATCACCAACGTTGGGTGGAGTATGCGCCATGCAATTCAGGGCTTGAGGGCTCTCCCGTCCTGTAAAAAAAATATTTGTTTGGCTAAACGTTATTACAAGTACTAATAATTCGTATTAACACGTTTTAGAAGTTCATAGCCGTCCCTTTTGAGAAATTATAAAATAAATTCGTTAAACATCACGAGAGACCTTGATTATTTTTCAAATTTTGTAATATAATTATAAGGAAAAGTTCAAACGTGAAAAAGATGTTAAACAGAAATGAGTAAGTTATGGTATGTAACACTGTTTTAATAACATTAACCAAAGAAAAAAGATAGTTTTGCTTTTTTCTCATGACCTTCCGACTGTGTTCATTTACCGGAGACACGCCGAGTGTTTTCGATTAGTTGCAGGACCATACCAACCTGTTATTTAACATGACTCCGCCACTCTTCCCGCATCGATGGTAACAGACTGTTCATAAATTTAGTTAGTTTTAAGTCTACAACCTTTCTATGAATGAGCCCCTTCACCTTCAAATTAAAAAAAAAAAAATAGTTATATAAGAATTTATTGAATCAATTAGTCAGTTTTTAACTTCATATACTGTATAAAATGTAGCATAGCTACAGAAGATACAAGAACCACCCGGTCCAATTTTAGTTTATTTAGTTCATAAGAGATTTTAAATATTGTAATTCTAAAATTGAAAAAGTGATAATGAAAAAAAAAATACACTCAAATAACCTTCGTAATATTTAAAATAATGGATCGGGGGCCCTAGCGAGTCATATAGAAAATTTTCAGTGGATAATAATAAATAATTTTAATCTTCGATACACAATTGCGCACTCTTGAGACTGCCCTGCGTTGAGACAGGACAAGAGCTGTTACATTTGGCCAAACTACAAAACAGAACGTGACGCCCACCCTAAGATTACATAAAAAAAAAAAAAAGAAATCAATCGGGAAAATAATTGTGATCGGTAAGAATGATAACAGGAAGTATTGTCGACCGATCGTGATGTCTCGGAGTTTGTTCTAGTTCTTCAAGAGTATGCGGGTTGTATACAGACCCCTTTTCATTACTTGTACTACATTATATGTTCATCACACAAAGAAAAGGGAATTTTGAGAGGCTAACAGTCTCATGAAAAACCTACAGTGAAAATAATTCATAAATATCCCTTTTCTAACTATTTTTCAAATAAAATAATTTCAAAATGAAACGTCTAAACATGAATGAGGTAATAATTGTCCCCTGAGTCACTGCAGTAAGGAGCGGTCTAAAAATACCCGTTACACCTTCGCTTTAGAAAGGGTTGGCATTTTTATGTAAATCAGGCTTCAGCTGTAGACTATCCTCTAAGAACAAGATTGCTGTGTAGCTTATCCATACAACTTGGGGCTGATCGGTTCCACGGCTAAACCAAACTGTATGCTGTACCGGTGAAAAATAGACAATAAGGCATTTCAACAACACAGAAACACGACAAAACCCGTTTCTTACAGTTAGTGAAAAACGATTTTTTCAAAAAAGGTTTTAGTCTGTTCAAACTGTAAAATAATTTTTTTTTTACATCACCAGTCGACGTTTCGCCTGCTTGACCATCCTCAAAAATCAAACATGTTACTTGTAAAACAACATCTAAATATTTAATTGTAATTTTATCAATAAAATAATAAAATTGGGAACAATCCAAATAATAAAACAACAGACCCATTAATAATATAATCTTTAGTGATCTTTGAAACACTCTCCCTCAAGTAACATCTCTGAAATGATGAATGAAAATTTAAAAAGGTAACTTCTTTAAATAAAATATTACTTTACGAATCCGAGATACAAAAAAAAATTCTATTTTCCATCTATAAACGATAATCAAGCAATACTATGTTGGGGGAAATTATATAGACAAGGGATGAACATTAACCATTTGCCTCTAAGTAGTGAATGATGTTGCTCACTTTTAAGAAATAGACAACAAACCGCTCTTTAAAATAGAAAAAAATATGTAAAAGGGATTCTTGTTGTTTAAATTATCCAAAAAAGATTATAAAAAATATAACTTAACCTGTAAAAATGTTTATAAATGAAAAGAAACTTTTAGAGGCATTGGTTTTGAGTTTGATACTACAGTTAATTTTTTGAAAAAGGAGCCTTGTGTGGAGTGGATGACATTACCCAGCCTCGTAAAATGTACATTATAGCTCATAATGTACAGCGGGTTCCTTACTAGATAAATAAAATATTTCAAAGTTACAGGATAGTGATAATATTAAAAAATAAACTGTTGATTTCGAATAATTGGTCTGTTAATCCAACGTAGTCATTCATTTCGCAAAAACTTCGTTTAACTTCGACATATCTCTGTAATCAATGGTCCAGATGAAGTGCCATAGTACCAAAAAAATCTTAATCATAGGATGTTTTTTTTTAATTTTTAATTTAACTTGTATTTAAAGTAAGAGATGCAAGAAGTACAAAAGATCGGTCATGAAAGTCACCTTTTTTTCGGAATCAGATTATATATTTTTTTTTCAATACCACATTTTTTTACATCGATTTGTAACTAAATCGTATTTTTTGAAATACCTATAAACGAATTCTAAACCGTAAAAAGTCGGAGGAACAATATCAAGATATGTACCAGTTAGAACTTTTAGCTTAGCGTCACTTTCTTAAGATCATATTGAATGAAAGATATTGAATAAACAACACTTCTAATTTTTAATCATAAATACTTCATCGTATTTTTTATACCACTCGTTTACAGAAAATTAATGTTTAAATGAATATAAACAATTTTAAAAGACTAAAATATTGCCCAATATAAAAACAATTGAATTCGGCTTAAACGACATTAAAAACGAGAATTGTTGGCTCCTAACAATTTATTTGTTAGCATATCATATAATTTATTTTAGAGTCACAGTATCTAATTGTAGGATGTACTGGATAGTCTCTAATTTGTCCTTAACCGCGACGGTAATTCCGAATTTTAAATCTTGAATAATTTCTGGGCTGATTAAAGAATGCTTCAAAAACTGACCCGTATTTTTTTCATACTTCCCTGAGTGTTGTGAGATAGGGCTCTAAAATATCTCATCCATTGGTCCATTATTACATGATCGTAGATCATACGGGAGATGTTTGAAACTGCAGCTTCTCCTTTTAGGTTAGAGAGTAAGGTATTTGAGTTTATTCTGGCCACCTGAATTTGAATAAACTGTTTTAAAACTTACTTTTGACTCACCCTACTTCTGATTTGCGACTATGCACTCGATTATCATATCCAAGACAGGATTGCATTCAAGGATTAATAGCTGCTTACAAAAAAGTTGATTCTTTCAAAAATCAAGAGTGGGCAAGAGAAAAACACTTAACTTTACAGCTTCGCCTACACGCCCTCGGAGTCGTATTGCCTGTTTAGGACTTGTATTCAGATAAATAATCGGACTCAAAACTGCTTTTAAAGTGCAAACCTTATCCCCATGCCTTATAGATAACGGGGGGGGGGGGCGTGGATATAAAAACCTTAAATTTAGCCTTTCCCAAACCATCGATTCTCATAACCCTGGTTATGTGTACAATATTTTACAGTTAAAATCCTCAGTCTACACCCGGAACACAAGATCCCATAACACTCTTGCCCACAAAACTGTAGCATATTTATTCCACTACTCTCTGGAAATCTTTCCCTCCTTATATCCACAGTGCGTCATCGTTAAATCATTCAAAACCCTCCTATTCCTCAAACGCCCCTTTACCTCTAAGGCACTTGCTAGTTCGGGAAGGATTTATTCATTATATTATACTTATAAACTTTTATTCTTCGCTATGTATTTTTATTACATCATTGTTTATTACATATGTCCAGATGTTCACTGGCATCTTCCTTGGTTTTTTAATTTGTTTCTTCTGTAATATTCTAAATTGTATTTTATTAAATTAATATGGTAATAAATTCTATTTTCAGTTTCAATTTTTTTTTTCTTCTTCATATCCCCTTGATATTATAAATTATGGAAATCAGTATAGATTCTACATAAAGGAATCTATTTATACTATTTATACGTCCTGTAGCTTGGCTATACTTTATACAAGTTTTAATAATTTTACATTGCAATTTGTAATTGTTACAAAAGTATAAAGTACATTATACATTCATTGTATATACATACTTATAACTAACTTACATCTAACAACAAAATCTTAAACTAATTTTCCCCGTCAGTCTGTTGCCATCGATACAGGAAGGGTGGTGAGGCCATAGTGTTAAACACTGGGTTTGTTAGGTGCTTCAACGAGTTAAAAGACTTGACTTTTCTCCGGTGGATGAACTCCCCCACCAGCGGCGACCAAACAACGGGTGAGGTGAAACCTCTCTAGAGAGGTATGTATGTCTGACCATTTAGCAAGTAGCGGTCAGTCAAGTGAGTATATAGTGGTGCACCTTACAGCAGAGCAGGCCGGAGGACACATTTATGTATCATCAGTTTCAGACGAAGGGACAAGTTGTGTGAAGTTAGCAAGTGCGATTGAGTTGAAAAAAAAAACGAAATAAAAGTATGTTTATTTGTATTAAAATGATTTCTCCTACACATTTTAAAACGAGACAGAAGACTACAAAGCCGTATAATGAGAAAACGGGGTACACACCGCGGGTCAGCGAGCACAAAGTGAGGCAAGTACGGGGCTCGTACAGCCCCGGTAACCAGCCCGTGACTGGGAAAGCAGGCAACCCACAATCCGATCCCCTACTTCTGTCTTCCTAATTAAACCATTGCGGCTGCACCAATTGCACGAGCTCTTGCATACACCACTTGCGAAATCAACGAGGGCAGGAACCAAGGAGATCACATCACAAGCCGTTCGCCATCGATTTCGACTATCTAGACTCGTATGAATGGCATTTAGTAATTTGCATTGAAAATCATCTTCAATACTTTCTCAAGGTAGCTGCTAGGAAGATTGCAAATTCACCCCGACAGAACAGTAATTTTAATATCTAAACTAAACGAATCAAATGACGATTGTTTACTATCGATCGGTATTATAATAACAAAGTCAGATCATAATCATATGAAAATTCTTAATAAAATGGAACCGTTACAATAATAAATACAATTGAAGTCCCGTAAATACCGGACAAAATTATACAACCGGATTAATTATTATAAATAGTTTTTTGGTTTTTTTTTTGGTTTTTAGGCGAGCGTTCTACCATTAAACTACCGAACTGTAAATATTGTATGAATGAGAGCATATATCTTAATTACTTATTGCCTTATAAAAGGCAGATTGTAATTATTGCACAATAAAGGAATTAACAAAAAATAGTTTTTTGTAACAAAGGAATTTCACAACTGTGAAGAACAATAAAATAACTATTGCTGGAGCAGATCAGAAAATTAGTTGAGGAAGAGAAGTTTTTTTTTTAACCCTACTACTCCATACCGGTAATGTTATTGCTACAAGTGCTGGTGAGGGAGTTTTAAACAGTTTTTAAACCAAAATAGCTGACTGGAAAGGTGCTACCAGCTACTTGATCTTACCGACGTTTATTAAGTCAGGCAGAACCAACCAGATCAACTCCTCGATAAAAAACAACGACCACGTTTTGATAAATTAACGAATTGAAATTATTAGGTAGAAACTAGTGCTAGCTTTCAAGAACAATTTCAATGGTCACTTATTTAATTGTTAGGGTTTGAAGTACAAGCTCAAACGCGAGCCGTATTAAAGACAGAAGATACAATAATTAGCGTTTTTTTTTTTATTATTTTTTGACTACATTCGAATAAACTACATCAGAATATTGAATAGAAAACTTGAATATCCGACCATTTCCCGTTACTATCGTACAAAATACATACAAAGATTCAGGTAGGTAAAAATCAATTCGTTTTTTTCTTATGAGACAGAAGTAAATCCTCTCTCTCACCAAAAAAAGTATCATCAATGTCCTAAGTAACACTAAGAATGCCAAAAGCGCTATTTCTCCTCGAGTAGGTTTAAGTTATAAGTAAGTTAGTTTTAGGTTCCTCAGTTTGTGAAACCGGAAGGTGAGCCTCAGTCACCTGGTTTTGTTTGCATTGTATAGTTTCTTTTAACCGATATCCGATTTTGATTAGCTTGTCAAGCGTCTTTAAAATGCAGAAATGATCAAATTCATTCTTCTGAGCAATTGAGGTACGTTGTAAGTAGAAGCATCTTAATTTGTTTTTTCTTCTGATTTGCCACTAATAAAAAGACATACCTAACAAAATGATAATAAAACTGATCAAAGATCAAAAATATAATCTTAACTCTCAAAACTGTTTTTCAAGTGAATAATTTAATAAGACTACCTTCAGTCTAAAAGTTAAAATAAAAATTATTCTAAAGGGTTGATAAATTTGTTCATTTTGTTGTTTGGATGGACTAATAAATACTACTTTTTTGACAGTGCAAACACATAAAAAGTATGTTTAAAAAAGTAAAAAGTAAAATATGTCATTGGTATGGACGAATTTATGAATATATTTTGTGACTTGAGTAGAATATAATTACAAAATTAAAAATATTCTTAAGCCACGTTCGAAACTTTTTCGAAGAATTGTGTGACAGTCACATTTGGTTTGATCTTTTTTCGCCCAACTATTTCAAATCCAATTAATAAATGATTTTTTTCCCATATTTTTGATCAGATCCTGATCATATTTGTTGATATTTAAAAATTAGGCGGTTCTTGCCCAGTGAACCGGCTGACCCATGACCCAAACCGAGATTTCACCTGACCGTTTAACGGAAGAAAGTTCCTTTTCGTTTTGAAATATGGTCTATAGGCCTTCAGCTATGAATTCATACCGTTCAGCGAGCCGCGCCCGATCCGATTTCATCTACGGATCGTTTATGAGTACGAATGGTCGGGCGAACGAGAGATCGTACCGGGAGATTTGTTTTTCCCTCGTGCATGGATATATTAGGCAATAACATAGAGGGCATTCTTCATAAGATATGAAACGCCAGGGTGAATTTTCTTCACTGAGGGCATATTCTCCTATCTAACCAGTATACTTTGCACATGTCCTATGTGCTACGGAAGGGGGGCTGTTACAGCTTATAGTAGAAAAGATGGATTTAGTTAATACTGTAAGTTATAACGTATTTTGAAATGTTCAAAAACAGACAGGTTTCAATGGGGATCCGATCCATCTGATTTTAAGGTTAAATACAGATTATTGAAAAACATACTATTAGATTTTTCACAACGGTTTATTAAGGGAAAACAAATGGAATTATGAACTAAATGGGAAAAAAAGTTGAGATGCAAAAAGTTATAATGATGAAAACTTTTCAACAAAATAAATGTCAAAAGAAAATTTGTATGTAAAAAACGTTTTAGCTCTACGTAAATTTATTATAGCTCAATAAAAACCATTTTAAGTGATCGCAGGCATATTATAACTGATACAATGGGAATAATTTGTCTTAATGACCTCTTTTCCTTTTACAATAACTGCCATTGCACTTACAACTCATATTAGAAATGCAACTGCGTATTTTTTTTTCTATGGCCAAATGGTTATATTATTTTCATCATTTCATTTCAAATTTCTTTTATTTTTTGAAAAGGGGCTTTTCAAAAACCAAGATGAATTAGCAAATAAAATGAGGTATTTTCTTCATAATCATTTAATATTTTTTAAGAAACTCTTGGGCATTCAATTTCTACAACCTCTCTACCATTTCTTTTCGTCATTCACCAATCATCTCTACCTGTCTATAGTTTATTTTATATTCATTTATAACTTGCAAGAAAAATACTAATAAAATATCTACAAAAATGCACGTACACCCTAATTCCCAATCAGGTATATTACACATAAATATGTAAATACATATACCGTATTATATGGTGAAAAAAATACTTGCTTGAAAGTCATTAAAAGGTCGTGAGAAACTGAATACGTTTAGATTTTGAAATCCCGCACACACAAATGTATGTTACGAAATATAAGCTGGAGAGATAAGGCAAGTTTCAAAATCCGCCCGACTTTCCAATTCCTTTCTAACCGTTATCAATTTCCCTCCAATGTTCCGATACAGTTCAGCAGTCCGCAGCCGACCGGTCAACAAGAGAAAAGAAGGCTATTTCCCTAGCCTTAAAAAGGTGGGATTTTTCTAAAGGGTCTGCCGGAGTGTGTAATCCGAATAAGGCACTCGAGTGCTCAAGAGCGCCTGCCCATTGTATCCCCGTTCCCCGGGACGTCTGCTCGCCTTGCGCCGTCACAGAGTGCGATTCGGTCATCGTCCGCGTCGATACTATCCGGTAAACGCCACCTATCCAACACGCACTGTTTACGAGGGTACAAAAGCCTGAGGTGGAAAGTGTACAAACATTTTGAACGGTGGTTTCATCCCTTGAGAACTTCAGTCCATGACAGAAACTTGTCGTTAGATTTATGACTTTGTTGAGATTGTAGTCCGAAAAATTGACAACATTGCTTCATGATAAGGTTAGTATGGTGCTTTTCTGCCAGTAAGCAATCATCAAGACGGTCATCTGTAAGTCGAAATCTTTACTTTGATTCTGTGACGTTCATTGTTGAACAATAATTCGCATAAATTGATTTTATCTTGTAAGATGTTTTTTGTTCCATGAATGAAAATGTGTTTCTGTCAGTTGGATGACGTTCCGAAAATACAAAATTTCTAGCTCCAGTTCTTCTATTGTTAATTAAAACAAACTCTGCAATATATGTATCTGTAAAAAAAAAAAACACGTCTATTTCACTTTTTCTGAATAGTTATTAAAAATAATCAAAAAGTGTTACGTAAAAATTGAATAAAATTTATTTTTATGATGATACCGGTGGGTACAGGAAAGGGGACTCATGCCCTACTCAATATTACAGGAATCTTCCTTGCTTACTCATTACAGTTTGGCTATCTGAAATTAATTAAAGGGCAAGCTTTATATAAGATGTTGTGGCCACCTCTTAATTACGAATAATTAAAAGTTCCCCTCTTCTTGGATCAGAAAAATCTATCTATGTTTCCATATTTGTTGTTAGTGAAGGTTATGACGTCAATGAGAGTGGGGGGGGGGGAGAAGCTAGTGGGGGAAACAACCGCAGGTGGGGAGCCATCCCCACCACGGCTGTTTACGTTATACGGATTTACGTTACCACGCATATATAAGCAGCCAACCTAGCTCGAATTAGCATTACCAGTAGACTCTCACTACTGTACCGACTCAACCAACCTCCACCGAGGACTCCCACATCCCTAACTCCTCTCAAACCACCTTCAAGCAGGTACTCCTGATACAAGGTTCCTTTTACCCCAAATATGTTATATTTTTCCTACATACTAAACTTCGACCTCGAGAGCTTCGGAAAAAAAAAAAAAAAAAAAAAAAAAAAAAACGAATTAGCAAAACGAACAGGACCGTCACTTAGATCACTACTCTCTCCTCTCTCCTCTACACTGGCGCTTGCTGCTCTACTGAAACCATGGTCTTCTCATTTAACTACCTGCATCTCTCTCTCCTAACCTTGCTATGTTATAGTCCGGCGTTGTCAGACCCCACACCTTCCTAGTGGGAATCTCTGCCTTCGTCTCGCTAAATCTAGCACCTCCTTGGGAGAGACCTCTCCCTCGTGGACGACGGTTGTCGTGGCCCTACAAATTTATCGAGTAGTGTCCCCCACGTCAATCCAGTCTGCTTCTCTCCGGTTTACACTCGCCTTTGGGATCCGTACGGTTTTCGCCTAACCTTAGACACCGAGTGTGAATTCGTGGTCATTCCAAGACCACATAAACTACCTATAACTCTACCCTGTTTCTCTTCTCCTGAACATAGTGCTTTGTCGGGGCACACCTTCTAAGTTCTTATGGAGTCAGATCAAAACAAATTAGGCTGCCCGCCGACTACGCCGGCGGCCAGGGTGAAAGACCATAGGTTCACTCGCCTTCTTTATTTCTTAGCGCTCGCCGGACGGCGGCTAGAGGTTGTAGCGACCCTAGCCCGCGGCTGGCGTCTCCTCCCCACTTTGGGGATATTCGACGACAATCCTTGACCCGACATAAGAATTGTACTCAAATGTGATTTATTTATAACTTGAGGCCTTCTGTAACGTACTTTTTAGTTTGAAAGATGGGCCTGAGAAATATTCTTGGATGTGTTGTGTTCTTTAATCGCCTAAGGGGGTCGCCTCATGAAACTTGATATAAGTCTTCAACATTGATTCTCTGAGGACAAAATACAAAATACAATACTCTGTTTTGTCTGGATTGAGTTTTAGCTTCTTCCGACCACACCAGCCTTCGAGATCGTTTTTTTGTAGTTAAAGGTGGTTTACGTCAGCTTGTAAATCTCTACCCTGGCTTGATAGGATATTGTCACCATATGAGTCCATGATTTTTTCGAAAGTAAGGTGAAGAAATTAAAGAGTGTAGGAACCAGGACGGCACCTCGTGGAACTCCAAAAGTGGTCCTTTTACTGCCATCGACCGGTAAATTCCTTTTTACCAAGAAAATACCTAATTACATTAAACGTAGAAGGGTAGTCCATCGTAGCTTTATGGGTGAGCCATTATGACAGACGCTGCCAAAGGCCGTTCAAGATTGCGCAAGCTCTGTATTTCTTTCCTCCTAAACCTGATAGTAATTATCCAGATAATCTTTGCAGTTTCAGAACACTTAAAAATTTCGGACCCCAACATGATGTCTTGGCAGAATGTTTCAAGCGTCTGTGAGAGCAGTAAGTCGCTTTAGGATAGGTTTTCCAAAATAAGGAAAACACTAACATCACTATTGGGAATAAATCTTTATTGAATCACATTAATATGACTGATTAAGCTCCAAGTTAATATGGACTAAGAAATTGTAAGTAAGTTGTTTGATCTAGGTACTTTTCATACAATCATACAATTTTTAATGATAAATGGGAAAAAGATGTCTATCTAAGCCAACATTCCGGTTGTGCGTAAACGGTAGGACTACTTGGATAATTAATTAATGGAACTTAATCATGTTTTTTGCAGTTAAAACCATGACGTCGTATCATCATATAAAATCTAACTTGTATAGTTTTTAGTTATGAAAAAGAAAATGGAAACCTAAAAATCGGTTCTTGTAGAATAAAGATGAATATTGCAGACCTTTCGTGTGTTTCCACTTGAGTGGATTTGTACGCAGTCATATTATCACGGCTAACGGAGAGCCCACCGGGGCTCGGTCTTGCGTAAGCGCAGTGTCATCGTTAATCACAGTCCGATCCGCGGCTTGAACCAGTTCTTATAACAGTCCAATAATTGCAGAGCGTTTTCCGTTCGATGCTCTCAATCTGTATTAAATCGAAAGATTCCGATATTTCTATGGCAGAAATAAGCATTCTATACCCATCGCGTACGAATGTGATAACTTGTCTTGTGTTGTAATGAAAACTTTTATGCTTGTCCTACTTTGTACAGTTGTCCTACTTCTGGTGACGGAGAGAGAGAGTTGAATAGCCTGACTTGGACGATTGCTTGGTGACGGGTATTACTACTGATCTATCTGACTCCATATCTGATAGATATGAGCCCTGACAGTGCACTATTTTCAGGACAAGAGGTACAGGCTAGGTATTACATGTAGTTTACGTGGTCTTGGAAAGACCACGAGTTCACACTTCGTATCTGAGGGTAGGCGAAAACCGTCCAGATTGTGAACTAGAAGAGGTAGATTGGATCGCGGGGGGAGACGCTACAAGGTAAATTTGTAGGGCACCAGAGACCGACATCTGAATGGAAGCGATCCCTTCCTAGAAAGCGCTATTTTAGCGAGATGAAGCCAGAGTATTCCACTAGGAAGGTGTGGGGTCTGACAAAACTGGACTAAATATAGCAAGGTTAAGGATATAGAAGTGTAGAGGGTTTCATGAATGATAAGGCAATATTTTGAAACATTAGTGCAGCTGCAAGTACCAGTCTAGAGACGAGCCGTAGCTTGATGAATTATCGGCTAAAACCAGGGGGTATGTATAGCCCAGAACGACCAATGAGTAAGCGTTTTATTTCGGACAACGAACAGGCGTTTTATTTTAGCCAATCGGCTTACAGAAGGCACATCCAGCTTGGCCCGGGGACTCTAGGGACTGCCTGTGAACTCGTCTGCTACGTCATTTATTGTTTACAATATTTACACAGATATGACTTTGTGGTTTGGTAATACTATTTACTTTTGCGTATTTAACTAATTCACAATATATACATGGCAACTATTCGTTTCAATAGAGTAGAGGGTAATTTATCATATGTAATGTAGTTTGTGGTCGCTACAAAAGGTCAAATAAATTTATATATAATCAATAAGCAGTTTTTACACGATTTATTTTCTCTTCAGTAGTAGGATGAGTTATCCAATAATTGACACTTACCAAAATATACCTAGCAAAATATACTCCTGTAACTGTTGCCACTAAATTACAAAGACGCGTTGCTGTATTTGCTCGTAGCTTATTTGATTTCAAACTTAGGCATTCGCATAGAAGGCAGGAAATTTTATCATATCGGAAGCCGCCCCCTTCTGTTTATGAAAGTGAAATAAGTTGACGGCCCTCCTGTGGTATTTGAACCCAGGATAACAGAACATAAAATGAGAATCTCCTATGTTTATTGACTTTATGTATGTTTGAATGACTATACATATTCAAACCAAATTCGGTACAGGTATAGTTAAATAGCTTGTGCAAAAAACCCTGGTTACTATTAATTCGAACCTATTGTCAGAGTAACACAAAATTGCGCTTGAATGATGTTTATCACACAAGAACAAGTACTGAGAGTTTGCAACAACAGAATTTTAGAACATCCGCTTGCCGCCACCTTCACTTCAACAATGGACAGTCGGAATCTGACAGAATTGAATTTGTTCGATAACTACAGAGTAGCAACCAATCATACTGTGGGCTAATTACCTTAAGATTCCAATTGCTTGTTCTAGTTTAACCAAATGTTATGGAACGCATTTTATGATAAATATCTGAGGAATGAACGCGATGTGAGACTGGTTGGAGGTACATTGGTCGGAGCCACCTCTCTTCCTCCAATATTCTTATATCAATACTTATGTTTAAAGTAATGATCTAGCTTATATATCTCTTTTATTCCATGATTTTAAAACCCTGTTTTTTAATAAAAAAATGTCTGATGTTTCAGATGAATCTTTCGATTCGGTAAATTCACCAGCGGAACAGAGGAAGATTATAGAGCGTCTTGGATTCGGAGAAGAACTGCGAATAAACGACACAATGAGGCTGCGGGCTCGGAACCAGCGAAAAGACGCCCGGAGCACTTTCGAAGGCAGGAAGAGCGAGCGGGTACACAGTCCAGGGAGGCCGAGGCCCAAGGAGCCCCCGCCACCACCACCACCACCTCCACCCAGCAAAAAGGCACCACCCCCTCCACCACCCAGACAGATCTTCCCCTTCACCAAGGAGCAGATAGAGAAGCTCAACTTCAACCGTCCTTCCGAGTACATCCCCACCAAGGTACTCACCATCGAGCCAAACTACCAAAACTGTCAACAAACCAAAGAAGAAAAACCTAAAAGGGCTACGACACCGCCTCAGCTGGTAGGGGAGAGCTGTGTCCATGTCAACGGTGTCAAGCTTAGTGTGCCCCCACCAGAGAACCCCAACGTCAACCGCACCATAGTCACGGTGGACAGCACACCTTCCATCGCCATCAACGACCTCACCACTTCCATAACTATCAACGAACCCCTGGCACCTAAGACAACTTCCGTAGTCATCGGCGAACCCTTTGTTAATAAGGTCACAATAAATATCAACGGCAGTGATGACCAGGTAAGCATTGACAGCAGGTCAGAGCCGATAGCTTCTAATGTGACGGTCGGGGAGACCACGAGGATAGTGGTTGAACAGGTAAAGACAAAGCGTGAACTGGAGATGGAAGAGCTAGTAAGGAAACAGCTGGATCCAGTGGAAGCAGCCAGGAACAACCTTATACCCCACATATGTGGCAAAGATTCACCAACATCCTATGAAGAAGCTGTATCCGATATAGAAAAGGCATGCTCCGAATTAAGTTCCGATCTTTCAAGTGATTCTTACAAGAGTGCGCTTGATTCGTTCACCAAAGAGGACATCGAAAATGGGTCGGAAAGGCCAACTATGGCATACTTCTGTGAAAAAGACAAATTAGAAGATGAGGTCGAAATCAGGGTTGGTGTTGAGGCCTTTGAAGAGAATCATTATGAAACCATAAAAGATCCAATTTATGAAGAGATCTCGGAAGAACCCCCACCTCTGCCCCTATCACCCCCTCCTCCTTTAACGGAAATAGGTGACGAACACATACCAACCAAGTCAATATTTGAAGGAGCGACGAAGTATGACATCATATCTTATTTAGTCGGTGCTAAAAGAAGAGGGATTGTTGGAGAGCCCCTGACCGAAGAAGAATCCTGTGATTCTATGTCACCGAGCCATTCGCGAATCAGTTCCTTTGATCTTAGCAGTAGAATAAGCAATCTAAGCAACGCCAGTGATTCTAGTGAAGATTCCTGCACTCTACTCTTGCCTCCCACCGATGTATCTTCACTGCTCAATGAAAAGGTTAGTATTTTTGAATCAAAATCATTACCAATGGAAATATTTGTATTCTTTGATGAAGAAAATATTCCTAATTTCCCCTGTAATATTCAATTTATTTCATTATTTATACTGCACTGCCACACAAACCCTTTGATTGTGATGTACTCTGGTGGTTCACTACAGATAAGAAAAGGCTCAGCAGAAGTGGAGAGGAACGACTCCGGCGTCGGGTCTGAGACGAGCAGAAGCCGATGGCAGCACCTCAGTGGCATCCGAGAAGACCAGCAACACTCTTGCGAAGACTGTGACCAGAATGTAGAGACTCAAGTGACCCAAAGGTAATTAATGAAAGCTATTGAACAACCAAATATATTTTTATTTTAGGTAATGCTTAAATTCCTGTGAATCCTTGCAACTTCTTGCACAGAAGTTCTTTTGCCTCATTCCGAACTGTCAACGGTATCCAACAACCTCCAAAATCACCCCACAGAGATAGAAAACTGATGCAGCCAATGGCCACGGTCAGTAAAGGCAAATGTGTTCACACCAATTTTACTCTTTAACGAGGATCCTGGTCATCTCTATTTTTCAATTCGATGCTGCATGTACAATACTGGTAGATACTAAGGCTTTCATCTAGACAAATGGCTGGCTTGGAACACTCACTTAGAAGACAAGAACTGAACCGACAGTTAGACAAACTACTTAACAGAAATTCTAACGTCACACTAGAAAACAAACTTCACATATACAAACAGTTGTGCTGAAGCCAATTTGTACTTACAGAATAGAACTATGGGGGGCCGCCAAACTTTCAAACACCAAAAGAATTCAAACATTACAATTCAAAGTCATCAGAACTACGCACCTTTTTACATTGTACCTATTGTCCTTGATCTTGAACCCTTAAGATTTTCTAAATTGCACAAAAACGTATCGGCTTATCCAAATCCTCTTTTTAACTCCCTGTGCAGTAACACTCATCCTCACTAACCACCTCGTCACCTATTACGGCGGTGGTCTCGCAATCTATTGTAGATAGATATGCAAGCCATGGGGTACTGGCACTAGCCCTAGTTCCCACTCAAACCCTGAGCGTCCGTGGCTCTACTCCTCTCTCTCTCTCTGGTCTACGCATCTGGGTTGGAGAAGGAGATGTGAGGAACTCTATCGATATGTCTAGTGCTTTTTTTGTGAATATTTTGGTGAATATTGGCATCTCTACAGTGGCATCCTAACGCAAGGTTGTAACATACAATATAATCTTGGATGGATCTTGTACTTACATATCCTGACCATTATCAACCAAAAGCACTAGAAAATTCATCATTTTTGAAAAAATCATTTCCTAGATATAACTTAAAAAACATTAAAGTAAAACAAAGGTCGATCCAAAGTTTTGGGTGCTTTTAGACCAAAAACATGAACGAAGGGACTGCGAAACATTCACAGCTATTTTTTGAGTTGGAACTTTTCCAGACCTATCTAGAAACAAAATTCTCACTTCACTTGTTTTATAGATAAGACTTTTATTTATTTAACCTAATAATACTTTTTAATTGATATCGTCGCACAGTACAAATGCAAACATATAGCCATCTATGTCGTACATACATTAATAAACTTTATGAAAATCTATCAATATTCTTCCATCGACTTAAACCAACACCTCAAATATAAACTATGAACACACAATATTTGATTAACAATTTACAATTATAAAAATAAATACAACATGAAAGAAAATTGTAAGGGGGAGTTACCACCATGTTGAATGTAGTCACCTTAAGTACAAAAGTAATTTTCACAATTCCAGCGGAGTTATGTTCGCCCCTCTGGTGTGCCGGAAGTGTTCGAAACGGCGAGCCGAAAGGAGGGAGATCATCACGGAGATCGTTGAGACTGAGGAGAAATACGGACGCGATCTACGGATCATCCTGGAGGAGTTCTACCGCCCGATGCAGGTGGCTGGCCTCCTCACTTCTGAACAGCTGTCTGCTATCTTCCTCAACACCGAAGAGCTGTTGGAACACAACTCCATCCTAGCGGAGAAGCTGAGGGACACCCTGGAGATCGCCGTCGAGCAGGGAGACGAGGACCTGCTCACCGTCAACGTTGGATCTCTGTTTCTGGAGGCGTCGCCGATGCTGCACGCATTCGAGAGCTACTGTACCCGCCAGGTAAATTGCTAACTTTTAATCATGACTAGACTAAATAATTAATAAATATTAATTAATTACTCAACAACTAAATTTGATCCAATTAGTGGCCATCCAATATTCCCATTTAGGAGTTAAAGGCAGATTACCCTATGTGGTACCACCAACTTCCATTTATGGAAATGAAATAAATTCATATTCTTTTTACAGATATAATGCTAAGCCCCAACACTACATGAGAGCTCATCTTGGTTACGTGTTTTTCTATTTTGGGTGAATAATTCTGTTTTATTAGGTTCTTACAAAAGTTCTTCTGGGTAAAACTAGTTCACTTAAAATAATATCTAATATACTTAAAGTGGCAGGGGTGTAAGTAGAATTTCTTTTTAAGGAGGGGGAGATTTAATAAGGGCACATAAGCACTAGTGATTATACAGATCTGTATTATTTACCTTGGTTTAATGCAATTGTATATTCATTGTTACTTGTTAGTTTATTTCATAAGTACAGCTCAAACTACAAACTTTTTGTTGCTGGGCTCAAAAAACAAATTTTTTTATAAATTTTGGGAGGGAATATATCTCTCAAATCCCAAGACTATCAAATCCCCCCCCCCCCCTAGCGTATGCAGTGGTTTAAGTACAGTGGTATTTAAAGACTATTGTGCCTACTAATCCTCATGAAGTCACATAGGAATCATGGCTTACATTCTGTTTTCAGGGACAAGGACTTTTGTAACAACCAGTTATAATCAAATATGTACTACACTTTAATATTTTTAATTAATATAAACAATCTTGAGAGTAACTTGTTAATCAGCCTATTTCGCTGAAACTCTAAAATTATATACACACAAAATATTATAAATAGCGTACAAAAAAAAAAAAAAAAAACCTATTGGAATTGGTTGAAACTATATTGAATACACCATTTTTATTGCTGGCTGTTCAAAGATATTTTAAAACAGCCATAATTTTTAAATGGTGGTAATTGAAAATAAACAAAACTTTCAATTCCCTAAAATGGAATTCAATGAAATATATCAAATATAAAGAGTTTTTAATGATTTAGTTAGCCCCACCATCAGTCAATCTTAAAAACACATACAAATTACTACCATTTTAGTAAAACTTTAAAAACATTGAAATTACAAAAAATGAATTACAGTTAATAATCACAGAAGACCCCACTCAACTTCTATGATTACATAGACTACAGGACTATTATTAAACAAATATTGTCAGGGAAATATATTACCTGAACTACTAAAAATGACACTCGTTTCTCATCTTTAGTTAAGTTGTATATGATGTTATTTAAGTTTTTGAGCGATGATTTAATTTTTCAAGATTTGTATTTTCTTCAATAAAATCTCTTATAAAATAACTTTATGATTTTAGGGTGCAGCATCAATGCTCTTAACTAACCTTGAAAAAGAAAAAGAGCTCTTAAGAATTTTCTTAAGGGTTTCTCAAATGGAAAATAGCGTTCTGAGGAGAATGAATCTCAATTCCTTTCTAATGGTAATTATAAATCTTAAGGTTTTCAATTTTGTTGGCATTTTTTAAGATAAATCAAATATTGAAAATAGATATGAAATATTTTATTTCCAGTAATTCCATTTCATATTACTTAATTCCCATAAGTAAGTTAAATCCATTAGTTCACTTTTATCTCATACATTGACTACTCTTGAGTCTGTTATCACTTGTTATTTGTTAAAGTTACTGTTAATTAATTGTTATGAAGTTAAGCACACTAAATTAATTCTAAAAAATACTGTTAGTTTCAATTTAAAAAAGCCAAAAAAAAAAATGCATTGCACTGAACATTGTCATGATGGAAAATTACTAAATCAAATCAAACTTTTGTTTTAAAAAAAGGAATAGTGGCAATTAATAATTTGGTTTTAGAAAAATGAACTACTTAATCACAGGGTTTATTTAAAATAGTTTCATCATAAACCAGTACTTGTGAATTATCACAGTATTCTTACAGAAAAACACTTTAGTCTAGTGCAAGCTCATATCACTTCTTCAATGTCTCAAATCCATTTTTCTTTTGAGAGCTTTCTGTTGGCCAATGAAAGTGCCCTTTTGACCGATGCCCATTGCTTATCCTCATCAAATATCTATACCAACATAAATAGTGGGGCTTGAATTTATGTTTAGATATGTTATTGATGACTGCTAATCATTTGCATATCATTTAAGATGCCTGAAAGATATAACACTCTAATGCCAGGTTAGCTTGAATCACGAAAGTGATTTTATTATTGATACACATAATACGGATTAAGGTAATTAATTTTTTAAGTAAGTTTTTACAATTCGTGTGAAATGCCAAATCAAGTGAACAGCTCACAAATCTTTTTCGCGTCGAGTTACCAATGCAAGCTACCATAACTTTGGTGATTCATGCCCCTGGGAACCTGGCATAAGGTAAAAGGATGATGCTATAACATACTTAAGTATTATACTCTCGTATTTATCAAGAGGTAAAAGGACATTCATAAATATTCAAAAATAATAATAGTTCATTTAAAACATTCAAGTAATATTTGAGCAGGGTTCAATGTGGTCCTAGTGCATTTTACTATTTAAAATGTTTCATATTTACATAGATGGTTCAAGAGTTTTATACAGCTGAAATAACAGTTATCAAAAATATAGCATGACTACTCTTTGCTCATGGGTCTTCTTTATTGCTTCGTTTTCCTTCCGGAAGTCTAAGCTAGCTTCCCTGGTCTGTACACATTGTTTTCCACGAATGGAAAATTGGCTGTTTTCCAACTCACCGACTGTTATCTAGGTTGACCTGCCATTGTGTAATTTTATTGTAAAAATAAATATAAAAAAGTAATTTTGCTCTTCTCCAGGGATGTTTTGTTACTATTATTCTCTCTACCACTGTGCACAGGATTCCTTATTAGGTTTTTTGGATGAATAACCAAATATGTATCCTCTGGCAGAAGAATATACAGTACAGACCCCTGGAGGAAGAACTACCGAAATGAAATATAAAATGATACCCTGGGAAGAAGTTTAATTAGGAAGAACATAATCTAATAATGTTTAATTTGTAGGTTCCCGTGCAGAGGATTACTAAATACCCTCTTCTTCTCTCCCGTTTGTACAAAGTGACTCCATCTCACATAATTGGAAAAGAAGCAATTAAAGAAGCACAACATAATATAGAACTTCACCTAGAACATATTAATTATGTAAGGAATTGATAATATTTCTATTATTTATAATTTTTTTTTTTCGTCAGTGAAGTTTTTAAATATTGTAACAGGTCAGTTGATCTTTTAGCTGTGTAATGCTGGACAGTAATTCTAATCAATCGCTCATTGAGGGAATTGAACAGTCATATCATGATCATCTCATAACTATTGCATCAAATGAGAGTCTGGAATAAATCTGTTTGTAATTGTTGAAGTGAATTATTATAAGCAATTTCTTACTTAAAAAGTCGACAAATATATTTTCACACTCATCTATAAGCCATGCAGAGGGAAAATAATTATGTTTTAGTTTTAAATTTATAGGCAAACCGTTTATTACAAAGACATTATTCAAAGCCATTGACTCCCCTAATTAAAAAATAGAAAATTAAAAAAAAAAATTATTAAAGATCTTATAATACCTCATCATTAAAATTTGAACCCATTCCTGATGAAAAATGTATGTTTGTCCATGTCCTCTCAACAGCAGAAGCTGGAATTTTTTTTATCCCTGACGTTAAGGCCCTCATCCCAAACCCTTCAGTTTTTACAGTGTTGCCTATTTGATTACAAAGCAACTCATTACATAAAAAAACCATTAGCAGACACTCCTGGGTTAATAAAGCCTTATTGTAGTAATTTGAGTCTTTTCTAGACACCCCTTGGACAACCCTTCTAAACCTTAAGATCCAAGCAACATACTGGCTTGTGCAGCAGAACTCTTTGGTTATGTATTATATAATAAAAAGGAATAATATAACACTTTATAATGAAATAAACCCAAAAATCAAACTTAGTCAGTTATACATTAAACTTAGGGCACAGATAATTTTTTTTTGTAAATGCCATAACAGTCAAGTAAATAATTTTAATTAAGGATGTACATTAATTCCATTTCTATTACAGTTAGCAAAAGATATTAGCACCAATAAATTATGGAGGAGGATATCGATAACAAATGGGAGAAGAGGTAATGAAGAAACTGATATGACCAACATCAAACTTAGGAAGGTATTAATTAATTATTTTCTCAAACATCAATTTCTTTTCTATTACTTAAGTTTATTTATAACTATATTTTAGCCTGGGGCTTTGCATTCTTGGAAATCTTAACCCAATAACAATATTTTCATTGTGGTCATCTTTCACTAACCAACCCCTATAAGAATATATTTGAAGATACATAGCCCTCATATTAATGGAAAGCCTGAGGAACATAGCAATTATCAAAATGCGTTCTGTAGTTCCTGACTGAATGAATTCTATTGAAAGTTTAAAATCAAAGAAATTTTATTGAAGGAGAACTGAAAAAGTAGAAGCTAGAATTTGAAGATGGGGACATCTGATGGTAATGATCCAATCAAAAAAACAAACATTGAATATTATGGGATACAAATATTTTCCCAATTTTGACATACTATCTGTAAATAGTACCACTGAAAAAGCTTAAACCTCAAATCTTAGACAAAGTCAATGTAATCATAAAAATAAGCACTAAAACTGAGATTGGTCTCCCATCCAATATTTCTTCTGCTAAGCTCCTAGACCTAATTGAGGCTTACGCTTACTTTGTTGTTCGTGGGAAGCACCCTTCCAATATTGCAACATTGCAAAAAAGTTGTCATCAATCTATGTTGTAAAATTTCAGCAAACTTTCGATTATGATGCAGAAATTAAAGAATATAAAAATAGTACTGCAAAGCAACACATTCATCTACTAAGATCCTTTTGGGATCTGTCTGAATGGACTAACCCAATCAAGCTCAATTGTAGCAATGCACCCCTCCATGGTAATCATAGAGTTGGTAAGCAGAATGCAGAAGATGTTTGATCCCTCTTTAATTGTTTAACCACTTTTTTAGAGACCAAAATAAAGCATATGTTCCAAATAATATTTTATTATTTATTTTGGGACTACTGCCACCTTAGGATAATTTCAAGAAGCACAACAATAAGCTTTATAACCTAAATTATTTAGTGGGATAGAGGACATGTGAGGTGGCTGGTAGTCTATTGTTATGTTTTTTATCTATATTGTTTTCTTTTTAAATTTAATCTGAGGTTTCAAAAGTTCTGTTAATATAAAAAAGAAACTCTGGCAAAAGGAAGATAAGAATTTACAAAACTTTTCATTAATTTATTATATATAAGCAAGTATGTTACAAATTACAATGGTTTATTAACTAAACTTAAAATTTACCTTAATATTAATCGCGACTGGCCAGATTTACTATTCTTACGTCCTACGGTGAACTCTTCTGGTTTCTTGGTAGCAGATCGTGGTTGCCATATGCTTGCCTCATGTCTCCTGCGACGATCGTAACAAACAAGGCTCACCTTGTCTCATGGGCTGGTCAAAATGAAAGAGAGCTGCTTACCTCTGTCTCGTCGTTCTTATACTCCTCTGTTGCCTTCTTCATTTTCAAATGCCAGCTGTCTCAGATATTAACTTTTCTTATTTTAAAGTTAACAAATCCAATATTAAAATATTTATATTTAATTCTTGATATTATTTATATGATAACTATTAATATTAGATGTAATGGCAACAAATAATTTTCATCCCTTCATAGCCGTGATCCACAGGTCGTTTACCACCCTTTTATGCCCTCTAATTTAGAATTTATATCAAAGGCAACATTGCAAACTCACAACATCTAAATATCATAACGCTATCTAATAATTATCTACATATGTCTATTTTTAGCCTAGCTTTTAATGAAATTCTAAATCTTCAGTAACAACTGCTAATAGTAAACTGAGCTACTATCTGAAAAAATATTAAATGATGACTAAATGTCTGAATTATATACTTACTACAAAAACATAAACTTTTAGCATTATTATTACTATTGGAGATTAATATACAACTTAAATAAAACTTTATTTCATACAAACCATTAAGTTCTTCATACAGGATTCTTTCAGATAAAATATTTATTAATATCATTGAACTGATTTATTACTATTGAACAATTTTCAATGAAGATTGCAGTGGATGTCTTGGAATGGATGCACGATGAAGTCCGATTTGCAGTGGAAGGAAAGCTACTCTACACACAACCTACTGATGGGAATTGGAAGAGAAGAGCGACCATAAAACTGACACCAATAAATGCATTGCTTGTTACCTTAGGAAAGGTATGCTTTAAAATCATTCCAATAATAATTTAAGGGAACTACCTAATTGGAAGAAATAAATTATAAAGTGACAATCATTTGTTTGTGCATGAATTCAACATGTAATAATTTTTTATGATTCCAATTGCAGCTACTATAATTAATTAAGTCCAAGGAGGAAGAGATTTTTCTCCAAACCAATATTTTTTTTATCAGTAAAATTTCTCTTTGTTATAGGATTAATATGACAAATTTTTTCTTGACAAATTCAACTTTTTTTATGCCAAAGACTGAGCTTATTATTATTATTTTTAGTTTTTATATTGATCCAACTATTTTTAATAGTTATAACCGTATAATGTTTGGGACATTATTGCTACCATTTTATTATTAACTAGATTTAAAAAAAAGTATATTGAACATTTGGACTGAAGTACCATTAAAACTAATCTAAACTTTTAATCAATCATTAATGAGTATTGTAACCGTAGCATTCCCTAAATTAATTTTTAGCGGCAAATGTCTTTAAATGATTTTTTAATTCTGTATGAATCTTCATAAAATTCTATTATTCATCGATAATTGTTTTCATTACAGCCAACAGATGATTACCAACCAGACAGCGACGATTCTCTTGTTTTTCCAAGACAAAACGGAATCAGAGATGCAACACTGGTATTAATGAAAGAAAAGGGAGGAAGATATTCCTTGCTCAGGGTATTTAAAATATGTTTTTAAGAATTCAATATAAGACACACTTTATAATTTAATGTATTTTACACATAAATATATTTTTTTCTGCATTTAATGAATCTATTTTCTAAAGAGTGCTGAACCTCAAGAGCAGTTTATAAATAACCATAATATGTGAGTACCATTCTAAACAGCGAGATCTGATGCTGGGCTTACATATTGAGTAATTAGTATCTTTATTGTTGCATAAGATGAAATTTTTTCCTTAAAAAATTACTTAGAAAATTTGCTAACATGTTATTCTAAATGAGTCTTAAAAATCAAATTTCAGTATTCACTCCTAATAATTAAATTAGGTTATTTTTTGTGTGATTGCACAATCAGATTGTACGATAATTCCACCTGAACCTCAAAGACCGCACAAGGCAAAAATAAAATAAGGTCAAGTAAGATCATAAATTATTATACTTTCAATATCTCTTGTAAATAGATGTACCAATACAAAATCAATTATTTTTTATAAATTAATACATTTTCATTTAAGCTATATTACAGAAGGAATTTTGATATTTACATAAAATTATAAATAAAGGTCTATATGTATAGTAGACTTAATAAAAATACCGAACACAGATAATTTTTTGACAGAAAAAGAAGGGTGTGTCATACACCTACAGATAGAGTACATTCCAAAGGCAAATATAAGCTATTAATTTTGGGACCATAAAATATGTAAGAAAGTGTTTTGTTCGAACAAAGGTCATCTTCAAGATTTCCACCTGTAATATTTACAAAGATAAACATGATTTTCCTAAATAACTTCATAAAATATTCATTATTTTTTTATAAATTTAGGATGAAAACCACATGTTTATCAGTGATGTACAATAACTAAATCAATTTTTCTTGATTTATTTTAAATGTATGTATTACTATTAAGGTATTTATTATATATCTAAGTAAGTCGATAAGTGATGAATAAAGTAGAGTGACTGTCTAAATATCTGAAAAGAAGAAGTCTTTGGCTAATATTTTCTGAAAGAGTGGGATCACCAAGTGTTTTGAGATTACGTTTTGGAATGTTTTCTTAACGTTCTGTTTGTCACATTTTTCAGTGAAGTGAATAGTTAAACATTATTCTTCTTCCTCACTCCAGAAAAAGGGGGGTTTAGATTCTCTTTAAGGTAGCTTCCTAACTTCTGTTATGGCTTCAGTAAGTGGGTCATTGGTTAATTTCCAGTGAGTTCCTGGCTGTAGGATGTTATTTCACTCGTGGGGTGTATGACCAATCATGTCAGTAATTTTGTTTTATTCCCCTAGCTAATTTTTTTTTCCTAAAACTTTATACTTTATTATAATTCAGTTATGTTTTTACTTTTATCCGTTTTATTGATTTGCATAATTCTTTATTTCTTCTCTTAAAAAAAAAATAATTTTCACCTATGAGGTACCTCAGAAGTGACTTCATTTTTTCCTTTTGAGTGTTAAAATTTGAAGTTAAAATCTAATAAGCATCATTTTTATTTAGAAATAATGATGAATCAGGAATATACACTGATAGTAAACCAGAAGGACATTTTTCTATTTGCAATAAAATACTGATGCCTACACTTAGTACAATGAGGCGGCTCTGTGCACTATTATTCAACACTGAACATACTATTACAACAATTGGATTTGTGTTTTGGATCCTAATATATGGGGACTCGTTTATTTTCACCTCGTTGTTCTGATAAATTAGTTCTTTAAGCTTGTTTTTTGTGTCTGTGATTTAAAAACTTGTATGAATTATATTTCAGTTCTTAAATAAAGGTCATACACTTCTTGAAAAAAAATAAACAAAGTTGTAAAAACTGTCCTTTCCTAAGAAGCTCTATGACACATTAATTATTGTAATTATACTACTTAACTATTTGTAAAATTTGATCACAACAATCTTCCCATAAAGCTCAGTACTTCCACCCTTAACGAAAAACATTCTCAAGGACATTCTCACCAGTTTCATGTTCATGTCTATTTCCTACATATCTCTGCATTGAACTTTTTAAACTAGACATTTCTTATTCACTACTACACATTTCACTTACATTAATTTAATATGGCAGGTTCAGGGTGAACCTACTAAGCCCAAGACACATATTTCACAAAAAGAATGGTCTATTACATCGGCTTGAGACAAACAGCTATGTACAACAACAGATCAAGATATCACTATGAAGTATGAAAAATTAAATTAAGCATACCCAACTTATTTCCACATTGTCCCAAAAAGTAGCCACTGAGTTTATGGGCGCTTATTGCAACAAGAACCTGAATTATAAAGTATTTAATTAAATTCCTGCTAAGATAAACCCAACTCAAGAACCTTTATACTAACATATGTTGAGTTTGTTTCTAAATGCAATATATTGATTTACTTTAACCTATGGCTCTTAACCAGAATATTATGAATGTAAGTATGTTTTTTAATTTTACTTTTTGGAATTTTCAGGAACCATTATTTCTCGATAGATGCATTGTGTGCACAGAAGGAGATTTAGAAGATTATTTTGAAGTACAAGAACTGCCAACAAAAGATTCTTACATATTCAAGGTAGGAGAAACTTAATATTTAAAAGTACAATGAAGTAAAGAGAAATAATATTAATTACTAGCTAAAGAAAAAAGACATTTAAATGTTTTAAGGTCTGGTATTTGAAAACAGAAGCTTAATATCTCTAGCCAGGCACTCGATCTAACTGAGCTATAACTTATGAAACAATGGCACTCAATATCTAGTTTCATTGATGAGTCTCGTCTAAACCCTTAAAATATTGCCAAAGGAATAATTCTCAACGGAGGCCGACTACATTATGGCTTTATATGCATAATATTTAAATTTGTGAACATTTACTAATTTTGTTATAACAAAATTTAACAGTTGTTAAATTTTTTATATTCATAATGCTGTAAAAAGAAAACTAGCTTCTCTATAAACTACATTGTTGTCTCCATTTAAAACTATTGTTCTGGCAATTTTTTCGGAGTTTAGGTGAGACCAGCTGAATAAATTAGATATTTACTGGGCTGTTTTTTAATGTGGGATAGCTTAGTTAGTTGAAGTACCTGGCCGGATGTCAGTAGAGCACAGAATGAACCACTGCCACCACCTCGTTTTTTCTTTGGCTAATATTTATTAATGGGAAACAATATTAACTTCTCATTATGAAATTCCAGAGCAATCAATCTATGGATTAACCAGAGTTGTTATTTTAAAAATAATTTATTTAATAAAGTAATTTATTTGACATTATAGGCTGATGATGGGGAAACAACAAAAAGGTGGTACAGACAACTACAGTACCATGCACAAGGAGTTGGCTCCTGGAGGAAGCGAAGAAACGCACTTGCTAATATCATGATCAATGGAATGATAAACAGAACATAATGGGATTGACCAATGAGGGAGCACTCCTTGTTTCTTTATCAGACTTTGTTTTTAATACTGTGATAGAACTCTGTGAACTTTGTAAAGATATGTAATTAGAAAGTGTACAGGGATGTAAAGTGTATAATGAAGAGTAACGAAAGCTAAAATTATTTTAATTAGTATGATGAAGAATGTGTATAGATATATTATATAAAAATATATATATGTAGAGAGAGAAAGTGAGAGATAAAAATATCAAACAATGTAAATAACTATAAATTAACAGTAAATTTAATTATTGAATGAAGTGTGCTTTTAATTTTTTTTTCATTTTTCCAATCCTGTTATCTATTACTGCTACTTATCTATTACTTTTTATGGTTAGGGACATTGCCCTTCTGGAACAGTTGGAATCCTAAAATATTTTCTCTCATGTCAAATTCACCCTTATTCATTCCTCCTGTCTTGTTCATTCTTCAAACAACCCATTCTCAGTTAATCCCACCTATCTAGGACTTAAACAAAATTGTGGACCATGATTGGCATCCGGACTGTAACAAAATTGTGAATAACAGAAAATAATAATGTTTCAGTGGACAATGTGCACTATTCAGGTGGTAGTAAGAAGCGTGGGTAACTTCTACCCCCATAGGAAGTAACTTTCAGAAATATAAAATTCCTACTTTATGTTCAAATTGCATATCATCAGAACAAATCATGTACTAATCTATGGCTAAACAAGAATAATGTTCAGAGGCATCGTTGAATGTTTCTTGGACTCTTGCTAAACATATAAAGCCCTATAGTGCTGCAGATATTGAGTAGTAAGACCTCATAGAACCCTGACGGGAACTGAACGATCCACACCCACCCGAGAGATCGAGGTCAATCTCCTGGCCGATAGGCCGACACAGTGCAGCCCTCTTCAGAGGCGGGGCCAGGTATGACCTGGCCGACTACAAACCAATGCCTAGTACCCCTAGGCTCCACCATAGGTAGACTCTCACTAACTTCCCGAACCCACCCGCCTCCTTTAGGCATCCCACACCCCATATCCTTCTCATACATCCTTCAAATAGGACTCCCCTTAGTGAAAGGCACCCATCAATCCAAAATAATTTTCCTTTTATTTTTCCTACATCCTATTTTTTATAAGTTTGAGGGCTATGGAAAAAAAAAAGAAAAAAGATATTGAGTAGTTTTTTTGTATTTATATGGACACTATTGATTTTCTTCTATTTCAAAAATCGTAATAAAACAACTATTGATTCCGTACCTATGCACTCCATTTCACTGGTATCCATTCTGTTTTTCAAGTATGATAACAAATGATTTCGAATAAATGCTTAACTAAGTAAATCAGGTAGCCTAGGTTATTTGAGTAGGTAGAGTAGTTGGTAGTAGGGTGGAAGAGGAGGGAGCGGTCTACACCCGCCCTACAGCATTGGGGTGGGGAGACTCCAGTTTTCTGGACTACAAATGTTTTGAAATGAACCTATGGGAAAAATAATTGGTAACCACTGCCCTGGAGTGACTCTTGAGATGTATGAAAGTTGGTGGACCTTACCTAAAAGAAGAGATACCTTATAAAATCTTCATAATTTTCATTAGTCTGCTATGTTCAGCAAACTATAGTTTATTGTATTTCGGATACTTACCTGAATATCAGTATATCAGTGTATGCTATTATATCCAACTGTATCAATATACATAAAAAGTAGGGATATTTATTAAGAATGTATCTTTACACAGAAACACATATCCTTTTTATAGCTACCTTTTAATTACCCTCAGACTCACACATCTATCTCAACCTGAATAGTTAAAAACATTTTATTTAAAAGGATTCCATCTGATTATTCCAGCTACTAATATATTTGATATCTTTATGAGATTCTGAGCATGCAGCATTGGCTTATAAATATTGACTAGATTATGTATTATAATGAAAAAAAGATTAATTTAATTTAATATTGACCCAATTGCTTCTATTCCAAAGTTATTTATCTTAATAAATGGACGTGGTTATCAATGGAATGAATCTCTTTATTGTCAATAAACTTTTCAATATGATATGCTTTATTTAAATGGTTGAAAATATTCAATGAAATAGAATTAAAAAATAGTATGAATTCAAGTAATGAAACAGATTACACTTATCTTATCAAAGAACTATCAGCAACTACGCTTACAAATGTACAGCGACGTCTTCGTTGATAATCGATGCAATCTTGAAGCCAAATGTCCTTAAAAGGATATGCTACCATCTTCAGTTTTAAGTGCTGTATTTAATTCTGGTCTTAAGATAGGTGATAAGTAATTATTTACTTAATTAATCAACCCTAATTACCACTCAATCAAAACCTTTATATAATTATCAAAATATGCACTATTACAGGGACATTTCATATAACAACTATATATGTCATGGAAACTGTATTAATGGTAATTATTCCCTGAGGAATCAACTGTTCACAAAGAACAAGAATAATACTTTAAAAATAAGTGATTACTACTAAACTGCACCTTTGACCATAACATTATAAGGCATTCCTCCCAGATTCATAAAATTTTAATTTAAAATACATTTCTTTATATCAAAAGATTAAAGGCCGATTGTGGCATTGTACAGTAAAATTATAAAGACCGATTTTTTTTGTCTTTCCTCAAATAATAATTTAATTTAATTTTTTGAAAAAGTGCTTTCAACAGCTTTAAGCTCTCACCTTCATTTATCTCTAAAACTAAATAAAAGTCAAATGAATAAAAACATTTACCTGCGCATATGGAGGCAAACTAAATTCTATTATTATACCTAACAATTGCCACAATCATTGAGTAAAATATATTACAACTAACAGTACTAAACTTTACTAAGTTTGAAATTGTATTTCTATTCTACTAAAATTAAAGATTTTTTTGTTAAAGCTGTTTATTCATGAGAAAAACTAATATTGAACAAAGTAAAAGGATTTTTTATTCTATCTCGTAAGACTATATTGTTTGAAAGGTCCTTCATTCCTAGAGACGCAAACTTCAGGAACTCCATCCCATTTCTATTTTTGATGTTCCTTCACTTCCTATTTTGAAACCCCATCTCTTTTATTACCTCTTTGCCCTTTATAGTCAGACACTATACAGATGTTATGTCATCCCTAAGAAATTATTTTATATGCCAGAACAAGACCACATCATATGCTCATTATAATTATTCTGAGGGGACTTAGTCCCAGAATAAAGATTTTTTTTCATTTCCCTTCTTTTTGAGAACATCTGAAACCCAATCCAATTCATAGTGAGGGGGCTCTCGAGCATGTCTCAATTTTAAAGATTATTGCTACTCCATTTTCACATTATAGCTCCGATGATGACCATGTATAATTAGGGCCCTTAGTAAGACAAATGAAGTGCCTCTTTAAAACTGAAAACTATACATATTTTCATATTAATAATTACTGGTTATGTAATCCCACTGTTTAATAATTATTATCCAAAGGAAAATGATGAAGGTAGGATGTAGATCCCGGGATGGCTTAGTTAAAAGAGCACCTGACCAGAGATGAGGTTTGAGCCCCAACTTTCTGGCAATATTTTTTATTACACACAATACACATACTTGGTATAAGTATATATACTAGGAAAATGAATGAACATTCGACCAAAATATCCTGGTCTAAAATAAATCTATACAAATAAAACATAAAATACACAATTTGTAAAAATATATACACAACTCTTATAACTAACAGTTCAAATAGATGATTTTTATTAAGTTAAGATGCAATATTATTATTTAACCCTACCAATAAATACAGTCAAACATAAAAAGATGTGGGCTTGTAATTGTAATCTTACAAGCAACTACTCATCTTTAAGAGCAAAACATTGAAATTCATGGCTGGATAGATCACAGTTCTTTGAAAATTTGCCTAATTTACAAGTAATCAAGTGAAGAGGAAGATTTGAGGTAATTTCCACCATTCCTTGGTGGAAGTTTGCTTTTTTATTTATTTTCTAATAAAAAGAGAGGAGTCTGAAAACAGCCATAAAATTAAATACAACCAAGCAAAAGGATGACATTCTACAAAATAAGATCAGTATTTTCTCTTAATTATTAAACAGCTAAATAATTATCTCAATGATAGAGACTTTTATATTACAGTTAAAAAAGACAAACCAAAAATTACATAACATCAATCAAGACAGAAAACTATTGAAACCTTAAAAATATTGTTTTTAATTTGTCCGTGCATTTTCATTCATTTTCAATTTGTAGTTTATATATTTTTATACTTCATATTACACATGATGAATTGATAATTTTGTTGTTGAAATTTATTTAAACATTACTAACTTGTATCAGCTTAAACTTAATAAGGCTTTTACTGACATATATGATATTTGACGACATCACCAAATGACAGTATGAATTAGATTAAATTAGAAGGCATAGGTTTGAATCCTGGCCATGTTACTATTATTTCCATTTGACTAATAATTATAATAGCTACAGTATTGAAAATAAATCTTGTGTTGGGGGGGGGGGTATTAGAATAGTGAAACAATTATTGATTGGAATATCTTTGCTACTATTTTTTTTGAACATTTAAAAAGTTTATAGAATTAAATATTATAACATTGAATAAGAGATACCTGTGATTATTCTATTATCCAGTGGCAAGGCTCTCAGATATGGCAATGGTTAAAAGCAGCTCACCATTTACTTGAAATATTTGAGTGAGATTCTGATGAATAAGAAAACAGTTTTTATCTATTAAGTCGGCCGCATCTTGAATACTTGTCAATTTCTCCTCCTAAGAGATTATGAGTATTCCATTTGTCAAGGTGATCTTATATTGAAAATGATTTGCTTCGTTTCGAGAACCTTTAAGCAAACTTGTTCAGTTCCATCAAAAAATTTCTTTTTTTTGATAAGTATCAAAATTATATGTCCGAAACAAGACTGTATCGCTAACCAGCAATCTGCTCCCGGGGTATTAAGAGTGGGAAAGTCTGTTACTCTTCCTTGGAGCTTGGGAATTGTTTTGTGTGATACCAAAAGATAGGTTTCTATCTCCTCCGATCGGCCGGACTAAGGACAGTTAGCTAGTGCTCTCACTGGGCAACTGTGCTGCTTAAAAGCACACATATCTTGGTGAACTACTTTTGTTCAAACGAAAATCCTTTAGTGTTGCCAGCGATTGAATACGTGCATGGAAACGCATTGTTCTTCCGAGTTTTTCCAAGAACAGATTTCTTGCACTGTTTAGCTTCTTACCGCACCCTAAACAAAGCGTACAGTTGCAGATGATATGACCACCGAAGCACTGAATAATATGCAGGATTCTAGGTGCGCATATCTGGGAACAACTGCATTCGAACATATGGGTCCGCATGATGGAATTTCTTCGAAGACAGAAATGCGTCTTCTTTTGCATGGACGATCTGGCCTAGTTCTAGCTGAAGAAGACATTTTGGAATGTTGCAGTTTTCAAGATGAAAGACACGGGTAATAGTTTTTATGCACTGCAAAATAGATGTATATGAATGTACAATTTATTTACACTACAACACAGAGATGTAAACCGCTCAACAAGATTTAAACGGACAAACAATTAATTTTCACTTGAACTCGCACAAACACACTTCCAAGACACTGCTCGCTTACCAGAAAACAGTTTTGAACTGATGGAGCACCCACTTTTAGCTAAAATTTGCTAGGTCTCAAAAGAACAATAACGAAAGTAAGCAATAAAAAGGTAAGAAGAAAAGAAATATTTTTACCTGGTAGTTTTCATTCCTTGCCCCTACGTGCCCCTAAGACAGGTACCTGCTGTACCGTCATAAATTCGAATACCGCAAACTTCTTTCTCTGAAGCTATTGGCTTCTTTTTATTTTTTTAGAAAGGGCTAATGAAAAAGTCTGCATTTACTAGGGATAGCTAATAGCATAACATCTTTTTTTAATTGGTTGAAAATTCAGTTCTCATAAGTCGAGATTGTTTTTTTACAAGTGCAATGAAATATTTTGATGTGATAATCTTTTATTTGGTAAAAATACAGTTGACAGTATTAGTATTTAACTCCTTTCACAGTAATTCTTTCACGGTGCCATGATATACTATTAAGTTAACAACGGCTTTACTATACATTATAATATGAGATAGTTTTATTTTTTGATGGTTAAGCAAATAATAATTTTTAAAGGTCATGCAAAAAACAAAGCTACTAAAAAATTTCAATTATTGTTTTTTTTTGGCACAATGAAGCATGACATTATGGTCTATTTTTTTATTACTACCATGCTTCTTATTAAGTATTAAATTAGTTGGGATCTGTGAAGATTGCGTATTTTGCTTAGTAGTTCCATTTGATGACCCAATGGTGTTGTAAATTAAAGGAACACCATGAACAATAATAAAGTGTTATTAATCGATTACTTAATAATTAAAATTAAAAAAAAATTATGTATTTACCAGACTACGGCACCAAATTAAACATTACGGTGCCCTTAATAATAATATGTAACAGGGGTTAGGAGGTTAAATGGACTGTATTACAAAATGTTTTTTTTTTGCGTTTACTTAACAACCAAAGTTGTATGTGAAGATATGCCATTTTAGTTTGAAGGTTTACTTGATGCCCTATCATTTTTACCTTAAAATTAATATTCTTCTGTAACATTGAGAAGGGTTTCAAATTTAAAGGTCTGGAAGCTCTAATTATAATATAATAATACTATCTATAATATAATCAATTATTGTCAAAAAAACAGAACATTGGCAACACTCTTCCTTTCTTCCACCCCTCGGTCAATCGGGGATAGACAACGATAAAAAAGCCATCAGGTGCCTCGAGGCAAAATCGGGTAGCCAGTGTTTACAGTTAACTTCAGGTAGAAGGTTTGGCATAACAGTCAGGGAATTTACATGACCTAACATAGATAGTTGTATACTGATTAGGCTCTAATTTGATGCGATAAAACATAAACGATTCATTAATGATTACTTGTTGTGATATGCAATCACACTGATGTTATAATTACTAGTCAAAGAGAAATATATTTATGATTTTGCACAAATTGTTTTACTTAAGTCAGTAGGTAACTCTTGTTATCATATATTTTTTTCTGAAATTAATTCTTATGATATAATAGGGCACGAGAACAGACAAAAAACATGAGAAAAAAATTAAGGGTTACTGGTTTTGGGATTCTTAAAAACCAAGGTGGACAAGAAGTGATAGTTATAAACTGTAATTGTCATTTCTTTGTTTACAGGTAAGATTGTGTAAATCAATATGAATAATTGTTATAATATAATATATAGTGAATAAAATTGCTTACTTTGTTTACAGAGAAACTGATTTCAGTTTATTCACCCCACCTTCAATAATTGTCTTACATATAATTAAATAATCTCTAAGAATGAATCACTTGTTAAAAAAGAACTTTATTAAATAATGAACAAAGACTGATATAAATCTATGTGATAACCACTAAGTGTTATAGCGTAAGGATTACAATACAAATGATCTCTCTGGTCACACGCTGGGAGAGTATATATAGGAGAGGAATGCTGACATGAGTTAATATTGAGTCAGGATCCTCTGAAGTCCCTTAACACCTCCATGGTGAAGATTGGACATTACTCCTGAAATGTTAGGAATAGAATTTTCATATATTTGTATTATTCATAATGTTTAAAGTTTATAAAATTATAAATTGGTTTAATTACATGATTATAATTATGAATATAAGTTTCATTAAATATACAGTCATTTCTAGTAGTATTAATTAGAGCTATGTTAGGTAAAAAGATAGATTCGTTACGCAATTGATTAACTTAGTTTGATTAAATTACTTTATTTATGTTACGTATTTTGTTAGCTAAGTTATTGGTATTATAATAATAGTAAGTTTCATAATATTTATCTATAATTCTTATGTTATTTACAGTATAATGTAGGATCCCGTTGGACTGCGTTAGATCTTGAACTTTAAGAGTTGTAACTACAGTGAGGAGTGTGATAATAATGATTATCGGTATCATCTTCTGAAACAAAATAAGATTTCTTTTTCTTATTTGGTCTTTTAACATTGTTTACATGGGTTGATCCTACTTTTACTTTGTTATACAGAGGATTCTTTTTTGGTTTAATACGAGGTGTCTTTTTAAAAATACCTCTTCATCAGGTTCCAAGTCTGGTGGATCTTCATGATTCTTATTCAATTTATTTGTTCTACTTTCTTAAATGCATTCTATTTTCTTTTTAACCATTTGTTGTAATTCATTTAAATGTTGAAAGTAATTATTGAAACATTTTGAAAATGTGTCAATACACGTGAATATAATTTTTTTGTCGTAAAATAATAAGTCTATCATTAGTTCTTGAAAAGGTTTTTCTGGCATTGGTGTTATTAGATATTTACTTTGGATAGGACGTCTGTCGTATTTATTTATTTTGCGTACGTCACATTTGTTAATTAATTCTGTAATTTTAACTTTCATATTTGGAAAATAGATTTTTCTTTTTAATCGATCATAGGTTTCTAGAATACATCTATGACACGTTTTTCCATTATGATAGTCTAATATAACTTGTTGTTGATCTTCTAAGTTTTCAATGTCTTCACATAATAAGAAATATCGTTTTAATTTTACTGTTTTAAAGTCTTGTTCAATTCTTTTTTGTATTTGATTAAAATATTCGTTATAAATTTCATTAAGTTGTTTAAAATCATTTTGGCAATAAATTCCATAGACTTTTGTTGGTTCTAAAAATTTTAATAAGTTTTGTATTTTTTCTTGATCGTTATTAAATACATTATATCTATGTTTTTCAAAACTTTTTTCATGTTCCACTCTGTTAGAGCCTCTTTTTATTATAATTTGTCTTTTTCACATAGCCATATTTGCTCATTATTACTAGCTTGTGAATGTTGTGTGATTAGACGGTCTAAATCTCCAAGGTCTTCCATTTCCGGAATTTCTAATTCTTCTTGAATTTCTTGATGTATTTCTTCTAAGTCTAGAAGTTGGTCAATGAATATTTTGTACTCTGGTTAGTCCTCGTCTAGTATATGTATTTCTACTAGTTTTTCTTCAATGGCATGACACTCATTTCTTCTTAATAGTGCTTCAGCTACATAGTTTGTTTTTGCGTTAATATGTCTTATTTCAAATTTGAATTCCTGCAATTTCCATATCCATTTCATAATTCTGCTATTTTCATTTTTCATTGAAAAGACCCATGTTAGTGGTTATGATCTGTTAATAATAAAAGCTTTGTTCCGTAAAGGTAACGCTTAAAGTGTTGTGTAAAGTAAACAATTGATAATAATTCTTTCTTGATGGTACTGTAATTTTCTTCAGTTTTAGATAATACCCTTGATGCAAATGCGATAGGATGTTCTACATTATTTATTGTCTGACTCATAACTGCTCCTATAGCTTGATTACTAGCATCTGTTGTTAATATAAATTGCTTATTCCAATCAGGGTAGGCTAAAATTGTTGTTTAGTCATTTGTTTAATTATTTGTTGGAAACTCTCTTCAAATTCTTTTGAGTTATAATTTTTTGAATTAATTGCAGTGCTAAGTGGTCTTGATATCCTAGAAATTTTAATTCATTCTTGAAGTATTCCGTTTTGTCCAATTGAATGCTTAAGTTATTTTTCCTTAATATTTGTAGAACCCTCTCAATATCTTCCATGTGTTCTTTTTCATCTTTTGAATAAACAATGATGTCCACCTAAGCCATAGTTCTTGGAACGTTTTCTATAGCCATGTCAATCATTCTCTGGAATGTTTGTGGTGCGTTACATAATCCAAGTGGCATTCTTAAGAATTCATAATGACCTGTTTCTGTGCTGAAAGCAGTTTTAGCAATTGAATCTTTATCCATTAATATTTGATGAAATCCCGAAGTTAGATCTATAATGCTAAAATATTTTGCTCCTTTCAATCTATTAAGTACATCTTCAATATTGGGTAATGGAAATTTATCATTAATAGTTTATTGATTAAGTTTTCTGTAATCTATGACCATTCTTACTTTCTTAATACCGCTCGCGTCCATTTTCTTCGGCACTATCCATAGTGGGGAATTATAGGGCGAGTTACTTTTTCTAATGATTCCATCTCGTAATAGCTTTTGTACTTCTTCGTTTATTTGAGCCTTAAACTGTTGCGGGTGTCTATAATTCCTTGTATAGATTGAATTTTCATTTTTGTTATAATCTTATGTTTCAATAAGTTCGTTGCTTTTATTATTTCATAATATTTTGGGATATAATATTATATCTCATTAATATAATTTTATATTAATAGAACCTTTAAAAAACATCAGATATTACATTTTAATTAAATTTAAAAAGAAAACAATAAAGATAAAAAATTTAATATTGTATATATATAAATACAATATAATTTAGTTTTTGGATTTTAACTATTTACTAGATACGTGTTGCATGTTTGAATTTTAAGAATTTTTAATTGTAGTAGAATAGGAGGGCTATTGTTAGTAAGTAACTATTAATAACTAATAATAGTAATCAGGTTGTCTCCATATGAGTGTTTAAAGTTTTTTAAGATTTGACATTTTATTTTATTGTAGAGATAACTGAAGATGACAGACAGCTTAGAGCTGTCGAAAGCGCTTTACATTAAGAAAGAAGTGATAAGTTGTGGAAAGACAATAAAGCTGTTTTGTAATTGTAGTGTCAATTTCTTCACCACAAATAAATGGAAGTTCCCCTCTTCTCGGCCCAGAAAATAACTACTTATGTTTTCTATGTTTTAATAATAAAAACATTAAGCGTCAGTTAACAGAGGGGGAAACTAGTACATGAAACAGCTGAAGCCCACTTGGAGCGGGGGTGAGGCCCATCCCCTGACGTGCCTATATAAGGGGCAGATTTGGGGCATTTGCCAAAGAAACCGAAGGTGAGCCCCATCACATAATCCTGTCTAATGATTTTGTGAATTTTAACTGTAAAACCAAAAATGTTTTTTGTAATTGTACCCTCCTTCAAATGTATGTTATGCTATGCAGGAAAATGAGCCTTAAATCTGTGAATTTGTTCATGCTATTGTTCATTTGTTTGTAAAAATGTTTAAATAAAGGGGTTTTGAAAAAAAAAAAAAACAAAGCAAAACAAAGAAAGGCATTTGCCAGGCTCTTGGAACCCGGGACCTGAGAACACTGCTCTCTCTCTCTCTCTCTCTCTCTCTCTCTCTCTCTCTCTCTCTCTCTCTCTCTCTCTCTCTCTCTCTCTCTCTCTCTCTCTCTCACTCTCTCTCTCTCTCTCTCTCTCTCTCTCTCTCTCTCTTTCTCTCTCTCTCTCTCTATCTCTCTCCCTCTCCCTCTCCCCCTCTCTCTCTCTCTCTATCTCTCTCCCTCTCCCTCTCCCCCTCTCTCTCTCTCTCTCTCTCTCTCTCTCTCTCTCTCTCTCTCTCTCTCTCTCTCTCTCTCTCTCTCTCTCTCTCTCTGCACTGGCGCTTGCTGCTCTACTCGAACCATGGCTTTCGAATTCAACTACCTCTGCATCTCTCTTTGCTAACCTCGTTATGTTTTAGTCCGGCGTTGTCAGACCCCACACCTTCCTAGTGGGATTCTCTGACTTCGTCTCGCTAAAACTAGCACCCCCTTGGAAGAGACCTCTTCCTCACGGACGACGGTAACCGGGGCCCTACAAACTTTACCTAGTAGCGTTTCCCTCGGCGATCCAGTCTGCTCTCTTCGGTTCACACTCACCTTCGGGATCCCGACAGTTTTCGCCTACCCTTAGATATTGAGTGTGAATTTGTGGTCATTCCAAGACCGCATAAACTACCTATAATACCTACCCAGTTTCTCTTCTCCTGAACATAGTGTACTGTCGGGGCACATGCCTATGAGATATTAAGTCAGATAGTACAGTAGTAAAACTCGTCATAAAGCAATTGTTCAGATCATAGCCAATTCAACCCTCACTTCATCACTAGGGCTAGGGTAACAAGGCACCCCCTCATGACGACCCGACAATAATATTCATTATAAGATATTTATTATAAGATTTTACTGACGAAAATAGGAGTACTTACCTCCTAATGGTCCTGAAGACATTTCATTAACCCAATCTTTTATTCTCTGTATACTTTCGATATTCCTCTGCACCGAAATAGAAATTTTTCCAGACGTCAGCGCTCACATAACCTTCTCTCAGAATCACAACCACATCAGCTGTTATGACAAATTAGTTTTAATCAAACAAAATTGACACATAGCTCTTTCACACTTAGACGAGACACGTGACCAAAACAATGAACCGCTCGCTAATATTTCCAAGAACGTACGCCACTTAGGACCGCAATATGGCCAACTACTTACATGGAGAACGAATATGAGGTTGAACGTCAAGAATAAGTGCATTCCGCCAGACATACGTGGAAGCGTCCAGGGCAGGCTATGGTGTTGACGTTTTCAAACCCGAAAGGGTGGGACATTTCACCTAGAAGTTTTGCTAAGAAATATACACTTAAAAGTATCATTGCAACACTGAACATTGCAGACCTAAAAGGACGAGATACGACAGAGGTATATTAATCCATGGCAGACTTCAATTAAACTTTAACAAATAGATAAACATACACACAGCCCATACCAGTCACACTACCGAACAAACCACAACCAGAAACTGAAAAAAAAGGTGGTGGCGAGAACTGTTTGATGATATGCGAAGTCCAGGCCAGTATTCTCCTCGGGTCCGATACTAACTTCCTTCACATGGCTCACTACTGTCCAGTAGTTTTTTCCAAAATAAATAAATTCGGTGAATTTTTTTTTCTGAGGAAACATTCTTCTGCATATTTTTTCCCGAGGATTGTAATGAAGCCACTATTATTAAAAACTAAATAAAGATAAAATAACAGGGCCGATGATCGAGCTCAGGTCCTGTTGGATTAGTTTTTCTTAAGAGCACACGGTTGAGATCGAGAGACCCTGGGCTCCTGTAAACATTTCTCTTCGGCTAATAATCAGTTTATTAATTATACTTAATTACATTTTATAGGGATTGTTGATGGCATGCGTACTCCACATCATCAATAATTTGTATAAAACTTAATTAGGCGTGTAATTTGATAATTATTGCATGATGTAAAAAATAAATGATTAGCTGAGGATAAAAGATAGTGATAGAGCCAAAGCCCTCCCAATCTGGCCTGTGTGCTCATTTGTCATCTTTCCTCGTAAAACGAGACCATGTTGTCAAATTGAATTACTCAAGGTCAAAAAAAGGGCGGACAAAGATCTAACGGACCGACTGGCACATAGCTGAAAACATAATGGCTTCTGACAATTTTTAGCTAAAGAAATACAACAACATAGAAGTGAGACCAGAGTTTTCTGCGCATGCGCCTTCATTATAACACCTGTGTATTTCAGCTCTTCATATTAACAACAATTACAACAGTCCATAGAATCTTATTACGTTTTAAAACTGTCTCAACTGGCAACTTATGTGAGCTGTTCACGAGGGAGCCCTTAATAAGTGAGTAATTACTTAACATACTCCTTCAGTGTGAGTTTTAAATTATAACACACAGAGAAGTCGGCCATATGGGCCAGTCCCTGATCGGGGCTCTCGTAGATTATAGATAAGAACACGCAATAGACAACATCGTGAGCAAGGCAGGATTAGCCGAGCGTCACCGTCAACGTCTCTGGTGTTGTAAATATCGTGAGTTCGAACCTCCTCGAGAGCACCTATTTAATTAATTTTTAATTTTACTCTATGTCCGACTCCATCGCCTATTAAGCAAAAGCGCCAAGAAGATCAAACAGGAACGTTCCTCCAATAAATTCATCTGCCGCCAGCTCGATGGAAGACCTACACCACCACCACAGGCCAGGCACTTCAAAAGGAGAAACAGTTGACTAATCTCCACTTTTCACGCCTAACAGCTTCGAAGTACTGAGAAATAGCCAACCTGCCGACGACATGGATGTTATCGAAACACCGACACACCCCAAACCGCTCACCTGCTATATTCGTAAGAAATCTTAGCAATTTGAAATTGCTGTGCTCACAAATGAGTAAAATTGTATGTACAGGAAAAAATATACGTGCTTCAATCGTTCTCAGGATACGAAAATTTGGCGGACACTCCCGATACTTATTGTGGCATTATTAAGTATTTGGAAGAAACTAAAGCCGACTTCCATACTTACCAGTTAAAGTAGGAATGATCGTTACCACTACTCGTAGAAATTAGAAATCTGCACCCGAGCACACCAGGTGATGAAATTGAAGATGAACTCTCAGCTCTGGGATTCAAAGTTCGCCAAATAACGAACGTGCCCCATGAGGATAGACAACCAGACAAAGCGATCAAAACACCGCTACCCTTGTTCTTTCTCGATTTAGAGCGAACACCAGGAGTAGATAAAATCTAAGAACTGACCCACTTGTATTACACAAGAGTACCGGGTCAAAAAACCTTACTCCAAACGTCATCTCGTCCAATGCCATAATTGCCAGGCACATGGGCATACGAAATCACCCACCCAGAAGTGTAAAGTGCAGTGGGGAGCACAAAGTGAATTGTGCAAAAAGCCCCTAAAATCACCTACTGTATGTGTGCTCTGCCAGCAAGGCCACCCGGCCAACTACAAGAGCTGCGAGGCTTACAGAACACTAAAGTCCAGGAGTGAACAACGCAATCGGCCAGAAGAGGAGAAACTAGCAACAAGAAGTGGCCCAGCCAGAAATTTGAGGCCTTCAGTCTCTTTTGCTGATGTGGTTCGGAACAGATAGTAGTCACAGGCACTGCCCAATACTCGTCCGCAAGTTCCTCTTCCCCAGCATTCCATTCATCACGTCAACCAGCAAACCCAATCCCATCCTCAACCACACATCTCGCATATTCTTCCACCTTCAGATCTAGCCTATTAACATCATTCCTTACAGAGTTCAGAACCCTAATTACTCCTCTCATTTCTCTTCTTAAAAAACTTGTCTCCTTATCCCTTTAAACTATCCTCTATATTGTCTATCCTTAACCCTGTTAAACAAAATCCATGATTGGATCCTTCCGACTCCTTATCCATTCTCCTTTAGAATGCGAATGGTGTTCGCACCCACACTAACGAACTGACAATACTACTCCATGACAAGAACATCGACGTAGCTCTTATTACTAAAACAAGACTTACCAGTAAACTACCATTTACCGTTCGACTGTACCAGACTTATCGAACCGATCACCCAGATGGAAGAGCTCATGCAGGTACCGCTGTCATTGTCCATAACTCCATTTTCCATCACATAGTTGGTAGCACACAATTTCCTTCAGTCCACTGCAGTGTCAATCAGCACCTTCACTTTTCCCCTTACTCTAGCATCAGTCTACTGCCCTCCCAATAAATCCATTTGCAATTCCCAATTAGTCTACTTTCTAGACTCCATTGGACATCGTTTCCCTGTGGGTGGGGACTTTAATGCAAAGCACCAACATTGGGGGTCAAGAACCACGAATACACGAGGATGTGCTTTGCTTGACTTTTTCTTCTACAATAGTCTAGGAACACTAAACTATTCACTCACGCCTCGATGATGACCTCTCCTCCGATCATAGTCCTTTATTATTAACCATTTCCCTAAGACCAATTCACAAACCGCTTCCTCCTCCATTTATTAGGGGGGCCCAGTTGACTGGGACCTCTTCCGCCAGCTTTTTACACATTCCATAGACCTCAAAGTGTCCCTGAAAACATACCAAGACCTAGACGATGCAGTGCATTCTTTCACTACTCTGGTCCAGAGGTCGGCTTGGGAGGCATCGTCACTCTAGCGTCAACCAAAAATTCACTATCATAATCGTTTACCTCAGCATCTGAAAGATCTAATCCAATCCAAACGCCGCTCCAGAACAGTGTGGCAAAGATCCCGGCATCCTGCTTGTCGTATCGCGACTCGTAATGCGGCTGTGGAGGCTAAGAAACAGAGTGCTGAGTGAGCTTACCAGGGCCAAGTGGCCCTGGTGTAAAGTGACAAGAAGTGTGGCTCAGGAGACTAGGAAACAAAGTGTAGAGTGAGGGCGAAAACTTACTGATATAAGTACCCGTGCCCTTCCCTGCCGGGAGGCGGAGCCTGTGTGCAGGTGGTCTGTTTTATTATCCCGTTGGTCCAAAAGGGTGTGTTTTATGATGTAACACCTACCAAGTTACGTGACATGATTCTACAAAGCTGTTCCTAGCATGATTTTATGACCACCGGAAGTGACTGAAGGTCTATTCTAAGCGGTGGTGAGGCCTACCCTAGGTTTCATTGCCGTACCCTCGATGTTACTTGTCTATATCTGCCGACCTCTCTATGATTTATTACAAGAAGTTTACACAGATTTGCATTTCTATTATAATACATTATGAACCCGAGTGTAGGGTAATTTACATATGTTTAGCTCTTCGCTATATATCGCTACACTGCTGATCGCCGCACGTACAATCAGTACTGCAGATTGGAATCCTTCCGTTCCGATTCTTTCAATTCCTACCTCTCTTCTCTGTCTACCAGGGATAACGCTTTGTGGAATATGACCAAAAAAGTCCTTAAGTATCATCCTGTTTCACACCCACTCCGTCGTGATGATGGGTCCTTGGCGGCTTCGGATGGGGATAGGTTGGAGGAATTTGTTCTTCATCTTACACAGCACAACTGTTGAAAATTTCCTCACTTCACCTATTCCTCTCTCTCTCTTCCACCAAAAGCCGTTAATCCCTCTGAGGTCAAATACCTTATGAAAAACTTACCTTACCGAAAATCCCCTGGATATGATCTCCTAACTCCTTAAATTCTCAAACAACTTCCTCCTAAAGCCATAATCTTCCTAACCTACATATATAATTGCATTATCCGAACGAAGCAATTTCCTCTCCTCTGGAAACACTCCATTATAGTACTATTCACCAAACCCGGTAAACCACCCAATGACGCCTCATCTTACCGTCCAATTAGCTTACTCCCTATCCTCTCAAAAATATTTGAGAAAATCGTATTAAAACGTCTACTTCCAATTGTTGAATCCAAAAAAATTTTTCCTACACACCAGTTTGGTTTCCGTCAACGACATTCCACTGCTCAACAAGGCCTTCGCGTTGTTGATCACTTCTCCTCAGCCCTTGAAACCAAACAGTATTGCACTGCTGCCTTTCTTGATATAGCTCAAGCTTTTGACAGGGTTGGCACGCAGGTTTGCTCTACAAGCTCAAAAGATAATTACCACATACCCTTTTCCTAATCCTACAGTCCTACCTTTCAAACTGTTTCTTCCAAGTCCGCTCAATCAAAGTTAAAAAGTTAATGAAACAAAATGTTCCCACATTACCTTCTTCCTCTGTCGCAAGTCTTGTCCACTAGTTTATTTTAATTCTATTCCTCTCCAGTACGGTATTTAGGCTTCCATCTCGACAAACGACTGACCTGGAACCCACATACGAGACTAAAAAGACAAGAGATATACAGACGCTTTGGACAACTGTACAGACTACTTCAAAGGACATCCCATATCTCAATAGAAAATAAACTACTAATCTACAAAGTTATACTCAAGCCAATCTGGACATACGGAATAGAGCTATGGGGGACAGCAAAAAAGTCGAACATCAAGCGTATCCAATCCTTTCAATCAAAAGTCCTGCGGACAATAGTATATGCCCCTTATTACGTCAGCAACAGAACCCTTCATAATATCTTAATATACCCTACATTCTTGAACTCATCTCATCCAAGCTTACGAAATTCCATAGTAGCCTAATCCCGTAGCACAGAGATTGCACTACACCACTCATCCCGATAACCCTCCTTGGAGACTGAAACGGCAGTGGCCTCGTGACCTGCTATAAATACGTGACAGTGGGAGTCCTGGCAGAGGCCAGTTTCTCCAACCATCTCCTGAGCGTCTGTGGCTCTCACGCTCTTGGTCAGCCTACTGGCTCGTATCCCAAGACTCCGCTTCCTCTTTCGTATGCGAGGGAGGTGACAAACATGTGGACTTGGGAGGCCTCAGCCCCGTCTATAAATATTGTCTGAATGAACGAGTGAATGATGAATTGTAAATATGTTATGAATCAGTGCATTTATCTCAATTGCTTATTGCCTAATAAGGCAAATTGTAATTTTAACAGAACAAAGAAGTTGGAATTAAAAAAAAAAAAAAGAAGTGAGACCGATGTTTGAACTTGGGTGTCCGAACGGGTGCTTTTCCTTTGAGCCATACCAGTCCTAACATTGGGATTACAAGTCTTAACACTGGACAAATATCTGTTGAAACTTCTTTATTGTGATAAAATTACAATCTACCTTATTGGGCAATAAGTAATTGTGATAAATTTCCTAATTCATACCATATTTGCAATTTTCATTGAATCGCTCATTCATACAGTGTTTACAAACAGCCTAGAAATTTTGCAAATCCACATGGTTCTTACCTCCCTTGCATGCGGAAGAGGAAGCGTAGTCTTGAGAAGTTGCCCACGCTTTTCCGTCAATCGCATCACCGGATACAAGCCAGAAGAGGCTGACCAAGATCGCGAGAGCCACAGACGCTCAGGATATAGGATATAGGATTGGAGAAACTGGCCATTGCCAGAAATCCCACTGTTTCGTATTTTGTAACAAATACAGTTTTACGACACTTTTTTTTTTTTTTTTTCCAAATCCCCTTAAAAGAAATGACAAAACTTTAATTTACTATAGATTCTTAGGCGAATCTATTTACATATTACATTTTATATGTCCTGTGCCATCGGTACACTCTATACAAGGTCTGAATCGGTATAGAAGTTATATAATCAATACAAGTACAATGATACACAATGTACTTGGCTTCATTGACAAGACTCTAAAAGGTGATGGAGCTCACCTTTTTGATCACAACTACGACAGTATTACAAATCATAATAACCGATTACTTAACGCTCTACAACCCTATACAAGACCCACTTCGTGTAGTTAAATAAAGAGTAACAGATTCACAAATTTTATTATTTTTGTTTATATTAATTTGCTTCAAACATGTACAGTATTCGCAATTTACTAGGAAATATATACATCTATATCTATATTTTTTATTAGATATATTAATATATCTAATATAAAAAACAAAAAAAAAACTATTTTGAAATTGAATATCCCAAAACTAAATGACCAGACGAGGGAAGATACGATGAGTCGCCGGAAACCTCCGAGAGCTCACCCCCACCCTCGGCTCATCGTGCCGACATCTCGCCAGTCCTCAACCAGCTCCAGGAGTGACTGTGTTAGTTTGTGTCATGAGAACTTTGACGTAATTATCGAGCAAGCATGGATCCACTGTGAGTCGTTTACACTTATCAGTAATATATCACAACGTGTACACTCATCATATCATGCTTTAAATATATCGATCTTTATTCAAAGAAGCCTGATAATACATTTGATAACACCCTTTTATATGCATGGGATTTAAATAAATGTGATTAATATGTTAATAATTAGCCAATTTTTACCCGAGAAAGTTTTACATGGGAGGTACTTGATATGTGTTTTTTGATTGGTACTGTAGACTGTATTTCTCAAAACCCGATTCTTGAAAATCGAAACCAAAAAAATACACCTCTGCAATAAAACAATTTAATATCTAAGATTTATAGATTGACAAAGGCGATTTACTTTGTACATTTTGATTATTAGTATATCTGATATACTAGCTTGTAGGGTGATATTTATTTAAAAAATACTTTTTGGAGAAGCGAAAATATTATTCTGAAGCTACTTGACCTGAGAAGTAGCTTCTTCCTACCGGCTACAAATTACGCCTAAATGTAACGATATCTGTTTTCAAAAACCTTATAGATACCAGTTAGGAGATTTGATCACTTAACGAGACTTCATAATCTCGGCTGCTATCCGACAGCTCTGTTGGAAAGGCATCTGAACTCATGTTCTTGTTGAGGAATCATTGTCGTCAGTAGAATTAGTTGAAGAATAAAAATATAACTGAATATATGTCCCATTCGAACCGGAAAATAAAAACCAGTTTCATTTCAACTGGCGGAAAATATATTTCAGCAGGGTTTGGAATGCATCTGTGAACTGATCATACAACTAATTAATCATCAAAACGCGATTCGAATGTTTTAAATAATATTTCAAGAAGAATTACCATTACCTAACTTTAACTTTGCTCGAAATGTAATAATTAAGCCGCTTGATCTAAAGCTTGTTTTATTTTATTAATGATAGAAACGGATTAATAAATACAGTTTTGATTAAAGTCTGTTGACGAAGAAATCCGGTAGAGTAGAGGGCGGATATTGGTAACTTCTATACAAGACCATTTTGATTAATTCATTACCCGTGACGTTTTAGTGCAGAGAACATTTTTAATTTAGGTTTTTTAATCGCTTATTCAATATCTAAAAAGGTTTTCTTTATTAGCCCCGTTTTGTTCTTATGACCTGTTATGATCGCATCAAAGAAGTAACTTTGAATGATCGATTCCAAAGATGATTTTAGAAATAAAACACTTAGTAACTGGTCACTGGATGTGGTTTATATTTATGTGACAAGTACGTTCTGTGAGGACTCAAGTTACCATTCCATTTTTAAAACATATTTGGAACGTTTACAGCATGTTTAGATGTTATGAAAAAAATTAACCAAGAAACATTAAAAACACCTTGAAATAATTAAATGCATCAGTTGAATTTACGTTCGCTCAATTACATGATTTTTTTTTTCATTTATTTTGGTATGTATTAAATTACATACAGTATTTATAAAAAAACTAACAAAAACTGCATGTGTTGCTTCAATATTTTCAGGATTTATGTCACGTTTCACACAGAATATAATTTTGCATAACTTATTTAATGCATTTATGTTAAGCAAGTATTCTAAAATATGAAGGAGGTGGGGCTCATCCCCCAAGAAAAACTGTATTCTTCTAAAAATAACTTGACCAATGTTTTTTGTACAGTCTGTTACCATCGATGCGGGAAGGGTGGCGGAGTCAAGGGGCTAAAAACTGGTTTGGCAAGGTAAAAAAACTGATGTGTCTCATCATAGGTCTAGAATAGTTTCCAGGTCTCGGATTTATTATCACAGAACGTTTGATATATATATATATATATAAAAAATAGGCACAATATAATAAATAAAAGTCTTCAGTAAAAATTGTTTGCTTGGTCCTCTTAAGGTCTATTTAAATTAAAAACAAATCGCAGATAGTTTAAAACTGACAGAAAATTGAATTTTTAAGATCTCAGGTTATTTGGTCTTGTGAGTTTTCTCAATAAAATTTGAAATATGTCTGTTGGGTTTGAAAAACCCCGATCTCATAAGATAGGTATTCTTTGTTTGACTTGAGATTAGTCAGCTGCTATTTCAGTAAAATTTATTATTTCATATCAAACAGTTTAGACTAATATTGCTTACATTGAGCACAAGCGAAGTCTAATATATATCACCTTGTATATTTTAGCAGCCTACTGTTTACAGTTCGTAAATAAGAAGTCGATCGTCGTGTAAACGTTTACTTAAGGAGAAATGAAGTGCACATTATAGTACATTATGTTAAAAATTTAGATCATGCTGTCATGATACTTGTTAAAAAAGACTGAGAAATAGTTTGCATATCAGTTCTGTATAATTTATATGCATATCTATAACTGTATTAAATTATTGAATATACTTGATGAATACGAAACATTGATGCATGAATGTAAAAAACCAATATGACCTGATAATATTATTCGTTTTAACCCAGGAATTCACAAAAATGTTATAACTTTGGAAAGATTTATATTTGTAATAGTATAATTTGAACCTTCGGGCACTGCAATCTTCTACTTTGAATTTAATTAATAAATGAAAAGTGAATTTACTAGATGTTTGCTAAGGAGGGCCTATAGAATGTTCAACTCGGACTAAATCACGTGGGTCACGCACAGACATCGTTCCAATAACCAGTTTTTCCGTGAACCCTTATGTTACTTTTGAAATGATTGGCCATGCGAGGCTACTCCCATGTGATATGGACAAAATTAAGCTAATGATAAAGCTATTATAGTTTATGTTTAAGTTACTAGTTTTAATTACCAGGAGTTTTATTCAGCTCATAACTGTGAAAATAATTAATGGCGGAAGTTAAAGCCCGGATGACTCGCGCTCCAAGGTAACCTTCTTGATATTTAAAAAAAAACCTCAAATTTGATGCACTAATGAGTGTGTCTGAGCGAGGGCTTGGTTCCCGAAGTGCATTGGTCATAGTATCGTATGGTTTTGATACGAATTTTAGGTAATATGGTGATGGTTTTAAAATTTGTCTTTGAACAATTTTAGCAACGTTTTTAATTCAAACAAAAATTTCATTCGGATTATTATAAAAAATTACAGTAATGATACGATCAATTGTGCAATTGAAGTTTCTTTATTGCCGTACAAATCGATCTCTTGGTAGAAGATTGAAGAGCATGATTGCTACCAACGTATCATGCTTACTTACTTTTATAACTTTATTTTTAGACCTGCAATTGAAATACTCGCTGGTATTGATACTTAAAGGTATCTCAATATCTGCACCACACAAGAAAACAGAAGGATATTTCATTCATATACTAGTTCACCCTTTGTTTTTTTTTCACTTAAGGATGAAGACGTAAAAATGAGAGAGGCCCGTGTTGTACATTTCGTTGAAAGGACGTGATAGTCAAGAGGAGAAAAAGAAAGACAAAGTGGCCAAGCAACTCATCCAAGCTGCCTGAAAGCAGTCGTTAAAGTGCATTATGTCCATTCGAGCCCCCCCCCCCCCCCGGAGTATGTTCTGGAAGTCTGAATTTTCAAGGGAAGGTTTTTCGTGGAGAGTAGCTGAGGGTAAAATCAAGTCTCGTATACGAAATCTCTTTATTAATTTTTTTTTTTAAAGAGTATTTTATAGCATAATAATAATAATGATATTCTATTACCCTGGGACTATGTGTCTCGAGAAAAAACATTTTTATAACGTGAAGTGTGATCTTTGACAGTATGATTCCTCTCTTTTAAGAGCGAGTTAAAAGTTTACAATGTGCGTACAAATTTTCCCTCCCGGCCTCATTACTGGATGATTATTTCCTTTCGCATTCCATTTTAAAGGGAAGTAATTGCCCATGTTAAACATAACAGCGGCTACTTAGCCGAAAATTCAAAGGGACGACTTGAGATTAAAGTATCTTGGTAATTATAACCGTTAGAAATGTAGATAAGCAATAAAAACATACATAATTGTATTATTCTTAATAAGATATGCAAACGGACATTGTAGCGACGAGTTGCAAAGAAAAACGAAGGAAAACCCCAGAAAACATGGAATTAACTATCCTGCGCAACGCCAGGTGTTACAGGGCGAGTTGTAATAAAATAACGTTACCTTATGGCCTAGTGTCTAGCAGCTACACCGCCCTATAAGAAATGTTGTTCACTTACAAAAATTCAAATATTTGCTTCCTAATAGAATCGTTTTGGCTTCCAATTCTTTTTTAACTAATATTAAACGTTTTTAGTGATAAGGGGATATAAAAATAAAGGAAAACCCCAATAAATATTCGAAACAATAATTTAATAAAATATACAAAAATTTTCTATTTTCATTTATTTTGTAACGTATCCCTAAAAATTTAGTAAAAAGGTTTTGTTAAGTTAAATTTTAATTTAAAAAATGGATTTGACGGTGGAGCAAGTAGCCCGTGTTGTTGCTTTAGTGGAAGACGGTAGAAGCCAAAGATATGCAGCCCGTGCATTGGGCTTACCTGAAACTACTGTTTGGAGAGCGATTACACGTTACCATGACAGGTTTGTACAATCGCAGACCCAGATCAGGTCGGCTGCAAGTAACAGAGCCAAGAGATAACTTGTTTATTGTACTACGCTTCGGAATCGGGTTTTAACTGCTACGGAGACTGCTCAACTTCTTCGTACAATTGGGAGAGTAGCAATGTGTGCAGAAACTGATAGAAGAAGACTTGCCTAAGTGAACCCTCAGAGATCAGCATTAGGGCCATTGCTTACCAGATAATATCCCCGAGCTCTGTGTTCACCGTTGAAGAAATTCCATCCCACACGAAACTCTCCCAGTGACACTGAAGTCCACTTTTTTGTATTTGGTAGTGCCTCTCGAGCTGAGCATCATTCAGTACTCAATCGAAGTGGGCGTGGAACACAATGTACAAACACAGATAACTCGTATGTGTGTTGCGAATGTTTTTAGGTTTAAAATTGTTTTTTTTATCAAACAAACAGTACCAATGCCATATTTTATTTTTGCCTCTGTCCCCAAGAGTAGAGGGTCAAAGATGACCAACCCAACCCCGAATATCGAACGGGATCACCATAACTCAAAATGGACCCTACATAGGTGGCCTTATCATCCCCCCCAAATACCCCTTTATTTTTTCATATTTTTTGCAATACTGTGAAACTGCAATGAATTTATATGAACTAAAATTGTACATTGTCATTCTTATATTTACTGTAGCTATTTTATATAGTTTATGAGGTTATACAATATTGTTTAACTAATCCTCATGCATTTATATACCACAAGGTTTCTTGTAATTTAACGGTGATGGGGTCATTTCCCCCTTAAAATGATTATAGGAACTAAAAATAATTTGACTTAAGTTTTCCCGATTGTCTGCTACCATCGATGTGGTAAGGGTGCTGGAGAATGCTGTTAAACAGCGGGTTCGTGTGTGCCTATCAAGCCAGGCTCACACACTTTGTGTTACACGGGATACTCGTAGGACTAGGTGTTTCTTAAAATATTCTTAACTGATTGCGAACCTGACCACTATTTTTTTTAATTCCACCCCTCTTTCTTTATCGGAGACAGTATGGCGCCTAGGCTTTCGACGAGATAAAAGACTGACATGAAACCCACACACGAGGCTTAAAAGACAAGCACTAAACAGACGCTATGGAACAGACTACTTCCCTATACTCCTCATACTTCAGAATACCCCTCATTATGTCAGAAACAAAACCATTCATAAAGATCTTTATATACCTTAAATCCTTGAACACCTACCTTCCATGTTTATGAACTACTATTGAAACCTATTCAACCACCCTAATCCCCTAGGACAGTCATTACACTGCACCACACATCCCCACAATCCTCCTAAAGTGGCAGAGGCCTCGTGCTGCTATAAATGCGTGACGGTGGGAGTCCTGGCGATGTCCAGTTTCTCCAATCATGTCTTGAGCATCTATGCTTTCGCGTTCTTGGTCAGCCTTCTGGATCGTTTCCGGGAACGCAGCTGACGGAGGAGCGTGGGGGACTTCCCAAAACTCTACTTCCTCTTTCGCAGTCGAGGGAGGTGACAACCATGTGGATTTGGGAGGTCTCTGTTCTATTTTAAATGCTGTATGAATGAGCGAGTGAATGCAAAATGGTAAATATGGTATGAATGAGAACAATGATCGCAATTACTTATTTTCCAATAAGACAGATTTATTGTAATTATATCACAATAAAAATATTTGAATAATTGGAGATGATTGTAAAAAAAAAACTTTATAGCATATTTTTGGTCAAACTTTATTTTGTTTGTTAAACCACTTTGGTTTATATATAAATAGCAATTATGTTGATAAAAATAACTCAGCGAGGTTTCGTAAAGTTTGTTTTTCCGTAGCTGGCATGTAAATTCTGGAACAATCGATCGTTGGTTCCAATTAATGTTTAAAAATGTCATTCATGATTCATTTCTGTAAAGCATTGACAGAATGGATTTTCGTATCGTGAAATAGTCCGGAGCATAAGCACACTTGAATGTGGATGTATTGTTTACACCCTAAATTCACCAATCATTGAACTTTTAGGCATGTCCATGGAAATCTAGAGGTTTTGTTCGAAACACATCGATGGGATATCGTTGTCTGTACCTGTTACTACGTTTGAATGATATGTGCAATATGCTTGTCAGAAGATCAAACTTGTATCGGTATTCGCATGGTAAAATTATACGGTTGTCTATTCTGTAGTAGAAAGACAGTCGGGTATATTTGTTACCGACATGATAGAACCTAAATCTAGGTTCAAGTATACCATTTATAAAGAGTAGAAGAAATAAATACAAAAGTATACAACTTATTTTTACATCAGTGACGAGTTTTAAAATTCCCGACTTTAAAGAAGTGAATTGGACAAAATTGATAGCTTTTGAATTCGAGAAATATTTATTACTCCACAGCAGTGTGCAACATATATTTTTATCTAAAGCAATCAATTTGTGATTCCTGTTAATAATCTAACAACCATATAAAGACGGGACAAATAATTACGCTGAAAGGGAAAAAAAACAATTGTAACAACGCTCTCAGTTGTACATGTAATAATAATTGACGTGATGGGAAAGACGAAACATAAATTAATTAATGTTAAAATTGAATAAATGTGAGACTTAAATTTAAATGTGGATGCAAAAATCTTACTATCTTGGATGCATAGACATATACGAGTAGACACTGTGTTCAATAGTGTAAAACACCCTAAAAAACGTTAACTAATATCTTTCCAAGGGCTGTAAAATAATAATAAAAGTATTAAATAATTTGAAAATGATGTTGTTAGATTATATAAAAGAAAATGATCGTGTATATGTAGGCATCAATGATTTTTTCATTGACTATTCAGAGGTGCCTTTAATGTCAAATTTTAGGTAGGGTGAATTTATTTTTAGAGCGACTATCGTAGAACCGATTGCCTCGTAGGTTTTTGTGAATGACAATGAAACCTTTAATTGTGGGATTCGCTACACTGCTAGTTTTTCAGTGGTCTTGAATTATTCACCCAACTCTATCCAGCCCCTGCAATTGCTTTATGAAATGTACTGTTAGTGAATTGTTTTCGTAGTCCTGCCTCGCCATCTGCTGTTTCCTGCAACATTTAGGGCGAACCTAATGACAGAACGCATTCCTTGGACGCAGTAGCACGTTCTACCGCTGGCAGTCACTTAATCAAAGGATCGGCCATGCATCAAACCAGACCGTGTTCCTCTTCCCAAAGCACCCTCGGTGCCAAGCCCGCCCTACCCCTGTGGTAAAAGGCATTACCCTGTAGATTAGTTAATAGCATTAGCTGCGGATAATGAAATTTACCGTTTCTCTTTAATTAAGAGCGAGTGGGATCTAGATTGTGGAAGGGAAGGAGGGGCATGCGTACGAAATTTAGCAGCTCGTCAACGGAGTCGTGAAATTAATCCTGGCTATTATCATTTTATTTAAAATAAAAAGCTCCCAATTAATTTTTTTTACTCTGGTATGGATTCAGTCTTACAAAGAAATTAGAGGGAGATAGTTTAAACATTCTTTAAAGGATTAGGAAAAAAGGATTCACTTGGATTGGCACTAATATGAAAAAAGAGGGAAAATGGATCTGAGATCGATTTTAAATAACTTCAATATGTTCATAATGCTAAAAACAATCTTATTATGCAACGACCAGTTCTGCGATTGCCAATCTTTGTTATTAACCAAAAAACCAACTTGATTTCTTTTGATTTTGACTTAAGTCATTTGTTTGTACATTTTTTTTCTTGATAAATTCTATTCTAAAAGTTACTTATAACCAATATTTTTTTCTCAAGATTTCTAAACTTATTTTACCTATATCCAATGAATTAGTAAACGTGATTGATATAAACGATTGTTTACGCTCTAGAGTAAAAACTGAGAATAACCCCTCAATATTTTGTTCTTTTATTGAAATGTTAAAACTTAAATTTGTCAGGCTTGTACTGTGGTAGGTAAAATAGTGGTAAATTCAAAGTAGTTGCTGATTAGTGTAAATTAAGTAATCTTATTTATTTTCATCAATCGATTTCGCAATTTTTCGCATTCATTTAAAAGGATTTATAAAACTGATGCCAGTTAATTTCTCTCTCGAAACCATTTCTTCACTTTAAAAAAAAATAATACACTTCGTGTATGCAAACGTGTGTGTGATAGATGGGAAAAAATTTTTAGTATTTTAGTAGAAACAAATAATCCATGAGCACAAAGTAAAATTTACCACAAAGAAAAACACGCGTTGTCCCTGACCATGAACGTGGTAGGCTAGGCTTTAAAATTTCCAGATGACAGGACATGCCAACGATTTTTAGTTAGAACTGGAGTAGGGATAGTTAACTACGAATGAATAACATAATCGGTTGGCGCCTTTGAGTGGATGTTTGAGAGCCCTTGAAGGTACTTTAATACCCTTAGGAGGCAAGGGGCGTAGGAAGCAGGTACGATTAGATAAGGTGAGCACCTTCAGCCGTTCGGAAATCTATGACTATTGTACGTTTGTGTGTCCAACTTCTCAGTGCTTCCGTCGGGCATTCCTACCGGGGCTGGAAAGGTTGTTCGCCATGTAGATAATCCGGTGGCTCCAAGTTGAATTATATTACGGCGTTCAATTGAAATTATCTAAGAAACAACTATAGTTAAGCCTACCAAGAACTTAATTAGAAAAGGCCAATTTGAAGCCGAGCTAGAGTGAAGATTTATATCAAAAAATTTTTATTAAGAATTAGCTAAATTTTTATAAAAAAAATATAAAAATAGGGATCGTAGAAATATCTGACGATCTCATGTGGAATAATTCAAATAAAAAAAAGAGTTCAGAATATTATGAAACAGGGGATAAAAAGGCAACCAAAGCTAAAATGGTCAGAATTTTTATTTTGAATGAGACATTTAATTATATATGTTTTCCAAGTCTGAGGGGAGAGTCTCCACTTTTATTTAAGTATAGGTAACAGGCAATCGTCTGACTGTGTGTTGCATGCCTGCTCTGTGATATCAATCGAAAAAATGATTCTTTCTTTTTGAATTTTAAAGAAATATTTCAAAATTCCTCGCGATTTGCTGTTTTTTATGTTATGGTTAGACCTAAATGATGGGAAGTGTTTAAAAAAAAATCTTGAAACACATTTAGTTTTCACAAACTTTTAAAATTATAACAAGTTTTGTTTGTGTAAGATGGTACTAAGCAAATACTCTACATATATTACGTGAAAATATTGTAATGTATAATTACTGTCATTTAATACTAGGGGACTAGGGGGCCACTAACAAACGCAAGGGAATGAACACGCTTGTGGAAGTATTAGCAAGTACACCAAGTATTTTTTTTCTCGATTCCTTGGTGTATGGGCTGCCAGCTGCCAGCTGTACTTGGTCACCGAATATCCATCACGAAAATTTTTAAGCATCGAGGCCCTACAGGGGTTAAGACCTCATCAGTATCGATAGAAGTTCCTTATACAATTAAACTTTCGCAATATGCTGCGTCTTATTTAGAATTTGTTGAATCGACCTAGAGATGCCTTCAAATGAGTTAGCTCTATAACTTGGGTGTGTTTTAGTTTAGAACTTCTAATCCGTTTTCTCGTATCAAAGGGTGAAATATAGGGGCATTAATCAATTTAGTTCTGCAAAAGCACCGAGACATTAGAGTGTTCGGCTCTTTATTGCATGATTTTTTTTATCGTTATTGGGAATTTATTAATCTGAAAGGTTAGTGTTTTCTACATACTCTCTATACCAATTACGTAAACATCTACACCTAAATTCATTACTTGCTGATGACACTGCATTCCTTTTTTTTTGAGATTGCTTTTAATAAATGTTTATTTGAAGAAAATTGCATTAGATGATTGTGATGTTTGAAGATCGCATCGGTACTTAATTTGTAATTATATACATAGCCGAGGGATCCCCCAATTCGTCCGCAGTATTGTGACCATTGTATTCTAGCCTTTTAGGCTATGGATTGGAGGCAAGGATTTGGGAGATCTCCCAGGCTACTCCAGCAGGCATATCACTGCTACGTAGCATCGGAGCCTGAAGGAGAGCGCGAGAAACGCAGATGCCTAAGGTCATAAAGGAAGATCAGTTTTATCAACAACCGCTCACGCAAAAGTAATATAAAATTGGAACAACAAAAGTCACTTCAAATCGACACCCGATCATCGCTTCAACCGAAGAACAAACCACTTCCAGATATTAAAGACAATATGATATTTAGGTCTACAACTTAGCAGGACATTCACCTGTACGAATCACAAAAAAATGACCAGATCAGCACTGAAAAATCGTTTCGAAGCTCTTCAATGTAAAAACTAGAGAATAAAATGATGATGATGGCATATAATCATATACCATACAATGTGTGGATTAATTTTTGACAAATCGGTTTTGTTTGTTACAAAAAATGTTCTCATCATCTATGATGTATCAACACGTGTGTGTTCTCAGCATCAGGAGCTAGATATGATTGCAATGCTCAAAAAGTTTTTATTGATATTGAGGCAAATGTTAGTATTTTTTGATGAAGAATGCTTCTTTCGATTCTTTGAAGTATAAATAAAAAAATCAGAATACCTAACATGCACAAAAATTAAAATTTAAATCGTTTGAAACGACTTTATATATTGTATCTCAATTAATGGCAGCCAAAACTTTATTTTTAAGTTATTGTCTTGGAACGCACTTGACACCTACATGAAGACTTGGCAGAGAGTTGCTCGATTCCTCACATAACCTCGACTAGAAGCACTTTGAAGGAACTGCAGTAGGTATTTATTAATATAAATAAACCGTCTTTAACATAATCCTTCATATGGAGAGGCACCCCTTGATGTTGTTTCTGGCATTAATTCATACCCAAAGTCCTAAGAACAATAGTAAATGCCCCTTATTACGTCAGCAACAAAACCCTTCACAATGATCTGAATATACCCTATATTCTTTAACTCATCCCTTCCCAGTTCATAAAATTCCATAGTAACCTATCCAACCACACTAATTCCCTAGCAGTACCCTCACAGTCATTGCACTGCACCACTCACCCCTATAATCCTCTTCGGAGATTAAATCGGCAGTGGCCTTGTGACCTGCTATAACTAAGTGATAGTGGGAGTTCAGGCAAAGGCCAGTTTCTTTAATCATGTCCTGAGCGTCTGTGACTCTCGCGCTCTTGGTCAGCCTCCGCTGGCTCTTATCCAGTGACGCGGCTGACGTAGGAGCGTGGGGGACTCCCCAAGACTCCGCTTCCTCCTTCGCATGCTAGGGAGGTGACAACCTTGTGGACTTGGGGGGCCTCTGGGCTGTTTGTAAATATTGTACGAATGAGCGAGTGAATGATGAATTGTAAATATGGTATGAATGATAACATTTATCTCAATTACTCATTGCCTAATAAAAGGCAGATTGTAATTTTATCTAAATAAAATTGATTGAAACCGGAAAAAAAAAAAAAAAAAAATTCATACCCCTTTGTTACTATTATTTACTTACCATCTCATTCACTGTTTCTTTTCTGTATATACTTGTGAATGAATGAATATGATAAAAAATAAAGTGTCTCCAATGTGCCCTTAACCATAATAATACTACTAATAGATCTTAAAATATTGAATTTTTTCCCATTTCATATTTTCCCCATACTTGACAATATTGTGTTTGAATTAAAAACTAATCAAAATTTTCGATAGTCTAGTGAAAAAAACCGTTAAAATTTCACAGAACACACAAGTTAACAATCTTGTTGCGATAGTATAGTAGTAGTTCCATAAATTACTAAACTATATTATTTAGGGCACTGTTACGCATTAGTACACAACTATTTAGGGTATTTTCATTTCTTATATGTTTTTTTATGTGTACCTAGGTGTTGTGGTATTGGTCCCGCTGTTATTTGCAAAATTATTAATAGTTAATTAGTTAATAGTTTAATTCTCCTCAGAGAATGAAGCAGCAGTAGTCTCGTGACCTGCTACAAATAAGTGGCAGTGGGAGACCTGGCAATGGGCAGTTTCTCCAATCATGGCCTGAGCGTATGTGGCTCTCACGCTCTTCTTCAATCTCCAATGGCTCGTATCCGGTGAGGCAGCTGATGGAGGAGCCTGGGGGATACTTATCCCAATTTCTTATTGCCCATTAAGGCAGATTGTAATTTTATCACAATAATGATGTTTCAGTAGTATTACTATAACAAACTGACAGACGAAAGATTATTACTACATACCTGAATTAATTTAGAGACTTTTCATTAGGTCTCCGTCATTAATTGATTTCTTCATGGTTGGACTGTTAGTTAGCTATGAGATTGGCAGGACTTTAATATTACCGTTTACTCTTAGTCTTGTCCACGATAAAAACCATGGATCGGTGTTAATTAAGGTTTATCCGTAGCGATTAGTTTCAAGTGTTTAATCGACTGCCGCTAAAGCCGGTTATTAGAGCGGGTGGGGAGGTCGGAATAATAAAATGAACCAGACAGGGAGGAGGATTCCAGTGAACGGTGAGGCCATAAACGGCTTAGTACTTAACAGATGGGCCCGTTCGTCCTTATTGTTTTCTATTTTCTTTTCAAATATCTTCGGCTTCGACTGTAAATTATCCGCGGCACTGTTGCTGCTTAAGTCTCTTCTTCCATAGGCAGTAAGGAAAAATAAAAAAAACACCCTCTGGAAAAACCTTATGGGTTTTTAAAACCATATGCTACTAGGAAAAGTTTTGTTATTATTATTCTTTTCTGTATAAAGTGTAATAACTAGTGGAAATATTTGAACCACTAAGGCTCATAACGTATTTTTAAAGCATTTGTTTTTTCACGGAGTATAAAAAAAATATCTACTTTTTCAGGGCTTCTTTTGCTGGCCTGACTATTATATTATTTCAGTTAAGTTAAATAAACCATTAATGAGTTATGCAATCAGTATTTTTTTTTAATTATTTATTTTAAGACAGTTACAATCTTTCCTAAAAGAGTAATATGTAATTGTGAAAGCGATCTCATTCGTCCCATATTTACAAATTCGCATTATTTTTCTCGTTGATATGGTATTTACAAAAATCATACAATATATGCATATGAACATGTATATTATATTGTGTATTTACAAGAATACATTAAAATCACATTCACAGTGGTAACGGACCCATTAATTCTGTGATGCTTCGCAGATGACTTGAACTTTATTACTTATTTTAATTGAAACTTCTTTATTGTGATAAAATAACAATCTGCTTTATTGGGCAATAAGTAATTATGATAAACGGTCTCAATCATACCATATTTACAATTTTTGATCACTCACTCATTCATACCGTATTTACAAACAAAAAATCCATATGGTGGTCACCTCCCGCGCATGCAATAGATGATGCGGAGTCTTGGGAAGCCCCCCACGCCCCAAGTCAGGCTGACCAAGGTATTTATGGTGTCAAGTGCCCTCTTACTGTTTTGAGGCAAAAAACACACTTCTTTATGTAAGAAACTGACATTTAACATTCTTAATTTAAGAAAAACTGTAACATTCTAAAATAAACTATAAATTTTATAGCCATTTCGTTCGAGTAGCTAATCAGGCTTGCAGGGTACCTTGGTAACTTTCTGTCCAATCACTTTTACACTACAAAAAATACCTAAAATATTCTTTATTTTAGTTTAATCATTAAGTGAAAGTAAAGTGATATTTAATACAATTAATAAAATATATCTATTGAAAATAAGGCATTTATGTGTTATACTCCTTCTACCAAACACTAGAGGTATACAGGTCACATTCAATTAATTAACTAAGACACATTAAGTCTATGGTCAAATTGTGGCTTTTTAATTTGATAGCGTAAAGTATCACGTGATTATTGTGTGTCACTGAGACACCGTGAGAGTTCATTTTGTTATCCCTGTTTAATACTTGCTGTTAAATTCATTGCATGCATAATTTAATTCACTAACATAATTTTCGTGTTACGATGGATTCGTACTTTGGTAGGGTTGTACCTACCACTATAGATCTCATATCAAGAAACACTCACCCCCCCCCCCTCCCATACAGATGCAGGGATACAAATAGGAGCTAGACCAATTATAAGTAACCACTTTTCAACCGTGTGTATTTTAGTACATTTACAAAACTCAATTAAATACAAGGGAGCTCAATTTAAAACTCTAAATTAACAATTAAAATTTCTGACCTCAACATTTTCAAACATTTTACCACCCGGCTGTCAGGTAAAAGTAAAAATAAATCTACATTTTACTATAAATACATGTAATTACCTGACAAAACACAATTTATTCGCTGCCTTATTTAACAATCAGGCCTCACCGCCTTGGACCATTTTATAATTACAGGTTTGAGGTGGTTTATAATGCATGCCTTGAATCAAACACGAATATTGAACAAAAAGCTAGCGCAACACTTGGATATGACCTGTTGAGTAAAGTATTACGTTTCCCAGATTTCACGTACCCTGAACAAGTCTTTAACTTGTCAGATTTACAATGGATTTTGTCCTATGGTTTGTTATTTTGGGAATGATGCTCACCTAAACACTCCAGTGGCAGTTTGGGAAAATCGAATGAGCTGGTATGCATTAATGGTTTAATTTTCACAATGCCAATAGGTCTCTTTGTGCCTAAATTTTGAATGAAAATAAAGAATTGTTATGCATTTCAAATTGTATATTAGAAACTCTATAAAACGAATTTCAGATATTGATACAGTAGCTAAAAAAAAAGTCTTACATACTAGAACTACGCAAACGTGCCAAACCAAATTCCTCACAACTTTAGTCAAAGCACTATTCTACAACACGAACTTATAACTTGACAGAGTGTATTGATATGTGTCATTTGTCCCCTCTTCCAAATCCTCTTTACAAGTCCTTATCCAGTTACACTCATACATACTTTTCGTCACCTAAAAGGAGGGTGGTCTTGTAATAGCTAAATTTGAAAGCCATGGGGCCCTGGCACTGATCTTCATCCCTTATCATGTCCTGGGCCTCTTTAGCTCTATTACCTTTCCTCTGATATCCATCTCTTGAAGAAACGGTTGGAGACGGAAGTGGAGGGAGCTCCACTGCTTCCGGCATGCTGAGGAGATGGTCTTAGGAGTGGGGCCCTTCTGTGCTGAATGCGCATGTATATATTGTATGAATGTTGGTATGATCGACATTGTACATAGTATGGATGAATCCTAGCATCCCGGTTTTATTCAGTTTTACTTGGTTAGCATTGTCTATTCACGATATGATGATCGTTTCATTTGATTTATCATATCTGTTTTTTTTTAAATCGTAAAATATTATCTTTGCATCATGACTTGGAACATTGACCTTCGCTACAAAATTTCATAGAAGTCTTTATCTTTTTCATGATTACCGTTTAACGAATAAATAGGGATTTTTGGCGTTTGATACTTCCATTTCATTATTGAATAAGAATATTTTCTATTGAGGCACGAAATAAAAGATTTATCTCTAATTTATCTTAGATTGTTTATGTTTGGCGATAAGTCGTATTCTGACCGATGGTTTATTTTGGTTATCAGGTTATGTAAATGATAAATCACATTGACACAAGTGTAAAAGAGTTACGTATCACACTCTTTTCACTTCCAACAGGTTCATCCCCATCCCGATTTTTTTAAAAATCTGATTAGACTTGATGGATTGGTTTTATTTCCCCGTGTCAATGTTGAACGCACTTATCTGTGAATCAGAAACCAGAGCATAGAGTTTCATCAACAGTCTGAATACAGGACAATATGAAGTTAATCGTATCGGGACCAACCAATTTCTAGTTATAAAAATTAAATAGAATCCCATTCCATTATTGGATTTGAATCAGCAACAGACAACTCTTGAATGAGTTGCAGTATCCACAGACTACATAATATCCCAAATACCAGCATTTATACAAAATAAAAATTGCAATTTGGGGGTCCTGTTCATACCGAATTCCGTATTTACTCACCAATTCATACAGTGGGCTCAAATAAACCCAGTCATCCTTACACGATTGTTATCCCCCATGAGCACGGTAGTGCACGCCTTCCGTAGCGTGAATGTGAGTCAGTCGGGGCCAAATAGCATCGCTAGAGTCACAGACGCTCAACATTTTAATTGAGTTAATAGGCATTGCTTGGACTCCTTATTTCATCCATTTGGAAGAGTTAATGCCACTCTAATCGTTGAAGATGAATTATGGGAATGGATGAGGTGAAAACTATTCATGCTAAACGATTAGGACGATACCCTGAAAAAAGTTGATATTTGATGATTTATTTTTTTGTTTTAATTCATTTTTAACTTTTTTAACAAAGCTCAATGACGTTATTAAACTGCCTAAAAGTTTGTTAAATAAGTAAAATTTCAATAGTTCATAAAAAAATATACTATTAATAGCTATAATTTTATCCTATGTCACAATTATGTGTTTATCATTAGGTACCATATGTCTACCCATATGGTCGTAGTCAATATGATTGTCTATAAGGTAACCACTTCAGAGTAATTTTTTTAATACTTCATAGTCAGATATCCGGACTTATTTGTACATAAGGGACAAAATGTCCTAGAATAATGTGTGTTTTTTTTTTCATCCCATTTCATTTGATCTGATGGCTTGCAATCCGTCAAGGTGACCAGTGTGAATCGAGTCCCCGATTCGTATCATTGACAATATACATAAGTATTCGTCATGATGATGATTCAGTTGAACAATTGCTTTCCCCGAGTTTAATGGCCATTGCACCAAGCTGTCTCTGCCTTGCCGGCTTTAGTTTTTGCTGCAGAAAAGAGGTCTTTTTTTAGAAAGCACCTGTCTTCAGCTACTTTGTTCATTGCACTTTTAGCTATCTCATGTGATACTTCATTCCCTTTGAGCCTAGAGTGCCAAGCTGATCACCCGATATATTTACAGCGGTAGCCTCTAGCATGTTCCAATATTGGATCTAGAACTCAAGTGAGCTCATTCGTTAGTATTTACCAAAAGCGTTCAAAGCACCGTGTACCTAAATAGGTTACAACTGGTTTGTGTAAATTTAAAGTAGAAACAAATTTAAGAGCCTAAAATGTCTAGAAGAAACTAGAAGTCTTTTAGAGACAATTGATCTAGGTTTATTTATTATTTTTTAAAAATTATATTATTTCTTATTTCTTTATTTTAAAATGTGTAAAAACAATATAAGGGACGTAGGTAGAGACAAAATATATCAAGAGATTCTTCGGGACTCCACAAACTTCTTAAAAAATTATTAAATGAATGTGAAAACTATTTGATATGTTTCAAAAGAGATTCGTAATTTTATTTCCAATTTCATTAAAATACAGCAAAAGCACTAAATCGCATTTTCAGGAAATAAAAAGATGTAGAAAACAGCTAAAATAAATTACTAAGCCCGACTTGGAACGCTGGTACTTTGTATTTTGGAACATGTTTAAAATAGTTCTTGCGCTACCATGGTTTATTTTTTATCTGTGCTTCTCCTTATGTTATCCAAAACCAAATCAGAACATATCGAGGTGTTGTGGGTCTTATTTTGTACTTTCAGATCAATTTAGTGACGATTGCGACTAGTTGTGGCCGTCCCACAGATTTTGGGTAACCGTTCCTACCGTTTTTCCATGATAGGAACGTATATTTATTATTGGTTTTGTTCTTTGTTCGTCACGCTCGTCAAGCTACCACGACATTTTTTTACGCTTTGCTGTTCTTGCCAAGCATCATCTCTAGCACTCGTTATTAATCATTCCCATATCCTGTCCGGATCCAACTTCCAACCGTCCCAATCCAATCCGGGATTTGTCTATGCGCAACGACGGAACATAAATACTAATATTGAATATAACAAACACTTTAAAATTACTTATTTCATGCAGCTTTCTTATAATTTATTAGTATAAAGTCAACTAGGGGTGAAAGGAGGGTCGAGAGTGTGAGCCAAGGGTGGTGGATGATGGTACGCAAACCGGGAAACGAAAAGAATGCCGAGTAGATTACGGTTTCGTGGAGAACGAAAACAAGTCATATAAACAGAAAAATCCAGACCGTGTACGTTCTTAATCGATCCCATCCTGAAAACCGTTCCTTATTGTGACAGATTTCGTATAACACACAAACTGACAGAATAATTATCCCCCGTGACAATCAAGCTATAATGAAACCGTTAAGACTGATTCACAATAGAGATCAAGGTACGGTCAGAACAGTTCAAGTCTTGGACTACACCACTTTATTTCGGTTGCTAACTCATTAATGAAAAATGAAACTCTCTACGCTAACTTAACGGGCTGGTTTTGGATTTAGGGAATAATGTTAGGTCAATATAAATATGACGATGGTTCTAGGAATGTAAGGTATGTGAGTATTTGGTTAACTTGTTGGAGTTTCTTTTCGACCTCTACCCATAGTTTGGTGAAATAAATTAAAGAGTAAAATCATAACATTCACTTAAATTCCAAACAGGCCCTATGAGACGATCGTCGTCCATGTTGATTTGGCTCTACTGCCGAAGGAGTGCTCCGGTCTTTGGCCCTTGTTGATCCGCCAAGGCTTGATAATCGGGTCAGGCTGCCTTGCCCCGACTTGACCGAACCTTGAAATGAGAATGCTCTTATTTCAATCAGTGATTTTGATCTTTGTCCTGGACTTGATTTGACCAACTAGAGGTCAAGCTGAAAATATATTTTTCATAGCGGCCGTCTCTAGATCAATAGAGGTCTGAGATCGAAAATCAACGATGGCCCTGCTCGAATAAAAAAACTATGTATATATATATATATATATAAAATAAATAAAATAAAAATAACGCTAACCTTTTCATGGAGACGCTACTACATAAATTATGCATCAAATTTTACGCTTTATTCCAAGGAATGCTTCAGAGAATCACGACTAAAAGTGATGGCCCCTCTAAAATGGCTGGAGTGCTCCCCATTGTAACTTTTTAAGCCGGATACTTCAAAGCCGGCGGCGGGCCAAGGGCTTGGAGATGCGGTGCTTGAATTGCTAAGTAGGCGTTCAACCGGCCCATATGCCCTGCAGACTGACGTATCTACCCTCAGGGCGTCCACTCTAAATAGCAGGACAGCCTTAAGACCAGCCCTCACATCTTGAATAGTTTTGGTGGCCACGCATAACTAACTAATCGCAGCATTACTAGTATCACAATTTTTTTTTCATTATTTAAATGTTTTTTTTTTTTTATATAATCGAGAGAAATAGAGATATTATTACCAACTTCGTTATAGACATTAATGTACAATGAAAAAAACATTTTTTTTCAAATAAAAAATCAGAAACAAAAAAAAAAAGGTTTAAAATATCTGTCATTCCAAATTCTAATATCGAGTAGAAGACCAGTTTTTACAAGCTTTCCTTTTCTAATAACACTATTAACACTTACTCTTTGTAAGTGGAGTTACCTTGTAATAAGTAATTACTTGAGGCAAGATAGTATATTTACAAAATATATGTTTTGTCCTTTTTGTGCTTTAATGTATTCTTATTTTATTCTCCAATTTTGTTTGTTAGAGGGTTTGCTATGTGGGTACATATTTGATAAAATTCAAATGATAAACGTTCAATATATGTACAGTTGCCATTTGGATTTTTTAATGTATTTCTGTTATTTTAGTTTAGTAGTCAATTATATTTATGTGGCTCAATAATTAAAAAAAAAAAAGAAACTTTATCTGGTATAACACACACAGGTACTGTAATATATGGTCACAACCTAAGAGCTTACTAGATAAAGAGTGCCCTAAGGGACCAACAATCTAGCTTATGCCTGAAGGATATATAACGGGTAACACATACATTACTATAAATTTCATAATTGTTATAAACAAAAAATATTTAGTCATTAGGATTACCATTATAAAAAGGCAAATGACCATAGTCCTCCTTAGTCACAGAATATGTCATGTAACTTGTGTTTTCCATGTTGTTTGTAATGTCTCGTATTTAGTTGATCCTGTCACCAGTTTTTTAGTAAGAAAGTATTACCTCAAGTATTCGAATAAGGCGTTCTTGAAGAGCTATGATATAATGACGATTGTTCAGACGGGGTGATACTCTGTGATGAGTCTCGTGAGCGGTTTCTTCAGGTCCAAGTAAGAGGGTCTTCTGCCATGTTGAATTATCTATGTAGTCCAGAGGCGGAGTCTTCCCTGTTGTCATGAAGAGAATATGTGGCTAGTTCGGTGAAGATTCCCTCAAAGCAGTCTAATCTGGTCCAAGTTCGTAAGATTCAATAATAATAAAAAAAAAGAAACTTTATTTGGTATAACACACAAAGGTGCAATTATATATGGTCACAACCTAAGATCTCACTAGCTAATGAGTGTCCTAAAGGACCAATACTCTGGCTTATGACAAAGGGGTATTAATGTGTGTAGGAAAGTGATAACAGTAATGATAATAGTACTGATATTAGTGAAGATCAGAATATTCAGAATGGAGGTCTGGGAAAGGAAAATAAGTTAGTGCTGATAATAAGTTAAGAGATGCAGTTCTTAGGATGTTATTGATAAACGTACCATTTGTTAACAGTAAGATAGTATATATTACACAACTGTCTATGTGTCCTGCTAACCTTTAACACAGGTTTCGGAGAATTTGACTTTATGTAACCAATTAAAACAACTTGTTCAAGTGCTATGTGGTCTCACAAGGTTCAAGGATGTCAGTGATGATTGGTTTTAATATAGTCCTGGAAATCAGGGGGCTCAACAAGGCCTTCGCGTTGTTCATCACATCTCCTCAGCCCTTGAAACCAAACAGTATTGCACTGCGTCCTTTCTTGATATAGCTCAAGCTTTTGACAGGGTTTGGCATAAAGGTTTGCTAATAGCATCCCATAACCTTCAAAAACCCCTTGACGAGATCGAGTATTGGTGCAATCAATGGCGGATCAAGGTTAATGAAGCAAAATGCTCCCACATTACCTTCACCCTTTGTCGCAAGACTTGTCCACTAGTTTATTTTAATTCTATTCCTCTCCCTGTATCCAAGACAGTACGGTACTTAGGCTTCCATCTTGACAAACGACTGACCTGGAACCCACATACGAGACTAAAAAGACAAGAACTAAACAGACTCTTTGGACAACTGTACAGACTACTTAAAAGGACATCCCATCTCTCAATAGAAAATAAACTACTAATCTACAAAGTTATACTTAAACCAATCTGGACATACGGAATAGAGCTATGGGGGACAGCAAAAAAGTCGAACATCAAGCGTATCCAATCCTTTCAATCAAAAGTCCCGAGAACAATAGTAAATGCCCCTCATTATGTCAGTAACAAAACCCTTCATAACGATCTTAATATACCCTACATTCTAGAACTCATCCCTTCCAAGTTTATGAAATTCCACAGTAGCTTTTTCAACCACCCTAATCCTGTAGCACAGTCATTGCACTGCACCACTCATCCCTATAATCCTCCTCGGAGACTGAAACGGCAGTGGCCTGGTGACCTGCTATAAACGCGCGACAGTGGGAGTCCTGGCAATGGCCAGTTTATCCAATCATGTCCTGAGCGTCTGTGGCTCTCACGCTCTTGGTCAGCCTCCACTGGCTAGTATCCGGTGACGCGGCTGACGGAGGAGCGTGGGGGACTTCCCAAGACTCCGCTTTCTCTTCGAATGTGGATTTGGGAGGTCTCTGGGCTGTCTGTAAATATGGTATGAATGAGAGCATTTATCTTATTACTTATTGCCTTATAAAAGGCAGATTGTAATTATAGCACAATAAAGGAAATCAGTGGATTATTTAATTTAATTTATGTACTTATAGCTCATTACTTATAGTTGCCTAAGCTAAAAAAACAATCAGTACGTAAAAACTAAAACAACCACTCATTTGTATGTGGTTCAAAATAAAATGAACTTTAAATGAAGAAAGCTAAGATTTCCTATTTAGTTGTCTGCATAGTTGTGCAAAACGTCGATCGAGAACTTGTCTTGAATCTCGTGTGAAGGGCCCATGTTAATCATTAGTCAGCTATCGGGATGAGAGGAGCTTTGCAGGATCTACGCCGTGTTTGTGCGCTTACCGCCATTAATTTTTATCCACTAATTACTCATTAACTTACGCTATAGCTCATTGAGGTGAGTTATGGGATGCAGTTTCGGGATCTAAATCGTTTGAGAGTCATCAGTGTATAAGTTATGGAAGAAACGGACTAAAGAACGTAGGCAGTGAAAAACAATATGGTCACATAGACACGGGAAACTTGGTAAAAAATGCTCTGTCTGTTTAACCACAAGTTATTGATGTGATCATTTTGGTCGATCGATACAATAATGTGATTTATACTGCTCCTGAGCTTCCATATTTCATTTTAACCAAAATGTAATCAACATATTTTGAGATGTTTTTAAATATATCTTTCCTGGAATCGTACTATACCAGTAACTTGTTTAAACAGCATAGAATACAGAATAAATTCCTAAGAATAATATCGATTTCGCTTAGGCGCGTACTACCATCTCCCGACTTCACGATACCACTTACTATAGCGTAGTGAAATAAAGCACTCAAAGGATTCTTGAAAATCTTAAGAGTAGAAACAATTATTTAATAAAAACTGTTGTGTATAATGTTTCAACTACGAAGAAGATACATATAGAATTTATCTTAGAGAACCGCTAGAAATTACTCTTATAGTTGTAGGTTTTTATGTTTCGGGTTTCATTTATACAAATGCGCAACTATAAGTAATGAGCCCGGTTACGTACAATTACATAAAAAGATTCATTCATCTCTCTCAAATATCATCATTACAAATGCATACTTATGAAAAAATCGCGATGCCAATTTTTTGAGAATTTTACAAAAAATCTAGGTACACATTTTGAAAATACGCGAACCTGTGATAACATCAGACTTAGAACGAAGCAAATCGACAAAAGGGGTGATTCCTAATCCAAAATGTAAATGTTTTTTTGGCTCTACCGAAAACCTGCATTTACGCTATTCACAAGATTGCATTTGTATTTCCGATAAATCTTTAAAATTTTAGAATAAAATCGCAGATAACAAACACAAACAAATATAGACGGACAACGCTCGCCCCGATACTAAATAAAAAAAAAAAGCCCCTCGGTCTTGCTCAATATAAATATTTATTTATCTCGTTCAAAATAAAATTCCTGTCCACGTTAGCTTTCAGAACTTTAATTCAATTTAGTCATTTCACAAGAGATCGTCAGATGACTAGTTTTATGTTGTTGTTTTTTTACGAACGTTTGACCGATTCTGAATATCAATTGTTCGGCAGAAATCACTAAAACATTAGGGACCTCAGATTTACCTAACCGGGGATAAGTTAAACATGTGCTTTGTAGAAATAAATGTTACTCTTTCTTGACTGATTTTTGACAGGGAACAGTCAATGTCTCAAGAACCGATTACACAGAGAAACAGTGATTTTGCGGCGCTGGGTTGCAGTGTCTTCTAAATACGAGAAAAATATCAGATTGCCCGAATTCACTCTAGTTTTTTTTAATAAAGGCCATACATACTGGTATATTGAAAGAAAAACGAATTTTTTTTTTTTTTTGAGGGGGGATTATTTAAACTAAAAGAATGTTATTATTTGTTTATTTAAAGTGTAATGAAGAGCAAGAGTGTGTGTTTTTAAACATGTAGCAAGTTTTAATAAAAAAAAAATATAGGTCGAAAAGCTCAAAATTTGTTATTTATTTATTAATTAAAATATACAACAAATTTTATTTTACAATAGGAACAGAATTATGAATGATAAAAATAGAATAATTCAAGTCAATAGAATTCAGAGTCAAATTAAACAAAGGAACTATACGTTATGTGCCTTAGTAGTACATTAATGTATCTAAATTCACTCCAATACCTATGACGCAAAAAAATTAGTTTATTAACATAACATTGGTCTTTTTGTATTTTTAGTTTTTAGTGATAATAATAAAAAATATTTATTACCTTTTTAAAACAATTTATACACAACATATATACGTATAATACAATGATGTGATGGCTTCACCCATACACTTTTTTTTATTTTATTCATGAGCGATTACGAATAAAATTTGTAATGCTTGAAAAACTAACAAAAACCCTAGCTAATTATCAAAATAATGATTACCTTAAATAAAATGTGATTGATATAAGAAATGACAATATATTAAGATAAATAAGATTATCAATAATTTTAGCTTGACATGTTTCACTATTGCAATAAAATATGCTTGGTTCTTATGTACGTAATTATTTATGATTAGGAGACTTTTATTTTGAGCAATTTACATTTTTTCACCCCTACATTAATATTTATCTTACATGGTTGTTAGTCCATAGAGATTACATAAAAACTAGTTCACTATTTCATAGATTACGTTTACAGAATAAAATTTATTTTCATAAATTATGGGATAAATTGTACTTTATATGAAGTCATTTAGCGATGTAGCTCGTGAAGGAACGATATCAATAGATGTCCAAGTTAATTGTAAACATACTGTTAAGTATCGTGCTAAATCTGTAGCGAAATGGGGCTTAGTGTTGACGTTATAACCGAGTGAAGGTTACTTATCAGTATTTTTATCAATGATCGTGAGTGTGACACGCAGTGTTAGTCAATAAGATTTATTTGCAGAATATTTTCTCATTGTGAGGGTACCTGACAATGTTCCTTTATCTTGACAATGCTTCAATTAGTGGTGGTATGTCAGACAGGTATATTCTCTTCCCTCAGAGGAGTTAATTCGAATAGTCGAGAGATTTTTATTGATTTATTATAAAATGTTTGATCTAGAGTAAATATTTCGTGATACGATCGTTTGAATAAAGTGACGAGTAAATATATCATCAAAGAACGTCGGATATAATAGTAAATTGTATCATTATCATTCTGATATTACGTAATACGATCGATTGATTAAAGGTAAGAGTAAATATATCATCAAAGAACGTCGGATACAATAGTAAACTGTCATTACAATGGGCTTTATTTACAGTCGATTATTGAATCGGAGTAATCATTGCAAATGTCTCACTATGTATTGGTGCCATATTTTACAAAATCACTTTGGATACTTAGTTAATACGTTTCGGATTAACTATTTGAAATTCTATATTTTACCGATACATTATGACTTCTGAAAACCCATGCATCTTGATCAAACAACTATTGTTCAAATAGTTACTCACGCCTGGTATCGTATCTTTTGGGTTGAACGAACTATGAAGGATACAAGGATCTCAGGTTCATTCATTTTATTTGTGGGCAACAACTATGATACTGCGGTTTTCCTCAGAACTATTCCCTTTGAGCATGAATAATAGCTCATTAAATAAATTTAGTATATGAGATAAAAGGTAAATAATTATATACTAATAATTAATTAACCACTGACATTTCTATTAGTGGTAATATTTCTATACATAAAGGTTTAAATATTGATTTATATAATGCCCTAAAAACAAACTATAAGTGGTTTTATATATTGCTTATTAGACCGTAGTTTAAAAGATCATAGCGTAGTCTATCAAGTGTACTTGATAGGGATAGCTAATACTATTGTGCGGGTTTTTTTCCTTCTCTATCTCTAATATATGTATGTAAAAAAAACAATAATAAAGAAAAATCTGTTAGAATAGGCTAGAACGCATTAAATATGCCATTAATGCGCTCAAGAGCGCCAACAATAGAACGATTGTGGAAAAGTTAAGCCCTTCCTCTTGTATAGCAATATTTCAACGACTCAACACTGAAAACAAAGGCACCTGCATTTCAAAATACCTGTTTTGTGGCACCTAAGGATGACAAACACGGGCAGACGAACGCTCTAACAGCTAATAAAGAACTTATTTGAAGCTGAGTAAACACATGCCATAATTAAAACCTAATGAAAGCTAAATAGTCCGAACTGTTTCGTTAACTTTTAACAGTGTCTGGTCACAGCTTAGAACCTATGTAATTTTAAAATTTCTTACTTTTTTCTTTGGTTTTTTCAAAACCAGAAAACAATATGTTTTAAGCCGGCTTTTGGTCTGCTATGTTTTTTGCAAGTTCCCTGCTCACGCAAGGTCCATAAAACTACGTTTTCACCTTTACCTCTTAGGGCCATTGGCTTGACTTCGATGCTGCTTTGAAGGCCAGCTCCTTGGAGAACCTCCATCATTCTTATGGCATTCTCTATTATATCAGTTATGTCTTAATTAGGTTTTTTTTTGTGCGCACGAATTATGTTAATTGGTTTTTCATAATTAGTACATATAATAAAATATTTTTGACTGTATGCTAATGATATAGCTATTTTTTTCTTTTATATATCATATGATACATACAATTATTGAGTCTTCTTTTAGGAGTGTTCAATAATTATGAAATTTGTGTTTTTTTCCCTTTCGAGTAAGTAAAAAATAAACATCAGATGACGTTACGATACGAAATAAAATGACGTATTGTGGCAATAAATTGTATTTCTTGTACAAATATTTTATTCGTCAATACAAGACATTTAATAATCGATGACACTTTTCAGTTTTCATGTGAAAATTTCATGTATTCATCTTGAACAGGAGACAGCCAACAAGGCTATGAGACAGTGTCTCTGGTTAAAAAAAAAAAAATTAAAATGATATTTACCTTGGGTAATGATGAGAGAGTTACCAACCGTGCGTCATTAATTGAAATACTCATTATACTTATAAATTAAAACGCATAGCATACTGACTACATTTAGAGTTGGACGAAAATAACTTCCGACCTATTTAAATTGATAGTTCTCAATATAGATTTCGTTAAAATTTGGCCGGTGCAGTGTTTTAGCAAGATTTAGAAGAGCCGCCGCACGCATACTTGCGATGTCCGAACTATCTTGAGCCTGATCGAGATAAATTGCGGTGTTCCAGGATTTCTCTTTCTAGGGTCTATAAAAGAGGCACAGATTGTCTTGAGACTAGTTTTCTAGGATTTATAATTATCTCCATTATCTTGGGTAGCTCCGGATGAAACGATTACAATCGCAAGTGTTTACCCGTACGGACTTATTAGGCTGACCCGTATGTACCTTCTTGTCAGCCTCGATAGACCGAATAGCGAGGAGTGCGGTATAAAGGACCATTCACCGTTCATTCACCTGAGTGTGTTAAGTTCCCAACCTTTTGATAAAGCACCTTATACTAGAGGGATTCGATAGAATAAAGCAAGAGAAATTCCATGAAAACGCGCTGAACTTCATGGGACCAATTGGTTTCTACCAACAGATTTAAATAGATAATATTGTCCCTTACAGTTATTGATAAATCAATAATAATAAATAAAAAGCGACCACTATCATGGAATGGTTAAATCGTGTTATGTTAAATGTTTGCGTTAGTTTTAATATTTAGCAGTTTCATGATTTATAAGGTATATATTTTTCATATTAGCTTTGTTTACTTGTATCTTTCCCACCGCAATAACTATTAAAAATGGCAGGTGCTTTTTCCATTCATTGTAGTTTTCATATTTTTGGCTTAGAGAAGAAAAACAGCAAAAAAGTCGAACATCAAGCGTATCCAATCCTTTCAATCCAAAGTCCTAAGAACAATAGTAAATGCCCCTTATTATGTCAGCAACAAAACCCTTCATAACGATCTTAATATACCCTACATTCTAGAACTCATCCCTTCCAAGTTTATGAAATTCCACAGTAGCCTTTCCAACCACCCTAATCCTGTAGCACAGTCATTGCACTGCGCCACTCATCCCTATAATCCTACTCGGAGACTGAAACGGCAGTGGCCTCGTGACCTACTATAAACGCGTGACAGTGGGAGTCCTGGCAATGACCAGTTTCTCCAATCATGTCCTATTGTATGAATGAGCGAGTGAATGATGCTGTAAATATGGTATGAATGAGATCATTTATCTGTATTATTATTGCCTTATAAAAGACAGATTGTAATTATTGCACAATAAAGAGAAGAAAAAAGTTTTTTTTTCCCTCTTGTGGCAACATATACGAAGGGGTGAATTAAAAAATTGGTACATTGATGTAATAGTTTGTACACTGAGCTAATGTATCGATTAAAGTATTTGTCATTGATTTATCAAGCGATTTCTTTCCTTACGTATCTAATTGAATCGCGAAGCATTCTAGCGGCAAATCAGTAATTAATGAAAATTGTTGGATCCTTTCAACCGAATAAAGATAGTATTGAGAGAAAGAAAGAGAAAAAAAACGACAAAACCGAACTGCGTGGATACAGAATGTTGACTCTGATTAGACGAGGGGGCCAAAAACTTCCAGACCGAATTAGTTCCAGAAGTTAATTTCAATCCAAGAAAATTCTGGGCCTTGGAACTTACTGGCATGGATTAGAAGAAATATTTGTTCCTTAGGGATTTCTTGCTTTATTCAAAATATCCCTGTACTAAATCGACCAGAATATCTCGTTTGATTTATAATTAATTGAATTTTTCTTACAATTCAACAAGTATCAAAAATACTATTTATGTTTTATGTTTTGTACTTATATATAGCTAAAAACATTTCAAGGAAGAGCCTTTTAATTGGTAGGTCTAAAACGATCATTAGCTCAGAATATATCTAAGATATGATTCTGGTTTCTTATTCTTATAAAGTTACGCCTTAAGATACCCCTTAATAGTCGTACTCAATCTTAAAATGGAATTATAAGCACATATAATACATATAAATACATATATCAGAGCTATTTACTATTAGTTGAAAAGGCGATTGCCAGGAGCCGATATGGTTTAAATATGTAAATAGTATTATCCATATACTATTTCTAGCAGTATGAGGTTCAGTAGTTAGCAGGCCCCAGATACGTGACGAAACCACCTCAATCCGGGGTTCCACCACTGTTCCGTCTGCTGGTCTCACAACTTGGTAGACACGATTATTTCCACTTCCTCAGGTTTCAGGCAGGCCCTAGAACGGGAACTAATTGATTATCCCAAATACCTCCAACTTCAGTAATGGGATGTGAGGCTAGAAGAAAAACGGAGAGTAATTGATCCCAGCAGATGGGCAACATCTATTAGCGTGCAAAACGGCGGCACTACTACATAAATGCTCCAAGTTCATAAAAATCCATATCTATCCATACCCTAACCCCTTAGCACAGTCGGTGCACTGCGCCACTCATCCCCATAATCCTCCTCCTCCTCGGAGACTAAAGCGGCAGTTATCTCGTGACCTGCTATAAATATATGATAGTGGGAGTCATGGCAATGACCGGTTTCTCCAATCATGTCAAGAACGTCTGTGGCTCTCGTGATCTTCGTCAGCCTTCACTAGCTCGTATCCGGTGACAAGACTGACAGAGCGTAGGGTACTTCCCAAGACTCCGCCTCTTTCGCATGCGAGGGAGGTGTCAACCATGTGGATTTGGGAAGTCTCTGGGATGTTTCTAAATACTGTATAAATGAGCAAGTGAATGAAAATTGTAAATATAATATAAATGAGAACGTTTATCACAATTATTTATTCCCCAATAAAAAGGCAGATTGTAATTTTATCACATTAAAGAAGTTTCAATATAAAAAAAACAAAAATACATAAATGGTAAATATTTGTTCCTCTCATACTTAAATAAATTTACGATCTCATGAAATTTCTGGACCTTCGCGTCTTTATGAAGAGGGGGGGGGGCGCATCAAAGTGTTGTCTAGCCATAGGAGTAGACGGGCTTCCCTGACCTTGCCGCTCGGCCAGTCACTGGTAGCGTTCACCCCCGGTCTATTTATAACAGTGTGCTGATGACCCGGTCATCATCGTCTTGAGTCATCTCCGAACGGCTTTGCGTCTTCTGTGCGCGCCTATAACCAGTGTTTCAGTCATTACTGACTGACTCCTCAGGAATTTATCACGATCGATTGCGTTTCTCTGCAGATAATTACGGACCGCGAGGGCTCGCTCTACTTGTAAAAGTACTGTAAAGTAATACAAATCAATGATGCGAAAAATCAACAATATTCTATCTTCAATCCGGGAGTAAATTCTTTAGTCCTGAGATCCTGGTGGGCTCCCGAATGGCAATCAAATTATGAAAAAAAAAAATAAAGAGAAAATTATTAGGACTGTTTATAACGTGCTTTAGATCAGAACTTTAACGTTTAAAAAATATTCAAACAATAAAGAACTAAAAAAATATTTCAGTATAAATAAATTCTGTACAAAAAGATATAGATAATTAAAGTACAATAAATAATATGTATAAACCAGGTCATTTACCTGTACAAAAGAATTAAATTACACGTCATTTAAGTATAGTATGTGACTGATAGTGATAGAATGAACAAAGTGGGTTGAGCGATAGTGGGTAGCCAACCTTACATATAATTAAAACTGGAGTTAAATATCAAATGATTAGTCCCGGTTGTGGAAGGGTATAATTAAACTTCCGTCTCTCCACAATAAAGTGTTCATTTACCAATAACGTTTTCGTCATCTTCAGTTTGCTAAAATGAAAAGTATTATGATAAAAAACCTCTACTATTCCGGAGACAAAAAAAATATATCATTAAGAGCAACAATAATAACAAAAAAACAAAATATTGACAGTGCTGAAGTCTTGTGATAGTAAGTGCCTAGTCCAGAATGGTCCATTCATTTTACTAAAATTAGAATTAAAAAAAAATCGACACATAAGTGATAGTTAATTAAAAGTTAAAAACCACAATAATGCATTAATCTCATGGCTACTCACCCAATTTATGGTGTGAAAACATTTATAACGTCTCTGTTGAATTTCGATAACAACTTTATTATGATGAAATTACAATCTGCCTTTACTTAATAGGCAATAAATAATTGAGGTAAGTGTTTTCATTCATACCATATTTACAATTCATCATTCGTTCGCACATTCATACAATATTTACAAACATTTACAAACAGCCCAGGGGCCCCCCAAGTCCACACGGTTGTTGCCTCCCTCGCAAGCGAAAGAGGAATCTGAGTCTCGGGAAGTCCCCCACGCTCCCCACCAGCCGTCATCGGATACGAGTCAGCGGAGGCTGACGAAGAGCGCGAGAGCCACATACGCTCAGGACATGATTGGAGAAACTGGCCATTGCCAGGACTCCCACTCTGCGCATTTATAGTAAGTCACGAGGCCACTGCCGTTTCAGTCTCCGGGGAGGATTATAGGGATGAGTGGAGCAGTGCAATGACTGTGCTACGGGATTAGGGTGGTTGGATAGGTTACTATGGAATTTCATGAATTTGGAAGGGATATAACGTTTAAATCCTTTTTATCAACGTAAACTTTTAAGTAGATTTGCTATTTCTTTCAACTTTACAAGTTTAATTATTTATTTCTTTTTGGTGATACATCGTTTAGTTGGATCATAACCTAAGCCCTTCATATTCATTCTCATTGAAGTGTACGTAGGCTAACTAATCTTAAGAAACACCTACAATTATTATCATTAATTTTATTCTTAAGAGTTTCCATTGATAATTAAGTGTAATTTTCATTAATTTAATCCTTCGAAATATCATATATTATGGAAAAGGGGATATTTAAAATTAATATCAGTTCATTGACAGAAGGGAGGTGGACGGGGTTACAGAGGAAAAAAATGAGAGAGATATATCAATGGGATGGGAAGGTAGTGATGATTGTCGGAACTCTAATAAAGGACGCAGGAACAGGTCCAATCAGTGGATATGGCTCCAGTCCAGCATGGACTAATGGAGTCTCTCGTCTCATTTCGGATCCTCGCCTTTCATTCTCACAATACCTCGACAGCCCAAGTTCAATTCCCACCCGCTGAATCAGATTTTCTTCAGGGGATTTACGGAATAGATTCAGCATCTTCCCCCAAAGCCCATAAAAATTCTGTAACCTGTAAACTAGTTGATCCTTAATCAGTAGCGTCGCCATATTTTCTTGATTGGTTAAATTTTATTTTTATTAGATATTTCCATTTGTTAATTATGAATTAAATTTCTCTAGATTTTTTTTTAAATCATTTTGTTGAATAAAATTACATGTGTGATCCGATCTAGGTTTTCCTGAATCGTGGGGGGCGGGAGATAAATAGATTTTGGGCTAAAGGTGATAATGGCACAATGATGAATTGAGCTATGGAGCTCATTGATTGAACAGAAGGGGAGAGATGCTCGAATAAGTAGTTTTTGTCATGACATCGAGCATTTTTATGTCAGAATACTTTAAGATTGAATATGTGAAACTCTTTATCTGCACACATGCGTCCTGTTTGTGCAATAATTAATTATGGCCATTGATCTCGTCCCATATTTACAGATCAAAATAACTCGCTCGTTCACAGGACCACCGCTTGATTGTTACCTTCCTTTTCATGCGAAGGAGGAAGGGGATGCACTGGAGATTTCCCACGCTCCTCCGTCGACCACGTAACCGGACACGTGCGAGATGAGGCAGACCAAGAGTGCAAGAGCCACAGACGCTCCGGATATAATTGGAGAAACTGGGCATTTCTAGGATAACTACTGTCATGAATTTACATCAGGTCCCGAGGCCGTTGCCGCTTGGTTAATAAATAGATAGAATCTTGAAATTCTGTGAGTGGCACTAGAAAAAATACAAACTGCCAAAATAAAGAACAAATCATTTGGCTAGTTTACCGCCGTATTTTTTTTTTTTCTGTATTGTGATAAAATTATAATCTGCCTTATTCGGGAATAAGTAATTGTGATAAATGTTCTCATTCATACCATATTTGATATTTTTCATTCTCTCGCTCATTCATATAGTATTTACAAACAGCCCAGAGACCTCCCTGGCTTGACATGGTTGTCGCACGCGAAAGAGGAAGTAGAAGTCCTCCATACTCTTCCGTCAACCACGTCACCAGATACGAGCCAATGGAAGCTGACCAAAAGCGAGAGATGCTCAGGACATGTTTGGAGAAACTGGCTATTGGCAGGACTTCCACTGTCACGTATTTTTAGCGGACCACGTGGCCACTGCCGCTTTAGTCTCCGAGGAGGATTATAGGAATGTTTGACGCAGTGTAATGAATGTGCTATGAGATTCGTCAGTTATTAATAACAAAATGTGAATGATATATTAATAAAATGAACTGTACACACGAGTAGCGTGTTCCTATCATTCTGGTGATATTTAAAAAAATAACATTCAACTGTTCATTTATAATATATCTGGGTTCAAACCTCACGAGAAGGGTATATGTCCCTTTCCTATCGGTCCTTCGTGAATGGTACGTTCATGTCTCCCACAAATCACAAAAGGTTTTGAGGCTGTAACGAACTTAAAATGCTTCTAAATGGGGCAATACTTAACTACCTTTTGTGTGACTCCACCTTGACAAGTTTCATTGCCAGAGGAAAATAAATGAATATAACGTTTGAGATAAGCTGCCATTGTGGATGGGGTTACATTCATTTTTAAATTAAACAAGACGCCCCCTTCCCTTTCGTTTTTTTTTTTGTCTTTTTTTTGGCTAGCAGCCAAGGGGTACTGATTAGGGCTCCTCCAGCCACATTCAATTTGTGACAGGCTACTGTCATCAGTGGCTTATCCCACTTCGTTTTTAATTAAATCTTCTTATCAGCCCTGTGATGTTAGTACGGGCTGTGACGTTTAAACCACCCAGGGCGCTAAGTGGGTTTATTCCTTCATAGTTGTTTTTTTTAAGTCAGTACACGTGTAGAGTGATTGGCGGATGAAAAATAACATTGCGTATCTTAGAATGCATAGAACAGAATAGAAAAAAACACATTATTCAAGGACCTCGACCCGTATGAATAATAACAATACGCAAATAAGTAAATACTCTATCCAACAAGAAATAAACATTACATCACGTAGTAGGAGAAAATAAAACAGTAATAAACAACTAAAAGGTACATCTCAAATTAAAAAAAATCATACCGGAAATTTAAAAGGTACAAAGAATATTATATACACAATTCAGTTTAAAAAAAAAAAAAATTGGAAAAAATAATAGTCACAAAATTAAATACATATTTAGTATTTGTTACTATTTTAAAAAGTTGCAGCTATGGTTTTATCGACAGAACAGTTAAAAGAAACTAATGCTATATATGAAAAAAAAAGAAGAATACTAAGATCCAAGATTAACAAATGCCTGTTTGAGTGGTGAGAAGATGTTTGGATTGGAAGGTTTTAAAACCACGTAAGGATGAAGCATGACGGAAATTAAGACTGAGAGAATTTCAGAGAGGTTAGGAGTGATGAATAATAATGCATAAATGGTCATTAAAATATATCATCTATTTTCAAAACTTCAATTCCAAACTCATTATTTTTAATTATTAAATATCCATATTATAGTTAACAGGGGTTGTAAATATTCATATTCTTCATGAGCTCTCCGACGATAAAGCTGAAGTTGCTTTATCATGTTTTAGTGAAGTACTTTGGATAAGGTTTATACCAAGTACCCATCAGAGCAGAGGCTATAATATGAGGGAGCAAAAATCCAAGTGACTAGACAAAATAAAGCTTGATTGGTTTTTTTTTATGTATACCATTATTTAAAACTGAGAGAGTAGTGATGAGAAATATAAGTTAAACTAATGGTAAAAACTTAAAATTATGTGTCGAAAGGTTTTTTCTTTTTCATGAACATACAAAATGGAATGATCGCTATGTGTTTATAAAATACCTAAGATATCAAATGACAAAGAGTTTATTCGACTAGTTTGAAACGAAGAGTGTGGCATTGTTTGCACGGAATTCAATCAATCTTAAATAATTATATAAATTGTCTTATTCCTATCAATAGTCTATCATAAACCTTAATAATAAAATAAATTGTAATTTTTATTTTTTAAGATTAGCCTCCAGGTTATATAGGATATATAAATAGGTCATACTATTTAATTATTAATTATCTAAGGAAGAATCAGGGCTCTGGACCAAGTCTGACTTCAAGTAAACACCCCAGAAACTAATTAATTTTATATCAACAAGATTGTTTGAAAAAAGCATTTTGTGAAGTCCTTTTTAATGAAAAATTAAACCAATCATGTTAAAAATCCAGTAATAACGGGGCGGGAGTAATCGTGTTGAACACGGGGTTTGTCATGCGTTGTAGGGAGTCAAAAAAATTGATATGTCTACGGCGAATGGATTCATCCACCGTAGGCTGCTCAAAGTTCTCGTGTAATCCACTGTTTCTCCGCTGCTCGAATGTAGTGTATTTGACCACTTTCATAAGGATTCCGTTCTGAAATTGTTGGAGTCACCTCGCTCTCGCTTCAGTCAAATGACGAAAAAGCGGTAACCGTACCGCAGAGCAAGCCTGAGTACACCCTTATATATCATTAGCTTAAGGCGTAATGATAGATTGGACGATGTTAATAGATGCGTGAGCCGGTAAGACTTCGTGCGTGTTTGCTTCAGTTTCTTGGCAAAATGGCCGCTAAAGTGGAGGTGACGGTCCATTTTAACGCCCATATATACGAGGCTGTATACTGGGGAGTTTTTATGCGTTCCTACAGTATATGTAGTAGGCATTGGACGGTTTCCCTTTTGGAATGAGAAAATTACGCAGTCAGTCTTACCCGCGATTACAGAGATATTGAGTTTCCCCAATGTCTCACTTATCTGGTTACAGGCTATTTCGGCCTGTTTAAGAGCTAACTTGGCGCTCATGCTGCTACTGTACACCGCGATACCGTCAGCGAAAGCAGTGACTGTCGTGTTTTTGTACCGGGCTTCGAGAATTTCAGAGGTATACACGTTGAAAAGTACTGGGGATAGCACGGCTCCTTGTGGGACTCCACAGCTGAGTGGCACAGCTTACGGGAAGCTATCATTCACCCTCACCCGCTGCGACCGATTTTTCAGGAAGCTAGCCAGAACTGAATAGAGCTGCGACGGGCACTCCCGGTCGCTGAGCATTCGACACAGAGCCCCGTGGGACACCGAGTCGAACGCCTGCGTGCAGTCTAGCGAAACCATAGCCGTGGCTACGTTTCGATTTAAATTTTGAGTAGTATCTGTCTGTAATTTCATAAGGGGTGTTCTGTACTTAGGCTAGATTGAAATCCTCAGTCTGGTGGAATTATGTCATGTCCACACAGTAATCTTTGAGATAATTCAATAAAATTGTCTCCAGAATTTTCCCCATTTGAGGTAATAAACTGATCGGGCGGTAGTGGGCTAGGTGGTCTCCGCTATTGGCTGGTTTGAGTAATGGAAATAAGATGGCTTGTTTCCATTTGTCGGTAAAGTACCGCAATCTTATGCACGAATTGTAAAAGCTTGCGAGTTGCACTATTCCTCTCCTCGGCATTTGTTTCAACAAAACCGTCTTCATCCCGTCGTGCCCTGGTGCCCGGGTTCCCTGACACCGGTGAAGAGTCACCTTGAGCTGCTTCGGAGATACAAACATGTGGTTTTGCTCTGTTTCTCGCGGAGGAGGTGGTTTGTAGTCGCCAGTCCTAGCCATGATATCCCTATCGTAATGTTCGGCCAGTTTGTTTGTTTGTTGCTTCGCGGTCAAAAGAGTGTCGCCTTCGTGAAGACGGGCGGCAGATGTTTTGCCTTTGGTAGTCTTCAACAGCTTCCAAAATTTTCTGTGATTGCCGTGAGTGCTACGGAGACGCTCATGCCACTGTGCTGTCTTCCAGCGCATTATCAAGCTTCGGATTTGCGTTGTGAGATAATTCACAACTACCTTCGCTTGATGATCTCTGGCCTGTACAATTTGTTCTTCTAATTACCGCGCAAGGCAATAAGTTTCAGAATATGGTCTGGAGGTGGTCGCAGGGTCGGTGGCATGGGGCTGCACTTTGGAATAGCATTGTCCGCTGCGTCGATGATCACATCAGTAATGAAAGACAGTTGGCGATCTACTTCCTCTTTTGCGTGGAGAACTGGCACTGCATGCAGATTGTGGTAAATCTGCGTCCGATACAGCTCCCAGTCGGCACGACCGTAGTCGTGTCTTGTGGGGCGAGGGGTCACAACTTTACCATCCACTGCGTACAGTACTGGTCTGTGGTCAGACGTAATAAAGTCGAGGGCGGAGCAACTAGTGATATGGTGTGGCTGTCTGGTCACTAATAAGTCTATCGTCGAGGAGGCTTGAATGTTGCTTTTATGACGAAAGGTAAAAGTCTGGGGGTGTACGACAGTAAACGGCGTTTTCACCAGGAGTCTCCCAGCCTTGTTACTTGTGGTGTTATACCATAACGTATGCCTAGCATTTAGGTCACCTACAACTCAGTGGTTAGACTTTTATGCGCATGCGCGTAGATACCGCTGTGTATTCCTGGAGAGAAGCGTACGGTATTCTATACGAGGTGGTAATGTAAATGGGTTTCCCCAAATTTACCTTTACTGTCAGGTGGTGGAGCCTGGGATCACTTGTAGTAAGTGGTGAAGCCACTTCCTTTAAAGTGATACCATGTCGTAAGGCCACGAAAACGCCACCGTAACCGATGACTCTCTATGGCTGTATCGTATCCCTTAAAATGGATTGCTTGGGTGGAAACCCTCGTGTCCGTTAGTACTACTATGTCAGGTTGGTAGAATTAACACTTCTACCTCGTTTATCTTAGTCATTTGTCCATATGTATTAAGGTATGAATAAGGTGATTCACCTTGTTAGTTTGTCATAAAGAGAGCAAAGATTTGGCTGCAAAGGGCCACTAGGGCAGCCACCCACCTCGGTCCGCAGTCCAGGTCTCGGCGCTGGTCGGTGGCTATGTTGTCAGTTCTTTTTGCTCCCGCGTTCACCCTAGTGATCTACGCAGCAGAGGGCTTGCAAATGAAAACAACTTGTACCTACCACCGTCAGGTGTCCCTAACAGGTTATTAGGATGCCCCTAGGTACCTTCAGGGCATAAACATTTCAAGAAGGAACGTGTTTGCACACACGATTTAAAGAACTTAACCGAAACGAGATAGGTCCGACCATCCTATCAGCTATCCTTCTCCGTTTTATTTTCTTGTCAGTTATTTCTGTTTACACATAGGATTAAATGACAGTTCGACTGAGCAGAAAACGGAACTGAGAACTGACAGAACCTACCTGGCTACAACACAGATGAGCGCCCCGGTTGGCATCAAGTGTGTTGTGGGAAGGTTCGTGCTATCCTATTCGCTTGGATCCATGAGATAAATAGTTGCTTGGTTTAATAGTTTAAAAATAGCAAAACTATTTCCAAGCACTGTAAAACAATAATGGAGGTTAAAATAATTAAAAAATCTCTGTTGTTAATTCCAAATCGGGAAAATGATTGTTTATGTTGGGCATCAACGTGTCCTTGTGCTTTAGCTAAGATATAATGAGTGACATGGTTGGGCCTGGAGCCAGGCAGCGCTTGATCCCCGTCGGGATCCCACTCATTTTTACAATTACTAATAACGATTATTAATATTTAAGTATTCGTATGTAAAACCCTTGATATCATTAGTTTTCTTTATACTCATACAATTTTAAACTCTATCCAAGTGGTCATATGCTAATGATCCGATAAGGATATGTGCTTATAAATTAATATATAAATGAAATAATGAATTATTGTATCAGCCTTTAACAAGATAATAATCATCACACAGTAAGAATAAGACTGACGGTGTAAATCTGAATGATTTACTTACCATAATTGTATTTACTCTGTTACATATATATGTTACTTCGGCATTTAAAATCATAAATCTGTTAAGGAAATCGGCTCGGCACTGACTGCTTGCCATTGAAAAGTTAGAACACGTGTGTTAGTTGCTCTCTTTCCCGATCAATGTTCAGTATCTGTTTCTACGAAGTTGGAATACTGAAAGCATCGAAAATTCGTATCAGGTGCTCTATCGTATGAACCTTTTATGAACAGCTACCGTTTCCGAGCGCCACTTCATACACCTCATTCACTCATAGACACCATTCATAAACTTCATTGAACTGAATCTGCTACTCCTTTTCGTACTGTTTCAGACTTTGGTCATTTCACCACCCATTGACTTAAATTAGTTGTCCTACCAGTTTAAGCTGCTCATATATTTATTTGTGAGGTTTATTATAAACTAAATTGTACTAAATTGAATTAAAACATAGCAATAATAAAGAAGTCATTTTTTTCCCTTGGGAGCTGCAAAGACACAATATATTGGTTTGGAAATATAAGAAACATTGTGTCATATGCACAATGAAAGTAATTGTAGGTAGGAAGTAAATAAACACTAAAGAACAAAATTATGGTAGCAAACTATGGTAGCTGGGTGATTTCTTTAGATTATTTCAATTCCATTAAGTGGGTCTTGGACGGGTTTGTAGAGCGTTAAGTAATGGATTATTTAGATTTTGAATATTGAAATAAAATATTTTAATTTGTCATTGGTGTATGGCTATGACTTTTTCATAAAGAATCTCTGTCTCATTGATGAGTAGTAAACTGTTCTGGTATTGTAGAACAGAAGATACGTAAAGTAGTTTAAGTAAGTAATATGGCTTAGAAGACAAATTTTTCAAGATGGAGGTTGTTTGAAGAATGTAATAGAAGATCTATTATATCGGAAGTTGGCTGCACATAATTTCGTATTAGAAGAATTTTTTTGTGTCATTATTTGCCACAATTTGAACAAATATGACTGAAGAGTCAGGAAGTGATATAAACAACTTCTATTGAAGTTGGGCAAGATAAGGTTTGTTACAAAAAAACGTTTTTGTTCAAGTTTTTGGCCCGCGGAAACACCATGCATAAAGATTATGGTAAATATCGAACCTGGGTTGAAATTTGATATTGCTTGGCTGATAATAAGTCTTCATTAAATTTTATTACATTTAATAAATTTCATACTAGATAGTGAAACAAAAACCAATCTTTACAGCAAACGTGACGATTCAATGATAAGTCGACAAAAACAAAATAGAGAAAATATTGAACGTTTATGGTTCTGTATTTGTCTTGAACCCACATTGTAATCATTGCTGGTCTTCTCATACTTCCTCCTTCCGGAACCAATAATTTTATATTTGGACTCATCTGTCCATATAACTTTGTTCTACTCTTCTTCCGTCCAATTTTCGTATTCTTTGGCAAACTTAAGTTCCTTGCGATTGCTAATAGGCCAAAGAAATGGTTTCCTTTTGATCAAGGAGGATAGAACTTGAGTCTCTGTAGCACCATCTATAATATTTACTGACCCAGTTCTGTGCTAGATTTTTCTTCGTTGCGCAAAGACAATAATTTTAAATGATGTTGAGCAGCAGCACTTAGTTTTTTTAGATCAGCCTAATCGATTTAAGTCCCCAGTTTACTTGTCTCTTTTTATGACATAATAAATTTTAGAAATGGAATCTTTATCTTGGATTTCCCCTGATTGTTAAGCCCTTGTTGGTGCAAAATTATAATTTCGTGTTGGACGTCGGAATTTGATTTTAAACGGAATAAAAATTACAGGTGGTAAAATTTGATTTTTTCGAAAATCAAAAATCCAGAATATGTTTATCCCCTTCCTTATAAATAAAAAAAATTATTATTTTTTTTTTTTTTGCACAAGTGAAATAAAATTGATCAATTATAGTCCTATTCGCCAAACCCGGTAAACCATCCAATGACGCCTCATCTTCCCGTCCAATTAGCCTACTCCCGATCCTCTAAAAAATATTTGAAAAACTCCGATTCCAATTGTTGAATCTAAAAACCTTTATCCTACTCACCAGTTTGGTTTCCGTCAACGACATTCCACTGCTCATAGGCCTTCGCGTTTTTAATCAGATATCCTCAGCCCTTGAAACCAAACAATACTGCACTGCTGCCTTTCTGGACATAGCTCAAGCACAGGGTCTTTTGACAGGGTCTGGCAGGCAGGTTTGCTTTACAAGTTCAAAAGATCTTTACCAATGACCCTTTTCCTAATTCTACAGTCCTACCTTTCAAACCGCTTCTTTCAAGTCCGCTGTAGTTTAGAATATCCTAACTACTATCCCATAAAAGCAGGAGTTCCACAGGGCAGCGTCCTGGGACCCATCCTCTATAATCTAAAGTATACACCACTGATGTCCCCTCTACCACCAATACCTTCTTGGCAACATTTGCAGATGACACTGCAGTCCTGTCATCCCATTCAGACCCCGATATAGCATCCCAAAACCTTCAAAAACAACTTGATGAGATCGAGTATAGGTGCAACCAATGGCGAATCAAAGTTAATGAAGCAAAATTTTCCCTCATAACCTTTACCCTCTGCCGCAAGTCCTGTCCACTAGTTTTTTAAAATTCAATTCCTCTCCGTATGTCCAAGCCAGTACGGTATTTAGGCTTCCATCTCGACAAAAGACTGACATGGAACCCACATAAGAGGCTAAAAAGACAAGAACTAAACATACACTTTGGACAACTGTACAGACTACTTTGAAGGACATCCCATCTCTTAATAGAAAATAAACTACTAATCTACAAAGTTATTCCTAAGCCAATCTGGACATAGAGCTATGGGGGACAGCAATAAAGTCGAACACCAAGCGCATCCAATCCTTTCAATCAAAAGTCCTGAGAACAATAGTAAACTCATGCCTCGTCCCCCTCATTACGTCAGCAACACAATCTTCAAAATGATCTTAATATATCCTATATTCTTACACCAACAACAAGCCTCTAACGGGCACCCAACACTGCTACCCGACTAAATAAGACTGCACTACATGCCTAGAGGGACTCGAGGCCCACCCACCAAAGGACTCTCACCACTGTACCGCAACTATCAACCTCTACCGAGGCTTCCCACACTCCTTAATTCCCTCACACCACCTTCAAACAGGTACTCCTAGTACAAGGATCCGCTCAACCCAAATATCCCTTTATTTTTCCCTCATTCCTAATCTTATAATTAGAGAGCTAAGGGGAAAAACAAAACAAAACAAAAAAAACAACAACAATATTCTTGAACTTATCCCTTCCAAGTTCATAAAATTCCATAGCAACCTATCTATCCACCTTAATCACCTAGCACAGTCATTGCACTGCACCACTCATCCCTATAATCCTCCTCGGAGACTAAAACGGCAATGGCCTCGTACCTGCTGTAGAATCGTGACAGTGGGAGCACTGGCAATGGCCAGTTTCTCCAATCATGTCCTGAGCGTCTGTGGCTCTTGCGCTCTTAGTCAGCCTCCGCTAGCTCTTATCCAGTGACGCGGCTGACGGAGGAGTGTGGGGGACTTCCCAAGACTCCGCTTCCTTCTTCGCACGGGAGTGAGATGACATCCATATGGACTTGGGAGACCTCTGGGCTGTTTGTATGTACAGTATGAATGAGCGAGAGAATGAAAATTGTAAATTGGTATGAATGAGATCGTTTATCACAATTACTAATTGCCCAATTAGGCAGATTGTAATTTCACCATAGTAAAGTTGTTGTTTTTGATGATTTGAGAATGAAAAACAACAAAACAATTCTTCGAACACAAAAAAAACCTTTCAAAAAAATGTGGTTTCAAAAAAAAATGATTGCTAATAATAAAAGTTATTATAACTAAAATGAAAAATGAGGATTCAACTGATAAGTGATAATAAAACGATTAGGTGAGTCAACAGGGTTCTGGAGATTATAATATATGTTTGACTCCGTTAAATTTTTTTTTTCCTTTCATAGCCCCTTTAAATTAAATTAAATGGCTCCTTTTTTTTTTCTAAGCTCTAGTTAGAAATTCAGGATGAGGGAAAAACATAGAATATTTAGGTTAATCGGATCCTTATACTAGGATTACCTGCTTGAAGTAGGTGTGAGAGGATTAAGGGGTGTGGGAAGCCTCGGTGGAGGTTGGTTGTTTCGGTACACAGTGGTGAGAGTCCATCACTAGTGGCTCCATTATTATTATTATTATTATTTTTTTTTTTCCTAAGCTCTTTAGTTAGAATTTTAGGATGAGGGAGAAATATAAAATATTTAGGGTGATCGGATCCTTGTACTAGGAGGACCTGCTTGAAGGTGGTGTGAGAGGAGTAAGGAGTGTGGGAATCCTCGGTGTGGTGGCTCCATTAAAAGGGGTGTTAAATCTTTTAAGTGCAGAAATATGAAAAGTTCCACGAGTAGACACATCGCTAGGGCTTCCAAGAACATGAGTAGAGTTAATGATCTTGGACGGTCCTTCCCAAGACGGTAGCAATTATGAAATCTCTCCATCGTGTTTTATGAGTGAGAAAGTGAGAAAGTCTAGAAACAAAAAGAAATGTGAAACCTATGAAGGATATTTTTGTTTTTTTTAATGGCTTTACTTACTCTAAGAGCCATTATCACACCTTGGCGTTCCAAGATCGTACCTGGAGAGATAATAGAGCCATTAAACTATGTTTGCCATAAATTTTGCTAGGAGCAGTTCCCTAGAATATAAGACGGCATTTTACAAAAAGGGGCTAACCCTGAACAAATGTTGAATGGAGAAATTTCGACCTCATTCTCTTTCTTTGGCCCTTGAGGCTGAAGGATGATGGCTCTCTGTATGTCTACTGTAGTGAAATAATTTTATATATACACCTGATCATAACATGTACAAACATAAACAGATGTAAGGCAACCCTCCAGTGTTATGATTATTATTTAAAATTAGTTTTGGTTTAAGAAGACAATCTCTTAGGTAAATCCCGAAAAACAAGTGATTTGAAACTTGTATGCTACTATATATAAGTTAAGGTTCGTGGTATGGCAATGTTAGGCATAATATTACGTAGGCCCATGTAAACAAAGGCTGTAAACAAAGATAAAGGATTAGAAGCGGAATAAAGACAGTTTAAACCTAGCCGTTGTTCAAATATCAGTTCCTTTTACTCTCGTTCACTTTTTCTTAATCGTCTAAAGCCTATAGACGATAACTTATACATATACCATACTCGTGTATATGTATGTACCATATACATATATGTGTAAGTGTATATGTATATACCATATACATATATGTGTTTTTTTTGTTTTTTTTTTAAATTTACAAATAATTACATACAATTATAGATCCTCAGGTGAATCTATTCACAAATTATTTTGTATTTCCTGTAGCATCACTACATTATATACAGGTTTTGTTATTTTATAGAAATTATATAATCGAATAAACAAGCATAATGATATACATTATACGTGACTTGACTAAACTGACTAATAAAGGTGATGGGGCTCACCTTTTTGATCAACGTTAAAACTAACTAACATACTAATTCTTATCCTAATTTTCCCCCGACAGTCTGTTGCCATCGATGTGGGAGGGGTGGTGGGGTCATAGTGTTAAACACTGGGTTTGTCAGGTGCTGCAACGAGTCGAAAAACTTAATGTGTCTCCAGTGGATGAACTCACCCACCGATGGCACACCAAGCAACGGGTGCAGGTCAGCGTTCTTCAACCTCTCGAAAGAGGTATGTCGGACCACTTTTCGCATGATTCCATTCTGAAAGTGTTGGAGACATTCGGCTGTATTGTCAGTCAAGCGGGTAAATAGTGGGGCACCGTACAGCAGAGCTGGCCGGAGGACACATTTATATATCATCAATTTGAGACGAAGCGACAGGTTAGGTGAAGTTAGCAAGTGCGATAGCCGGTAAGACCTTTGTCGTACTTTTTCTATTTTATTACTAAAATGAGTAGAGAAATGGAGATGCCTATCCATTTTTATACCCAAATAGTGCATTAAAAAAAGCTGGTGAGCTCTCTTGCCCTCCCACGCTATACGATTTTGGCAAGGATTATTTCCCTTTTTGGAGGGAGAAGATTACGCAGTCGGTCTTCCCGGCGTTTACGCTGATGTTTAACATGCCCAGTCTGTCACTAATAACGTTAAAAACTGACTTGGCGTGCGTAAGAGCTCTTTGTGCACTTATGCTGCTGCTGTAAACTTCAGATGTGTACATACTGAAAAGAACCGGAGACAGAACCGCACCTTGAGGAACTCCACAAGTCAGAGGGAATGGGTTAGAGAGGCAATCACCCACCCGTACCCTCACCGATCTGTTCTTCAAGAACGAAACCAACATGGTATATAGCTGCTCTGGGCATTCCCAGTCACAAAGCTGTCGGCACAACATCCCGTGGGACACTGAGTTGAAAGCCTGCGTGCAGTCCAACGAGATCATAGCAGTTGCTGTATTTTTGTTGATACCGAGGGTGGCTTCCGTTTGTACCTTCACAAGCGGATGTTCTGTACTCAGATGAGCCTGAAAACCTGTCTGCTCGTACGGAATGATAGCATGTTCCGAACAGAACCCCTTCAGGTAGTTCATGTGAGGGAGAAGACTGATCGGGTGATAGTGGGCTGGGTGGTCACCTCTCTTTGTGGGCATGCGCAGCGGGAACAAGATAGCTTGTTTACACGCTGTCGGGAAGTATCGCAACCTGATACATGAATTGTACAGGTTAACGTGTTGGTCAATCCCTCTCCTCGGCAGCTGTTTCAGCATAACCGTTTGCACCCCGTCGCCCTCTGGTGCTCGGTTTCCCTGACACCGGCGAAGAATCGCCTTGAGCTGCTTCGGAGAGACAAACAAATAGTTCTGACCTGTCCTCAGCTGCTGAGGTTCGTGGTAGTTACCTGTCCTAGCAGCGTTGTCTGCGGTATAGTGGTCGGCCAATATTTTAGCTTGTTCTTCCGATGTGTGCAGGGTGTCTCCGTCATGAAGACGGACACCTGAGTCCTTCTTGGTAGTAGTCTTTAGGAGCTTCCAAAAATTACGGAAATCGACATGTAAGCCATGAAGCCGTTCGTGCCACGTTGCCGTCTTCCAATTCCTCATCAAGCCACGAATTTGTGTTGTAAGAGAGTTTACAACTTTCTTGGCCTGACGATTCCTTGTTTTATACCAGTTATTTTTCCAATTATTGCGTAATGGAATAAGTCGAAGAATATCGGTGGCTTCGGGCTAAACTTTGGGACATCAGTGTTTGCTGCATCGACGATAACCTCGGTCAGGAAAACTACCTGTCGATCCACTTCCTCTGTAGTGTGGAGAACAGGAACCGTATGCAATTGGTGGTAAAGTTGCGATCGATATAGGTCCCAGTCAGCCCGACGACAGTCGTACTTCGTGGGACACGGGATCACAATTCTACCGTCAATGGAATACAATACTGGAAGGTGGTTGGTCGTTACTAGGTCCAGGGTCTCACAATTGTTTATCCTGTGCGGCTGTTTTGTGAGTAAAAGATCTAGGGTGGAGGTTTGAGCACTGTTACCTCTATGGCGAAAGGTGTAGTTCTGAGGGTGAACGGCAGTAAAGGGCGCCTTTACCAAGGCTCTCCCCGCTGGGTTGGCGGTGGCATTATTCCACAAGGAATGCCGCGCATTTAAGTCTCCGACAACCCAGTGGTTATTTCTCTTGGCACACTCTTTAATAAGAGCTGAGAACTCTTGGAGAGACGCCCTCGGTCTCTTATACATGGCGGTGAGATAAATGGGGCGGAGCCACTTTCATCCAAGTGATGCCGTGTCGTCGAACTCCACCGTAGCCATCGGTCCGTTCAATGACAACAGAGTAGCCTTACGCCTTACGTTCTGGTTCACAATTCTCGTATCCGTTAGCACGACGATATCCGGTGTGAAGATCACTATTAGCGCCTCCACTTCTTCGAGTACAGTCATCAGACCGTCAACGTTGAAGTTAAGTACCTTGTACTTACTCATGGCGTGCCAATTGAGCAAATACGGTCTGTAGTCCGGACATAAATTCCCTGATCATGGTCTCGAGAATCGAGAACCAGGGCGAAAGGCCAGGGGTGTCACGTCTTGATGACGCAGGCTACTTCTGCGTACGTCGCACCTGCTGTGAAGTTCGGTGTGGTTGTGGGCGGCTGTTGGTTACTGCTCCTAGTAGGCTGCTGGCGTTGGTGGACTGGTGGCGCTTTCCCCGTCTGCTTCTGCTTCTTCTTCTGGTCCCCGGCGGCTTGTAGCTTTACACGGTAGGGGCACGCTCTGTACGAGGCTACGTGAGGTCCCCCACAGTTGGAGCTCTTTGCTTCTTGTGCCTTGTCACATTGAGCTGATGCGTGTTCTTGCGAGCAACAAACATAGACGACTTTTTGGCCACAGTGGTGTTTAGTGTGACCAAACTCCTGGCACCTGTGGCATTGTGGCATGCCCTTTTGCTGTATATAGGGTATTACCCTAAAAAGAACATAATTGATACTTCGAATTTTCCGAAGGTCCTCTATTTTTGTAGTCGGCGTCACCGTTACTAAGATTGGAGAGATCTCGATTTTCATGCCATGGGAGTCCATCTTTCGAAGGCGCCAGACATTCAATACCCCCGGGGCAGTTTTTAAAGTTTCGGTTATTATTGTTGTAGGGTGTCTTGATCACGTCGAGCTTCTCGTTCACATCGAGGGTCACCAATTGTCGGGGGCGCCAGTAGGGGAGTGCCTAATCACTCTAGCAATGGTGACAAGGGCGGATTGTTGTAGTTTATAACATGGACCAGGTTCCATGTCGGCGTTAATATCTGACTCCATTATATTGATAGGGATGTGTCCCGACAATACACTGTGTTCAGGAGAGAGGTTCAGAGGTTTCATAAAGAATAAGACCAGTTTTCAGAGTTCGGGCGGGAGATCGGCAGCGTAATAGTACAAGTCGTCAGAGGGTCTGCTAGAGACTGTGAGACAGGGTGCCGGCGCAGAGGTGTGGCAGAGAAAGTGTAGACCAGTGGAAGAATGAGTGGACTTACTCCCAGGGCCTTGGCGTATCGCGACCGAATGATAGCGGCTGTCTAGATGAGTAGACTGGGAAAGAGTGTCGCTACAGGGCGCAACACCCTGATTTTCATATATTTTCCCCTTCCTAGTGGAAGGCGGAGCTGGCTGAAGGGGGTATGTTTTATGATGCCTAGGTGGCCAATACCCTAGGTTTATGACTGTTGGTCTAAAAGGGTGTGTTTTATAGCTGCTAGGGACTCACCTTCTTAGGTTTTATGACCGCCGGAAGGTGACCAAGGGTCTACCGGTTCCGTTTTATGAGGGGGCCGGTGGCTTACCCTCCCAGCTTTTATTGCTGGACCTTCGACCCTCTGTTACTTGTTTTATGACTGCCGATATCTCCATGATTTATTACTAGAAAAGCATGTTTTACATCTAATTACAATACATTAGTTGCACCAGAGTATAGGGTAATTTACATATATGGTTGGCGCTTGCTACAATTGTGATATCCTCACTTACATCGATGCCCATAATTAAGAACTTTTTTAACCTTTGGCCACCTCTTGGGGCATAGGTGTGGTGTGGAGTGTTCTCTTTTTTCAGGGCAGATATTGCTTTTTGTCGATCAGTCTCGTTATCGAAAAACAGCCTGACCCCCTTTTGAAAGGGCCGAAAAGAGTACGTAGAAACACCAATATGCACCAACCTCGCTCTGGTGGTAGAGGGTGGCTCTGGCACAGTTATAACAACCGGTGGTGGTTTTTTCACAGGGTTGCTCTCTTGCGTGCTAGGACCCGCTGTAGGTTTAGGTTTGGGAAGTAGGTCGTACCTATTGCTTACGACCACTCCCTGGGTAGGTTTCGGCCGCACCACCCTAGCGGCTTTTTTCTTGGGGACAGGCACAAATCCGGTTGATTCTGATTCCACTGGTGCCGGGGAAGCCTGGCGGGTGCGTTTGCGGACCGCTGTATGCACTTTCATGTTCAGTGGAGTAGCGTGCCTATGCCCGTGCATACGACTGTACCCCTCGGTAAGCCCTCCTGGTCTGTTTATTCCAGTGCAGTGATCGGAATGGGGCACCGACCCCCTTCCCGGTGAAACTGCACTGGTATGTAGCCCTGTGGAATAGAATTGATTAGTTGTTACCTGGCCTGTGCTGTCCAGCGACAGGGTTTGTTGTTCTACAGTTTTTAGTACTGGCAGCAACTTATCTGTGGTTTCTTTTGCCAGTGCTAGGCCTGCTTCGTCCTGCTTCTTTGATGCAGTTTTCCGGGTCAGCAGCTCACTAACTCACGAAACTTTGTTAAATTATAAGACGATGGAAAGTAAATATTTTTAACCTTTCATCAATATGTGTTTTTTTTTTTGTTTTTTTTTCCTTCATAGCCCCTTTAAATTTACAGATAATTATAGATCCTCTGGCGAATCTATTTACAAATTATTTTGTATTTCCTGTAGCATCACCACATTATATACAGGTTTTGTTATTTTATAGAAATTATATAATGAATAAACAAGTATAATGATATACATTCTACGTGACTTGACTGAACTGACTAATAAGGTGATGGGGCTCACCTTTTTGATCAACCTTAAAACTAACTTACATACTAATTCTTATCCTAATTTTTCCCCGACAGTCTGTTGCCATCGATGCGGGAGGGGTGGTGGGGTCATAGTGTTAAACACTGGATTTGTCAGGTGCTGCAACGAGTCAAAAAACTTAATGTGTCTCCGGCGGATGAACTCACCCACCGACGGCACACCAAGCAACGGGTGCAGGTCAGCGTTCTTCAACCTCTCGAAAGAGGTATGTCGGACCACTTTTCGCATGATTCCATTCTGGAAGTGTTGGAGACATTTGGCTGTATTATCAGTCAAGTGGGTAAATAGCGGGGCACCGTACAGCAGAGCTGGTCGGAGGAGACATTTATATATCATCAATTTAAGACGAAGTGACAGGTTAGGTGAAGTTAGCAAGTGCGATAGCCGGTAAGACCTTTGTCGTACTTTTTCTATTTTATTACTAAAATGAGTAGAGAAATGGAGATGCCTATCCATTTTTATACCCAAATAGTGCATTGAGAAAGCTGGTGAGCTCTCTTGCCCTCCCACGCTATACGATTTTGGCAAGGATTTTTTCCCCTTTTGGAGGGAGAAAATTACGCAGTCGGTCTTCCCGGCGTTTACGCTGATGTTTAACATGCCCAGTCTTTCACTGATAACGTTGCAAACTGACTCGGCGTGTGTAAGACCTCTTTGTGCACTCATGCTGCTGTGTAAGTGTATAATATATGTGTAAGTGTATATGTAAGTTAAGATAGACTTCTCTTAAGAACTCTGATAATAAAAATGAGAAGGAGGTTAATGACTACACAGCGGTTATACTAAGAATGACTTTATTCATCTCTTGACATCTATATAAAGTATTGTTAATCCTTCGAGGGGATTAACTGGGGAGACTTATCTATGTTGTCTCCTCATAGCAGCCTCGCCAGTTAACTTGTATATAGCATATACATATATGTGTAAGTGTACATGTATATACTATCATAAGGCAACAAATGTTGTGGCATTCAAATAAAAAACGTAAAGAAATTAAAGCAGTCAGTCAGTGCTTCAATATCGAGTTATTCATTCAAAGCACTATGTTAAAAAAAAAAATTACATTCACTACATTAGTTGATGAATAATACATCAATTTGGTTCATAATCAGGGCCTTGTCACACTGTCAGGGTCAAATCTGATGCATGCATGAGACCTATATATATGACCTACATATATTTGTAGTGCATGAATGATGAGCTGAAAACACACTTCAAAGTTTGCTAGTGGGAAAAACGCCAACGTAAACAAAAACTGAGTGTTAGCCGTACAATAAATATACAGACTGGAATAAGGTTAATTGACTAGTCAATATGCTTCGTTTCACTCTTCTTTGAATGGAGTGGATTTACAACGACTAAAACACTATAAAGAAATATGTCCATGTATTTGTGCCTCTATCTTCAGTACATCTTGTATTTATTTAATCAAACATACATTTCAGAAGGATGACTATAACTGGATATCCGAAAGAGCAGACTATAACACTATACTCAAAACAATTCAAGGATAATGCAGCTAAATCAAACAAATCAAAGATAATTAATCTTGTATAATTTGTATAAGTAAAAAAAAAATTTACTCCTAAAAACCGAAGACAATGATAATTGTTATTGGCTCACAATTAATTTAGTACTATTATTAGAACTACTAGTAGAAATAGTTTTCCTGTATAGAATCACCATAAAAAAATGAAATGCAAAATAATAAAATGACTAATTATAAAACCTTATAAATTAATTAATTATAATAATATTTTTAAAAGTTACTGGCCCAGTTGTAAAATTACGCTAAACTCATGTTGAGAATCTTGTATTCTCTAGGTACAGCAGATATAATCAACCAGGCAATTTATATTCCCAGTCCGAAATTGATTAAGACCGAGCTACGACTAAGGTAGTGCTGATTAATAAGTAGATATTGAATTCAAATAATATTATAATTTAGTTGATAATTAAAATAGATTTTTTATAGATTATAAGTAAGTTTTGTATTGGAATTTGGATTATTTCATCATAAATATTTGTTCCAGAAATCTCTTGAAAAACAAGTACGTTTGAGTACGATCTCTTATAATTATTCAATAATTAATACTTAAATTATTCATTTATTCATCCGAAAATGTTATTTACCTGCTTTATAATGACAATAAAATCAACACCAATTCCAAACATTAAAATAATTTGGTAATTATTCGGTTATAGCATTACGAGATCTCAGAAAATTCTTTTTTTAAGATATGTCATAGTTTATTAAGTTTTCGCATTGTTATATTTATTAACATTTTCTAAAAGCAGGAAAAATAAATAAAAACCAACTCAATTACAAAATAAAATGAAAATAAATAAATGGCCTTGTTTCTTAGAATAAATAAACATATGAGGGGGTTAAAGTCAGAGTGGTTTCAACAATTATGACTGAAGTCCACAAATACAATCTAGAAGGGTTAAAATATTATAATATAATATAATAAAATATAAAAAAAAAAAAAAAGAGAGGCTAGTCACAACCTCAATATTTTGATTGTTTTAACTCGACTAAAGCATTCTATCAACAAATCTGCCTTATGAGGCAATAAGTAATTGTGTTCAATGTTCTCATTGATACCATATTTACAATTCTTTATTCACTCGCTCATTTATACAGGAATAACAACCAGCTCAGAGACCTCCTAAATCCGCACGATTGTCACCCCCCCCCCCTCACATACGAAAGAGGAAGCGGAGTTTTGGGAGTTCCCCTAGTTCCTTCATCAACCGAATCACCGGGTATGAGCCAGTGGAGGCTGACCAAGAGAGTGAGAGTCACAGACGCTCAGGTCATGATTGTAGAAAATGGGCATTGCAGGGACTCCCACTGTCACGTATTTATATCAGGTCACGAGGCCGCTGCCGCTTTAGTCACCAAAGAGGATTATAGGGATGTGTGGCGAAGTGTAATGACTGTGCTAGAGGATTAGGGTGGTTGGATAGGATTCGATGGAATGAGCTTGGAAGGGATGAGTTCATGAATGTATATCAATAAAAGCATTCCAAGGAAAAACTATCTACATATTATAAAAAATAAAATGTGATGATTTTATGAAATTTTGACCACTGCACTTACAGTAATTGCATTTACATATTTCTGTGAAAATAAATACATACATATATATGTACATATTAATTTTTTTTATTACATATATTGTAACATTCATGATATTTGAGAATATCATGACCAGCAACCCTTCCATCTGGTCATCATCGTCCCTTGTGCTCTTAGGAGTGGGGATGAGATAAAGGGCCAGTCTTAGCCTAACAGCCAGAGAGCGAACCAGAGCAAGCTCCCGATTTGGCGGTCACCAACAGAAGAAGAGGAGAAGAAGAAGAAGAAGAGATCAAAAGTAACGTTGATTGGATTATACGGAGATCATCGATTGGGTGATATTGATATTGTTTTTTTATTATGGATCCATTAAAAGAGATTGAGCTCAATTTTCATGTTTTTTTTTGTAATTAGTAGTAATTATCCTTGTTCAAAAGGAATTGAATATTTTTTATATAATTTATGTCAGCACTCTATATAATTATAATTATCTGTTATAATCATTTTATTTGTATATATTTCACAATTCCCAGTTTCTCAATTTATTAATAACTATAACATTAGCCTTGAGATCGGGCGATTCAATCGGGATAATTTCCTATGTCGAAGACATAAAAACAAGTTGAATTAAAGATCTCATGACGGACCTGCCAAATTAGTTAAGGTCAATTGATCTAATAAATTAGGAAAAGAAATGGTAAAAAATGAGGTAGGTTACAATATATCCCAGTCCGATTCATAAGGTACTTGAGAATGGTAGTAAAGCCACCAAATGAGCACATTTCAGTGTAAAATAAATTGTTTGTAGACCAGAAGAAATATATATATATATAAATAGCTCACAGCCAGCGTTCCAATACAATAGCTAAATTCCTTGTCCATTAATGAATACTTTAGCTCTGTACTATATGCCTTCCTTTTTTCTTTTTGCAGTTCAATTAATTTGAAGAGATACCATTATCCCCTAAACCTAAATATTAAATATATACAAATAAATAAAATTAACGACAATTTTTCAAAAACGTTTTTGCCTAAGCTTAGAACGAAGATTCTTTCAACAGCCTTGCTAAGCTGGCAAAAAAAAAAAAACGTTTGGCAATTTATCTGTCGTCTTTGGTCCCTTGAAGACTTTATTTACGTCTGCACGTGTGGCGGGACACGTTGGGATCTGTCTGGGGCTGGGGGATGGATGGGCAGCTTATCTAACCCGGCTTTTAGTATTTTCGGTCTACCAGAAAGATGTATTACTTCCTTGTCGATTCTTCGACTACCCAACCTTGGCCGTTATCTTAGTTTATGTTTAATGTAAGAGTTAGTCACGTTACAGGGGCGATGAGAGAGAGTGAGAGAGAGAGAGAGAGAGAGAGAGAGAGAGAGAGAGAGAGAGAGAGAGAGAGAGAGAGAGAGAGAGAGAGAGAGAGAGAGAGAGAGAGAGAGAGAGAGAGAGAGAGAGAGAGAGAGAGAGAGAGAGAGAGAGAGAGAGAGAGAGAGAGAGAGAGAGAGAGAGAGAGAGTAAAGATTCATCATTCTCCGCTTGAAGTGTACTTTTATACCTTAATAAATTATTATTGGAAAATTACAATCTGCTCTAGAAGAGCAAAAGATAATAGTGATAAATCCATCCATAACATATTTACATATAATCTTTCATTCATACCGTACTTATAATACACATTCACTGGTGCAATATGCATAGCTCAGGGACCCCCCGATTTGTCCAAGGTATTCTTACCTTCTCGGCCATATCACCTAGTGGTGCTGCGTAGTCGCAGCAGTGGAGGCTAAAGGAGACAGACGCCTAGGGCATGAGGTGAGAAAGCTGACCAGTACCAGAACTCCCAGTGACTTTATATTGGCAAAATATCACGGGGTTTAATCTCCGAGGAGGGTTGTAGAGAGGATACTCGGTAGCGATCTTGCCAGAAGATTTGGATGGTCAAATTGAGAAATGGAAATCTTGGATAGTGGCTATTTTAAGGTATTTATGTAGGGTTTTATTCGTGACATAAAAATATGCATTGTCTGGTTTTCTTAGATCTTTAGGTCTGAAAGAATTGATTCCGTTTGATCTTTGAAGGTTTTTCTGATCCCTGTAGTTCAAGTCTTTAAATCCAGATTAGTTTTAATATGCCTATATATATGAATATTTTGTTTCCTATTGTAAGGGATTTTGTGAAGAGCAGTTAGTTGTCCAAACCATCCGTCGTGTTCCTGATTTTGATGTCTCGTCTGATGGTTCCAGGTTGATCTTTTGAAAGCCACGGAGTCGACTGTGAAACGTTACAAAGTACCGGCTGGATTCGTGCCGCATGCTAAAAGTAAGCATTTCCTTTAGTCGACTTCTATCCTCCATCGGTCGCACCAGAGGCTAGTTTGTAGGATATGGGATGCTATATTGAGGTTTAAAAAAGTACTTTAAAAACACCAATAAACAAAATATCGTAAATACTGAGCTTGAAGGAAGAGATTCTTCTTCAGTGGTGATAAAAATGATTGAACTGGTCTGAAATTTGAAAGGTATATTCAGGCATCACCCAGAAATATGACGATGAAGAGGCTAAGTAAAATTAATTACTAACTTTAAGATGTTTCAGATCACATTTAAGAAGCTATTCAAGATTAAAAGTTGGGACTTTTCCCCCGTGGTTAAGTATATAACGTATTCTGTAACTTTTTTTTTGTTTTCACGTCTGTGTACACAAAATGAATTTAGAACCAATGAATGAAACGGCGAATGGATAGTAGTAACAAACATGGGTGAATGACATGTGGGAAAGAACATTCAATGATGCCTCTCTATATGAATATTATGTTGACTGCTTATTTTAAATAATAAATCCCTACTCCATTTACTCGGGAGTAGCCTTGGCGTGTCGCGTAAGTGTTATGTTGGTAGTCCAAAAATGTGAGCATTCGGCTGCCCGTAAAGTTCAAGGCTATCCCTAACATAAAATTGAAGAAATTTAACATTAAAATTTGAATAAAGCCCCGATTCAATCTAATTTACCCAAGGTTTTTTTATTTATTTGAAAGTAAAATTTTAGATGGTGTATTTATAAAAAAAAAAAAAAACTGAAGTAATTTCGTTGCACCGAATTATTTTGTCAAATCATTCATTGTTTTATTGTAAGCATTGTAGTGAATCCTGACACTTCTTAGCCATGAAAACATGAAACATATCATACTGTTGAACATACTTGTCTCTTTGGTGGCTGAAGTTAATGTTGAGTCTATAAGCATCGGTATAAGGTAACAATCCCTGGTTTCCTCTTTCACAATCAAATAGCCCCCTTATTAGCAATTATGTCAATTTTGGTGTTTGTCGGTAGACATTATGTTTTTATCTATAGACAACATCTTATTTTTATTCAGTTATCAGGCTTTAATTCATACATATGATAGCTATTTTGTATCACCAAAAGTGTACTGTTATTTTGTATTATTAAAAGTTTACTACTTTATTATCAAAATAATTTTTTGTTGTTGGGACGGCAAGAGCTTTAATATGCCTAAACGATGAATTTTTCAAGCATGCTGCAACCAAATACTGACCGCTGGTTTTATTAGGAAAGTGGATAACAATTCGTTGTAAGCAATGTTCGTTTGAAATGCCGGAGAAAATTGGAGCAGCCAGTCAAGTGTGATGAATTCCACAATCACAAGTTTCCATGGTAACGTTGAGTTTACTCTCTAATCAACCAGCCTTGAGCGAATACATTAAAACACATTTAAGTTTCCAATTAACAGATTAACACTTGACTGTGTATTGCTTTTTTTTTCAAAATGGATGCGCCAAACATAGAAAATGTTTGTTATTTGATTCGCTAAATTCACTAAAAATGTACGGAATATTATTGAGAACGCCGATAGCTGTATTTTGATTATGCATTCTTTGAATCGAATTTGTAATTGCTGATTCTCATTTATTTTTATGACTTGGGCTTTGGCCCATTCTCTTAGTTTATAGTGTGGAACTTAAAAATAAAACGCCATGCTTATGAGTTGAAAAGGGCATCAACTATCCGTCAATCAAGAGTAAAATAATATAGATTTTAAATAACACCAATAAGCTGTTAAGGAGCGAACAAAATTTAACTTGTACGTACAGAAACAAAGTTGTTGAATTATGTAGTTTCGCCCGAACGGTGCCAAGTTAAGGGTAGGGAAATATGAGAAAATAGGATGCGATATCTACCCTTTCAATTCAAAGCTCGATATCTGCTCCCACCAAGTTTGAGAAGTGAAAAGCCGGAAAATTCATATCAAGCACCAGGTGAACTCTTGTATGTGGAACTATATCTACATTGTAACACTATCAAATGGAACACCTCTTTGTTCTTCGTTTATCATCTGTGACTGCATGCCAACACTATCTTGTTTCGAAAATCCTTCAAACGACTTTTTTCTTTGTGTATCTGATTGGATAATATAAAAGGAATGTTTTGGATTATTAAACTTTTATTCTTGTAAGTCAATAAGTTTCGCTTATTATTTTATTATCATATTTGATATACTTCCAATGTGTATACAAAATTTTCTTTTACAAATCGTAATGAGAAAAGGCATTTCCACCACCATGAAATCAATTAGTTGGGTGAGGTTGTACAGACTTCTTAAGTTTATTCGTATTGTAAAAGAGTGTTTTGTATACATATTGGGTTTTAACTAATGCGGTGTATAACGTTAGAATAATAATTAGAAGTGTTGTAAAATGTTATATATGGACAGTGCTGAGGATGTCTGAAAAGACAAAACGATGACAAATGTAAAAAACCAAAAATAACAATTTATAGAGATTACAAATCCTTCTTGTTAAAAATTTATGTGTTTAAAAAACTATTATCCAGTGACGTGGCTGACGGAGGAGCGTAGATTTCCCAAGACTCCGTTTCCTCTTTCGCATGCGAGGAAGGTGACAACCATATGGATTTGGGAGGTCTCTGGGCTATTTGTAAATACTGTGTGAATGAGCGAGTGAATGAAAATTGTAAATATGGTATCAATGAGAATATTTATCACAATTACTTATTGGCCTGTAAGGCAGATTGTAATTTTATCACATTAAAGAAGTTTTATTTTTTTAAAAAGTATTATTTCAAAATACATGCGTCTCTTTTCGGATTGTTGACTCGTTGGAATTTTATTATTATGCATAAGTTTAGAGCACGGAGTAGATTATATGTAAGGATACCATCTTGTTTGGCTTGGTATTTAACGATTTAGAATAGTTTTGATTCTATAAGGTAAGCAAAAACTGGTCAAATATAATTTAACTTTAGACAGGGATGTTAAGATTACGCTTTTATTTATAAATACAAGGATTAGTGACCTCACCATTTTATTTTTAGACTTGATCAAAGATTAATTAATTTTTCCCGTTATTTATATAGATCATTTTCAAGTCTATTTGAACCTTTTCCAAGTCATGTACACATATAACCTTTTACAGATCCAATCCTGCCTTTTCCAAGGCACAAGCAATACTTTTCAAATCACTTCCCATATTAGTTGGAACTCTTTCCAAAGAATATGTAGCTCCTTCCAACTCTATTGTAACCCACTTTATTTCAATTGCAACTGTCTCCATTTGTGATTCCATTTGTAAACTTAGAAAAACTTAAATTATATTAATTCAGGGCGTTAAGATTTGTAAACAAAGAAGGTACTTTAATCATAGCTCGAGGGATATTTTTATATTTTAAAAACTGTTATGTACAAGTAATCATGCTAACGGTTTTTAACAAGTATTTTATGCCATACGAAAATAAAATTAATTGATTTTTTATAAATATTTTCTGGAATAATTTAAATAAATTCCTGGCAATGAGTGAGACGGATGTGAGATTGTAAGTTAACGAAAGGGGCACATATGAAAAATATACTAAATAGTTTCGTTCATTAAAATATATGCTGAGGGTTTAATACGGGAGGGGGTTTTATCAATTTAAGAGGGCGCCTTAAAGCCTCAAAAACCAAAAGTATGTACCTGCGAAAGTAATTTTAAAAATATATTGAGACAGAAACTGTAAAATAATATACCACCCTAGAGGACCCCGCCAAAAAAATTAAACCTTAGGTTCTCAAAACTTATCAAGTGGCTAATTGTCGAGAATCCTGGTAAATTAAATGAAAATCAACGTTTATTACGATTATCCAATATTAACGTTAGTAAATATGACTAAGACACTGGACTGAGAATCTTATTAGCTACGCTCAAACTGGTATTAATGGAAATCGAATGCATGAGCGGAAACTATTGAAAAAAATGAAACATTATGTATTTACTTTTAGGCACAGAGAAAAGCTTATATTTACTGATGGGATGAGTTTTAATTTACACCTTAGAAAAAGTAAGGCAAGGTCCCGAAAAAATGAACGAACATTGTTCATATATATTCCAGCTGAAAGAGGAAGAAATACTTCTTTAGTGTTAGTTCTTAACAACGCGGAAATAGTCCCACCATGACAATTTAAGCAGGGAATTGCAACTCAATAAGGTCCATAGTGTTTTTAACAGAAAACTTTACAGATCCACGTAAAAATTATTTGATTATGGGTAATGCCGGAATTCATTGCATTTGTGTTGACATCCAATCATTTTATCTTCTAGCAGAATGTCTCCCACCTTATTCAACAATTTTAAAACCACTGGAGAAGGCTTTTCCAGCAATACATGTATGAGGTATGTGTAGTGAGGGAGTGAGAACAATTTGGATGAAGTCATTACCCGGGCTGTAAATGGAATGAACTTCGCAGACTGCAATGATATGCTGTGGACATTAGTTGCAGCTCTCTGCACCAGCAGCTTGAAATCCATTACATTAATGATGATGGTATTGATAAGTAAGCACAAAGTTAAACCAATGTTGCTGTGCAAAGTATTATGTTGCTTTTTCCTTAGAATTCCAACTTTTATGTGATAATAATACTACTATAAGAATAATGTTTGTCAAAAAAAAACTAAGAAGAAACTATTGTTAAAATCGATTTAATTTTTATTATTTACTTTCTGAGAAAAAAAAAACTCAACTTTTTGCTCTTTAATTTCTTCCTACATTTTTGTAAAAAGGATAATTATAATCAATAAGAGAAAACATTGTATTTAGGAAATTAATTTACTTTAGTTTGCTATTATGAAGAATAATTGTGATAATAAAAGGTTTTAAAAAAAAAAAAAAAATTGTGATAATTTCTCCCGGTGAATTCTTGGGCCGCACGTAATCTAACGTTATAAATGGAACAGAAACGGTTACAATTGAAATAAAGTGGGTTATATTTGATTTGCAAAGAGTCCAAATAGACTTGGAATTGCTATTTACTATGACTTTTTATCATAATGACTGTCACTGGAGGTTAGTTAAAAACTACTATTAACTATTTATTTATTGCTAGGCTGGTTATCGCTGCACTTGTGAGCTTGTGGCTCCGAGGCATGTTCTATGTATGCCTATAAGGCGACTCATCCCATCGCTGCTCGTTTAGGGCTTTAATTACAAATTTTTTATTGTATTTATAACTGTTATAAACAATTATAATTTCCATTAATTTAAATTGATTGAACGTTAAAAACATCTGTTCATAAAAATTTACATGAAAAAACTCATTTAAATAATAGACAAATACTATAGATAGCTTCAAAGCTAAATCAAGGCTAAATTAATTTAATTTTTTAATAAGAAACACCCTAGGCGTTGTTCATGTTATGGAATAGACTATTATTTTACGACCACTACCGTAGCGCAAACATACGCAATTGGATTGAACTCAATATTTTTTAGTACAGCCTCTTCATGCGGGGTGGAAACAAGCAATAGGGATTTAATGCTCACAACTTTTCAGGCTATTTGTATTTTATTCCGAATAACACTCACAAGAATGCTTTATTTGGTCGGTATGATTCAGCTATTCTTAACCATTGCATTTTAAAACAAGTCTCAGCTATTGTAGGACAACATATTCAAACGAAGCCAGAATTTTAATAGTACTACAATAAAAAAACATTAAACTGGAAGTTAGTAGCTAATAGATTTTAGTGAATGGGTGTGTTTTGCATACTGATATTTCCTTTCTTTCGCTGACATAGATCTACTGAAATACCAGGAAATATATTTCTAGACGGGTGATGGCCATGTTCTAAGAAACAGCAATCTATAGCCTTACTTTGATGTAAAGAATTCTCATGTTTAAATAGAAGGGTATGACTTTGCCGGAAACTATTTGTAAACTAGAACAAGAGGAAGTTTATTCGATAAACATGTCACATGTTGATTATAAAATCTATTTTACTTGGGATTGTTTAGTTATTCTTCGTGTTATATAGTTGTTTATGATCCCGTGTCGTTGATCCGACGTGCATGTTATCTGTGTCACCCCGAACAGCTTGAACTGTTACAAGAGAATGAAGTATGTCAGGAGAGTTTGAAACGTATGGGTTACGAGGAGATGGGATTTGATGTTGAATTATTATTTAAAAAAAATCTGGGTAGTAGGGAGGTCTTGGAAGGATGAAGTTGCGTACTTAAAAATAACAGGGAACCATCAGTGACTTCTATGAAGTCATAAGGTAGGTATGCAGTTCTGCTCAAGCCCTTTCTACTTGTTCTTAGTATTATGAAACTATAAAATACATTAGTTTATAAATAGATCTTTCACAATTTGGTTATAAATAATTTTCTTAGTATCTAACTTAATAATAGAGAAGGGTAAGTGTATAAGTAAGGTGCTATTGCTTACAATGAATACATATGATAAATTTAAAGTTAAATATACATCTATAAAATCTTAATATTGAATGAAAGAAGTAGGAGTTAAAATAGTTGTGGTGATACATTTATCTACGTTTTTATGCAATCATTGCTAATATTCTTAATGTTAAAATACAAAATGAGTCAGATTTTATATAGTTACATGTTCCAACAAAGGTTTCTTGTATATTGTACAGAATTAAATTGTTTGGCATTATAGTGGTTATTACATTATTGTCATTTCGTACAGGGACAGGTAAAAGATTGATTGAACTTAGTTTTGGTTCTTTCTTTGGTAATTGTATGATGTAATGAATGAGTCCGTTTCGTATAGCAAATGAAATTTTACTTGTTAACCAAATGATTTCCAAGTCTTATAATCACGTTAGCATGAGGGATTCCCATTCTACATGTTTCCAAAGACTGTTTTATGTCTAGTATTTGTACAGTTCAGTTGAGTACTTCCATGATTTCATTATTATTATTATTATTAGCTAATGTAAGTGTCACTGTCAGTATCAATGTCCATCTGTTCTCCATCTGAAATATTTTGTTCTTGTGGTATAAAATGCCTCTTTTTGCTTTTTGTTTTTCTACATTATCTGTGTGTACTTATATTACTTTGTTTCGTTTGTCAATAAAAGGTATAATAGGTTTGTATCTGTGTCCGTATTTTGTTCTTGTTATTCGTTTAACGTAGGGTTTGTCTTTTTCTATTTCGGGTTCTTTGCTCTTTTTCGTTAGAAATGCTTTTTCTTTTTGTCGTTTGGGGCTATAAAAATGTGTTCATTACTGGAGTGCTGTGTAGCTACCACACTAATTTCGTCTTCCATAGCTTCTGGGGTAAGTTCTTGTTAAGTTCGTTTGTATTCTTCTGAGTCATTAGGTGTTCTATTAATCTGTCTTTGTCTTCTTCTGTTCCAATACCGTCAAGTTCTAGAAAGGGTTATGATTTCATTTTATTATCTTTAGTTGTATGTTCATGTCTTACAAGAATTTCTAGTTATTTTTCATTCTTTATTACATATAATTCATTATATATTGTTTGACCCTTATTAATTATTACATTTATTTTAATTTGATTATTCGTTCCCAATTTAATGGCTGTTTCTAGGGTTTGCATTGTTTCCATCCCTGATAATATTTTATATCTGTCACTAAAGTTGTAGATTTTAAACTTACCTAATAGATCATGGGTCAATCTTGCTGCCAAATTTAGAATGACTGATGATTGCCTTTTTCGCTACCAGCTGGTGTTACCACTATGAAATCTTCCGACTTAATTTCAGTTCCTACGGGTACGGAACATGGGTGTATGTAGTTAATTTCTGACCCTGTGTCTATTAACCACTTGTCTCCGAGTAAGTCAGTAAATGATGATGTTTCTTTCATTAGTTTTAGTTGATGTTGGGGGCTGGTTGTGGTTCGCTTAATCCATCCAATCAGACAATCTAGTCCATCAAAATGTTAAAGTTTGCCCTCCAAGTCTTTAACTCTCTGTTTCCATCTTTTGTTCTCTTGTTTTAGTGGGTGAAGTACGTCTTCTAAGTGATGCACTTCGTTACTTCTGACAGTTCGCATTGACACGGTGTTTTGGGAATGTGGATTGAAGGGTTGTGATGGGAATGATGTTCGTTGAGCTCTTTGAAGATTAAGTCGTTGTTCATTATTTCTAAAGTTCTGACGGGGTTCATAACGTTTCTGATAGTTATTGCGATGTTGAAAGACATTATTTTGTTGAAAATTATGTCTATAGTTGTGCTGTCGGTTGAAATTGTTGCCCTATAATTTTTTTGTCTGAAGTTTTGTCTAGTTCGGTATTTTTGTTGACTACTGTTAGAGTTTCCTTGAGGGTACATGTTTTCCATTATAATCCTACAGTTATTATACAAAACGTTTTTCATTTGTATCAGGTCGTTAATAATAATATGAGTGAGTGCGTCCTTAAGTCTTGATGGTAAATTTCTGAGAACGTGGTCTAGAATTAGTACCTTTTGTGATAATATTTCTTGTTCTTTATTACATATAGATGTGTCAATTAGTACACGTTTCTGAATTAGAATTTGATGTGGGATAATTCTGTTAATAAAGTCAACTGGGTGTCCGTTTCTGTACATATAAATCTGAGAGATTTCATACTGTAGGTGTGTTGTTGGCAGTAAATCTTCATACATGCATAATTGTTGCGCGTCACCAGTGAGGATAGAAAGGGCTATTTGTATGAGTCTTTGTTAGTTGTGTATTCCGTTTTTGATTGTTTCGTTACATGCTGTCGAATATATTTTTTCTAGTGGTTGAATGAATGGTATTAAGTTAGTCGGATCACCATTATGGTGTGGAAGGGGTCCATAACCTTCTTTAGTCATATGATTGTCGTTATGAGCCATTTTTGATTGGTTAATACACAGGTGGTACGTGGTGAGTTTCTGACCTCAACATGAAGATGATAATAAAATAAATAAAAGCTAAAATATAAGCTTTGTTAGGTCGGAAACTTCGCAGACCACCCTCGTATGTCTGTATATATCTAAAATATCTTTTATACCTGTTCTTGTCATAAAAATAAAAAAATAAAATTACATTTTTACAATTTACATATTTTTACAATATAAATTTATTTTGTCCATGCAAAAATAATACCTTAAAGTGTTTATTGCTGTTGACGAAGTCTTCCATATGGTCTGTATTAAATGTATTGTATCTGTATAACCTGCATAAAGCGTTGGAACGCACCTTCAAGGGAACAGTCCCAGGCTCTGTTAATATTTCCTCGAGCCTTCTTAGCCTGTCCGTCAGAGTGGTAGCCAAACAAACCCAGATCCTGTTATCTAAGTAATCTTACAATTCAGGAATTACTCACAGATTCAGAGAATGTTTCTTCGGGTCTTCTCGGCTGATGACCCACCGTCTTCTATTCTGACTTGAAGTTCGCAGGTCACAGGTGAATGATGTCTTCAGTGAAGTCCAGCTTTCTTTCTTCCTTCAACTTCCTCAGATATATAACGAATTTCTTTAGGTAATTACCTGGTGAAAATCTATTGACATAGATGAGTCCCCAATATCGGTGAAGTCCTCCTGTGGGATATCTTTCCAGAGGTATTTGCATCGGCCTTCTCACGCTATTGGAGTGGTCTCACTGTCCGTTGCCAAATGAGGGATCTCTAGATGGTGGACTACCGTGAATTTACTGAGTACTGACAGGTGCCTGTTCGGGGCGCCAGTTAAATAATCTTTGTAGAGGAGAGTCTTTTAAAAGAAAAGGAAGAGATGCTTTATTATGAATAACAATCAAAACAGTGGTATATACACATATTAAGAGATCAGTTACCACATACTAACATTCCACCCAGAATGTCTAGGCACAAGTGGGGTTTGGGGCTAAAGCTGGGACATACATGTATAAGAAAAGGATAAGATTCTAGGAAGTAAGGAAGTCTTGGTTGCTTACTTAAAAATAACAGGGAACCATCAGTAACTTCCATTATGTCACGAGGCAATCAAGCCCCTTCTACTTGTTCTTAGCAATATAAATTTATACATGTGGCAATGACTCTGTTTTTGCTTATGTGAACACTTTCGCAACTTTTTTTTTGCTCTTACTTAGGACCGCTATTCGAAAACAGGGTTTCTCCAAATAACATTATGCAGGTACTTAGGGTTTATCATATTCCAGAGCATTTAGGATTGCTCCAGTGGTCAACAGACCTTGGTTACTCTCTCAAACTCACTTTATTGTTCAATAAAAGTCAAAGCTAACTGACATTGTTCAAAAAGAACAATTTACACCTAAACACAATAATGATATTAACTTAAAGCATAATAAGGAACAATGCGATATGATCAGCAAACAAATTTCAACGCTTTTTACAATCTCTTATATCTACTTAAAGGTTTGTAATTTAAAGCATAATATGGATCAATGGGACTACCTAATCAACAAACAAACAAATTATTATGATTTGTACAATCTCTTATATCTACTCAAGGTTATTTACAGAATCGTATCTCCTCTTTCAAATAAAACTAACTTATTCTATATTTACAGATCTAACTGTCCTTATTTTGTCCATTTAGTTCTCGACGTCTTCAGTAGGAAGATTGCTTCTTCACCTATCGTCTTAGATCAAACTGAAGGATTCAGAAATCGAAATATTTGAACGACTGTTCTAACAAGAAGACTGAGAATCTGTTTGAATGTTTGTTGCTGTAAGATACCAAATCAAATCAGAGGTTTCATTCGACGTGGGAGCTAAATTTTTTTCTTGTTTCACTTCTTAAGAATCCGTGAAGTAATTGCCACCTATCAAGAACGGGCGTGGCATCGGCTATCTTCGAGGAGAACTCATCGAGCATAGTCTTATGATATCTAGCTGACAGATAAGCCCGAAGGTTACCGGCGATGCCTGGTGATGTATGGCCTGATGCGCGTTGGGCAACGCATCGTGTGTGTGCATTTGTGTCCGAAGCCATTAGTTATCCTACCACCTACAGGGATGGATCCTATGAGTCTTTGCCGCTTGGTAGATCTTCCGACCTCTCGTTAACACGGTGCAGCACGATTAGACGTCTGGGGGGCCTCTTGATTGTTTGGGCCGACCGTTGGGTGATGCAGAGCAGCTGGAGCCCATATATCAATGATCAAATAACCAAAGCCGATAATGCCTTGCCAGGCATGACCATCCATACTAAACAAAAAAAAGTATTATCAATTACTTTACACTTCTTAATTGGGCTTAACCCCATTGTGTTCTCAAGCCTCCAAAAATTGAACGAACGCGGCTACGGGAATATTATATTTTTTAAAGGTATGTGCCTAGAACAAGTCAAGAACAATTCATTTAATAAAATTACGTGATTCCCAAGAGTATTTATGGACTTATAATCATGTGTTGTACTTAAAAATGACGGAGTGTTAGGGGCTCGCAAACTCTGTCGCAGCTAGACCCGGTATCGCAGGACCTCCGAAAACGGCCGTACGTAGAAAACCACAAATTTCACTTTTAAGTCGTTAATTGATTAATTAATGGCTTAAATGTCGAAGGGGGGGGGGTCAAAATATGTAGGAACAACAGTACTTGAGAATGGGAAGCGTAAGCTGTTAAAAGTGCTAGTGCTTGCTATCAAATAATGTATGATAATCCGTGAACAAATATTGTTATTGTTAGGAATAAACATAAACCGCAACCCCCACACATCCTTGGGTGTGCAAAACCTCCAGGTTGCTTGTCTTCTTCCTTTACTTGAATGGTAAAAACTTTAATATTTTCTTTCTGTTTTTTTACAAATTACAATTTAAGGGTTATTAGGTCTAAAATAGCTGAAGTTTGAATAGCTGAACTGCTCTTTGTAATCCACCTTGTAATAATAAGGCAGAGATTCCCACTAGGAAGGTGTGGAGTCTGACAACGCCGGAGTAAAACATAGCGAGATTAGGAGAGATAGTTGCAGAGGTAGTTGAATGAGAAGAACATGGTTTCAGTAGAGCAGCAAGCACCAGTGCAGAGAGAGAGAGAAGTGTTCAAGGTACCGGTTTGTTTCTTTCTGCTTTTGCTGCTCTACTCAAAACCATGGTCATCTCATTCAACTACCTGCATCTCTCTCTCCTAACCTCGCTATGTTTTAGTCCGGCGTTGTCAGACCCCTCACCTTCCTAGTGGGAATCTCTGCCTTCCTCTCGCTAAAACTAACACCTTCTTGGGAGAGACCTCTCCCTCGTGGACGACGGTTGCCGTGGCCCTTCAAACTTACCTAGTAGCATCTCCCATGGCAATCCAGTCTGATTCTCTCCGGTTCACACTCGCCTTTGAGATTCGGACGGTTTTCACCTACCCTCAGACACCGAGTGTGAATTCGTGGTCATTCCAAGACCACATATACTACCTATAAACCTACCCTCGGTCGGGGCACAACTTCTAAGATCTTATGGAGTCGGATCAAAACGAATTAGGTTGCCCGCCGACTAAGCTGGCAGCCAGGGTGAAAGACTACAGGTCCGCCCGCCTTATCTCTTTCTTGGCGCTCGCCGGACGGTGGCTAGAGGTTGTAGCGACCCTAGCCCGCGGCGGGCGTCTCCTCCCCACTTTGGGGATATTTGACAATGTCTAACCCGACACTGTACATACAAATAAGCAATATAGTAGTGTTAGAATCAAGGAATAAAAAAAATATGCGTGCCGACCCCCGCAGCCCGGCTTGATCTCTACATTTTTACGCTTAATCGATCAAAAAATACAACGCGTCTGCTGCGTAAAAATACGTTGTCTGGTGGTAAAAACGAGATCTAGCAACTTCCTACAGAAAAAGCTACCCGTTTATACAAATTTGGACAATGTCATCAATCTCAAGACTTTTCTAATAAAAACGCAAGAAAAATAAATATATAAAAACGTCTTGGTTTTCGTCTTTAGAAAGGTGTCGAATTTGGAACTGCTCTAGTTTTAGAGCAATATAGAATAGTATAGTAATATAGTAGTTAATTATATCAATAATAAAAATATATGTATAATATAGCATGAAATATAAATATAGTTGTTAATTATATCAATAATAATAATTCAAAAGGTCTATTTACTACGATGATTCCGTGACAACCTACGCGACCATCCATACCCCAGTGTACAACCCCTTCTAGCCATAAGAACCATACTCCGACCGACTGAAGTATCTAGAGATTGGGTGGAGAGATGACCAAATGCTCATCAAGAATATTTACAGAATTAGAACCCATACAAAAACAGCTCATTGTTGTTTCCTCTTGTAGCTGTAATTTTACTGTTGTGAACTTAGTTAAGAAACATCAGTGCAAATTATTCCCAGATCAGCGCATACTCGAATTTTATGTTTCCTGATATATTTTTAATTTCATGGTTTGTCTTCATGTCTTTTTTTTCTTCTTCTAGCATTTTAAAAGGTTATTAAGTTAAAAGTGCATTAGTTAATATTGTAATACCTTATAATCGGCAAGGGGATTCGTCTTTAGGTAGTTTTCAGGAATGTTCTAACTCTCCTGATGTTCGCTGACAACCAGCACATTTGGAACTGGTCCAAATCGGGGGCTGTCAGGACCCCACTGAATTTACACGAACAGAACTGAGTATCAGTAAATCCGTCCGTATCATATTACAAAATTCATTACCGCCCTATCGGTAGTGAACAGTATATAAGTTACATTACTTTAAGGGATACTCTATCCCACCTATAGAGCAACATTTTTTCTTCTTTATGTCTTTTCACTTTAAAAAAAATTATTCGTTTATTCGTTCATCAAGTCAAACTAATATAATGAAATATAAAATTATTTTTTGGGAAGTTAAATTTAACGCAGCCACCATAAATTAATTAAATAATCAATTAATTCTTAAATAATGTTAATTTATATTATAAATTTAATAAATGATAACCTCTTATTACATTCAATGGGGTTGCTTTTATTTTTGAGCAGCATTGGTTCACCAAAGGGATATGTATTTTTTATCACTTAGTAATTAATTAAACTATAACAAAATAAATTAGTTTGCATTTAGGTAGGAAGAATCAATTAGCACCTATGAAAGGAGAAGAAGAGGATTTTTGACCACATGTGAGAAACAAGTATTTATAGTTTTTATGGGCAGATATAGGAAATATGACTGTATATTTTTTGTACCTAACAATGTAAACTGTTACTGGTCTGAAAATTATTTCATACCTACGAAATCCTAAATGCAAGAAAACATTTTCTGCCTTGAATTGTAGCGATTTTGCTGTTTTTTTTATAATTTTTGACTATGTTTCTCGTAAAAATTGGAAGCAATTTGATATTAAAAACTGTTGTAGAGCTGGTTTTGCTACTAATGGCCTCAATTATGTAGAATATGACTTGTAAAAACGGCATGACAGCTATTCCAAATATAATGTATTGTTAGCGAAACAAATTAAAATCCTTACTCCTATAAAACCAATTTAAGGTAACCTAAGCATATGACTTAGTAAATATATGCACATAAATGAGAATATTTAGAAGTATGCGTCAAGCGATTTTCAGAGTGATGAAGGAGCAAGAGACAACTCTTGAGTCAGGGTTATTTCTGGAGTAGAACACGAGGTTGAGGTTGTGCTGGAGTATTTGCATTGGCGGTGTGCCACTCGTGTTTCTTGAGGAGGTTTACTCAAACTATCAGAACTATGTAGTACTAATAGTGCTGTATTAGGACTGGTAGTTCCAACTGACCTTAGGAATGGTCAAAGGTTTGGATCAGACAAGGTTGTTTAATCTCATTCAGTTCAAAAACCAATATTACCGCAGCAGCAAACTTACGAGTACTGTACTTCTGAGTTCATTTCGGTAACTCAGGATTAGCTGCATTATCAGTCATGTCCTCAGCAGGGCCTAAAACTAGTTTCTTTGCTGTTTTTTAGGTCTGTGGTAATGATGATGGCTGGTCGTGTTGGCATCCAGGCCAATACCTTGCAAAGGTAGGTTTTCGCAAAAATACTTGCTAAAACAATGATTCTGCGATAAAGCCACGACACAAAGACTACCTTCGAAAGGTGTATTCGATATCAAAGAGTCCCAGAAAATAAATGAAGCACTTCCATATGACTTCTACGTGCTTTTGAAATAAACTTGACCAGTGAAATTTGAATGTAGAGGAGAGTCTTTTAAAAGAAAAGCTTTATTATGAAGTACAAGCAAAACACTGGTATATACAAATAGAGTTACGTTACTACATTCTTGTTGGGATGTGTGGGAACAAGTGGGGTCTGGGACTAAACCTGAGGGTAGTTCTGGGAATTGGGATGGAGGTCTTGAAGATATGCGGTTGCGTACTTAAAAATATCAGTGACTTCCATGAATTCACGAGGCAGGTATGCACTAGAAGGGGCTTGATTTTACTTTCAGCATTATATATAATATTAGCATTACAATATTCTTAGCATTATTTAACTCACGATTTTCCCCTTGAGACGACCCCCTAATAGAGTAATTATACGTTAGTAAATAATAAAAAATGAAAACGAATGTGATGCCCATTTAGGATAAATTCTTACAGGCTGAGCTTGCTCATTCTATCATGCTCGCCATAGGAATTTCCTTGTTTACAACTTGTTCAATGCTATCCTTTCTTCCGGTCCATATCCACGCTTTCCGAGCTAGGCAGAGCCAAGCATCTTGAAAAGTAGGAATCCCTGCGTGTTGTTTTCTGGCAAATACTAGGGTGGCCATTTTTCAAGTTGAAGTCCAAAGAATTCCAGTCACTTAACATCACACAATGTCTGCTTGTCATTTTTTCTTGGATTGCTCAAGAATAAATTTGCTTTTATATAGTTCAGAAATGTTCTAAATTGATTTAGTCATTCAGAGATTACCCCGAACAACTCTTAATAATACAGCATAGATTTTGAAAATAACTTTGTAATAAATATGTATGTTTATGTAGAATTTAGAGTATTGAATTGATGGATTCCTCAATTTTGTTATTAGTACGAGTATATCGTTGTGAATTGTCTTGTTTGAAGACAACGGAGCGAATATGCATTGTTGATAAGTCCTTTGCTATAGTGGCTGTACCGTGAACCTTCAAGAAATAATTCTTCTTGAATGGCGGATAAGTAGGCGATTCGATTGAATGTACCTACTGTATTATTTTATTTAATCCATCATGTATTCATATTAATAAAGTAGTTTAGCTGATGATCAGCGACCTTGCTTTTTTTTTTTTCAATTAGATCAAATATAATTGTGATTATTCATTTTTCATTACGTTTGTGTATTCTCTACTCTTGTGGGCATTAGCTTACAGAATTGTGATAACCCAAGAAAAAAAGTAAACAAAGCGCATTCTACACAACTGCTAACTGAAAGTCTAACATGTAGGATAGCACTTCTATAACTTAATCTTTGCTTTTTACAGACAATTGTACCTTAATTATTAACTAAATTTACTTTGTTTAAAATATATTGGTACAAGCCATCTCAGACTAATTAAAATTAAAAGTCAGATTCATAACGACGTACTCTGGTGACAATAATACAAAACAAACGTTTGTGTTTTCAGCTTTTTTGCAGCCGTCACGATGCAGATACATCACACTTGGTTTCATATTACGTAAGATTTTTTATTTTTTTTCTTTCATAGCCCCTTTAAATTTACAGATAATTATATACAATTATAGATTCTCAGGTGAATCTATTTACAAATTATTTTTGTATTTCCTGTAGCATCGCTACATTATATACATGTTTTGTTATTTTATAAAAATTATATAATGAATAACTAAGTATAATGATATACATCATACGTGACTGGACTAAACTGACTAATAAAGGTGATGGGGCTCACCTTTGTGATCAAACTTAAAACTAGCTTACATACTAATTCTTAACCTAATTTTTCCCCGACATTCTGTTGCCATCGATGTGGGAGGGGTGGTAGGGTCCTAACGTTAAACGCTGGGTTGGTTAGGTGCTGCAACGAGTCAAAAAACTTGATGTGTCTCCGGAGGATATATTACGTAAGAAGCTAATTTTAATGCAATTATCACTGAACCGATTTCTTAGGAGATTGAATCGGAATCCGTAATATTTCGAAGAATCTTAAAACCTTAAATGCACTAGTTTAAGTTTTACTAACATATCCCATCATTTTTACTGACTTTTTACTCAGAAAGTAATTTTCTGCAAATTATTATAAAGCTATGACGGAATATAAACATTCTGTGCCGTATCCGATATTGTTGGGAAGCAGATCTTGCTGAGACCACTAAACTGGCATAATCGTTCTTAGCGAAGAAAGGGACGAGACCCTCTTTAGTATTCCTCACGGCACTGGGCCCTCGGGGAGATCACGAGCTACTCCCTGAATTTTAACCCGCCCAAGATGATTTGTTTACTCTTTCTATAGGTTAATCGGGGCATTGCTTGAAGAAACCATTCGAATTCAAACAACGTATGTTTCAGCTATTAGTTTAAATCATACATTCGACAGAAAATCATTAAAACGTGAACAGAAATTATTGTTAGCTTTATAAAATAATGAGTATAGGTTCGAATCAGCCCGAATGGAAACGATCAATATTCATCCATCTACGGGGGTATTCCTTTTTGGCATTAATGCCTGCATGTTGTTGTACATGATCATCTCTAACATTTTGCATAATTACACCACAAAGGATGCAATTAAATGCTACTGGTGATCGTCTGTGTATATATCCCCCTTTAGACATTACTATTTAACTATACCTTAAAGGACGAACCCCTTTAACCGCAGCTATAAGATATCTATCCTGAATGTAATTGATTAATTAAACGTTAATAATAAAAAATGAAAACGAATGTGATGCCAACTCAGGATAAATTCTAACAGCCCGAGCTTACTCGTTTGTTATGCCAACTCCTCTCCTTCAATCACACTGTTTGAATTCACGAACAACTCGTCTGATGCAATCCTTTCTTACAGTCCTTACAAGCGTCCTCCCCAAGCTTCGTTAAACAATAAATATAGGAAACATGATACTGATCTACTTAACGATACTGCTAAAGTTTGGGGTAGTTCCAATATTTTTCGCATGCAGTCCTTGCAGTCCAGGACCATCCGTAAGGTAGCCAATACTCCCATTACGTCAACATCCGTATCGTACCCTTCCCACTGAGCTTCCTATTTGATCAAAATCTAGCCCCCCCCCCCGCTATCAGTACTTCCATTTCCGGCTCCTTGGCAACCCAGAGCGACGAAGCCTTAAGCCAAGGTGGCCTTGCGACCTCCTCCAATCCAGCACGAAGTGGTTTTGGCTCAAACCTCCCCTCCCAAATAAACAAGTAGTCTGAAAAAATGAAGTCAAAACATTTTAATCAAGATTTTCGAAACACTATGTCCCAATTTCCTCTTTCGAGAAATTTCGTTTTGACCAATGGAAGGTTATCCGCATATTGAATAATAATATTAAGCTATAAATGTGATATAATGGAAAAAAATATATACATAATGGCAATTGGGTTCAAGGCATATTCTCGAAGAGGTATCAATTCTCGTATATTCACTTAATCGATTAAAAATTGTGAATAAGTGAGTGTAGGAACATTAACATTGCATGTTAAGAAGTTTTCTATCTGAAATAGATATTTTTATTTCTGATTAGCTTTTGGGTAAAATGCATCTACGGAAAGAATATATAAAAAAAAAAGTTAAACATAAACTAAGTCGCTAACTTATAAGATTTCTCATATCACAGCCCCGAAGCTATTTCAGATTTAAAGTTTTGATTCTGTTTTCTATAGTTAAGGCCATATTGAGCTCAGCTTAAAAATCATTTCAACGATTCTCCAAAAATGTAGTCCTAAGAGTATAGAAATCACTTATTTAGTACAAGTTTTGAAGTTCAATACTTTTTTTCAATTAAAATCGAAATTTTCTGTCACCTTGTTTAAGAAAGGACATAAAGTATTTTTGGACAAATATACAGACTGGTTTCTGCAGAATCAATTATGTTTTTAAAAAACTGGTCGAGGGTCACGTCTATTTTTTCGTTTAAAAGGGTATTTAGAATTATTATTTAGTTCATAATTATTGTGTAAACAAATATTTGTTAAAAAAAAAAAGAAGAATTTCGAGTTAAAAGAGGTAATTTTCAATTCCTGTTTGGATGACTTTGGTTAAAATAAGTTGAAAGCTGATGACACTTTACGTATTTTTCCAATGATTATCATGAGGATTAATCGAGTGATGCTAACAGACATCCGGTTGTTTTCTTTTCGAAATGTAAGCAATTTGAGAATGACTAAAATTATCACAGAGTTTGAGAATATGTAGTTCATTGTTCAATGAGAACATGATTGTGATCTGAATATTGGCCTCCTAGTAGTTGTCATCATGAAGACAAGTTATTATAAGATATCACTCTTAATTTTTTATCCTTGTTAAAGAAAATCGATAAATTAAAATGTAAATAAATTGATGAAGGGCGTTGCATCGACATCAACTTAATAATGATTTGTTGTGGAACTAATCCAATTATTTTTTATCAAAGGATAAAGATAATTAGGAAAGGGGCTTCGAATTTTTTTTTAATTTATGGTACTTCATCAAGGTACCGAGTAACTTCCATGAAAAGTACAAAAAAATAGGGGCTCCTTATTAAAATCCAAGTTATTTTTAATTTTATAACTAAAGAAGAAGAAGAACATATTACATCATTTGCATAAGTCTTGTTGGCGTAGGATATCTCTTATTCTTAATAAATTTATAAATATCACTGAGTGAGTATACAAGTTTTATAAGTATTAAGAGTTTTATTTGTTATATAACAAAAATTTGCCCACTCAAGTTTAATTATAGTTTATCTAGTATTTTTATAGTGTTATTTCTTCTAAGAAAAAATACCATGACTCCCGAAACAGTACTCTACCCATGGTTCATTCATAATTCATGGTTACTTGCCCTTGGTTACTCTATACATAAATAAATGGCCGACTTCCTGAACAATATGGGCTCGTGTAAAGATTTTTTATCCAAAATAACGTGAATATTTCAAGAGGATAAATTGTCATTTCACGTGTTCACGATGCTTAGTCAAAGCGTTTACAAGTATAGAGTTCAAAATCTCACCCTTGCAGTAAATTTTATGTAAATTGATGTTTACATTAAGCAGAATACAGATCCTGTCAAGGGGAGGGCAACTTTCGGATACTGGCTTGTTCTTGAATGTTCTAGGTGTATGTATGTAAATTTAACACCACCAGTTGGCCGTTAGTGAAAACATCGCCGAAGCTAACTAATCTAACCTAACATTGATAACATCATTACAATTATTATAAACAAAAAAACATTTAATCAATTGATTGTGATCAATTCGAATTTTTAAATAGTTAACACGTGATTATCAAAATAGCACAAATATCTCACTTATTTAATTAGCCAATATAATTGCCTTCTATCGTTCTATAAACGAAAATCTTAGTTGTGTGATGTATCACGCCCAACGTTTATATTTCTAAATATTTTTCAAAGGATAGTGAAAAATTCAAAATTTATTAATTTTTCTCATTTCAATCAGCTCCTTAGAATTTCAAATTGCTTTTTTATTCTAATCAAATGTTTATTGTGATGAAATTACAATCAGGAAATTACAATTATTGGGTACTAAGTAATTGTGTTCAATGTTCTCATTCATACCATATATACCATTCTTCATTCACTCACTCATTCACACAGTATATAGAAACAGCCCAGATTCCTTCCAAATCCACATGCGAAAGAGGAAGGGGAGTCTTGGGCAGTGCTCTACGCTCATCGACCCTCTTGCCGCGACACCGGATACTAGCCAGGAGAGGGTGACCACGAGTGCGAGAGGCACAGACGCTCAGGACATGATTGGATACACGTATTTATAGCAGGCCACGAGGCCACTGCAGCTTTAGTCTCTGAGTCAAACACTATATCGTCATAACAAATAAAGAAAGTAGAAATAATTTGTTATGCTCTTAAATACTAAGACGCTTTTATTTGCTCTTTTAAGGCAGGTCTGAATTTACAACTTCATTTCCTCCAAAAAGCTACCCTAGTAGCAGGAAAAGCGCACTCGGCTATTACCGGAATTCGTTGCTGTGGTATAATCAAAGTTTTAAAATGTGCTAACATTTTTCAAAAAAAAGCTTTGAGCCATTTATTTCTGATGTTACGTCGGCAATTGATGTTTCATCAGAAAAGAGGTAAGCTGTCCAAGAATAATGCCTTTTATAATTTGTGCAAAAGATAACTTTGATATAAGATCACATTCGTGCCATATTTACGAATCGCTACCTTCCTTGTTATGGGCAAGGATGCTACTTGGATGAAAATTGTAATAATTTCATCCTTTTTATTTTGTATTATAATAACATTGAGATAAAGTTTCAAAAATATCGCTTCGAAAGCTCTACCAAGCGAAAAGCTCCACCAAGAAAGTAACACCGCTTCCTCCTTCCATTCTTCTCCCAAGTATGGTTCTTTTCCTGTTGATAAAATGTAAATTAATTTTTAGGGGCACCACTTACTTGCAATAAAAACTGGATCTTGTTTTAGATTTGAAATAAATATATAAATATTTATTAGCTTCCTCACAGATAGTACAAACAACTGTAGGCATTAACGAGACAAGCGGGGAGATAGGACTGTTACTCCCCCTGCCTCATCAACGTATGCAAGCGCGGCCGAAGTCTCATCAAGGTTTCCAAGAGAGGCCATAAAGACGGCCATAAATAAAATGGCATAATTTCCGGATCGCCATAAACCAGGGTCCTGGCCGTCTCGCCTTCAGCTCCTATTCAGACTTCGCGGCCAGCCTAATCTTGGCTTGTTCATGTTCGGGGTATGCTCGCTGTCGTAGGTTTTATGGCTTCATTTACACCGGCACTTGTTGCCCCGTCTGATTTTTTCAATTTAGGTTCGTTTTGTCCTGACTCTCGTGGTTTTGCGAACGGTCCGGCTGCCACTAATATTTTCTAAAAGTTAATGATCTCGCCATTAAACCATGTTTTATATTTCGGTAAAGCGCTTTCAGCTGTAAAATATTTATCCGCAGTGCTACAATTAACAATAAAGTCATAAGCATTAATTTAAAATACATACATTGATGGGTTCTAATTATCTTACTGCTTATAAAATGGTTTATTAATTGAAAAAAAATAAAAAGTTAAAAATATAATAATAAAATCTTGATGTTTCATTATAACCAAAAACTAATCTGTTTAATTTGAGGTGTTATAGACTATAATTTTAAAATTTGTCGAAGTATTTTTAAGCCCACCCCACCCGTTTTGTAGAGCATTCATACAAGCAGACGGAACGCCGCTCTTCCAGTAGTTGAATGAAAGTAGTGCCTCTTCGGGATTGGCAATAACACACAAATAATAAGGCAATATTAATTATTATAAGTTCTCACTAGGGCTCTTAAGAATCAGGAATTCCCCAAACGCCAGAAAATTGCGCCGGTTACGTCGTGAGAAGCCGGATGTTGGATTGAGTCGGTTAGCGTTACCAAATTGCCAACAATAAGGCATAAACATTAAACAAAGTATCAAATAAAATATATAAGTAACCATTCATTTTATTCAAAACAAAAAAAATAACTGATCAGCAATCTAACAGTTAATTTAACCAGGCCTGATTGTTAGTAAGTATAAATAATGTATAATAAATAACGAAAAAAGTTTATAGTCACGATACAAGGTTTCGGAGAAGAGTGCGTATAGACAACCGGGCGGGGATGCGCACGGAGAGATCTGTAGACGAGATAGGCCGAGAAGTCCAAATTCGTAGTAAACAACGACTTCTTGTTCGCAGGGGAACATGCCTGTATTCTTACTATCTTCAACACCGACTAAGCCAACCCCAAGCCCAAAGCCTTGTCTTCCAATACGCAAAGTCCTATTTATTTACTTCCTCGAGCTTTATAGTCCTTCAAACCACCTTCTCTGTATGTTGATGTAACAAAAAGAAAACTGCTGATAAAGAGAAATAAAACAAACATTTCATAACCAATTTTTTTTTTTTTTAAACATATGTTCGATTATACAATATTTACATACGCTTTTCCTATCCGAAACAATAAGAAAATAAAAAAAATAAATAGATTTACAATTTTAAAAATTTCCACTCGTCTCATTACAATAAAAAGTAATAATAATAACAAAATATTGCTGAAATCCTCTTAAACAAAAATTAAGTTTAAACAAAACAATGAAGTCTCTTACTTTGAGTTAGCCTTCTAATCAAAATGTATTTACTGTCTATGGAGCCCAAACAATATAGGTAATACAAATATACTATTATAATATAATAGGAAATATAATTTATGAGAAAAAAAAAACTATGACTTTTGATGAACTGGTATTATTGCCTAAAATTCATTGTCGTTTCGGGTATTATACAGGTTATATTTCTATTAAGCATTACATTTTTCTAATTATTTCCTCAAATGGAATGGAAAGGTAGGTAGAATTCCCTCTACCTAGCGACGCCCAGTTTTAATCTACGGAATTGCACCTGCAAATAAATTTACATTCCGCCTTGGGATTAGAACTGAGGTCTTCCTGAAAACACAACTCTCTCTGCCTCTGACTCACGAATACGCTAACCCAAGAAATATTAGGCTATTATAATGTACCTTCTTAAGCCTTATTTTTGATTTACGTTATTCTAACCGGGCTTGACTTGAAATGGGCATACACTGAAATATTATTATATACACTAGGCATGTAACTGTGGATTACAACAGGTTGTTTAACTTGCCTTAACTCCTTTGCTAATTATAACGAGAATTTTTTCAGAGATACACTAAGGTCGCGTAGAACTTAATCCTTTAAGATATCTTTCCTGAATTACAAAACACTTATACCATAATCAAACTGCTTGTTTAGGGATCCCCCACCCAAAAAAAAAATGAATGGACTAATTAATTATACAACAAACTGTGAATTCATAGATAGACATGCCAAGTGGGTATATCTGTTGGGCATCCTATTTTTTTATATTGATAAGTAAATATCACGACCTAAGACAATTAAAAACAATTAAAAAAACTAACCATCTTACCATCAACAAAACAACCACTTACATGCTAACATATATTGTTCAGTTACGAAGCCAGGCAGAAGGTAAACTTGGCTTAAAAATCTTTAGCCAACGCTTCAGTTATTTAATGTTATAAAAACACACTTACGCTGTTTCAAACACAGTAAGAAGAAAACGAGAAGGGCTGTAAATGACTGAAAGGAACTACAGTGGAGGATTTCTATGAACAGTAAAGCTAAGTGCGTGACTGGCCGTTACACTTCTATTTTACCAATACATTTATAATGTATATTTATGTTAGTCTGTAACAATGTAAAAACTATAGTCGCAACCAAATTAGGCGGGTGGCCATTTTCGCCAAGTGTCCGCACTTAGTCTCCGACAATTGACGGACGGCTTAGGTTAGCCTTCTAACTGCCAACAACGCTGGTCGTCCCTTGTTGCCAAATTCCTCTGTTAGGATCAATCACATTCAATATTAAGTTTTAAATGTAGTCATTATAAAAATTGGTTTGAGCAGACTTTATTTTATTATGACGAACTCTGAAACGACAGGATTCCGAAGTTTTTGCCAGACTTGGGTGAGTTAGGTCAGGTTATACAGCGAGAATTAGCTACACCGAAATTTCTCAGACCCACCTAATTAGGTGGCTACGGTTATACATAGTTGCAATATAACAACAAAATGAGATGTTTATATCTTCAAAATTGGTTCAAAATTTTATTGATCAAATGATACCAAATGAATACCAACGCGCTTGCACCTATGGATTGTACCCTTAATACAAAGCGGTTTATGGTTTCAAGCATCAATAACAAATAATTATAGTTCATCCTAGTTTCAGTTACTTTTCCATTTTTTCGTTTATTATTCGGATGACCTTTTTTTTTTTTTACAATTTTTACTAACTGAACATTTTTGTGCACACAATATGAATTAAATTATTTATATTAATAATCATTTTAAATTGATTTAAATTAAATAGAAGGTTCATATAGTGAAGATTATAATAGAATGTTGAATGCTACTAACAAGACTCTGTGTGATTTTCTTGAACACTGTGTAACAGATCTGCTCAGTATTTTTTGTCACAAGTACTTCATTTCATGTCAACCATCTTGGTAACTAAAATTTTTATAGCGAAATATAATATTTTATAGTATTTTTTTAATGCATCAAAGTTGACTGTAACGAGGTTAAATTGATTTGATAGAGTATTTGAAATTCTTTAACCCCGGGATAAAAATTAGTGCTCAAAATCTAAAACAGCTTCTGAGCTGGGAGTAGAGCAATCTTAAAAGTATGAGAGACAGGCCCTCAATTTATCATTTTAAAATTTAGTTTCTCATATTTCCTGTTGCTTCATTACAATAAATAACTAATCAGTGAATTTTAAGGTGGTGCATACAACAATTTAAAAATGTCTGGTCAATAAAAATATTTTTATGACCGCTTTCATCTCAGAACATTCATACAGGCAGACGAACGACATATTTGAATGAAAGCAGAGTTTTTTTCGGGTTCTGCAATATATGCGATATAGGTACCAAAAATATCACCGCTTTTTGGCACACCAGGAAAAATAAAATTATATACTGTTGTTCGAAATTATTAGATTATTCTCAAAATTTATTTGTAAAAAATATCTGTTTCTAAATAAGATATTTAGTTTACAATATAAATATGGATATATATGATATTTTATTGATATCAGACAAAGACATAAACGTTACACTGGGAATTATTATTGTGTCATAACATTTACATTTCAAGCTGTTTGAACGTTTCAAGTCAGAATATGCGAGGCGGAGAAATTATGCATTGCAGATATTTCAAATTACCCATTTACTTTTCATAGTTTATTTATTCCTGTGCTTATAAATATAACCATCCCATTGTGTGCTAAGGTGTGAGCTAAAAGTATTTCAGGCATATCGAGTACAAACCCGAGTGTATAATAAGCATGTAACTGTCTTGGTGAGTAGACGATTGTCTATAGTTCTAATCCCTTCGTTGACTTGTATAAAACACAGAATAACTTATAATATTTTAATATGTAATATTAAATATATTTTAAGAATAACGTATATTTTAAAGGGTTATTACTTGACTTATACTATTTTAATATGTCTACATTTGCAATATGGGTTGTTCAATTATGCTTTGGTCTTTTCACAATTCTTTTGTTGACACTATATAAAAAAAAGCGTTAACGTTTAACCATCAAGGACTACAGTTTCGAAAAGCGAAATTTGTTTTCATTTTGTTATTATATTATATTAAACTATATTTTTCGCATTACGCTAACGATGAAATTTGCTTTCGATAGCTCTACACAGTATACGATATATGACTAAACAAACAAAAAAAATTTACTTCTTAGCTTAACATTGTTTATACTAATTCGCCACTAATAATCAATTAATAAAACACTACTAAAACGGAAGAAATAATGATCATGGATGGCCATTGATATTACTAAATAATAAACGAGACATTGGAAAGAGGGTTATTACTGCGATCGATTGACTTCTAAAATTGAAATTGTTAGCCATTGATGAGTAATAAATTAAAAAGAAAACAGCATCAGATCTAGGCCATCGCTCTAACAGATACGAAACAACAAACATAAAACACTATCGTTAATTTTTTTTTAAAACCACTAACCCTTATTAAATAACTTGGTAGTGGAAGGATATAATAAAGTAGAACAACTTTCGTCTTTCCACAATGTTATTTATTTTCCAAATAACATTTTTGACTCTGTGCTGTCATATTCAGTTTTATAATCGATTGTGTGAAAAACTCAAAACATTTAAACAATTAATATCAGTCAAAACTTTAAATCATTTATATTATATCTACGCTCGTCACTCTGTAAATTTAGTGAAGGGTGAAACACGTAGATATATTAACAATAAATTGTTTATTGTGATAAAATTACAATCTGCCTTATTGGGCAATAAGTAATTGCATTGTAAGTGTTCAATGTTCTCATCCATACTATATTTAAAATTCTTCATTCATACAGTACTTACAAACAGCCCAGAGACCTCCTAAATCCGCACGATTGTCACCCCCCCCCCTCACATGCGAAAGAGGAAGCGGAAATGGAGTCTTGGGAAGTCCCCCATGCTCCTCCATCGGCCGCTTAACTGGATACGAGCCAGAGCGCGAGAGCCACAGACGCTCAGGACATGATTTGAGAAACTGGCCATTGCCAAGGCTCCCACCGCAAAGTATTTATAACAGGTCTCGGAATTACTGCCACTTAAGTCTCCGAGGGGGATTATAGGGATGAACGGCGCATTATAATGACTGTGCTAGGGGACTAGGTTGGTTGGATAGGTTTCGGTGGAATTTAATGAACTTGGAAGGTATGAGTTCAGAATGCAGGGTATATTAAGATCGTTATAAAGGATTTTGTTTCTGCTGTAGTGAGGGGCATTGACTATTGTTCTCAAGACTTTTCATTGGAATATTGGATGCTTTGATGTTTGACTTTTTTCCTGTCCCCCATAGCTTTATTCCGTATTTCCAGATTGTATAACTTACGTACACAGGTGGTCTAAAAGGTTTCCGACCTCAACATGAAGATGATAATAAAATAAATAAAAGCTAGTAAAATAAAAGCTTTGTTAGGTCGGAAACTTTTCAGACCACCCTCGTAGATGAAATAGAAATAATTTAAAGTTTTGAGTGATATTTATTTTTTAGTTTTGCACACAATCAATTAGAAAACTGAAGCTTATATTTATAGCTCCAAATATACATATTTGGAAAATAAATGTTTTGACCTGCATGTATGCCTGCCTGCCTATTGTGAGTCCGTGCAATACCCTTATAAACTTGAAATGCTACATGAATGTTCCGTTTGATGACCCGACAACAATAAAAGTATTTTCAACTCCATAATTAATAATTACGAGGATTTAATTAATTACTAGGTAATCAAATAAATATTTTCATATTTGTTTCCCTGATTATTTATATGTTGATAAGATTAAACTAGAGAAAATTTTTATTTTTGAGATGTAATTACTCAATGTCATTGAATATTGCAACTTTCTACAGGGTTGAGTTTTGTAATTTGAGTTTATTTCAATTGTGCTAATAATAACACCGGCTTTATAATAAATTATACTTTATAATTAATTATTGAGTTGGTTATACAAATTATTTTATTTCCTCATCATATTGAGTACGGTGTTCAATTAAAGATCTAGACACCATGATTTTATTTTGTTGAACTTTTATTTCTCAAAAGCATTAAAATCCTCTTCACGCCTTTAATTCATCTGGTGATTTATTTTTGAAGAGGTTGACTTTTTTCAGATTGACCAGTGATTCTATAAAATGCAACCCTGTGAAAAATAATGTGTTCTTAATTACTTTGTAATAAATTATATATTATATACTCGTAGAGTATCAAATAAAAGATCTCTGCAAGATGATTAAGAATATGTATAATAAGTAATTAATAACTTGTAAATAGATTCACCTGAGGATCTATAATTATATATAATTATCTGTAAATTTAAAGGGCCTATGAAGAAAGAAAAAATAATAAGTAATTACCTCACAAACCCACTGTTTAACACTATGCCTCCACCACCCTTCCCACATCGATGGAAACAGGCTTCGGGGAAAATTAGAATAAGATTTAGTTAAAGCTTTTATTGTTAGATGTTAGTTAGTTTTAATGCTATGATTAATAAGGTAGGCCCCATCACTTTTGATGAATTGTGGCCATTAATGTATAATGTACATCATTATACCTTTGTACAATGCAGATCTCTATTAGTAGAACATAGAATTTGTATGAAATGTAGCCATGCTACACAGGAAATATAATGAAGCAATTGTAAATAGATTCGTTTGTAGAATCTTTGTTTTGTAACATATATTAATTTTGTAACAAAAAAAAATGTAATTATAAAATTAGATATGAAATCTCCTATGTGCAATATCAATTAATGGGATAAAGAAACACGAACATTATGTTAATAGAATGAATTTAATAAACCTTAGTAAATTAATTAATTAACCAGGAATAATTAACAAAGTCACTGGAGCCCTGAGTGGTGTCATGCCGCACTCATAGCTGAAAGTCTTTTTTAAATGTTTATAAATACAATTCCATTGTTTTTTTTCTTTTTTGCAGTTTTCAAGATATCCTATCAACTGTTCAAGGATCAGTGAAATCGGCTTCATTGATCCATGAAACATATTGCAATATGTTATTTATAAATATGACAAGTTGTGACTAAAGTAGAAAACACTGTATTTTTTAACAAAATTATTCTGTTGAGAATTTTATTTTGTATTTCCTATGCGGAAGTTCATCAAGAAAACGAGACTTTGAGAAATTAACTGTATATTTCAGTAATATTAAATGAATGTAATTAGATGATCAATCAATAGATCAATGATGATTTATATTCGAAACTGTAAAACTCATAGTTTTATGTTATCACAACTGATAACATACACTCATCAATTGGAACGGAATTTATTGAGATTGAATTGATATACAATGAGGCTTGTATGTATATATGTACATTTTATTATACTTTATCTGCATTGACGCAGATGCCTATTAAAAATAGCGAATTTTAAATGGGAAAAACCTGTTTGATGAATTTTTTATAAGTAAGATCATCAAAATGATATTCCGTTAAGTGAAAGTGATGTCTTCTGACTGGCAGATTGCGAAGGCTACAAGTAAGGATTACAACAATAAAATATCAAAAATTATTACAAAAGTATGAATTTGTTATTACGAATAGTCATGCTTTATAATTAAGGATTAAAAATAACTTTGTAAATAAAGTTTATGAACAGTTTGAATCCTGGATATTTATCAACTTAAGCTACAATTTATATTAAAATTTTGCTGTGCTTAAATAATTTAGTTCCTGAATAATCGAGCTGACTGTTTCTTAAGGAACATATTTTCGAATGTTATTGTTTAAATAAAGGAATAATCATGACGTAATCAAACAAGTAACTTTACAGCAAGTTTTTATGTTACATATTTCAACAGGTTCAGTAGTACAACCGTGAGGTTTATCTTATAGCAGACATTTCGATAGATTGCATATTGACATTGTAATAGCTTACAATAACAATTTTCCAAGTTCTGATAAAGTTGCCTCCCGCGTAAATCACAACCCTTCAATCATTGAAACAAATGATGAATATAAAACAACGGATTCAAATTTACTGTGTTTTGTGATTCTTTAAATATTTATTAATTATAAATAAATTATTATCTACTCACAGGAGCTACATTTCTTTATTACACACCATTCGCCTTTTTATCTGATTAAAAACTTAAGTTTTTCGTAAGAAGTGAAAAGCTGTGACAATAAATAGTTCTTTTGAACACATAGCTAAAACTATTTAAATTTATGCATTAAAAATGCCTCAAGTCGTAGATCTTGATAACATGGAGTATACAATTAATGCACTAATGTTTGTATTCATCGAGTTGCGAGCAGCAATCTATTAGGAGGGAAGTTCTATCAAGATATTATTTCTCAGATGATATTCATCCAAAAATTATGTTTAAGGGTGGCAATGAGGAATGTGTGATAAATATTCAGAACACTTTCATCCCAATAAAGGGGTGTGACTTGGAGGAGGTTGCTTGAGCTTCTCAGAAAAACCACCCTAAGAAACAAAATATATGCCTTTCAGAAATTTTTTTTTTTTGCTTCAAAGAAAATATTTCTCATCTCGGTGGAGTGCTGAAAATTCGCGTAATATTCGTGTACCACCAATTCGTATAAAATTCATGTGCCAATCAACTATTAAGTTTTATAAAAATAGTCAAATGATGAAAGATTGAATTAAGTTGTTAATTAAATATGTAAGAAAACAAATTTATTCAATATTTACTTATGATTGAACTGGTCATTAAAATTATATTACATGTTCCGCTATCCTCCCAATCCCATCGGCTACAAGTTTTAAATACAAGGAGAAATAAAATAAATACCTACTTAAGAAAAAAAAACTTTGTTTAGAAATTAAATTAAAATAAAATAACTAAATACATAAAAATGTAAACATGTTTTACAATCTATTTAGTATAATTGTCATCAAGATTTTTTTTTACAAATCAGAAGTTTCTTTTCGGCAAAATATATTTAACCTATTACGTACGTGAATTGTGGGATCCCAACCCTAAGTGCAACGTAAAGTTTTGATTTAGCAACAGTCGTTTAGTTTTTTTATGAGCGTTTTATATCTTATATCTTATAGCAGAATTTTTGCTTTAGTTTCTAATCTCCCGCATTGGTGCATTTTCTGAGGCTGTTGTTTTGTTAAAATATGTTTCAGTTTGAGAAAGGACGAATTGTAGGAGTTGAATGTAGTGGTTAATTTTCAGTAGTTGTTGATAATAGACATTCCTAGGTTTTTAATTTTTTTCATGATGGAGTTTACTGTAGTTGCTTTTGCAAGTGGCACTCCGTACTGACAGAACGTAGGTCATATTTAATTATATTAGCCTAGTGATCGGATTACACTACACGAAGGGACAACAGCTCTTCAAATGCACTAGTAGACAGTCTAGTATAATTTTTTTAAAACGCGGAACCATCGTTTTCAACTTCGTTCAAAACAGATTTGTTCCGACGGTCTTGAAAATATCTGCAAACCTAGGTTTAAGGTTTCTTTTCTTTTTTATTGTTCCCGTGTATATTTTATAGCATAACCATAGTACCCATAGCATACTACATACTTGATTATGGTGCCATAATGTACTGGATTGAGAATCGTTTGAACAGGTGGAGGCAACGCAACAAGAGATGTGTTGCACAAAGTGGCACGTGGAATGGCATGAAAGATGTATCGTCTAAACGAGACAATTAAGAACAAGTTAGTTAGTTAGTTAGTTATGGGACCTGGATTTAGTTTGACTTGTGAGGACCCGGCATCTCATATGTCCTCAATATGCTAACTAAATAAACACAGCAGCAAGTCTTCACTTAACTTCGGTCGAGGTGCCATTGAATTAGTTAAGTTGAGTGCCAGATGAGTGCTATAGATTGTAGTATATAGAGTATATGGGGAGGAAATACAAAACCTAAATCTCACCTTCCAATAACTATTTTTTTTTTTTTTTATTTAAGAAGACAAAAGAATGCATTGGCTTCAATAACTAATGAAGTCTATTTATATAATATTTATTTATTTATATAATATTTATATAACATACAAATATCCAAATAAGTTAAATAGTTTATTTGTATTAATACGAAATCAAAAATGGTGAAAAATTACCATGATGAATCAAATCAACCGTATTATAATAAATAAAATTATTATTTTAATTTAAATTAATCTATTTAAAAGTCCATTTAGTATTAACATTTTAAGTACATTTTGCGCAACTTCAAATTTAGAATGAAGTTGCAATATGTCTATAGAAGTGAAAATAGTTTAATATTAAAAAATAAATAACTCGGTCTCAATCCGAATTTTTTTTGTTGTGGAACGTCCTTCGAAATATTTTTTTGGCAATTCAGCAGCTTTCTGACAGATGATTTGGCTAGCAAGTTTTTAGACATGTAATCTGGGGGAATGGAAGGCACATCAAGCCAATTTTTATATTTGATAATAACATCCTGGCGCAGTCCTACTATCTTATTCTTACATCGACACACCAAAGCTCACAAAACTTTTCAATGAGGGTTTGAACCTCATCAGAGCCCCCAGCTAATTTAAAATAGTCCACTATTAAGTGTAAAATCATGGCATTTCTGTCACGATGGAGTGGCTCGCACGACGTCAAAAACATCCCTATTGGTTTTACTGTGTTCTTAAAAAAAACAAAAAAATCGCTGTCAAAGTTACAAATAGTTGCAAGATTTTTCAAAAGAATCTTGCACAGGGCAAAACAATAATTAATTTTACTCATAAACCCCAAACAATGTTTTTACCTTTTTTGAGAAATATTATTTTTTTTCTGTGTGAAGAAAATTAAAAGCTTTCGGGGCATATTTGAAATAAAATGTTACCAATTAAAAATGATTTTTTTGAATTTTAAAATTATGTCACTAAAGTAAATTAGTAATACTTTTATAAAATAATTGTAATACGTACCACTATTTGAAGGGTCGATTCCGAATAAAAAAAAATACACCATTAATATGTAACTTGTTACGATACTGAAAAACTGTACTTAAATGAAATCCTACTCCTCTAAAAGAAAAACTACTCCTTACCTTCTAGTCCCAGAAGCAAATGTAGACACTTGTTTACAACACCTTTGACTAATACCGAACAAGTTTGAATCGTCGAAATTGAATAAAAAAACAGTTGATTTTTAGAGTTTTGTGCACTATTCGATTGTGCATTGGTCCTATGTTGCTGTGCTGACCCATCGCCAAATACATTGGCCTATGCTATTTAAATCCGTTAAGAAATCAAACCACTTGCCCAGGTTATTCATTAAATATTGTCGTTACTAAAATTACTTACTCATTCTAATTTCCTGTCTGAACCTCTGACCCATTTTTCTAAGGCTAAGATAAAAATGAAAAAAAAAATGTCGTTGCTTTGCCTTGCCTTTGAACTTTGTAAACAATAGGGTTAGAGGAGCGATTACACTAGACCCCGCCCCCCCCCCCCTACGTTTGGGTTTTTAGTTATTACAATGTTATAGCAGTGCAACGTTTGTTAGTTATATATAAAGGGTAGGATAAAACAATATATTGACCATAAATTGAAAAAATAAAAATGTTTGCATATTTTTTAATGTCTTTACGGGTTTACGGTTAGGTTCACGGGTTTCATTCTGCTATTATCTGTAGTTGAGGGGAGAGAGAAACTAGAAACTCTTCGCGAATGGTACATTGCAGAATATATAAACAAATCTTCATTGCGCCTTCAGTATTATAGTATTAATTGATTATAATTTGGCATTGTGCCTGCCAGAAGATTAAACTAGATGTGATTTTTATTTTTGAGTTGTAATTGCTCCAAGGTATGAAAACTCACAAAGTCATGTGAGTTTCATTTCATTTCACCAGCTCAGCGGTAAATTATAATCATTCATAACTAATTACTGAGTTAGTTGTACAGTTTTTTTTCGTATCTTCCCATCATACTAACTTTGACGTTGAACTAAAGATCTAGCCATGATTTTTTTTTTTGTTGAACTTTTATTACTCATCCTCTTCACACGCAGCCGGTGAATTTTTTGAAGAGGTATGATTTTTTGAATGGTAGAACCAACTGACGACCGATTATTCTAAAAAAAATATCCCTTTGAAAAATAATGTTTTCTTAATTACTTCATTATTTCGCAATGCAAAAAATATTTTTTCCCCTATTATATACACGTATAGAATCAAATTAAAGATCTCTGCACGAAGATTAAGAATATGTATCATAATTATAAAATTAAATATAAATTCCTATGCACAATATTAATCAATAGAGCGTGTTAGAGAAATTTGAACATTATATTAATAGACTGAATTCGATAACAATTAGAAAATTAATCGATTAAGCAGAAATGATTATCAGGAGCCCTTAGTTGCGTTATGCTGCACTCTTAGCCGATACTTTTACTAATTATTAAACTTTTGAATGTTTATGAGTGCAATGCCATTGTTTTTTTTTGCACTATAAATTTTTTTTTTACCTATTATATACTCGTACAGTATAAAGGTAAAGACCTCTGCACGATGATTAAGAAGATGTTTACTATGTAATTATGAAATTACAGCCAGAAGTTCCTTATTTCTATTTATAAAGCCATCTCACCAGACACTGTGACGCTCAAGACATTATACCACCTCAACAGACCGGCTTCAGTAAAGGACTCAGCTCTGACTGCAATCTCGTGAAACTGCAGCGGCACGTTGCAACGAACATGCGAAACAACAGAGTCACTGCGATGATCTCCTTTGACTGCACGAAGGCATTTGACTCCGTAGATCGTTGTACACTCCTGCGACGCCTGAACGAGCATGAATTTCCTGCACAACTCCAGAACATCCTGTCCTCCTACCTAGCAGGCAGAACATTTTCTGTGCGAATAGGAGCCGTATTAAACCACCAGAAGTCGGAGTTCCCCAAGGGTCGGTGCTGGGACCCCTCCTCTTCAACATATACACCGCGCACATAGTAGGAGGATCATACTCCAATTGTGAGGTAGCAGCATATGCGGACGATATAGGGGTCTACAGCACTAGCCTCAACTAATCACCGACAGGCTACGAGCTGTCCATATTCAGGTGAACCCAGCCAAGACTCAGGGTATCATCTTCTCTTTCCAGCATGGGAAAAGAAAGCGTCCTCCCAGCTTCACCATAGACGGGACTGAATGCAAACTTGCCAACAGCATTTGCTACCTAGGCATCAACCTAGGTAGACACATGACGTTCGGCACACATTTGCAAAAGAAATTGAAACGAGTACGTAGGACTTACTACTCTCTCCAGCATCTCATCACAAGCCCGGCCATATCACTTTGACTGAAACTGTTACTATATAAGAGCATCCTGAGGCCAGCTCTACTGTTTCGGACACCACTCTTTCGATTCCTACACACTGGCACAATAACTCGATTCCGGAGCTTCCAGAACCAAATCCTGCGCACGGCACTATGGCATGCCCCTTTTCGTGATATGAAGGGCCCCGACATCCACGAAAAGTTCGAAGTCCCCACCATCACCGAAGCCATCCAAAGAAGACACATCAAGTTCTTTGACTCGATGAAACACAGCCAAAACCCTCTATTCCGAGACATGACACACCCACCGCTACCGGCAAGATGGCAACCCTCAAGATCTGGTAAAGCAGACCAAATGGTGGACATCACGGCGCTTGGCCCACCAACAACAAGCGTCTAACGGGCACCCAACACTGCTACCCGACTAAATAAGACTGCACTACAAGCCTAGAGGGACTCTAGGCCCAGCCATCAGTGGACTCTCACCACTGTACCGCAACTATCAACCTCTACCAAGGCTTCCCCCACTCCTTAATTCCCTCACACCACCTTCAAACAGGTACTCCTAGTACAAGGATCCGCTCAACCCAAATATCCCTTTATTTTTCCCTCATGCCTAATCTTATAATTAGAGAGCTAAGGGGAAAAAAAAAAGTTCCTTATTGAGAAATCAACCTGGAAATTGGAAATTTATCGGTATGGTGAGATGTGTAGGTAATCGGAGTGTTACTATGTAATGTTTTTTTGAGATTTGGGACTGTTATTCAGATCCAAACCATTTTATATTTCTCCATATTATCTTAAAAATTTCATGCTTGGAGTATTTTTTATAATCATGCCAAATAATAACTCACAAGCATTTACCTCATCCATCAGACCCTTTAATTGTAAACACTACTTAAATTTTTAGTGTTAAGTTAAGTTTCCATTTCCATGATTCTCCTCAACTAGTTAAGGCAATACTTCAATAATTGATGCTTAATTAACTACATATACAACGCCAAATTATTGAACTGTATGTTATCGAAATATCGTTTTAAAGAAGGTATTTTAATTTTATGTATTTTTTTTTATTTCATAAAAATAACTACGTATGTTTTATACAGTGTGCTTAAATAGGCTACAACCATATCATATAATTACGTTACTAAATAGGTTTCAGTACGCGTTCCAAGATACAAAGCTTGCTTCAAAAGATAGTCACAAGAACTCACGTACCCCTGCCACGGTCAAGCCGCCCTTGTCGCATTAATCAGTACCTATTCAATTTTTTTTAACCAAGGTTCAATCACCTGCATTGTCTATTTTTAATTAAAATTTTTATTTTATTTTATTTTCGTAGAAAGATGGTTTCGTTCCTTTTAGCTCGTTGGTTATAGGCTGGCCCGTCTCTCAACCCGGAAAAAAAACCTCATGCCTTTGGAGCACAGCGAACAAACCACTTTGATGTGAAAGTTTGAAAGAAACACATTGAATTAGAATGTTGTTAAATAAATATGTAATAGATGGATATGAAGAAATAAGAAAACAATTTTATACAATATTTATTTAAAATTGAACTGGTCACTAAAATCGTTTTACATGTTCCGCTGTCCTCCCAATGTTATTGCATCGGCTACAAGTTTTAAATAGTAGGAAAAATAAAATAAAAACCTTCTGAAGAAAAAAAAACCTTATTTAGAAATTAAATGAAAAATAATTAAATAAAAATATTAACAAGTTTTACAATCTTTATAAATAAATAATAATAATAAATATATTTACGAATTAAATTTCAATGATATAATCTTTAATATAATTATAAAGATTTTTTTTTACACTGCACAAAAAGGAGTTTCTCTTGGGCGCACAAAATATATTTAACCTATTTTGTACTTGAATTGTGAAATCCCTGCTCTAAATGCAACAAAAAATTTTGATTTAGAAACAGATGTTTAGTTCTTTTATGAGTGTATCTTTTAGCAGAATATTCGCTGTAGTTACCTATCTCCCGAATTAGTCTATTTTCTGTGCCTGTTGTCTTGTTAAAATATTTTTCAGCACGAGGACAGGCAAATTCTCGAACTGTGGGGAGTTCAGCATAGTGGTTACTTTTCAATAGTTATTGATAATACTCATTCCTAGATTTTGGATTTGTTAGCTTGTTATAAATTTTATTTTAGTAAGATATTTTACCTTCTTGAGGTCAATCAAGGGCCATAACTTTGTTTGTTAGTTGAGACTTCCATCCTTTGCGCTTTGAACCGGTCGATACCTGCATTGATACTAAGCCGTAACCAGATTACACTTGGTGTCTGTTTGCAGAAAGTGCTGGCGGTGTTCTTGTCTGAACGAAAAACCGTATGGTCCTAGAAATAATCATTATTATAAGCTTTTTTTTCGAAAATATTTTAATATTAAAGCACTGGGGTGTGGACTTGAAGAAAATTACAGCTCATCCCTAAAAGGGCAATTAGATAATTTTTATAAAAGATCGCATTCATGGCATAATTACAAATTTCCATTTCCATTCATTCTTACAATATATCTACAAAACATAGCCCAGAGATCCTCAACTCATCTGGAGAATTATCACTATGGTGAAGGAGGCACTGATTGGGCAGGTCCTCACGTTAAGACCCTTTTACACGTCCTGTCACCATTTCCGTTTCAGTTTCCAATTTAGTTTCATTTCATTCGAGAAGAAGGTTTTTTTTTACACGATCCGTTCTGCTGTCAGTTCTCTACCCCTCTCAGTTCTCTCATCAGTTTCTAGTCTCGACTTCGTAACTAAAACCGTATTAAAAACGTACTTTGTTGTAAATACCTAGTTCGATTGACTCGAAGGCCGGCTTGTGCACCCAAAGGTCTAAAGCTTGTCAATCTCAGCCTGCTTTAACAACATGAAACAATTTGGTAATGTTCCTTACGAGCTCACATCTTATTCCTGAAAAGTAGAGACTACTTAAGGTAAGAATTTAATTTTATCACGAAAGGTAAAAAAAATAATCAGTTTTTTATTATTACACAAGGATTAACTGACAGTTAGACTGAGCCGGGAACGGAACTGATAGCTGACAGGGCGTGTGAAAGGGTTAACTTCTGCAGTTGCATCAATGGACCAAGAGAACCAGCGACACTCAGGACATGAGGGAAGCGAAAAATATTTACAATAAATTCTGAAACCTCTTCCACTTCAATCTCCGAGGAGGGATGTAGGGACGGGAGATGCTTGAAAGTGATCTATCTTGAGGATGTAGGAATTCTAACATTGTCTGATGGAATTTTGAGGAAATGTAATCTGGAGTAGTGGGAATTTTAAGGTAATTAATAAGGTTATTGGGTTGTCTGCGTATTTCCCCCTACTCTTCCGATGTTGAGAAGTTATACAGCAGATACCATATTCGTCACATACGGATTTTGAGAAAGGCTGAATTAAGTCAGCTGTCGTGCTTAGTTAGCGCTGGAGCTTAACTCAGGTACTTTCTCGCCGTTGGAAGAAGAGCCTGTTTTGGCTCGCATCCGTTTTAAACGTGTAAATATTTTATACATCTTGTTCTTTTGAGTTGTTATGTCGGGTCTACCAGTATTTTGTTTTGCAAGTCGAATGAAGAAAGAACTCTTCGCTGGAAGATTGCCAAATATCAAGTAACATATGTTGCTGAAGACACTACCATAAACTTTTCCCTTTCTTCACATAGGAACAATATATATACATATGTATATTTACCTTATTTAATGTTATAATTGCCTTATTTAGGCCTAGAATAAACTTTTTTCCATTCATTCGTCCTATCGGCTATTTCATTAGTTCATATATGTATTGGGTTGGCAAGAAAGTGATTTCGGTTTGCACCCGTAGATAGCGTTATGTTTGTTTAGCTGTTCTTTTGAGAATTTATTTCTTTTGAGATTTGGTAGTCAATACCTTTAGGTTGCTATAGAAACATATTCCGTGTAATTTTGTTTACAACTGTCAGTTTTAACATGGAGTGCAAAAATAAGCATTTTCGACACATTGTAATTTTTTATTTTCATGAAGACTGAAGAAAGCGCCTGAGGCTCGCAAAGAGATATGTGAAGTTTATGGTTTTGATTGTTTAACAGAACGCACGTGTAAGAATTGGTTGAAAAAATTTCGTCCTGGATATTTTTCACTGAAAGATGACCAACGTACTGGTCGACCTTCTGAAGTTGATGATGACAAAATGAATACCATAATTGAATCGAATCGTCATAAAACTGTGAGAGAGATTGCAAAACAGTTAAATGCTTCACACACAACAATTAAAAATCATACAAGAAGTCTTGGACTTGCTTGAGAAGCTCGATATTTGGGTTCTGTACGAGTTGAAAGAAATTCACCAAACACAACGAATCATTATCACAATATTTGTGATACATGTTAACTGATTGCAGTTGTATAACGAGAATTGGTTATTTGTGTAGTCCATTTATTTGTTCTTGCATTTTTCAGTAGATTTAGCTATATTGAATTTATATGTTCCTATAAGTTGTTTTCTATTTAATAAAATTAATTAAATAGTCGCTAACGCCATACTTATAGGGGAATGATTGCATTATTTGATTTTCTCTTTAATTTTGTTTTAATTACGTATGACGCTTGAGTATCATTCAGACCCTCTTGTAGTATTTTTTTTTGTATGCAAATATATATTCATCAATATCAGAGGGAAAAATGTTTTAATCACGTGCTTTGGCTGTAATATTTTTTTAACTGTTAATAAACTCCGGCTTTTGACCGTTCCTTTCTTGCTTACTAAATAACTATCTGGAGTTTTCTCCCTCTCAATATCCGTCATGCTTCATCCTTTCGTACTTTAAAAACCCGCCTATCCGAACACCGCCTTACCACTCATACAGACAATTGCTATCTTTGTATTATTTTTTACTATTATTGTATTATTTTATTTATTTATTACGTTACTGTACTGTCAATAAATCTGTAGATGGATATAAAATAGTAACCACTAATATTTATCTAATTTTTCCTTTCACGTTTTCTTAAATTGTGTATTGTACTTTCTTCTTTTGTATTTAAATTGAATTGATTTTATTTTGAAGTATACGTAGTTTTTTTTTTTTAGTTGTGAATAGTAAATATTCACTTTTCTGGGGATGGAAAAGTTAAAAATCATAATAAAAAGCATGGAACTGTTATTCATGGCATGGTCCCAGAACAAAGTTTTTTTTTTTATATTATATTCTGGCTGCTCAATATGTAGTCTGAGTAAATTAAAACTCAGTTGGCCGCGGTGCAGGTGAGGCAGTACCTGAGTACTGGGAGGTTGGCAATTTCATTTTATTTATTACCTCGTCCGAGATCGGTTAACGGTTAAGATAAGGTTAATTAAGATCGGGTCGTTAAGGTCGGCGTGGCTAAAAAATATTGTTATTTTACACGTCCTAACTTACTTTTTGTAATTTTTACTTACTAAAAAGGGGGGCCCTTTTTTAACGCCCCACGTGTTGAATCAACCCTACTACATTCTACGCAATTAAAAATGTATCGGGAAATGTGCTTTATTACACAATCAAGGGCTTTGTTGATCTTACTTGTAACATATCAGTGTTTATTGTTACTTCTTAGAGGAATACAAACAAAAGTATAAAATTGCTCGAGTAGTCGTTAAAAAAGGAAACTAATTAAATGAAAAAGAAAATGTATCGAAGTAAAACTAATAATCCAACAGCTACCCCGGCATAATATTAGCAATTAGTTACTTAAACGATTTTTATGACTTTTATTATTTCACAATAAATAATATTAATTTACGTGTAAATTAAGTTAATTATTCTAATACCCTACTCATCATGATTAAAACTTATTTGTCATAGGTGAAATAAAAGTCAACAGCATTCTGTTGTTAGTATATTTATTAACCTCAACGCTTATTTTTACATAACTGCTCATTATGCTTATGCTGGAAAGCTGGTTGTTATACTGATGCAAGTGGTTTTGGTGGCCATACTACCATTTTTAAGTGTCATAAAATTAAAAATGTTACAATAGGAAATACAAATTTCAAAAGTACAAATTTTTATTAAATGACTTATTAATTTAATTTTTATTTACTCACTATACTTCTTTTGTGTCGGGCTGACTAATCAATGGTGATAGGCAATACCCAACCAAACCAACCATCAACTATTCCCAACTTGTTATAGGAGTATAATTATTCGAAAGATTATTTCTGAATTCATGACCTACGTAGAAAAATGACACGATGACAATCACGCGTCTCAAAAATGTTAATGATAGTTTTAATGTCTTATTGTAATTACAGTCCAACAAAGTTCTAAAGCAAATTAAGTGTAATTAATGAAAATGTCAAGAGCATGTAATAAAAAAAAGTCAACGAAATAACACTACTATAAAAATCATGATGATAGTTAATGTTGTAGTATTTTTATAATATGTTATATTATATGTGGTTCGCTTAAATTGATTACATTGTCGTCAACACCATAGTTCAGGGTTTAATGTTATAATTTTTTTCCCCATATTTTCGTGACGTTACGTCGTTTGTATATTATTACCAATTTATTTTTAAGCGAATAAATATTCACCAATACCGTAGAGCTAAATGATATGGAACCTCTAAAAAGATTTTATAGGCCAACCTGAGGATTATTTTAGTAATCAGAACATACAAAAGTACCGAGACGGTTTAAAATTTGCCGGTTTTTGGTTTTTAGAAAAGCAAAAAAATCTTTAGAAACGTTCCATAAAAATGAGTATTTATCACGTGACGGGGGACGCTCAAATAGATGGGAAAAATCAAATTCTAAAATGGCACACCACTAACCGGTTCTTGGACGTTGGATGTGGATCATCGCACAACAGAGTCCATGTTGCAGACTTTTTACGGAAAAAAATTGGAAAAAAAAACATTAGGGTATGTCAGATCAAGGGTCGGAAAGACATTTTTTTTTTTTTAGTTGAGTCCATGTGGTTTTTGCGTGTCATTGAAGGATTTAATAAATACCATCCAATTGTCTTTTGCCCATGAATAAACACAGTGGAGAAACCCACTCACTCTAATTTAATTAAAGTAAGTCACAAATGTGTGAAAATGTTTCATTTTATTAATAGACAAAGTTTTAAAAAGAAAAAAAAAATGTATAGGGCTGCTTTTTAAAAGAGTGCTCGAAGAAATGTAAAAAACAAGTACTATATTTCGGTTCTTTGAGGCGAGTTAGCTAGCTAATGAATTAATGTTAAAATACGAAACGTGTCTCAGATTCCCATTCGTTCCAGTATTTGAAGCCATTTGCTTGAAGTTTAAACTATTAGTCATTGTTAGGAAGATCTGCTGTAATGAAACGTTTCTAATCGTTAAAATTGGCGTTTAATTTACGAAAATAGGATAAAGAATTTAAATTTATCCAAAATTTTATATGCATGGGATAATGTTTTATCAGGGCTGTATTGCAATGCTATTTATAAATATTGGCACCTACATATAAGTGATAAAAATGGTCATTAATTTTCAATATATATATTTAAACGCGCATAATGATGATGTCAAAGCTCTTAACGTTCACACAAGCCGAAGAATGACTTTCATCTCAAATCGAAAAAGGGGAAAGAAAACAACATAAAAACCAGAGCACTGCACGAGTGACTACACAGCGTCAATTACAGCAATGTTTAGAAGCAGTAGGAAACATCGACGGCAACTAAGATGAATTTAAGTATTGGGCTTCGTGAAGGTGACATGCTTCTTACCTTAACAGGGATATGACCTTCAGCATTAAAAATAAAATTATCATATATTATATTAAATTATTATTAAATTATTATATTAAATCTTTATTACCTGATCTCTCAAGATATAGATATACTTGAAAGCAAGTGCTTTAAATAAACTTATTGGGCTTACCAGTTAACCTGTCCAGTATACAAATATAAATATTAACGTCAATATTTCAAAAAATCAAAATGATGGGACGAATCAATGAAAATAGAAATATAGACACACCTGGCTTATTGTTGAATTCGTAGAATTTCCCAATACCTATGGTACAAATTCTGTCGATTGAGTAATTAAATGAATCAAACCGGCCGTCAACGAAACTCTTCACAAAAAAGAAACGAAATATTAACAAACAGAAAATAACGTTTCTGTTATTTGATATTCTTAAATTTTCTTTATATTTGTCGTGGGATTCCTACCGATACTGCACTGCTTATTTTACTCCCCGTAAATATTCACTTATTTTTGAGTTAGCAAGAATTGAGCAAGCAGTTTTATTAATTGTTCATACCGGGTGGCTACTTTTCTTTTTTTTTTTACCGTATATTTTGTGTCAATATATATATTTAATTTTGGGTTATTGGCCGTGTATGTACTCAATGTATGAACCACCTTTTTATAGAGTCCCCAATGTTTAACTTTTGCTTAAACACTAAGTTTAATTTTAATTTCATTTCCGTTTTGGCTCGAAGTGGGCTACATTCCTCTATAATCTTCTGCATAAACAGTTTATTTATAAGAAAGGGCGATTTTACTATTTGTTTATTTTTATACATTGCGCCTATCCTTTCTATTTTATTTATCTTGTTTGTTTTACTCTCACGACAGCAAATAATTTGTATCCTTTTATGTTATTTCAGTACCGAGTTCTGGAATATCTTCCCAGAATAAAGTTATTTTGTTCATTTCATTTCCTCCTCTCCAAATTTAAATTTATCCATAAGTTGAATAATCTTTGATTATCGTGTTACCACTATGAAATCTTCCGAATTAATTTCAGTTCCTACGGGTACGGAACAGGGTGTATGTAGTTAATTGCTGATCCTGTGTCTATTAACCAATTGTCTCCGAGTAAGTCAGTAAATGATGGAGTTTCCTTCACTAGTTTTAGTTGATGTTGGGGGACAGTTTGTGGCTCACTTAGTCCTAAGAAATGTTCCACTTTGTCCTACAAGTCTTTAACTCTCTGTTTCAATGTTTCGTTTTCTTGTTCTAGTGAGCGAGGTTCGTCTAAGTGATGCACTTCGTTACTTCGGACAGTTTGCATTGACACGGTGTTTTGTGAATGTGGATTGAAGGGTTGTGATGGGAACGATGCTCGTTGAGCTCTTTGAAGATTAAGTCGTTGTTTCTAACATTATTTATAAAGTTCTGTCGGGGTTCATAACGTTTCTGATAGTTATTACGATGTTGACAGTCATTATTTTATTGAAAATTATTGAATTGTGTACTTAAATTGTTGCCCATTATAGTCATTTCTCCTATAATTTTTTTCTCTGAAGTTTTGTTAGTGTTTCCTTGAGGATACATGTCTTCCATTATAATCCTACAATTATTATACAAAGCGTTTTTTATTTGTATCAGGTCGTTGATAATAAGATAGCTGATTGCGTCCTTAATTCTTGATGGGAAATTTTTGAAAACATGGTCTACTATTAGTGCCTTTTGTTAGAATATTTCTTGTTCTTAATTATAGATAGAGGTGTCAATTAGTGTACGGTCCTGAATTAGAATTTGATGTGGGATAATTCTGTTATTAAAGTCAATTAGAAGTTCGTTTCTGTACCTATGAATCTGAGAGATTTCATTTTGTAGGTGTAATGTTGTCCGACTGCCCTTAAAGTGATTTACTAAATATAATTTTAAGTCGATTATTAATAGGAAATCTTCATACAAGCATAATTGTTTCGCTTCACCAGTGAGTCTAGAAAGAGCTATTTGTATGAGACTTTGTTCGTTATTTGTTCTGTTAGTAATCGTTTCGTTACATACTGTCGAATATAATTTTTCTAGTGGTTTAATGAATGTTATTAAATTAGTCGGATCACCATTAGAGTGTGGAAGGTGTCCATAATCTTCTTTAGTCATATGATAGTCGTTAAGAGCCATTTCTGATTCGTTAATGTGTCTGTTTCCATCTCAAATATATCTTATACCTGTTCTTGACATACAAATACAAAAAAAAATAAATATATATACAAAATTACACTGTATGCAAAAATAATACCTTTATTGCTTTTGATGAAGTATTCCGTCTGATATTAGATTTATTGTTTCTGTATAACCTCCATAAAGCGTTGAACGCACCTTCAATGGAACAGTCCCAGCTCTGTTAATATTGCCTCGTGCCTTCTTAGCCTGTCCGTCAGAGTGGTAGCCAAACAATAACAGATCCTGTTATCTAACCAATCTTATAATTCAGGAGTTACTGACAGATGCAGAAAATATTTTTCTTCTCGGCTTGATGAAGAACCGTTTTCTTTTCTGACTTGAAGATCGCAGGTCCCAAGTGACTGATGTCAGATTTCTTTCTTCCTTCCTTACTTCCTCAGATATATAATGAATTTCTTTAGGTGATCTGGTGAAAATTCATTGAAACAGATCAGTACCCAATATCAATGAATTCCTGTCCTGTGGAGTATCTTTCCAGAGGTATTTGCATCGGCTTTCTCACGCTATTGGAGTGGTCTCCAATGAAGGATCTCTAGTTGGTGGACTACTAATTTACTGAGTATACTGACAGGTGCCTGTTCAGGGCGCCAGTTAAATCATTATAGTTGAGGAGAGTCTTTTAAAAGAAAAGAAAGAATAGGTTTATTTGAAGTACAAGCAAAACCCTGGTATATACAAATATTAAGAGTTACGTTACTACATACTAGGTGAAAGGTCTAGGGACGAGTAGATTCTGGGGCTAAAGTTGAGACATATATGCATAAGAAAAATATAAGATTCTGGGAAGTAGGGAGGGAGGTCTTGGAGGGATGTGGTTGCTACTTAAAAATAACAGGAACCATCAGTGACTTCCATGAAGTCATGAGGCAGAGGTATACAGTTCAGCTCAAGCCCCTTCTACTTACTTGTTCTTAGCAAGATTATTTTTTTATTTTATTTTTTTTCGAATATTCAATTTTATTAAGATAAAATTACAATCTGCCTTTTATTAGGCAATGAGTAATTGAGATAAATGTCATCATTCATACTATATTTTCAATTCATCATTTACTCGCTCATTCATACAATATTTACAAACAGCCCAGAGGCCCCCCAAGTCCACAAGGTTGTCACCTCCCTCGCATGCGAAGGAGGAAGCGGAGTCTTGGGGAGTCCCCCACGCTCCTACGTCAGCCGCGTCACTGGATAAGAGCCAGCGGAGGCTGACCAAGGCAGCGAGAGCCACAGACGCTCAGGACATGATTGGAGAAACTGGCCATTGCCAGAACTCCCACTATCACTTAGTTATAGCAGGTCACGAGGCCACTGCCGTTTTAATCTCCGAAGAGGATTATAGGGGTGAGTGGTGCAGTGCAATGACTGTGCTAGGGAATTAGGGTGGTTGGATAGGTTACTGTGGAATTTTATGAACTGGGAAGGGATGAGTTCAAGAATATAGGGTATATTCAGATCATTGTGAAGGGTTTTGTTGCTGACGTAATAAGGGGCATTTACTATTGTTCTTAGGACTTTTGATTGGAAGGATTGGATGCGCTTGATGTTCAACTTTTTTGCTGTCCAACCTTGTAAATAAGTAGTTTGTTTTCAATTGAGAGGTGGGATGTCCTTCGAAGTAGTCTGTACAGTTGTCCAAAGCGTCTGTTTAGTTCTTGTCTTTTTAGCCTCGTGTGTGAGTTCCATGTCAGCCTTTTGTCGAGATGGAAGCCTAAATACCGTACTGTCTCAGACACAGGGAGAAGAATTGAATTTAAAAAGACTGGCGGACAGGACTTGCGGCAGAGGGTAAAGGGTATGTGGGAACATTTTCCTTCATTGACTTTGATTCGCCATTGGTTGCACCAATACTCGATCTCGTCAAGGTGTTTTTGAAGGTTTTGGGATGCTATATATCAGGGTCTGGATGGGTTGACAGGACTGCAGTGTCGTCTGCGAATGTTGCCAAGAAGGTATTGGTGGTAGAGGGTACATCAGCGGTGTATAGATTATAGGGGATGGGATCCAGGACGCTGCCCTGTGGAACTCCTGCTTAAATGGGATGGTAGTTAGAATATTCTAAACCACAGCGGACTTGGAAGAAACGGTTTGAAAGGTAGGATTGTAGGATTAGGAATAGGGTTTGCGGTAAATATCCTTTGAGCTTGTAAAGCAAACCTGCGTGCCAGACCCTGTCAAAAGCTTGAGCTATGTCCAGAAAGGCAGCAGTGCAATACTGTTTGGTTTCAAGGGCTGAGGATATGTGATCAACAACGCGAAGAGCAGGATTATAAATATTATAGATAAAGTAAGCATTATAAAACTCATAGATTTGCTCAGCATCCTCTTGAAGTAACTTTGTATTCAGTAGAGACACCTGAAAGGTTTATAATAACCAAAGCAAAGTAGAATTTGTGATGTTTTATACTGGTTACATAACTTGGTATTGCGGGAGTAGATAAGCTGGAAGGATAACTGGCTCATAAATTAAAGGCTTAGGCGGGAAGAATTTTCGGTATCATCTCTTGTTATATTGACATCTTACGAGGAAATAATCATTTTACATTTTAATAACTTTTAGGTTTTTTCTTTTACCAATACTGAATCCTGTATCGTTAACTTGTGTAAATTTGACCGGCTGTACGTTATAAAAAAAAAATGGTTTGCCAATTTCTTCAGGAAATCTATTCCTCTCACTATTTACCCCGTATTTAAACCTCACCTTTTCGAGTTCCTCCTGACATCGCGAACAAACTCAAAGAGTGGTTTCTGTTATTGAATCGAACAGTTCAGTTTTATTAGTGTTTAGTGTTGTACGTGATATATTCTGTAATCTTGCTCTATGATAAGTTTGATTCACTAGGTCACTACAAGGGCCTACCATATACGATATACGTATCATCTATATACGTATCATCTATATTCGTAGCCTATTATCTGTATAATTGTGTACGATTATATCATATATATCATCTCGTATACAATTATTTCTTCCTTCTTCTTCTTCTTAGTTTTATTATTATTATTATTATTTCTCATTTATATAACATTTATCTATTCATTAATGAAAGCCGGGCTGGCCAAGAGTACTGGAGTGTATTAGGTTTCAACTTTTCATAACCGGAAAGCCAAATTCTGGAATTGGGAGAGGATGTTTTATTTTGTGGCGCTGAGTATAATTAATCAGCCATTTTCTTTTGGGAAAAATTGTTATCCTTTCGTTTCTGCCCCATTATCGATAATGACGTTAAAAGGTTCCTGGGGTACCTTATAACTCAAACATTATTATTATGCCAATGAAATACAATGGACTCAATTTTTATTAGATTGAATTTGTTTAGTTCAGTGATCGAACTTCCACTTAAACGTTACGATTTTCTAACTAAATCCTATTTTCATTATAGCAATGAAAAGTTCATATTCTTGTTATTGGTCAGCTTATGCTTCTTATGGTCTGGCTTTAACGGTCAAATACTTTTCGACCTTTTGCATTCTACACAATCCACTAAAAATAGCCCATTTGTACCCAACAACCACCAGAAGCTAATACAAATATGTCTCTGTACTCGACGTAAACATGTTTTAAGTTTTTATCAGCAGTGAGGCTGTGTAGAATATGGGTATATGAAAGAAACTATTGAATCCTTTTACTGGTGTAATTAAAAGACTGAGAGAATCTAAGTGCTGGATTTCGGTTTTCGAAGAATAGAACGGCAACACTAAAGTCATTAATTAAATGAATGAACAGTTACGAAAACTCAAGCAACCCATAAAAAAAGACACAGTAGTAAAAAAAACAGAGCTGCTTTTGAATATGGGGCGAGGCTACGAAAAAAAATTTCTTTATCCACTTTCAGCAACAAAAAAGTGAAACTGGTGTAAATGAGACTAATGGATGACAATATCGTTTAAATTCCATAAAGTCTAACTAATACATATAACTTCTTTATTGTGCTAAAATTACAATCTGCCTTATTAAGCAATAAATAATTGTGAAAAATGTTCTCATTTGTACCATATTTATGATTTTCATACGTACAGTATTTACAAACAGCCCAGATACAGATACCTCCCAAATCCATCTCCCTCGCATGCGAAGGATGAAGCAGAGTGACTAACAAATAAATACTGCTTTTTGACAGTGAACAGTGGGTGACAATGTCACGCTCCTACACAATCTCTTAATATGTATATTATGGCTGGGATTCATGTGTAATAAAATGTTATGCATAAATGTGCACATACATATTTATTTTTAAAGAAATATGTAAAAACGTACATGCAATCAAGTCCAGTGGTAAAAAATTTATAAAATTCTGTATATGTAGGAGGGTGGTTTAAAAAGTTTGCGACCTAACAAAGCTTTTATTTTAGCTTTTATTTATTTTATTATCATCTTCATGTTGAGGTCGGAAATATTTCACACCACCTGTGTATATTGTAACATACCTCGTTTCTTTTTTTTTCTTTAGTCTGTCTGTATGTCCACTGATTCTTCAACTACAGTGCTTTTTCTTGAAGCGGCCTTTATGCTTCAATAATTTAAAAGTAACCGATCGCTATGAATGGGAGTAAGTCCTTTACTCAAGGATAGGGGTTAACCTTTCCCTCTTTAACATCGCCCCGGGGTGTTCGGAATTATTATTAATCAAAATTACAGGTGGTAAATTTTGGAAAACCAAAAATCCAGGACATCTTAACACATATAAAATTTTGTTTACAAAAGCTTAGCGTGCGTTGGTTAGGTATTTTTCTATCAGTATTTTATTAAAGGGGATGTCGGCCAAAACTACATCACAAGTCTGTATTATAAGTTGACTGATGTGATGGGCTCGAAGAAACAATTACGAAAGTTTATTATAACGATCAGTTGTTTCCTTGTTATCCTTACAAATGTGAGGATGGCTGTACTAATACGCTGAAAAAAAAAAATCGGATACGTTGAGCAATCGAAACTGGTTTATCACATCATGGTCAGAACACAATTCCACACCCCTATAAAATGCATCATGAATGTACTTAGCTACTATGTCTCTTGTTTTTGTTGTCAGTGTCGGCATTGTTCCCCAACCACGTTTTTTTTTCAGGGTTACTGTATAAGATCACTACTTGAACTGAAGAGACAGATCAACAGAAATCATGAGTGTGAAGAGTAAGGGAGGGTTTCCATGAATTTAAAAAAGTAAAATATTCTCAGTCTAATTATCTCTAAAATTCTCATCTTTCAATGGAATGTGACAGATTGAATTTAATTTTTTAAAAATTGATGAATACTTGAAATAGATAAAAATAATTTCGCCGAAATATGTTTCATCATTTCACATGTAAAAATTAAAGTAAATTTAATTAAAATTCTAAAGAAAGTATACTACTCGATACCACAGCAAATATTTCACTGTGGGGAAAATATGTGACTATATATAAATTTATATAATATATGGGTACTGAAATATACATGCATATCGATTCATTTGTTTAATGAAATTGATCTTTGCATCTTGAAGCCAGTAATAGAGCGATAATGAACTGAATACTGCTTCGTGGGTGACTCACCTACTATTTTATTGATTCTATTGATCTTTCGTGGGCTAAAGGGTTGCCTACCTAGAGATAACCGGCCCTTTTTGCTGTAGTGCTAAAGGCGGCAATGGGGTTGAATTCAGAGAGAAATAGAAAGTCAGTGAAGGTGAGTTTTGTAACTACTAGGCATTTAAATCTTTACGAATTGTTTTTAAATTCTTACCAGTTCTCAGATTCGGATCCAATACGAATAAATTAGATTTATACAGACTGATCAGTTCTATCATAAACTTAAAGGTGTTTGGTTGGTCGGGTTTATTTCTGGGTAAAACCCCTTGGGAATCAACGGCGTTTTTTGGTGTAATCACATTCCCATGGTGTCCACCGCTGCGATCAAGAATGATTATTAGTGCTCCTTAATCTTCCCTTAAACGGGCCAGAGTCCAGGAGGCACCCCAGTCCTAGATGTGAGGTAGTACGTTTTTGGACTTCAGGTACAAGCCACCTTACTTTGGCACATTTAACTGATATTTACATTTAATACACGTGGAGAAGTCCGAATCCTCCCGGTACCTTGGAGCTAACTGAAAGATATGTTGTTAATAAAGATTAAATTGCTCTGTCTACATCCCTCCATGGGCTTTTCTCATTAAACAGGAAAATATAAGTTAGAAAGAAACCAATTTATCACCGAAGGACCGGGCCCTGCCAATATTAAAGCCCCTTTCTTTCTCTTGGCAGTCATTTTTATCTCTAAATTAATATAATTAACTGTAATATAATTAACTAAAGCTTCCATGAAACAGGAAGAAAGTTAATTACAATGTAAAAACTGTGATAATCGATCATTTGCCTAATGAACTGTAATTATTTATGGTACGGTCATAATTAATTTCGCACAACTAAAAATAATTTTTGTTTTTTATAAAGAACAGCTATAATGATAAGGAAAATAGAAGAAAAAAAATAATGCCAAATATATAAAAAAAAAAAACGATTTGTCTGTTACTGCTGTTCAGAATATCTGTTACACAAGAAGAATCTCCTGTTAATTTGCCTTCTATTTCAAACAGTCATTACACTGCGCGACACATCCCTGTAATCCTCCTTGGAGACCAACGCGGCCTCGTGACCTGCTGTAAATAGGTGATTTGGGAGTCCTGACCATTGTTTCTCCAATCATGCCCTGAGCGTCAGTGGCTCTCACGCTCTTGGTCAGCTTCCATTGGGTCGTATCCGGCGACGAGTTTGATGGAGGAATGTGGGAGACTTCCCTAGACTCGGTTTCCTCTTTCGCATGTGAGTGAGATCACAACCATATGGATTTAGGAGGTCTCTGGGCTGTTTGTAAATACTATATGCAAATGAAGAACTGTAAATTTGGTATGAATGAGAACATTTATCGCAGTTACTTATTGCCCAATGACAGGCAGATTGTCATTTTATCACAATAAAGATTGCATATATAATATATATTTCATAAATTTTATTTTATTATTATTATGATTGTGCCAGAGGATCATTGACCTAAATTCATCGTGAGTTCGGATAATGTTGTAAGCGTTGTAATAATAATGCTGTAAATCTTAAGAACTTAAACAAGGTTTATAATCTTTTTTCATGACCCTCTAATGTTTTAATGAGCTGTCAAGGCAAAAAACCTGGCTGCTCACTGCCTGTTTGATTTTAGGGAGGACTTGTATAAATGCTCATTTGAACTGTAAGCATTGCATTCTTCGCATGTGTGACTGATCTACTTCACCTAGCAGGATTTAGTATTCATACAGATTCATTATGGAACAGTGATATCAAAAACAGCAAGGTCATCCAAAACATTTACCGACGTTTCATGGAAGAAAACGAGCCACCCCGAATCCCCCCTTGAGGAATAACCAGTCGTACGGCGCGAGGTATCACATACTTCAGAAATGAATTGCCAAGCCAAATGCCGTGAAGAGAAGGACTTAGGTACTCACCTTGAATCGTTATACTTCAGCGCTAGGTTCACTTCCCTGTGTGCACATGGTAGGTGGGATAGGGGGGTGGTCCTTGGTGCTAGTATTAACGACCAAAGCCCGCACATTTATCATTGGATTAGAACTCTCTTATATTAATTTCGCTAAGGATACTGTACACAGATACCATCCCTCACCCTTATCCGACCTTATCCCTTGTATAAATTTACTTTAAACTGTTAAGCATTTATCAACGTTCGTCCCATGAACAATATGCTCGAATAATTACTGATTCGAAGAAGCTGGTAAGTGATTTCGATTTTCGGTGTACTGCCTATTTCCAAAGTTATGGCAATTTTCTTCTAACCTATTGGAATTTTCTGAATTCCTGTGTGCACTCTATATCCGATAATTTTTTTTTTCATTTTTACAAAACCGAAAGGGATTTAAACCTGTTAAATTGAAGGAATAGACAAATTTTCCGTATGTCTAAAGTGTATTAAAAACAAAAATGCCTGCCTCTTTTGGCAAGTTACATTGCCATTCTCTAGGCCGGCCGGAATACTGCATAATGCAAAAATAGTAGTTGCATTAAATTATACATTATTACAGTTTATTAAACACCAAACTATAAAACTAATTACAATTTAGGTCGAATGCCTGGTTCTGAACCGTTCATTTTTTTATAAATAAACAAAAAATATTAACATGCTACAAAATAATTATAGAGAAGTACACATAATATCAGGTTGGCCAAAAATTTTAATTTAAAAAAGTCTAGAAAGCAGTGGAAACTTGCAGGAAGATATGCGCTGTATACGGAGAGGATGCTGTTACAGAAAGTGTGTGCCAGCAGTGGTTTTCAAGATTTCGATCGGGAAATGTTTCGGTTCAAGACGCACCTCGCTCTGGCCGGCCAACTGAGATTAACAGCGACAAAGTTAAGGAATTAGTCGACACCAATCCCCGTTATACAACTAGGAAGATCGCAGTTATCCTCAAAATATCCAAATCGAGCGTTGAAAACCATCTGCATCAACTTGGCTACGTGAGCAGGCTCGATGTTTGGGTTCCCCATCAACTTAGTGAGGCTAACCTCGCCTAAAGGATTTCCATCTGTGATTCGTTGCGGAAACGTGAAGAAAACGATCCTTTTTTTGAAGAGAACGATGACAGGGGACGAAAAGTAAACGCTCATGGGGGAAGCGCGGCGAATTACCACAAACAACCCCCAAAGCAGGACTTCACCCAAAGAAGGTTATGCTCTCGATTTGGTGGGATTGAAGGGGTGTTGTCTTTTACGAACTTCTTCCCACGAACAGGACCATCAATTCGGATGTGTACTGTGATCACCTGGACAAGTGAAATGCAGCTATCCACCAGAAGCGTCCAGAACTAGCCAACCGTAAGGAGATTGTCTTCATCACGGGGATCACGACAATTCCAGACCGCACACTTCTTTGCAGGCGTGGCAGAAGTTACTGGAGCTTGGCTGGGATGTTTTGCCACACCCTCCATATTCGCCCGACCTTGCACCTTCAGATTTCCACCTGTTTCGGTCTCTTCAAAATTCATTGAATGGAAAGACCTTCAACTCTGAAGATGTAAAAATCCACTTGGAAAATGTTTTGGCCAGTAAAGACAGGAAATGCTTTGAGCATGGAATTATGAATCTGCCCATGAAATGGCAGAAGATAATCGAACAAAACGACAATTATATCATTGGTTTAATAAATCGCTTTGTGTTAAAAAGTTGTCTTATTTTCGCTTAAAAAACCAAACGGACTTTTTGGCTAACCTGATATAATATGAAACAAGTAATTTTGCCTAAGAAGGGTCGGTATTAATGTCCAGTACAAAAATAAGCAAAGTTCAATATTGTGAGCACATGAACACGATTGAACAGTGCATGCCTACTTACCATCAATAAATTTATGGATTTTTACTTAATAGGCTAAAAACATAATAGTTAAAAGTATGGCATTGTTAATATCGTAAAATTGTATGAATGGTATCGCCCATTAAGTTGATATGTGTAAAAAAAATGATTCTCCTTTCTTCGCTAATGTTGAAGGCACCTTATCTTTAGTTTGGAGGTCATATTGTTCAAGTTAGATAGACACATATCTGTACAAACAATAATAATTTATAATTCAATCATTAAAAGTAATTAAAAAGTGATAGTTCCTAGAAGAATGCCAAGTCACGAATAGGATCTAACCATAACTACAACTGACCTAATATTGCTTTTTTTGTTGAGTGAGACCTTCTTACTAATTAGCTTGCTCAGTCAAATTTGTATGCTAAGCAATAATTTATATTTACCATCATTCGGCCTATAATTTAGCACCGGGGGGGGGGTCCACCTGGGTGGCAGATTTTTTTGGATACAATTTTTTTTTCTCTATATTACATAAAAACTAAAAGTGTTCATGATGTTGCAATATTCAGAATCAATGATTATAATAAGTATGCCATTAAACAAATATGCGTGCTGACCCCGACATCGATGTCGACATGTTTACGTTTAATCAGTGAAAAAAAAACGTGCTCCCTAGAGTTTTAAATAGCAATGTCCCTGGTGGTCGAGATATGGTGATAATTTTTATAGAAAAGCAATCGACTAATTATATACATTGTGACAGTGACTTTTAAAAAAGCTTGAAGAACAAATAGGATTACATTTTATCACTATCTGTTTAAACAAAATAAATACGATTTTTTTATTTATTTGTCTGTGTTCAGTAATTGTTGGCCACTACTTGACTTCATTTCGTTTGACTTGAATGTAGGTATACCACTGAATTCGATTATTTAAAAGATAAATATGACTGTTTATCCGTTGAGTTGATAAAAAATAATATTTTTTTAAACTCATTTTAACCATTTCAAGTTCCACTTCCCAAACTACTAGCCATGTCTGTTCAAAACGTTTATATTGGCATAAGAAATGCGACTATAGGTGCCAGCTGGCATTTCAGGTAAAAACTTGCGCCTATTAATCACAAATTTATAAATTAACAAAATATTTAAAAGGTAGCGATTAACGAAAAACGAAATATAACTAAAAAAAAAGAAATGGGATCTTATCTACTGACTATATGTAACTCACTTTTAATAAGGGAAATTAAATAAAATTCTCTGTTTAGAGAAAGTTAAAATCCTTCAAAACCAACAGCATTTTTAATTAAAAGGTCTATGTTTCTAAATATTTTTTTGGAATTAAGAAATTCGTCCTAAAAAAAAAAAAATGAAGTCAATAAATGGACAAGTCCTCTTCATCTGTCAGCAGCGCGACTCAAGCCTGGCGGTACATGTTTAAAACTTCTTAATTGGCTTTTAGTTTTTGCTGGCACTTCTAATGGAAACCACTCCCCACACTTAAGGCTCCTTTTTACTACCCTCTCGTAAAATTTTTGTAAATTATGCTTGTCCTGTATAAACATAAATTATATTGCGTAGTTTTTCGTTTTTTTTATAAACAGGTTTTATGTCACATATTAAATTCTTATACTCGATTATATCCGTTTACAAATCGATTTACCAATGTTTTACGGCATATGGTCTCTACCCTAATTACCCCTAATGGGTCATTGGCTATACGAATTCTTAATTATATACGAAATTCAAGCAATGAAAAGTTTCAAAAAACATTTTTAATAAAAAGAATATTACGCGCCCAATCTAATAGGTATATATACAAAAATTCAATATTTTGTAATGCTTTTAATTTCGAATTCAAGTTATATTTCAAATTTCGTTGGAAAAATGATTAGATCACTGTTTATGCTTATAGACTGGCCATTTTTTTAAAACAGTACAATAAATAGATGTGTTTTTAAATTTAATTACTATCAGTAGTTCAAATTTCAAAATAAGAAGATACGAACAATGCATAGTCCCATTTATATAGCATTATTAACCATAAACAAGTTCACATGATATGATCATTAAAAACCCGATTTGGGAACAGTACAAAAAACCGCACACTGACGTCGCTGCCTCCTGAGAGAATTCGCATTACAAGAAATAATAATGAGACACTTACAATAAACTAACATGACTAAAATCATTTTGAAGTATGTCTGAATATTTAATGAGCGTTAATAACCCCCCTACGATTAGGTGCAAAAATAAATATATGAGCTCTGAAGCTGAAATATATAATAAAAATTGTATTTTTTTCCCCCATAAATTTAAAAACCCATTAAAACTTTGGGGTAAAAAACTTATAATAGCATTGTGTAAATGCCCTGGAAAAGGATTAGTAAACTTGAAGAATTACCTTGCAGGCTTAAGGCAATTTATATTTTAATGAGTTTATCAACCCTTATTTTTCCAATATAGCTCAATCTATCAACAGTTTAGCTCTAATCGTTTCAATAATTTATGTTTTAAAAAGTGTTTCTGTTAGTGGAATACAGAGATTTAGCAGTATTCTTCTGCAAATAGACCATTTACTAAAGCTATAATTAATCCAAGAACCTGTAGCATCGATTAAAAAAAAAAATCACTTGAAATCATTATCGAAGACTTTTTTTTTACTTAAGTAATACCTTAATAAATTTAATTTCCCATATTTACAAATAAAAAAGGCTAATGCTATTTTTTAGTGCATTTATGAAATCGGGTCAGAATTTTTTCAAGTTTCATAAATTTTAATATTATAACCGTTATTTTGTGAAGTGTTCAGTTAAAATTGCTGATAGATTGAATCAATTATAAAGCGCCTTTTATAAAGAACATACAGAAACACATTGGGCCTAACAATAATTTGTTAGTAGCTAAAAACTTACGGGTCACCTTTGAGGTGCACGCTGTTTATATTATGCCAAATAATTTTAGTCAACAGTTTTATTCTGAGCTTTTTGTGATTTTGGTCCTTTTAGGTGATGACTTTGGAATATTGATTACACGGTTCACTTATTTCCAACCAAGCTAACGGCAACAGTAGTTAGGCATTTCAGATAAACATTTTAATAGGACACTTAAATCTCAACTGTCATAATTATTTCAAAACCCTCGATGATTTTTATTTTTGATTGATTTTTTATTGCCTTTATTAATCAGGGTACTGGATTGCCGAAAGCATATTTGGATTGTTTTTAATTGCATTACGTTGGAGATACAAGTATTATAAAACAATGCAGATTGAAATAACGCAACTAATAAATTGAATTTTAATAATTTTATTTAAGAAAAATTTATGGTAATTTAATTTCCAAATATAGTTGTAACATATGCATTTGGGAACTTATTTTAAAATATAATACTATTTATTAAAATGGGATAGTTGCAGAGTAATTATAGCTAAACAAAACTCAACAATGAGAATCTTCGTTCAAGTAGAAAATTTTTCTTAACTGGTCAACTACTTGTACCTTACTACCTAACACTTTGTTTTAAACATGTCCTAACCTTCAATGGAATTGAATGTACTCCTTAACAAACACAATACAAAAAGATGGCTGTTCTTTTTGGGTACTAGCGAAGAACTTGGGTTTTCTGTGAAGTACATACTTCCAAATATTGTTTGGCGTTTGAACCTGAGTATGCACACATCTCAAGGGTTTTTTTTTTGTTTCTTCAAACAAGTTTTCTTTAGTTAGTTTAAGAACTATTAGGATTATTTGTGCACCTCAAAAGTCAAAGAGAATTTTATAACCACTCGTAAGACTTTATACACGAGAAGCAATTTAAAGAAACTAGAGGCTTAAAAGTACACGAGCTCTGGTTCGAGTATACACTCGATATGCGCTTCTTGGGACTGAAGTTCTGTAGTGGGTTTGATGTAGGCTGGTATTAAAATACTTCACAAGGCAAGTTCCATACAACCATGTCCTTTGACGACGGAGAAAAAGGAGATAAATTGGTCAGAACTCTTTACATGGAGGATCGTTTTTCAATTGGATTCTTCCCCTCTGTCGTTGAGTTGTCGCAAGAACATGTTTCTAACAACTTTTAAATTGCGTTTTTCGTTGGGAAGAAATACTCGGTGAGACTGGATAAACCCGTCAATATGACAATAATTATTATAGTCATGAACGTTTGGCTTTTATCTGAATAGGAATAGATCTCCTTTCAGGCTCTGCAATAATAACGTTTATAAAATTATAAAAACAGCTAGTTGTGTTCATGGAGGGCTACATCCAGCTAAAAAATCGATGATTTTCTTTGTCTATTTAAGTTTGTATTTATTTTAATATTGTTATTATTATTACTGTTTCACATCTTTGTTCCTGTGACCAACACCTAACAACCTACTGAACGCTTTAAAAAGTGAGGATACAGATAAGCTCAATTGTAAATATACACTACCTATTTGTGCTGATCAATAGTCATAGTAAATGAAACACTATTAATATCGTAACCAATAAATTCTTACGTGGAGAGCTTCTTGCGAGTAAGGTTGTTCCCCCTTCCGGTGGGATCACCCTAGGTTGTTCCTAAGATGCTTGATTGGACGAACCTGAGGTGCTTGAGCTTCGTATTTCCGGACTTGTCCGGACAGGGAACCGTTTCCACGGCACGTGGTTTTGCAATCTCTAGCGGGGCCTCTTCTCGTCAACACGCCATTAACGAAGAATATGAATCGGACAGTGACGAGAAAGTAGCATGGGCCGCAGTGGTTATTGTACTTGCAAATTATCGAAGAAGAAAACGTTAAATGCGTTTTTTTATGGTGCCATTGAATTAAACTCGGAGAAGGTAGGTAATTATAATACACCTAAATATAGTACTGAAATTATTAAAATTGATCTAAAATTTAAATAAGCAGCTGACAAACTAACTCTGATGCAATGCTATTGACATGCTGAGCGACTTGAAAAAAAAAACTCTTTGGAAGATTTAAAAACTTTTGTCGAATGTCAGCAACTGATTTTGAAAATATATTGACTAGAATTAGGTCTATTAGAATAAGGATTTCTTATTATAGAAACTTAAACAGGTCGTTAGGAGCACTAGCTTGCCATCAACCATAAGCATTTACCGATATTTCACGGTAAATGACGAGCCATCCCGAATCCCCTGTAGCCTTGACGAGTCGTCTTGTCCACACGGCGTGGGGTAAGATAAACCTCATACAATGTTCGCCAAGCCCCATGTTGTGGGAACGGGGCCTAAGACTTTTGCCTGAATGGGAGGGCCTTCGGCCTAGGCACTAATAATTTGTCTTATCTTATCTTTGTGTCCAATTCGATGTGATACTCTGCGAATGGTTTCAGATGGTACGAGGCTAAGGAAGGTGATTGTCTGGAAGACAAGGCCCGTAGACCCAGGTGGCAAGTGCCGGCCTAATACCTTTTGCTTCGTGCATTATTCATGCGTCCCTTAATTGTTTAAGTCGTTCTTCTCCAAGTGCTTCAGGAACAGTGGCCGTGGTAAAAAGGTGTCTGGCCGATGGGCACTTCTTCACAGCCACTATCAACTCGGCCTCATTTACATCTGCTCTCGCCCCTCTGTTCCTTGTCGGCCACTCACCCTGGTCTGTAGTATTGTGCCGTCCTTAAGATACCTCTTGTAGGCTTAAATGTGCGAGCTTCACACACTAGATGTTTTAAGGTTCAAAAACCTAAACCTTCTCTGCGCTTATTTTTCTTAAATTTAATTTTTGGATTGTAATTAACTTTACAAATAATTTTGTTCGTTTGTCTAAGAATATATATTTTGAGCGAAGAGTTAATTTGAATTTACTTTTAATTTAGGATTAATTATTAGGCAAGAGGATGCAATAAAAATCAATAAGAAATAGGAAATTGAGGAAAGCTAAATTAATTATTACTATTTATTGTATAATTATAAACTAGAAATTAACTTGAAAGAATGATTTAAAATGAATTGGAGCATATAAGACTAAACCAATATTATAAATGAAAATTATATTACATTATATCAATCTAACTAGTTATAATCACAAATTGGAAAACCCAATATAATTGTCTTGAATATATCGAATTCGTTTTGTATTCTCGACAATAAAATGGGACGCTTACTCATTTAGGAAGTCTTGAACAGCGGAGGTTGCGTCTTGAAAAGCGTCCTCCAGTCTTGGAGATGGGATGGAGAAAGAAGAACGTGAGATGCTGATTCGAGTGAGTTAATACTGACCTAAATACTGACGTCATTCTTCCTGTGCCTGGTTTAACCCTTGTAGCAAAGACCGGGTATTAAAAACAACTTTTTAGAGTTTTAATTCACTGACTAACATAAAACAAATCTCTTCCGCATGATTTCACTGTCTTTAAAGTATTTCACCTCTCACAATTTTATATTTAACGAACGGATTCACTATTTTTTATAATTACCATAATTGGTAAATGAAGATAAGATAATTTGATGGTTTTAATTGTTTCTCGAAAAGTTTATATTTACAATTCGATTTTCAAATTACCTTACCTTAGTAATATATTTTAATTTCATCGGCTAAAATAATTTTACACTGATTACGATTTTTTTAGGGTCACATCGTTATATTCATTGCCGCCCAAAGACAATAAATGGTAAACATTGAATGACGTGGTTAAGGAATAGTCTTAATGTATAGGCATGAATGACGTGTGAATGAACATCCAGTGATACATCCCCGTATGAAGGATTTTGTTGATGGCGGTTCATTTAAATTAATAAATCCCTACACTAGTTCTTTAGGAGTAGTTGTATTGCAAGTCAAAGTATGTGAGGATTCTGGTATGTGCATTGCTATCGATGGAATTGTATGTTAAAAAATACTGATGTAGGCATTTTCGTAACTCCGTGTGTAGGGATGCAACTCTGACATACTGAGATGCTCCAGTGATGCTTTTCCAGGCAACAAAGGAAAACTAGAAAAATAAATTATATAGTCTTGAATTTTGGTACTGTGTGATCATTGGAGAAAGTCAACACCGGTGGGGAGTGAGGGGGTATTTGGAAGGTCAATTTTTTGTTTTTTCTCAAATATTAACTATAGCGAAAGGTATTGCAGGTACAAAATTAAAGTACACGAAAGTTCCTATAAGAAATATTCTTTAATTTTTTTATGGAGTCAGTAGTTTTGGAAATAGAGGAGGGGGGGGATCGCAAGTTAAATTTGCCAAGGTGGGTTTCATTTTACTTGTGAAACTTGCTATTTATTATATTTCGAAATTTATAATATGCTTCATCCATTCGTTATCTCCACCAAGCATATGATGTGAGATAAAAGTATTTCTTACCTGTGGATCCGTAGACCAGGAGCTTCACATCAAATCTGAGCGTGCATCCCAGTTGTAGAAATAAACAAGACTCTTTCCAGGTTGAAATATTTTCTGTAAATATTAGGATATTTTATTATAAAATGTTCTTTTTGGATGTAAGATATATATCTGAATGTGGTTTCGTTCGACCAAAAAGTTAGAAAAACTCGTATTGTTCAAGTTCAACACTTTAGGAGAAGACTAGGGAAGAGAATAATCAATTTCACAATGTTTTATGGAAAAACTTATTAAAACATAATAATAAAAAAAGGTAGCTTATTACAATAGTAAAATACAAATTAAAAAAAAAGTAATATGATATGAGACAAGCACCAGGACATGCGTCAGTGGGTCGATGGAGAGATATGGTTGTTGGAAGTCAAATTCTTTACCCTCTTCCTCCTCTTTTTCATCGGACTCTTCTTGAATCGGTGGGCCGTACGAAGCACCTTTTCGTAAAGTTGATAGTTCCCGAGGTTTTTGAGAAAAGAGAAAAAAAAAGGAGTTTCAAACATTAGATATATTTCTATTGTTGCAAGGTTGGGTTATTTTATTGTCCCATAGATCTGTTGGTCGATTATGCGCTAAATTGTATTTTATAAAGGATATTTAAACAACAACCCAAAAAGCACCTCCAAATTGTAAAATGTGACCGGTATAGTCCATATATTTGAGAAATATATGCTAGTATTTTTGAAAGATATTATGATGGTAATAATAATAAACTCCCTGACCAAGCCAGTTTGCATAGATTTGTTCATATATTGTGTGGCTTTGTTTCTGAAAATTTATTTTATTTTTCATGTAAAATAGCTTCGTTTCATAATTGTAAAAGGTTAATCCTAATTGATAAAAGTGGCATGACAGCTTATCTTAGAATAGCCTTGTATAATCAAAACTAATATTTATTTATTTAACCATCACGATCGGGCTTGTATAAACACCGAGTTATTGTTTTAAGCTACTGTTTATACACTTGTTTTTCGGGTTTTTTTCTTGTGTTTCTTCTTCCTGGTTCGGCCAGGGCTCCATTTAGAGTCGGATTACTTTGCTTGATTAATTTAATTGAAGGTTGTAGAAAATAGCATACATGTATTTATTTTAATGATTATGCTAACAAAGAAACTTTAGAGTACCGTTTTATTTTTTAAGTCTATACGCTGTGTGATTTGAGGACAATTGAATTATTATTTTCATTTTTTTTTAATATCTCCGGATTTAGAAATGATGTTAAGCACCACACCACGGGAACTACGTGGGAATATTAAAGCATGGAAAATAAAATACTTATCGTCCCATTAATTGATTCTAAGGCCGATTTTATTTTAAAGCTGTTGTGAAATTTAATGTACAAAACGCACGAATGGCCACCGACAACTGGAACCCGCTAAAGTAGTAGCACACGCAGCAACGAACTTTCCATGTGATGAATTTTCCTTAAGGTTTTCCTCCCAATAATCTCCCTATGTAATGTATTCTAAAATTATGCATCAATGATATAACAATCCTGTATAGTGCAATTTACATTCGTATTTACTATGTTTAATTAAATTAAATTTAATTAGTATTTAATAAAAAATTGAATACTTAAGTCACTCATATATACGCTTTCAGATTTTATAAACTTCTTTTAAAAACTATTTCGACCACTGCTGGTAGATTATTATGTTAAAAAAAACAAACGTTTTACTATTGACAAAAAAAATTATTGAAATCAGCATGACCTTATTAATTATCAGATCGCCTTTGTTTTCTTCCAAATCTTCCGAATATATTTAAATTGTTTTTATTCACCACCATTAATCTCCTTTTAAAAATGGGTCAGTTAATAATTGTTCGTGTTATTTTCTACACAGACGAAATATTATCTATTGTCCCGCACATTTTTAAAAGTAGAGCCTTTGCTCTTGGTAACTCAAAGTATATTCAAGCCCTCGTTTCGGTATGGTAACGCAAATGATATAATTTATATTAAGATTGCTATTTACTATTTAGTTAGATCATTCAAAAACCGATAGTGGAGGTTTGACCTTAATATGAAAAATACCTTAATATTCTATAATTAGAATATTATTGAAGATACTATTCCATAAATTTAATTCCCTTGTACACTCCAAAAAGGGACGGACATTGTTTATTTATATTAGTAATAATGAGTTTGCTCCGTGAGGCCTGAGAGAAATGAAACTCTGAATAATATATGATATTTTTTTCATTTTTTTACATCTAACGTGGCACCAACTGCAGTCAGTTTTCCATTCGTGACGACTCTTAGGTTTATAAATCGTTGATGAGCTTCCTCTCTTTTAGGAACTGGAAGGTAGCTTGAATAAATGGGTTTGACGTTTTTATGCACTAACCCTCCGTTCTTGTAAGTAATTTGGGCACATGAATAAACGCTGGAGTATGAGTGGTGCGTTAACAAACGATTTACATGGAGGGCGGTGGAGCCCAGAAGGTGCTTGATGTGACCACTAGTCAGTCTTGTTAACACGCTGCTGTGATAGTGGATATAGTATCCATGGAGTGTTGCGTCCTAAAAATGATTTAAGCTCAGTATTTAACATTCTTGGTTCCATTTTATTCTCGACATTAATCTGTCTTTTGAGATATGAGGCAAGTACAAATTTTGGACGAGCTAGTTCATCCGTTGTGGCTTCTTTTGCAAATTTGTCAGCTTGCTCTGTAGGGAAGTGCCCAAAAGAAGTGAATATTCTTTATCTAGTAAATTAATTCGTTAATAATAATAAGCAATATCGATCTGCTACCAGATTTTATTATTGCGTTGAGATGGGTATTATCGATCTGATTGGAAAATAGGGATATTACTAGATGGCCCTTCCTGTCATGAATTGGAAGGTATAAGAGTGTAAAAGGAGTTAGGTAGGGTTAGGGAGTTCACTAGAAGGACGGTACACCATTTTAAACCGATCACCTTAGATTTGAGAGCGGTTCTCCTCAATCACGTTCTCGATCGGCGATGTAGCGCATCTCGGCCAACTCCTTTATCCTCTTCAGTCCCTTTGAGCTCTCGGAGATAAGGCCACTCTGCTTGCTGAGGGTTTTCTTTTCGTCGCTCCTATCTGTGGCCAAGCATCAAGGCTTTCTCATTTCCGGGCGTATGGCGATATTGACTTCTTCGTAGCTGCAGCGTTTCCGTTGACATGTCGCCTGACACCGAGATCGCTGCACGGTCGATTTATTTCCCCCACCGCTGGAGGGAAATTTTGACTTCCATGTCGAGTATTGGACCATCGTTGGCTAAACTATCAAGCAAAACATTGATAAAGAAACAAAAACAAATTTATAAAGAAAAGTATTCATTTTGATTGACAGATTACGAGACTCAATTCTCACCACCGGTATGCCCTGTTCAAATTTTCATTTCGTTAGAATACTACAAAATAGTTTCTATATTATATCGTTGTCAAACAGAGATCTAACACCAACTAAAGCTTTGTATATGTAATAATTGTTTTTAAAGAAGATCAAATTTAAGATAACAAGAAAAAGACTGCATCCCGGACTAGAGTGAAACTAGTCTAAAAAATACATAAATAATATTTCATATGGTTTTTTTTTTATTTAAGCTGAACCGTCGATATTGTCCTTTGATTCGTTCACAAAAATATGATGACATGTTCTACAGCCCACGATATATTTAGACCTGCCTAACTCAAGGCAGGGTACTTCCTGGCAACACTTCCTCGTCGATATTAACGCTGAACGCGTGGATGCGGACGACAAGAAAATATTACTTTATCAAATCATAATAAAGAACATACCCTACAGACGATTTTGCCACACCATTATTTTGTAGAGACAAAAAATAATTGTATACAATCAAAATCTCAATACTTAGATTTGAGAGCGGTTATGGTTGTGCTCGCATTTATTAATTATACTCGGCTTAGTAAAATATCTAAAAAAATCTATTACATTCATGAAATTCTATATTATGAAAGCCTTAAGTATTCCTCGAAGCAAGAAAAACATAACTGTTATAATAATTAGAAATATTTCCTTTAAAATTTGTATTCAATTAGTGTGAGGCAGCATATGGCAGGAGTAGATGACTTCCTGGCGACGCTGCCATGTGCTCTTGATGAGAGATGGGGTGGGTGCTGCAGCCTCTAGACCACCCTGATGAGAATGTTCGCTGTTTAGTCAATTAGTTTTAAATAATGAATAATTTACGGATCAGAATTTCCGATGCAAAATTGTGTAATCAACGTTCACATAAATTGCTGCGTTACGTTAGTGTAGTAAGGAAATGAACGGTAGGGAACGATAAAATGTTTTCCACTACAAAAAAAAACATCGGGAAAGCTGAATATGTTGTGGCTTTTTTTTAAGGATAGACAAGTATGTCAAAAGCAGACATTTCTCAGCTGACAAATATGCATCTCCAATAACCCTCTGTTTCAGTGCACAACCTGTTGTAGTTTTATAGGAAATTGACATGCTCGAGTATGATAGAAAACAAAATTAATTAAGTACACTTCACTTGAGTTGGTATTTTCTATGAGTTTCTTCGAGTACGGAAATCGAAATAATTACACACCAAAATCAGTCCATAACATAAGAATGTCGGCATGCCACTTATCTCTGGTTTCCATGGCGGGTGGTTTGGCAAATCTCAAGAGGCCCCTCATGTGACGTAGTTTCTTCAGTTTCATTTGTCACATTTCGAAATCATAAAGTTTATGAATCGGACAGTGGCTTGTATAATTCGTTCGCGCCAGCGATATCTAGTATTGTTTTCTCTTTCAAGGCTTACTACTTAGTAGCCGACAGACGTCCTTACTTCTTTTTAAGTTCATTCAAAGAACATTCCATACTAATATTACTTTGAATACGTTTTTAAGCATCATATACCCGATCCCTGTGTTAGTCTTTTTGATGTTGTGGATTCCATATAAAGGTTCCCCCTCACACAAATCCAAAAACTCTATTCTACTCCATTATGAACTACTTGAAAATTACTCTTAAAAAAAAGGCATAGGTCGCGGGAACGGGTGAACAAAAGCTTTTAATTTCTAAAGAATTTACAAAATGTTTACGAGAAAAGACGAGCTATCCCAAATGACCTCGATTAATGAGACTAAATTCCTACGAGCATCAGACAGCTTGTCATCCCCCCCCCAAGCGTCATTTCATGGAAACCTGATAAGTGAATTAATTTTATAAGTGATTTTTTAACAATTATTTTTCTCTTCAACGAAGTAGAAATTTCCTTGAGACTATAGATTTTTGAAATGTAATTAGTAAAAGAGGTGGTTTTTTTGAAAAATTTGAACAGGATGATTTTATCAGGCTAACTACAACAAAATTAGGTTGCAGATAATAAAGTTTATTTGCAACTGCTCCCTTTCTTTTGTTCCACACTTTTACTATCATTGCAAAAAACATTTCAAATAAAATTCTTTTCTTTTTATCTATCAACACCATGTATAAAAAAAACACACCAATCTAGTGTTGACACATCATCCTTCCTGATTTACACTTAAACAGATTTAGATTTTAAACTTCTCACCCGAGAAAAAGTCTGTAGAAAATTACTCTATTTCATTCTTGCTTATTCTAGCTTCGTCTCCAGTTGAGTTCCTAGATTGCACCCTCCGTTGCTGGGGGCTTCTTTAGAGCCTTCCGCTGTTTTGTATTATTTTTTTTTGTCAACCCCCCCCCCTTGAATTGCCTCGTGGTTTCTCTCACATTTCCGGTCATACTTAATTTTGACTTTATTCAGATGTAAATACAGACTTTGCAATACAATTGTACAGTTATTCTCAAAACCGCTGTCCAATTATGCGCTGGTATATTTTAAAATTTATTTATATAAAAAAAGTTGAAAGTGAAGAAGAGGTGTTAATTTAAGATAAAAATTAATTTTTAATTATATTAGTAAGATAATAATTGTAATTGTGATAATTGTTACAAGAATCTTGGTTAGCGATTCCTATGGTTTTACAATTATTAGCCAAATATGTGAACCTCGGCAATTTCTAATCTCTTTATTAGCTGATCTCGGTGGTAATGTGATATTTTTGTATTTAATTCCATATTATCATTATGTAATGCGTAATTCCTATATTTGTTAAAGAAAATGCCTATTTAAAATATTTTATTGGCCGCCCTCCTAGGGGTTGTTCGGGGCCATCTTCACGTTAAGAATTTTTTTTTTTGTTTTTCTTATGATTTAGCATTTTAATAAATTTTGAGTTGACAATGTTAATCAATATCAGTTTTTGCCAAAAAAATCGGGGTAGGAAAAAAAAAAAAAGAAGTTTAAATCATGTCTTATATTTTTATGCAGCACTATTTCAGTAACATATCCGACTGCATTGGAGGTAATCATGAAACATTATTTTATTAATTAATTTGCATTTATTAATAATAAAAGTATTCTTATCTATAGTGCATAATTAACATAAAGTTTTTAAATCGTTAAAATGAGTCTTCCATTATCGTACGAGTTATTAATGCATTCATTTATTTCTATAACGGCCCTATTTAAGTTTTCTCGAATGTATCTCGAAGCCAAGCGAATTAAAATTAGAATTGGCTTCGACTTATTTGGCGGCCGTTGAACTCTTATAAGACCGGAGCTTATAATTGGTCCTATTGTTGCGAACATGACATCGGGGAGGCTTGGCGTACGGGGCCTATTTGATGGGCAAACTTCGGGTCTGAGCCCCCCCCGCCCTCACAGGTTTGTAATTAACCCCACTCGCATGCACGCACCCTATTGCTGCTACCTGTTTGCGCTTTAGTTAGCAAATCGTTTGTTAGCAAACATTCGCCCAGTCCAACTTGGATAATGGATAATCAATTATTCATGTATCACTTTATGCAATAGCTCAATATTAATTAGTAGGCATATTCAATTATAAAAATTAGCTGATATATAAAACAACCTTTGACCTTTCTATTTTATCCAATGTGATTGTTATTTATATATATATAAGTAAGATGTAGTATTATTTAGGTTTTAATGGTGGCAATTAACCGCTTTTCTCCAATATTTATTTTTATTTACAATTTATTTATACTTTATTTGTAGCTAGCGGTTTCAAAGGTCTACGTCAGTACCATAACAACCACATCCGCAATACGAACACTAAAACTGTCAACATTTAAAAAAATAATTACCTATCGTGTAAGTGCTAGTTGAGGGGTAATTTTTCATTATGAAAAAATGATCTAATTGTGAAAAGTTAGACAGTCTAAAATTAATTCGGTTACGTAGTGTCTGACGCTTAATCAGCTATCTGATGTGCATGCAGATGGGTGAATAGAAAGTAATGACGTGAGTATTAAAGAAGGGGTGGACGCTACTGTCTGAAACTGGCAAAAAAAAAAAACACACATAAACTGTTTTACGTCATATTTTCTCAACTGACAAAGCAGAGATCTGAATGTGCTAAAAATTTTCTATTTTATTTTCTTTTTTGGTTTAAATGAACTGTTAGCCCGTCGGAAGAAAGCCCAGGGACAAATGTCAAGTTCTTTTCGACCTTTTGGAAAACAATCATTTGAATCGATGATAGATTCATCTTGTAGGATTTTATCATGGATTTCAAGCTTTCCATCATTCATTACACCCTCCCCGCGTCAAAACCAAACAGGGGAGGCCTATCGTAATTATTCTGAGGCATTAGATCCAGAAGATGAGCGATGAGATCTATAAGGCAGGAGTCCCAATAAGAGAGGGGAGGAAGGAAAACCGTTGCATTATTGATTTCGAAATCTTTTTCTTTCTCTTCATTTCTCAAAGTCGTATCTTGTTATCTGTTACAAGGAGCTGAAGTACATCCTTTCATTTACAGTCATTAATATCCTATAAATTCTGGAAGCGAAAACAAAAGAGGAAAGTTAGAGCAACTCGGAGGGTAATAATTAGAGAAGCGTGAAAATCAATAAAGCTGTATTTCGGATGGAAAGTGCTAATTGAGGAAAGAGTATTTAAACTTACCGGTGGACCTGAAAGTAACATTCCCAAAACATTTGCTGTTATAAATATCTTAACCCTCTTTTGTAGAATGTCTTCTAACTGGAATTTGGCATATGCCTCTGAAGAAATTTCCTGTAATGCCAGACGAATATACAATAAGAAAATACCACCGCCGTGGGATGAAAAGCTAATAAAATATAGTTTATGTAGCAATGGAGACAGTGTACGTTGTTTATTAAAAACATTACAATTTATATTTACAACATTATTTCCACATAAAATATAAACACTTTGTGACCCCAAATCTTTTAAAGAAGGCTTTTTTTATAGCTTCTCCAAATGTTTTTTTATATTTCTACATTGGCCACCGTTTCGCCTATTCAGACACACACATTTTATCATCATATGCATGATATAGTATGTTTCGCATTTATCGGCTTTCTATTTTTCTAGTACCGTATACCGTAATTGGTAAACTACCAATAGAAATAAAAAAAATTACTTTTAAAATCATGACGAGAAAAGGCAATTTCATCCACCTTGACACCAATGCGGTACATAATGTTATAACATGAATAAGGACGATAATTATGAAAATTATATCATGTTTAGTCAAATGCGAAACTTTGACCAATGTAAAAATAATTGTTTTCCACTCAAGCTTTCAAATTTGAAAAATTAAGGAATAAGGAAAAAATGAAATTTTTTGGGATTAGTGGAATCTTTTTCTAGGAGGGAGCTATTAGAAGAATGGGTAAAGAAAATAAGGAGTGTGGGAGACCTCGGGTGAGGTGCAGGTGATCTAGGGACAGTGGTGAGTAAAATGAAAACATTGAGAAAGCTTATAAAGCCTTCTTTGAAAAAGAAAAAAGAAGGGGTTTTCACAGTGTCACTGTCTCTTTATAGTGTGACAACTCGTTAGAATATTATTATATAATATATTTATTCAGTATTAGTACTCTTCCAAACTAGGTTTTTGCGATAGCCCGAGGATACTGAAATCGGTTCCTACCCAATACCTCCTTCTTACACATTACTACAGATTTTCAAAGACCTGCAGGTGTCAGGACAAGGTGGTAACGTTACGTTTTTTTTTTTTATCTTAGAGTTAAATATTTTCAAAATGTAAAACACTGTGGTCTTATTGAGTAAAGACAAGATGTTGAAAACTTTAGTAATTTCGGCTTCAGTATTACTAATATCTAATTTCTAATATTTTGCCCGTAGCGAATTATTCCTATACTCAAATTTATTCTGCCAATCCAAAGTGTGAAGAAACATAAACTTTATGTAACCATGCAAAGGAATTATCAGTTTTCTGTACGTGATGCAGTTCCTGGGTTTATCTCGTACAAACAAACTTTTCTAACCTGGCGTTGCCGGAGTATTTATTAATCCCAAGCATCTATCACACAAAAAAGAATGTCACCTGCCTATAGTGTAAAGTTGAATTAATTTCATTTACAGGTAATTAATAGTGTAAGTACAGACATATTGTATCAAAGTACTTGACAGATTTAACATAATATTAATTTTACTCAAAACTTGATAATAAGATCACTTCCGGCAATAAGTAAATTGTTGGGCGAACTCCTAAGCAGGCAACATAAAGTTGTCCGTGTGAGAAATATGGCACTCTCAAATCCACTATATGTCTTCTATTCGGGCAAACTTTTAATTAAATGTAATTGAGGCTCTCGCCAATCAGCTTAGCGACCCTCGAAAATACTTGTGACCGATAGACTTTTACATTTTAAGTAGTCATGGCCAATGTAAATTAGCGATTGTTTACGCCTGTAATTCGTTTATTTTGTTTATTGAAGAAAAAAAAATTATCATTCATTGTTTAAGCCCGAATAAGGGGTCTTGCGCTGACAAGTAATTATCTAACAAAGTACCCTCGTAAAATTTATTATAAAAAAAAAAAAGTGTAAATTAGAGATAAATATTTTTTTTTTTTGTATTTGTTTAGTTATATAAAGAATTAATAATTATTGATAATATTATAAATGTTCTAAGAATATCTTTGTGTTTCGAATGTGAGTGTATTGATTTTGTTTAAGTGAAATATGTTGGAAAGTAAACAAAACGAATAACGATACGGGACGCCTCCGAGGCCCCGTAATTGGATTGAGAACACTACATCCTTTATAGAGGATTAAAAGGACAGAGCACCGGTTGATAAGTCGCTCGCAGAGTCAGTGTGGATCCAGATGTGAGTTGGCCAACACACCCCAGAGTGCCCTCCATCATCTCACCGCCTTATCGGCCTATTGTTTATGTGGAGCACCTCTGGTGGTAGTTCGTCTTGGAAGTCGTAGCAGTGAGGACCTCGCTCAACTCTCCACTAATCGATTACCTGCCATCGATGCCATCGATTATTAACAACGATGCCAGATTGGGTACCCAATGAAGCCGTCAATCATTACTGTACTTTATTTACTTATTAGCAATCCTTAAGTATTTTTTTTATCAGACAATTTAAGTATTTTTTTTATCAGACAATTTAAGTATTTTTTTATCAGACAATTTAAGTATTTTTTAATCAGACAATTTAAGTATTTTTTTTATCAGATAGTTTAAGTATTTTTTTTTTATCAAATAGTTTAAGGAGTTTTTGTTATCAAATAGCTTAAGTATTTTTTTGGGGGTTTTTTAATCAAATGCTATTTGTTTATTATCATCTAATAAATGTCAGTAATCTAAATCTGTCTTCCCCTAGATATGTCAATTCCATGTCATATTTCAGGTTCCCCTTTCCTTAAGTAATGCCCTCGCCTGGCATTAATATTTTCCCAAATTCCTGTAAACATTTAGGGGGAGGAGGAGGAGAGAGAAAGTCGGGGGTTTACATACTGATTTGTCACTAAGTTCGTTCACCTTAGAAAATTTATTTTTTACTCCCTCATACTCAGCGATCACAATAATTTTTGATTTGGCATAAGTATTAGTTGTTTTCGATTGTTTGTATATGTCAATCCCTTTCCACGCCCCTTGAAAGGGGCGTTAGAAGTGTCTTAATTCCTTGGTATTGTTTCTAGATTTCAAGTCGTTTGGTGTAAATTGTTCAAGGAACTCTAGAGTTAAGAAGGAACATAGACACATCCATCCATTTATGTATACATGCATGTAGTAGTATATATACACGAGAAAACGTTTTTATATGTTAAATTACTTGGTGGGTGTGATGGATTAATAAACATCCCTTATAGCTACAGCTAATGACAGATATAGATAGACCAATCTATCAGCCAGGATACAACAAAATAATATTTTTATATACTGACAATTATTTATTGGTCGTTTGCATTTTCGTTATTTATTATTTTATTTGAAACAACGAGAAATGTGAGTACGAAAAAAAATTAACTTTTTAAAACATTATTGTTTTTTTTTTTATATAAAAATGGATTTTACTAATTATGATTTTACAGGTATTTTTCTTCTGATTTAGTCCTCACAGTCAAATCAATGAGTCCGAAACAGTTATCTAATGAATTTGTATTAATATAATGTAATAAAATCAAAATAGAAGGATATTGTGCGCAACTGTGATACTTCTTATATGTTGACATCAAAATAATAAATATCCCTTATTTATATTTATGACGGTATTTAATATTTTGGTTGGGGCATTACCTCCCAAGTAAATTTTTATATTTATAGTTCAGAGAAACATAGCACGAAAACTGTGAAACCTTGGTAGAACGTATTAAATACGCAATTTCCGCTTACTGAACAATTTTTCAATTCATTAGCGTTACCGTATTTAATTTGTTCTTAACTATTGGGAAAATATAAAATCCTTAATATCTTCCAAGCTCAGTGAAAAGTGGCCGATTTTTTTTTTTTTTTTTTTATTGTTTGCTCATACTCTCCGTTTTATGTTGCGCGAAAAATAGTTGACATATTGAGAGGTGATGCCGAATAAACCCTGGATTTTCAGATTGACTGAATCATATTTTCAACCATTGCAACATTTAATCGTCAAGTACAGTCTGGGTGGACAAAAGGCAACTCAAAGAATCGATTAATTGATGGTCCCATGGCAGTAAAAACCACTCATAGGTCAAAATTCGAGGTAATAATAATATGGTTTACTTTCTTAAGTAAGTTTCTACTTTTTTTTTGGTTGCAGATTTAAAAGTGAAAAAAAAAAGTGATCGTTTGCATATTAAATAAAATAAATTCACGATTCTACGCACTACTATTTATTGAACTTTCAATTCGTAATCTACACCCCTTAAAACTACAATCACCCAATTTTGGTATCAATCTAACAATTTTCAAACGAGATACCATTTTTGTCCTGCTAGATTAGCAATTGCGGCCAACATTATAGAGCGCTGTCGTCGTACGTAGTGATAGAAAGACGGAAGTCCGTACACAAAAGGAAGGAGGACCTCTCGCAATAATAATAAACATAAATAATCAGAAACAGGAAGTTAGGAAATTGATATAATATTGTTTCAGTGAGGATCCAAAGCTGGAATTGCTCAGGTATCTCCAGTCAGATGGAAAATCTTACTGGGCCTACTGGAGGAGAGGAGCTCGCCTCGTTGCGCCCGTGCTTTGAGATTCCTGCTTTCCCCATTTTTTTTTTTATTTCTATTTGTTTTCTCGCCAAGCTGTTTACATTATTTTTATTTCTTGTTTTTTCCCTGTCGTTTTTTTCTTTTTGTCTGTGCTTTGCCCATCAGCGAGACGACATTAAAAAAAAAAAAAAAAAAGGGAATAGATGAAACGAACTGGAGTCTCAGAAAAAAAAATCTTTTATGTATAAATGTAAAATAATTGACGATTCGAACATTAAAATCTTTTTTGAAAAATTACGATTTGGTTGTACATCATTATTAAGTCGGGTGTAAGGATTCATACACACGTATTCAGTTCACATTCATTCATTATTTTCTGCCGATTACCTGAGTTAGGTCAAGAGACCAAAGACTCTTGGTACACGTTGGGGAACGGTAGCTAGGACCCCATGAAATATTTTTCATATTTACTCCAATGACAGGATGAGTGTTACTAGATAAGGAGTTGACAGTAAGTAGAGGAAACATTAAAATCAATTGAAACAATTTGAAAAATCAATGAATGCAAATTTAATAATTAATAAGCTAGTTCATTCTCAACTGAGCAAGTGAAAGCATTTTGTTGTATTTACTAATAAAAAATTGCAAAAATATTAAACGATGCTATTTTTGACAAAATCACTAATAGGAGAAGTATAATTAGGTCTCTTTTCTTTTTTTTGAACTGCAGAGCCACGGTTTGTTTGATTGCATTGAAATAAGAAGCAACAATTTTAATTTCTAAAAACTTTACAGAAGTTTTTAATTCTAAAAAATTCAATATAATCGATCCTTTCAATTTTCACACATCATGATAGTAAATAGTTATATTTTTGCAATGATCCAAATCAAATTTTTCTAACTAAAACATCGCCTGCCGTCGACATAATATAAAAAAAATACTGAACCAAAACAAAGTTTCGTTGAGCTGAGTACATTTTTGGCCGTCTCTATGCAACTTTGAAGCTGAAAACCAATTAGAATTTAAAAGTTTCTTTTTTTTTTACAGAGTGTGAAGAAACTTGTACAAATAAATATGGACATATGTAGATTTAGGCCCGGTGTACCCGTCCGGTTTCAAACGTGTGGTAGCGTAATTACGGCTTGAAATATAGAGGATATAAAGTGTATACGTAGCCTCGCTGAAGTTGGGATGGCGTACGTATATCTCTCAGTAATTTATCTAATAAATATAAATATACTTTCCGCACACCAGGTAAGCAAATAAAAACACGTTTTCTTCTACTGACATCGATCGTTGGCGTCAAATTCATACGTCCATTGAATGCGTACCAGCATCAATTCGGTACGTTTAAAAACCGTATGTGTGCACCGGGCATTAAAGCTTAGATGCGGTACTTTACTTGGGCTGTACCATTTGTTTAAAGGTTACAATGAAATGAATATCTTCTCAATAGCGATTCGAAACTTCATTTCCATCCAGTTCTGTATAAATTAAACTGGTCACAAAGTTTGGAGTAACTAGGGTGACCCTAGACAATGTCGAAGTGCCCAGAAATCCACGAGCTGTGAGCTCAGTGTGGAATATAAAAAATACGGCAGTGATCGACGAGAAACTATGATAAGTATCAATATTCTTTAAACAAAATTGGTTCAAAACAATAAACGGAGATCTAAAATTTCCCCCGTTAAAGTTCAGGCCACACTGTAAAGAAACGATGTATAAATCTACCTTCATTATCTTTCCTACTTAGAATTTAAGAGCATTATTATCCATAAAAATTAATTAGGACTAACAATTACAGGCTACTAGTAATAGACACACTATTATGTTTCGATTATCAAGCAAATATGGTAAGTTTTAGAACCGACTACCTAAAAATTGATCATTGATCTACGGCCTCGTGACTCATTGATAAAAGAAAACCCACTTTAGTGCATGGGATGTCCCTAGGAAATGAAAATTGAAAAATCTCTGTGTAGATCTCTGCCACCCACTTCTAATAATTACTAAAATTTCATTCTTAATTAATGGTAAATTACGTTCTTTTAACACCGTTAAGCAAAGGCCTTGAGATTAAAGGTAAAGGAAGGGACAGCACCCAACAGTTGGTGTCCCATTACCATAAATTGGCCCAATATCTGAGGAAATAGGAAATATTATAAAAATATTTGGAAAAGTTGTGTCTTAAATAAATTGTGAAACATTAGAATGCCATATAACGCAGTAAAGTATACAATTATTGTCAATGTCATGTAGGGTGAACATGTAGGCAATTAAATGTAAGGTGCCCAGAACATTGTTCCAAGAAGGATTGTTCATTTTACACGCACGTTGATGAGAAATATCATCCTTCTACGTAATGAATGCAATAAATCAATTATAAACAAATTAAAAGGGGTTGAAGTAGACACGACTATTAATCCCCAAATGTAGCCAGAAACAGCACTGTGTTGGAACCCCCAAACCCCAGATCTTTCACACCATACCTGATTTGGATTGATAGCCACCCACCAAGTACTTTAGTTACTGCCTGGTGACAAATCACCACGTTTACACACATACGAGGGTGGTCTGAAAAGTTTCCAACCTAACAAAGATACAAGACTTTTTTCAGAATTTTTTTTTTTATTTTTCAAAATAGTCTCCTTGTAACTCTACACACTTCTCCCAGCGATGCTCCCATTTCTGTAACCCGTAAAAATAATCGTTCACGGAGGTGATTGCCTCTTCATTTGACGAAAATATCTGTCCTCCGAGCGCAATTTTTAGGTGAGGGAACAAAAAGAAGTCGCTTGAGGCTAGATCTGGTGAGTAAGGCGGATGGTCAAGTAGCTCAAACCGTAATTCATGGATTTTCCCATGGCAACCACTGAGGTGTGAGACGGTACGTTGTCTTATTGAAACAGGATTTTCTTTTTCTGCAAATGTGGCCGTTTTTCCGCAAGTTCTGCCTTCACCTTGTCAAGTAATGATGCGTTGAATGCTCCTGTAATGGTTTTTCCTTTTTGAAGATAATCGATTAAAATAATTCCATGACTACCCCAAAAAACAGTCGCCATCACTTTCCCAGCCGAAAAAACAGTTTTTGCTTTTTTTGAAGCCGTTTCCCCCTTTGCAGTCTACTGTTTGGACTGTATTTTTTGTTTTGGGCGTATAATGGTGTATCCAAGTTTCATCCACAGTAATTAATCGGCGCCAATACTCGGATTGATTGCGCCTAAACTGCGCCAACAGAGCGTTGGAAATGCTCATTCGAACACGTTTTTGGTCTAACGTGAGCAAACGCGGCACCCAACGCGCGGAGAGCTTTCTCATCTCTAAATGTTGATTTAATATGTGACAAACACGTTCTTTTGACATGTTCATAACCTTTGCTATCTCTCTCACTTTAATTCGGCGGTCGTCTAGCACCATTTGGTGAACTTTGGCGATGTTTTCGTCGGTAGTTGCAGTTTTTAGACGTCCCGAACGTTCATGTCTCCCAAACTCTTACGACCACGTTTAAATTCAGCTGCCCAAAATTTCACTGTGGTAAGTTATGGTGGAGAGTCCCCATACACAGAATCCAACTCATCTTTGATTTTCGTAGGCGTATTGCCTTTCAAAAACAAATATTTAATGACAGCTCGATACTCGATTTTGTCCATTTTTATAAAAAACACTCACATTGACTTACTCAAACGACTGTTACACAACTGCGCGTCCAAAATGGCTGAAACTTTGGTGAGTAACTGTCAAGAGATGAGAACAACGAAATCCACTAGCTTTTATTTACGACTGCTGCTATCTTCATGTTGAGGTCGGAAACTTTTCAGACCACCCTCGTATGTTTATTTTAATACAATTTTTTCAATTATCATACGTGGAAGACGAAATGTCCCACTTTCCATACGGTAGTAGTTTAGAGATAGTTTTAGTTCTATCTGTGATATGTCTACTTACTATTTCGAGTATTTATTATTTATAATTAAATTTAATAGGGACAAGATGATTATTTAGATCGTATGTGGGCAACAGCCGGCCCGCGGGCCGGATCCGGCCCGCTGTAAGATTTGATCCGGCCCGCGAGACATTTTGAAAAACCCAATTTAAAAAAAAAAAATACACTACTTACTCATACTCATGGAATCAAGTGAGCGAGCAAGCCGAGTGGCGGTGATCATCAAAGAGTGAGGCGGCAAACATCAAAGTTCAAAGCCATTGATGTTTGCCGCCACACTGGCGGCGCAACAAAGGATTATTGCTTCGCAATTGTATTGTTCTACACTAGACGATTCTAGATCATTCCTTCATTTTGCCTATATAAGCGGGTGGATGGCCGGAACTTAGTTCAGTCCTATTCGAGCTACCGTGGTGATAAGTTTGCTTTGTGACTTTGTGTGCATCTTGAGTGCTTACTAATTATACCTATTTTCTTATTAAGTTTATCGAACGATAAGTAAATGAAAATGATGTCTGGTGGAAGGAAACGAAAAGTAGATGCAGAGGGTCGCCAGTTTCAAGAAAAATGGACTGAAGAATTCTTCTTTATCTTGCACAATGGTAAGCCTATTTGTTTGATGTGTAATGAATCCATTTCGGTGATGAAAGAATTCAATATAAAAAGATGGTTTGATAGTCCTTCATTGCATTATCCACCAACAGAACTTGTGTTCTAAGTCCATTCGACTCCAGAATGTTATGAATGTGGTAGTAAAAACCATCAATTTTATTCGATCCCGAGGGCTTAACCATCGTCAGTTCAAGGCGTTTTTGGATGAAATATCAGCCGAGTATGACGACGTAACATATTATTGTGAAGTCAGATGGCTAAGCAAAGGGAAAATGCTGAAACGGTTTTACGAGCTTAGAAATGAGATAGCAGAATTTATGCAAATAAAAGATAAACCACTATCTGAATTGAGTGACGCAAAATGGATATGTGACTTAGCATTTCTTGTCGACCTTACAGGCCATTTGAATGATTTAAATTTGAAACTTCAAAAACAAGGACAGTTAGTAAATGATTTGTACAGCCATTTGAAAGCGTTTCAGAACAAAATCCGCTTGTGGGAGGCACATATGCTGTCTGGTAACAGTTACCATTTCACCACGCTCTCTGCGTATGAAAATATTGCTTACGCTCAATATGCTGAAGAACTCAAGTTACTGTCGGAGCAATTTTCGATCAGATTTAGCGATTTCAAACACATGGAAGACTGTTTCAATTTATTTGCTACTCCAACAAAAAGTAATGTACAAAATGCTCCAATACACTTGCAAATGGAGTTGATCGAGATTCAAGAAAACTCACTCCTAAAATCTAAATTTGAAGACGTGGAGTTGTGCGATTTCTACAAAAAATACCTCGAAGAAGACCATTTTCCGCAGCTTAGAAAATTTGCAAGAAGATTGATTTGTGCGTTTGGCAGTACTTATAAATGCGAACAGTTCTTTTCATTGATGAAAGTTAATAAATCAAAACATCGTACAAGGCTGACTGACGATAATTTGGAAAATTCTTTACGTCTTTGTACCAGTGGAATTAATCCAAACATCGATGAATTAGTTTCCCAAATTCAAGCTCAAGTGTCTCATTGATTTCGGTGTCGCTATTTAACTTTCGTAGTTTGTAACAATTCTAAATTTAACGATTTAATTTAATGCTGTAGGTACCTATTTTTTCATTTCATTTTGTTATTTTAATAAATTGTGTTGTAATAACATTGTCGTATTATTTCATGGCTGACTGATATCTATCGCTAAAAATTATGAACACTACTTTAAAATGCACTACTTTTAAACGCGGCCCGCGAACGTATTTGCACACTAAAGTTTGGCCCATAACATGTCAAAGGTTGCCCATACCTGATTTAGATCATTATACGTGAACGTTTTAAACTATTGAAACATTTTGACTTAAGTCATGACATTTTAGCTTGGGACGTAGAAATGTTTTATTCCGTTTTTATTGTTAACATTTGTTATAACGTTTTGACCTTAAGCGTAATTAAATTCCTATCTCGTGAATGGTATAGCTCGTTGACAATGGTGGGCTAGTCGGTCAAAAACGTCCCGTTGTAAAGTTAATAACGCCGTGGAGAGGCAAAATTGGTTTTATTTAATTTGTCGAAAAGGCCATTTACATTACTCAGATTACTACATTACATTACTGAGATTACTACATTAAATTACTGACAATAACTGAAATTGTTTAACAAAGAGAATGGAATTGCTTTGATGAAAAAATCAACTCAAGTTTGATGCATCAAAGCTTTGTGGTTTCATCGAGGTGGTCAAACAGTTTTAATTACGGATTGTCGGCAGCGGGTTTGGTGTAAATAAATGTCTGCTTTGGTGTTAAATATGGAGAAGAGGTAAGAAGGTTTTTGGGTAAGGAAGAGTTATTAGAGTAAGGTAGCAAGGATTACAAGATTACTATTTAGTCAGTAATTCAAGAAAAAATCTATAGAGGATAGCGAAGGGCAAACTTCATTTCGAATAATGAATAATACACAACTAATGATTTAGTTAGTTTTTTTTTTTGTTGTAACAAATAATTTGTTTATTTTGTATTCTAAATAACGAAAAAAATGAAGTTCTCTGTTCTCTTGTCATTTGTTATTCAATTTGCTCAACTAAAAACAGTGTAAACTTCTTTAGGCGAGCGTGACACCAATAGCAAAAAGTGGATTTTCGCGGCTTAAACTAACTGTTTTCTGACTGTTTAGAGGAAGGCTAAAAGGAAAATGAGTGTGATCAATCAATCGAAAGAGTTAATTTTTTTTTAAATAACGAATAACGATCTATAAATAACGGATGATTCAGATTATCTATATAAAATAACGAATAAATCAATTGTAAAGGAGCAACCGCGTAAGAGATAACGAACAAAAATTTATTCGTTATTCAAATAAAAAAAATATTCGAATAACGCCCAACACTGACAGAGAATCATTTGGTAATATAATAAGAAAATGCCTGATAATCTCATTTCAAGACCTCCTGGGCCAGGAGGTTGGTCCGCAATCTCCCAGGTGCCTGTAATTGGAAGGTGCGGCATAGATGGGCAATCACACATAACTTTCTCTACATGGCAAAGTCATGTTTATAAACATGTCGGGAGGCGTATAGGCTCATTTATAAATAGTGTACATCATAATTTCATGCATAAATGGTATACATCATTTAGTGTACTAATGAGATTTTTTTTAGTGTGTCGGTGTACTCCAAGACGCCCTTTGGCGCCTGCGTAGGACGAAACCAATACGACATGGGATGATCGCATTGTAGCTTTGGTTTTTTAGTCGTTTTGTCGCTTAAGAGAAAGCTATGACCTCCACAATGGGACTATACTTAACTACTACTATTCAACAGTTACTACTTGAAAACTCCCCTTTTCAAGGCATCTGTCTTTTAATTACTTTTCATATCTCTTTCATCGTAAAAACTCATTATACCCGGGTTTTTTTTTTCGGGTTAACTTACAACAGAGTGAGTTTAAAAGATGTAATCCAATAGAGTAAAATTAATATTTATATTAATTAACTAATTGAAAAATTACTAATCACTACTATAAAATTAACGTTATTATTCGTAATTATACACACAGAAAAATATGTATCTAGTCATACATGTACACATTCATGTCCATGTAGTACTTAGTAAATTACTTAAGAAAATTAGTGGTAGTAGTAAGTTAGTACTAAGAAAATATGTTTAAATGTCTTTTAACAGATAAAAGTAATGTAATTTCGGTCAATAATAATATTTGATTCAAACTTGAGTTGATTTTTTCATCAAAGCAATTACATTCTCTTTGTTAAACAATTTCAGTTATTGTCAGTAATTTAATGTAGTAATCTCAGTAATGTAATGTAGTAATCTGAGTAATGTAAATGGCCTTTTCGACAAATTAAATAAAACCAATTTTGCCTCTCCACGGCGTTATTAACTTTACAACGGGACGTTTTTGACCGACTAGCCCACCATTGTCAACGAGCTATACCATTCACGAGATAGGAATTTAATTACGCTTAAGGTCAAAACGTTATAACAAATGTTAACAATAAAAACGGAATAAAACATTTCTACGTCCCGAGCTAAAATGTCATGACTTAAGTCAAAAGTTTTCAATAGTTTAAAACGTTCACGTATAATGATCTAAATAATCATCTTGTCCCTATTAAATTTAATTATAAATAATAAATACTCGAAATAGTAAATAGACATATCACAGATAAAACTAAAACTATCTATAAACTACTACCGTATGGAAAGTGGGACATTTCGTCTTCCACGTATGATAATTGAAAAAATTGTATTAAAATAAACATACGAGGGTGGTCTGAAAAGTTTCCGACCTCAACATGAAGATAGCAGCAGTCGTAAATAAAAGCTAGTGGATTTCGTTGTTCTCATCTCTTGACAGTTACTCACCAAAGTTTCAGCCATTTTGGACGCGCAGTTGTTTAACAGTCGATTGAGTAAGTCGATGTGAGTGTTTTTTATAAAAATGGACAAAATTCATAATATTTTCTCAAAATCATTCACTAAGATTTAAAAAAGCACCAACTTGAATTTTGACAAGTCTCGACATCGTTTCTTCGCTCTCAATGTCTTTGAACTCGTTTTTATATATTTCGTGAATCCTATTGTAAAAACCCATAACATCTGCCATGTAATGAAAATGAGGCAAATTTTCCGGAAATCAACTTTAACCAATCGATTCCCTTTACCTTGGGGTTTATCTAGACTGCCTTTCTTTCATGCCACATATCAACCATTTATGTACAACTAGAAAATCAGCTTTTCCTACTTAACAATAGAAATTATATACTTAGCAATAATGAATTACTCATTTACAATATTTTAGTAAATCACATACTTGCTTACACAGAATGTGGTTGCAGCTAAGTCAGTCGTATCAATTAACTTCAAATAGTACAAAAAAATGAACACATCAATAGTCGTTGTATGACGTCTTAAAAACATGTTGTGGTCTAGGCAGTTTAAAAGTGATATCAACAAAATATATACCCAAATTTGAAAATAGTGAGAATCCGTTACCAAACATATTATTAACATAGGTAAATTACTCGAAAATAAGGGCTTAGAGCATATATGTACTGTTAAGAAATGTTTTTCTATCGCATCTTGGTTTTTTTATTTATGTTTTTGATTTTGTGAAATTACCTCTTTTTACCCTTAATATTTTTGAATGTGTCAAAACGAGTTTACAAATTTGCTATATTACCTGAAAACTAATGATTGCTGTTGATAATCCAGTATTTTTTTTTTAATAATAAAATAGTTGGTTACCTTGTGGTAGTTTTTTTTTTACTACCTCTATCCATGGTTTAAGTTGTTGAGTTGAATAACAATAAATGTATTAGTAAAATCATACCATGTGGATTTGGGAGGGGCTGTTTGTATGAATGAGCGAGTGAATGAAAATTATAAATATGGTACGAAAGAGAATATTTATCACAATTACTTATTGCCCAATAAGCCAGATTGTAATTTCTATGTTTCTGTATATATTTAATTAATTAATTTGAATAAATTCATTGCAAATGTAGTGAACAGACGAACTCTAAAGACCGATTGTGTTGTACTGAATATAGGTTTTGAATGCAGCTCCGACTTAAACCGTGGTTAAGGAATTGGTACCAAGCCAAATAGATCTATCTGTCTGTTCCCGGGCCGGTCAGGTCCTCGGCATGTGGTGTCTAGCGACTGCATAACTCATTTTTATTGCCTCATAACTTGAAGGGGCATTGCCTGCATATTTTCACTGGGGAGGCCATTAACTGAGCTTTTAATTATTATATTTGTTAACTTGCCATGCCGATTAATTAACCGCTCGGTCACTTTTTACCAACTCTGTTTTATCGTCTAAAGAAACTGAGATGGGGTGTTGAGCAGTAAATTGTTCTAAATTTTGTCCCTTTTCAGCATCGCATCTTAGATACCTTCATTATTTATTGATATGCCTGGTTCTAAGTTGCAAGGTACTTTACGTTTCGGTAGGACCCCAGCCAAAGACAAGTGGCAAAGACATGACCTCGTAATTAATTTATGACTATTATAATCTATAATATTTCCATATTTCATTTGGACCACTATAAGTTAATTTATTTATTTTTTACATCAACTATGTACCAAATGGTATCATTCAAGTCATATTCTAACTAAACAGTCGACTTATATGGCTGACCTTTTCTTAAATACTGATTAAATCATTGTGAAAAATAATTAAAAAGAGGAGTGGTAGGAAAGTTTATGGGCAAGGAAGAGTTTGCGGCGATGCTATGGAGCAAGCCATTTCTAATTAGAATAAAATGGGGTAACTCTGGAATCTCTTAGGCAACCAGTGCGAATATAACCCAATAATTACCAGAGTACTATGTAGTCAGTAATTCGTGAAATAATCTATAGATTACTTAGTATTATGTAGAGGACAGCCTAGGGCAAACGTATGGTTTTGTTAGTTTTTTTTTTTTTTTTTAACGAATAATTTGTTTAGTTGTTATTCTAAATAACGAATAAAATGAATTTATTTGTTATATTGTCAATCAGTATTCGATTTGTTCAACTGAAATAATTGAAGTGTCAATGTGTCTGTATGGCAATTAATGTTTGACTTAACTTCCATATGCCACGGATCACTATAAGTTAATTTATGCCTTTTTTACATAAACTATGAACCAAATGATATTCATGCATATGAAATATGAACTAAATGAACAAACGGCATGCATGAGAGACCGTTTCTTGAGTAAAAACTCTGAAATTTTTTTTGCCTAAGAATATTTAACTTATTGGACTCGTTTTTAAGTCATTGACCTTGGGGCAGTATCAGATTTCAGAATTATTTCATTTTAATGATCTTCTAAGCAAAAAAAATGAGAAATTTTCAATGTTTTTGAGTTTTTTTTTTCCATGAGTGCTCTAATTGCATTTAGCAGCAGTACTAACGTACACGAGCATTGGAATAATCTCAACCCAATCAAGTACATATATTTGTTTCATTTTATCAATTAAGATCGTTGTGAAGGTATGATTTTAATTTTTTTTTTTTACTATATGCATATATAATGTATATGACATGTACTTTCGATGTATGATGTATTGCATTGAGATGAATTATTACTAATTATGTTGTGTACAACTGCTGTCGGATTAGCCATCCTATAAAGCCGCAAGGAAAAAATTTATATTAAAATTAATTGATGTGTTTTTTAAATTTTAACCTTCTGAGGACAGTTTCAAGTTAATCCTCCAGAAATTGGGGCTTAAAATTGTTCAGTAGTGGTGGTCTCTTCAACATAAAGTATACTCTTGAAACTTTTTAATTAATTCCGTTAGAAAGCGCAAAACCGACCGGTCCCCTTTGCCAAAGTCTTATGTTGGGTCCGGTTCCAGACTACAACTAATTTTTGTTTTTTTTGTAATTCGTTATAGACTGTGTCGGGATATGGTTGAACAATTGTCGGAGGTGCACAATTGTCGGAAAAGGTGAACAATTGTCTGAGGTCAACAATTGTCGGATTGTTGTAGTTAATAACATGGACCATGTTCCATGTAGGCGTTAATATCTGACTCCATTTATTGATAAGGATGTGTCCCGACAAGACACTGTGTTCAAGATGAGGTTCAGAGGTTCAAAAAGAATAAGACCAGTTTTCAGAGTTCGGGCGAGAGATCGGCAGCGTAATAAGTACAAGTCGTCAGGGGTCTGCTATAGGCTGTGAGGCAAAGTGCCGTCGTAGAGGTGTAGCATAGCGAGAGTCGATTAGCGGAAGGCTGAGGGGGCTTACTCCCAGGGCCCCGAGGCCCTGGCATATCGCAAGGTAATCGGATGTGGAGACTAGGAAAACAGAGTGAGCCCACCAGGGCCAGGTGGCCCTGGGGTAAGTGATAAGTCGTGCGGCTATGAAGACTAAGAGACAGAGTGGAGTGAAGAGTGAAATTTACTGATATAAATATGATAACCCCCTCCCTCGTGGAAGGCTGGGTCTGTCTGCCCGGAGTATGTTTTACGATACACAGGTAGTCACTTCCTTTTAGTTTTATGACCGTTGGGGTAAAAGGGTGTGTTTTTTATGGCTCCTAGAAAGGACTGAAGGTCTATTCTAATAGGGGTAAGTGTCCTTGTCCTAGGTTATATGGCAGTCAGGTGGCTAATTCTCGTAGGTTTATTGCCGTACCCTTTGAGTTACTTGTCTACGACTTCCGACCTCTCTATGATTTATTACCAGAAGTTACATAGATTTGCATTTCTATTATAATACATTATGAACCAGAGTGTAGGGTAATTTACATATATAGTTATCGGTCGCTATAGACTGTAACGTTTATTGTAAAATATTCATAGAATGTAGTTTCCGACAAAGCGATACGAAGGTTCAAGAGCCAAATAATATTTTGGTGGCGCTTTTTTAAGATAGCCCACTCTCTCCACACTAAATGAGGGTACGTGTTTTAAAAGTATATTTCGTTATTTGTTTTTTTAATGTGCTATTTATAAACTATTTTCTCGACTTGTTATCCTTGATTTTAAGAACGCATTTGACAACTCATCCTAACCAACCACATCTCCCTTCTACTTCTTAAAGGCCCTTTTACACTCTCCTGCTAGCTCTCGGTTCCGTTTCAGTTTTCAGTTTTGATTCATTTCAGTCGAGAAGAAGGTTTCTTTTTACACGATCAGTTCAGTTGTCAGTTCGGTAGCCCTTTCAGTTCTTTCATCGGATTCGTCTCTCCTCGGAATTGAGCTTTCAAGGAGTTTACGTTTGTAATAAATGGTAGTGCATTTTATAATGTCATCTATGAAGACTGTCTTTTCATTAAACCTTTTACCAATATTGAATGTGCTTATTCTGCAAAACCTTGTATTGAAGTAGAAGATGTAAAGCTATATTTATTTACAACCTTGTAATATATCTGTGCAACCAACTAAAATTGGATATTTGATTTTTTGGAGATTTGAAAATCGATACCCGACCTGTTACAGCTGGGACGCACAGCTTGCCATTAGAACCAGAAGGTGTTGGTGTGGGGTCGAAACTGCTTACCCCTACCTTATACTGAATAAGGAATGTAATGTTAATTCATGCATGGTTCAAGTGCACTTTTTATCCCACTTAAGTTCCGTCTTCATCCTCTGCCAAGCTGCCTGGAGAATACATTCTAAGCTTTTTCTAGCCAGGTCCAAGCTAAACTTTACAATAACCATCTTTTTCAGAAATGACAAGAAGTGCGTTTGATTACAATATTATTATGTTAATCATTTTTATATAATTTAAACGAAAACATAAAAAAAAATTCCGCACCGAAATATGTGCCACCCTGTACGCTGCAGGAGGCAACCAATGTTAAAGAAAAAATCTTCGGTATACTTGCAGGTGGTTGACAAAATAGCAAAATACTGTACTGCCTGGTACATGCTTCTTTATTATTCAAAATCTTTATTATCATGAAATTACAATCTGCCTTATTGGCCAATAAGTAATTGTGTTCAATGTTCTCATTCATACAATATTTACAATTCTTCATTACTCGCTCATTCATACAGTATGTACAAACAACCCTGTGATCCCCCAAATCAGCATGTAGTCACCTCCCTCCCAAAAGAGGACGCGGAGTCTTGTAAACCCCTCCCTCCCATGCCCCTCCATCGTCCGTTCCACCGTATTCACGGCTGACCAAGAACGCGAGAGCCACAGACGCTCAGAAAATGACCGGAGAAACTGACCTTTTCCTACGACGGACCTTACTGTCACGAATTTATAGCAGGTCGCGAGGTCACTGATACTTTAGTCTCCAAGAGGATTACAGGGATGTGTGACGCAGTGTAATGACTGTTCAAGGGGATTAGTGAGGTCTTGCTTCTAGCACTCTAGAATTTGAGGCGTTTGTTGATTTTGTGCTAAATTTGTCCCTCAATGAGGTGGTTTTGATTGGAAGAGGCAGCGGTTGGCCCACCGATCATCAATCTGACTATAGTCACTTCTCCTCCTACATCAGACTTTAAAAGCATCAGGCTGGATTTCTGTTAGAATTTAGAATGAGAATTCTTGAAAGGGCTGATAAGACAATTTGACAGCGTTTGGGTTTTATGGTTGAAATCAGTCATCATTATCTTATGGGTGTGACCGGTTATTACTTAATGATGTCACCCTATATTTACTTTGTGTTTCATCAGCTCTTTATTCAAATTTCTATAGTCAAACTCGAGCCTAAGCTCTATCTAAGCTAAATCGTTACTGCCCAATAACTGCCAACTGAACAATAATTGAAAAAAAAATAGTATACTTGGAGACAATGGACCAGTTAATCAAACACGGAGTTCACGCCGTGAGTGAAGATGATCAGTGTCACATGATAAGGGTATGGCAAACAGATGATGATCACTTGCCACACATTTCAAAAAGACAATTTAATAGAATTTTTATTGTTTTTTAACGACAAACTTCATATAACAAGGAGATAGACTACGGTTTTGTATTAAAATATATAAGGTCTGTGAATATCAAAATCAACAATATATAGAAAGTTTCTGGAACTAATTTCTAATAATGAGCCCAATATTATAAAATTAAATCTAATGTAAATTTTAAACAAATAACAATAATTTCCGAATTACAACAATAACGAAAAAAATTGTAATTACTTATTAATAATAAATTGTCAAATCCTTCGTGACATAGTATTGTTCAGTATAGTCAGGTTTCCAGTAAAAAAATTTTTTTATTTCTTTGACGAGGAAATGTTTTGAGTATGAATGTAGTTTATTTGTATAACAAATTCGTTAGGAAAGCAAAATGAAAATATGGATTTATAAATAAGACATTCGAAGATAATTTGAAATGGGTATTCTGTTAAGTTTAAATTACATATTGTGCACATCTCATTTCTTTTAATGCAATAGGTGCTATTTTTAATGGATAGTTTTATGAAGCATTTCGAAAAAAAAAAAGGACCATTTATGCCATATAACCGTTCCGCCTGAGTTATACAATTAAATGTTTCGTCATCAAATGATTAAATATAGATATTTTGTTTAGTTAAATTTCGGGTGTCGAAAACAGTCCATTTTGATCAAAAATCGCAATGTAAGTTTTAGCATATGAAGACTTAAATGGGGTTTGTCTGCCTTTAACTGTGTCATTAATTTTGGTATAGATTTGGTTAAACCCAGAATATCTTATAGTATAATTATATACTTTCTATAGGTTCTGTCTATCGTTTAGTTGATCAGTATATGCTAAGGGTGAGAAATACTCTTGTAATTTTTATGGTGATGCTTTCAGTCAATTTCCTCCTTTGTTTCCAAAAACAATCCTTTGCTGATTGATCTGCTATTTTAGACATTTTCCCGGACGCTCTGAAATATATGCCAGAGTTGTTGAAAGATATACCCAAATACCTATGATGTGGTACTGCTTTAAGTTAAAATGGTTTATAGTTTTCCCTTGTCAACTATCTATTAGTATTTTTTTTTATCAATGTTTACTTTTGTACTATTTTATTTTCAGAACTCTTCAATTTCTGATAGGAGTCCCTTATCGTTACAAGATCATTTAGGTACAAGAAAACAAAAAATTTAATTCCTCCAATTTTTCTAAAAGAAAATGTAACAACAATAATTTTCTTTTATGTATCAAACTCGATATTGCAAGAAAAAATACACTCATATACATGTTATCATGTATGCAAGAGGTCGAAGCTCTAAAAAAGAACGATTAGAGGTAATATAAGCACATAAACAAGCCTACAAGCACTATCTCGCATCACAATGGTCCCAAGGATCTCTCTCCTTCGATTGTCTCCCGATTCCGCCCCGCGTACTCACTTGTCGACTCATTTCATTATCTTCGTTGTCTCGAGCTGAATCGTATTATCGTCGGCACTATCTTCGACTGACAGCCTACGAAGTGTCGTAACTCACGCATTCCTAACCATTGAGGCAAGCTCTCTGTGCGTAAGTAGTTCTCTCTCTGCACCTGGTCTTCTTCATGAGTAATGCGACATTTTCCATGGAGGCATATTAACCATGTTTACGATTCTCCATTCACTCGCATTTTTATTTTCTGTTAAAAGTATTTACAAAAAGCCCAGAGATCTGCCAAATCCGAATGATTGTCACCCCCCTCTCATGCGAAAGAAGAAGCGGAGTTTTGGGGAGTCCCCCACACTCCTCCATCAGCCGCGTCACCGGATAAGAGCCAGTGGAAGCCACTAAGAGTGTGAGAGCCACAGATGCTCAGGACATGATTGGAGAAACTGACCATTGCCATGACTCCCACTGTCACGTATTTATAGCAGGTCACGAGGCACTGCCGCTTTAGTCTCCAAAGAGAATTATAGGGATTTGTGGCGCGGAGTTAGGGTATTAGGGTGGTTGGATAGGTTTAATAGAATTTCATAAGCTTGGAAGGGATGAGTTAAAAAAAACATACTAAAGATACTAAATACGTTTTTTCGTTACCCTTAGATACATGACTTATACTACGTTTAATGGCAGCCTATCACACTCCGCTGGTTAAAGTTTGCTACTCTTACAATCCATCTCCTCATGTACCTCTTTATCCTACCTGGATATCTTAGAGTGACCTATACCTTCCTATATGGCCCATTGTTTATCGGAGACGAGAAACCTCCTTCCACCTATTCTACTCTGGCAAATTCCTGCAAACTGTCCTTACAAAAGATAATACAGATATAGATTTGATTTTATTATTTGGATCAATACATGATTGAATTTTTCCCAATATGATTATCAACGGTATTTCGAAATTCAAAAGGTCTCAGGTAAAACTTGGGACGAAGTCTTCGCCTCGAAGCTTATCCAAGCTGGTATGAACAAGGGCATACTATTTCGATGCGTTTGGAGTAATTTGTTTGTGTTGCTGATTTCTGAACATGTCAAGTTAGGGTCCTTTAGTTTTTACACAGATGTTCAAGTTGGATTCAGAGACGTCACAAGCTAGCAAGCAAGCTGCAGTGTCTGAGGAGTCATTAAATCCTCTTTTCTTGAATTAATAGAGGAAGTTGTAAGATTTCTTCACCCTCATTACGACCGAGCATTACATCCTTGCTACACGTTTTTACATTTATGCCACCACATGTTGAAACTAAAAAAAAAAAAAAACTCCGTCTAGCAACATGCTTCTTTTGCGGAGGGGTTCTAAAATTTATTGATGCGTATACAAACAAGCCTTCCCATGAAAGCTTGGAAAATAGCAACCGACTTTTGAAGACACCCTTGATATAGCCCATAGAGAACATTTATTACTTTTTATCTTTAGCCGTTTTAAATCCGTAGCGATGCGTCATATCCGCCTCTATCTGTCAATCCGCAGCCACTGCCATAAAAGTTTTTTTAGGTTATGTAGGTTGGTCTAATTTTATTTGGATGTTCACCTGAACAAATACTCTAACGAATTTGTCAAGTAAGTAGGTCACAAAATAATATTTGATTACCATTGTCAAGAAATTATTAGATATAAAAAATTGTAAAAAAAGTTAATAATTTTATACATGATGCAGTATTCGTTCTAGAGACAAACAATTTCCAATGCTAACCCGTTTGAATAATTAATAAAAACTATAAAAATTGAACTTGTTTGTATATATATATATATATATATATATATTACTTAATATATGTACTAATTAATAATATATATGTAGTACGTAGTATGCTTGTAGTATGATTGTAGCTTTACAGAAACAAATGAGCTTAAGTCTTAAATGAAAATGTTTTTAAAAAATATTGTTTCTCTCTTTATTTTTCTCTGAATCTCTAAAGGTTTTTGTTTTTAAGGAAGAGAGGCCTTAATTGTATTTGGTTTCCTCTAAGACAGAAAACAAACCAATGAAACGACAAAACTTCAAATAAATAAACAAAAATAAGATATAAAAATAAAATAAAAAATTCAGAAAATTACTGACAGTTTTGCATCGAATAATTTCTGTTGATAGTAAGAGGGGATAAATCGGCTTAATTTGCTTGAAAATCTTTCGAAAATTCTATAATACTATTGGCACTTCACCGGGCGACTTGACAAAATTGAAACTCGACCAAGTCCTGGAATGAAAACTTTTCATTTTAATATCCACGGCCCCATAGCTTCTACAGTGAAAAGTAATTAAAACTAAGTTATGGGCTTTCAAACGCTCTAGTGTCTGTTGCAAATAACAAGTCAGTTTTTTTTCAAGTGTTAATTAATTAACTTTTCAAGATTTGTACTCTATTATTGTTGATGATTTACAAGGATGGTAGCATCTTAAAACTTACAGGCATGCCTTATTCGTTAATTGGTAAATTTCTATGACTAACTTCGGTTTACATTTAAGTATTTTTGTGTTCTGAGCAATATACCAGATAACTTACTAGAACTTAAAAAAAAAAAAAAATTGACTGGCCACTACCTTCTTAATTGACATAATGGATAATATTTTGTTTCAGAAGAGCTTGGCTGCTGGTTGCCATGATCACATGGCCAACAGTTTGCATGGCGTTTAAACCATATGTTGAAGGTAAGCTTCTAATATAGGTTTCATTTGGTTTTAAAGAAAATATGTACTATAATTTCACTGTCGCCTCCGATGGGGGAGGCTTTTCTTTTTAACAGGTACTGTAATTTTTGTTTTAGGGTTGCATTAGTGGATATGGTCCGTTATTTCCAAACACTATCTTGTTTAAAACAATAACTTAAACCATGATAAATGAGTAAATATTAAAAATGTCGCCCTGTTTATATTATATTAAGTACATAACTCAGAAGCTATTCGGGATGAATAATTTGTACTTTTTCCATAGGCTTTGTAAATAAATATGTATTAAAAATGACGATTTACTTTAAATCGTTTTTGAAACAATCTTCAAAATGTTAAGATTATATTTTTCTGAACAATCTGTAATTTTGAAATATAATCCCATTTAGACGCTGCTTTTTGAAAATAACTGTTATTTAACTGTTTTTTTTTTTAAAGAAATAGTCAGCTATTTCTCCTGAAAATTCCTGAAGTGCGAATTTTTCGAAAAATTAGTTTAGTTGCCTACGCGTACGTACACTTGCAGACCAAGAGCCACGTGCCGGGTTTCTGGGAGTGGATACCAGAAATGACTATCTAAGTTATTACGTTTTTTGAATCTAAGTGTAATTTAGTCCATCATTAAAATTTAACGCTTTTAATTATTTGATCGTGGATGCTACAGGAAAAAAAAATACGAGGTAGCTTCATGCTTTCAATTAACTTTATTATCATCATTCAGAGATTTCATAAAATCATTCATAAGATTCACGTGCTTTTTTCTTTTTTTTTAATTGTGTTTCATTCTACACTCTTAGCATTCCGAACCAACTTTAGAAATGGTTCAGCTCAGAAAATTTTCAGTCATTCATTGGAGATTTCAGAGTTAAGTAGACTTTTCATTCAATGAGACGTACCTCAAGGGTCAAATACTCTAAAATTCCTTGCATACTACTGACGTTTTTATGAATCGGTCACCTGAGATACTCATAATTCCATAAGTTCGTCAGGTAAGCTCAAATCCACACACACACACCCTGATCATCCTTTGACACCTTATTGTGGCAATCCATAGTGTTTTATTTATTTATTTTTTACAAAACTATCTGTCTCACTTCCTCCGCGACCTTGAAAGGCTTAGGAGATCGGTATTGAAAAAAAATCTTGTATAAACATGAGCGATCCAGGCATATTTCCTTAAACGCTATAAATGGTAACAGTATATTGTTCAAAGTTGGACAAATATCGAACTTGCTTTATAATTGGGCACCCAGGAAAGCAAAGCAATTAATTTTCCTTATTCTTACTATTTGGGTCCTTCAATTTGTTATGTGACGAAAAAAAATTCATTATTGAATAATAAAACCTTTTGTAACTAACAATTAAATACTTGTAATAATGGTTGTAATCTGTTCTGAAAATATTTGAGGATAATGTTTTTAGATGCGCTTATTACAAATAGTTGCCAGACGCCAGAGTGCCTCCAAACAAAAACTAAAATATGCTTAAGACTAAAAAGTCTTTTACTAAAACATTGATTTCTAATGTTGCTTAGGGATAAGATGGGCTGCCTTTATATCTCCTTCCTGATTAAAAATTATGCGCAACACTTTTCACTAAATTATATTTTGCTAATCTTACAAAAATGGTTTAAAAACATCTGTAATCATAAAACAGATAACGTATGTAAGTCTATATCAATCTATCTATATCAATTACGAAATTATAAACTGTTTTCCAAATATATCGATTTCCTAAAGCTTCCAAAAATCATGCTACTGAGGTTGATTTACGATTTCTTCAAGTGAGCATTACTGATCAGCCCCTATAGTAACCTTCATTTCATGCCCGATTGCACAAATTTATCCGATATCTCATAACTGTGTATACCACGGGCAAGAAACCTACATCCCTACTGACTCCAAAGTATTGGCCATCAGTTGTAAGTGGCCATATCAGACGAAGTACTATAGGGGGCAATGATACTAAAAAATGAGCAGCGTCAGGACAACGGAAACAATTGGACACAAGATTTGTGAGATGGGGGACTGTCGGCTTTTATCCTGGTTCGTTTTTTTTCATAGCTTCAATAACTCTTTGTATCTCTGTTGTCATTTCGCATATCAAAGGATATAGAAATTATCTCTACGAGGAAATACGATTTTAAAAATATGCAGAGTATACTTTTGCTCTTTTCATTGAACACATGCACAGTATATATATATATATACAACAACTAATATTTATTTAATTTTTTAAATGCAATCAATTCATAGCATTTTAAACAGTGGTGAGCTTCAGTTTGAGCTGTTTTGTTGTTTTTTCGGGGGAAAGTACAGAAGTATTTTGTTGGCAAAAAACAGGACAGAGCTCACTATAAACGAAATGGTAGTTGGTTTGTAGGATGTCGTGATGCCACTCTGGGGGTCTGCACAACATTAGCATACGGGAAGGGAATAGAAGTTCTGTTACTAGGAGCTCTAAAACAGTCGTGAACGGTTTGGGTTAGTGTGAAGGGCATGAATTCGTACTGTAATGGCGCATTTGTGTTAAATCTTAAACCTTTTGATTGAATAAAACTGTACAGTTTTGATGTTTTTCTTAGTGCGTCCGTGAATTAGAGTTTCATATGTCCTGATTGGTTTCAGTAGAAATTTGTGTGTTAATAGTTTCTGGAACCAGAGAAGTTTTGAACGTTGTTCCAATAAATGCTTCAATAGTCTTTGCTGTTTTATTTTTGTGGGTGGTTCTAAACAAATTTCTTACAAGAAAAAAAGTTCCTAATTCATGGACAAAATAATAGATAGGGCTGAGAATGGATGGTTTGAATCGCAGATCACTTTGAATGTATAATTATACTAAAGTACATATCCAGTAGCTGTTGAGAGAAGTTGTCACCCCTGCTTCCCTCCCCCAAGACACCACCCTCAGGTCTGTTTGCCTTGGCTAAAGACTCGCAGCCGATATCATGAACACCTCCCCATAAATCCCCCCGCTCCTCATGCATAATGCACGAATGGCAGTGCGCTAATTGCTAGCAGAGGCTCCGGAAACAGTCGCCATGGATACAAGCCCTTCGTTAGCCCTTCTCAGAAGGAAGGGTTGGGCACCTCCGTGTCTTATGATCCGTGATCCCTAGGGCTGGGGCTACAAACGCCTGAATTAGCGAACTCAGTTCATTTTTTTATGAGCTACGGTCAAGATTCTGTATTGAACTAGAATAAAGCTTTTATTTCCTAAGGGATCTCCGAGCAGGAAGGAGACATTGCAGATGGATTTTGTACGCGCCATAAGCGCAACTGAATTAAAAATGTTTAGACCTTCCGATAATGACGAATTACTAAAATAGAGTCCTAATGTACGTTTGGTTCACAAGCGTAGTTAAACGAAAATAGGCCGGCAGTTAACATATTTAGATACGACGTACAACAAATCTCGTTACACACAATAACTTAAATACATATAAATGGGAAGTATCTGGTGAGCAAGTTAATGCTAAGTGGACTGTATGAAAAAAAAATGATTCTTACTGCTTATGAATGCAAATAGCATACGCAAGTAAGTAACAAGGGAGGGACACAGATTGGGGGAATTTATTAGCAGAAATTAATTTGTGAATTGACTTCAGTTAGTTCTTGTGTTCAGGCACGCCTCGATCAAGAGTTGTTTGAAATACCTAATCGAAGACAGTCTTCAAAGAGTTTTCCTTCATGGATATTCCTTTATAACAAAGACATCAGCTTGCCCTGATGCACCTGATTCCTTGGCGATCCTAACATGAACTGAAGGCTTGACTTGTACTGGCCCAGAAAATAAACTTCAATCGATACGACTAAAATCGACTTCAGGTGACTTGTAGGATAATGAGCATGCACTAACAGATATCCCTCATAAAAGGTGAAAGAGGTTTATCTTGCGAATCCAAAACGGCTGAATAGACTTTTGAAGTTCTTTTCTTTTAGAAGAAATACGTGCTGCGATTCATAAATAATATGAAAGGGTCTAAACGATCACTAGCTCGAAAACGCCTCGTCTGCCCTTTTTTTTTTGTCATTTTATCGTAGGCGCATGATACGATTCTATTAAAAAAAAGATTTGGCTGAAATAAAAAGATACCTAAATACTTGATTTTGATCTTATTTTATTTCAAAGGGTTTTTATTCTGAACTTTTTTTGCTTGTTCTGAACACAAAGTCATCAATGTAACATCGTTTGTAGTCGTATCCACTAATAAGCCTGTTAATCGTAACACTTTACGTCGGGTTTTGACGAATATTGAATAAATCTAGAGTACCGATTCTGATTCTCACTTTATGCTAATATAATTTCGTTAGTTGCACTATTATTTAGAGGCGACAACCCAGTAAAAAATAAATATTTATTCACATAAGTTTGCTAATGGAGTTATGATCTTACCTATTGTTGGTTTCAGTCTTCATAATAATATGTCTTACCACACTATAGTTTAAGAGAGTAGTCAATAACATGAAAATTTCCATAAAGGGTCGTTAAGTTGAATTATCAAAATAATAGCCATTTTATGACTGAAAATAAACAAAATTTCCCAGTCACTTGCGCATGGATTTGCCTTTATAGCTTCCCTATTAACAGGGATGAGCTTACCCTTAAACAGGGAAAACGCTCTAAGGACCCTTTAGTTCATATTTTCTCCTAACAAATACCTTATGACAATTAAAGAACCGCCTTTTTTTTAAATAGTGAGAAAGAATGAGGTAACCTAATTCATAATTTATCATTCATTTTATAAGGGCATATAAAGCTGCTCTATTGAAATAATAAACGCTGAGCAGGTATTAAGGGGCAGATATAAATATATATGTATGTAAAGAAAGTATTCTCTCTTTAATTTGAATATTTGAATTTGCCGCGCTGCTTCCACTGGCCCCCACCACATGGAGCAGCTATCAGATAGAGAAGGTTATATTGAGTAACAAAACTTGTAAATAGTGTGAATATAGAAGTAATAGTTATAAACTGTAATTGTCGTTTCTTTGTTTACAGAGAAACTGATTACTGTTTATTTACCCCACCTTCAATAATTGTCTTACGAAACGACAATAGGAGTTATAATGGCGAAAAGATTGCAATTCACCTTTAACTTTGTGGGATCACCGAAGGATAAGAAGACAAATGTTCTCTCAATTAAAACAGAGGAAAACGAAGAATATGTGTTCCACAAGAGAAAAGCTTTATGAGTGATCATGAAGAACTGTCTAAGACAGTTATATATAAAAGATTGAGAAACAGTTTTACTCAGAGAGGTCACGAGAAGAGAGTGTGGATTACATTAACTGAGAAAATAAAGAAAATATATTTTGACGAAGAAGGTAATGTAATGTTTGATGAATTATATTTAGAACAAGTAGTGAAAAAAAATAAGATAGTTGAATCCACACAAAAGAAAGAGAATGAAATTAATTTAAAACATATAGTAGAGAAGTTCATGGTTGAGAAGTTTACATGTAAACACTCAAATGCTAAACAGGCTAGAGATGTGCGAGAAAGCATGTGGAATCAATGAAGACACTAATAAGATTGAGATATTAAAGTTGTTTATGTGAACAATTAAACAAAGGTATCAGGTATCATCCAGAAGCTTCATGCTGGTTTAAAAAGAGAGACAAAAATAAAACTAAAATAATAGGCAGCCACTCAGTAATAGAAGTAGATCTAAACACAGAACCAAAAAACGAATAATCACACCATTGATTAAAGTAAAAATATTATTAGAAGAGAAGTTATAGACATAATGATAAGACATAAGAGGGTGGTCTGAAAAGTTTCCGACCTAACAAAGCTTTTATTTCACTAGCTTTTATTAATTTTATTATCATCTTCATGTTGAGGTTGGAAACTTTTCAGACCACCTGTGTATGATCCCGGATCCCAAGTCTCTCTAATAAATTTAAAATTGATTAAGATAAAAAGAAAAACAGAAGACGTAAATAAGATATATTTAAAAACAGTCAATGGTGTGACACAAACAAAAGGTTTAGTAACCATAAAAGTGAACATTTTTGACATAGAAAAATATGTTGATGTGTTCATTGTAGAGAGAGATGATTTTGAAGATTTTCTTATAGGATTAGATATTATAAAAACATTTAGATTAATTCAAAATGAGAATCTACAAATATTACAGAAGAAAGAAGATGAAACAGGATATACTGAGAAAAAGAAAGAAAAACATGAAGAAGTTAAAGTGAATTTTAATGAACACATCGAAGAAGACAGACCCCACCTTCAATAATTTTCTTACATATTGTAGCGACGGCTAACTACATAAGTTAAATTACCCTATACTCTAGTGCATGTATAATGTATTGTAATTTAATGTAAATCAAGGTAAAAGCTTCTAGTGATAAGCCACGCGTGGGACCAGCAGACGTAAAACAAGTCACAAGAGGGTCGAGGGTCGTCAGCAATAATCCTGAGAGGGTGTGCCACCTGGCATGCCATAGAGAGTCGTAAAACAGTCCCTTAGGGGTCAAGGGGCACGTAATGGGTCGCAGGTGTGCGCATTTCCTCACTTGCACGTTTCCCCACCAAGCAGGAAAATACTATTTAATCCAGGGGCTTCTAGCCCAAAATCCCACTCAGTCTTTCCGGCTTCACTCGGACGCTTTACGCCCGAGCCACCAGTCCCGGGAACTCAGTCTCCTCATGTCCTCAGCCGCTGTTACTTGGTCGCTTTACGCCAGGGCCACTTGGCCCTGGAAGGCAGTCACTTAGACTCCTCGCCAGCTCACTCTCTCTTCAGCGCCGCTGAGTCCCTGTTACTCAGCCTCCTTGCAGACCCTCTGGCGCCTTGTACCTGTTACGCTGCCGGGCCCCCGCCCGAACTTTGAAAACTTGTCTTATTCCTCATGAAACTTCTGCACCTCTTCTCTCAAACATAGTGTATTGTCGGGACACATCCCTATCATAAAGTGGAGTCAGAAATTAACGCCGACATGGAACATGGTCCATGTTATAAACTACAACAATCCGCACTTGTCACCAGGGCTAGAGTGATTAGGCACTCCTCTAGTGGCAACCCGACACATATATATATAATAGGTATAGAATAGATATATAATAGGAGTTGAGACGTGAGTTTTTCTTTGGTCTGAAAGCATTTTCGCATTTTTTTCTATAGCAACCTCTTAAATTCTCTGACCGATCTAATGATTTAAATATATATTCAAGAACGAACCAGTGAACATTGAGGGTATTTGCAATAGACACGAGTTATAGTAAGTTCCTTACACGGTTGTTTCTAGAAGGAGTGTGTTTTGGGGTATATTTTACCCTTCCTACTTTACTTATAAACAGCTTTAGTGACCATTATAGAACATTTAAATAAATAAAATTAACTAATATAATAAATTTATATTTGCTATGAGCCATGCTAATATTACTATAGTATATACCATTTAAAATAGTCAGTAAACCAGCCACTACTCCTCGTCTCGTTGCTCCTTCCAGCTGGTGTCCTGATATATTCAATTTGTTAATTATGCAATATCTTCCTTAACTATTTCGAGTACTCTCTTGTCTTGCCAGCTCAAAATCTCCCATCTAACTCCTCCAGCGATCCTGACACTCGTTTAAGAGAATAAATATCTCGAAAATTGGACATAATTTCATAATAGATAACATACCCAGTGGACTATCGTTTCACCATGTTATTCATTTTTTTTTAATTTAACAAATGGTCAATTTCCTAACAAATAATCACTTATCTGTTTTTCAAGGGTCAATTTTTTATTTTGACGATTTTTATAATTACCAATGAGCTCGTTGTCGGGGAATGGGCTATCTGTAAGGGTTGCCACTCTTTTGACGCAAACGTGAAATGTGGAGGGAAGTCATAGTGAAATAAAATTATGTGAGTTCACATGGTCACCTAGCATGCATCCATCACACAACACTATCCCATCGGTATGACTGAGATCAATACGTTTTAAATAAATCATTACACTGTTTGATTTATACCTTGAGATTAGAGCACGAAAAGGTTTTTGTACATCTTAGTGGATATATAACTCAACAGGCGTTGGTTACCTTAAGGCTCCAAAATTAACCAACGCATCAACTCAATCCAAACCGACAGTTATATAATACTAATTGTTAGCTGAAACATGTACTTCAGTTGAGACATATGGTCTCCCCTTCCTTTGTCTTTAATCCCAATCCTAACCCTTTGCTACCTGCTAGGGCCTTCGACACAACACTTGTGCTTTAGCCTTAGCCAAAGAATGTCCTAGTACTGTAATTCATTAATATTTGTATATATAGCAGTGTTTTGATATTTTTTCATAATAAAGTTTTTTAAAATACTCTACTCAAACAACATTATTTAACTGACGTTTTTATTCAATTGCACTCTGGAAAACTAGAAAGTATAGTATTGATATGATGGCCTGTACCTCATGGTCGATGGTGTGCCGGCGGACTCCTGTCAAAAAAAAAATAAGAAAAAAGTAAGTTTAGCTTTAATAAATAAATAATAAGCAAATAAAAGAGTTCTTTACATTGTTTAGTTTGGAATTTACGTTCCGGTATCGTGAATTTTTTATAGGACATTCGTATTTTATATTTAAGAAAAGAGAAAACACTTTTTTCACTCTGTTTTATTCATACTGGTATTGATTCCCATAGCCTTAGAACTTTAATAAGTGTGAGGTCCTATTAAAATATTATTACCCAGGTAAGGTAAGGTGAATGCAGTAAATATTCCCAATTCAGGTATGCCACTTCCAGTCCTTGATATATGAATTTTTAACGCCAGTGGTCGCATAAATTGTTCATTGACCTCAGACTTTGAAATGGATTCCATAACATCCTTAAATAAGCCCTGCTTAAAGCCCAGTGACAGAAAGTTAGGAGAAGAAAATGAAAAGTTATAAAAATTCATATCCGTTTCGTTAACTTTTATAGTTTCTCAATTCAGAGCTAAGAAACTATTTATGTTATAATTTTCCCTCTTGGGATAATTATGCATAGACTACTTTAACGCAATAATAATATTAAAGATATTCTACAAATAAAAAAACATTTAATATCACCGGGTCAATATGAGGCATTTAAAATCAAAACCCACCAAATCCCAAATATTTAAAAAAAAAGTTTTTCGTTAATTTGAAAGTTCAACAGGTTCTCACTATGACCTAAAAATTTCCGTTCTGTTCCCAAATCACCTCCAATATTTAATTTTCAAATTATTTGGATTTCCTTAAAAAAAAAAATTCTAATTGGATACATCGGGGTTTAAATCTAAGGACCTCATGAATCAGCTATAATTACAAGAAAGTTCAAGGAAATTTTGTTGGAGAGAATAATGTTTATTACTAACAGTGCTCTTTGTTTTGTCTCATTGTTGTGTTTATGGCATATAATTATTCAAATCAAAATCTTTTCTATGTTCCATCTATATTAAATATTCAACGTAATTTATATTTATTAATGAATAGAACTTGTTTTAGCGATCGAGATCCTTTAACTAATAAAATTTGTTTTGGTAGAAAATACCGCGCAATGAAAATACTGTGGACAGATAAGCCTTTTACTCAAAATGTACATATATAATTTTAGGTGGTGAATGTAAATAAATAATCATCAATTACATAAAATAAAAGCAACACGATAAATAATTCTTCACCTGACAGTTTATATGAATTACGATTTACACTGCTCAAACATGCTCTAAGAATGCCATAAAATCTATTTTCATTCACATATATGCAAGTCAGAATATGAAATTTACTATTAGGGTGCATTAACTGCTGTAAATATCAATCGAACCTCCTTTTCCCATAGGAAATCTTTGAATTCTCTTGAGTTGATTCCTGGGTATTGATCTGTAAGTATTATACCTATTTTCTCTGTTTCCAGCACATTGTTTACTAACTTGATGAAGTCAGTGGCACTCTGAGTTTTTGATGTTGAAATGAATGCATATCTTGTGAAGTGGTCAATAAGCAGGTGGAGGTTTTGTTGAGATCGTTGTCCTCCAAAACCTCCAATAGTATCGATTGACATTATTTCGAATGGTTTTGTTGCTGGCCCTAGTTGTGACATTAGCCCATATTTTTCTTGCCCTCTGGATTTGTTTTTAATACATATTTCACAGGTTTTACATACTTTTTTTATATTTGCAGTTATATTTTTTGCTGTGTAATAAGGGCATACCCTATTCATCATTTGTTTAATTCCTATATGGCACCATTCAGAATGTATTTCTTTAATGAATTCTAAACTTAAGTTTTCAGATAAAATTATCTTTTCTTTATTTCTTACTTTTTTATAGAACACTCCATCTTTTTCTATTAATTTTGTTTTGGTGTTTTGTAATATTCTATTTTCCTCTTGATCTTTTTTAATTTCTTGTATTTTTATCAAATTAACTATTTTTAGGATTTCTTCTTTATTTTCAATTGGTTCTAATACCGGGTTTCTGCTCAAACTATCTGCTTCGGTATTATCCTTTCCCGGAATGTATTTAATTTCAAAATTGTATTGTGACAAATAGTAAGTTAATTCACCAAGTTCTTCATCCGTTCTTGCTCTTATGTTTAAATTTTCTAATGGTTTGTGATCTGAAAATACAGTGAATTTTCTTCCAATTAACCAGTATTGCCAATATTTTAATGCCTCTTTGATTGCCAAACACTCTAAATAAATTGCTTTTTTCCTTTTTTGCGGTTCGCTTAATTTTTTTGAAAAGTATGCTACTGGCTTTTCTTTTCCATTGTTTTGTACTTGTTTCAAAACTGCACCAATACCTTCTAGAGATGCATCTGTATAAATTCTTATTGGTAAATCATTATCAAATATTTCTAACACTGGTTGGGAACATAGCAATTTCTTTACTTCTGCAAAGAATTTTTCACACTCTTCCGTCCATAAGAATTTTTCATTTTTCCTTAATACTTTATGCAGTGGATCTAGCAATATCGAGCTTTTTGGTATATACTCGTGATAAAAATTAATTTTTCCTAAAAATTGTCTGATGTTCTTTTGGGTTTTTGGAGTTGGAAAGTTTTTTATTGAAATTAAGTTGTCCTTTATTGGTCTTACTGTATTGTGTTGTATTATGTGTCCAAGGTATTTTGCTGATTCTGCTGCAAATGTACATTTTTTAAATTTTAATCGGAAACCTTCATTGACTATTGCTTTTATTACTTTTTCTATATGTTCTATATGTTCTGTGAATGATTTCGAAAAAATTAAGATGTCATCTATATAATTTTCTGAAAAGTCTTTTAAATTGTGCTTTCTTAAGATGTTGGATAAAATTCTTTGGAAAATAGCTGGTGATGTCTTTAAACCATAGGGTAGGCATGTCCATTGGAAGTGCCCTTCTTGTGTGACAAATCCTGTTTTCTGTCTATCTTCAATGCGTAATGGAATTGACCAAAAAGCGGAATTTATATCTAGTGTGGTGAAGTATTTGCAGTTTCTTGTTTGTATTATTAAATCATCTATTAATGGGAATGGTTGAGCTTGTGGTATAACTAGTTTGTTCAATTCACGAAAATCTATACATAATCTTGATCGCTTGTTTTCATCTCTTTTGAATGCTAGGGTTACGGGGGCTGCGAATGGACTATAGGACTCTTCAATTAAATCATTTTGTAATAATTTTGCCACCTGATCTTCTATTTCCTTCTTATCTGCTATAGTGCATCTATACGGCCTTTTGCTGCAGAATCTGTCCACCAGTAAGTCAATTCTAGCTTCGTAATCCTTAACCGTGCCCACATCATATTTGTTCCTGGCAAATACTGTACTGTACTTTTCTATCAGTCTTTCTATCGTAATCTTTCTCATATTATCTAAGTGATCTAATTTTATTTTGGACCCGTCTTCTTCGATATGTTCATTAAAATTCACTTTAACTTCCTCATTTTTTTCTTTCTTTTTCTCAGTATTTCCTGTTTCATCTTCTTTCTTCTGTAATATTTGTAGATTCTCATTTTGAATTAATCTAAATTTTTTGATAATATCTAATCCTATAAGAAAATCTTCAAAATCATCTCTCTCTACAATGAACATATCAACATATTTTTCTATGTCAAAAATTTTCACTTTTATGGTTACTAAACCTTTTGTTTGTGTCACACCATTGACTGTTTTTAAATATATCTTATTAACATCTTCTGTTTTTTTCTTTATCTTAATTAATTTTGTATTTATTAGAGAGACTTGGGATCCTGGATCATATGTCCCATTTACCTGTAACTTCTCTTCTAATAATATTTTTACTTTAATCAATGGTGTGATTATTCGTTTTTTTGTTCTGTATTTAGATCTACTTCTAATACTGAGTTGCTTCCCAGTATTCTAGTTTCATATTTGTCTCTCTTTTTAAACCAGCATGAAGCTTCTGGATGATATCTGATGCCTTTGTTTAATTGTTCACAATTATTGCATGGCTTTTTTTCTTGAAATTTATTTTTACTAAAAAGTTTTTCATCTTTCTTTTTCATAAAATTATTTTTGTTCGCTAGACCCTCACATTTTCTAATTTCATGAAGTAATTTGGTCGAATTCTCACATTTTTCCTTATCTAACTTATTTCTAATGAACTCAGGTAAGCCTGCAGCTATAAGCATCACTAAAGTCTGTGAACTAATATTCTCATCCATATCTAACAATAATTTCTCTTTTTTCATGGCGTATTCCATCAGTAGACCTTCTTTAAACCTATATGATATAGCATGCATTCCTGTACTCCATCCTTGGTCTTCAAAAGTTTCCAAAAATTTTTCTTTCCACTCAGACCACACAGAGTCCATTGTTAATATTGTTAGGGTTGCTGAGTACCAGTCTAAGCATGACTTTTCCAAAAACAACCTTAATATCTCAATCATATTACTGTCTGCATTGATTCCACATCTTCTACATTCTTTCTCAAACATCTCTAGCCACTGTTTAGCATTTGAGTGTTTACATGTAAACTTCTCAACCATGAACTTCTCTGCTATATGTTTTAAATTTAGCTCATTCTGTTTATTTTGTGTGGATTCAACCATCTTATCTTTATTCACTACTTGTTCTAAATATAAATTATCAAACATAACATTACCTTCTTCATCAAAATATATTGTTTTCATTTTCTCGGTTAATGTAATCCACACACTCTTCTGTTGACCTCTTTGAGTAAAACTGTTCCTCAATCATTTATAAATAAGTGTCTTAGTCAATTCTTCATGATCACTCATATAGCTTTTCTCTAGGGGCAACACATATTCTTCATTTTCCTCTGTCTTAATTGTGGTAATTGAGAGAACATTTGTCTTCTTATCCTTCGGTGATCCCACAAAGTTAATGGTGAATTGCAGTCTTTTCGCCATTGTAACTCCTATTGTCGTTTTGTAAGACAATTATTGAAGGTGGGGTGAATAAACTGAAATCAGTTTCTCTGTAAACAAAGTAAGCAATTTTATTCACTATATATTATATTATAACAATTATTAATATTGATTTACACAATCTTACCTGTAAACAAAGAAACGACAATTACAGTTTCTAACTATCAATTCTCTATTTACACTATTTTATTTTACACACTATTTACATGTTCTGTTATCTCACATAACCTTCTCTATATGATAACTGATGCTCCATCTGGTGGGGGCCAGTGGAAGCAGCGCGGCAAATTCAAATGAAAGAGAGATCACTTTCATTACATATATATATATATATATATATATATATAGGGGGTATATTGGCTAGACTGTTCTAGACAGGCCCCAGGATAGGCTAGGCTAGGCTAGCTACCTGACTCCCTCCGCAAGGGCCTCTAAACTAGTTTTTTTGCAGCTGCCTCTTTTATTGTTTACAATATTTACCCGTGATATGACTTATGGTTTGGTAATATTATTTACATTAATTTAACCAATTTACAATATATATACAATAGAATATAACGTGATTAATCTTATGTAGTTAGCGGTCACTACAGTGAATAAAATATATTGGAAACACTGTTACTTGATGTTAATCTATCAAGGTTGTTTTATATTGAGCGAATCCTTTTGCATCCTTCAAAATATAATATAATACTGAATAACCTGCTTTAACTCCAGAAGATTTCTGATTGAGTGAAAAGTCGACCCTTAGAATATGTATTAATTATAAATTATACACTTTGGAGAGTCATAAAACATATTGTTTGATCTTTACTTCTATAATACCATGTAATGGGCCAATGTATGGAACGGGGCTGCGACCGGTGAATAGGATTCCAGAAATGAGTCCAAGTAACAGATCTCCCCTCGGAAGAGCAGTTATTGTCCTTAAGATTCCTGAGATGGTATTATAGAGGCCTGTGTAGAAAGTTGGTGGTAATTAACGAGGAGAGCAATATCCGCCCTGGCCCTAATGAAAAAGTCTTGATATTCCCGCAATATCTGGAGGGGTCAGGCTGGAGGTGGTTGGCTAGATGGCCCTATAGAAGGCATCCTCTCCCGGCCTTCTTGTTTTGTCCCATCTCTTTAACCCTTCAGGTCTGACTCGGGTCCAACGGGCCCTAGAAAATCTGTTACGTTCTAGTTTATCAATGAGGGATTGGAATCTTTCCAAAATCATCTCCTCCTTACTTCCTATATCCTAAGTCTCTTAGGATCTCACAGTCATAATGCTACCACCTGAAAATTGCTAGCCTGCTTTTTTTTCCTTAATAATTCCTTTAGACTTCGATGTGCGATTTGTTGAGTAGATTTTGTTTCGAGAAGATCTTTATTTAAACAATATAACGCAATTGACGGTTTTGGTAAATCGTCTCTTTCATGCCATATATGCAACAGTACGTTTACTCTCTCATTCATACAATCTTGGCGATTCGCATCCCGTTAATTCATAAATCCCGCTTATTCCTAATAAACCCACAGTCCCTTGGGATTACGGATTATCGTGGCTGTACTGAATCTGCAATATACGCAAGTACAATTTAGGCAGCTGTACAAAGCCCAGGAGTTCCCTAAAATCACCTGTCACCTCCTTATCAAAAGAGAAGGAAGGCTTACTTCCTTGATCCCCCACGCTGCTCATGCAGTGACACAGCCCTTTTAGATAATATCAGACGGGTTAATTATGGGAGATTCCGAGGCCGCGGACGCTTCAATCTTCGTGGAGGCAGGGAGTGTGGAGCTGGATAGTTGAATCTTGAAGTGGGATTAGGACGTGCTCATAATTTCATATTGACTTTTGAAAGGTTATGGGAAATGTGCTCAAGGATTGGATAGGTTAATGTTAGTATGAAGGGGTTTATTGGTAACGTATTCCATTTTCTTATTATTGTCACAAGGTTTTTTATTAGAACGATAAAATGCCCTTCATGTTTGAGTGCTTACTGTCCCCCACGGTTTATAGTGTACTAGTATTGGAAAATAAACTCTGACACTAGCTAAGATTTTCTATGAATAATTTCGATTGGAGACCTAATCGCTTGACAATTATAAAAATTGTTTACCTTTGTGACGTTTTTAGTATGAATCAGAATTTCAGTAATGCTTGTGAGAAACGTACTTGTTGCTTCAATAAAAAATCCTTAATTTAATTTGTAAAATAAAACACTTAGGTCACTTTATAGTTAAATAAGCCTGTTAAAAATAGACGGGAAGATATTAGACGTGTGATTTCTATGTTTGGCTGTCAAAACCTTATTTTTTTAAAATGCTCTTGAATTTCATTCTACGTTACCGCCTTTAATTTATAATTCATAAGTTACGTTACATACAGGCAAACATAAGGACGACTCGTTCTAGGTTGAATAAAATGCCTCATACTTCTATCAATGTAAATCCAGCCCAGATTACTGTTCCTGACCGATACGTTGAGACCACACGTTATGATGGCAGTAAACGGCCAACAAACTTCGAACAATTAGGTCATCTATCAAATTATCCACGCATTTTGTTAAAGGCCCAAGAAGGCTTGACGAAGAGATACACACTCGGTGGGGACAGGGCGCCAGCTAAATTATAAATCATAATAATGTAACATCGCCGGCAACCAGAGAGTTAAAGGGCTCACGTATGGCACAATATTCATGACATGATCTACGTTGGAATCAGGATAAATATTGGAAATAATTTGTCTATCGCTTGCTGCGTCATAAATAAAACATTGCTACCAGAAGAGAGAGGATCTCATGGCACTGCACCGACCATCTAGCACTTAAGATTAAAATCTTACACAGTGGCATAATCAACAGGGATTATCATCATTGGGATCAAAACTCTAATATTTGTTAGTATATAATTATTATCTATTGTTTAAAATATATTCTCATTTCTTATTGTGATGATATACAAAAATAATTACATTCAGTTAAAGACTAACAGAATCCTTTCTAATGAATCACTTCCCTTCATCCCGACATCCCTTCAAATTGGGGGGAATTGACATAATCCCGTACCATGTATTTATACAGAACTTGGTCAAATCCTAGTTAGTTGCTTTCCATCTCATGCTGGTCAAGACAAACCAGCTGCCAATCTCCCGTCAGCCAAGTAATGCCACCAGACCAATTGCACGTTTGCAAACCATGTGGCACACATTTACCTTGTTAATAACGTGGATATACATTGATGCAAAAATACACCATTAGCTGCCCATCATGTCTTATTGAGTGCCAAAGTGTTACATGAAGAACCAGGACGAATTTAAGACTCCGATCAATAGATAAATTTTAAAACAGAAGGTTAATGGTTGTTAGATTTGTCTTTGGGAATTTGCATCTCCCACGTCTCTCTCCTCTACGCCGAGTTAGAGAGGCATATTTCCTCGGTTCATTCCTTGTCCAAACCATCAATTATTATAACCGTCCTTACACATACAATATTCTACATTTCAAATCCTCAGTATGATCGTGGAACACAAGTTCCCGTCTCTCACCTTTATACTCTCGCCCATAAAAGTGTAGTCACAATCTTGCATTCCTCGCTCATACATTGTCTACTACATACTCGTATATTGTTTATCCGCATGTTTGGCTGCCACATTCCTTGGTTTTTGCTTTATCCCCTATTGCTTTAACCTTGGTAGACTCTCACTACCTTCCTGATTCCATCTGCCTTTTTAGGCATTCCACACCCTATATCCTTCTCATACATCCTTCACATGGGGGACTCCCCTTAGTGAAAGGCACTCATTAGCCCAAAATAATTTTTCTTTATTTTTCCCACATCCTATTTTTATAAGTTTGAAAGCTAAGGAAAAAAAAAAAAAAAAAAAAGCTTTATCAGGTTTTCATTTATGCTGCATTATTATTATATTATTTTAATACTGTTATGGTATGAATGAGAACATTTATCACAATTACTTATTGCCTAATAAGGCAGATTGTAATTGTAGCACAATAAAGAAGTTATACATATAATATTGTAACTCTCTTTGCCAGAAATGAGTTCATTTTCTGTATGAAATAGTTATTCGTAAGGAAGTTTCGATGAATACCTTTTTTTTCTATTCTATTCTATTATTAGTGATATGTCGTTACATTCAAATGATGTGAAAAAGGTTTCAAATTTATTTTTTAGTAGTTATTGCGACAAGGTGCATGTGCTCAGGAATGCTTTTCAGAACTCACGCTTGTTCGTGAATTGAGCACATGCACATAAAGGTGTTAAGTTAAGAGGAAATCCAATTTGGCACAGGAGATAGCCGGCCTACTTCTTATGAAGCCGGCAGTAAGTTGAATCTGGTTTATTGCTTGCAGGAGGGGAGAGACAGGAGGGTGAGATTTTACGCCTTGTAATTTGCAGTTCCTTTGTTTCCAAGGTAATCTAATTCCTCCGGCCCGTTGGAGGAAAATCTGAAGGGCTGCTGGCATTCCGGCGATGTTTCACCAAACAGCGAATTATGAAGCCCCCCCCCCTTCAATGCCGTTAAAGCCTGCACTCTCGCTGCTTTTCATTTATTCCTCCCCATTTCTTCATTATTACAGGGAACTAGATACCTTCTAATTAAATTTAGTGTTGTCCATTCATGATCGTTCTTGCTTGTTTGTTTCGCTTAAACGCCCCTTTTCAATCTAACAAAGGGTAGTGTACCCGCTGTAAGGAATGTTGTCGGGTTGTCACTAGAGAGGTGCCTGATCACCCTAACCCTGGTGACAAGTGCGGATTGTTCAAGTTAATAACCCGGACAATCGTTCCAGGATGGTGTTACTATCTGACTCCATTTTATGATAGGTATGTGCCCCGACAATGCACTATGTTCAAGAGAAGAGGTACAGAGGTTTCATAAAGAATAAGGCAAGTTTTCAGAGTTCAAGCGGAAGCCCAGCAGCGTCACGGGTAAAAGTCACCAGAGAGTCTGCAAGGAGCCTAAAAGACGGGTGAGAGACTCAGAGGCAGATGAGGAGACTGAGAGACTGACGAGGAGTCTAAGAGACTGACTTCCAGGGCCAGGAGCCCTGGCGTAAAGCGTCACCGAGTAAAGGCGGATGGGGAGACTCAGAGGCTGATGAGGAGACTAGTTTACAGGGTCAAACGCCCTGGTTTAAATATCGTTCCTGCTTGGGGGGGGGGAAGGTCCTAGGCCGGCGTGAGGAAATGCGACCGCCGCCCGATGACCTGACCCCTCGCCCCCTAAAGGACTGTTTATGGCTGCCAGGTGGTACTATTTCCCACCTTGCTTTTAGGCCGGTGGGTACCTGGCTTTTTATGGCTGCCAGCTTCCGCATTTATTTCTTAACACTTTTACAATGATTTACATTTAATTACAATACATTTAGTTCCTGTTATTTTACTTTTGTTTACAATATATATGCAATAGAGTATAGGGTGATTTAACTTATGTAGTTAGCGGTCACTACAAATGTAAACAAAAAAAAACAAAAAACCTACCCGTAGAAATGTTTAGGTGATTAAAGTACGTTGAATAAAATATATTTTGACTTTCGGTTATGTCGAGGCGATGAACATAAATTAAAATAACCGAGATAATGACAATTAATAAATATAAAACAATTAAATATATTAAAGCATGGGTGAAGCTAAAATGTACTGTACTAATAAAACTCTTACCTTGTGAACGCAGACAGCTTTAGACACGTAATACGTCGAAAAATAGGAAAATATGTTATGAGAACTTAGACTTAAATTTCTGCTGCTCATATAAACGAATTTATGACAAATTGGTCTGGCCACAGACTCAAAGAACTACCACGATGGGCATACATACATAAAGACAGCCAACACAAATGTGTATTGAAAGGTCTCGGTCCTTAACACGGAGATCTTCCTCCTTTGTCCTAGACCTGCTACCTAAATATGAGCTCTGTCACCGACCACACTTATAAAACAGAAAACTGATCCTGCAACAAATAAAGAAAAGAATGAGAGATAAGCTCTACCATACTACATACCCCGAAAGATTGGGAAAGTAAGCTAGAATTTCGCTAACAAAATAACTTCTTAAAATATTTTGCTACTACAACAAGCTTAACAAACAGTACCTTTGCCATAAGATCGATATAATATTTTTTAATTGTTAACAATTTTTAATAACTTTTGATGGTTCTAATGATTATTTGATAGTTTGTTTTTTTGTAAGTAATTTTGTTTTTAGAATTTTAATCATTACTAAATATATGATTTATATTCCTTTATTGTGCTATAATTACAATCTGCCTTTTATAAGGCAATAAGTAATTAAGATAAATGCTCTCATTCATACCATATTTACAGTTCATCATTCACTTGCTCATTCATACAATATTGACAGACAGCCCAGATACCTCCCAAATCCACATGCGAAGAGAAAGCGGGGTCTTGGGAAGTCCCGCACGCTTCTCCGTCAGCCACGTCACCGGATAGTACTCGCTTCGGCGGTACATATACTAAAATTGGAACGATTTTTGAATTTTAAGAATTTTTAATAAAGAGCATTTAAAACTAAGTACAGTTCAGCACTGTTAGAGAAATATATTTCATATTTTACTTGATGACTGTGATGTTGTAACTTAATATTGTTGTAATAGTAATTAGTTTGTCTCCATATGCGTAGATAAAAGCTTTTTTTCATTTGACTTTTTTTTTGTAGTAGAATTAACTGAAGATGACATCCTAGAGCTGTTGAAAGCGCTTTTTCAATAAAGTAGAAATTATCAATCGTGGAAAGACAATAAAGTGGTTTTATAGAGATATTTAGACTTTTGGTAATGACGAATATTTATTCGAGCACAGACACCCTATGGGAAATATCTGGTGAGCACGGTAACAATGGAGCGGACTGAATAAACCAAAAAAAAAAAACGACTCTTACCTTTTATAACTGCAGACTACGAGCACACAGATGTAACATGACAGGAAAAAAGTTGGTTGGGATTACTTAGAATTAATGATTACTGTATTTGTTACTTTACGCTAGTAGGGGACACACACACAGTGAACGTTTTTTATGTTTAGCTCTGTAAGACGCTTTTTCAATATAGAAGAAATTATCATTTGTGGAAAGACAATAAAGTCGTTTTATAATTATGCCATTCCACAACAGTAATCTTTATACTAAATATGTTTACTCCACGTACTCTTATCACGCGTGCAACTCGTCTATATGTTATCAAAAATACTTGTTATAGGTATAAGAATTAAATTGACATCTGAGGCATACATAACTGAGAAATTTAACATTCATTGAGCTTCACAGGTCCTAAAATTGATTGAAATGGTTGTTAAGACACTTACCTATTTAGGGACAAGAGGAAAAACGAAACACTATTTCAGAGCGAACGAACATTCAGTGATTAGTTTCATGTTCTGCTGAGGAGAAGTAATTGATATATAATTAACTGATTGGTGTAAGTAGCGGGTGCCTGTGAGGCACATATCTCCACACTAAGCGCCCTCTGCCTTCAGTTATTAAGCTGAGTGGTTTTCCGCCCTTGTAACTCCTTCCCAGCACACATTTCCTAATTGTCAGGGGAAAAAGTCAACAGTGAGTGAGTTCGTCTGTAAATATCCTGAAAAATGTTTTGTTTTCCGAACCGGCAGCTCTTCCTTTTAATTTTGACGGATATCTTCTTTTTTTTTTTTTTTTTTTTTTAAACAAGATTTGGCTTATCTTGGAGAAGAACAATTTTGAAAAATAACATCATTCCTAGTCCTGCATAGATTCCTGAATAGGTGAAACGTCGAATGGTTATGTAAGAATTAATAAATGTTTTTTTTGCTGACTTTTTTTTTTAATTTGGTTTTCATTTAGTGTAAATTAAAAAATATATTAGGCATAATAAACGACGTGATAAGTATCTACTAAAAGTAATCTACTCTACTAATTTATTATCGCCTAATATATTACACTAAATTAAAACCAAACTTAAAAAAAAAAGCTATATACTATAAAAGAGAACTCACCGGCTTTCTTAATGTACTATCTGGGCATAAAAATGGATAAATTTTAGTAACAACATAAAAAACGTACGAAACAGGTCTTAACGGCTTCACCACTTGCTAACTTCACCTAACTTGTCGCTGCGTCTCAAATGATATATGAATTTGTCGTGCGGCCAGCTTTGCTGCTGCCTCGCTCTATACTCACTCATCATGGGAATAATCAAAAAAGTGGTCCGACATACCTCTCTTGAGAGGTTAAAGAACGCCGACCTGCACCCGTTGTTTGGTGTGCCATCGGTGGGTAAGTTCATCCACTGGAGACACATCAAGTTTTTTTACTCGTTACAGCGCCTCACAAACCCAGTTTTTAACACTACGACCCTCACCAATAATAACACCTTTCCAAATCGATGACAACAGACTGTCGGGGAAAATTAGATTAAAATTAAGATTTATTTTAAGTTTTTATTGCTAGATGTAAGTTAATTTTAAGTTTATGATAAATAAAGTGAGCCCCATAACTTTTAATAAATTCAGTCAGTTTACTATACTTTTGTAAAATGCAGATCACTATTTCGTATACTAGAATTTGTATAAAATGTAGCCAAGCTACAGGAAATACAATGAAGAAATTGTAAATAAATTCGTTTGTAGAATCTATATTTTGTACATATCTAAATTTGTAATAAGGGGATCTTTACATTAGAAGATTATGAGATGAAAATTACTTTCTGCTAAAATACTGTATGTCATTTGAGATTATGATACTATTGAAATATCTACTTCATGGTAAGAGAGAGCTGAATTTAAACTTCAAACGAACAGGACAATAAATATACACATGGAACTAGTTCAAACAATATAGGCCACTCTCAATAGCTCTTACTTAACCATAATAAACATAATAAATGTTTTTAAGGAAACTTCTAAGGGTTTTAACCAAAATTAATTATTAAAAAAAAAACTATGTTTACCATAAATTTAACTTTTAGTCGCGACATTTCTGACAATGAATGTCGAACTATTGTTCCCCGAAAAACCTTATTACAACACGCAGAGCTTGTGGAAAACCGAACATGACTTTAATGGAAGCTTTAATGACTCAATCCTTTAAAGTCTCTATTAATATTATATACTATTTATAAGGATTGTCAGATAATTAATTTGATATTTTATTGATTAAGATACCAAATTATTTATGGTTTTCTTTCAAATTAATTAATTATTTTATTTTTACACTTACACGTCCATTGTACATTTCTGTGACGGTAGCGTGGGATTTCAAATAAGGGCGAATCTATGGGCATCGGTACATAAGCTGGCTGTAACAGGATGTAAAGAAATGAAAACTGATGCGGTGTGACAATTATTTAATTAATAAAACAATTATGTTTTCAATCTAAATATGTTTTGCATTTAACAGCACAAAAATAAGAAAATTATGATCTTCATAAAATAATTTGTAAAGGAAAAACAAATATGCATTTAGTGATCCAAAAAGTAAAACGTAAATAGGCATTCTTTATAAAAAAAAATAATTGCTTGAAACAAATGTTTATGAACAGTAAACTATTTAATGTAAAATGGTATTTAAAATAAACTGCGAGAATCTTTCATTTGAAAGGTTGGGAACAAAGTTGACATGGATCAAGTAGTATTCGTCTATTTCCAATCACTTTTTCTTCACCTCTTTTCTGTAACGGATGAAATTAACAATAAGAATGCCGAGCGTGGTAAAATAAATTAATTTATGAGGTTCATAGAACCATTGAGACCATGGTATTTGGTGCACGTTCAACACACCCCTGTGCCGGTGATGAGCCGATGAAGCTGTCTGAACAGGATCGTGAAATTCGGAGCTGGGGGAGGGCACTCCTAACAATCTGCTGCGCTGTTAGTTGCAATTGCATTCTAATCTGCAGTTGCACTGCTAGAGAGGATAAGAGTGCTGGGCTCTGGTTGACCGCAAGTCGACCGCACACACATGGGCGATACGTGCTAACCAAACGAAAATATTTATGTGTGTAAGATTCATCTAATACGACCGCAACAATAGATTTTCTTTAGCTTTCGTTGCGGATTTTCGGAATAATTTTGTCAGTTTTAGGCTTTTAGGGGATAATGATCGAAGTAAAAAATGGAATCCACTTACAATAGTAAAAAAGCAGACACTCGACATATTAAAACTGGGAAAATCATTACATCACAGAGATTCTAAATTAGCCCTTATACTAAGACTCAATAGGTCCACTTACATTTTTTTTTTCTTTTTTTGTTTTAGGTTATGTCCATCAGAGCCATAAATGCTCATAAAAATACGGTCATCTTTCTGTTTTTGGTTTGTAAGAGTGATTTTTCAACTGTTTTTACTTTTATTATTACTTTACAGTGGATGGAAAAAATTGTCTCAGTTCTCAGTCTCAAGTGGTCTTGAGACGAGCTATAAATTCAGGAAAGTGGTCAGTTTCTCCTGTTCTTATGTGACTTCCGCGTTTTAGGTCCGCTTGCCCGGCTATTATCCGGAAACGTGGAAGATGGAGGAAGTGTGAGGGATCTACCGAACCTCAGCTTACTCTTTCGCGCGCGAGGGCAAAACTCATGGAGGGTTGGGTGGTTCTTTGGCCGTCCATATTTGTATGTCTCGAATAATAAGTGAATGCTGAACTGTGAATATGCGATTAATGAAATCACTTACCGTTATCACTCAGCCAGAGTAGATTGTAATGTTATTTTAATAAAATGAATAATACCGTAGAACAAAACTTACAAATATTATTTTTATCACATAAAAATTATTTGTGAGGTGGTGGGTTTAGTTTTAGCCAGTTCGTTCGCTCCTACAACCCTCCTGGCTAAATAGGGTGATGTTTTTTTTTCCCCAGCGCTTGATGAATAGACTCGCTGGCTAATGTAGCAAGAACAATATATTCTTAGTATCTAATGCGCTATCTAACGCAGCCTCGTCGTCATTTTTATATTAAAAAATAATACTGCTTCAAACATGAGGGTAAATATGACTAAAATTGAATTACTAAAATCGATTAGTATCGTGCCCAAAGGATCTGTCCTGAGTCAAAGACTATTGCGGTCCTATACATGATTTAATTGATATGGAATTTTAAAGGTATGTTTCCCAAAGCCAGGAAATATACTGAATTGATTGAAATCCAATAAGGGCATAAAAATAGTGCAAATAACGGAAAAAATAAGCTTGTGTATAATTGGGCCTGTTTTGCAACTTTAAAAATGTCTCAATTCTCTCTTAGAAGCTTTGAAGTTCTGTATTTTCCATAATGGTTAAAGGCTTTGATGGATGGTACCCCTAGATTAAAGCAGTTCTTCCTTTAATACCAGATATAAATTCAGTGGTCAGTTTCTTCAATCATCTCATGAGCGGTTAAGGCTCCCGTGCTTTAGGTTAGCCTAAAGATGCAATATGAAGAACAAAATGATAGGATATGAAGAATTTCATAGACATTAATATAAGAAAAATGGAGATCCATATACCCCGACATAATCAAACAAATAAATATGAGTTTGTTTGTGGTAAATGATATAGTAAGTAATATGCTTGTTAAGTAAATGTGTGTCGTAATATATAATATATAATATAAGTCCCGCGAGTATTTCTTCATAGTCTACTCTTTTACAAATTTTATTTCGTTTGCGTCTAATAAAAAGAAGAAGATTACTTCACAATTGGTGCAAAAGAAGACAAATGGCTAAAATATTAAATAAGCATTGAAAATATCTGTGAATTAGTGCTTAGCACCCCAATTGTTGAAACTCTCTCGACACGTCTCGACATTTTTTTATTACGTTCTACATCCCACCTGTGTGTGGCCCCTTAGCTGCTATAAGAATTATAATTTCTACACTATTAATCGAAGGTAGGTCTGCTTTGATTGTGTTTATAGCCTTATATACTCTTAAGATTTCAAAGAGATTAAATCATATTCACAACTAACGTAGAGCATACAGACAGACGAAAGAATATCACCCGGTAACATAATGAAAGTCTCTTTCTTCGGATTCGGCAATTAATAAATGACGATGGTACGCTCTATAAGGATGTTTAAACATTCACGTATACTTCAACTTGCACATGTTCACTGATATTTTTTTTATTATTTCCTGAAAGATAACGTAATGACCACTACTTACAACGGATAGCCTCCAGCCATGGACCATTAAGTGTGAGGTTGTGTAGCTTGACTCGTCCGTAAGGTTTTAAAAGGTGTATTGGATTATTTAGTATACTATTAACCTCATTCAATTTTACTGCGTTCTACATCCCGGCTGTGTGTGGTCTTAGCTACTATAAGAATTATAATTGCTACACCATTAATCGAAGGTAGGGCTGCTGTAATTCTGTAGTTATTCGCGGGTAAGCTCTTACCCCCTAAGCAGTCTCGTTGATTTCAGTCACTTAGCAATTGTAATAGTAATGAGGGTCCTGAGGCAACTATAGCGATTAAACTATAGAGGCACGTTATGGATAAATAAAACAAAATCCTCATAACTTCCGTCCTTCTCCTATAGTAAAAATAATAAAGAAAACATTAACTATTTCCTATTTTTTACTAAACGAAAGAAATTGTCTAAATAAATCCCTCTATTCTAGAATTATCAACCATTATCAGAATCCTGTAGATTTATATTGATAATAGTACGTTGGCATATGCAGTGCCATTTTAGTTATTAATAGTCATGGAAAATGATAGTTACAGAGCTGGCGGTTGAACTCAGGACCTCAATAGTTAATGCGATATGATTGTTGGCTTATCAATCAATCAATCAATTATCCCTATGATAGGATATGAAGAATTTCATAGACATTAATATAAGAAAAATGGAGATCCATATACCCCGACATAATCAAAAAAATAAATATGAGTTACTTTGTGGTAAATGATATAGTAAGTAATATGCTTGTTAAGTAAATGTTCGTCGTAATATACAGAGTCCCGCGAGTATTTCTTCATAGTCTACTCTTTTACAAATTTTATTTCGTTTGCGTCTAATAAAAAGAAGAAGATTACTTCACAATTGGTGCAAAAGAAGACAAATTGCTAAAATATTAAATAAGCATTGAAAATATCTGTGAATTAGTGCTTAGCACCCCAATTGTTGAAACTCTCTCGACACGTCTCGACATTTTTCGACAGTCGGAAGGACATTCAAAGATCGGGGCGTCCCGGGTTCAAAACTTGTTAGTATTTTTTTCCTTGTTTAATGACGGCAATATTATAAGAATGTGCAAGGAATAACCCTTATAGTAAGTTAAATAAGTTTTGTAGAGTCTTTTAGAGAAAAGAAAGAAAAGCTTTATTATGAAGTACAAGCAAGACACTGGTATAGAAAAATAATAAAAGTTACGGTTATTACATACTGGGTGGAAGGTCTAGGGGTGAGTGCAGTTTGGGGCTAAAGCTGAGACATATATGTATAAGAAAAGGGTAAGATCTGGGAATGGGGATTAAGGGAAGTAAGGAGTAAGACGTTTATTGATAGGAAATCTTCATACATGCATAATTGTTGCGCGTCACCAGTGAGTCTAGAAAGAGCTATTTGTATGAGTCTTTGTTCGTTATCTATTTTGTTAGTGATTGTTTCGTTACATACTGTCAAATATATTTTATAGTGGTTTAATGAACGTTATTAAATTAGTTGGATCACCATTGTAGTCTGGAAGGTGTCCATAATCTTCTTTAGTCATATGATTGTCGTTAAGAGCCATTTCTGATTGATTAATGTTTCTGTGTCTATCTAAAATATCTCTTATACCTGTTCTTGTCACAAAAATAAAAATATAAAATTACACTGTATGCAAAAGTAATACCTTAAAGTGTTTATTGCTGTTGATGAAGTCTTCTGTGTGGTCTATATTAAATTTATTGCTTCTGTATAACCTGCATAAAGCGTTGAAACGCACCTTCAAGTGAACAGTCCCACCTCTGTTATTATTGCCTCGAGCCTTCTTAGCCTGTCCGTCAGAGTGGTAGCCAAACAATCCCAGATCCTGTTATCAAAGCAACCTTATAATTCAGGAGTTACTGACAGATTCAGAGAATATTTCTTCGGATCTTCCCGGCTTGGTGACGAACCGTCTTCTCTTCTGACTTGAAGTTCCCTGAAGTGAATAATGTCTTCAATGAAGTCCAGCTTTCTTTCTTCCTCAGATTTATAACGGATTTCTTTAGGTAATTACCTGATGAAAATCTATTGACATATAAATAATCCTCCCCGGAGACAAAAGCAGTTGCCTCGTGACCTGTTATAAATACAGTGAGAATCCTGGCAATGGCTAGTTTCTCCTAGCATGTCCTGAGCGACTGCGGCTCTCGCATTCTTGGCAACCTCCACAGGCTCGTATCCAGTGACTCAGGTGATTGACGAGCGCGGGGCTCAATGAAACAGTTATCTAAGTTATTTAAAACATTGTGTTTCTATCATAGATACCGAACGGCTAATCCTGAAACCCCAATTTTCCAATAGTATAATAATAATAATATATATGTAGAGGTGTCAACATGGGCTCCTGTCATACTGACCAGCAACATATTTCCATCATACATACGCAGTTGCCGAAGCTTACTTGGACCCTACCACTTTATTAATTTTCTTTTTAATGCATAGCTACAATGAGGACGTTATTCAGTTCATTGGACCGCGGATCTTTAGGTTACATGGACGGATGTCATTAGCCGAAGACGTATTGAGCTGTACTGTAATAAGTTTATTAGTGATGGCGAAACAATTGTTAGTTAAAATGATTTCATTTTCATTCTTTATCTAATCATGATAATAATTAAATAACGATACTGATCATTCGTAACGAATGATATCGCAAAATTTTCCTTGATTGTTCATAGCCATTGCATACATGTCCGGAACTGGGAGGGCACCACGTTTGTGGGCGAAACCAAACAAGACAGTAATTACTTAAGGTATAATTAGTATTTCTGTTCTTATTTGTTTTAACTGTTAGTTCAAATGATACTATATCCGCTTATAAGCAGTTTTCAATTTATATTTTGTTCGAGATGACATAGCCCCAATTTTGATTTTATTAGAGATAATTGGAAAGAATTACCTCTTTAGAGGGTTCTTACTTTGAAAAGTCAATGTCTCTAGGTGTTGCAGCAACTAGTAAAACATAAATTTATCTATGTATTAGCGCTTTCAGCAGCTCACGCTTCTACCTCGAGAAGCAAATAGTCTTAACAGCGTGGGTTATATAGTCGAGTCCCCTTTAAGCGTTGAGTAACATTTCCATATAATCAATTATACTAACCCTGGTTTCTTCTTTTGTTACATACACGCATCTGCAGTTTTGTTATGGCAACGAGTTTTGTTTATGCAGTTAACTTTAAGTCTACCTTGCTCTCCATTATCTATTATACATTAGGTTCTTGTTAGTTTTTAATTCACGTGCACATTAATGACGAGTATTTTTTTTTTTGAGGAAGAGTGGGGAAGGAATGTAATATATCGGAATCATTAAATCTATTTTAATATTGTCTGTGCTGTTAATGTTATGTAATGTTAACAAATGTTTAATTTGCATTAGAATGCTACGTGTCTCGTCTTCAGTTTCTTATGAGGATTCTTTCCTGGAACTGTTTTATGGTCTGCTGTTCTAGAAATATCGGTTAATGCTCATTGCGAATTTGTATCACGAAACCTTTCATCCTGTCCTTCACAAGCAAGACATGCTGAATTAGCCTAACTCCACTCCGTTTGAACGAAAGTTGAAGACCTAATAATGTTAGGTTGGTGCAAATAAAATGTCGGATTCTTAAGTGAATATATTAAACTGCATATCTTTTTCCAAAAGCTGTTTATTTAATCAAAATCAAGATTTTAATGCATAGATGCCTGTCTTGAAGAAATTCTGATCTTTAGAATCAATGAACTCTGATATGCCATTTTTCAGACTATCTTCATTTTCGTACTGTTTAGCCCGTAAAAGCAGTTCTAAATGTTTAAATAAATGAAAGACGGTTGGCGAAAGATCCGGTGAATAAGGTGGCTGCTGCAAGATTTCATATTTTAATTCATTTAATTTCGCAATTGTTTTGTACGATGTATGCGGCCGAGCGTTAAATCGATTAAATCGGGTTAGCAATGATGAGCATACGTTCAAGCGATCAAGCTTATTTCGCTCGGTTAGGTCGTGCGGTATCCACTTATCCATTTTTTTCACCTTGCCAATTTCAGAAAGATGTCGCAATATTGTTGTATGGTCAACTTCCATTCTGGCAGCAAGATCCCTTGAAGAAACAGTTGGATTCGTTTCCAACAATGCTTTCAGAGCATCATTTTTCACAGACGTTTCGTGTCTTCCGAGCGGTTCATTTTGCAGGGAAAAATCACCAGACCGAAATTTTTCAAATCAACGCTGCACTTTTCGATCGTTCACAGTATTCTCCCCAAACGCCTGGTTTATATTGCGTGCAGCTTTTGCAGCATTATTACCAAGTTTATACTCATATAAGAAAATTACACGAATATCGGTTGAATTCATACAAAAGGGAACACTTTTGAGAAAATCTTCTTGGCTAAAATGTGACTCTGGCAATGGACTATAAATCAGGTTATGTCAAAAACAAAAGCATAACAAAAACAGGGAGACAAACGTTCACATTTAAAGAAAATCCGACATTTCATACGCTCCAACCTAATAGTAGTAATAAGTCAAAATCGAATTAAAATAATCAGTAGAAGACGAATCAGAATCATATCAATTGCAAATGAACCACGGAAACAAAAAAAAAGGGGAGTTACATCACACGAATTTATTGAATTCAACACTTATGTGGACGGACTAATCATTTTATCATGTTCAAACAAGTAATTCTGTAACGAAGTACTGACGATATAGTTTAATAATTTCAATTAATAAATATTTCTTAACAGGGTTCATTTTAGAAAAGTATAGTTTCTAGACCAAAAGCGGACCTTACACCTTCGCATATGAAAGAGGGAGTAGATTCTTAGGAAGTCCCCCACGCTCCTCCGTCAGCTGCGTCAGTGGATACGGGCCAGCAAAGCCTGACCAAGAGCACGAGAGCCACAGGTGCTCAGGGCTTGGTTGGAGAAACAGGCCATTGCCAGGACTTCCTCTGTATTTTTAGCAGGTGACGAGGCTACTGCCGCTTTAGTCTCCACGAAGTATTATAGGGATGAGTGGCGTGTAATGATTGTGCAAGGGGATTAAGGTGGTTAGATAGGTTACTATTGAATTTCATGAACGACAGACATTGCAGGTAATGGCATTAATACTGATCGGGTGAGGTCCCGCTCCCCGAGGTAGATGTAGCTTTATCCAATTTCCGGCTTTATCCATAACAAGCTTATAAAAGCTTTATAACCAAAATCCAATATGGATTTTCACGGGAGACGTCACAGTCCACTGACTACTTATAAGTACACATCAGCAGAGCCCTGAAGTCATGTCGTGTGATTCACCTACGAATAACTAACTCATCATTGTGTCTCAGAACACATCTTACCGCTGTTTCTCTCAGATCACCCGAACATTTTGTGTAGTTATTCATGTTTAAGAATCTTTTATACATTAGGGTACGTTAAAAATATCACCCATTGTGTCTGACATGACATTTGTACTTGTAGCAGTAGATAAATTCCAAATTACTTTTTGTATGCTGATCAGTTCCAGGCATATTTTTAATGGTTCTTTCTCGAGTTTGGTATTTCGGTATGCTTATCTCTTCATGAAATTAATAGAAAAACGATATTTGTGAGTTAATAATAATACTAGTTGATCCAAGTATAAGCAAGCAGCCTTGTTTTTGTTCCTTTATTAAATGATTATTTTTGTAACATAAATTACGATCTTAATTTTTGTTGAATGTAAGAAACATTTTACCGGTGTTTATCTCAGCTCACCCGAACAGTTTGTGTAGTTATTCATGTTTAAGAATATTTTATACATTAGGGTACGTTAAAAATATCACCCATTGTGTCTGACATGATAATGGAGTATTTATCAAATAAAAAAAAGTGTAAATAGCTGAAATATTGATCAAAATAAAATACTTATAGGATCGCCTTTAAAAATATTTGGCTCTAAAAACTTTATTTATTTTATTATTCAATGTTTCTTAATCCTGCCAAAAAAACAAACAAAAAAACAGAAGATTAAATCTTAAACAGCATCTGAGCTAAGACTTATTAAAATTTAGTGAAAAGGACTCAGATTAAGCTCTTGTTTGTTCTATGTTTCCGTCATTTCGTCTGAAACCAAAAAATAAACTGCTTATTTCGAGGTGTCGACAACTTTACGAAATTTATTTAATATTTCAGATTTACTGAATCACTTCTATGTCCAGACGTAGAGAATAAAAGTAGAGCTTCTACAATAAAGTTGTTTTTTTTAAATGATTTGCATCTCAAGGTTTATTTATGTTCTAATAAACGTATGTATTATATGATTATATTGACACAAATAAATAAAGCTGTATTAGAGTCTCTAAAGGCAAATGTCTTATCTTTAAAAAATGGTAGTATGAATGCATGATTGAATACTTCAGTGAATAAATGGTCCATGCAAATGGTGGAGAATATATTTTTTAATTTTAAATGTTTGCCTATGATACTAACAACGAATGTAATTAATTATCTGTAGATGTATTAACAAATAAAACTGACGGAAATGGGTGTTTATTTCAATATGTGCCTTTGTGGTCTTGCGTTTAGCGTGCCTGATTATATATAAACGATGGAGACCCCGGTTAAAATCCTGGCTCCCTTTGAAAACTATCCCAGAAGTAACACCTAGGGCCCTCATATAAACACTTTGCCTCAAGAGAGACAATAAGCCACTATTGGATTTAAGAAGAACATACACCCATGGAAAAACTAGACTAAGGAAAAGAGTTAATACAATCTGAGACTGGGCACGCTAGTTAGCCCAATGCCTCCTACGTTAGGAAGGTGTTCTATATTCGTGAGGTGTCCTACACGGATTTAATTGTATGCGTAAACATACGGAGTTCCTCTCAGAATAGCCGGAAGACCGGTGACTACAGTCGAAAACAATGCCCACTGCTCGAGTTGACGATGGTCACAAAAGGGACGACTCAGGAGAGACCAGAATACATTACTCTTTGTCGTCCGCGATAGGTGCATTATGAATTCTCTCACGGACCTTGCCTAACGTGATCACGAATCTCCAACATCTGAGAAACGGTTCACTTCACCAAATGTGAGCCATATTGTCGTGGATTTTATTTGTTTATCAATACCACCACCACTACCATATTAGTTATATCATAAATTGAGCGATGACAGGTTCATGGTGATTGTACATCTGGGTATCACCTTTCTCCAAGCTGTGAATTCCTTTAACGCCCCCAGCAGGTCTCCCCCTACCTGCGTCTGGATCGTAGAATGCAGAGTATATGTTCTTTATGACATTTGTGTGGGCATTTCATTTTGTAATATGAAATAAAACAGTAGAGTTGTAAAATTAAATATCTTAGCTCAGCGCCCGACCTTCTTGTTGCTACACGTGGCAATCACTAGCTAGAAAGGACGATTAGGAACCAAGGAGGTGAATATTAAAGGACGATTAGAAGTTTCGGATATCTGAAAACCCCACTTCTTCAACAACACAAATAAAACGTGGGAGTACTACACCACGTGTTGCTTGGGGCTGAAGATCTGAACAACTCTGTCCTTATTTCGCGTATCTGATATTTACTGGCAACAAACCCCCACCATAATAAAGTGTTTTTAAAAGGTCCTAAACATACTATACAGATTATTTTAACCGAAAACTCACTTCCTTAAAATAAACTTAATTCTAATAAATAAATTTAATTTGAGTAAACAACTTTATTAATATATTTTATTCTTAATTAATTAGGTAATATTCTGCTTGCAACTTATATGTGTAGCCTGTAGGTGATTCGGAATAGCAATAATGATTTAGTAGCTTTTAAAGAATGTTTTATTAGAATGATAACCCCTATACTTCCGCTCCGTTAAGCTTTATATGTCCATCATCATAAATACAAAAAAATTGATGTGCATCAAATGATATTACTGATCATCAAGGGTTTTAACAAGCTTAAATTGCCGTAAGTATAAATAAATGATTTGCTTGTAATTTAGAAAAGAATCAGTTTCTGTATGAAATATTATTTTTCTTTGTTCTTTTCAAAGATTTAATTTTTTGAGTTAACATTTCTTTTAAGATTTCCTTTATATCGCATACTGTTAAGTTAATTTTAATTAATCTGTATATTCTATTATATGTTGTGTTAAATTAAATATCTTAGCTCAGCGCCCGATCTTCTTGCTGCTACATGTGGCAATCACTAGCTAATAAGGATGATTAGGATGCTAGGAGGTGACTCGAACACCCACGATAAAAATACAAACCCTTGAAAAATATTAAAGGAAATTAATTTAGTAATTAGTTGGTAAATATTTTCTAAAGTAACAATTATTCTCAAATTCTGATTGAAATCATTTTTATCTGTTTATTTTCTATTTATTTATCCATTGTATTGCATTGTTTTAATGGTAACTTTATTATCTTTGAATGGTAAACATACAGTTTTTTTTTTTATAGTTGATTGCTGGTTGTGGGAGCAACGAAATGTAAATTTTAGCTATTTATTAGGGGTATCCATATTCAGGGTTATTAAAATAGCAAAGCTTATAAAATGAAACTACAATAGTTGCTATAATTTCATGTAAATTGTATTGTTCGTTCCGAAACAATAAATAAATAAAGGACGTGATTGGGGATGATGGTCATTTATGGGACTCCATTACATTTTCTTTTACAATAGATCACGAGGACACCACCTCTTTAGGCCACGAAGAGAATGGTAAGTATGAGGAGTTAAGATGAGGATTCAGATGGTTTTCGTAGAAAAGTTTCTGGGTATACGTTCCAGGACAGTTAGCACTATAACGTAGAAGGTAGCGTTGATTACAGTTCTGAGAACTTAGAATTTGAATTTTTGAACGTTTGGCCGTTTTCAATTATAAGGTAATTTGATGACATAGGCCAGGCCGCCCAATCATGTTTCATAACTACCATGGAATTGGAAGTATTTTTACTGGGGGTATCATACATAGACTACGTAATATTTCATGTTATCCTAGGGGTTATTTGGGGTTTACATCCTCCAGAAAAGACTGCCATGCGAAGGAATGAAAAACGTGGGTCTCTGGCTTGTGAAAGAAACCAAAACGATATTTAAAAATAAATAAGGATTATGAAAACAAAAGTTAAATAAATCACCATTTAACACAACTGTTTATAAAACATGACTATTTATATTTTGTTAATAGTACGACATGACATCCAAATAAAATTGTTAGTGATTAGTTATGCCGGCCTTTTGCAGTTGTCCTGCTGGAGCTTTTCATCTGTGGTATCATTGCCCATGAAAGATCGTGTTGTGAATGGCTATTTAGTTTGATTTTTGAGCCAATTCTGTTATTAGTGGTACAGCAAAATAAAGTGATCTTAGTTCAGTATTAAATACAGTACATAAATATCTTTATTTCCAACTTCACAGTAGAAATTAACGAATAAGTTCTGATTCCTAACTCCATCGTTTTGGGAAGAAGATAGCACAGAGGGATTTTTAGCACATTCTTTTGAAGGACTAACCCTCATCCCCTAATTTTATGCTGTAATGAACAAGGGACCTGCTTAAGGACTAGGCAGACTGGAAAACTTTAAGACGGTAATTGAACGGTTAGGAAAATTAGGGAAACTAAAAGTAACTAACCAGAGGTAATGGGGGGGGGGGGAATTGCTTAAAGATCAATGAAAGAAAAATTTTTAGAAGGCATTTGTAGTGAATGGAATATATGTCTGGCTTGCAACTCAAGCAAGTAGCTTTCAGATAACTATAGAACGGCTGTTTAGGTTGCTGAAAGTGCATGTAATTAAGAAACAGATAACTAGTGGAAAGAAAAAAATAAGGCGTTATTTATTTATTACAAATTCACTACACTTAAACCGTGAGATTAGCCAGTCAGAAATCGTTAACATAATCAACATTCTGAGACCTTGAGAATGTACGACAGGCTCCTGAGAATATGGAACTTGTGGGGAGACCAAACCGAAAAAAAATAAAGGATTGTACCTAATATTAGTGTGTAGTGACTTCAATTTCCAAGGGGTGAAAAAACCTACACGAACTGACAGAAAATGTATACAAACTGAACAACATGGTCTTCTATGTCGAAGGCTAAGTCACAGATTGCCTTTCCAATTTTGTTATTGATTTTAGTTTTAAAAAGTAATTTTTGTTTATTTGTAGATCAATTGTCCCAACCTACTTTTAAGATAATTTTTTATCAAGAGTGGAATCATAGGTGAAAATTTTACATTGCTTGTTATTAAATGTTGTCCTATTTTTGTCTTCCTTCAAGTTATTTATTGCATATTCACAAGCACTGTCAGTAACCTAGAATAGGTTCTGTCATTGTCAAGAACCCCAAATGTTGTCAATGTTACTCCAAATGCTATCTGCTTGAGTGACAAGTCAGACCCTGATAGCATTCTAACAACATTCTAATCACAGGAGAACGGAAGTATAGGCTGGTGAGAGTACTTGTAAATAAGAATAAATGGAAAGACACATATAGGGTGTTATTTACTAAATATAAAATCACAACCACCAATTGCTTGTTACCATTAGAAGTGCAGATCTAATCCAATTTGTCCTAACCATTGGAAGCCTAACTTAAAGCCCCAGCCTAATTACCTCGATAGAAAAGTTTAAGTTATTTATGAGATAAGATTAATTGCCTGAAATAAGGTGGTTAACGAGAGAGTCTGTGCGTGTGTGCTGCGTGTTAGAAGTTTTAATCTGTTTAAGCCGCGGCCCTCGGGGTGTTTGAGTTGTGGCCTCAACTTTATCAGCTTTGGCCTACGAGGACAATCAGTAGTGTCAACAGGACTCTTACCTGTCCAATACCACCTCTTGTCTCCTCCAATCTGGGCAACTTGAGAATGTTCCTACAACATACGCACCGTTCCTTCCATGTACATGCATTAACTAACACAAATATTGTCAATCATAATTTTAAGTTTTGTGTAGCAACCGATAACATAAGATACATAAGATAAATCACCCCATACTCTATTGTATATATATTGTAAATTAATTTAAACAAATGCAAATTACCAAACCATAAATCATTGTACATGTTGTAAACAATAAAGACGCAGCTGCAAGCCAATTAGTTATAAGAGGGTCACCCAATACCCGTGGCAGGTACAAAGCGAACCAAACCAGGGCTGAAGACCCTTAGCCGGGTCAGGTATTAGTGACATATCTCTTTGTCAGAGAAAAGAACACAGAACAAAGAAGAACAAAGAACACCACATACTAAACTGGCATTGGGTACAATAAAACCGAAGCTGATTGGCTACTTACGAAGCCAGCTGAGTATATAAGACCCTCGGTTTGGGGCTGTAATTCATTCTCCTGACGACTGGCTGACTGATGGCTTGTGGCTGCGCTGATGTTCAAAACTTGACCTTCTTATTTATGAAAACCTATGCATCTCTCCCCCGTAACCTCGCTATGTTTTAGTCCGGCGTTGTCAGACCCCACACCTTCCTAGTGGGAATCTCTGCCTTCGTCTCACTAAATCTAGCACCTCCTTGGGAGAGACCTCTCCCTAGTGGACAACGGTTGTCGTGGCCCTGCAAATTTACCAAGCAGTGTTTCCCACGGCGATCTAGTCTGCCTCTCTCCGGTTCACACTCGCCTTTGGGATCCGGACGGATTTCGCCTACCCTCAGATACCGAGTGTGGATTCTTGTCCTACCTGAAAACCTATTTCATATCAGTCTAAATATTGTAAACAATAAGTTAACAATAAAAGGCGCAGCTATAAAACCAGCTCAGAGGCAGGAGTCAGGTATAAAGGGCCCTAGACCCTTGTAGAGGAGGGGCTGGGTCCTGGTTTAGAACACTCGAGTTTCATCCAGGCCTGCAATGTGGTTGGGGAGAATAAAACCTCGCCTCATTGGCTGGACGTGATTAGCCAGAATAAGACCCCAGCCCATTGGCTACTTAGGGCTATATATACCCCCTAGTTTTAGCCGATAGTTCATGCATCTGAGTATGCAGCACGAGGAGAAATTCTGTAAATCTTGTTCATTGTATTTTGATCATATGATTGTAAAAAATTTCAATAAAGGGGGTTTTGAAAGAAAAACCCAAACAAAAAAAAACCGATAATTCATTTTAACTAGAGTTCTCTGGACTGTTACTTTCAGTTGCAATGATGTTTCTAGATTCCTTCTCATTTATGAAAACCTCTGCATCTCTCTTTCCTATCCTCGCTATGTTTTAGTCCGGCCTTGCCAGACCCCACACCTTCCTAGTGGGATTCTCTGCCTTCGTCTCGCTAAAACTAGCAGCTCCTTGGGAGAGATTTCTTCCTTGCGGACGACGGTCACCTGGGGCCCTTCGAACTTAACCTAGCAGTGTTTCCCCCAGTGATCCAAACTACCTCTCGCCGGTTCACACTCACCTTTGGGATCCGGACGGTTTTTGCCAAGCCTTAGATTCCGAGTGCGAATGCGGGGTCATTCCAAGATCACATAAACTACCTACAATACCTACCCTGTTTCTCTTCTCCTGAACATAGTGCACTGTCGGGGCACATACCTATCAGATATGGAGTCAGATATTACAGTAGTAAGACCCGTCATGATGCAATTGTCCAGATCATAGCTTAGTCAACCCTCACTTCGTCACTAGGGCTAGGGTAATTAGGCACCCCCTTGTGACGACCCGACACTGTCCTCGACCATTGGACAATTTTATAATTGACCATTTTATAAAAACATTATATGTTTTCAAATCTTTGGATACAAAAATTTCCAGAAGAAATATATAAACAAATAAGGACATGTAAAATATGAGCTGTAGTTAATTTGTTAAAATGATACCAATTTTTAAATTTGTGATATGATTAAGATGGTTATATATTATTAGGGTACCAATATGCTGAACAGCTTGGAATCGTTGGGCAGTCCTAACTGGTTTATCAAAACACTAGCAATTTTGAAATTCCCAAATCGTTTTTGAATGTTTTGTGAGGACACTCGGGAAAGGTGTGTTCTTGGCAACTAGGATTGTATGTTTTCACCGACACCTTTGGCATTATTACCAACTACTTTTTCACGTTTATTGCATAAAAGCATAACTTGAACTGAATAGTCAGATCGATAAGTTTTATAATGCTAAGAATATTATAATGCTATAAGTAGAGGGGCTTGAGCAGAACTGTATACCTGCCTCGTGACTTCATTGAAGTTACTGATTATAGCTTATATCTATTTTTTCGTAAGCCACCGCATCCCCCCAAGACCTCCCTCCCTCTTCTCAGAATCTTATCCCTTTTCTTATACATATATCTCTCAGCTTTAGCCCCAGACCTCATTCGTTCCTAGGCATCCTACCAAGTATGTAGTAACGTAACTCTTAATATTTTTATAAACCTGTGTTTTGCTTGTACTTCATAATAAAGCATTTCTTTCGTTTCTTTGAGAAGACTCTCCTTTACAAAGATTATTTAACTGATAGAAATTGTGAGTGTGGAGGCAAGGAAGTCAAGGATCCATGAATCTGAAAAAGTAAAATATTCTGAGTTTAATCATCAAACTAAATGGAGTTACCAGTTCCAAGAATCCAGCACGCAGATAAACGTTTCTTCAAAGCTTTCATCTCTCACTTGAAAGAGACGAATTAATATAAATTCTCGCGCTCTTGGTCAGCCTCCGCTGGCTCTTATCCAGTGACGGGGCTGACGAAGGAGCGTGGGGGACTTTCCAAGACTCCGCTTCCTCCTTCGCGTGCGAGGGAGGTGACAACCATGTGGACTTGGGAGGCCTCTGGGCTGTTTGTATATATAGTTTGAATGAGCGAGTGAATGAAAATTGTATGAATGAGATCATTTATCACAATTACTTATAGCCCAATCAGCCAGATTGTAATTTTATCATAATAAAGTCAAGAAACCCTTAATATAAATAAAAAAACATGAATAACTAATATACTAATAAATCCTAACCTAACTGGTCACCAAAAATGAGTTTTTCCTCACGACTTCACTATTGGTAAATAATCCAAGTGCAACAATTCAACTTGATTTTCATTAGAAGAGTAATGACAAGAGTCTATATAGGAATATCATTTTGCAAAAGCTGTACTGTCTTTGTTTCAGTGTAGAGCTTGTGGTTCTGTGTCGAACAAAGGCCAGACAGTGGGGTGGAAGGGGTGTTAATTTGGAGACAAATCGGTTTGTCCTGTCTATCTGTCACATGTCTCCGGGACAGACGAGTATCGATTCTCGCCAGCCAGGCCGCAATCATTCCTACGACGATTGGCCTAGGTATCCCTTTATGTGTCCATCGATACTCTACTATTCAATGCTAATAACTCTTTTCTCCACTTTAAAGGTATTTTTGGTTGGATATAAATTATACTCTAAAGATGATGACTTTAATAATGCAAAAAAGACAATCGTATTTTCATTTTCTGGAAAGTACTTTATTTAACTAGTTCGTACAATAGAATGTGGTTTCTTAGTTTCAAAGAAAAACGGGGTGATTTGTGCAGATATTTATTAAGATACAGAATACTATACTTGTAATTCAATCCTTATCTTTTAAATAATACATTACGAGCTGATGCTTGAGGGACCTCGAACCTACCTTCGTTTTTTATGTATATTTTTATTTTTTCTAATTATTTCCATTAGTGTAACTTAACTAATGGCTATTCAGCTAAATCAGAAGGGTCAAGCTCTACCCTCTCTCATACAATCATATATTTTCATGAAGGTGGTGCTAAACGGAAGTCTGGCAGATTTAAAAACGATCTGTTGAAAATAAAATATGCAATATAAGTAATCAAGCAAATATGAACAAGGTTTTCTTATTTAATTGCCAAAAAAATCCTTCTACCTATAAAATATCTGGTAAGCAGGAATATACGTATAACCTAGTTCGCTATTTTCTTTTTTTCTTGACTGATTATCAAGCTAAACGTTGAAGAAAAAACAGAATGGAGTTTGAAAAAATAAAAACAGTGAAGTTACAAAAGCTCTCTGGTACACTTCCTAAATAGTTAACAGACCCCGGGTCCGTTTTAATCTGGCCCCAATTCTGTTAAGTGCCCTTTACATATTTGATAGAGGGGAGTTCTCATTAAATACATATCAAACAAAAGAAACACTCTCTTAACTGAGTTAAAAAATATTATCTCATGTTGAGTGACTGATAAGTGAGTGAAAGGTAGGCGCTCCACGAGGTGACGTGCTATGGTTTGGCAGGCCTGAATCTGCTCTGTAAATCGACAAATCGACCCTTTTACTCTTATTAGTGCAAGTAGGTGACCATTATAACCATAAATGTTGCATTTTTATTGTCTCATTATCAGGTGGGCCTGATGAAACGAAACTCGCACAGGTAACCGAAAGGCCTTCAATAAAAAAATCTTGAGGAGGTAGGTACGTTACATACAATACTGTGGGGTAAGGCGAAGGGAAGGGGGAGGGGGTGAGCTGTATAACTGATCAAAAACGACCGATATTCGACACGGGATGGGCGAAGGCGCGGAAAAGAAAATGACCATTATTGTTAAATCCACAGGAATAGAGGTGCTAATATCATTACGTTCAAACCCAAGTGCAATTGAAGTCATTCACAATCCCTACGTACTAGATTTTAAACAGTAATGAATAATACCAATGGAGAAGGTAAAAAAATTGAGTGAGAATAGTGATTCATATGGATCCGAAACCTTAAGCTGAACACAGGAATTTACATAACAATGAGTGACGGAGCAACAATTAAGATCAAGTATTTCTTCGGAATGGTCCCTTATTTCCACAGACTTAATCAATCCATATAATCCACCATACTTATCCTATAACTTCGTACCCAATTTTCTGTATAATCTTTATTATACCACAAAATTTATTGTTGTTAAATATATTATATTATAACAGTCGTTAGTAATAAGTGGAGACTTTTTACTCTCTTACTAAGCCGATACCTTCATGTAATCCTACCGATACCCCAGGCCATCCATCGGTCGAAACTTGCCCATATTGACTCCTTTCTTCCCGTTTTTATTATCCCCTCCGGCGTTCATATCTCTCCAGGATATAATATCCCTTATCCTCCCGTACGTAGGCCTGCATAGCAAATATCCCTGCCCAGTGTCCAGCAAATATCCGTGTGTGCATCTTTATTTACAATTTTTTTATTTGGCATCATTTGTTCACTCTATTTGGGAAGAAGAATGAATATAAATGGTTATATTGTCATTTTTTTTTGGTATATTATTAACATAATTTACATTTTTTCTGAGAAGCACAATGAAATAATATATGCTTTGGTGCATGAGGTCATCTGCATTATTCGCTTACTGCTAACGTAATAAGTGATGGACTTAACAGTTGGTAAAATCATAATCTTTAAAAAACAAAACCTAATATAAAGGAAAAAATAATGTTAATAAATAAAATATAAAAGAGATAAGTTATAAAGCAGTTATAAATTTAATTTATTTAATGTTATCCTAAGAATATACGTGTTGTGCGTTTGGGAATGAATCTTTTGAGGTGTGAACATACTTACGGATTGGGAATAATTATAGGCCTTTTATCATGTTGGATATCTTGGTGTATCGAGGGTAGTGGCTAAGTAGTGAATGGAATGGGACCAGGGTCATTGATAATTGTATAAGGATAAATTGTGGGTCAATATTAATCTACGGGTGAATACTATCGTGTTTGTTTCCAGTAGGTTTGGGTTTATTTCCATTTTTTTAAGCAGGTGTTAAGTTTTTCTGTTTGTGCCTGTAGTGTATTCGTTATTGTGTCTGTTCTGAATGATCCTGTGTGGATTTCTGTGCCGTCTGCGTAAAACAAGCTTGGGGTCTGATGGTATGTCGAAGAGGTATAGATTAAATAGGGTAGGAGACAGACAACAGCCTTGAGGAAGTCCTGCTGAGAGGTGATGTGTTGTTGAAGGAATAAATTAAGTGTCAATAGATGCTTTGCAATTATGAGGGTAATACTGAACAATAAGAGCTAATAAATTATTAATAAAACGAGATTTCCTACTATATGTTTTCTTGTGTATCTGAACTAAAGGCCTTTGGATGGACAGCAAAGTTCAGTTGATCATAATCGCCAGAACAGTCTATAATAGAGCTGTTTTCGTAGAGACATAAAATTTGTCATGGATTAAGCTTTAATTTTGTTTAATACCTTCATTCAGAAGCAATACACTGAAATTATATACAGCCTTGTTTTCTTTCGACGTAAAACCCTCATTTCATCAACGCTGTGGTCTGTACATGTAAAATCATTGCCCACCGATGGGAGCCCGAGAAAGTACAAATTTCCAGATTCCATATAGTGCTTTTTGAGACACCAGGTGTGATTGAAGGATATAGATAAAACCTATGCAAACCACTTAAATTAGATGCATCCGTGCAATCCTCAAATTGCGATCGGTCAAGTTTAGACAACAATGAAATAATAATTAGCAAGTTTATTCAAAATCAATGTAGGTCCAACATCTTGCTATGTCCTTGGTGTTTTCATATATTTAAATATTTCTTACTTTAAGTCCAAAAAGGATCGATAAATAATCAAGGTAAAACTTTCAGACCCTAATTATGACAAGTATCGATTTCTTCTTTATATACCTCTGTATATCTTTCACCCTGGTCCTTTGATCTTAGTCGCTTTGAACTTCAAAAGGAACTATTTCTTTCTTGATCCACATGCATTAAGGCCACCAACACTGGCTTTAATGCAAAATCGTCTAGTTTAAATAGGTACAGACCCCCCAAACACAATAGTGGACCATGCAATATATAAATTGAGTCATCAATCGCTTATTGCCGTTCATGTTATTCGAAATGGTTAAGATTATGTTCGAAGAAACCCTCGTGCCGTGCCAGAAGAGAGAGGTTCTTAGGACTTTCAACCATGTTTGGGGCAATAGTCCTCCCATCCTCGATGTTTTTGTTTAAATAAAATAACATGAATTATGCACGCCATTAACAACTAACAATAATTTATTTTATAGTCAATAGCGCCCTCAAAAGTTATTTATTCCTTATTCAAGAGCGCATGCAGCGGCCTATATTGGCGTTATAAAGTGTTCAGAATGTTTTTGATGATGACTTGCTACTCAACTGTTTGAGCACTTGAGAATGGCAGTGTATAGGCTGCTTCTGCTATATGAAAGCATTTGTGAAAATGAAATAAAGAGAAAAATAAGAAGTTATTCACTTAATATAAACCCACAACTAGCAATTAAACCATGAAATTAATAGTCACTGTATTAAAAAAAAAAAATAATAATTCGAATTAATTCAACATGAGCTACGTTTCATAACAAATGAATTTAAAAAAAATATTAAAATTACCATTCTCTTGCAAGAAAAAGTTTATCGCTACAAAATAGATGCACACAATTACATTATTATATAAGAATGGCGATCTGTAATTAATCTATTAGTGTAATAGCACTAGGTGTAAGTATAAAACCTGCGTTGCATGACTTAGTAATGAATGAATTATGTAATGAAAATATAAAAATCAACTAAATTAGTTTGAAGCATCGGTAGAAAAATTAAAAGTTAATTAATTTCTTTCGTGCCGATTTTTTAATATACTTTAGCTTATTACGTTCATTTTTTTAAGAAGACGATTAAATTTCATGATAAAAAATAAGTATTTCTGTTCAAGAATTCAAAGTAGTTTTACACCCCATTTAAATGAATACTTCAGGAACTTAGGTGGGGTTGCGTTATTGGTTCTTCACGTCCTTCGTCATTTATACAAGTCGTATACATATAAAAAAATGAGCTCTTAATTTGTTAACAAGTAAAACATTCGAAGTAATGACTAGGTCATTTATTCTCGTATCAACAAGTGACTTTGTGATTGATGTAGCCACAATGCGTTCTCACGCAAGCTGGAAAACGGCTTACGGTGAATTTCCCGCTTGCGGAGTTGGAAAATGTTAAAGTGCCTGAAAATTTGCGGAACGCACTATCGGTCGACTATCCCCGCATTGCCCGCAACAAGGGCTGGAGTCCAGGCTTGAAAATCCAGCTCCACTCGAACCGTTAAATTGGCCCTTAATGTGCCGTGATCTCTACAAGGGCTACTACGCCCGTTTCACATTGCAACCCATTTCGCGGCCGTTTCAGAAACATTCAGTGGAAATTTATGTTGCATATGCAGAAAGGAAGTATTGATCTCGTAGCCCTTTTTGATGAGATCATTACTTTGCCAAGAAGTTAAATAAGTTCAATTAGTGTTGAAAACAGTTTTAAATATAGTAGGGGTTATTAAAACCATCTTCTAAATTAAAATTGCTAATGCCCCTTTCTATGTCTCAAATTACACTCATCATTCTAATCCATGTATGCATCGAGTTTCTGCTTATTACTCTCTTTTCGCCTTTTCTTTCTTCATCCTTTTAATCCGAAAAAATGGCCGAGTTACGGCCGGCAGCCTTAGAAGTGCCGCCTCCGTTACCAAGGGAAATGTTGCCCGAAGTTCATGCTAAATCCCTCGTCTGGATGAAGTGTGAGCAGTGACGTCGCAGGACCTGAGAAGGACGATATTCGACCTGGAGAAATTCTCTTGAGACCTAGGTGAGTTAAATCACTTCATTAAAGGTGGTGATAGAATTATGGAAGGATTAGAAGCGAAGACAAACGAAGGCCTAATAGACCAAGGGGATGCTAAACCAATAAAAGCAGACCTGGTGTGTCGTAAAAAAATAAACGTATTGAACCTGATACAGGCGGATGAGGGCACCCCATGGGCCGTGGTGACGGAACGATTGAAGAAGGCTTATGGAGGAGGTATGTATTCGATATACATCGGAAGAGGATATCTTTCAAATGTTTCAGGAAACGCGATATCTGCGCCAAATGAAAGGCCAATACGCTGTGGAACTGTTGGCATGGTTCAATAATATTACACAAAAGCTGAGAGAAACGATAAACCTGACGGAAGTAGAAGCCAGGATGGCCTTCTTGTCGATGATTCTGAAAGTACAGCTAGCCAGGGAGACGGGTAAGCGGGATAACTTACCGGGGGACCGATCGTTCGTGGAGTGTGCCCAAGATCTGATGGATGCTAACGCCCGTGAAGAGGAAGGCAAGCAGTGAGCGGAGGAGAGAGTTTGGTCCAAGGTGACATACTGTAGACATAGAATGCCGCAGCAAATTTAGAAAAGAAGGGAGCCGCCGCATGTTGAAAGAAAAAGGACGATGGGAGAATGGACGAGGCCAAGGCATGGAATACCTGGAACCGGAGGGAGGACCCACAATGTCATGGATGTGGGAGTGTCGGACACCTGGTGGCGCAGTTCCCGCGCACGAAATGCTTCGAATGTAGGATGGAAGGAAAACCTCGCCAGGCACTGTCCGAACTTTTCCGAAGAGAGGAGAGGTATCGGCCGGAACCAATGCAAGTAAATGCACAGGGAGTGTGGGCGAGAAACAGGACCCCCTCCAAATCATTGAAAATTTCAGGAGCCTCCAGTGACGGTGAAAGATGGAATCGGATTCCTCGATGCCTCTCAAGAGTTCGTCCATTAATCTTTGGAATGTTATTGGCGCATTCTTTAGCCCGAAAGGCCTGGTGAACTCGTAGTGCCCGCGTTCAAATGTGAACGCCGTCTTGTGCTGATCTCTCTGATGCATCTGTATTTGATGATATCCCGCCTTCAGATCGAGTGTGCTGAATATCGTTGCTCCACTTAGTCACTCGAGAATGTCCTCGAATCGAGGAATGGGGTATTTTTCGTCGATGGTATTCGCATTCAGTTTCCTGTAGGCGATGACTACTTAGTACTTTTCTTCTCAGACTACTCCTTTCTTTTTTACGTCCCACAGAGGGCTATTGTATGGAGATGTGCTTTCAACTACGATTCCCTGCCTCTTCAACTCCTCTATCTCCCACCTGATATGCTGTCTCAGCGCTTGCGGGTATCTCCTTTCCTTGACATACGTCACACGGTCCTGTTTGAGTGGTATCTCGTGTACCGTCTCCCCCGTTACGCCAAGGTCATACCCCTCTTTGAAGAAAATTTCGGCGTAATTTCCACTCACAGTACAATTTGTTAACGTGCGGTCACCCCTCTGCCCACACGCTTCTCAGACCATCGCTTGCCTTTTTCTTCCCACGTCCACGCTTTGCGGCCTGCCCCTTCCGTGGTCCCTACTGTCCTCTCCTCTGGCCCCTCTGCTGATCCGGGTTCATCCTCTTCTTCCTTTGTCTCTGAGGCTCCTGACGTATTCGAGGATTCGGAGGGGGTCCTGTTTCCGTTACTCATTTTTCCAGATTACTAGGATGAAGAAAAAAAAACCGAAAAGAGAGTAAGAAGCAGCAAGTCAAGCAAAAGCGAAAAAAAAAAAGTTTCCTCACGTGTCGTTAGCTCCCGGGTTTCGGTACCAGTTATCCCAAATCCCCCGATGTACGGGTATTGTCAATTCCTTTGTATATTTCCTCCAACTGGTACATTTGAATTCCTTGCTTGTGTGAACCACTTTTTTTAAGTTCTCTTCAGGTTGTGGGTAATCACCAGTCTTGAAGCGTTTTACTTTGCTGCTTGATGTCTGGGAAGTGATTTTGTCCTTGTTTTGCAGGATTGATGTGATCGTGGAACGAGGGACGTTAAAAAGCTTGGATACGTCAATTTTCTTAAAACCACTGACCACGGGGTTTATGATTTGTTGTTTCTCTTTAATAGAGAGGCTAACTTTTTTCGGAGGCATGGTAACGTGTCACAACGATAACGAAAACAAGACTGAACTGTAGAAACGAAAGAAAAGCTTAATACAGATCCTAAACCTTTCCCTCTCTCCTCTCCTTATTTCCTTTAAGTAAAAAGAGTACGAATTACATATGGGATTTCATAGAAAATATTTATCTCGCACTCATTCTGCTCTCTGGTATTTCACTGTTTTCTTTCCCTTTCTTGAAACAGTACGAATTAACGAGGTTTTTAAGCTGAAAAGATGTTGTCGGGTCGGTTTCATGACGGCTTTACTATCTGACTCCATTTTTTGGTAGGTATGTGCCCCGACAGAGCACTATGTTCAGGAGAAGAGGTACAGGGTAGGTCGTGTCGGTAGTTTATGTGGTCTTGGAATGACCACAAATTCACACTCGGTGTCTAAGGGTAGGCGAAAACCGTCCGGATCCCAAAGGCGAATGTGAACCGGAGAGAGGCGGACTGAATTGTCACGGGAGACACTGCTTGGTAAGTTTGCAGGGCTGCGAACACTGTTGTCCACTAGGGAGAGGTCTCTCCCAAGGAGGTGCTAGATTTAGAGAGACGAAGGCAGAGATTCCTACTAGGAAGGTGTGGGGTCTGACGACGCCGGACTAAAACATAGCGAGGTTAGGAGAGAAGAGTTTCAGAGGTGTTTCATAAGGAAGAAGACTAAATTCTTGAATACCGTCGCAGCTGCAAGTCGAGTATCTTCGCTAGGAGGAGAGTGAATTACAGCCCAAGATCTGCCCCTATTTATAGTTAGTGGTGGCTCGTTAGGCCCAATCATTTCCCTCGTTGTTGTAACCAATAAGATCTAAGCATGCGGTCTGGCTTTGTGTAGGCAGCTGAAGGGCTGACCTGGCTGGGTCGTTTCTACCTGCTGAAGGGTAGCGGTTACCTACCCGGCTTGCAGCTGTGACCTCTTTATTGTTTACACTTTTACAATGACTTATTTATGTTATATTCATTTGTTTAAATTAATTTACAATATATATACAATAGAGTATAGCGTCATTTATCTTATGTAATTAGCGGTCGCTACAGATGTATTATAAGACGTTTTAAGTGGCCTCGAGCATAAAAATAATACGAATTACCGAGGGGACTGAAATGCATTGTTTTTATACCACTTACCGGGATTTTCTCAAGGGACCGGCAAATTTGAGCAAATTAGCCGGAAATACGAATAATCGGGATACGAAATATTGGGATTCCACTGTAGCTATCTTTTTTTTTTTCCTCCACTCAGCAAAACCTCTGATAAACGAAATAGGAGACTACAAAAAAGATACATTAATAGGATTTTTTCACAAACCAACCAAAAGGACATAACGTATTTTTATGAATCGGTTATCCTGACGAATTCGTTGAAATGATGTCTTTGATCTCACTTAGTGATTGTTTGAAAAAGTTGAAATCGTTTTTACTGTTACATTTTTCCCAATACAAGGGCGTTCTTGATCATCATGAAATTTGTAGTCATTCCAAGACCACATAAACTACCTAAAATACCTACCCTATACCTCTTCTCCTGAACATAGTGCACTGTCGGGGCACATACCTATCAAATATGGAGTCAGATAGTACAGTAGTATGACCCGTCATGAAGCAATTGTCCAGGTCATAGCCTAATCAACCCTCACTTCGTCACTAGGGCTAGGGTAACTAGGCACCCCCTCGTGACGTCCCAACACGGTGTTTAAAAAACCTAAGTACGTCGTTCATGTACAAGTAAATGTTTACCTTCCTTGTTTTTTTGGGAACGGGAAACACACTATTGTTTACAAAAATAATTAAAGAGTAGGTATTAATCAACAAAAAAATTAATTTATAGTATTATCTGCGTTAAGAATTAGGGTACTGAATTAAAAATATGATGTTCTGCATAGAAATATGTTTACAGCTTTCCTTAGAAGTGTTTTATTTCAGTTTTATTGCATTTTAGTGAATTATTATTATTAATTATGTCTGGTCTTTGTTTTTTTATTTTGATTTGGTTTGTTATTTTTTTTTCGTATTGCTTTCGTTTTTATTTTATGTTGTAAATCCTAAGTACATGTGTTACTGCTGGCTGTGAAGTTATAATTTTAAGAAAATAAACGTCTTGCCCCTCCCCAAGGTCTTATCTTACGTCAAACTCCTTTCAACTGTTAAGTAGTCACCCTCAGTGATTTAATACTCAGTTTAAATGAAGTGTATGAATTAATAAAAAATAAATACAAAAATCAAAGAGGTGTTGCTATTTCTATCTGGATTTGAGATATACACTAAGCCAGTAAGTAGTTGCGCTTTGCCAAAATATAAAACTTTGTAGAACGACAAGAAGTTTTATTTTTTTGAAAGTACATCTGTATTTACTGTTAATATATAATGGAGGAGCGTAAGTGGCTCTCGCGCTCTTCGTCCGCCTCCACTGACTCATATCCGGTCACGCGGCTGACGGAGGAGCGTGGGGGACTACCCAAGACTCCGCTTCCTCTTTCAAATGTGAGGGGGGTGACAACCATGCGGATTTGGGAAGTCTCTGGGCTGTTTGTAAGTACTGAATGAATGAGCGAGTGAATGAAGAATAGTGGTATGAAAGAGAATATTTAACACAATTACTTATTGCCTAATAAGGCGAAATGTAATTTTATCACAATAAAGATTTTGATTTGAAAAAAAAAAATACATGTATAAATATTAGACTATGTTCGTAAATACAGCAGTATTATTAATAAGTATATGTAATGTACAAAAGTATGGATCACAAAGAAATAAAAGACCATTTCCAGGATTACTACAGAAAGGAAGTAAATCAAATAAAAATATTTTTTCTGAGTTGTACTCAAACAGAGGCACATATGAATTCATATTTATATCATGTTAGAATTTGTTTTTCAAAAAAAAAAAAAAAAGCTTGAGATCTCTCTTAAAATAAATTTGTTTTATGCTTATGGCATCGTCAGTCAACAATTTGTCTATTCAGGCATCCTCAGGACTGTGAATGAAATTATCTTTAAATTATTCTTAATCCATTTTTATTTCAAATCGGCTAATTTTACTAACTATAGTCCAAGTAAAACGTATTTGAATAACTCAGCATGGAAGCAAAATTTGCTTATTCTCACTGTGTAAGTTGGAGTTTAAGCAAGGAAGAATGACGGACATATGGAAGTTAATTATTTATTTGATTTCCCTAAAGAAGTAATATTAAAATAACAACTGCATAAAAAATATCACATTTTTTTCCACAGGATACCTTCAATCAGTTATAATTTTTTTTTATACATATGTCTACGTCTCACCTGATTCGAGAATCCTCGGGGCTAAAAATCAGAACAAATTATATTTATAACACCATATAAATCATTACAACTTGCAAAAAATAATAAATTATAAAATTAGCCAAACAGACCTGTGTACGAGGGTGGGCTGAAAAGTTTCCGACCTAATAAAGCTTTTATTTCACTATCTTTTATTTATTTTATTATCATCTTCATGTTGAGATCGGAAACTTTTCAGACCACCTGTGTATGATGAAATTACTTTTAATCCTTGCATATTTACCATTATTTTAAAAACTCAGACCAAATTGGTACTTTCCAACAATTTTTAGTAAAAATTTAATATTAGAGTATGTTATATACTAAGGTAACATCGTTAGTTTTAGACCACAAGTACAAATCAAATTGATGTAAAAAACGTACTAGTCAAACCTTCCCTTGCATTTTGGTAACTAGTAATAATGTGTTGGGGGAGGTTGGAAAGACTTTGGAAGAAATGTTATCCTTTTCTCTTAGGAAGATAAAATATTGATTTTAATACAAGTGATCTTATTAAAGTGTTTACTCAATAGTTGCGTTAGAGTATTAATGAAACACATTAAAAATAAAAATTATTTCTAGCATGACTGGCTTGCTCGTCACTTCATTTATTTCTATGCCACAGGATATGACCTGGCAAGCCAAAGCGGGTACCTGAGCCGTGCAATGGTAAACATAATCAGGTGATACAAGACACGACGGGGCCACAGGGCTGGTATTAGTGAGAATCGATAAGTGAGGCCTACACCCTCGTCAAAGAGCTATTTACACCTAGATGGTATCGCCTGGGAGAAGGCACTCTTTGATCTGGTCTCCTTTTGTCTCCTTCTTCCGACTAAACATCCTCCTTTTTCAGGCCCCCGGTGCTAGGCCTACGGGAGAAGAAGGGTCGGCGGGTATTTACATTCCCTGCACAGTCAACACTTTGTAACCGAAAACAAATTTTTAGCTGAGACGCAGGTGACTTCGGCGACACAATGCTGGTTTTTCCAGAGAAAAAACATAAAATTGAGATGGTAACAGTGCGAATCGGGGAATAGGGTAAGGTTGGTGTCACATCATCCCTGCCTGGTCCACACTTGTGGATGAGGCATGTTTCAAGTGTGAGTGAGTGTACACAGTTTCGAGGGTATGATATTATTTTAGTTTATTATTAAGTGTATTGAATGAATGGAGGAGAGAATAACTGAATTCGTCCGATTTCATCCTTTTCTTTATGACGTGACTATACGAAGGAAAAACGAAATCAGAGTTTTCATCCTTCCCATGTACTCAGTCCTCCAAACTTGTTTTTCCCCTGTAGTTTGTATATTATGTTCCACGTCAATTTTTGCATCATAATATTATTCTTAACTTAAACCAAAATCAATCCATCTGGTCATTTCACGAGAGATAGGTAACACACACACACAAACAGAAGACAGTAAGCACGAAACTGCGTTGCAATGTGCGCCCACAGCTGTGTCACACTGCCTCGCCGATGTCCCCTGGGTCTCAATTCAACCTAGCCTTTCAGCTGAAGAAGAGCGGATCCAGAGAATTCAATTTCTCGATGAAGTCAAACTCGAAAAGAGGGAGTAAACATAGATTATTTTTTTCCTTCAAGCTTCTTAGGAACTTGAGTTTTAGGTTATTATGCTTTAAATGATGAACTTCTTAGTTCTTTATAAATAATTTAAACTTTTCTTTTGATTACTTCTTCTGACCTCTCCTCTGAGGACGTTCATTTTTAATTAAAGTGAAATGAAAAAAATAAACTTTATTCCTGGGCTAAGTCCCCCAAGAATAACTTAAATGTAAACAAAATGTAGGTCCTTAGTCTCACAGAGTCATCTGAGGAACTTGAGTTTTAGGTTATTATGCTTTAAATGATGAACTTCTATTTGAACAACTGAAAAAAATAACAGGCCTTTGAAATACGATATTCCAATTTCTCTTTGGTATATATTAACAAAACGTACATTTTCTCAATAAAAAAACACACAAAACACGACATTTCAAAATATTTTTAATATTATCCTATAATACCTTATCATTAGCAAACAAGTTGCCTTCATGCCTCTTGTGTACGTTGTAGGTTAAATAGAATACATATCGGTACGGTCCTCTTTCCAGGGTAGCTTTGTTAATTGAGCACTCGACTAGATATTGGGGCCATCCCGGAGTTGTCCCTAATTTTTTCTTTTGTTGTGAATTAATGAAGAATGGTTGTAGTTATAAAAATAATATATTAAACGAAACCAATGATTAATTAAAAACAAGGGACAAGTTAAATGCGCATAAATAATGGGATAGCACTAAAAGTAGTTGGATAGAGGTAAGTTGAGAGGAAAGAAGAAATTGATAAGTAAGGGATTTGAAAACTCTCTTGACGTGAAAACGCTTGAGGAAGAATACAGTTACATGAAGTTTGATTAATTATTTAACTTCCCTGAAGAAGCCCCCTGCCACAGGCGACGAAATTAAGTTAATAATTGACAAGTCTGGGATGAAATTTGAAAAACACATCAATTCATATTTATTGAAAATATGTAATTAGACATGATTTTTGTAACACCATAATACGAATATAGATGATTATTCATCGCCTTTTGGTCCCAGTTTTAATGGATCTTCATTACTTTTCAACCTTACACGAACATTCGGAATGACATGAATAGTAATGCATCAGTAGGTTGGAAAGTAATGAAGGAGTAATGACGAATTACTTACGAAGTTAGTATTTACGACATTAACACCGATCGTTTAAGGTCCGTACGATTAGATACCCTCACCAAAAATTGCAGAATGTTTTTTACACGTACTAATTAATTAATCAGCTTAACTCCTCTTTTATGGAAATTCCATATTTGTCAAGTCTTTACAATATGAAATGGGATCTCAACGTAAGTTTTGATATCTCTAACTTGAACAAGAAACTCAAAATGACCAGCATGGACAAACGGGTCAAGGGCCAAAACATAATGGTTTCTGATTTTGAAAAAATAAACAAAAAATCATCAGAGTGACCCAAATTCGTAAAGGTATATTCAACAACATCCCGTGTAGTTGAAGTGTGTAGGGCTTGTAATAGAGGTAAGATATGGTAACGGGAAGTATCCGGAACGAAACAGTTGAAAAAAGTATGCCCCTTAGCCTGTATTAAGTAGCCTAGTTCCCACGGCGTGGGGCATAAGAAACCTCGAGGTTTGTACTTCCGGACTTGTTGCCGGTTTAATTCCGACCGTGCGCCATTCCCATGGCGCGTGGTTTGGCGAATCTCATGTGGCCCCTTTTCTGTCAATACACCATTGCCAGACGATCTTTGTTTCTTTTTTCCTATTTTGTCGTACACAAACCATTCTGGCTTGTGTAATATTGTCATGCCAGCCCCAGTTCTATTATTTACACCTTCATCGTTAACTTCCTGAAAATAACCATCAGAACACCCCATATTGATATTATTTTGGAGTTTCCAAGCACCTTGTACACATTGTTCCTATCTTTATGTTATTGTTATGTATTACATATAATAGTTTTGTCCCTCGTGCAAATCTAAAAATTCTATTATAACTTCATTATTCCACTCCATTATGAACTAATTGAAAATTACTTCTACAGAATTAACTAACTTGACGTCCGAAGCATATACTAACATATCATGGGAAAGGCTGAGACACCCCAAATCACCTCGAGCAATAACCAACCTTTCCCGCGGCGCTAGGTGTTATAGGCTTACGGCAAAGCTCGTTAAGTCACACGCCGCGGGAACTTGCATTAACTGACCCATAGTAACTGCTCAGAAGTTATTTGACATTTAATGCTCTGATTTTCTTCGTTGTTGGAGACACATTAATGATGATAACGCAAAACTGAAATTCCAATATTCCAAAAAATAAAGTTTTGCGAGCAAACATACAAAGTTGTGTATTTAATGGCTATCAGTCCATTTCAATTTTGTTTTGTTAATGTTTTAGTTATTTAATTTTTTCTTGGTTGAATAGACGATTATTAGTAAATAAGGTGGGTAAGAAGCCGGCAGAAGATCAGGAAGGGTGGTAGGTAGAGTGTTGTGATTGTCATAAGTTTCTTTAGGTATTAAAAGTCTTGAAAAAAAAGTTTTAACATATAAAATTAAGTATTTTTGGTTAAAAACCCAGCAGGTTTTTCGCAATCATTTGATGAGTATTTAAGAACCTTAATGTTGTGTCACGTAAGTATCTATTGATATTGTTTCTTTACTTTCTGCGTCCGTTATTTCGTTTAGGCGTAGAAAAAAATACTATATTATAATATTATAAAAAATTAATTTATTCAAATGATGAAAAGTAATTTAGAGACTCCAGATGCTTTCACCTACAAGTTCAATTTCCTATAGTATGTACAGGACACAAACTACTCTTAACCAATGTTGGGCATTTGACTCTTGACTGAATATTATTCATTCCTATAACTAAATATTTGTTGAATTAAAACGATTCTGATAAAACTATTGAAGCATTTACAACACTTGAAGGACAAACGTTCAAAAATCCTTTTCCCCAGAAGCTATTAACATAAAAACCTCTATTGAAACAAATTTGGACACATGGAGCTCGAAGTTACGGATTCGCTAACAAGGTTCCTCTTCACTGTACAGATTGACAAATCAAAAGCTCTAAGACATCACAGGTGGACTATTTGTACGAAACCATATCCTTCACACTGGCCTAAAAACTCCTTACGCTCACGACTGCATCAGAACATTATACAAACATTTTCGCGGAAAACTGTAAGGGCACCCTAACCACATCTAAACCTGACTTATCTGGAAACATTCAACGACGACTGAAGATAGGTTGGAACAGAGATCTTCTAAGCTATTAAAAATACTTTATCTTCTTTATTTAGCTTCAACAATAATGAGATGTCACTAGATGATGTCTGGCTCCATGTCAGACATACCATCTCATCAGGTCACATAATCTATAGATAAATTGAAAATAAATCATTATAACAATCAAGAGTCAGTCCTGATTTTTTTTGTCATTGATAATTAAATATAAATAAAATGGGTTTACTAACAGCCTATCCGTAGCCTTACCTAACCTACCGTGCAGCGCTCTAGCGGAGTCGAGAAATAACTAACCAACTGAACCAGTTCATACAAGCACCGCTAGACAGCAGAGCAATACACTACGAGTTTTTAACTCCAGTAATGAACATCTGATAATGCCATCAGATAACTAGAAGAACCATTAATACTTTCTGTATGCTGACGTAATTTTTGTTTTATAAATGAAAATGTAACAGCGAGACTTTCTAAAAAGAGTTAGCTAATTGTGTCTATCATACCATTGAGTGTTTCAATGATCTTACTAATTAACCCCTTTTGATTTATTTCGTTAGTGTCATTGAATTATTTTAATTGATATAAACACTTAGAGGAAGTTTCTTTAACAAGCCCCAGAGATTACCACCCTGCATGGGAATTCGCAACTGCAGCTGTTAAAAAATTGCCATTAATTTAATTTTATGATTATTTTTGTAAATTATAGTCCACTAAAACCCCAGCGTATTATACATACCAGTATACTGTTGATATACTTAATTTGATACCATAAACAATAAACTAGGAAAACAATATTTATTTCATTACACAATAACTAACTGATTAATAACACATATCAGTTGTCATAGCATTAATCAAATTAATGCCACCATATTCGTGGCATTATCCAATGGAACCATCATACAACATATCTAGGTTTAGGTTTTAGTTTGTAAGTTTTTCTCCCACATTTTCAGGTGAGCCCCATCACCTAGCATTATATTCATTTCATTTTTAACCACAACCTGTATTGTCGAGTAACCCAACCTCCTTCAAATGCATCTGCGCATAGCAGAATGAGGAGAAAATTGTCAATTATTTTGTTCATATTGATCATATTTTTACACATTGTATTAAAATTTAAAGGGGTTTAGGGGGGATATATATATATATATATATATATATACAACATATCATGCCTTTCAAAAATCATTGATTCGAAGATAAGAACACACTTTTATGAATGCTTAAAATATGTCTTTGTGTAGTTACAGTCACCAAACAAAGTAAAATTATATTTATATTTATTATATAATTATATTGTACGGAGTTCACAAACATTTTTTATGATGTCAGATAGTCAATTGGAATCTCAATATAAAACTTCATGTTTATTAGTGTAATGGAGGACTTATAATCACTAGAATAAACAGACAGACATTTGTGAATACAAAAGGCTATCTGATTTTGAAAAAAAATCAAGGAAAGCTTGAAAAATATTATTAAGCTTTCATTGATATGTGTAAATACAACCACAGAGAATGCACACATTTAAAGATTATGTTTATACAGAGATATAATGGTCAAGCCCAAAAAAAATTGATTGAGGGGTGGTGATAAAAAACCTATTTTGAAATTATTTTACTTTTCTGGAATCCTGGGTTTTTGTGCAAGCACCACCATAACATGAACCGGAATTCTCCTTCATATTCACTTATGACAGATTGATCTGGATTGTATTATGTATGAAATAAATAAATGAGTACTATTTTATGATGGAAATGTATTATTGTTCTCCAACAACAAAAAATATTTTAGCAATGCCCTCAGCTCTAAAATCTTATTGATAAGGAAATTTTAAATATAATATCAAAATGAAAACTACAGAAAACGAGTCATTATGTTTAACCAAATTATCATTTATTCTTGTGGGAGTATTACTTCTATCTTAATATCTTACATAGCTGTTCTGTATAGCAAGCAAAACAACAATTTAAAGTACAATTTTTTTTTTTTTAGCTTATGACATTTTTGATACTTTGATATCTGACTATTTATGCTTTTAAACATTCATTGCTAGTTGTGGGCCATGTTTATATCCATAAACAACAATGTCTGCCCACAAATCTGTATTTTGTTATGTCCACTAACAATTTCAACAGCTCACTTGCTAATGATGTTGACAATGTTGTCTGATTTCCAACTATAGGTACTGATGAATATCGAATTACTAAACCGCTTTAATCAAATCAATTTATTGTCAATACTTACGTAATAAAAATAATTTTACGCTACTATGCAATTTATCTAGTCTAAAAACCAAAGGCTAACAAAAAGCACTTTAACAATGCAACATATCAATTTGGTAGGTCAATCAAGTGAAAAACGGTGGACTTATTGCTGGATTTACCTCAAATTGAGCATGTGGCCATTAATGCACACATTTCGTCAATTGTTAAAACTACCTGAAAAAAAAAATATGCTTAATTATACTTAGATATTATTTATACAAAGTCTCCAAATCTTTACATTATTAGTAAATAAAATAGAAACAATAAAGGAGTCTTTTTTTATCCTTTCAGAGTTATAAATAGATAATTTGATTTGATTGTTCACTGCTAAAGTAAAGTTCCATATATTATTAAGAAAACATTACTTGATCTGTTCAACTTAAGGAAACGCAGGTGTTCACGAAGCCAATACTAAGGAATGAAACTAGTAAATACAATAGTGGATAGATAGATTATTGGAATTGCATAGATTTTATGGTGTTTTTTTTTAAATCCATGAAGTATTTCTTAAGGGGTGTTTTTATTAAGATATTTTTGTAGTATCATCAAATATTATTTGTCTTTGAGAGAGAATTACTTTATTTCATTTTTTTCACTAAGGTTCACAGCAACTCTAAGGTAAAACTAAAATACAATTAATATACGTAAATACTAAAATATCCATTTATTTACATGCAGAAGAACCTAAACAAAAAAACCTACAACTGAAATACTAATTTTTAGTAGTCCTGAAGGATAAAATGAATGTCTTTATGTATCATCATATTTGTTTAATATTATTTTTTGTCAGGGTACACGGTGGGGAATATTATTTATTTAATGAAATTTATTTTTTAACCTTTACACAGTAACATTAAAAACAAAATTACAACCGCAGAAAAGGTATTATAATTTTGGTAGTTCAACCTTTAATCTCTTCAAATATCCTTTTATTGATAATGTATCATTTAACAGTCAACGTTTTCCCGGTTCAGGCATCATCAGGACTGAAATTTGGAAACAAGGTATATATAGATATGATTATATATATTAGATATAATTATATATAAACCAAGATGTAATTATATACTTCTAATGTATAATAATCTAATTATATATATCTTGTTTCTAAATTGTCCTGATGATGCCTGAACAGGTCATATGTTGGCTGTTAAATGATATGTTCTCAATAAAAAAATAGTTTGGAGAGTCTAAAGCTTGAGGAACACAAAATGCAAATAGTCACATGTAACCATCTCTTTTTAAGTATCATTTTTTTTTTAAATAAAACAATACCGATGCAAATACACACATAGAGGATTAAGGTACTTGCAGCGCTACCTATGAATGGAAAAGCAGCTACCAGATGTAAGTCCTAACATTTCCCACTAGGTAGCAGTGCAATGAACAACAGCTTTACCAAAAGTTTTTCTCTCAATTAGAGACCAGAAAATCTTATTTATGCTGCTCCAAAATTTGTTGGTTTAGGTTTAATACTTATTTTTAATCCAACCAAGGCCATGAAGGGAGGGCTATCTATATAGGTTGCTACTTAAATAATTACGATTAACTATGTAGTGGGAGTGAGAATTCTTAATTTATTTGAGTCTCCGCCACAAAATAAATCATGTAATATCAATTGTAGAAAAATAATTTCCCCAAATATATCAATAGTCGCCTGAGAAAAAGCACCCTGCCCCAATAGGTAGATGTATAAATTGTTTTTTTTTTTGTTTTTTATTTGTTAAGTTGCCAAGGCATATTGTGAGGGTTATGAACCCATACAAAACAAAAAAATAATTTTATGTTGGAATGAATAAACAGATCTGACTTAAAATAGAAGACATTATTTAGACGTTTCAAACTTTTATGTCTTATTCTATTATTTTAATTATATGATTCTTGAGAATGGTGGTGTAGTCAATGAAAGCACTTGTATGAGCAATTGTGAGTTAACCAGAGGCAGGTGCAAATTCATTAATAAAATTTTTATTATTTTTGTGTCGGCTTAAACAAGTTTATACAGGTTTCCTTAGTGTGATCAATACTGATTTTTGGTGGCCATAACCATTTGATAAGTTTACTTTATTGTAATTATATGAAATAAATAAAAGAATGAATGGACTTTATGAGGTTTATTGGGAGTAATATTGTAGTTTCAAGTATATAAACATAAATTAAAATTGTAACATATTACAAAGCCTCAATTCCACGTTGAAATGAATATTTTACTGCAATCATAATAGTTCATGAATGAATAGGGTAAATTCATAACTTGAAAGAATGATCATTCACTTTTATTCAATTAAATTACCATTTTTATTTTGTACAATCGAAAATAGTTAAAGGCAGTTAAATTCATCTACTTCTCACCAAGAGTGTAACTAAATAGTATTAGCTTGTCGGCGGCTTTGATTTGTTAGGAGATCGTGTGAGATGATCTGTCCCTCTCCCATGAGATTTCGTTTTTTATTCTCCCTTTACTGGTACCTAATGAAGCATTGGATAAAACATAATTGAGCAGAAAATAAGTTAGCAAGTCACCCGTAACATCCAATTTGGGTTCATTTTGTCAGCTCACAGCTAATCTTTATTTGCTGTACAATCCACAATGTAGTATCATGTTTCTGTATTTTTCTTGCTATCAACTTTTGAGTTTAATTTGGAATTGTTGATTTTATATTGTTATGGATATTCACTTAGATGTTTATGTTTTAATGAAATTATAATAGTTATATAGAAATGAAATATATTCTTAAAATACCAATTTCAAACAGTACTGTTTTATTATAAGTGATTTTTTTCACCGGAAATAAAATCATATTAAAGAATGAGCTATTTAAAATGGAAATATAGCTGAAAGACCAGATTTTATCAGGTTTGATTTTTAGTTGTTTGTCACATTTTTAAAATATAAGTACTCGTATAAATCTACTAATTAATTCTTTCCAAAAATTATGATTAAATTATTAAATAGTTTATTTTAAATACTGTACTATAATCATGTATTTCTTTAAGAGCTTTGATTAATTTCAGTGTTGGAAAGTTTTCAATAGTTCGCACACTTTAGGGAGGCATTAGTCTAACTAAATCTAAATTTTAATCAACCATAAAGGCCATACGTTCATAGTTCTTTTCAAATTAAGGCATAAAGGAATCCAGCACTTTAAAACATTAGGGGTAAAAAACGGGATAATTAAAGTTATTATTACTATTATTATTTGTTTATGTTAGTAGTATAAATCTGATTCGTGCATAATCAAACTTTAAAATTCGTTATTATATTTGCTTGACTTGATTGAACAGATTTAATAACGAGCAATTAGTTTTTATGAGAAACATTTTGTATGAGCTTGCAAAAAAATGATTCAAATAAAATAATTTTCAATAGTTGGTTATATTTACAGAAAAGTGTTAGTAACTCTGTTAGCAGTTACTAATGTTGTTGAGAAAATACTAATGGAATTGAAGAGGAGTTGTTTGGGTTGCATAAAACTTTTATTGTGTGGAAATTCTATGTAAAATATTATATAACATACATCACAATAATTTTGGTTGTTATTAATCTTGATTTAAAACTGCTTAATATACAAATGTTTAAAATAGAATCTATGTTTAGTGGCAGGTTAGGAAGTTGCTAACGTCTTACCTGAATGACTAAAGTATTTTCTAAACATAATATTTATACCATTTTTTTGCCTATTATCACAAATTAGTTCTTAAGAATAAATATTTCTCCTTTTCTATTTAAGTAGATATTCATTTTAAAATAAAATTTAATTGATCATAAAACTGCCATTACAATATATAAAGTATAAACAATCATATATCTACATGATACTTATCAAGTGTGTATGATATCTATATACAATACGTGAAACTAAACTAATTTAATAAAATAAAAATTACAATTGTATGACAAATAAAAATAGTTATCACAGAGCCACACATAAAAAAATCAATGAAATATAGCAAACATGATGAATAGGTCATAATATAGATTAAATTGATAAAAACAATCATAAAATGGGATGCTATTCACCTTAGCTCTGTATGTTTGCTTTAAGACTGGTGTCTGACGTGTTACGGAATATAAAGCTGTTATGGTTTGTTACTGCTGCTACTCCTGGTAGGAATGAAGCTGTTAATTACATGATCCATTTGGAATCCTGCTGAATTTTGAGAAAATTAGCTAGATGTATATAATAGAATTATTTTATTTTTATGTTTTCCAAATTTAAAATTAACATTTGCTTCTCATACATACCGTGCGAACAGCTAACATTTTTTACATTGTTCTGTTTGAATTTTGAGAAAATTAGCTAGATGTATATAATAGAATTATTTTATTTTTATGTTTTCCAAATTTAAAATTGACATTTGCTTCTCATACATACCGTGCGAACAGCTAACATTTTTTACATTGTTCTATTTGTATGTTTATTTATTGCTACTAATATTCATATGTCCCCAGCAAGATATTATATAGTTTATATTATCTCCTATTTCTTTATTATGTCACACTGAAAAAAAAAGTAATGGATTTTACACCTTCTGATTCCAGAACTTCCTGAGATTGATCTACTCACTGCCATCAAGATTCCCTTTGAGGACTCTAATTACCAATACTTCGAGACTGGCGCCAACGGCTTTGCTGCCTTTGGTTTCCGCCCGGGTTCTGACGTAAAATGCCCTTATCGTCTGTTCTTGTCAGAGAGATTCTACCCAGAGTTCTCCATATTGTTCACTATCAAGTTAGCTGACAAGGAAGGAGGTTTTCTATTCGCAGTTGTCAATCCTCTGGAAACAGTAAGTAGCACTTAATTTTGTTTCCTAATGCCTGCTTTTAAGATTATTCAGTCCTGTGGTTATTACTGTCATAAAAATTTAGCAATTACCACAATTCCTGAGACTAAAAGTTCTGTTGTTTTAGCCCATAGTTTTTCATGTATTCTGAGTTGGTGGTAAGTGAGCTTTGAAATACACTTGGATGTAGTTATGTAATGATGGAGCAAGTGACCCAAATTAATCAAAATAAACTTTTTGGCGCATTGTCTACCATTGTATCCATTTTAAAGTCAAGACGTAAATAAATCCATGGTGCAACAGCTCATGAAGTTGATGGAGACTGAAGGTTTTGGCCATAATTGGTAAGTTGCGTGTTGTGCTAGTGTGTTTGACACCAGGTTTGTTACCTCTCAACCTTAAATTTGGTTTTGTAAACCGGACTTATTTATTCCTCTAGCTACTCATTTTTCCTCATGAGACTGAGTGAACCCTCACTGGATGCATCCTCCAAACAAGGAGAAATCCTTAATGGGTGAGTCAGGATGGGAACCTTCTCTGCTGCTATAAGTTGGCATGCTTACATGGCCAGAATGAGATAGATTCCTCAAACTACAGCGTATTTAAACGAAATATTTAATCAATGAACATTAAGTTAGATTTTCTTTTTTCGTAACGTTAGGAAAAATGACAAGTGCCTAAATGTAGAATCCTGTCTTATAAGAGCTTATTCGTGTCATAGTCATTTAAGTCAAATTAATTTTTGTTGTGATGAGTACATTTGTCATCAAATATGATTTGATGTGTTCGGCATGGGCCGGGGTTAAGATGACATGCGGTTGGTTGATTAATTATTCCTGAACCATCAACAAATAATATTTAATTATTCGTTTAAAAAATACCAAAAACTATATAGGCCTGTGGGCCGCTGAAATATAGTTTGCGTTGTATGGCATGTGTGGTTGTTGGACTGTTTGCGGTTTAAAAGCTTTAACGATTATTTGTGAATCGATATTGTGGCAGCTTTTTTTTTATTTTGTCATTATATGGGAATTAGGATGAATAGTTCAGTGGGGCCGTTTCCAATCAGCCGCCTTTTGCGAGTCAATCGAAAGCAAAAGTGGTTATTAACAATTACTGACATGAATATATAAACAATTTTATTTATTTTGTTTAAGCAGATAGCCTTTTCGTTAAATTTTATACTTATTGTAATCATTGATTCTGTTGGTTACAATATTATTTATTTCTTTGTAAATAATCTATAAACAAGTATAAAAAATGTCGTCCCTACTGTACGGTGGATTACTTCCATGTTCAACTGAGATTTATTGAATGACTGTTAAATCTATAAAGAATAAGTTAATCATGACCCCTTAGGTCAGTAGTTCGATTCTAAGTAAGCTCAATCCCAGATGGAGATTCAATGTAATTGCTGTCCTCTCTTGTCACGATCAAGCTCCGCCGCTCTTCCTGTCCTTCAGTTTTGCACTTTAACCAACTCATTCCCGCTAAATCCGGGACCATCTATCTAGGGCTTATAAGCGACAAAGAACTAACAGACGATTCAAACTACTTCTTCGCCTCGTGGACAATAATTCTGAAATAGCAGTAGAAAACAAGACACTGTCCTACACAATCATACTCCAACCTACCTTTTATTAAGGGACTTTATTAAGACTGAGCAAGTGCCTATCCGTCCAATATTCTTTGCATCAAGTCCCTGTAATCAGGAATCCTAACCGCCTAACCGCAAAATAGCCAATGCTCCCTTGTATATAACCAACCGATGATCCATTTCCGCTTATCATCCGCTAGCATCACATTCTATTCATTCACTTCTTTCATCTATTCATTGAAGACTTAGCCACCTCCCGCAAGAACTTCCATTCATGCCTCTCTGGCCATCTTTTTTCGTATGCTAATGCTATATACGTTCATCTCGTATCCTCAATATCTCAATATATCGCCATATCCTCATGATCAACAATCATTTTATTTGTGTTGAGCTTTATAGAGTGGTGATGACTAGAGTAGCAAAAAAGTTAAAACCTGAAAATGGTACTGTAAGTACTACTTAAAAAACGATTGTATTAGTTACATCTAACCCTTTCAAAATAAATAAATAAATAAGCTCTAACTGTTAACACATTTAGAATTTCTTTTTTCAAACGGCAATCCTTTCATTTTGAAGTTGAAAATAAAAAAATCCTAGTCATTGATGAAAAGAAAAAGCGATACTAGAAAAATAGTTTTGGTATGGCTTGTTAGTAAGTTGTGAACAATCCTAAAAGGCGATAATTCGCTTTTAACCTAAAATCAATGGGCCCATATAAGTTATCCATAACTGACCTAGACTGCGTGAGTTTGATTTTGTCTTAAATGATGTAAAATGCAATTTTGAGGCTTGAAAGAAGTGGTTAATCAACAGCGTCTAGGAATCCTTAGGCTAGTAAAGAATTTATGTTTGGTAATTTTATTCCACTGCAGGACTTAAATGAAATAATATTTATGTTTCATTTTCATTTTAATTGAGGAAACTAGGCTTCTCTATATCTCGAAAGAACTTTTCTTCTCCTAATAGGTAAAACAGCTGTAAAAATAACAGTACGAAAAAAATATCTCTATATTAATACGATCCCGGGGGCCTTGTTGTATAAATTACATTATGAATTCTCTTGGAAAGAGTTTTATTCAGATCCCTTTGCTGAATTAGAAACTGGATCTACCTCAACTGTATGTCAACAAAAATGGAGGACTAGAAATAGTTAGTTCATGGTAGGCCATTTGTTAAATTATCTTTTTTCGAAAAGTAGGATTATAATGATTGTTATCAATATTCTACATACAATGACTAAGCGAGTTGATCTGAATGTTTTACCTTTTGATGTCCTGCAGAAATACGCATTGGAAGCTAGTAAAAAACAATTACAAATCTCAAAAAAGAATAACTAATCGTGAAATAAAATTGTGTTTTGATCATAAAGAAAAACTCTGATGAATAATAAAAAAAATATGAAAATTACGCAATACAAAACATTTATCACCTTAAGTAGGATGAGATTTCAAGAGTGGGCACAGGGAGACTTTTAACTAATTACAGAATTGACCTGTCTAAAGGCAGGTTACCACCGCACATAGCGGGATGGGTGCACGAATTAAGTGGACACAAATAAAACTCTCAATGTGGCCTAAAAATTATATTTTCTTATTGAAAGAGAGTCGTGGAGTAAATATAATCTTCATCCAACGGCTCGTGTTTACCTAAGGTGGCCTAGTGAACTGCCGAATACTCTTTGAACAAGCGTGCCCTTGCAGCGAGATAACGATGTGTTTGTGTCGCGTTCGTCATTTTAGTCGTCAATTGAATACGCAACAGTCTACATCTCCTTTTGGATCAGTCAAGTTTATGTAAGTGTTATTTTCATAAAGTTCCAGAGAAATATTACGTTGCTATATAATTTTGTTAAATTCTGAAATATTTTATGTTTTCATGGTTTCATTAATGATTAATATTCAGCAGACTCAGAATCGAATACCATGATGATCATTTTTTTCGGTGAAACGTTGAGTTATTTAGTTTCATGGATCACCATACTTTTTTGCGCTAAGGAATTTTTGTTTTCAACTACCAATACACGATCATTATGGCTGACTTTTACTGAGGTGTGGACTAACTGCGCAGCAAAAACAGATAGGAGCATAGCCATTTACAATTATTTTGATCATATATTTTATGGGGGGGGGGGCAGTCCGATTCGGACTGCAATCATACTTGAAGGAATTTAGCCTTCGAACCAAAACATCCAGGAAAGATGTATGACACAGTATTTTTTTGCAACTATAAATACTGGCTAGTAAAAGATGACATTTGATTCAACTTCAGGTCATTGCCTGATCCCAAACCAACAACTTTGAGCAGACGAAGAAGACCGTCAAAGCCTTTTGCGGAGTGCAGCAACAAGCCCAAGAAAAGGAAAGTTTAGGCTAATTTAAGCAATAACATCAATGAGATAGCTATTCCTCGGGTAATATAGCCTCTCTGATAAAATTTGTTACAAAAAGTGATGATCACGACAGATATAATCTATTGTAAGGGTGATGACATCGTCGTGGCGGGTGCCGTCTGTGTCCCAGAAAATTTCAAAAGTGACACACCACTCAATTAGAAGACCAAGAATTTAAAGATTTTAGAGAACAGAACACCACATGTAGGTTGTAGCCGGTCAACATTCCCGGCAGTGATATTTCTCTCATTTATGAGACCTCACTGGGGGAACCAAGACCTTACTTACCTACGGGCTTTGGAAGATAGACCAGCTGCTCAACCTCAGCTACCCAGGAGTAAAAGCAAGCCGAAAGCAGATGAAACATAGGTTTTATTTGGCCGGGTATGAATACCGACGTTGCACAATGGACCCGATGTTGTATAGCATGCCAGTTTTCAAAAGTCCACCGTCACACTGTAACCCCTCCGGGGAAATTCGCAGGTTCGATCACGTATGTTGCGACCACTAACTACATAAGATAAACCACCCTATACTCTAATGTAAACAAATGTAAATAACATGAACTAAATGTATTATAGACAAATGTCAATAACATGAACAAAATATAAATCATTATAAATGTGTTAAGCAATAAAAAATGCAGGGGGCAAGTAGTTACATGAGATGGGTCACCAGCTGTCAGTCACAGGTACCCCACCAGATGAGGGAACCGACCGCAGACCCTAAGCAGCCCTTGCCAGCCTCCCAGAGGACAATGAAGTCGAATGCCATTGGTTACACCAATCTCGACCTCTATTGGATAAGGGCAATAATTGCCGGGTACTTAAGGCGGCCCCCTAGGCCCTGTAAATCATTCTCTCCTGGCAATTCCTGGCACCTACTAATGGTGTTTCGATAATTATCTTGAAGCCGAGATTCTAGAACTGGTCTGCATTGCAAAACTGTATATCCTAAGCGCCGTCATCGCTACTGTCCTGTGGCCTCATTTAGCTGTTGTATCACAGAACTATTAACTATGAGAGCTAAAATTTGTGTATGTAAAATTTTCAAAATATAATTCAAGACTATTTAATTAATCATGAACTCTGTTGTAATAAGGCTTATTATCGCCCAGCCTGAAAGGATAAAAGTTGAGACTCAACTTTGAACAGAATTGAGCTCATTACCTTTCGTACTTCATCTACCTGCCTGTTTACTGCGTGCTCTTCAATAGTAGCCATACAAATAATCCTATCAATCCGGAATTTTAAAGATACATTTAACTCTGCGGTTGAACCAATATTTTGGTTAAGATATAGTAATTAGAATTGTGCGAACACAATAAACGTGGAAACTGCCGCCTCGATATCTGATAACTGGTCTGAAGATATTTAATTATGTTGGAAGCCTGGTTATTCATAATAATAAATGTACACCTCTCTCTGGTCTTCCGACAATTTATTTTATACTGACACGAGCTCTTTCGGTAGCTAAACCACGGTTCTCAAGTCTTTTATAATTAAAATGATGGAATAGAACATAAAAGTTGAACAAATTAAAATTAAAGTTTAAAAAATGTCCTATATTCTACTTGAGAAACAGATCTCACTGCGTTAGATTAGGAGACATGATTTTACTTTTAAGTTTAATTTTTATTTTTTAAATGTTTATATCACATTGTATCGTTTTAATTATAAGATACCTGAAAATGGTGGGAAAGCCCCCGAAAGCATGAAATAAATTGTGGGTAGATTTTAGAGAGGTGTACATTCATTGATGATATTTAAGTTTTACTGTTCTGGTTTTTGCTCCACGACCCCAGTTTTTGACTCCACATTAAAATGTACCAAAAACAAATTCAAAGATATTCCAGGTAAAATATTTAAGGAGAAAACAACATTAATCACTCTTGTAGTTTTAGTAAAATGTATACGTTGTCATTTTCAAGCTAATTAATATATTTTTGACTTTGTAAAATGGAAATTTTCTAGGATAGTTTAACAAAGAGAATTAAAAATTTTTATTCACTTTATATTTTTGACTTCTCTTGATGTAGTTCCTTCACTTGATATATCTTTAGTTCATATTTTTAAAAACGATAAATTTGTTTCATATTGGAAGAGAAATATTCTAAAAGGTAACAATAAATAAAATTGTTTGACTAGATACAATGGAGACAAAAATGTTCCTTAGATCGCATAGTACTTACTACTTAGGTTTGTTTTTGACTAAACTTTAATGAGTTTTTCAATTTTGTGATTTTGAATGATTTCTGTCAGCAGAGTAGAACTGGAAGAATATTCCAGGTCATAATTAAACCTTTTATAATTCAACCAGGAAAAGTTCCAACGTTTCCAACTTACTGCAGTAATAGTTGGGAGAAAATAGAAAACAAAAAAAGGTTGTATCTTTATTGACAAGTTCAAAAAAGTCGTCTTAATTGCCTTTCGGATCAGTTTTTAACTAAGTTCTAGGCTTGTGTTATTAAAAGGTATTTAATCAAACTGAGATTTCAGAGGCTCATTCCAGCATGGACTGAGGTAAGGTTTTGGCTAAATTACAAAACAGAGATATTTTAAAAAAAAACAGGACTGTTTGATTAAGATTTTAGATACTTCCCGCTCGAGGCCTTCTGATGTTTCACTTGTGGTTAAGGGCACACCAAAGAGGTTAATAGTCAAATTTCAATAATGTTTAAAAAAATTAAGTTTTGAGAACCAGTGACTAAAATTTCGGAATGGGTTTAATATGTTTTTTTGTAGAATATTTAGATATTTACATTTCTTTGATTTGTGGTTTGATTTTTAATTAATGCGATAGTTCAACACATAAAATGAAGTATCTTCAGTTAAAAATTTATAAGTAGGAGTTTTTTTCTTACAATTATTCATTAAGTCATTAAGTAACTTACTCGTAAAATCCGGCTTAAAAAATTATACTTTTTGGTATCCATTCCTCAGTTTTTACGTCCATGACTTTATTTACATATATTTCCAACCTATATAGTTTACTTTATAAATTTATTTATTATTTTTTTGAGCTATTCAAAAAAATGGTGTGGTGACTGGTCCTTGAATCAACTACAGAGTGAAAGGCAATGCAATGTGTAATTAAACAAACATTAACGTAATAAAAATCACATATTTGGTGAAGAAATGTTTCAGTTTTTCCTTTTGTTATTGCATCGTAACCATGACTACGAAAGAAAGGATTTATCACAATAGCTGTCTTCCCTCCTCAACTCCGTAACACCTGTAGTGGCCTCATTTGGAAGTAAACGCTCCCAGTGTTAGCATAACACTGGCTCACTTTGGACGATTATGTTATTGTTTGGCTGACCTTGTAAGCCCAAGGATTTATTGATCAGGCCACGATTGGTGTTTTTCTTTGCTGCGTATTTTTTACTCTACAAGGTTTGTCTGACTCTACGACGTATTAATAGTTTTTTTTTTACTACACTCCCGGAAATAATAAGCATGTACACATCTGAAATTGTTGGGACAAACTTTTGTAATCGCTTTCACCGACGACATTGCGGTTTACAGCAGCAGCATGAGTGCACAAAGAGCAATTACACACAGGCCGAGTCAGTTTGTAACGTTATCAGTGACAGACTGGGCACGTTAAACATCTTTTGTTTATAACAACTTTGTTATGATAAAACTACAATCTGCCTGATTGGTCTATAAGTAATTGTGCTATATGATCTCTTTCATACCAGTTTACAATTTTCATTCATTCGCTCATTCATACTATATATACAAACAGCCCAGAGGCCCCCCAAGTCCACATGGTTGTCACCTCCCTCACGTGCGAAGGAGGAAGCGGAGTCTTGGTAAGTCCCCCACGCTCCTACGTCAGCCGCGTCACTGTATAAGAGCCAGCAGGGGCTGACAAAGAGCGCGAGAGCCACAGACGCTCAGGACATGATTAGAGAATCTGTCAATTGCCAGGAATCCCACTGTCACCTATTTATGACAGGTCACGAGGCCACTGCCGTTTTAGTCTCCGAGGAGGATTACAGGGATGAGTAGTGCAGTGCAATGACTGTGCTAGGGAATTAGGGTGGTTTGATAGGTTACTAAGGAATTTTATGAACTTGGAAGGGATGAGTTCAAGAATGTAAGGTATATTTAGATCATTATGAAGGGTTTTGTTGCTGACGTAATAAGGGGTATTTACTATTGTTCTCAGGACTTTTGATTGAAAGGATTGGATGCGCTTGATGTTTGACTTTTTTGCTGTCCCCCATAGCTCTATTCCGTATGTCCAGATTGGGTTAAGTATAACTTTGTAAATAAGTAGTTTATTTTCTATTAAGAGATGGGATGTCCTTCGAAGTAGTCAGTACAGTTGTCCAAAGCGTCTGTTTAGTTCTTGTCTTTATAGCCTCGTGTGTGGGTTTCATGTCAGTCTTTTGTCAAGATGGAAGCCTAAATACCGTACTGTCTCAGACACAGGGAGAGGAATTGAATTTAAAAAGACTAGCGGACAGGACTTGCGGCAGAGGGTAAAGGATATGTGGGAACATTTTCCTTCATTGGCTTTGATTCGCCATTGGTTGCACCAATACTCGATCTCATCAAGGTGTTTTTGAAGGTTTTGGGATGCTATATCAGGGTCTGGATGGGTTGACAGGACATCAGTGTCATGTGCAAATGTGCAAAGGCAAAGGGTACATGGTAAAGGTGGAATGGTAAAGGGGACATCAGCGGTGTATATATTATAGAGGATGGGACCCAGGACGCTGCCCTGTGGAACTCCTGCTTTAATGGTTTAGTAGTTAGAATATTCTAAACCACAGTGGAATTGGAAGAAGCGGTTTGAAAGGTAGGATTGTAGGATTAGGAATAGGGTTAAACATCAGTGTAAACGCTGGGAAGACCGACTGCGTAATCTTCTCCCACCAAAAGTGGAAATCATCCTTGCCAAAATCATATAGTATAGGAGGGCAAGAGAACTCACCAGATTTCTATAAAAATCGGTAGGCATCTCAATTTCTCTACTCATTTTAGTAATAAAGTAGAAAAAGTACGACACAGGTCTTAACAGCTATCGCACTTGCTAACTTCACCCAACCTGTCGCTGCGTCTCAAACTGATGATCTATAAATGTGTCCTCCGTACAGCTCTGCTGTACGGTGCCCCACTACTTACCCACTTGACTGACAATACAGCCAAATGTCTCCAACATTTCCAGGAATGGGATCATGTAAAAAGTGGTCCGACATTCCTCTCTCGAGAGGTTAAAGAACGCTGGCCTGCATCCGTTGCTTGGTGTGCCGTCGGTGGGTGAGTTCATCTTCCGGAGATACATCAAATTTTTTGACTCGTTGCAGCACCTAACCAACCCAGTGTTTAACACTATGGCTCACCACCCCTCCTGCATCGATGGTAACAGACTGTTGGGGAAAAGTTGGGTTAAGAATTAATATGTAAGTTAGTTTTAAGTTTGATCAAAAGGGTGAGCTCCATCACCTTTATTAGTCAGTTTAGTCCAGTCAGGTATTATGTGTATCATTATACTTGTTTATTCATCATATAATTTTTATAAAATAACAAAACCTGTATATAATGTAGCGATTCAACAGGAAATACAAAAATAATTTGCAAATAGATTCGCCTGAGGATCTATAATTATCTGTAAATTTAAATGGGCTATGAAAGAAAAAAAGAATGAGAAAACTGTATTTGAAAAGTTACGCTGTGTGAAAACATAAATTTTCAAAAAATGCTTGTGGGGGGATTTGCTTGTTGGATGGAGAATATAATTTTTTTTTTATTGCAAATTTTTGAAAGAGGGTTTTATTTATCTTGGACCGGATTTATTTATTTTACTGATTTGTTATGCAATAATGAACGAGTGGAACTCCGCGAATTTTGAAAACTTACATGATTCACAGTTATGAAGATTTTTGGACTCTTTTACTTTTTAGAAGTTCTTTTTCGCATAGAGTAAATAAATAATTATCAAGCTACTGCTCATGGTGTGACAAAGGATTGAACACATTAATAGTTCAGTTATTACCATAAAATGTTTTTCTTAATTAATGGCTCCCACCCAACTAGTGCAACTGATCTTTCTGATATTTTAGGTTTTAACAGTGGGGTCATGGCAATGGCCAGTTTCTCCAATTATATCCGGATCGTCTGTGGCTCTCGCGCTCTTACCCAACCTCCACTACCCAGTGACGCGGTGACGTAGGAGCGTTGGAAACTTTCCCCAATACTCCACTTCCTCATTCGCATGCGAGGGAGGTGAAAACTACGGCGATTCACTGTATGAATGAGCGAGTGAATGACAATTGTAAATATGGTAGGAATGAGAAAATTTATCACGGTTACTTATTACCCAATAAGGCAGATTGTAATTTTATGACGATAAAGATGTTTTTTTCTTACGCTTTAGGTTTTAAATAACAGCCATTTTCGTTTCTCTTCATAAGCTTTTCTTTGATTGGCAAAAGGTCGCACCAGCTATGCTTAAACTATGCCAATTATACAACAAGGGAAAACATTAAAATCTAACGTCCTATTTCGTCGCCCCAAAAGTTATTTATTTATTATTTACAGGCACTTTCAGCAGCTTGAACTGCCATTCTCAAGAATGTTGTTAATTACAGCCGTTTATCATTCTGAGCACTTGGGAATGGAAATACAGGCTGCTAAGAGCGCTTGTAAATAAGAAATAAACAACTTGTGGGACGACAAAAAATGGGCGTTGCTTTCGCATTCCACCAAACCCACACTCATAAATTAAATCTTATGGAAATACACCCAAAAAAACGTGAAAATTTAAAAGATTAAAATGAAAATATTACCTATTTCAAAAATTATAAATAACGCCAGCATACCAAGCCTGAAAAATATCAGTTTTAATATTAACAGTTTTATTAAAGTTCTAAGCCATCATTACATTAAAATATTTTCCCCCATTTTACACTGGTTTCTGTTTCTGTAATTTTGAGTGGTCAAATGTTCGGAAGTGCTACTCGAAATACAGTTTAACATGTACGCCTTCCTTCCGCTGAGCCTCACGTACAGTACAGTTCACAATGTTTTGTGATCGTTACACTCACATTTTGTACGTTAATAAATAACAAATGAAACAATACAAGGTGACTTCGGCTTTATTCATTGGCAGTCTTGAGTGAAGCGTTCCTATACCTTCATAATGCAGCAAATTATTTATAGTACTCGGGAAACTCTGGGGATATATATTTCAACGCCCAATCTTTCAGTATACGCCTTAGGGTACGCTGAGGGTTTAAAGCGTAACCCACCAACTCTTCGGGTGCCCCTGTTTCTAAGCCCAGTAGGCCAATGGGTCTCATCTTGATGCTTTTTCTTCCATTAGTCGCATGGACCTCGAAGTTGCATACCCGTTTTCAGTATTTTTCCAGATATTTTCGTGGGGTTTCCATTTTTTTTCGAATAAATAACAACCTTTGACGATAATTACTTGACTAAGTCTATAACATTGTCTTTTTCATAAGTAAAATAACGAAAATTGCATATAAAACCGTTTGTAATTATACTATAATTTCTTTTATTTTACTACTTTTTTCAATCGATGATATAGTGAAACTGCATGTGGTTAACGTTTGCACAGTCAACCAATAAACAAATCCCCCCCCCCCCCAAAAAAAAACACAAGCGTACAGAATCAATTTATCAGACAAATACGTTAACATAAACTTATGTAAATACGTCAGGATACATGTCCATCGTAATATTACGAAGCGTGTTAAATATTGGTGCACAAAGCTACCTCACAACTCCAGTCCTCTTATTGCTAACAATAAATGGTCTTACTGGTTGACTACCAACCTATATTTCTAATTGAAATAAAAATGAAAAAAAAGACGTCGCTTGTTGCAATATGCAATGCATATAAATCAATAAAATAGGTAAAAGTGTAAACACTACTGAATCGTAAGAAAACATAAAGTTCCAAGAAAAAAATTAGCTAGACGGGAAAAAGTAATTTACTCCACAAGTGAAATGAAGCCCTCTTTATGGGTACGCCAATGACCAACGGCACTTCATACCCCGATTCGTGGACGAGGGGAGAAGAAAAACTAAGTAAGGAAACAACCGACTATTGGAAGGTTAAGTATCTTAAAGTTAAAAATTAAAATTATTCCTATCTTAATGAACACTCCACAATATTTGTTTATATATAATCGTGTAGTATTTGAAAATGTAATAAATTATATTATTTTTCTGAATGATAATTTGATGTGTGTTATTCGTAACTGTCATATTTTATTTTGTGTTTCAGCTTGTCGAACTGGGCGTACATGTGAAAATAATTGGACCAGGCAAAACCAATGTCTCTCTTCTGTATACAGACCCTTCCACATATTCTTCGGAAACGATTGCCTCGTTCATGGTGCCAACAACATTTTCTAGGTAACTAATAAGTCTTTTATGTTTCACTCGCAGTTAGAACATAACTTTATTCCTTGTATTCAAGTGCTTTCAACAGCTCACACTATCATCTTAAATTGTTGAAAATTATAATAAACCTTTAGCAATAGTAAAACATTATAAATTTTAACATTTCACATAATTTTTGACGTTTTTAGTGTTTTTATTTGTATAATTGTCTATAATATGGAGACAGGATATATATAATAAGGACATATAATATAATAAGGATGACAGACGTGCGCTGTTGCAAGCGCATATTAAAAAAAAAAAAAAACTTTTTAAGAGAAACGAACATTTTATTTAAAACCTAAAACATATCGGTCATTGTGTACAATTCATATCTAAAAAATAACTAAAAACAATGTTAATAACATAGGAATATAAATAAAATTTTGCATATCTACGTTAAACAATAAAAATACTATACAATCTCCGCTAAAATAAATAAGTAATCTTGTTTGCGTGGTAAGATTGGCGCTTTAGGGTAGGTTATAAATATTTGAGGTTAATAGATCCGAGAGATAATGCGCTCTGGTGAGAAAAATTGAACTGCTAGACATCCCAGTCGCGCACATCATTGTTTAATTCTGTATCGTCTGTGGTTCTGGTCTAGATAGGATTGAGTTGCCAACAAAGGATCAATTAATTTTCCGCCGATTTTTGAATTTCCGGCGAACTTAGCGAAAGCTTGTCCTTCCCTTTTGTTTCTTATCCCTCCTCCGAACATTCCCGAAAGAAGCAGAACCATTGGGAAGGTATCCAAGATCAGGTGAGCTAACAACCATTTCGTTTCTTCTTTGGACAGGACAAAGGACTGTCTGTCAAGTTTTTTGGACTGTCCAATTATTAAATACAGTCCACTTGATTCTTCACTACTAAAATTATACATACTTTTAAAACAAACAAAAGCAATAAATAAACCAAACATAGCTCAATTTTAACTTCCAGGGTATTATATAATAATACCAACAAGCGGCTCAATATTACCTTTTAACTCAATTTGCCATGATGCCAAATGAACCAAGTGATGTTTTTAAGTGGGCTAAGCTTCTTAAGTGTTGGTATCTCCGCAAAAATAAGCCACAGTTCATCTTTATCCAGCACCAGCTTCTGTTTTTACAACAATAGCAGCCTTAAAAGCTACACATCCAAGCCCAAAGGCTCTGTTACGAAGATCGCAAAACTTCACTCGACATATGTGGGGAGAATTTGTAGGATGCTATAATCTAGAGCTCTTGAACACACTAGAAGAACAGGTTAGGAAGAAAAGCCGGTTCTACGCGGACCTTGACTACCATAAAGCTTCTCATGTAATTTAAGTTCAAACTCATACCGGAAATCTAAGATTGGCTAACAATTTGAAAAATAAATTAAACACATTCAATCCAAATTTTCTAAACAAACAAGATTACTTTAAGTGGACTCCTCGTAGTTGGTGATCCGTCACCTCTAGTCCTTACCATAACCTAACTAAAGTCAATAAAGGTCCCGTCCTGTTGGGTGGTATTATAAGGTAATATTAGTCCTCTTCTAAACCTCTCGTTTTTTTAGCTTTACTTGTATTTTGTTGATAGCATAATTTTAGTAGATTATTTGTTTATCCTAATCGATATATAACTATAGTAGCATTTTAAGTTTTTAAAAATAAATCTTTGCTTGAAGAAATTAACACTCTACCCTAGAAAGGCTTATTATAATTATAATAAAATATTGCATTCATTCCATATTTACAAATCTACATTTAATCTCTGTTACCATATTTACAATGTACGTTCAAACAATACAGCCATATATGCATTGCTGTTGCATGCAATATATGTGCATTTATATTTTAACGTAAATGTTCAAAATTTATATTTTATTAATATTTAACGTAGACATGAAAAATATTTATTTATCTTCTTACACTACCAGCCGTGCTGCGCATTTTGATTATATCGACGAACATTTTTCACAGATCACTGATTTTTTCACCCCTTGAATTGGCAGTGGAAACTGTTGAAAGAACGTGCAAATACAAAAATAAAGTAATGTTCTAGTTGTGGTTGTGACAACTAACAAAAATTGATTTATTCTGTGTCTTTAGTCAGCTGCTATAATTATTGCCTTTGGCTGCGCTGCCCTTTGACCCTCAAACGTGCTACACATTGTTTAAAAATTAACCCGCTGTTTTTTCCCAACGGCTGAAACCATTCAAGATGTCTGTCGAAAACGGTCGGGTCTAAATAAATTAATATAAACCGGCGCCACACCACTAATACATAATAGTATATCGCCACGCAAGTTCGTGGCCTACCCGATCTTGCATGTTTTTCTTCGGCTGTTAGTATTATAAATTACTTTTTAAAAAAAATGCTCATGTAAATTTGATATTTTAAACAAAGTTTTTTTTACTTTCTCAGGTGGACTACGGTGACCCTGAAGGTGACTACCGAGGAGGTGGCCATCGGACTGAACTGCGAGCCGCTGACTTCGATGACGGTGAAGAGGATCCCGCCGGAGCTGGTCTTCGACTCAGCGTCTACACTCTACATCGCACAGGCCGGGCCGATCATCAAGGGGCCCCTGCATGTGAGTACACTCTATTTATGATATATGCACGTCATGAAGCACATCGAACCTGAACCTTTGGCATCGGTTAATAATTACTTGTCAGAAATTATCCCATCAATAATTAATATTCAAAGGAATATTAAACCAAAGGAATATGGACCGGTCCGGGATTCGACATTGTAATCTCTTCATCTCCGGTCATGTTTTTTTAGAAAGAAAAAAAAAACAAAAATATTCTAGAACCAAATCCCCTATGAATATAAACAAAAATATTATGACTATCAAAGAAGAAATATGATAAACTTAGTTAGAAACGAATTTAATTTGCTAAGTTATATACATCAACAGTAACAGTGTAAAAAAACAAAGGGCACAGTCACTAATAAACTGTGTCCTTTGTAACCAAATTTTGTTGTACTTAGCCTAATACATAAGAAGGGTCACAATAGACATCTAAAATATGTGAATCGAGCACAGTCATTCACTCTTTTGAGAGATTTAACAGCACATGATTGGCTGAAGCAAGACTTGGTGGACAATAATAAAATCGCACTATTTTTTTCAAATTGAAATTTATTAGTAACTATGTCATAATAATCTCACTATAATCATAAGACTTCAAAAAAATACATTAGAGCTATACACCCTCACTGGATGCAATAACGCTTGTTTTCTTAGTAGATGAAGAATATAAATTTTATTTATTTTCATTAGAGGAGCTTAAAAAAAGTTTTTCTGTAATTGGTAGTCACTGAATCGGTATGCACAAGTGGTAGAATGGAACAATAATTTTGAAAAATTAAATCATTATTAACCCTAAAGATGCTATAGTTTGAGATGTAAAAATCTATTACGTATTTTCAGCATAAAATAGAGACTCCAAAACCTTTTTTGAAAAAAAAATTCGTTTGATGTAAATTAATGTAATAGGTAAACTATTTATTTATATTTTTTTAATTAAATTATTTTTAAATATATATTTAAAAATACCTAATTAGCGAAAAGTGTTTTAATTAAACCCATCACCTGCTAAATGAAACCTATATGAAGAAATATACTATTTCTAATTATTTTATACTTATGTTCAACTTAAAATGTAGTGTAACTAAAATAAAGTATAACATTTATTCTTTAAAAATCTCTATAGCTTCAGCTAAAATACTGCTGATAAGGTAATTTGTACCTCCGTGATGAGAATAAAATCATTGACTCTTTTCAGCGTGCATGCCAATATCCTCGCGTAACGTACCGATTTTGGTGAATCGAGTAAAATCGGTCTTAAGAACTTGTTTTTAGTTATCTGAAGTTTTTAATAGTTTGTACTCCAGGCACCACTGGAAAATGCAAGAAACGAAAGAACTGCAGCTTTGCAAAGCAACCATTTAATAGCAAATGATAAGGAAGATAACCATCTTTAATTAATTCAGTTAAGAAATAGTGTAATAATAATACTAATAAAGTATGAAAAAAAAGAATTAAATTAAAAGAAAACCTTGAAATTGATTCAAACCAGATAAATAAACAATATTAAAAAATATGGAATGGGAAACGTATCAGTTAAATAGCGTATATATGCAATAAATATATACTTTATGACGAAAAATCATACTAGAAATAAATGAATGGTTTCTAAGCTTGCAAGGGTCTGTCTGGAAGCGTTGCTGGGATATGAGGGTTTAAAGGTACACAGATATGAAGTATGATGGATATTGAGAGGGAGAGCTGTGGGGTGAACAAGGATGAAGTGTTTGAATGCTGCTGTAGTCCTGTGAGAAGGAGTGATGGTCAAAAGATCTCGATTTTGTGTCCCGGGAGTTGCCTAAGGATTCGAACTGTGGGAAGTTGTAAATATTATGGGGTTATGGAAGTGAATCGTTTTGAAAATATATGAACCAAGGAAGTATAGTCTAAGGGAGTAGGAGTCACCTACCCTTCTCTCATCAACTCGCAGTAGAACGTGATACACGGGAACACTAAGGAGTTCCTGGATAATAACTCGATTTATAAAGAACTTTATTTGCTTATTATCTTTATTAAGTTATAATTCACTTGTACATAGACATCTAGAAAAGAATACCACAGTTAGTTTTTTAGTTTCAAAACTAAGATGCACGAGTGCGCAAAATATATTTCGTATTGACTTGGCTCGTGATCGACTTAAGACAGCTCAAGTGGAATAATGCTGATACTTCATCAAATATTGCCGTATCTTCTCTAAGCTATTATAGCGATCCATTTCAACTTATATTTGAGCACAGCAGTCGAAAGGGATGTATACCATCGCTCTAAGCTTATTGGCTGTGATAATTCTACCGGAAGATAAAACAAATTGGGATCCCGATTTTAATTCAGCTTAAACTATTCAAGGATCGAGCAGCTTTGTAGCTTTTTTTTTTCATTACGTGAACGGTTTGTTAAAATATATACTGCCAAAATATTTACATACCAGATAATTTAAATTGCACTGTTTTAAATATATTTAAAGGAAACAAACGACGTAAAAATAAAAAAAATAAAAAGGGGCACTCTAGTCTCTTAAATGCTTCAGTGACTCGCTCAAAAAACTTCATTTTATTTGTTGAACTATTTTGGCTAATGAAAATTACTTGTTAAGAATAAAATAAATCCTGTTATATTATGTGGAAATCGACTTGAACGCCGTTATATACCTGATTACTATTGTTGAATGAAAAAACAAATACTATTCTTGGACTACGTACCTACACAAAGAATAAGTATAATGAAATATTTTTTATTCTGGCATTTAAAATAAAACAAACTGATTGCCTAATAGAAAACCCAGACTTTGCACTTGCACTTCACCCAACTTGTCGCTTGCCTCAAACTAATGAGGTATTAGTGTGTCCTCCAGCTAGCTCTGCTGTACGGTGCCCCACTATATACTAACTTGACTGACAATACAGCTAAAAGTCTCCAACAATTCCAGAATGGTATCATGAGAAAAGTGGTCCAACATACCTCTCTCGAGAGGTCAAAGAACGCCGTGCTGCTTGGTGTGCCGTCGGGGGGTGAGTTTATCCATCGGAGACATATCAAGTTTTTTTCTCGTTGCTACACCTAACAAACCCAGTGTTTAATACTACAAACCCTAGTGGGTTGGTAGTCCATTCCCGCATCGATGGCAACAGACTGTCGGGGAAAATTAGGTTAAGATTTTGTTGTTAGATGTAAGTTAGTTTCATGTCTATGATTCATAAGGTGAGCCCCATCACTTTTTAACATGTTTAGACAATCAATGTATAATATGCATTATACTTTTGTAACAATCACAAATCGCAATGTAAAATTATTAAAAATTGTATAAAATGTAGTCAAGCTGCAGGGAATATAATGGCTTATTGTAAATAGATTCATTCATGTAGTCTACACCGATTTCTATAATTTATAATAAAAAGGGGACTTGTAGGGTAAAAAACTTAAATCAGCTGAATAACTTAAATTTAGAATAAATAAATTCATTGGAAGGAAAAATAAAATATGTCTTCCAAATATCATCACGAACATCACGAATGAAAATAGGGAGGGGAATTCTAGAGGTTTATCTGACTCGATATTTCATTTCCCTTTCAAACGGTGCAGTCTCACGGGAACCCAAAAGTTATCTTTTAAAATAGCTCTTACGGTCTTGAATATGTCCTAGAGAAAAAACCGTTTTTTATTTCCAATAGTTTTTGATCCGTGATTGAGAAGCTATAGAGGGAGGGGGAAGCCTGTGAGTGACTTCTTGCCAGCATGTCATAGGCAAGGTTTTGTGGACTACAGGGTTATGTTGAAAGCACTTATTTACTGGCTCTATTGTATAAAACACATGCAGACATACGAATGACAAAATATCTAAAAGTTGAGACTATCCCTTGTGGCTTGGCAATAAACCCATAATAAAAACGTAAAAAAAAGAGTAAAACCCAACAACAATTTCTAGTAGCCCTATAGTTTTGTTGAAGAAGTCTCAAATAATTTATTTAATTTGGAGCGCCATTATTATTCCCTGGTGGTCATTTAAACCGCTAACCTAAGGTCTCGAAAGGGATATATATATTAAAACCTACCTCATTTTTTACCATTTCTCTTTTTACTTTATTTGATCAATTTAACTTAACTAATTTGGCAGGTCCGTCATGAGATCTTTAATTCAAATTGTTTTATGTCTTTGACATAGGAATTTATTCCGATTGAATCGCCCGATCTCAAGGCTAATATTGTGGTTATTAATAAATTGAGAAACTAGGAATTGTGAAATATATTCAAATAAAATAGTTACAACAAATAATTATATTTAACATGGAGTACTGACAAAGTATAAAAAAAATATTCAATTCCTTTTAAATTAGGATAATTACTACTAATTACAAACATGGATTTGAACTCAATTTATTTTAATGGATCCATAATAAGAAACAATATTAATATCACCAACCTACAATTTATCCGCACATCTGTCTCAACACACCATGGTATTCAATAACGTTCAACTGCTATCTTCTCTTCTCTTCCTGTAATCCAACCAACGTTACTTTCTACTGATGGTTCTTCAATAGTATGGTAACCGCCAATTCGGGAGCTTGCCACTGCGTTCTTCTCGAAGGCTTGGCTAAGACTGCCTGGTTTATCTCATCCCCACTCCTAGGAGGATAAGGGAAAAATGAACCTTACCATATGTGAGGGTCATTGTCATTGTCGGGGGGGGGGTAATTGTAATGTTCAGGAAATACAATGGACACAAAGATACAAGTAAAAGCTAAAATTAGTCATGTTTGCGTTTGGCTCGTTTGTACTTCAGTGAAAAACGTAATCCGATTTGGTTTATTGGAATAAACATGACCTTTTGAAAGTCCTAATGCGCGAAAAAGGATTAAACAGTAAAGCTATTTTGACCTCCGGCAGATGTTGTATACAATGCGAAGTGGGAAAACGGTTAGGCGGTTGTTTTTAAATATTTTTCAGCGGGACGGTTTGTATTTTATAAATGGCAGCCATCAGTAAGTGGTAGATGGCAGATAGAGATCGGAGCAGGTATTGACACAGCCCATTACCGGATTTGTACATTTTGACTGGCAGGCTTTCACACGTATTTTCCTGCCGGTGACTCGCCCCCCTTCAGCTGTAATTTGCCAATCTCTGATTTTTCTTCTCCAGAGCCCTTCCGCACTTCATCAATATATTTCCCCACTTGATTGTCCGCCATTGCAAAAGTTTGACTTTTATCGCTCGTCTCCCTTTTATCACAGTCCGTGTTTTCTCACCCGACAAAAGAACTGCAGGATTCAAGTTCATTACAGTAGGGCGTACAATAGAAGTGTTTTTCTATATCTTGGAATATATATTGGATATTGAAATGGAAAAATGAATTTAATAATAATACTATTCATAGGCATGATAATGCCTGTCTAAGCAAAACGTCAACTGGTGATAATCAAATCACTTATCATTTTCTAAATATTGATGTTTCTTTTTGGTGTGTTTGCTTATTGAATATTTATTAATTAATTTAATTTGATATTTATTTATAGAAAATACCTAATTACAATATAATGTTTACAAGCGAAAGTCATATGGATATATTGTAACATTCATGATATTTGAGAATATCATGTCCTGCAACCCTTCCGTCTGGTCAGCATCAGCCCTTTGTGCTCTTAGGAGTGGGGATGAGATGAAGGGCCAGTCTTAGCCAGTCTTAGCCTAGCCGCGTAGAAAAGCGGACTCTTAGCAAGCTCCCGTTTTTGGCGGTCACCAACTGAAGAAGAAGAAGAAGAGATCAAAAGTAACGTGGATTGGATTATACGGAGATCATCGATTGGGTGATATTGATATTGTTTTTTTATTATTATGGATCCATTAAAAAGAGATTGAGCTCAATTTTCATGTTTTTTTTTTATTGTACTTAGTAGTAACTATCCTTGTTCAAAAGGAATTGAATATTTTTTATATAATTAATGTCAGCACTCTTTATAATTATAATTATTTGTTATAACCATTTTATTTGTATATATTTCACAATTCCCAGTTTCTCAATTTATTAATAACTATAACATTAGCCTTGAGATCGGGCGATTCAATCGGGATAATTTCCTATGTCGAAGACATAAAAACAAGTTGAATTAAAGATCTCATGACGGACCTACCAAATTAGTTAAGGTCAATTGATCTAATAAATTAGAAAAATAAATGGTAAAAAATGAGGTAGGTTACAATATATATATATATATACATAGCTTAGGAATCCTCTGAATTAGCCTGCAAAAATAACTTGCGCGTCACTGATACGTTTTAAATAAATTATAACGTACATGTAGTATAACCTAAATGTTTTTGACGATTAGTAACAATCTATTTTAATTGTTTTGTTTATACCAACTCAACAATCTTGGAGAAATACTTGGGCCCCTATCCGTAATTGAAACCATCTCCTCACTTATGGATTTTGCCGTTTACTTAAGCATTTGGAATGTTCAATAGAACCTCGGCGTTGATGATGTGTACCCATCATGTACCCCTGAGCTTCTCTGGAAGTAAGAAAGGCTTTTATCCGACTGTGGCATGAGTCATACGGCATTTACTATTGTTAATCACGCTCCTGGTTGGTTGGTTAGAAACACTAATTGTCCCTTAAAATCAGTTTCTGGGTATCACGCTTTACACTGCTGATGTCAGTAATTTTTCTTTTTAAAAAAAAAAAAAAAATTTAAGTTTGACAATACAGTTGTTGTTCATCTAAGAATTCCAATCCGATCCTTATTGGCGTGATTTTGGTAATACGATTCCCATTTAATAACAACATTTTAAACAAATAAAAATAAAACTAAGGTGTCAATCTTCTTCAGAGGATCACAGGACAATCACTTTTGTTTGGTAAAAAATGCAACATTGTGAAATATGGAAAAAAAGTTAAATATGAAAGTGTGGGGTTCGTTTCGGTCGTTTGATGAAAATTTAAATGCGGTAAAGTAAAAAAGATTTTAAAGATATAAAACAACAATAGGAATCTGGTATTCAATTTGTGGCCTTATATATATATATATATATTTTTTTTTTATAATAATATTTTAGTTATTTATAATTTGTTGTATTTACATAAAAGGCAATTTTCAATAAGCTCTAGAATCTTTCTCGATGTTATTAATTCACGTTCGACATCTTTTATTTTGTTAATGTTTATATATATTGAAAAGAGTTGCTTACCTTTCTTGTTTTTTTATATTAGAATTTTTACAAACAAAAAAAATTAATTCAATGAACAACAACAAATACAAGAACAGCCTTAATTATATTAATATTTTATCTTAATTAGGGATGTACCCTTTTCTGTGCACCAGCCACCGCTTCTTGACTAAACTTTTCGTTTGGTTCATCCATAGTACGTCTAATGTTTTTTACTTGCAAAGAAATCTTCCTTTTTCTCTTTTTCATGTACTCTCACGTCTTTTCCGTCAATGTACTCTCCAACTCCCCCAATTCGGTAATAGCTTTATCATAAATACCATTCCTCTTAGGAAAATGGTTACAATATGAATACATTTGAAAAAAAAAATACCATTTAATTAATAATTGAGCTTGGCCAGTAAAACTTCTTAAATTATTTGGAGATTTCGCGCATGTGCTACTTTCTGAAACACCTCTCTACTTCGCTCGTCCTTCAAATACTTTATTCTACCGTTTATAGGCCACGGTTCAGCCATAAAATTGATTTAGCAGGCAACTTACGTGAGCTGGCCACGAGGGAGCCCTCATGACGTGAGTAAATCTCTTATTACATTTGTGTAGAAGCATAAAAGTGAAATCGGACCGAGAAGTCGGCCATATTGGAACGCCTTGCCATTAGCCATACACGGATCGGAGATAACGCCAAGCAATAGGCTTTCTGAGCCAGACGGTCTGGTAGCTCAAAGCCAAGACCCGTGACTCGCCACTGGAAGTTGTGAGCTTGAACCCCACCGGCGCTACGTACTTTTTTCTAGTAACAAAAAACCGTTGTTATGATAAAATGAGATTTTATCAACAACTAATGTCTCAAAATAAAAAAAAAAGATCTAGGTCCCTAATTCCAACCCCGACACCATCGCCTGTAAAGCGAAAACTGAGACGTTCAAATAAGAACGTACAAATAATCTCTTCTGCAGCTAGTTCCATGGAAGAGATACCTCCACAGGCCAGCACATCCAATGAAGAAACCGCCAAAGAGTCGCCTTTCTTCACGCCTAACACCTTTGAGGCGTTGAAAAATATCCCAGCAGAAAAATACTCAACAAAACACCAACACAGCCCAAGTCGCGTGCTATATTTGTACGTAACATTAAATGCGTACTTTGCAAGCAAGGCCATCCGGCCAACTACAAGGGCTGCGAGGCTTACAGAACGCTGAAGTCATCAAAAACAACGCCGTCAGCCAGAAGTGGAAAAACTTGCAACAAGAAGCGGCCCAGCCAGAAATTTGAGGCCTTCTGTCTCTTTCGCCGATGCCGTTCGCAACAGAGAGCAGTCACAGGAACCACCCACTCTCTGTCCGCAAGATCACCTTTCCTAGCATTCCGTTCATCCCGTCAACCCACAAACTCTAACCCATCTTCAGCCACACATCTCGCACATTTCTCCACCTTCAAATTATTCGGATCTCACCAGCCTTTTAACCTCATTCCTTATAGAGTTCAGAACCCTAATTACCCCTCTCATTTCCCTTCTTACAAATCTTGTCTCCTACCTTATCCTCGTTAAACAAAATCCATAAGTGGATCCTTCCGACTCCTTATCCATTCTCCTTTGGAATGCGAATAGTGTTCGCGTCCACACTAACGAATTGAAAGCAATACTCCACGACAAGAACATCGACGTAGCTCTCATTACTGAAACAAGACTTACGAGTAAACGACCATTTACGGTTCGAGAGTACCATACTTACCGAACTGATCACCCAGATGGAAGAGCTCATGCAGCTACCGCTGTCATTGTTCACAACTCCATTTTTCATCACATAGTTCCTTTGGTAGCACATGATTTCCTTCAGTCCACTGCAGTGTCAATCAGCACCTTCCCTTTCCCCCTTACTCTAGCATCAGTGTACTGCCTTCCCAATAAATCCATTTCCGATTCCCAATTCATCTCCTTTCTAGACTCCATAGGACATTGTTTCCTTGTGTGTGGGGACATTAATGCGAAGCACTAACACTGGGGGGTCGAAATCCAGGAATACACGCGGACGTGCTTTGCTGTATTCACTCACACGGAAACATTGCTCCATGATCTCTCCTGACACAGCCACCTATTGGCCATCTGATCCCAACCGAAATCCAGATCTCCTTGACTTCTTCTTTTACAATAGTGTAGGAACACTAAACTATTCACTCAAGCGCCTCGATGACCTCTCCTCCAACCATAGCCCTTTATTATTAATCATTTCCCTAAGACCAATTCACAAACTACCTTCTCCTTCATTTATTAGGGGCCCAGTCGATTGGGACCACTTCCACCAACTTCTTACAGGCTCTGTTGACCTCAAAGTGTCCCTGAAAACATCCCAAGACCCAGACGATGGAGTGCATTCTTTTACTACTCTGGTCCTAAGGTTGGCTTGGGAGGCATCGTCACCCCATCGTCACCCAAAAATCCACAATCATTATCGTTTACCTCGATGCATCTCAAAGCATCTCAAAGACCTAATCCAATTCAAACGTCGTTCCAGAACAGTATGACAAAGATCCCGACATCCTGCTGATCGACGCTCATACAATCAGTACTGCAGATTGGTGGAGTGGCAATTGGCGTCCTTCCGTTCCGATTCCTTCAATTTCCACCTCTCCTCTCTTTCTACCAGGGATAACTCCTGTGGAATGTAACTAAAAAAATACTAAAGCATCATCCTTTTTTACACCCACTCCGTCGGGATGATGGGTCCTGGGCGGCTTCGGATGGGGATAGGTCGGAGGAATTTGCTCTGCATCTTACTTATACTTTCACGCCTCACCTTTCTCATCAAAACCATACTCATAGCACAACTGTAGAAGATTACCTCACTTCACCTATACCTCTTTCACTTCCACCAAAATCCGTTAACCCCTCTGAGGTCAAATACCTTCTGAAAAACTTACCTTACCGAAAATCCCCTGGATATGATCTTCTTACTCCTCAAATTCTAAAACAGCTTCTTCATAAAGCCATAATCTTTCTAACCTACATCTATAATTGCATTATCCAAACGACGCACTTTCCTCTCCTCTGGAAACACTCCATTATTCTCCTACTTGCCAAACCCGGAAAACCACCCAACGACGCCTCATCTTACCGTCCAATTAGGCTAATCCCTATCCTCTCAAAAATATCTGAGAAACTCTTCTTAAAACATCTACTTCCAATTGTCGAATCAAAAAACCTTTTTCCTATACACCAGTTTGGCTTCCTTCAACAACATTCCACTACTCAACAAGGCCTTCGCGTTGTTGATCACATTTCCTCAGCCCTTGAATCTAAACAGTATTGCACTGCTGCATTTCTGGACATAGCTCAAGATTTTGACAGGGTTTGGAACCCAGGTTTGCTTTACAAGCTCAAAAAAAATTTACCACATACTCTTTTCCTAATCCTACAGTCCTACCTTTCAAACCGCTTCTTCCAAGCCCGCTGTGGTTTAGAATATTCTAACTACTATCCCATAAAAGCAGGAGTTCCACAGGGCAGCGTCCTGGTTTCCATTCTCTATAACCTATACACCGCTGATGTCCCCTATACCCCCAATACCTTCTTGGAAACATTTGCAGATGAGACTGCAGTCTTGTCATCCCACTCAGACCCTGATATAGCATCCCAAAACCTTCAAAAACACCTTGATGAGATCGAGTATTGGTGCAACCAATGGCGAATCAAGGTCAATTAAGCAAAATGTTCCTACATAACCTTTACCCTCTGCCCCAAGTCCTGTCCGCTAGTCTTTTTCAATTAGATTCCTCTCCCTGTGTCTGGGACAGTAAGGTATTTAGGCTTCCATCTAGACAAAAGACTGACATGAAACCCACACACGAGGCTAAAAAGACAAGAACTAAACAGACGCTTTGGACAACTGTACAGACTTCTTCGAAGGACATCCCATCTCTCAATAGAAAACAAACTACTTATTTACAAAGTTACACTTAAGCCAATCTGGACATACAGAATAGAGCTATGGGGGACAGCAAAAAAGTCGGCAATCAAGCGCATCCAATCCTTTCAATCAAAGGTCCTGAGAACAATAGTAAATGCCCCTTATTACGTCAGCAACAAAACCCTTCATAATGATCTTAATATACCCTAAATTCTTGAATTCATCCCTTCCAAATTCCATTGTAACTTATCCAACCACCCTAATCTCGTAGCACAGTCATTGCACTGCTCCACTCATCCCTATAAGCCTCCTCGGAGACTGAAACGGCAGTGGCCTCGTGACCTCCTATAAATGCGCAACAGCGGGAGTCCTGGCAATGTACAGTTTCTCCAATCATGTCCTGAGCGTATGTGGCTCTCGCGCATTTCGTCAGCCTCCTCAACTCCGCTTCCTCTTTCGCATGCGAGGGAGGCAACAACCGTGTGGACTTGGGGGGCCCCTGGGCTGTTTGTAAATATTGTATGAATGTGCGAGCGAATCATGAATTGTAAATATGGTATGAATGAAAACATTTATCTCAATTATTTATTGCCTATTAATTATTATTAAGTATTAAGGCAGATTGTACTTTCATCGTAATAAAGTTGTTTATACATACAATTATATGGAATGTTTGTTACACACAGAAGGTAAACAATAAATTGCCTGTGGTGAAATTGATAATAAAACAACTATTGAAAAGAAGACTACACTTAAACTAGGATTAAAATAGTGTTTTGTATTCCGTGAGAAATGTTTGAATCCTCATATATATCGCGATTCAATATTAAGATGTCACAGTTGTATTTATTCATCGAACGAATCAATTAATGAACATATTCTAAGAATAATAATAAGAGTTTGACATCCCCTAAGGACAGAACAATCCGTATCACGGAACGCACTTACAGAAGCAGACAAACATTCCAAACTAAGTTCCTTACTCGAAACGGCCGTTGAATAAAACATTACAGAAACCAATATGGCCCCCTTCACTTCATGGCTTCATAAAATGGCCTAATCTCGCCTCAATACAATTCCTACAATCCTAAAACTTTATGCATGCATAAAACGACTGCTTCCTCAGTTTTATCTGGGTCGTTATTATTTTAATACTTGTTCAATTTTTAACTCTAAGCTCAAACGAGTTAGAAATCTTAACTGTCACCGAATGTAAATTAAATCCGTTGATTCATATACAGCGCAGTTCTAAACTAACTGTATTATTTTTTATTTAAATTATGTAATACAATTTGAGTTATAATGAGTGGCTAGGCATTGCAACTTTTTTCTATTATTATTTCATAACTGTTTCTCATCGATAAATTGTATTTGGTTCTAGATAAACGTGAATAAACGGTATCGAGAGATATTTGCCGGAAACGAATTGATTCTGAAAAATATTTAGTTAAAAAAATTATCATTTTCATTTGTTAAACCACCTTCTAAGTCGCTAAAAATTGCCTTTTCGACAGATAAAACATTACATAAGTATATCGAAAAATGACAGATTAAATAGACCACCAATTTCGGAGACATGTCCATGAGCATTGTGATGTTTTAACTCTGAACTTCAATCGTTTTTTCACAGTTACGTTAGCTTTACCGAACTTGCTGTAGTTTCTGACTAATTTTATTTCGCTTTGCCCTTACCGTTCGCCAAGATCAGTCTACCAACCCTAGTTTATTTGCCACAGCAAGTTCTTTGGTTATTGGGAATTAATCATTTAATATCTAGAATGATCAACTCAAACAACTATGATTGCACGGGCCCAATAAGCTTACTAAAGATATTTAGAGTTCTGTTAATCACGATGTATATTCAAACACAAAGAGACCCTCGGACGCACTTTCGGGCGAGTAATTGAAATTATAACAGTGCAAGATAAACAACAATAAAAACATTAAAAAATAGCACGCAACAAATCATGTAACATAAAACAACTTAATTAATAAGCTGGCCGGAGGACACATTTATATTTCATCACTTTTGAGGCAACGACAAGTTGGGCGAAGTTAACAAGGGTGAAGGGCGGCAAGACCTGTGTCGTACTTTTTCTATTTTGTTTCTAAAATGGGTAGAAAAATGGAAGTCATTATATATATATATACATATTTTTTTTTATATTCACATCCCCTTGTTACAATAAATTATGGAAATCAGTATAGATTTTATATAATGAAATTATTTACAGTAGGTTATATGTCCTGTTGTTTGGCTGCATTTAATACATTTTTTAATAAATTTACATTGCGGTTTGTGATTGTTACAAAAGTATAATCCACATTATATATTCATTGTCTATACATGTTAAAAGTGGTAGTTTTTTGTTTACATTTCTAAAAACATAATCTAGTTAACATCGTAAATTTTAATTGTAGAATCCACTTCACAAACAATTCAATGCATGGAAGCAATTACCCATTACCCTGAGTTTAGGCTGAGAAAATTCATATTGGCAAAGTTCTCACTCGTACAGGAGAGCTCGGTTGGTGACGGTTGGGAGATTTTGGGTTGGAGCCCCGATCCAGCCATTACATTTTTACTTATATATATATAAGTTATCGTCTATCGGCTTTAGACAATTAAAACAAAGAAAACGAGAAAAAGGGAATTGAAATCTAAGCCTCTATCTTTATTTACAGCCTTTGTTTACATGGGGCTACGTGGTATTAGGCCTAACATTGCCATATCACGAGCCATAACTTATATATTTGTTTATAATTCACAAGTTTGTTTATCGCAGAGACTGGAAGGCCTGACTGGCTGACCGGACACCTAAAGGCACATTTTCGCTGGAACTGCCCTGCAGAGAGCGGTTGTGACGTCGTCGATTCGGTCTCCCACTGCTTAATTGCTAGCAGTCACTGCTAACCGCTACTGCCGCACAGTGGGCTGTTTATAAACAATCTATTTAAATAACTTATAAATATATTACTTTTAAGCTAAGATTTTGAAAAGGTTTGAACTGAATTCATAAAAAGTTCCGGTCGATTTTTAAATGGTTTGTTTGCAATTGAGTAAAATTGAAATGATGATCACTAAAACACACATTTTAAAAAGCTATAACGTTCTTGGAACTTCTGAGCACTTCAACAAGCACTCCAAGGTTTAGTGAAAATTGCAACTTTAGTTACATAACTGGGTAAAAATTGATAGTTGTAGCTTTATCCTGTTCGCCAACCTGAAAATAAGTGAATATTTGAGTTTTACGTATCGATTGCACACTATTTTATTTTCTGGCTTCTCGCAGCTATGGTTATTGAGCGTATGGAGAAAAATGAAATAAAAAAATTCTATAATACGCCGTCATCGTCCCACTATTGAAACCGGCCAAGAATGGATATGAGCCAGCTCACTACAGGCCCATCAGTTTGCTGACCCAATTACCAATATACGAGAGGATTCTCTACGGCCATCTCACCAGACACTGTGACGCTCAAGACATTATACCATCTCTACAAACCGGCTTCAGTATAGGACTCCGCTCGGACTGCAATCTAGTGAAACTGCAGAGGCACGTTGCAACGAACATGCGAAACAACAGAGTCACTACGATGATCTCCGTTGACTGTACGAAAGCATTCGACTCTGTAAATCATCGTACACTCCTGTGACGCCTGAACGAGTACAAATTTCCTGCGCAACTCCAGAACATCATGACTTCCTATCTAGCAGGCAGAACCTTTTCTGTGCGAATAGGAGCCATATCAACCACCAGAAGAGATTTCGTCGTCGGAGTTCCCCAAGGGTCGGTGCTGGTACCCCTACTCTTTAACATCTACACCGCTCACATAGTAGGAGCATCATACTCCAATTGTGAGGTAGCGGCATATGCGGACGATATAGGGGTCTACAGCACCAGCCTCACCCCAGCGAAAGCTCTAAAGGCTGAAGAGGGCGCCAGTCAGTTAATCACCGACAGGCTACGAGCTGTCCATATTCATGTGAACCTGGCTAAAACTTAAGGGATCGTCTTCTCCTTCCAGCATGGAAAACGGAAGCGTTCAACCAGCTTCACCATAGACGAGACTGAATGCAAACTTTCCAACAGCATATGCTACTTCGGCATCAACCTAGGCAGACACATGACGTTCTACACACACCAGCAGAAGAAGTTGAAAAGAGTACGTAGGACTTACTACTCTCTCCAGCATCTCATCACAATCCCGGCTATATCCCTTCTGCTGAAACTGTTAATATATAAGAACGTCCTGAGGCCAGCTCTACTGTTTGGGACACCACTCTTCCGATTCCTACACACTACAACAATAACTCGACTCCAGAGCTTCCAGAAAAAAATCCTGCGCACGGCACTATGGCACTATACCCTTTTTCGTGATATGAGGGCTTCCGACATCCACGAAAAGTTCGAAGTCCCCACCTTCACCGAAGCCATCCAAAGAAGGCACATCAAGTTCTTTGACTCGATGAAACATAGCCAAAACCCTCTTTTCCGAGACCGATACCGGCAAGATGGCAACTCTCAAGATCTAGTAAAGCAGACCAAATGGTGGACATCACGGTGCTTGGCCCACCAACAACAAGCCTCTAACGGACACCCATCACTGCTATCCAACTAAATAAGACTGCACTACAAGCCTAGAGGGACTCTAGGCCCAGCCACCAGTGGACTCTCACCACTGTACTACAACAATCAACCTCTACCGAGGCTTCTCACACTCCTTAGTTCCCTTACTCCGCCTTCAAACAGGTACTCCTAGTAAAAGAATCCGCTCACCCCAAATATCGCACAAACTAACTTCACCCAACCTGTCGCTTCGTCTCAAACTGATGATGATCTATAAATGTGTCCTCCAGGCAGCTATGTTGTACGGTGCCCCGCTATTTACCAACTTGACTGACAATACAGCCAAACGTCTCCAACATTTCCAGAATGAGATCATGCGAAAAGTGGTCCGATATACCTCTCTCGAGAGGTAAAGAACGCTGACCTGCACACCTTGCTAGGTGTGCCGTCGGTGGGTGAGTTCATCCGCCGGAGACACATCAAGATTTTACTCGTTGCAGCACATAACCAACACAGTGTTTAACACTATGACCCCACCACCCCTCCCGTATCGATGGCCACAGACTGTTGGGGAAAAATAGGTTAAGAATTAGTATGCAAGTTAGTTTTAAGTTTGATCAAAAAGGTGAGCCCCATCACTCACCTATTACTCAGTTTAGTCCAGTCACGTATAATGTGTATCATTATACTTGTTTTTATTATTATTACTACGAAATGTTAAACTCCTGCTCTAAGCTGCACTATTTCCCTCAGAACTGGAAGCACGCTGTGGTCGTCCCCTTGCTGAAACCATTGAAAAGCCGGTATGAGCCTTCTCATTTTCGCCCCATCAGTCTGCTGACTCCACTTTCGAAGCATCCACGACTCAACGAGAGAATCATCCACCTGCATCTCTCCGAGCACTGTGAGACGCAAGAAGTCATCCCACCAGAGCAGACTGGTTTCAGCACAGGCTTAAGTGTGGACAACAACTTGGTAAGACTGCAACACCACGTCGCATCGAACGTCCGGAGCAACAAAGCTACCGCTATGATCTCACTGGACTGTTCGAAAGCCTTAGACTCTGGGGATCACTACACCCTACTCCAACGTCTGAGGGAATACGAATTCTCGGATCAGCTACTGAACCTGATGACTTCATACCTCACAGGCAGAACTTTTTCGGTTCGGATAGGCACCACGTCTACGACCCGAAAAAATACACTGTCGGTGCCCCCCAAGGATTAGTGCTAGGCCCCCTGCTGTTCATCATCTACACCGCCCACATCGTTGGAGCCTCGTACCCCAACTGCGAGGTATCGGCTTATGCAGACGACATAGTTGTCTACAGCACTAGCATCAATCCCACCAGAGACCTGAAATATGCTGGAGCGCCAGTCAACACATTGCTGAGAAACTCGACGCCGTTAACATCAAAGTCAACCTGGCCAAGACGTAAGGAAATATATTTAGTTATAAATCTGGAAGAAAGAAGTTACCTAAATCCTTCGCCTTAGATGGCAAAGAGTGCTCCGTGAGCAACAAGCTATGCTACCTTGGGATCACCCTTGGTAGACACTTGTCTTTCACGACACAACTCAGCATGAACTTGAAGAGTGTTAGGAAAAAGTTCTACAGTCTAGGACACCTACTTCACAGCCCGGATTTATCAGTACGCCTCTAGCTGCTGATTTACCAGAGCCTCCTGAGACCTGCTTTGATGTACGAGACCCTACTGTTCAAGTATCTAACTCCTAACACTCTAAAAACACTCCAGAAATTCCAGAACAGAGTTCTCCGCACCTCCCTCTAACATAACCCGTTCGAACGAATGAAGGCAGACGAGATCCACGAAAAATTTGAAGTGCTCACCATCCAAGATTTTATCAAGAGACGGCACATCAAATTTTTCGATTTACTTCGACACAGCCACAACCCACTATTCTCCGACCTTCAACCACCACCAATGCCCGTCCGATGGAAGCACTGCTGGACCGCCGAAACCTGGAGACAGATAGACTTCATAGAACCCTGACGGGGACTCATTCATAGACACCCAGCCGAGAGATCGAGGTCGATCTCCCGGCAGTCTCAACCGAAGCACCATGAACCCTTCTACCTGCTCAGGGTGGGTCGATCTCCTGGCCGATAGGCCAACATAGTGCAGCCCCCTTCAGAGGTGGGGCCAGGTATGACCTGGCCGACTACAAACCAATGCCTAGTACCCCTAGGCTCCACCATAGGTAGACTCTCACTACCTTCCCGAACCCACCCGCCACCTTTAGGCATCCCACACCCCATATCCTTCTCATACATCCTTGAAATAGGACTCCCCTTAGTGAAAGGCACCCATCAATCCAAAATAATTTTCCTTTTATTTTTGACACATCCTATTTTTTATAACTTTGAGAGCTATAGGAAAAAAAAACAAAAAAAAAAACTACGAAATATTATGAATATTTCTAACCACGGATCACGTGGGCCTATAAAGCGAACAATCATTTTTTTTAGCTGTATCCCGGTCAAACCGTCAACGATAATTAACTATTAATTTAACTAGCCCAAATGCAAATGTGTTATATTAGTGATTCGTCCTTTGCAGGGCGTGCATAACCGCAATATGGCGGGATATAGATCAGGTCTAACCTTGTTATGATTCGGCAACATACGTGTAAATAAATCACGAGACAACAACACTGTGTGAATATCGATGGGTCACCGAGGTGATATATATGCCCGATATAGGCCTGTTAAGTGCAGCATAGTGGAGCAGCACACCGTCAAATTTTACATTGTGGTTTTAATCACTTACTGGTTATCGTTCATTTATTTTGACATTTGTTGTTAATTATCGTGTTTTCCATTACGATTCGATAATTTTTGACATGGGTAACGATGGGCTGTAGCCATCTGTGAAGGGTCGAAAAATACGTAATCGCGTCTCAATGGGGCGTCCAAAAAATCAAACTTGTGATAATGGAAATACTCCAATTAAACCATCTTTAATTTATCACTGTGGTACACGTCGGAATTCAACCCTACACACAAACCTACGAATTCCACACGAACATAACTACCTACATCAAGACTCAGTAAAGACAATATATCAAACATTATACGGACCCGAAACCACAAAACAATAATTACCTGACACTCCACGACGACTCTCGAGGAACTGGAGTAGGGATTTATTAATTTAAATAAACTCAAATCAACATAATTGTTCACATGTGGATGCATAACTGGATAATCTTTCTTGTATGCCATTTATGCATTCACTAATCCTGTCATTAATTTTCTATATACAGCTGTGAATAAACATGACTACTACTAAAAAAAATACCTTGAACTATTCAACTTTAACCGCTGTGGTTTGATCGAGATAAAATATTGAGTTATGCAGTTTTCAAAGGTAGATCAATCTTAAAACCCTCAGAAATATGTGTTGAACTACAATGATTGAAAAATGTAACTAAAACAAGCCAACGTAATGGCATGTATGTAACAAACAGAAATAAATAACGAAACGCCAAATGGTCAAATAAAATGAGAATGACCCTTTTAGCAGTGATGGCTCCGAGAGAAAAAGTTTTTGCCAGTGCTTGTCAAAGTTTGCACTTCAAGTATGTACTATTACTTAAAAAAAACAAAATGCATACTTTATGTAATGTTTTTCAGCCTATTATATATTCGTTTGTTTTATGTATTTAAATATCCACTTTATAACACGATATTCTAAATCCGTTTTATAAAGCTTCACACCTTCTATTGGATTTTATAGCATTTGTTATAGAATGTTTGTCACACTATTTTTTATAATATATATTATTCACATGTTCAAAGGCGTAATGTCATTTTGCCGGCAAAAATACTGACTTTTGTTTAATCAACTGATTTAAAAATTTATAAATTCTGTAATATGCCATGAAAATGTCTTGATAATTCTAGTTGGAACTTGGTGGCTATTTTTTTTAATTTTTATTGATTCTATTCAATTAGTTAATTATATATTTTTTATATTATATATGTCTTTAAAAAAAAACTCCAAAGAGAACCTTAAATGATTTTCTTTAAAAGATGTTAGGTAAAAGAAGTCCCACTGTGAAATGGAGCATCCTCCGCAAACAACTCTGTCAAAGTAATTATTCAAAATTAAGCAGAAAGTTAAAAAACATTAATTAAAATTCGGCAGGGAGGTTTTCAAAGTTTCAGCTGACTAAATTAAAAAACAAGAAACTTTGTATGTTTTGTTGCTATTTTTCTTCTGATAAGGTCATTTGGTTACTTAGTGGAGTTCTTCTTGTTTTCCTTTCCCCGTATTCATTAATATTAATTGTCATCATTTCAAACGCTCTTTTAACGTAACCATTAATGTCAAAAGTTCATGGCTGCATTGATTGGCTTTGTACATGCCTAGACAAATTGAACTAACTCAACAACCCCACTTTTTCAATTTTGATAAAAGCAACATAAAACATTTAAGAGTTCTAAAGCTTATATATTTTCAACCATTGATTAATTATTTTGTAGCTGAAATAAGCTACATGAGTCTATCTCTAACTACAACGGTGAAAGTTATCTTACAAGCTAAGCGAACGAGACAAAATGCCTTATTGTTACGGACTTACTAAGTGCCCACTTTCTTGTTTTTTTTTTCTTTTCTGATTCACAGTTTACTTATTTACCTAATATAAAACATATATGCAAAGTACAGACGGGATGCAATGAACGCTTTGCACTATCATCAGAGCTGCATTGTAAAGAATTCTTACAAACTCAGATCATCGTAAAAAAAACAATATTCAATCAGGTGATAGGGCTTACCTTCGGGTTACAGGCTGAGGACGATTCAAAGCTCAAGTATAAGTACCATGAGAGGAAAGTTGTTTATTCAAACATATAGAGAACCTCTCATGTACTTTCTGCCGACGAAAATAAAATTAAAATAGTGAAAGATAAGCGACTTTTAGATTAATAACTGCAGACAGCAAGCACGTATAAGCAACAAGACAAGGGGGGAAGTTGGGTAGGATGATAGGAATAAATCCCTGTCAGCTTGATTGGCTAAGCTCTGTCGGCAGTTTTACAAAGCAAGTGGAAATGGAATTGAGACTTGGGGATTCCTCATCTAGAAGAAATTTATGATAAGAGGTTATTGCTATGCATTCTCGAAATTGGCCACTGAGCATTTTCGCACTCTCATTCAATACTAGCCCTACACACCTAGCAAGTTAAGTATGTTCAGTTGACTAGGAGCAGTTGAGCCTGGAGCTATTGGTGTCAAAATTTACTCATTTGATGGACTTCACAAAAGCGGACTTTCGTGTCAGGTATGAAGAACAACGACGATGGCGTTAAGGTGGTGCTGCCCTACTGACAAAAAATACTGGTTTAAGGGTGTAAGGGGTTTCTGTATTTTGTTAGTATATTTCTTGAGTTATTGAATTTTTCGGAACCACTGACATTGTTAGCCCATTAGAGTAGAGGCTTAAAAAAAAAAAATTATTTTTTCAAAAGAAGGTTGATAATTACATTTGAATACGCCGATCACTACTTATCTTAGGCCACGCTAGGTCCCGAATTAAAAAAAAAAGACTAGTTGAAAAAATGTTGAAAAATTATACAGCACAATAAATAGTTGGATAATTATGAAACTATAGATTTTTCAGCTATATAATTTACACAACAATATAATAGGTGAATAAGTTCACTCACTGTATTTAAAAAGCAACAACATTATTTAGTTGAAAATAACGTCTTCGTATTCATTTTCACTATTATTGTTATCACATTATATTTTATTTTTTAATTATAAACGATTAAACTCAGTCAATCAACACATAGCTATAACCTTGTGTAATAGTAACCACTAATATTTACTCACGTTTTGTTGCTATTATTTTTTTTTAATATAATTGTATGCAATAAATTTTTTCTTTTTTTGTATTTAAAAAAATCTAGAATGATGTTTTTTAATTTGAGGTATGATTTTCAGTTATTTATTTAGTTTTTCTTTCTATGTCATGTATTTTACATTAGCTAGAGCAGTGTTTATTTATTTGTGCATTGTTATTATTCATAGGGGACTTGGTCCCAGAATAAAGATTATTTTTCTAATCTATGATATTCTAACGTATTTAAATTATTCTAGTAAGGTTCGATTTGCTTCAAATATAATATGTATTTTTGTGATATATTTTCAGCTGAAATCACATCATGATAGTATAACTACTCCAGCAACAACAAAATCACTCCACAAAAATTATTTAAAATTTATAGTTGGACTTAAATCAATTCATAACCATTCTCAAAATATTATTGCTTTTTTTAAATTTTATTTTTATTTGATGCTAATAATTGAAACCTCAGATTTCTCAATAAAAAACACAGATTAAATTTTAATGTTTTTATATTAGTTGTTAATACTATGCCAAAATTTAATCTTTAAGATTTATAAAAAAAAATATAAAGAGGAAAAAATGTAATAAAAAAGTGATTGTATTTAAATAAATTCTGAGTGAGCATTTTACAATTCTTATAAACCGTAGGGTAAGTAAACATAATTTGTGAATTTTATTACATGTTGCATGCTGATTATAATATTATGAATTTTGTATCCACAGATGTCTTAGCATTGCTCAAATTTTCACCATTGATTGCAGTATTATAATTTCTTAATTTTAGTAGTTTTATTGTATTTGATTATAGGTGGGTCTATTTTATTATGCTTAATTTATATTTTTATTTAGTATAAAATACGTATATGTTATACTGTTATGCTTATAACTGTTAATTCCTATTTCTAAATCGTATATTTGTAATAATTTTGTGTTTTTACAGATCGTATTTGCAATATCCAAAAAAGCTTATATTTTTTCTAAAATTTTGAACGATCTATTCTACAGTTTGGTCTGTAAATATTAACAAGAGACAAGAAATATAATAAACTTGTGAGTGTTTTACTTTTATTCTCTATAGCTACAGGTTTATTTACTCAAACCCAGCGAGGTACGAGTTCCTGTGGTAGGGGTTTTAAATGTCACTGTAATTAATTAATGGGGGTCCAGAAGCTGTGTATTATCTTCAGGATGTGGTTTATTATTGAGAAGAAAAATATTATTTTTTTTTTTTAGTTATGGGCAGAACGTTAAATTATCTAAAAGATTTAACAAGCACTTTATTTAATTAACAGTTATTTTTAGGTAGGCAATCATAATATGATTTATTGTTTAAGTATGCCTTTCCTCTAAGCCTATCAATATATATTCATTTATTTGTTTGTTCATTTAAAAGGGAATGGAAAATAAATTACATAGAGAAATTACAACAAGCTTTTATTGACACAAAACCATTAGGTCTACTGACGAATGAAAAACTATGCGAACTTATCACAAACGTTGTGCTGAGATACAAAGATTGGTGCTGATCCCTCGTGGTAGTAACTCAGAAAGAGGTTTCAAAAGTCGTCTAGTTGAAAGATTGTGCTTATAACGGCCTTTCTCTAATATTGTATTCAGACATCTGATTATTGTGTAGAAAAGTTTTGCTTCATTTTATAGAGTCAACTAATTATTTAAAAACTGTAAAATCATCTACATCAAGCGAATTTACACTAGATAGCTATTGCGGTACCCTAAGCTGAATCTTTAGAATGGTGACTTCTAAATGTGGGTAGACCCGGGTACGATTTCCGGCACCGATTACAAAATACCTATATTAAGGTCAAGAGGTAGCTTCCTATCACCCTCAGCTACTTACAGACCCAAGCTAAAACCACTGTCTCTGTGAGATGTTACACCTCGGACTAAAACATAATTTTAATATTTTATTTATTTATCATTTTATACATTGGTTTACTGGGTCATTGGATAATTCACGCGTATGTAAACTGATATTTAGCATATGTTTCACCTCACACTCTCCATCCATATTATAACCATTTTAACATTAGTTGATTAATGGTTGAGATATCGATTTACGTTGATTAATGATATGTGTTAATTGTTCGTCAAATTTATTATTATATAAGCTGTACTTCTGTCAATTAGGAAAGATTAACAATTTATTTCCTCCTGAAAGTCCCTGTCATTTTGAAGGTCCCTGTACAACCTTTTCTACCAAGCAACCATTTGTCGCGACAATAGTGAAACAATAAAGTAATCCAAAGCTGAGCGAATAAACATCTAATTGAAGTTATGTCAAAGAAGAGGAAACGGAACTCATTTTCTGAAGCAAAAGAGAGCAGATCTTGGAAGGCTTAAACTTGATCCGGGAGCAGGGCTTATTTCCTGCCAATGGTAATGGTTTTTCCCGCCAAAACCTCTGTCAATGAGGAAGCAACTCCGACAATTACTTCTTTTTTTTTCTCAGATTACGAACTCCGTCTCTTCGTATTGAATATCTCTCCAGGTTTTTTTGTTTTTTTTTTCTTCCCCGGTGAAACCTTTCTCGTTTGTTCTGTTATTAACGCCGAAGTTGCTTTATCATTTCATCTGGGTGTATCCTATAACATACCCTTATTAAACGGGTATTGTTTACTCTGGCTGTTTGGGGACCTTATTTCATTATTAGTTCCATAAATTAAACGATTTTACCTTTTGTACCGCTAAATGATAACCATTTTACCTTTTCGTGAAATTGATACGAGTCAATACATTATGCTTAATTTCTATTTATAAACCAACTGCCATTGAGCAACATAAAATAAGTAACAATCCGTCCAATAACGTGGTGGTTACATATGAAGATTAGTTGAAGATATTTTTTTCACTGTTTTCCTACAAATTACTAAACGTATATTTAAGGTTTTACGTATTAATCACATTTTAGTTTTAGTTTGGAGGTGCTTGGGTGTCAAAACTCAAATCTCTCTCTCTCTCTCTCTCTCTCTCTCTCTCTCTCTCTCTCTCTCTCTCTCTCTCTCTCGAAGATCTTATGGAGTCAGATCAAAACGAATTAAGCTGCCCGCCGACTAGGCCGCCAGCAGAGGTGGAAGACCACAGGTCCACCCATTCAATCTCTTTCTAGGCGCACGCCGGACGGTGACTAGAGGTTGTAGTGACCCTAGCCCGCGGCGGGCGTTTCCTCCGCACCTTGGGGATCCTCGCATCTGATAACTCCCAACATATATAAATATATTTGAGACTATGAAGTTTTTAGAGCTAACACTATAAATCGGTGATTTTACCTAGTTCAAGACGGTTTTTTTTTTTAAATAATTTCTATTGTCTGAGATGGTTGAAGGTATAAAATGACGCATATATTTTTGTTTTTTTTAAATACGAAACATTTTTATTTTCAAAATCATTTAATGAATAATTACAAGTAACTCAAACAGTCACGCAAATATGTATATAGATATTATTTATTAAGTTTGAACATATTTGATTTCGTTGATGTATAGTTTACTTATAATGTGATACAAGTTACAGCAGCAAATTGAAGTCAGTAAAAATAAAACATCACATTAAAGAAAATTAAACTATGTGAAAAAACGATTTAAAAAAAAAAAAAAGTTTCAGTGTATCCAAAACTCGGCAATGATTACCTTTTTAGGGCAAGGGTTGGTATCATTGTTCCATTCATTATCGATTGCTCACCGAATCGTTAAAACCCTTAAAATATTTTACATCTTTTTAAACTTCTATAAAAGAAACCAATTTCGATTCTCAATCCAAGAAAACATGCAGTAGATGAAATTATACTGGTAATTTAAAAAATAAATAAATGAGTTTTGGAGTGACTCTAAAGCTTTTTTATGATAAATTTGTTTTTTCAAATAATGTAAATTTGAAAATACAGTTATCTCTTTTTAAGGTTTTAGCTCTTTGGAATATTTAAATTTTTTTTACGTCAAGACGTCTGTTTCTCAGATCAATTAGTATCGTTAAAAAATAATATGAGAATATGAAGATTTAATTTCATCACTGAATCTCTCTGCATATGTCTGATTTCTCATTTATTATCACTACTCCAGCTTCATTAGTTGATTAGTTTTGCTGTTAGCAGTCATAGGTTTGTTCACCTGCTAGATGAGTAGACTCCAATTTTCCACACATCCGTACAGTGCTACTACAGCGATGATGAACTGGTGCTGTTGCCTGGAAATAAAGATATAAATCTTCACAGCATGATTTATTCAAGACAAGTGTCCCATCTTCAGGTGCTGTAAAGGGCGCTGTATTCGCTCCCCACACTTCCTTTATCCTTTGTTATTAATCCGTCTAAGACACTCCTTCTTTGACCCAATGTCTTATACTTCTGTCAATATCAAGTTCTACGTCTTTCTCCTTGCTTATAATGGACCATATGGGGTTCAATGGGGTGGTTTCGCATATCCATTGCCAACCACGAAGTACATTTAGTATTTTCATTACGGTTAGGATCGGTATTCCTTGATATTTTGTTCGGTACCTTTGCTTATATACTCAAAAAAAGTAGGAGTGATTTATTCGATCTGAACTTTTAAAGTGGATATAATACGCACAGTGCCTTGAAATACGGATTATCGCTTTGCTAATTTTAGGTTTCTCGATTCCCAGACCAGGAGATTTATACAATCTTAATTTTGGACTAAGATCACACTGAAGGTGGTAGTCCAAAAAGGATTCCTACGTTATCCCATAAAATAAATAATGTATCCATAGCCAACCTTAGTTAGATAAGTAGCACCTGCATGAGTGGAATACCTCTATAGGTGGTAGAAAACTTGTAGTCCCAACTTTTCTGTCTCAAATAAACTCTTTAACTGTAATGTTTTTACCTCTATGAGTGGAATCGATTTTCGTGAATACTGCCACTGTAAATGGAACAGTTGCTGTATTTACCTCTATAAGTGGAACACACACTGCTACGAACATTTGAAGGCGTGGATGGGGTTTGTTTTCTTTTGACTAGTACTTAAAATGTAAACCTTGAACGTATTGTTACTTTTTGTCTCCCTCCCTCTATACCACCCCCCGGAAAGCAGTATGTGAACCGCATCCAGTGACTATGTCACGACAGTTAAAATATTTGAATTTGACAGGGGAATGTCAAGGGGCGAAACCTGAAAACAGTTTGGTGTCCGCCCATACTCGGTCAGATTCGATATCCTTTTTTTGAGGGAGAGTTGAACCTGGTCAGGGTTGATTCAACAAATCAAGGGATAGTTAGCGACTCCTTTCTTGAAAACCGAAATAAGGGTTGAAAGGTGAAGTGATTACCTATCGCCAACCACGCTAGTTCCTCATGGTCACCTACCAATTACAGTGGTAACCTTCGGTTTACGGTGCGTTAAGCGGTACGGTCGGCCTTATCCTTCCACGAGGGTTTGCGGTTAGTGCCTAATTATGTTTTTATTAAAAACAATAATTAAAATAAATAAATCCAGGGCACAGCCCAAAAAAAAGGAGGCGGTCTTGGCTATGGTTGTTGCCTTTCATCTGTAATTTAAGATTGTTAAATAGATTCGCATCCTCTTTATTAAATTAGCTACTCATTTATCCTCACAAGGCTGAGTTAAATTACGAGTAGTAACGATAATCGTTGAAAAAGAACTGGTAATTTCAAGACAGAGATAAGAATGTTGGCCTCAGAGGTACCTTGGGCTTTGTTTGTACTATCGCAGCCACTCTGACCCATAAGATACATATTTGATGTGTTTAATAGTATTATAATAAATGTTAACATAATTAAAAACTCACAGTTGTAAAACCAGAATAAAGATAATTAACTTATAGGGTATCAATTGGTCGAAACGCCCTAAAATAAACAAACAAACAAAAAACTTTGGAGGAGTTCACGAGCGACGAATACTATTGAATTGTTTTAAAGGAACGGACAAGAAATGAACAATCAATGGAGGCAGATTTTTATGGCTGAGAGACAGGTTGGATAATCGAGATCTAGTATTGCTAATTTGAATTGGAGGAGGTTGTAATGGTATAAATTTATGTTGTACTTAAACCTTTTAAGGAAAAACCCTAATAGGTGGAGCCAGGAGTCGAACCTCTGCAGTCATTAATTAGCATACTGACCATTAGTCTACTGAGCCGCTTTACAGATGTGCCATTCAAAATAGATATTTGTATAACAATTGCTAATGGTAAATTGGCAGTGTTTAGCCAGCAACTGCTGTCATAAATAAAAAACAAAACAATTTTTCAGTCTCACGACATACACAAACAGGATACACACTACCCTATAAAAAAAAAAAATAAACCCTTTGAAAAAACAACAATAAAAATGCTGCTTTTGATGAATTTTGATTAATGAGCTGTAAGACAATAGGAAGAGGGGAAGTGCAACGGGGACCAGCCGATGAAGTGTGCCACTGAGAATGATAAATGCTATTTAAGCTATTAGAGCGGTAATGACTTGGCTTTGATAAATAGCCGGGCTTGAGCAAATTGCTTCGAGAGCCCCTCGCGCAAACACTGGCACCATCCTTCGCTTTCTTGAGCCGGCCACGGGCAACGTATCTTTCAGGTCTTATTCCGGTCAGAGAAAGGTGGTACCTACTAGATAACCCACTAAAATTAAACTATTTCAAGTTATTAAGAGCCCAAAAGAGCTTCAAACCAAAATTAACAAGTAAATACACTAGATTTTTATTATTTAAAGGACATTTTTCATAAAATATTGACTAGAAATCTTATAGCTGATCCTTGAACCGGCTTGAGTTTGTTAAATACGTTTTAAATTATGGAAATAAAATAAGCATAGGTATGTTTTTATTAAATAAACGCCTTAGGACCCATTATTTTGCGATATTAAAAAATAAGAATAGCTAAAATAAATGACCTATTTAGCGCTTTTGAAGGTAAAGGTGCTGAGAATTATTATTTTCATAAAGAAAACTTAATTGTTTAAAATATATTTTTGCCCTCCATTATTACGATTACGAAAATTATAGTTATACTAAGGCGCTATAAATGAAGTAACAATGTACTCGGAAATTTTCAGTAAAATACAATAGAAGATAAAATGAAAAGCTTTAAATTAATACATAAAAAATATCATACTAGTTAAATATACAATAGTGAAAACCAGCCAAACATCATGTTTGAAAGGACGAAGTTATTTTTTTGAATATAATTTATTTTTGCGTTGGCATTAAATACTAAGAAGCTGTGGTTTGAGAAACATTAACAATTAAAGACGTGAGGCAGTTAATATATAGTGCTTTAGTTTTAGACACAAGGATAAAAAAAAAAAATGGTCATTTTACGTTTTAACCGAAACATACACACAGCTTTAGCATAAGGTAACGGTGTATTTATCTTTGAAAATTCATATTTGTTGGATCAAAAGGTAACCCTATATAAAGTTTAACTACATAAAACCAAATTTCAGAAAGTATAACTCCGTGTTAGCCTTGTCATCGCGGCTCGACGCTGTTCGTTTTAAATGTTCATTCAATTTTGTCACTCTCGACGGGCTGATATAAAATTCCCTCCTAAAATGGCTTTTGGCACATAAATCATCCTCAAAATTATTGACGAAATCTCAGACCCCTCAGATCATAGATATTCCTCCATCATCAGAGGTATTTTTTTTTACCAATTAAAGTATTCGTATTTTAATTCAAAAGTCAGGAATGGTTATTGTTAATTGTTTTATTTTTGTTATCCTACAACTAGTAATGTGCTAAATATAAACATGCATAAGTTATCGTCTCCCGGCTGTAGACGATCAAAAAAGTGAGAGTAAGGATGGTATTAATACACACAGGCTCAATTGTTAACTGACTTTATTATCTTCTCATCCTCTTTCTATACACAGACTTTTTTTACATTGGCCCTGTGGTATTAGGCTTAACATTGTCTAGTCACTAGCCATAACATATATGTGTGCATATTAGAATCAATACTAATTATTATTATTATTAATTAATAATACTATTAGAATTAGTGTCTATTCCGAGGTCTAAGTGATATAAACTTTTGTCTAGACAGATCAGTATAAGAATAAAGATTTCTATAAATCAAATACCAATAACATTTAATTTTTTATATAGATTTTACTGCCACTATCGTTGAACATATTCGAAGAGAAAGAAGAACGCAGTGGATATGTTTGAAAGTAGAACCGCTCAACCGGGCTAGGTAACAAAGTAACTCGTCTATCTCTGTACGAAGTACTATTATTAAGAAAGACAAATTTCAGTTTTGTTTTCTACTAAAAACCACTTGAAAGAACATTGATGTTTTCATTACTTCATTATTTATTGTCGAACTCATCCCTTCCAAGTTCATAAAATTCCATAGTAACCTATCCAACCACCCTAATTCCCTAGCACAGTCATTGCACTGCACCACTCACCCCTATAATCCTCTTCGGAGATTAAAACGGCAGTGGCCTCGTGACCTGCTATAACTAAGTGATAGTGGGAGTTCTGGCAATGGCCAGTTCCTCTAATCATGTCCTGAGCGTCTGTGGCTCTCGCGCTCTTGGTCAGCCTCCGCTGGCTTATCCAGTGACGCGGCTGACGTAGGAGCGTGGGGGACTCCCCAAGACTCCGCTTCCTCCTTCGCATGCGAGGGAGGTGACCCTTGTGGACTTGGGGGGCCTCTGGGCTGTTTGTAAATATTGTATGAATGAGCGAGTGAATGATGAATTGTAAATATAGTATGAATGATGACATTTATCTCAATTACTCATTGCCTAATAAAAGGCAGATTGTAATTTTATCTTAATAAAATTGTTTGAAACTGAGATTATTTATTGTGTGTGGTTAGGCACTTGGTTTATAATGATGGCCATGTCATCACTGCCTAAATACTCGCTAATATTTTATATTCGCAACGTGACAGCACGTATGAAATGTAGTAAGTGTTCCAAGGCACGTAATAGAAGAATACCAATTGGGTTTGAGTTTCGGCGGTAGCTTTCCGCTCATAGATCAGGCTCATGTCAACTAGAATCAATAACCATTTGGTAAATTAGACGATGATCTATGTACAAGTCATGTATATTCACCTGGGGACATCGGAACTCCATAACTCTTTCACTATCTTGGTTTAGGGTATTAGGGAATTCCATTAGTGGAAACAATTGGACGGTCTCGTTGAAAAGTGCCCAAGGCTGCACTGTGCCGATTCTCGCTAATGATAATTATTGGTGAATGTATTCTCACTAAAGAGACAGGCAATAGGGCGATTTAAAGATCGCATTGCCGCGAGACCGACGAGTCCGTGCTGCACGCCACCGCCATTTGTTGGAAGTACTCGGGTACTCCTTACTTTCGCTTTCGGCGTTTCTTTGATGCCTCAACAGGTACATTGGTGTGAACATAGGTACACACTATATGAAGCCTGTCCATATCGTAATTTGTAAAATAGTGAATGGCGAATCTTTACAAGACAAATCTCTCTTCTCCAAATGCTATTTCCTGTGATTTTTGCCAAATAAGATAAATAGAAAAAGACTTAAAGATGCAAGATTCTTCTCCTTCTGGTTCTAGTCCAAATCTAATTCCTTCATGTCCTTTTCTGCCCGAAATTGTGATTATAACAAATCTTTCCGGTCAGTTATATTTGCATAACGGAATATAATATACTATATACATATTTATACTAAAGTTAAACAAGTAGGTTTCTCCTTTTATAGCCTTTTCAATAACGATAGCAATCAATTAAGTACATATTAATACTCTGGAACAATCATTTTGTATAAGTTAGTTCAACACTTGATAAAAAAAAAAAAGTATATATAGCTAGTTTAGGATTTGTAAATATATTATTAGAGGTGTTTCTTTTTTTCCTTTTCTCTTTACTTTAGTTTTGTGTTTTCTTCTTTCTTTTTATATATTATCATCATGTGTTTTTTTTTGGGAATAAATGGAACAAAACAGAATAACCGAAGGTGCGCTGACCGGTGCAACAATCCCATTGCACCGGAATACGCGCACCACAGTCTACGTAACCCCACGAGCCCGCTTCACGGCTTGTGCGGCAAGCCCGTTTGAGGCTCAGCCTCAGGTAAGGCGGGAAAAAAGAAAAAAAAAAAAAAAGTTCAACACTTGATTGACAATATATATATTAAAACGATGCAATATTAAAAACTTAGACATTTAAAACAAGATACATTCACCACAGCTCTGGCTCAACCCCCTGCTTCTTGCAATAGAAATAATGCTCGAGAGGCAAGGAGGTTAGTATCACAGGAGGACTAAACGCTCCTAATGTATAAAAACCACTCGCTCTAAAATAAAACACTTCTAAGTATAACTTCTACGTGGACCACCACGTTTTGCTTCGGAGAATTTTCGGATAGTTCTAGCTTTTAAAAAGGTTTATGCTAGCAGAGTGGAGAAGCCTGACATCCAGAAAATGATGCCACTAGACCTTTTTACCCTAGGACGCAAGTGAGGAAAATGTTTAGATGAATTGTATTTTTCATAAATATTTTCTTTTTGGATTTAGACTTTAGATGTAATGATCATTTCTCTGGACTATTGTGTAAAATATTAGAATGAGTGATAATTAGCTTTCATAAATGCTTGCACTACTTCATGTAGCCAAAGGTTCGAAGCGTGTATATGCTTACGTGTAGACTACGTAAGACATCTAATACACTATTTACACGATATTGTGATATTATCTACTTGGTACAATAAAATATCAAATAGAGGCTTAAATACAATTAACGAAATCACCTGTTTATACTTGGGATTATGGTGATTCTGAGCTTTAAAGAATAATTGAGGGTAAATGTGCACCTTAAAAACGAGGAAGTTAAGTAAAGTATACGCATAAAACAAATCAGGTTTAAACAAAAAAAGAATATTACGAAAGCTATATATTAATGTTTAATAAGTTCCAAGAGGATGATAGTCTATAGGTGACCCATGACCACATAAGTTTATCTTCAATGAAACAATGTGTTGTAGGCGATTCATTGAAGTTGAAATCATTTAGTCAACTTTACGCTATAAAGAATATCTTTAGCATAAGAGACTAGATAAGCATTTATAATCTGAGCAATTATCAGCCTGATCATTAATGTCTCTGATCTTCTACAACTGGATCAAGCAGGTCAGCCCCTACCTCCTCTCTCTCTCTCTCTCTCTCTCTCTCCCTCTCTCTCTCTTTATATATCTCTCTATCTCACGCTCTCTCTCTCCCTCTCTCTCTCTCTTTCTCTCACTCTCTCTTTCTCTCACTCTCTCCTGCAACTTAAAAAACACACACGTTCTCACTTGGAAGTAGTGTGGCTCTAGAATAGAGTGTGTTGCGATTTAAGGTGACTACAATCGACACACCGTCATGAACACGTGCTATCGATAACACGGGTCTACCTGTTAATTCATGCGGCGAACAATTTACGCGTTTCATAAGGCCTTGCTTATTAACTATTTATGAGCATTTCTTGAGTAGGCAAGATACTTGGTGTCTGTATACAAAGGAAGCAGACACCGATCTATTCCCGTCCCAATCAGTATGATGGGGTCTTGTCCCTTAGTCAAGTGTATCATCATCCATTCTCAACTATTTTTATTTATAGAAGCGTTATAACCCTCTATTCACCACAGGCATTAGTTGAGTAATTGAATCTATTTAAAGGATCAGTATCGTGTGGTAAGGAAGTGACTAATTATGAGAAATCCTTGTCGAAGTAATAGGCTTTACTTCATAGCGTGTGTTAGGGAATTGAATTTGTTGTCTATTGGTTCTACGTGCACCACGACGGTATAAATGATCCAATATTTCTGAATGTTAAAAATATACTCATATTACAATCTTTTAGGTTAATTTTTCGACATAGCTCTGTCGTTGAACATACAATCAAATCGGTGATCTCTGGCTGAAGAGCCGAAGAGACTCTTTCTAAATAAATCTCACAGCAAGGAGTTCAAAGACATTCCATGATGGATGAAGGTCTGGAAGCTAATAGAGATATAGCGTGCCCAAAGTGATTTAAACAAAAGTTTACCTTTCAGCTCAATATTATAGGCAATTACATTTTTCAAGAACAATTCAAAATAAATTTTGGATTTAAGGTTGAAGAAGTTGGGGGAAATCACCTAGACTTCCAACTATGTCTTTAAAAAGTACTTGACATGACCCGGTTTGTTTTTACTTAATAGTACTTGGTATTTGCTTATATAATCTGCGATTTATTTTTTGAAGTCGATCTATTTCACTTGTCCTTATTTCAGATGCCCTTGAATATGATAGCCCGCCTTAAATACTGGCGCAAACCAATATAAAATGAATTAATCATTAACTGACCTAATGTATTCTTGCTCCTTTTTTTTTTGTTTACAAAGAAGTAATCTTATGAGGGTGAAGTAGTTGAATAAATCAAATCCTGTAGGCTTGGTTGGAAAAAAAAAGTTATAGTAAAATCCACTAAAAACATTCAAGCGTGGTTACAAAATTATCTAAGCAAAGTTTATGTCAATGCTATTGCCGGCATGTATATGCTAATGAAGTCTCAAGGTCCACAGAACACCACTTTGTTATAGTTTTACATAAATATGTAACTTCACTCTCTGTAGCTCCGCTTTTGTATTAAAATACTCTCAGATGTATGCAGAATAGTTTCATAGTTGTTGATTGTCTTGATATCTGAAATATGACTAAACCCATTGGCTGCAAATTGATTTTGAAACGCGAGTTTAGCTTGAAATGTAATTTAGAAAACAATTTTAAAAAAGACATGATATTACTTTGAATTTGAATATAGATGTGTTTTGATGAACAGCGTTGTTCAATAATTTACTAATTATTTTCGGAAAATTTAGCTCACTAGTATATTTTCTATTGAATTTTTTCAATTTTATCATTATACAATTATAAATGCACTGAGACTCAGTCTCTAATTGATTTATAATAGTTAAAGATTCATGAAGTATTAGTCTTCAAGAACTATCGACTTTGCTCACTAAAAATATAGATATAGAATGTAAGAGTATAAAACATATGCTATGAAATATTCAGCTGATATACACAACATAAAGTTTTAACAAGGCCCTTTTCTGTCGGCCATATCGACGATAAATCTTTGGGAAGGTTTAACAATGTTTTGTAAACAACATTGTTAAGAAGCGTATTTGACAGGAAAAAAAAAATCTCGTTGACCTTTTCGCGAGGAGTTGGCATGGCATTTCAGGATTTGCTGATTGTTTGCTCCAGAAGCTCAATGAAAACTTTAAATTACAAAAAAATTAATGTTTTCTAAAACCGTTGTTTAAACTGCTGTCTTATATATATTACAAATAGTATAATATAATAAACAAATATACATAGAAAATTACAAATGACTACGTAAGGTTTCTTAAACATATCAGTTGTATTTATTCAAAAATGTCCACACCAAAATCTAGGAGACTACTAAAAAGATTCTTTAAAACATGTGCTCTCGTAAATATAATATCTTGTCAAATGTAAAATTTTATTACAAGCTAAGTCCACTTGTATAGTTCTATAGTCGAGCCCTTCAGGTAGCTATCATTTGTACTTTTTTTTTTAGACAAATGAACATATATTAGCTGTATGAAATATTTATATTGAAACTTTATTATTGTGCTAAAATTGCAATCTGCCTTTTTATGCAATATTAATTGTGATAAATGTTCTCATTCATATTATGTTTACAATTTTCATTCACTCGCTCATTCATACAGTATTTACAAACAGCCCAGAGACCTCCCAAATCCACATGGTTGTCACCTCCCTCGCATGCCAAACATGAAGCGGAGTCTTGGAAAGACCTTCACGCTCCTCTGTCAGCCACGTCGCCAGAAATAAGCCAGCGGAGACTGACGAAGAGCGCGAGAGCCACATTCGCTTAGGACATGATTGGAGAAACTGGCCATGTGATCAACAACGCGAAGGCCTCGTTGAGCATTGGAATGTCGTCGGAAACCAAATTAGTGTGTAGGATAAAGAATTTCGGATTCAACAATTGGAAGCAGACGTTTTAATAAGAATTTTTCTAATATTTTGAGAGGATAGGTAAGCTAATTAGGTGGTAAGATGAGGCGTCGTTGGGTGTTTTACCGGGTGTGGCGAATAGGACCATAATGGAGTGTATCCAGAGGAGAGAAAGGCGTGTCGTTCGGATAATGCAATTATAAATGTAGGTTAGGAAGATTAGTGCTTTAGGAGGGAGTTGTTCAAGAATTTGAGGAGTAAGGAGATCATATCCAGGGGAGTTTCGGCAAGGTAAGTTTTTCAGAAGGTATTTGACATCAGAAGGGTTAAGGGCTTTTGGTGGAAATGAGACTGGTATATGTGAAGTGGGGAAAACTTTAGCAGTTGTGCTATGAGTATGTTTTTTATGAGAAAGGTGAGGTGTGAAAGTATGGAAAAGATTCAGAGCGAATTCCCCGGACATATCCCTATCCAAAGCCACCCAGGACCCATCGTTACGACGGAGTGGGTGTGAAACAGGTTGATATTTTAGGATTTTTTTATTTACGTTCTACAGAAAGTTATCCTTGGTAGACAGAGAGGATTGAAGGGAATCAAAAAAATCGGAACGGAAGGATGCCAATTGGTGCTTTAGAAATCTGCAGTACTGATTGTACGAGCGGCGATCAGCAGGATGTCGGGATCTTTGCCACACTGTTCTGGAGAGGCGTTTGGATTTGATTAGGTCTATGAGATGCTGAGGTACTCTATGTTGATTGTGAATTTTTGGATGACTGTGGGGCGGCGATGCCTCCCAAGCCAACCTCTAGACCAGAGTAGTGAGTGAATGGACCCGTCTAGGTCTTGGGATGTTTTTAAGGACTTTTTCAGGTCTACGGAATCTGTAAGAATCTGGTGAAAGTAGTCCCAATTGACTGGGCCCGTAATAAATGAAGAAGGATACATTTTGTGAATTGGTCGATGTTCTGGTCGTGGAGTAGTGCTGTAAGTTCGATAGTGTGGGTGCGGTTTCCATTCGCATTCTACAGTAGAATGGATAAGGCATCGGAAGGGTCTACTTATGGATTTTGTTTGACGGGGATAAGGTAAGAGACAAGATTTTTAAGGAGATAAATATGAGGGGCAATTAGGATTCTGAACTCTGTGAGGAATGAGGTTAATAGGTTAGTGAGATCTGAAGAGCTTGAAGGTGGAGGAATTTGTGAGATGTGTGGTTGAGGATGGGATCGGGTTTGCTGGTTGCCGGCTGGAAGGAACGGCATGCTGGGGAAGATGAACTTGCGGACATGGAGTGGCCAGTGCCTATGACTGCTCTCTGTTCCGAACCACATCAGCAAAAGGGACTGAAGGCCTCAAATTTCTGGCTGGGTTGCTTCTTGAGCTGCCTGTGGCTGGCTTCTCTTCTTCTGGCCGATGACGTACTTCATTCCTAGACTACAAAATTCTGTAAACGTCGCCGCCCTTGTATTTGGCCGGATGGCCTTGCTGTAAAAAAAAAAAAAAATGCATATATAGCTAGTTTAGGATTTGTAAATATATTATTAGAGGTGTTTCTTTTCTCTTTACTTTAGTTTTGTGTTTTCTTCTTTCTTTTTTATACATTATTATCATGTGTTTTTTTTTTTGAGAATAAATGGAACAAAACAGAATAACCGAAGGTGCGCTGACTGGTGCAACAATCCCATTGCACCGGAATACGCGCACCACAGGCTACGTAACCCCACGCAAGCCCGTTTGAGGCTCAGCCTAAAAAAAAAAAAAAAGGATGGCCTTGCTGACATAGCGCACAATAATGCAGACGATTTCATGGGCTTTTTGCATAATTGACTTTGAGCTGCCCACTGCACTTAACACATTTGGGAGGTTGGTGACAAAACGTATGTTTAATTTAATATAAAATGAAGTTATTTAAACAAGGCAGGTTTTTTGTTTTTTTTTTATTTATACGTCCGGAATAAATTAGTGATTGCAGTGTTGAAATTCGTATTCAGCACCATAAACAACACAAATGAGGAAATTTTTAGAACTTCTCCAAAACTTTCTGGTCCCCATTTGACTGGACTATCGCCCTCACTTCAGAACGCCACACAAAAAAAAATCATCAGGATCAAAATCGTAAGTAATTTACTTATGCTTAAAGTACTATAGGTTAATGTTCTTTTGCAGCAGATCTCACCATTTTCTCATGGGCAAGATTGAAGATGATAGGCAAATTATTTGTCTACGGAATTTTTTTATGCTCAATTATCTTTATACCCAGTCAAGTATGTCTTGGTCATCCGCACAAGCATCTCTGGGATTTGGACTTGTATTATACACATTATCCCCCTAAAGTAGTAAAGCCATTTTGGTTTCCTTGTTCCATGAAAGGGGATATTCACTATATCTTGTGAAAATCTTTAAGATAATTTTTTATGTATAAATATTAAAAATATAATTGTTCAAGATCATCACTTTGAAAAATATTGAAAATTTTACTTATGGAAGAAAAAAAATGTTAAATCATATCTTAATTTGGTGAGTCAGTAGTGAACATTGTGAATTTCAATGAAAAGTTGAATCTCTGTTGGTCAATTATCGGACAGACAATTATACTTACCAAACAAAAATATTAAATATTTTTTACTTTAATAACTTTTTAAGAACTAACGCGGAGATGCTAACCTGTTGATAGCGTTATTTCTTTAACTTTAACGCGCCCTTTACGTTGCGAATTCATCCCATCATAGTCATCTCCATGTGCCTCTTTAGACAAGAATCTTTATTGGAAGGGGTGCGTTTCATACCTAATGTCCGGTCTTCCTAACCTAAGTAGGGCATAAAAAGCCCTAGGGTCCGTTCTAAACACGTTTTTAAGTCCACATGTTATTAGTGTGAGTATTAATGTGTTTCTTGAGTGGTGTACTCAGGAACTTGGGGGATTGCGAAACCCCAAGGAGTCAACGGACGGTTATAAAAAGTTTATGAAGAATCATAGTTTATTTTATAACATTTCACTAAGCATGATATAAGAGAATGAAATGGTCTGGTGAATATTTCTGCCTATTTCAAATGTTCCATATTAACATAAACACCTAAATAAATTATGTATAATTTAAAAATTAGTTTTCTGATACAAACTGGACGTTTGAAGGTAAAAACCTTCAAAATTTTCCTAATTCCACAAAAACCTATCTGCTATTCCTCGAATCCTCTTAACTCCATATCCAGTAACATTCATACTTACAACCCTCAACGCCTCCTGAAATGGCTGTTGCTTTGCGATCTATTGTAAATAGAAAAGAAGGTCGTGGGGATCTGCCACTTTTCATTTTCTGAGCGTCTGTGGCTCACTTGTCTTATCTTGCGTTTCCACTAAATGATGAAAACAGCCGGAGAGGGAGGTAGGGGGAGCATCACTGCTTCTGGCCCTTCCACCAGCTTTCTGGGAGAATAATTTTGGGAGTTCGGTGGATTCTTGGCCAGAATATGTATGAATGAATTCTTACATCTCAATCAATTATGATATCTCAGCAAATTGTAATTTTTATAAAAGAAATTTTTATACTAAAACTTTGTGTTAACGTATTTATAAAAAAAAAGAACAATGCATTGAAATATTTAATGTAGGGGATAGGGGGATCACAACAGACAACTGATCCTTGAGTCGAATCTGAAAATCGATTCCCAGTTGATTTAGTCAAATGGTATTTTCGATCAATCAAAATTTTAAAAAGCTTCGTTTGAGAATCCACCATTTCACTGATTTTGAGATCTGTCTAAAATAAGCTGAAGCTACAAGACAAGATTTAATTGTTTCGACTCGCGAACGGTCATTATTCACCATTGTCAAGAAGGCCGAGTCTTAATTTCTCCGGGTAAGATGGCGGGAGGCTTTCGGTCTCCCTTTCGAACCAGAGGCAGAAATAAGCAACCAGAACCCAACTGAATAAATTCAAAGTCACTATTCGACTGGAATACACAATTAGGCCAATTATTTCCAAATCTGGCTATTGCTATTGGCTCTAACGCTTGGCAGGACAGGGCCGCAATCGGTGCATGGAAAACAGGGGAAGCACCAGATGAAAATAGAAAAAAAATCGTAACCCCTTGAATATTTAAACTATCAATTATGGCCTTAACACACTCGACTTTGTAAAAACACCCTCAAATAACGCAGGCAAGAATAACGTTCCAGGGAAATCTCCATCACAGCATAAATTTTCTTTCACTTGACCTCTCGAAAAACTAATTTTTTTCTTCAACCCTGAGGTAAAAATAAATTGACCTGATATCAGCCATTCACGCTAAATGTTACCTGGTTAATCAATATTGCATAATCATTTTTTATAATTAGATCTTATAATTAGAGAGCTAAGAAAAACAAAAAAACAAAACAAGTTCATTATTCGTTACTGGTTTCCTAGTAATTATTTAGTTAATTATAAATTAATTTTTGTTTTTTTATTTACTTTGTATTTTAATATGTTTTCCGAAGGTATATGACTTCCCCAACAGAGTAAGGTTTGTATTTTTTACAAAGTATATAAATAATGTTTTCCATTATAAATCCTTCAAATATATTGGCCATTTCCAGGACTCCCACTGACTTAATGTTAGTAACACGATTTTAATGCAGTTAAAAAAATAAAATTACATATTACAAATCAGGGAAACAAGAGTCTCGATTTGATACCTAGTAAACAGAATAGGGGAACATTTAAACTTATTTCATAGATAATACTTACAAACTGACATGGACTATTCAAAATATATTTACGATTCCCTAACCAAGAAAGATTAGTACCGATGTTAATTTATTTATATTTATTATTATTGTTTTAATCTGGAACAACAGAACATTAGAGTAAATGTTGCCACAAAATGGACTAATATGTCGCAAAAAGGGGGATGAGTGAAAAAACAAATTTTATTCTGAGGGATATAGACAGGTCATTTTTTTTAAAATGATCACATATTTATATATCCTGCAATATAGTTAATTTTATGAAATATTTATTTTAATTAATACCAACTAATTAATTAATTATTGCTCAATGTAATTTATTATGAGATTAGTAGACATTCTACATCGAAGGAAAATATTTTTTTTAATACCATTTACAGGTGCGCTGAAGTATTATTGGACGTACATGTACGAGGGTGGTCTGAAAATTTTCCAACCTCAACATGAAGATAGCAGAAGTCGTAAATAAAAGCTAGTGGATTTCGTTGTTGATCTGTTGACAGTTACTCACCAAAGTTTCAGCCATTTTGGACGCGCAGTTGTTGGGTAACAGTCGTTTGAGTGAGTCAATGTGAGTGTTTTTATGAAAATGGACAAAATCGAGTATCAAGCTGTCATTAAATATTTGTTTTTGAAAGGCAATACGCCTACGCAAATGAAAGATGAATTGGATTCTGTGTATGGGGACTCTGCACCATCATTTACCACAGTGAAATTTTGGGCAGCTGAATTTAAACGTGGTCGTAAGAGCTTGAGAGACGATGAACGTCCGGGACGTCCAAATACTGCAACTACCGATGAAAACATCGCCAAAGTTCACCAAATGGTGCTAGACGACCGCCGAATTAAAGTAAGAGAGATAGCAGAGGTTATGAACATGTCAAAAAAACGGGTTTGTCAAATATTAAATCAACATTTAGAGATGAGAAAGCTGTCCGCGCGTTGGGTGCCGCTTTTGCTCACAATAGACCAAAAACGTGTTCGAATGAACATTTCCAACGCTTTGTTGGCGCAGTTTAGGCGCAATAAATCCGAGTTTTGGCGTCAATTAATTACTGTGGATGAAACTTGGATACACCATTATACGCCCGAAACAAAAATACAGTCCAAACAGTGGACTGCAAAGGGGGAACCGGCTCCAAAAAAAGCAAAAACTGTTTTTTCGGCTGGGAAAGTGATGGCGACTGTTTTTTGGGATAGTCATGGAGTTATTTTAATCAATTATCTTCAAAAAGGAAAAACCATTACAAGAGCATACTACGCATCATTACTTGACAAGCAGAAGGCAGAACTTGCGGAAAAACGGCCACATTTGCAGAAAAAGAAAATCGTGTTTCACCAAGACAACGCACCGTCTCATACCTCAGCGGTTGCCATGGCGAAAATCCATGAATTACGGTTTGAACTGCTTGACCATCCCGCCTTACTCACCAGATCTAGTCCCAAGCGACTTCTTTTTGTTCCCTCATCTAAAAATTGCGCTCGGAGGACAGAGATTTTCGTCAAATGAAGAGGCAATCACCTTCGTGAACGATTATTTTGCAGAGAAAAACGCCGAGTACTATTTGGACGGGTTACAGAGATGGGAGCATCGCTGGGAGAAGTGTGTAGAGTTACAAGGAGACTATGCTGAAAAATCAAAAAAAAATCTGACAAACCCATGTATCTATGTTAGATCGGAAACTTTTCAGACCACCCTCGTATATCACATTATCTTTAGTTTTTTCATGAGCACCATGCCCCAGGATAAATGTATTGTTAAATGACACTTTAAAAATAATCAGGTCTAAAAATTCAAATGTTAATATGACTCAATGTTGTCACCTTCAGAAAATAAATTCAGTAATCCGTTAAATGAGTAGTGGTTTAGTTTGTACGTGGCACGATCGAGTGGACTATTTTTAACCCCTAGAGCCGAAGGGTGCCGCGTATATAATGCTATGGGAGATAAGTGGGCGCCTGTGGATTTAGTGTAAGTGTGTCTGGTGTTAACGTTTTTACTTCCCGAATTTATAGGTATAGTTGTAGTTTATTGGTCATAAACTTATATTTTGTGATACCTGCTATTTCTCATTTTTAAATTAACTTCCGATCTGTTTGGTCATTAGATGCAATTTTAAAATATTGACAATTATTATTGTTCCTCGCTTTTTGAAACTAATGAATCATTATTTCTTTTGGTGTTTGTATCAGTGAACATACCATCTAAGCATATATATTTATGTATATTAATTTTTTTGATTGTGATTTTACGATTTGCTAATTAGTTTACCTTTAATTAGTTATTACCTTTAATGATGTATAAATACATTATGGACCCGAGTGAGCACAATAGCGAGAACAGAGCCCCAAGCACCCCTAGGGCCTCTCTGTTCTGGAGGACTGACTTAAATGAAAAACTTATATAAATAGAGGTATAAATTAATAAAATATATAAATTAAAGGTATTAATTTTTTGATTAAGTGTGTTGGGATAGTGGATTTTCAGGGCTGGATTCTTGGTGTAGAAGTACAGAAAAACTATTATTAATTAACTTGACGATTTTCTGTTCAGAAAATATTTTAAATAATGTAGCTTTAATCACCGTTTTAATTTATTTTGCGTTTTTTATTTGATTGACAGAACATATGTTTCCTGAGGACGGACTAATACCAATCCGTCCCAGTCTGAAACATTGCAACAAGATATTGATTAATAACAATTTAGGAAGGATATTATAGGCAACTTTTAACCATGATCACCTGTCGCAACTTTTAAAACAATTATTTAATTATTATTAAATAAATTATAGGATTACGATGTACACACACATGATGTTTTCTGCGCTTAAAATTCTTGATTGATATTTTATAGAGCAAAACAAATATTTTGACTGTTTTTCAAATAAAAAATTGATTGTTAAATTAAACTGCCCAATAAGAGTCTTGCAGTTAAAGCTTGTTAAGCGAATAGATCTTGCTTATCTGTGCATAAGAATAGCAATGAATCAGTATTATTACAATTACCATATGTGCTCATCATGAACTAATACTGCAATATGTCGTGTATGCCAAATATTTTATTATTATTGTTATAAACATTATGTGACAATTATTTTTTTTTTTTTAAAAAGTCTCTCCCAATATCATTTATTATTACTATGTAACCAGCCGTCGTTTTCTATTCAGGTACCCTCAGGACTGTAAATAATAGTGTCATTAAAGTTATGTTATGTACCTAATTGGCTACTTTTCTATAATTCATGAAAACTAATTGAAGTTGTTTAGAACGAAATCATTTTTTATAATCTTTGTAACATTATTTACTGATTTTAATCGATTATGCATTAACATTAATTTTTTTTAGGCATAGATAATAGAAATTATGAATTGTGACGAAATGTTAAAGAGATAGCTTAAGGAGGTGTTTCTATTAAAATCTTACGGAATGATACTGTAATATATATTTTTCACCAAAAGGACTTCAATGGTTTTAAAAAAAAAAAACATTGAGAATTTCTCTTTACTTTATTTAATAAACATCAGATATGTGTCGGAATTCAATACATTTTTAAAAATAAATGATGAAAGTGCCTGCCATGATAATGATGGTTACGTAACGACAACCATATAAATGTTCATACATTAGCAATTCAGGGTGAAGGAAAACAATACTTTCGTTTTTATTATTATTATAAAAAGTTTTTACTTTTCCAGAATAATTGTGTTTTCTTTTTCTCTTTGTTCTAAATTAATGAGGTAAAAACATTTGTACGGTTTAGCGTAGGGTTTCCCCACTTAGTCCTACTTAAACGTTCAAGAAATGTTCAAAAAGGTCTCTTTTTAATTCTGGAACTGTGCACAGGGAGGACTGGAGTAATTTTCAGAGGATCTTGGGAAGTCCTTTTGTTTCTAAGTTGGTGAAACCTGCTGTGTGGGCTCTCCTGTATTTTCCAGAAGTAGACTTAGTTTTTGCGTCTCGGTCAGTCGGTGTAACAACTTTTAGACTGTGACTTTCGATTGGTTACCTCTCTTTTTCTAATACATTATTTTTAACTGTTATTAATTTTTACTAATGTTGTTTATTTTACTGTGAAATGCTCATATTTAACGGGTTTTTTTTTCACAAGAGCTGTAAGGACGTTATTTTGATAAAATATATAGACATTGTTGGGGAGAACTCTTTGTAGGTCGTATAGTATAGACATAAAAGTAATAATGTATAAAAAAAAGTATGTCTTGGCTGAAGATATTGATTATTTCATATCATATTTATGTCTTTCCTGCTTCCAAATATGTGTTATACAAAACTATGTACGTACATAGTACAGTAGATTTAATAAATAGAAGGAGCAGAATAAATTAAAAAAACTGCTCAGAAGTCAAGGATTCCAATCCATGAATTTGTTTATATATATCGAAATAATCGTACATGTATAATTTAGATAATTATTCATGTTAAAATATTAATGTTTTGAAAATTAACGAGTTGAGGCTAATATTCTTCTATGAATGAAGCTTTCATTCGGGTTCCTGTTTGTATGGATGAATGTTCTACGTTAGTGACAACAAAAATGATTATATCGTTCCGAAATTCTAAAGGTGTTTCCAATAAGACTTCGGAATATGTTGATTAGTTTTTGATTTTTTCATAAAGTAACAGGAAGTAAGCAGAAAAACATTCAATTTTTCCAACACATTCACATTCTCAGCTCATAATATCTAAAAGATTTTAAGGAAATCGAGTGTTTAATACTGTTTCACCAATTTTGATAGGGAATTATTCCTCAATATTTGTTTTATTAACGTTTTTTTACTATTAAATATCGTTAAATAAATAAATTAAATTTTTATTTTTCACACTCACAGCACTTAAGAAACTCATAATATTTATTTACGTTCTGGAAATGTTGTTTTAGATTAAGGGGAAAAAATCCTTGCCAAAATCGTATAGCGTGGGAGGGCAAGAGAGCTCAGCAGCTTTCTCAATGCACTATTTGGGTATAAAAATGGATAGGCATCTCCATTACTCTACTCATTTTAGTAATAAAATAGAAAAAGTACGACAAAGGTCTTACCGGCTATCGCACTTGCTTACTTCACCTAACCTGTCGCTTCGTCTTAAATTGATGATATATAAATGTGTCCTCCGGCCAGCTCTGCTGTACGGTGCCCCACTATTTACCCACTTGACTGACAATACAGCCAAATGTCTCCAACACTTCCAGAATGGAATCATGCGAAAAGTGGTCCGACATACCTCTTTCGAGAGGTTGAAGAACGCTGACCTGCACCCGTTGCTTGGTGTGCCGTCGGTGGGTGAGTTCATCCGCCGGAGACACATTAAGTTTTTTGACTCGTTGCAGCACCTGACAAATCCAGTGTTTAACACTATGACCCCGCCACCCCTCCCGCATCGATGGCAACAGACTGTCGGGGAAAAATTATGATAAGAATTAGTATGTAAGTTAGTTTTAAGGTTGATCAAAAAGGTGAGCCCCATCACCTTATTAGTCAGTTTCGTCAAGTCACGTATAATTTATGTCATTATACTTGTTTATACATTATATAATTTCTATAAAATAACAAAACCTGTATATAATGTAGTGATGCTACAGAAAATACAAAATAATTTGTAAATAGATTCGCCTGAGGATCTATAATTATATATAATTATCTGTAAATTTTAAGGGGCTATGGAAAAAAAAAAAAAAAAAAAAAAAAAAAAAAAAAATGTTTTAGATTATTTTTCAGATATTAGTGCTTTGCGACAGTGAAGTGGCCTACATATTGCTTCCCACCTTTCGGTAAAAAACCAATGACAGTGATCAGGCCGGAAAACCAGCTCTTAAATTTTAACTTGTGTTTTCTATATTAACTCAATTGGATCTGTTACCAAGCCTAATGATGATGATGATGATGGAATCATGACCCACCGAGTGGTGTTGCCATGATGATGGACAACAGAGGAACAGATCTGACGTAAAAATAGGAGACAATATGAGATAATTAATAACAATTGTACCCCTCCCCTCTTGAACGTTTGTATAATCATAAAAATAATTGGGTAGACCAGAAATTTTTTAATAAATTATTCATATTTTCTCTGTTTCTAAAAAAAAAAAAAAAAAAAAAATCGATTTAGCTGATAGTGAAAATAAAATAATTTTAGTTGATAATATGAAAATCTTTTAAATTTTACAAATTACGTAGAGAGTTTACTGGTGCATGGAACAACTAGTTACATAGCGGATACTTGGTATGATAAGTAGCAGACAGCTGATCCAAGGAACCACTGGCCCTAGCCTATGGCCCGAAGGTGTGTAGCGACGGTGGCGCCCGGCCCAGTCCGCTCACAGCTCAGTGTCCCGCCGGCTCTCGCGTCGTACGTGCTCCATGATCAAGTGCGTTTGTATCGCTCGCGTAAATACTCACACGTAGTTGTCATAACGTAAGTTACACAATCATTGAATCCGATCATTTTATATTCAATCATTTTTCAGTTTTTTTTTTTTTATTTAATCATGGGTGTCACTTGCCAACCCAATAAAAAATATAAACCCGATATAAAATAATAATAAAACACTAGTAAAGTTTACATCAATATAAATTTTTTTTTTTTAAATAACGCCCTGTATATTATAATCTCAAATGTCCAATAGAAATAAAATTATACTTACCTCATGGCTTTTTTTATTCTTACTCCCCTTCATTTTTAATAGTTTTTAATGATCAATATTTGATTGTATGCCATTAAAAAATAGAAATTTCATTAAATTATAAATAAAAAAAAAGTTAATTAACCCTTGGATAAGGATATCTTGTTTCAACGATGTTATGCTCACGGCCTTTTGACATGCTAATAACTAATTTCATCTACCCCCCTATCAGATCGTTTCACAATTTTTTTTTATCAGTAATTAAGGTGAAGCATGTAAAATTAAGGGTTCGTAAAAGTTACTACGTCGAAATCGGGCTAAACAGAAACTGGTTATTAATATTATTTCAAAATAACATATCATTTTGCCTCTGAGTTATTTAACCTGGTCAAGTCTTGTAGATATTTTTAATAACGCATTCATATGATTATATCACACACAACGATTAAACCAGTTGTTATTTGCATGTTTAGCAGTTAAAGTTATTTGCAGTTTTGGAAATTATTAAATAAGCGGTAAACAGACATGTTCCATCATCTTACCATCGTACAATAGGACTTGATGCAGGCATAAATAACAAGTCGAAACGTTCTACACTAATGAATTTGATGAAAATTTAATAACTTTTTTTCTCGTAAATCAAATTGGATATTTCAACAAATCATCTTAAATCGAAAATTCACAACAAAATCTATGAACTGCCAGTAATTGAAAAAAGAAATAGCTGATAAAATTACACCCCATTGTTAACAAAAAAAAAATTGATTCTATCAAGACAAAAAATTGAATCCAGTTTAAAATGACTGATAGAATATTCGATGAATAATTTTAACAAGCTAAACCAACAATCCCCTTTATCCGATTGGTTGGCCTTTGTTTAAGACCGAGTTTTTATCGGAACATACAAAGAAAACGGATTTAATCCCGGTTTAAACATAGAACGAAGTGCTTTTATTTTTCGTGGTCAGTTTTGTTGTAAAGTTTGTTTCGTTGTAGCTCTTGACTCTCTATAACTCTACGCAATTTTAATTTGTAACTTCTAACTTGTTGAGATGGGGAAATTGTAATACTCCATCACCTCAAACTAATTATCTCGTGTCTTCTTGATTAAGCAGGTAACCATGGGAATCCTTATCTTCCGACGAAGTTCTAAATCAAGGAAGGGTCCGCTTAACGAATTCCGTTTACTGTGCTATTTCCGAGGTCAGGTGGTCTCCGCTTTTCCAGATCATGGTACCACAGGGTAATATTTCGCAATTAGAATACTTGAGGCGTAAAAAAACAATAATAGACAAGAATAATGAACAATATGTATTTTATCAAGTTCGATTCTCTTATCTTCAAATATGTTATCGGTTTTACATTCTGATCTTTTTTAATATTTAACGAAAATACAAAATATCAATCAAGCACTTTTATTGGCTAAAGGTGATAATTCTTGATAATTTCCACATACCTTTTGTCATTTTTTCTTTTTAAAAAAAAAAACTTATTAAGTATCAAGCACTAAATCAGTGATGTAAAAAATATTTCAGCCACCGCACAAAGTCGATATAGGAATCATTCATTATATCAATAATTCATCTTCACTTATAGAGCTTTTTAAGTTTATATTGCTAAAAATATAATTTAGTTTTTTCATAATTTATTTATATATAACCTATGATGATACTAGGTATCAGTCATTACCTAGATCACAGATTCTAGCTAGCTGTCTGCGTAGGCACTGCAATTCAATAAACAATTTTTGTGTGTTTGTTTTTTTAATGATAATACTTCCCACCATTTTTATTAATTTTAGAATTCAATTAACATTAAAAATCATATAAAAAAGCAACACTAACTTCTCGAAGTCTGTTTTTATTTTGTTGTCGGTTTCATTTTTGCTGCTTACCTGGAATGGAAAAAACCTCGCGAACAAAATAGCCTTTCCAAATTTTTCCTTTTCAATATCCATCTTTACTTGTCATTTTGAAGTAATCCCTACATTCCTCGACTCCATCCCACAGCAGGGATCATAAATTGGAACCCTTTGTCTCAGTTATTGGTTTCCCTTCTAATATCCCCTCCTTTCGTTTAGGGCTTGGCTGAGTCTGAGAGATTCAACTTCCGAAGTGGTCTTGGGTCGAATGGATTTTTGAATATTGGTTTTTCTCCAATAACCTTCTTATATTGCTTCGTTATAACAGCCATTGAGTCGTTTCCTTCCGTGGCGAAGGGGGGTAGGAGAGAGGGGGAGGAGAGAGAGAGAGAGTCGGCGGTCATAATAGGATTTGTGATTTTTCCACAGCATTAGGTATAAGTTATTTATCGTGAGGTAAAATTTTATTTAGTGCTCCCTTTTATGCCCTTTGTTCAAGTACAAAAGAGCTTTGGAACCAAACAAACGCGAGAGGGCGAGTTTCCCCCCGGAGTCTTTCATGTCCTTGTCGTGTGTTACTGCTCATATGTCGTGATTGCCACGTGATGGAACATGGAAAAACCTGCTGCCACAGTTATGTATTATATATGGTACAGTTAGTTAGTGCTAGCAGGTCTAAAAAGTTAACAATTCAAAATATTCTTTTATTAATGTTATACACTTTATTTATTTATTATTATTGCGGGACAATTAATTTTTTTTTTTTAAAAAGTCCCTCCTAAAATATCTTTTATTATTGATATTATATTACTGGCCATCGATTCGCCTATTTAGGCATCCTCAGGGCTGTCAATGATGGTATCATTAATGTACTATGTTATGTACCTAATTGGTAACCATTCTATATTATATGAAAACTAATTTGAGTTGTTTAGAACGAAATATCTTCATACAACTAAAATTAAAATTTATTTTTACATATACGTAGTAGAAATGATGACAGTCTCAGGACTTGGGTTTTTCTTAAAATCGTACGAAATGATATTGAAATAAATATTTTTGACCGAATGTACTTCAATTTCACCAAGAACACTAATATAAGTAAAGGAAATGAAAACATACTTTTGAAGTATTGTATAAGTGATTTTTATTGTTTGCTCTCAAAGCATCATTTTGGAAATGATTTAGCGCCATTGTCTCAAATGAATACTTAACCATAAGAAAAAAATTGAAGCATAAATCTTCTGAGTAGTCACAGGAAGCATTTCAACATTTGTGGCATTTTCGTTATCGTACTTTAGCCAAAAACTGATTACTTGATTTACCTATCAGAAAATATTTGGTAGAGGACCTCTGATTTAAAAGGGACTCTTAAATGTTCGTTATATAAAAATAAATATAATAATTTTTATGTTGAAAAAATATCTAAAACAATCATTTGTTAATTTCTAAAAATAAACATAAAACAGTTTTGCACTCAAATCCTGCCAGTAATTGTGAGAATTATCTGTTGTATTCCTTAATTTTCATCTACCTTTTAAGAATTTATCATAATGAAGTCCAATTTTCTATAAGTACTGTATACAGTCAAAACATCCTGGAACTAATTAATAATAAAATGGAATAACGAAATTCACAAAGATTGCCTGTGCTTCTTTGTTTTTGGTAATGGCATTTAATATTTTGGTTCGAGTTGACTTGTAGTAGTATAATGGGTATGTAAACACTCCTATTCAGAGTAATAATTTTTTTTATCATTTTGAAAACATTTCAATACCAGTTTTTAATTATTGCCGTTTTAAAATACAATTGATATCGTCGATATGACTTAGTTGCCAAACAGATTAGACAGATCAAATACTGGTGTGGTTTTCTTAAAATTTGATCAACACTCCCACGACTTTGTTTACTCTAATTCGCAGTTGCCTGTCTTGCCTACGGTGTTGGAATGTCTGAAAGCAGTCAGAATTCATCTTAACTAAAGTTAACATGTTAACTCGTCTTGCTCGACGGTTGCCAGGGCTTCTGCATAGTTCTGTGGTTTTCCTGCCTGCTATTCAGATTAACTTGCCTCTAGCGAGATGCTTATCAATCCGATGCCGAGTTTCTCCATTCCACCTTAGGTATACTTAGTGCTTTTATACGATGTCAGGTGTTTTTACAGGGAAACGTTTGTAGCAAGTGAATATTACAAATTCTATGTGACCGGTCATGGTGACTTTAACGGAGACTCTGGTTCTGTCACCGACTTGCCCTAGGGGTTTTCCTTATTGCGATAGTTCTGGTCGGGGCTAACTCACTGTCTTGAGATAAATGAGTAGTCCTAGCTGAATAAAACTGCATCGAATTAAATTAAAAACCCGATTTTAAGGTTGAGTAAATGCCTTGTGCTGATCACACTGATGGCTCTCCTTCACCCGAGGTATTACGCCACTGATTTATTTATTTACTATCGCGAACTCCAAAATCAATTAATCTTTTTAATACATAATCAGCTATTATATATATATATATAAATATCGTTATCATGCTGGGACTGTCACTTAAGAAAAACCAACATATAGTAGGATCTGTGACAGTATTAGAATTTACAATGTATAGAGAAACACAAAATAAAATGAAAGAAGAAACGATCAAATAAAATTGTATGTGCATATATATGTACACACAGCATATTTACCGGGGGACTTTCTTTCTTGACATTTGTGGGGCGTTTCTTTAATTCCTGATTTTTTTAAATCTGGCCGTAACGTGCCATCGCCAAACCCGCAAGGTGAAACACTACTTTTAGAAGACGATCGTTTTTTTATATATTTCGTTTCTTATATGAGCCGTTTATTTAGAAAGTGGCCTAAGCCCATATGTCAATTATTGCAGGTTCTTAGTGGTTACATATATAACTTCAAGTTATTTATCAATAAAGCTTTTGAGGTTACTTATATTTTGAATAATTACGATAATTCTGGACACATAAGTTTTCAGAGTTAGTTCAATAATTGAGTCGTTTACTTTGAAAGTTGCCTAACCCTTAAATATCGCAATTTAAGTATATATGGACTTAGGCCACTTTCAAAATAAACGGCTCATATATACATATAAACAAAATGGAAGATGTATAAAGTTAAAGAACAATATCGAGAAATACCTTTGAAAAACACCTCAAATTTTTTTGCAACTTATTAAGTGATAACGAAAATGCAGTATTTTAATTAACATGTTTTTGAAATTACAATTTGTGATTGCTTTACAGAACTCACTTTATGTTATATAGCAAATATGTGTTATATAGGAAAGTATAAAGTTTTTGATGTCTATTGTTAGCTACGATAGGTTTTGTTACATGTTATATCTTTTATACAGTATTTTCGTTAATCAATTACTAAAATCATAACGTATAATGTATGGGAAAAGTTCACGAAACGTCTCCGAAACGTTCACGAAATGTCTGTGAAAAGTTCGCGAAACGTTTACTTCAGTTTACACATTTCATTTTCTATAACTCCTGTTATCGTATATTAAACGAAAACTAAAAGGCTTGTATTGAGGTGCTGTGGAATGTAGCCATAATAGGATCAAGACGTGGAAAATACATACAAAAACACTGCACAACACACAGACAAACAAAGTATATACAAATAAAGTAGTGTCACATCTCTCAGGATTGGCAATAATGGAGAATACTTAAGACAATCCGATGAATCGACACGTAACTGCCGGATTATAGGAAATCTGGGATTAACGAAACGGCCCGCAAAATTTCAAGCGAGAAACTCACATTAATGCCCGCACATGTACTGTGTACACGTATATACATTTTTTATTTTATTTTTTTCTGCACATTGTAAAGTTTCGTTGGGACTAATGCAGTCACAGATCCCACTTTTTGTTAAATAAATGTTTTTTCCTGAGTGCCAGTGATATTGCCAGAATGATAACGATATTATTATTATAATGTAGTAACTACATTAACGTTATCAACAGTTGGGTTATTACGACTGTATTACCTTTGATCCCTCAGTTACCTCATTACAACAAAAACCTATTTTTGAATCCTCCATCCACTCCTGTAACACGAGCTATTGCCCATCGGAACTCCACCATGGATCCTGCAGAACGTTCTTCTATCAATCATTTATATTGCTTAAATTCTAAAATTACACCCATCCAATATTCAATCCTGTAAACACCGGAAATCAAGTTTTCTTATAAAATCCGGAACAAACATTGTTCATTGGTTTCAGATAGCCGTTTGATGGTTCGTTACATTCATCTGAAACTGTGTTACCGTTGTTGGGAGGTCAAGAGGTACTTTAAAATATCGGAATTCAGACATGGCATGATTCCCTTAATCCAGAGAATAGTTTGATTAATGGAATTGGATGAACTAGGAACTATGGTGAGTTGTAAGTAAAATGTTGGATGGAGGAGATGGCGTGTGACTGCTGTGGATGGAATATTTGAATTGTAGGAACTCGAATAATTGTGTTGGGTTTTTAGTCAATTTGTCAGCTAAAGGAAGAATACAAATATATATTGGCACAAACAGACGGCTCCTGTCTCAAATTTATGAAGGTATTTTCTATAAAGACAGGTCTTCTAGTTACCTAAAAGTTAATGGTAAGCACTGGATAGCTGGAGCCAGTCTTGATGGACTGCCACATTGTTAAGGTTGAGTCTTTATAGTATGCAATTTGTGAGTAATTTAATCTGAATTAGTATAAATTTTATTTTTCCTTTTACTTTAAGTAATAGTCAATCAGTCAATATTCCACCAAAACATCACAGAATGTAGCTTTTTATATCGTCTGTTCGAGCCGTCTGAGGGTGACCGCATTTTTATGAATAACCCAGAACTACCCCCTGATGAAGGTAGGCCCAAGTATAAATTTTTGCCAACCCTATCTGGAATCGACCTCACGGCCCTAATAACGCTGCGAAAGTGCCGTAAAAGCCCTCTAAAACACACATTATTACAAACCTATCTTGCCGGAATTAATTCCCTCGTAAATTTTACTTATTTTATCTATCCGGTAAGCATGCAAAATATCCGATCGTAAATTATTTATAATGTCATTTCGGGTTTGACAAAAGTGGAATTTATCTTTTGTCCGATTTGGTTTGGCCTTATTCAATCAAGGGATGAATGCTGTTTTATTTTCTTCAATTGTTTTTTTTAATGGCCTCTTGGGTAATTTTCATAATGTTACTATGCTATGTTTATAATGACGCTATTTATTAACAAGGTATTCTTGGATTAAGAATATTCATTTTATAGAGATTTGGAGATCTTCGTTTATTTTTCGTAGAGCTCTTTTAGATGATTGTGGCTAATTGTAATTTTTCTCTGATGGTTTTGACTGCATGAGAAAGATTCAGCGATCTAGTAATTTCTAGGATAGAAGAACCTGCTCTATTCAAGGCTTCTAATGAATTTAGGTCGAGTGGGGTAGTCTCATGGTTCTCAATATTTATACATTTCAAGAGATCTTTAGAAAGTAAATTATTATTTTACCTTCTATTGTCGGTTGTTAAATTATTCAAAGTCTAACTGAATATGTCACAAATGTAACAGTGATATAACAATCCCTTCTCATTGCTTCGTAGAGGAAAACGACGACACAAATAAAGAAATAACGAAAGCGATTTAATTTCTGCAAAAGTAATTCTTAAAGGGGTTAAATAACACCGGCCTGCACCCGTGGCTTGGTGTGACATCGTTGGGCGAGTTCACCTACCAGAAACACATCAAGTCTCACAAACCTAATGTTTTACACTATGACCTAACCGCCCTTTGCACATGATGGCAACAGACTATTGGGGGGAATTAGGTTAAGATTTAGTTAAAGTTTTTATTGTTAGATGCAAGTTAGTTTTAATTCTATGATAAATAAGATGAGTCCCATCACTTTTAATAAATTCAGTCCATTAATGTATAACGTACATCATTATAATTTTGTACACACGGCACTGTGGCATACCCCTTTTCGTGATATGAAGGCTCCCGACATCCACGAAAAGTTTGAAGTCCCCACCATCACCGAAGCCATCCAAAGAAGACACATCAAGTTCTTTGACTCGATGAAACATAGCCAAAACCCTCTATTCCGAGACATGACACCACCACCGCTACCGGCAAGATGGCAACCCTCAAGATCTGGCAAAGCAGACCAAATGGTGGGCATCACGGCGCTTGGCCCACCAACAACAAGCCTCTAACGGGCACCCAACACTGCTATCCGACTAAATAAGACTGCACTACATGCCTAGAGGGACTCTAGGCCCAGCCACCAGTGGACTCTCACCACTGTACCGTAACAATCAACCTCCACCGAGGATTCCCACACTCCTTAATTCCCTCACACCACCCTCAAACAGGTACTCCTAGTACAAGGATTTACTCAACCCAAATATCCCTTTATTTTTCCCTCATCCTTAATCTTATAATTAGAGAGCTAAGGAAAAAAAAAAAAAAAAAATGTACAATGCAGATCACTATTAGTAAAAAACAGAATTTGTATAAAATGTAGGCAAGCTACAGAAAATATAATGAAGCAATTGTGAAAAGATTCGTTTGTAGAATCTGTATTTTGTAACATATATTACTTTTGTAACAAGGGGATATGGAACAAAAAAAAAAGCGATTTAAGTAATGTATGTCAGTGGGACTCTCGGAGAGGCCACTAACTTACCACATCAGGTAAACAAAATTAGTTACATATTTTATTTATATTTTCACGAGATCCTCAATACTTTCCTTTGCTCAAGTTTATAATGATTATCAGCTTAGTTTTTGAGATTAAGACATAAGGATAATGCCACAGCTGTACTAAATGCAGGGACAGTATATGTGTTCTATGGAGTTATATACTCAGTATAACCTCATGCAAATAGATTAGCCGCTAATGCATTAGAATCCTCCTGCTTTTAACGTGTAAGCATACAGATTGATTTACATTTCCTCGTGTATACAATTTCGCATTAATGTGTATGTGGTTCCGTATATGTCATCTATAAATTAGGAACCATACATTTTTACATTCTTACTATTTTATCTGCATTGATTATCACATTTCTCATACTATCGCAACATTATTTTTGGGTTTGTTTATTCGTCATATAAAAAAATAAAAAATAAAATATATAGATTATATTAGCCCTAGTACGGGGAATATTAAACAGTTTAATTTTCTAATGTTTCTTAAAACCTTGAAAAATACATGTTTGATTATTAACTTCTTATGAATCAAATTACAAATACTATTACGGATCATTGATTTACTCATTTATTTTTTTAGACACAATTAAACTATTTTTACTACTGCTGAATTTTTTAGGTTCTCTTTTGGGTCAATTCGTTTGAAATTATGCATTATTAATGTCAAGACCCATTTAAATGAATAGTCAAACCAAAGAACTGCAACTTCACTAATTCCTTTTTTGAACTATATTCTTTATTACCTACTTAATGTTTTTTGTTTTTTTCCCCCTTAGCTCTCAAATTTTTAAGATTATGGATAAGGGAAAAATAAAGGAATTTATTTGGGGTGAGCGGATTCTTTTACTAGGAGTACCTGTTTGAAGGCGGAATGAGGGAATTAAGGAGTGTGGGAAGCCTCGGTTGAGGTGGAAATGTTGCGGTGCAGTGGCGAAAGTCCACTGAAGGCTGAGCCTAGAGTCTCTCTAGACATGTAGTGCAAGCTCAAACCAAATGCTTTTCTTCAATTATGAATACTTTTTTTTCATATAGGTGTATAATTGATTCAAAGAGAAGAAACTACACTGAGGAACGGAGTTTCCATGATTGGTCCCTTAACGATTGTGTTGTATTGATGATAAAAATATTTATTTATTATTTCAACCATCCGGGTCACTGGAAATCACCTATTCGGAAAAAGCCCCAGTAAAAAACTAAAATATTATTATTATATATTGTAATTCCTTTATTGTGCTATAATTACAATCTGCCTTTTATAAGGCAATAAGTAATTAAGATAAATGATCTCATTCATACAATATTTACAGTTCATCATTCACTCGCTCATTCATACAATATTTACAGACAGCCCAGAGACCCCCCAAATCCACCGCGAAGAGAAAGCAGAGTCTTGGGAAGTCCCCCACGCTCCTCCGTCAGCCGCGTCACCGGATACTAGCCAGTGGAGGCTGACCAAGAGCGCGAGAGCCACACACGCTCAGGACATGATTGGAGAAACTGGCCATTGCCAGGACTCCCACTGTCACGCGTTTATAGCAGGTCACGAGGCCACTGCCGTTTCAGTCTCCGAGGAGGATTATAGGGATGAGTGGCGCAGTGCAATGACTGTGCTACAGGATTAGGGTGGTTGGAAAGGCTACTGTGGAATTTCGTAAACTTGGAAGGGATGAGTTCTAGAATGTAGGGTATATTAAGGTCGTTATGAAGGGTTTTGTTGCTGACATAATAAGGGGCATTTACTATTGTTCTCAGGACTTTTGATTGAAATGATTGGATACGCTTGATGTTCGACTTTTTTGCTGTCCCCCATAGCTCTATTCCGTATGTCCAGATTGGTTTAAGTATAACTTTGTAAATTAGTAGTTTATTTTCTATTGAGAGATGGGATGTCCTTTGAAGTAGTCTGTACAGTTGTCCAAAGCGTCTGTTAACTAAAATATTGACAAATAAATCCACCGTAGACAGATAAACAGAAAGCTCTAGGACTTATAATAGGTGCACTACTTACGTACAAAATCATACTACTTAGACTGACCTGAAAATTCCTTTCATTCACAACTGCATTACAATAGAAACTCTCACGACTCATTGAACGGGTACCCAAACCCACTGACTGTCTACGTGACTTACCTACTTAACATTCAATGACATCTGAGGACACTTTTTCGGAATAGAGATTTTCTAAATTAATGAAAACAAAATATCTTCAAACTTAACTTCACCAATATATAAGAGGTGTCACTGGATTCATATCAGACATGCCGCTTTATCGTATTTAACCCTATTGACCATAGGCAGTTTTTCTTTTTTTTTTTTTTTTAATATCTTGGTAACTGATCTATCCAATAATTATAGCACAGCGTTCACTAAGTTGTGAATTTCGCCTATTCAAGCATCCTCTGAACTGAAATTGAAACAAATGGCATACAAAACGATTTCAATTTACATACATAACTACTAGAAATATACTGATCAGCATATTTAAAGGTTTAAGACGACCTTAAGACTCCTTAACAACAGTGGAAAAGTGTGAAAACGTTCATATCTCCGTAATGTTGGTCATATTGACTACATTTTTTGTCTCATACAATTCAGCCTAAGTATGGTGGTAAGCAGTAGCTATGTACCAAAAGCGTGATCCCTCACTTTTAGTACAAAATTTTTAGGATCTCATACGACATACGAGGATTTTTTTTTAACCCTCTCATGGGATACGAGTCCAAGACGTAATTCCTTCATCTCACTTCTTACTAAATCTCAGTTGTTGTCAACATTGTTTTGACTTTTTTTCTGAATAGCTAAAAATGTCCAGTTTAAAATATACTGGCAAGTGCATTTGAAACTGATAGTTCCTATGTTTTTAGGGTAATAACTTTGAAATCTTAAGTTGGATGTACAATTTTTTACTGTCTTCAATTATATTCAGATATTTACAATCATATTTAAAAAATTGTTGTCTCATAGTATCAAAAGAGTTTATGTATGAAGTTGCTTACATTCATCAATGATAAATATTAGCCTTGTAATCGTTTTCAATCAAAGTAAATTAAAATTATTTTCAGTGAGGAACAATGAGTGACTTCACTGGGTTCAGTGGGCTTAACTCTTTTTATGCCATATCAGGAACTGAAACCACCAATAACAGTATGAAAAACATCTTCGTTTGTGGCAGTGCAAGATGTTTTTTTGCTATGTCAAATCCTAGCAGTTTCTGATTTCGTTTGCTACTTTTAACTGAGTACTAATCGTCAAAACGCCATTCTCTATTACCAGTTTGCCATGCATTAGAGTTTTGTAGACAGTTGCTGAGTGGTTATGCCATTTGTATAAAGATGTAGCTAATTCTACAGTTTCCTTAACAAATATGTCAAATTTAACATGTTCGATGGCTGAGTTGCAGCAAATTACCTTTGTATGATTACACTTCTAAAAGGAGAATTAGAACGTGTAAACAAACAAAGGTGGAAAAGAAAGACAGTAAATTTTAGACATTTTTTTAGACGGAAAGACTTAAAACGTGATAATTAAACTGCCTTGTTTTTTACGATGTCGTTAGGTGATAAGGGTGCCCTGATTACACTGAAAAAAATATCCATAAAACACTCGCTTATACACAGACAAATATGCCTTGCACTTTTTGAAGTGTATTAACAATAATAATGTTTCAGGAAAGGGTGGCCAAAGAGGAAAAACATGGACCTTAGGGAAAAAAAAATGTCATTACTACAACTGCATATAAAGCTTATGAAATGATAAAAAGTTGCACATAAAAGCATATAAAGCTGCCTTATGAAGCAGTTTGCAAAGGCTATTGATAATAACGGATCATGCTTTGCATATATAGGGAAAAAAGGCCTCATTGGAGTATGGAAAAAATGAAAGCAGGAATATCTGACGGCCCACAAATAAGACTCATTAAGGATACTGAAAGACAAGAACTAAACAGACGCTTTGGACTACTGTACAGACTACTTCGAAGGACATCCCATCTCTCAATAGAAAATAAACTACTTATTTACAAAGTTATTATACTTAAGCCAATCTGGATATACGGAATAGAGCTATGGGGACAGCAAAAAAGTCGAACATCAAGCGCATCCAATCCTTTCAATCAAAAGTCTTGAGAACAATAGTAAATGCCCTCTATTACGTCACCAACAAAACCCTTTATAATGATCTTAACATACCCTACATTCTTGAACTCATCCCTTCCAAATTCATGAAATTCCATAGTAACCCATCCAACCACCCTAATCCCGTAGCACAATCATTGCACTGCTCCACTCATCCCTATAATCCTCCCCGGAGACTGAAACGGCTGTGGCCTCGTGACCTACTATAAATGCGCAACAGTGAGAGTCCTGGCAATGGCCAGTTTCTCCAATCATGTCCTGAGCGTATGTGGCTCTCGCGCTCTTCATCAGCCTCCACTGGCTCGTATCCGGTGACGTGGCTGGTGGGGGAGCGTGGGGGACTTCCCAAGACTCCGCTTCCTCTTTTGCTTGCGAGGGAGGCAACAGGCGTGTAGACTTGGGGGGCCCCTGGGCTATTTGTAAATATTGTATGAATGTGCGAGCGAATGATGCATTGTAAATATGGTATGAATGAATACACTTATCTCAATTATTTTTTGCCTATTAAGTAAAGGCAGATTGTAATTTCATCATAATAAAATAAAAGTTTTAAAATGTAAGGATGTAACCTTTGTGCATTCGATTAATGAGGCTGAGAAAAACGTCTGGACTTCTTTTGTTGCGGTTGTCGGAAACCTTCTGGGCAAACGCAAAGCTGTAAATTATGTTGAACTGGTAAACGAGATGCCTAACTATTTAACCCTTGAGTGTAAAATGAGTATTAATTTCCACTACTACACAGACACTTAGCCCGTTTTCCTGAAATTTTAGGAGACACCACTGAGGAATTAGGTGAAGGATTCCTCCGGGATATTAAACCTGTGGAGGCCCGATACCAAGGAAGATGGGAAACGCACATTATGGCAGATTACCGCTGGAATTTAAAAAGGGACAGTTCAAAAATGTATTCATGAATGTCGCGGAAGAGAAGCTTCCGAAGTGTTCAGAGTCTAGTTGGTTTCACCGATGCCTTTTTCCTCGTTGTATGCAATAATATTTGTATAACATAATAATAATAATAATAATTCCGTGTTTACTTTTTTATATTTGATCCATGGATTCAACTGAAAATAGTGTAACGAATATTGCACTAAATTGTTATATCTTTTGGTTTGAGCTCCTAAACAAAACCTTTTTTTTATTTTTTATACATATAATATTCTTTATTGTGCTAAAATTACAATCTGCCTTAGTAGGCAATAAGTAATTGAGATAAATGCTCTCATTCATACTATATTTAGCATTCATCATTCACATGTTTGTCACCTCTCTCGCATGGGAAAGAGGAAGTGGAGTCTTGGGAAGTCCCCCACGCTCCTCCGTCAGCCGCGTCACCAGATACGAGCCAGTGGAGGCTGACGAAGAGCGCGAGAGCCACAGACGCTCAGGACATGATTGGAGAAACTGGCCATTGCCAGGGCTCCCACTGTCAAATAAGCTAGTAAAAAACAAAAACTAACGCCATGTTTGAATTTGGGGCTTCATATGAAATCAGCTGCAAATACTCCGCCACCGAAGAACCTGTTGGCCTATGTAATAGTTTTCGTAAAAAAAAAAATGCCGATGTTGAAGGTTTTTCCTCCGTGATTTTCGGACCACTGTGCGGTGTCTCCTTTCGAGCGCTGTGTGCTAATGGACCGTTTATAATTTCCCTAATCAGGATTCTAACAGTTTGGTCTGTATGGAACATTTTTTTGTTTTTTTTGTTTCCTACTCCAGAAATAAATGCAATAACCGGGCGAAATTTACTGTTGTGACTTCTCATAAGCCGAAGCCTTATGGATAGCTACAGCTCCGGTGGATAGTACAGTAAAATTTTTATTTCCTGCCACTCTTTTTACGTGGATCAGTCACCCTGTGGTTTGTGGGTTTTTTTTTATTTTATTTTGGACGAATAACGTTTTCGTCTTCGTCAGTCTAATCATCATTTGTCACTCCGGTTTCTTTATTTTACTTTTTTTTTTGTTATCAGTATTCGTTCTCTTATTAGGGTCGTCTACGCCTCATTCGTTTGGTTAAGTAGGTTTTTCGTAACCACAAAACATGTTGTTTTCACTCATGTTTCTGCCTATCTGTCCGATCGACCTGCTTACGTTTCACATTTGATACTTCAACTATGTAAAAACACTCCGCAAAACATGATGGTTTGTCATTATTTAATTACTTGATATTAATAGAAAAATCTGGTTAGCAACATTAAGATTTTATCTATAAAGTGACCCAAATCCGCTTAGATCAATTTACCTAAACACACCTTTTACCCCATCATAACCGCCTTGGAAAGTTTTAAATGTGCGATTATAATTCTTGGTAAAATATGTACTATAATATACATTTGAATCAATTTTTGCGTTGGTTTTTAAGGTGTCCATAACCCTTTCTCCCCTCCTCCCTGGGGATGGTACCCCATACGGGAGGACGTGTCCTTGATCATATGGAAAATTTGAACTACATGTCATAAACAGAGCTGGGTTATAAGAACTAGTAATAGTGAGTGAAATGTCTACACGTTTATTTTATTCCATACTTCTCGTTTCTGTTAAGGTTATTACAAACACCTAAAAAAGAGGACCCATTCATGAAATCTGCTCCAATAATATATTGAAAATTAAAAATTTGTGCCGAGCTGTGACTTGAGGAAGTTCAGAGACTAGCTGGCGAGTTATGGCCGATTCTCACTAGAGATCACGGTGTACTCAGGTAAAATCAGTTCACGATCCAGGATTTCGTCAGTAGCATTTATTACATAGGCAGTCAGGTTAATTAAAATCAAGCTGGTTTTATACGAAGAGGATTTTGTTAGTTCAATTTAAAAAGGCGACGATTCATGATAGTTTTATTAAACAATAAAGAATTCGCTTAAAATGATGGAGATCTCCGTCAATAGTGTAGTTTCGTCACTATGTCTAGAGATAGGTCACTATATATTATATGAGTTAAATCGTACAATTAACTGAAATCCGGAACAAACTTTATGAGACGTTCGTCGTCCATGTTGATCTGGGTCGATTGTCGAACGTTCACACAGCTGGTTTTAGTCAAATCAAGTCAGCAGCTGTCTTGGATCGTCGTAGATCTGTACCGGCCCATCTTCGGGTTGACATACCTTTCCCTGACTTGATCGTACCGTTCAGTGAGAATGTGATTTCTTGTTTAGGGATGTCGACCTTTGCCCTGACGTGAACGCTAGCTTGAATTGACCTTTAAAAGGCGCGAGACTGTTTCACAAATATTTATACTTCCGTAAACTTAGCTATTATTTTAGACGAAATATTAAAACCTTTACACTGGTAACAACTGTTTTGTATGTACTTAGAACATCTAGTATTTATGGACGGAAGTAACGGTGGACACTGAGGTTCAATTACTAATCACCCAGCCTCGTACAGTGGGCCAAAGTTCCGATTTAGATAGACATAACTCGTATCCCAATAAATAAATTTTCCATGTGGGATAATCGTTTTAGGAGTCACATACTTCGAAAAGACTAATGCGCTAATACGGCTTAGGTCATAACCTTCAATAATCCCAGACCGTTGTTTAGAAAACGCGTTTGAATAGTGCTACGAATTATGCCAACTCTTCCCTCATTTTGACTAAGCTATTATCAGTCTCTCTCTTTATTTGTTACTGTCAACATCTCCAGTTTACTATGAATGTCATTTCTACAGGTATTGTAAACCTTCAGAACATTGTTCCATTCTCGTAGGATGATCATACTGCATGGCAATCAAGTCATTGTATGCCTTTTTTTTTTTTTTTAGGAAAAACCGTTGAAGTAGCGTGAAAGGGACGAAAATACGTTGCTTTTAGAACGATTGATCCTACTGTCTGAATATTTGTTGCCTAATATTTTATATATAAATTATTTTATTAGATTTAGTGTTAAAAAATACTAGTGTCAAAAATCCCCTCATATAAGGCTTTTTAGGTGGCAACCGTAAAGGTTTTGTCCACTTAAATCGGGACTTACGTACTCCCCATCTGGACCCACCAAACCTCGTCTGGTAGTTGAACCAGTATTCCAGTCTATAAAAAGTAGGTAAAGATTGCAATATATTCCAAACTATGACTCCGCCAGAGCAGATGGACATCAGCTAATTCCTAAAACCCTTTTTCAAAATATAATGATCCACCACTCCTCCCCGAAAGTGTGCGAATGTTCTTTACACGGTATATAACTTACGTCGAAGAGTCCATTGCGAACGTCATTCGTTTGGAGCACTAATTATCTCCCAGATTATAACTCCACCGCCCTGGCCCAAGTGTACAGCTGATAAGCGGGTTTTTAAACGCTTTTGAACACTAACTCATACTGAACTTATTCAGCCTCCAAAGTGTGGCCCACAAATCCTTACTTAACCAACTCCCCGGGCGACTTTCCAACTCCCTGGGTTTAAACCCTCTCTCGTATTAACCGCGGGCTAAATTACAAAATCGCACTGGTACCGAGCTGGTTGATTTTGTAAAAAGTGTGACCTTCCATTTGAGTCCACCTTCCGTTTTTGTTTTTTTTGAAAACTGTATGCCTCACAAATAACTGATGTTAGAGCACCCATTCATGAATTCTGCTCCAATAATATATTGAAGATCGTTTATTCGAGTTGATCCAAGAGCATCCAACCCCATAAGTTATTTGTCAATTGTAAATAATTGTTTAATTTTCTTGTAGATAATATAAACTAAATTAGGAATCTAGCAGAAACAGCATGATTTTATTAAATGATCGTGAATAAAACATTTTGTGTACAAAAACGAATTTTTTACAAGGAGGTTATTCAGTCTCTCCATTTTTAAAAATTATAGTTTGAAAAATGAATGAAAACATTTTTACATTTTATACAGATCGGTTGATTTTTATTCATTGGACTATTTTCAATTTTATTGTTCATTATTATCATTCATTGTTAATTATCGAGGAAACTACTTTCTAGATTTGTAGAATTAATAAACAATCAAAACATATCATTAACAAATTTGTCGTTCATATACAGGGCCATTTTTTCTTGCTAGTTTAGCTCAAAATTTTGTTCACAAAATAAAGTCATGTAATAAGAAAAATTCAATGTTTGTCTCTAGGTGTTTACAACTGGAATTGGTAAGTTAGTTAGAAGAAAGCCTAGTTTTTTGCTGGTTTCATGTAAATATATGAAACAATTAACAACTATTTTTGAATCTATAGATCATATTCAGTTATTCTAACTGTATAAAATCAATTATGATTCTACATCAAATATCCTTTCATAAATGTCTACAGGTGTTTTCAAAAGTAGTTAGGTATGAAATAATATGCGTTTGTCTGTAATGCCAAACTTCTTTTGGCTCAGAGTTAATGAACATTCATCCAAAATGAGAAAGGGTTCAATAATCGAAATAAGCATTCATGTAATGAATATTACATTAAGTTATATATTTAATTGATTTTTTAACCAGCTTACTTCATTTTCCTCATGAAATTTGTTCGGAGCACAAAATTAATTTTTATTTATTTTTTTCATTTAGTTTTTATGCGTTATTGACTCTTCTTTTCCTACTTCACGTTATTAAAATTTCCCCCTTACCGGAATAGCGAGTTTACTTGGAATATCATTGGAAATATGTTTCCATTACTTTTCTCAATTAATTCTAAGCCGTGTAGAAAAAATTGAACATTTTTTTCTTATGAAAAAAAAACAAAAAGTTAATAGTTGAAACCTGAGCAGCGTAACTGAAAACAGTTACATTTTTTTCTCTTACTTCCCTCTTTAGTTTCCTAACCAAAGTTTACTCAGCTTATAATAATATTTTTTCATTGGTCGTTTCGAAAAACCAGAAACCTTTAAGACCCCCCATTGGACCTATTTACTTGACATTGTTCACGGTTCATTAATAAATAAACGTATACGTATATTTTAATCAAATTTAGTGGGCTATAAAATAAAGCATCTAAAAATCCTGACTAATAAAATGTGATTTGAGCTGTCCATTTTAATACTGTAATTATAAAAAGTTTGTCGCCGGTGAGTTTCCCGGAAGTTTAGCTTGATACTGAAGGCACATAACGAAAAATAATAAAAGTTCTTTAATTATTAAATAACTTCAACTACAAAACTGTCATGAAAATTTTATTCAATACGATTAATTTTAATGCCTTAATAACTCTCTGGTCTAACAATTAATTTTATAGCAATAAAAATCTTTTTGGCAGTTATGAATCCTTTTCAATGTATCTTACAATCGAAATAATTTAATGGGACATTCAAGTTTAAATAAATAATAATTTAAGTGAAATGTTGAATAATGTCTCCAGTTTTTACGCAGCAAAGTCTGCTACTCCACTTAGTATTGAGAAACTCAGTAAATTACTTCATAGCTCATCGCAATTGCTAATTTACAAAGTCATACTAAAACCACTTTAGACATAAAGTCTACTGTTATAGGCCACGCTGAAGTATTCAAATATCACATGAATCTAAGCGTTTCATTCAAAAGTACAGAGGAGTATAGTTACTGCTGTTTATTTCGTCAGCAACAGGATCCTTCAAAAGGATCTTAACCTGGAAGAACTTCATCTTGGGATTTGCTCTCACGTTTGAATAAAATCACTTGTAATTCGGAAGTGGGGCCGGTGGGGAGACCAGCCTTCCGTTTAGCTGTGTTGACATTCTTTGTTTACATAATTATCACCATCAGTACATGTTCAGTCACCCTCACTCGTCGGATGAAAGATTTTTTTGTGGAAATAGCTAGTACCGTGAGAGTGCTCCAGTTACGTTTTTGTTAGTACCACAATTTGATTTTTTATTTGTTTTATGTTGTTTTTCATGTTTATAATATTACAGTTTTTTGTTAGACCTATTCATAATGAGTGAGAGTCGTTCCTCGATAATAAATCTCCCCTGTGAATTAAGAATGAGTGTTGCAAAAGAGTTCGTGGAATTAAGATGAGCCCATTTTTAAAAATAGAGTGAGTGATAGAAGGTTTCTGTGCATTATGTCCTTGAAGGAGAAATAAAAAAAAATGAAGAAAGTTTGCGGAAAATTCAATATGCCTATTCGCTCCTCGCACACTAATTACCAGAAATGTGCTAATAATAGTTCATTTTTATTTGTCTTCACTTTTATATTACCAAAAGGTTAATGTGCAATGTTTTTTTAATCAAATGGTAATTGTTTACTAAAATGAATCTGAACTATGTTTTAGTTTTAAACTTACTTTGTTGTTTATTAGTTAAATAAATTTTCTTAGTTCATAAAACCCTTTTACTTATTCCTTTATATTTCAAAAATAACTTAATAATTTATTTGGCATTTAAAATTCATTATTTGATGAAAAAAAAACGATATTTGAGAATGTCTCACGCGTGAGTTCTCGTCTCACTTTTCCTAGGGAGCTCTGCTGGTTTGAGCCTGCTGTATTGATACAGCTTACATCCTTTCTAAGTTTACGAAATCTCACCAAAACATATTTAATCATTCTATTATAGCCATTATATAGTTTCATAAAGCTCCTCGAAGATTATAATGACATTGGCTATCTTGTGTCCTACTGCAAATTCGTAATAGTGGGAATTCTGAAAAAGGCCAGTTTCTCGAGTCACGTCCTGAGCGTATGTCTTGGTCGGGCTCCAATAATCTGGTGGCTGATGGAATAGCGTGGGAGATCTCATTATACGGGAACACGAATTTTCTAGGCTGTGCGAATTGGTGAACATATTACGAATGAATCTTACTTCGTACCAGTGAATATTGAAGTAAATGTGGAATGAATGAGATGATTCATGAGAATTACCTGTTGCCCGATAGGGTTGATTATAAGTTCATTCACTTTTTTTTACTTTGCTTATCAATTCACAAATGTCACAAACAGTGAACGCACTATAAATATGAAAAAACAACAAGTCCCCCATGAAGGCCGAGGACATCCAGTGATACCACCCTTATTCTGTTAAAGCTCTGTTTGAAGATATATTATTGTAATTAATTTAGAAGATCTCCATTTCAAAGTTTCCTTAGTTCTAGTTGAGTGTTAACAAGTAAATCAGTGTGTTTAGGTGTCCGTGCAGTTTTCCGTGAAAGTTTCTGCATTTATAATGCGTGTAGTTTCTGCATAACCATTCAAAAAACATTACAGCAGTGGTCACCAGTTATTTTTCCCGGAGGTTAACAAAAACATTTTCAAAGTTGCTTGGTCCAGAAAACTTAGGTTTCCCCATCCCTACGGTACTAACTGCATTACTAAACCACTACTTCAGAATGTCTTAACGTAAGGAATGATTAAGTCAATGTAAACGGTATGATTTCGTAAAGTGGTGCACTTGTGACATCTTAGAGCTTTTGATTTTTCATGTTTAAGATGTGAGAGTTTTAGTGAATCCGTATGTTTGGTCACCATGTGCTCAAAAAGTAAAAATATTGTTAAGGAAGGAAATTGATAAGGAAAAATCAGTAGATTATTTTTCTTTCACCTCACAGCTGGATCTGCTCACACATACATGATATAACGGTTTTAGAAAAGTTGTGGCCATTATTCTTACCACCTAGGTGACATTCCCCTCTACATCCTTTTTTCCAGCGCGTGACCAATTTCATAGCGCATGACTTTATACTATTGTGACCTTAAAAATAATATTACAATATTATGTCGGAAATTTGATAAAAAACTAACATCCTTTTTTCATCTAAGCAAACCAATATACAATCATATCATATCAGTTCAGATACATCAATTCTTATCTAAATTTACAGCTGTCTATGACCTCCCATTATTATTAATTAATGATATTTAAATATTTTTTTTTAATAAGTCTTAGCTACCTTCCATACATACCTAGTATGGCTTCGGTGTTGTCTTTATTAATTAGGAAATTTGGAATCTCCAGTCGTTTCCAGGGAAAAAACAATGATATGAAGGTATAATAATAGTTTCTGGGAAAAGTTTTACATGTTAGTCCAGAAAATGCTTTAATAGTTTCTGAGTTTTAGTCGTTTCGTTTTTGTATGCCGGTTCCAGGTAAGTCTCTTGACAACTATAAGTATTCAATTATGTCCTAATTTTTAATTACTGCGGTCGCAGGACACACTGCAGTGCTGCACTGTTTCGAAGTGGAGAGTAACAGAGCCATAACAGTGGGTACCAAAAAGCAGCAGCCTGCGGTGACCATCTGTCTCCATGTGTGCCAGTGATTACCGCGGTGTAGTCGGCCCAAAGTGAATTGTCGCTAGGGTTAGTGAGCTTGCGGTCCCGTTGTGAACTGTTAAACTCCTGCTGTTGCTGGCTGGCCCTTCACCCTACGGTGGGAGGCAGACATAATAGATACTGATGACGGATCGCCTCTGCTGTAAACAGCCCTTAGCGCCCGCTAAGTATCCTTTATTGCTCTCCTTTCAGGGACAAAGGTCCAAGGAAACCCTTAATGGCCTTCTATTCATAGTTCGCTCGCTCCTGGCTCTGCCGTATCTCCCTCCACCGCACATGATTCCTCTAAAGTCTCCTGTGATGTGAACTATGGGCTTCGTTGAGTTTTGTACAAAACTATTATATATAAGATACAGTCAGAACCTCGCTTGTCCGACTTCCGACGAGCTGACTCTCCGAATAATCCGACCATCTAGTGGCCACCATTGTGTACTCAATATTCTCGTGATCCCGAGCCACCTTCACAGTTTGAAAATATTAATTTAACTGATCCCGTCTCTTATTATTGTAGCATGGAACTGTTTCAATTGTATGGTGATGGACAAATTATGAAGAATTTACGATTTCGAGTGAAAAGCGTTCATCTGACATAGTTGGGGTTCAAGTATTCATCGATAATTTATACAACTTGCTATAGGTTTATTTACTAACCAGGACAAGTTAGTAGTATGGACGCAACCGCCCTAAATCATTCAATTTGTTTCACAAGTTTAGCCGTCTCCACCGACGGTCTAGAGAATATGTATTTGTTTAAGTTATATATTACTTTGTTTAATTCAATTGTATATTATTACGTCGAGCAAGAAGCATGTTGTTGGGTCGTCCCGACGGGGTCTAGTTGTCCTAGTTCTGGTGACGGACAGAGAATAATTAATTTGAATAGTCTATGACTTGGATGATTGCTTGGTGAAAGGTCTTACTACTGAGCTATCTGACTCCATATCTGAAAGGTATGTGTCCTGATAGCGTAGTATGTTCAGGAGAAGAGGTATAGGGTAGGTATTTAGGTAGCTTACGCGGTCTTGGAATGACCACGAGTGCACACACGGTATCTGATGGTAGGTGAAAACCGTCCGATCACAGCGACGAGTGCGAACCGGAAAGAGACAGACTGGACCGTTGGGGGAGACGCTACTAGGTTCATTTTATAGGACCCATAGATCGTCGTCTGCATGACAGAAATCTCTTCCTAGGATGTGCTAGTTTTAGTGAGAGGAAGCCAGAGCATCCCACTAGGAAGGTGTGGGGTCTGACAACGGGTTAAAGATAGGTAGTTAATTCGAGAATCACCTTTGTTTTTTATTGTAACTGAAAAGAGTTAGAATTCAAAAAACATTACAGCTGTGGTCACCAGTTATTTTTCCCGGAGGTTAACAAAAACATTGTCAAAGTTTCTTGGTCCAGAAAACTTAGGTTTCCCCATCCCTACGGTACTAACTGCATTACTAAACCACTACTTCAGAATGCCTTATTTGCTAAGTAAAATTTTCTTTGAGTTCAGTTACTACGGTACGCGTTAACCACTGTAACAATATTATTTTATGTTTTGTCATGGCTCGTACTAATCTTGCCTACAGTCCGAATGCAGATCGTGGTCTGTCATTTGGTGACCAATGCACTAAAGTAATGAAAAATCACCAGTTATCAAAATAAAAAAACAAATAAATTTTTCTTTATACGAACCGAATTTCATTAGAGTAATTCAATGTTCACTCAGTGTTTTCATTTTTTTTATGCTTTTGCACATCTCCGGTTGAGTGCAATGAAATAGAGAAAGATGAAAGGTGAAAAGTCACGGCGAAACTTGTGAAGGCAAAGCTGAGTGCAATAAACCCGACCACGCTATCATGCCAGCGGATATTCTGTTATAGGTACAGTGTTTACTGGAGGGTGGGGGGAGGTATCTTAACATGGGGGAATATAAGAGGGGGTAATCAGGGTATAATCCACTCATGAATTATGGATCAGCTACCCTTTTTGAGGAACATGCCTCGGTCGTCGGCTTACACTCAGCTTATATCCCATTGGATTTCATCCAGCTTTTGAAAACACTGTTTAAATTTAAAAGATTATTTTTAGTAAAAGAAATAGCTCATTTGATCAAAGTGATTAATCAATAAAAGTTGGATATCTTCAGGATGTTTCTCACTTTAAATTGTTAAACGGTCAGAAAATTCTAGTTAATCTCTACCTTCTTTGCCTGTATTTTTTGCCTAAATTGACTTACATAAATTCCAGTTAAGAAAAAAAAAAGTCACATTAATAGGTTATTTCATTAATAACAATATTTAATGCTTTCACGAAAAATATTATTTTTTAAGGACCGGAAACTAAAAGAAAAAGTAATAGGACTAAAAGAAAACGTTCATGTAAAAGTTTTTTTTAATACTGGTTTTAGTATTACTTTAAGTTTTCGGAACCTAATGAAACCTATTCAAGGGATTACACGCACAATTTGAAATCAAATACTGGTTTGTTTATAGTAAACTTAAATAAATTTATATTGACAACTTTATATTTTTCTTTTTTGGTAATATGTTTCAAGCAGCAGAGGTTCAAGCAAATACACATTTTTATAACGCCTCTAATTTTCACCAAAACTTTATCAAACCAAAAATGGAATAGCAGTAATAAAAAAACCTTCAAGTTCTTAAATCTTTTAATTCTCCAAATCTAAACTTTTAATTTTTCAGTTTTTAAGTCAATAGTTAAAACCGTTTTTGGGTCCCGGATAGCACGGGTATAATGTCCCAGGTCGCACAGGCGAACCTTACCTCGATTAGGTGTGGTGGTTTGTGTAATACCTTCACATTAGTTTAATAGCAATGAAAATAAAATGGCTATAGACGAATTGTGAGTAATGCTTTGAATATAGACCAAATCAATAAGTAGGGTATTTCTGAAAAATTGCAATAAAATACTTTGTATCTTCTATTTTCTACAATTCACCTTGTTCCGGCATCTTCAGGTCTTCGCAGAAGGGACGCATGCCTTTAAAGTTATTGGTTGTGAATTTAAGTTAAGTAATTTTTTCTGTCATGTGGTATTTCTTTTTTGATAACCAGAATTGATCTTTCTTCTTCTGTATTATATTTTTGTGCAACAGACTTTATCCCAGTTTAATATCTTTTTCTATTTATCAAAGATATTAAACAGCAGATACGGCCTTTTACTTTTAAGGGCATTTTACTATGTTTTTGTTTAATGTCATTAACATTATTTACTTTATGGTTTAATTAATGCGATGTAAAATAAATAATAAAAACAGTTAAAATTATTAAAAAATCATTGTTTGTGAATGAAAATGATCGTATGTATGCGGAAACCATTCTACCATGTAGCTCTAGAACAAACAGAAAAAAATATCAATTTTTATAAAAACTAAAAAAACTCGGAATATAATTAAGACGAGAGCGGGTATGTTTTATATTTATTCATCCAGGGGGGTGATGAGTAAATGTATGTGATTTTCCAAGTAGTTCGAAACATACAAGATGTAAGAGGATAGAAATAAATGAAGTTAATCCCAGTACTGAGTCAAGATCACTCCACGTACGTGTCCGGGGATTTGCAGTACTCTGGAATGACCCAGTTCCTTAGCTGTGTTTCTAACGCTCTTCTCCCGGAATGCCCCATTTCTTTCGAGGAATCCTATTCCGTTTTCCTCTTCACAAATAAATTTAGATAAAGCTTTCAGCCCCTCCCATGTTCCCTCTTATCAGCTGTTCTCAGACAATTGTCCCATTTAACACACTAGTCTTCAACAAAAAATAAAATAAATAAAAAGAACGGCTTTTTATCTTGTATTTATTTTTTTTTTGTGATTTCCTTCACGGAATAAAAACAAACAAGAAAAAAAAAGGGAAATAATCTCTTTTTGGCAGGTCCTTGTGTTATACCAACCAGATTATTATGGAATAAAAGATAATTAATTATACTTTCCCTCCTATTTGATATACTAATTTTAGTTTTTTCATTTGTTAAATAATATTTTATTTTTTTAAATGTTACTTTTTTCAAATGTACTTCCAATATTTACATAACAAAAGAAATATGATAATTTAGATAATATGTAATGTATCTAATCTTTTTTTTTTTAACGAAACAAGTCTTGGAAAGTCTCCCACGCTCCTCCGTCAGCCGCGTCACTCGATACGAGCCAGTGGAGGTTTACCAAGAGCGCGAGAAGCCACAGACGCTCAGGTGGAGAAACTTGCCATTGCCAGGACTCCCACTAACGGGTCACTAGGCCACTAGGCCCAGGCCCCCCCCCTCTACCACTTCTGCTAGATCAACCCGTTGATCTTTTTTAGAGTTCTAGAAACTCAGACTTGATGCAGACAAATTTACTATGTCGAAATGCTGTCCATGTCTAAATGTAATAAAAATCCAACTCTATATTTCAAATTCTAAGCCAAATCCTCCCCCCCCCCCCAAAAAAAACAAACAAACAATAAAGCAGCAAATCTCAATTTTATTTCACTGCTAATTATGAACTGAACGTTCAAAATTTAATTAATATTAAACATTAACTTGAAAAAATGAATAACGTTGTTTAAATATTTAGTTTTAGTTTAGTCATTCATGATGACGCCGTAGTCTTTTACCTCTTTATAGTAATAATATCTAAATGTTAACAATTAATTTATAGATTAATTTTTAATGAAGCTGCTTTGTTGAAGTGTGTTTCGTTGGGCTGTTGAACAGACGTTCTGTCCAGACAATCTTGAAAGCAATTAGCTGCGCAGAGCAAAATGTTTGCTCTGCCTGATTGAAATATTTTTGACAAGAGAGAGGGAGAAGTATTTAAGTTGTGCCCGCTTCGCAAACTTTAAAGATTTCTTAAGGCCTAACTGAGAAGTTACTTTGGATTTAATAAAAGTACACCACAAATTATTTTAGAGTGATACGAGTACTTTAAGTGGCCATACCACCCTTCTCGTGTATCTAAAAAGGCTATTAAATTGTTCCAGTTTGACGTGTAATGAAAATAATCATAGTAACCTTATAATCAAAATGATCGGACATAACATTTAAAAAATAAATTAAAGTGAAAAGTTTTAATAATCATCCCCTAATCTAATGCAATTAGATCTGTTACTGTATGGCAGACCAGAAAAAGATTTATTAGAATAGCCTAAAACCAGCGTTCAACATATTATAATTATTTATACAACTTTATTGTACTGTCAATTCAACAGTCTTTATTTGTTTCATGCATATTTTAAAAAATGTACTTTGGCTTATAATGTAATGCAATGAAAACAAATGTAATGTAAGGAGCTAACCATATAACAATAGAGGTTTTTCAAGTCTTGGCTCGAGAGCCACAGACGCTCAGGAAAGACGTGTTTGTAGCCAGCGCTTAATGTGAATGTTGTTACGACTGTGACCTATACATATTTAGAGGGAGGAACTGAGTTTTAGGGTATGAACAAGCTCATAAATCACAGGGAAGAGCAAATTGTTATTTTACAAATAAACAACTTTCTAAGTGAGGTTTATTTTGTATCTTTCAAACTGAACGAAGTGAATGCATTTATGAAAAGTAAATTAAGTTGAAATAAATTAATTTCGCGCGCTCGTAATATATTCTTCTATTAATGTAATTATTCACTACACCTCAGCTGGTAATTAAACTGTTCGAACGCCGGTATTTTACATAAGAGCACTATTACTGTCCCGAGATTGTGTAACTGTGGTTGAGAGAACACTACTCACTGTCAGTGGGACCAACCTTCCGTGACTAGACTTAGTCATTCACTGCTGGCCTTGAATATGGGGGTTAGTAGTGCTAACCCTATTAGTTTATAACCACTACGGCTGAGTTGAAATGCTTATGACATTAGTACATTACCACTGTTTGTATTTTCATCTTTTTTAGCTTTTAACCACTTCAAAAAAAAAAAAAAAAAAATGGAAATCACAATGGCTAAAATTGGTCAGTACTAGTAAGTCATACTATCGGTTTTTTGAATGACTTTTTTTGTACTGTAATAAGTTTTTTCTATTAAACTTTTGGTGTTATGTTAAGCCATGCGAAAAAAACGACGTTTTGAGTTAAATATGAGCCAACGGATATAATCTAAATCAAAACTACGGACCTCCTGATCTCTGTTCTGGCGCTCTTAAAACTGAGCTATTCCTTAAGCATACTCATTTTGTAATAATTTTAGCTGATATCGCGTGATCATCCTTGGAAAAATCAAGCGTCAATTGTTTTCGAATAAAATTTAAAGTTACCGTTAATATATTTTCTTCCTTTGATTATTAGACAAACGTGGTATCTAATGTCATGCCCTTTTTGCCAACTTTAAACATGTCTCAAGTTCCATTTCTGAAGCCTGAAAATTGCATATTTGGAAAATCTGGTTAAAGTAACATTAAACACAGTCCCACGTGCTTGACTAAAAAAAATTAAAAAATCTATAATGGGCAGTGTTTTTAGCTATAAATTAATATTTCAAAACAAAATGAAATAGACATGACCGATAAATACGATTTCACTCTCTCTCTTTCCCGACCGAGTTATCCCTTCGGAAAATGCATTTTCAATCTATTTAGCCCATAGCTTGAATATCCTGAAAAATGAGACGTCAAAGCGAAAATATTTCAAAGGAAAATACAATGTACTCTATTTAATAGAGAATATTTTCTTCTGGCATATTTGAATATAAATATTTGACATATAACAGGTATATGTACATAATTAATTACTAGTTTTGATATTATCCCTACTGGTCTTATCATATGTGGCTAACGAATAAAACCTGAATTCCGGTCCCCCTGATCTCCGTTTTGGGCTGTTCCTGCGAAACCTCAAGCATAGTCAATTTGTTATAAATTTAGCTGGTCTCACGTGATCTATCTTTGGAAAAATCATAGATCAATAGTTTTCGACGGAGAATAAAATTTAAAGTTACCGTAAATATATTTTTTTCCTTTGTCTAGTAATGATGATAAAACCAGTGGGATTTCACTGAACTCTCGAAAATTTGGGAAATTCCATTACGAACACATGTATCGTAGACAATCAAGTTATTATGAAATATTTGAAAAAGAAAAAAATCACACACTAAAAACCATATAAAACCCATCATATTGACTGAATGATTATAAAATGAACTATTAATCATAATGAACTTTCTTTGAATGTCCTTTGCATCCGTATAAAAAACAAAATACAAATATTTAAAAAAAGACGGAAAATAGTACAAATTTTCATGTGGAGTATTGGCTAAAATGGTGACAGCTTAAGTAGGGGTAAATTCAGCACGCCGATACATGGAGCTTGGAAATCATCAGTTTCAGTATTAACATTTTTATTACTGGCTTATATTTTATCTTAATGTTTCTATTGCACAGATTACATTACAGTTTACTTTTGACCACTATAAGTTATGAACCGGGCCGGTAATGTTTACCAACTGTTCATCAAAACTTTGATATTCAAATTCAAATTTGAATAAAATTCAAAACTGCAAATAACAGCTGCTCATGTGCTATTTCATTTATACCCTCTCACCAACAATGTACACTTTGTAGATCAGTATACGGCAATATTCCTCGAAGGCAGTGACGCCCATACAGTGTCAGTGGAGTGTGATAAATATATCAGTGTTGAGTGAAGATGGCTATCGTAATGTCGTCACGGAGTAAGCTGGTCGTGGTGCTGGTCATCCTGGCATTCCTGATGGCTGCCATGCTGGTGGTGGCGTCCACCGCTGGATGGTTCCACCACAGCCTCCCACTTCCATCGCCCTACCCCCTCCACCATCCCTACGTCAAGGTATTTACACTACTATATACTTATATTTATTTCATTTATATTACTTATAGAAAATCATTTTAATACTATGAACAGGAATGTGTTATGTGTTTATTAGAATTTTATAGCCCTTTCCATAAAACAATTAACACGCAAGCATTTATCATTTAACGACATGACATAATGTAAGTTCAAGGCCAATTCACACGAACCGTAAAGTCAGGTCAGGTCTAGTCAAGTCTGAGTAAGGATCAAAATCATCATTCACGTAATGCAAAGAGAGCAATCTTACAACACGGTTCGGTCAAGACGAGAGAAAACTGAAATGAAATAGCGTCGCTTGTGACTTACCTGATCGCGAGTGTAGATGCTACGAGCAAAATCCTAGACTCTGAGCCGATCTGACCTGGCCATATCTTGATCTCTATAGTGAATCGGCCTTAACAACATTTCAGTTTACAATGGGCTTGAATATGTTTCAAACTCCCTTAGATTAAATGGAGGGAAATAAATCAAGAAAAACAAAATAAAGCCATATTAGTTTTGTTTTTAATTTTGAAAACTGTTTACTACATCATATTTATTTAATTTTTTTATGTAGCTTCTTAACTAATGGAAAATTGACTCAAACACTTATATCATCGTTAGTAAAAATAAGGTATAATATTTCTTAGTGATTTCATAGGGTCTAAGAATGCTGACAGCCGCGGGTGGAGGAATTTCGGGCATAATAACTTCATAGGTTTTAGTGTCATCAGTTCCATGTAACTTGAGCTTCATGTTGGGGCTCATTAAGGAAACTCGGCGAAAACAACTTTGCCTAAATACAAATATAATATCGCCTACACAAGATGTAATGCTTGAAAACGTCAGGATGTCAATACATTTTTTTTTCAAAACTTTATTGTGGTAAAATTACAATCTGCCTTCAGAATGTCTAATAAGTTAAAAAAACAACAAAAATCCGTCATTGAAAGTTAAGTCGTTGAAGTTGAAAGATAAGTATGACCACAAGAATGAACTTGGAGATTGAAAAAATGTTTAATTATGGTTGCAAATAAGAGTCGAGAATACACTTGAAAATTAGGGGGGAGGAAATAAATATTAGAATAGTCTAGTAAACGAATAATGGAATGATCCAAGACTGATTACAGGATTGAAAGTAATCAGAATGATATATCCAACATGGAAAGAAGAACGATGAATTTATAGAAAACAGAAATGGTGCAGTGGAGTCTTAAAAAAAGAATTAAATGATCAGATGAGAAACAAAAGAATTAAAAAGGCAAGAAAATATAACAAAAAATAAATTTATTTTTACTTACTGTTCCAAATCGTAATTTAGAAACAAGCCTGAGAATGTTCATCTTTGTAAAATTCAAAGATTCTCTTTGACAGTGTATATTTTCTGTTTGCTCTCATGCAACATAAACAGTTTTTTTGTGTGATGAAGAGTCGGTTTTTTTCCTCCGTGTTTGTCTGCTTGTAACTACACTTTTTTTTACATTTTATATATTTAACTTGTCGGTCTCTCTGTAGCATGGGTTAATCATTAGCTTCTATGGGCATCAAACACCACTACACGATACCCGTGACGTATGTTTTTGTAACATCAATTACACTTAATTACCTGCAACACGGCTATTAGGTTTAAGTAAACGTACAGATCTCCTTTATTCATACAGCTATTATTAGTACTCTTAGTGTTATGCTTATATATTCCAGTGTGATCAAAATAGATCAACAATGTCGAAAGATGACGACTTTGTTTGTAAATTCATTGAAATTTACAAAAAGAAACCCACCTTTTTGACTGAAATGAAAAAAAATTGGAAACTGAAACAGTACCGAGAGCTGACAGAATCTATTAAAAGGGGTTTGAGTAAAAAGCCTTTAGCTCTTTAAGTTTGTACTGCAGCACAAAATCAGTAATGAGAAAATGAATGAAGAATTGTAAAAAATAAAGAATAATAAATAAAGAATGAGATCATTGATTACAATTACTTATTGCCTAGTAAGGCAGAATGTAATTTTATCACAATAAAGATTTTTAAAGTTAATTTTATATATATAATAATTCAAGTTAGATTGAAAGTTAAATTTTAACAGATTAAAAGACTAAAACACATCGTGTAAATCTAAATATATTGTGATTTTAACAATTTATCAGATGTTATATTGGACTGCTATTCACTTGATTCTGATTATATTTTTATAAACATTTTACCCTTTAATTTAAGGTTTTGATCGTTTGAATGTTGAATGGCAATGTGTTTTAGTCTTATCATCCGTTAAATTAAAAATTTGTAATTACTGATGGATATGTATGTATCAGTTATGATACTTATTCTCATGATGATGATCTGAAGATGATAGTTTATACCCCATCAAAAGCGATTTGACTATCAAAAATATAATTATAATAAAGAAACTGTGGGCAGACAAAGGTTGTAATAATCAATATAGGTCAATGCAGGTTCAACCCAGCACTGTGGAATACTCTGAAGAAAGCTTAGATATATCAGAACGTTTTTCTTAAGAATATCGTGAGGCGACCGAGGAATGTTTATTTCAATTGTTTATTTATACCGGTCTGTTGTATTCGTCAGAAGACCAGGACATCGCAGGTTTAAGCGTGGATGATAAATACCCCCAAGGACCTCTGCTCCTGTTCGCGCAAGCAATGACTCGTGAATAAAACAACGCCTGGGCTACGGTATATAAATTTAACAAAAGCATTAGTCCGTCCTATTTATATTTTCCCAGAGCACTTCTTAGTACATTATTCAAGAAGTGTTTCATTCATCTTTCGCAAAGATTAGGGCTTAAACCTGATAGCTAAGATTTCCACCGCCTGTGTCTTTCACATTCAACACATTCAATTGTTCTTGCCATTATTTATTCAATGCTGAACGGTAAACCCAGAGAGTGAATATTTATATATTAAATTTCAAGGCCAGGGTTTATGGATATTTTGTTGGATTTACGGACTTGCAAACGTTTAATAAATTTAAGGTACTTATCTGCACCCTGTGAAAGTTATTCTCAATACTTTTTTTAAAATGTTTATTTTATTATTTCTATGAAGAAGTGATCAAAATCCATTTCGAGGAATGTTTAGTTGGCTTTGATTTTTTTTTTAGTTTGAACATACCCAAGATAGTTAAAACTCTCTTTTACTCGCCATAAAACTGCCAATCCCACACTCCTGCATGTATATTACGTAATTTACGAGCACTTTATAGCTAGAACTGGCTTGGCTTGGTATTTTCTATAGCTCCACTATTCGTTTCTTGAGCAAATATGTTTAGAATTTTCATCAGAATTATTGCATATTAACTAATGTAATATGAAAATAAATATTTTATATATAGCTGGACCGTTAAGTTTTTCCCTAGATTGAGGTTATGCAGTGTTATTTTTGCTCCCACATTGACTGATTGCCATTGATTTAAATAAAACGATCTATCTTCGGAAAACTGTCCTAGCAGTTGTTACTTTGTTAGATTATCCAACACAATTATCACCATGTCGTAACCTAAATTGCGTATTATTAGTGATTTTGTGCTGCAGTACAAACTTAAAGAGCTAAGGGCATTTTACTAAAACCCCTTTTAATAGATTCTGTCAGCTCTCGGTACTGTTTCAGTTTCCAATTTTGTTTCATTTCAGTCAAAAAGGTGGGTTTCTTTTTGTAAATTTCAATGAATTTACAAACGAAGTCGTCATCATTCGACATTGTTGATCTATTGTTTAAACAATTTAAGTGTAACTGGATATTTTAAACCAAATTAATTAGTACCGAGTGAATCTAATATATGACTAAGTCATTACTTTCTTAATGATCAGCCACTCTTTTTATGATAGACTGAATCATTTATAAAGACACTAGGGGCACAATAAAATCCATTTGTTGCTAACTTTTATCTCGATACATTCATATTCATGAGTTTTTTTATTATATTTACTTAAAAACTCAATGTATTTTTATACTAAAGTTGTTTTAATGACAAAATCGTTCTGAATAATATTGTGAAATGACCGAGAAATATTTATTTAAATTGTTTTTACATTTACTAAAAAGCTCAATGGTTTGGTTTAATCACTGGATTTTTAAAGTGAATCAATTTGAACAATTTAAAGTTGTATCCCTTATTTATTTAGTTTATGCCGGTAAAATTCGTTCATTCTGTCTAATTCTATAATGAATAATAGAAAAGAACGCAACTTAGTGTTTTAAACATATTTAAAAAAAATTAAAATAATACAATTAATGTTTATTTTCGTTTGTTACATTGTTTTATTGGATATTTATTGTGCCTCAACCAGTATCGTTCACGAATAAAAGTCAATTTTTTGAAGTGGCCTATCAAGTCGCACCCGAGCCATCAATACTCTACCTGCTGTGTCAAACGCAAGTTCTTATAGTCCCTTTTGTAATACATTTTTCACTTAGTTTTATAACATTGTAAATTTCCATGATATTGAACTAAGTTTAATGATCGAGTGTAAGGTTACCAAGTAGAAGTTATCTCAGAGCACTGTTAGACCGTTTAACTAACCGTTTTAAAATATTCTGGAATTCCGCCTATCCAGAGAGCGGCTTGCAAACAAAGGAAACAACCTGCTTGACACTGGAAACGTTTTCATTACTATCATTTTCGAAATTACTGAGGTGATTAACACGCCTCATTAAATCGAAGAAAACCTGCATTGCGTCATATATTACCCCGATGAGAGTAATAACCAATCACTAACTTATAGCTGGATTTAAGTATACATTGCCTTTCTAGTGTTATGTTCCCTAGATTGATATTATTTTTTAATTCACTAATATTTGAATTTAACTTTCAACTTGTATCAATTTAAATTATGCAGCCTTCAGCAACAAACTCTGTTTGTAAATTTACCAGTTAAATGTATAATACAATATGCATGGGATTGTGAGCCAGTAGTAGGACTTGTGCATGCATATACTCTAAGCTGCCATGTATATTGCCAGCAGAAAATAAGGCAAAACAGCACTCATATAGATTAAGATAATTTATAATTTATATCGTCCTGTGTTTGATTAATAGCAGGCTCATTGTAGAATTTCCAGGCAATAAAATTAAATGAAAAGTTAATTACATTTATAGTGCATTTATATAGCTCATATTTGTAAATCGTCCTCCGCAAAGATCTACGTTTTTCATATAAGCTCTACAGTTTACTAAAAATATTTGATATTATACTAATTGTATATTGGTATTTATATTATGTTATGTAGGGGGGGGGACTGGGAGTCTCTCCCAATATATTTTTTTTTTTTAAATGTATGTATGCATTAAAGCTTTGGACGTATGCGATTAGTTTCAAGGGATTTTGTTGTTTTTTAAAAACCAATATTTAAAAAAACTTGCTGATTTTTGTTTGCTTGTCATGTAATCTTAGTAAGATAAGGGTAAATATTTCTTCCTAACTCCCTAGAATCCCCTACAAAATAAGGCTTGTTTTTTTTTGTAAGGATATAAAAATCATGTTTTCATTTTGAATTATCAAATTAGTTATCAATTCTTGTTCTTTTGTAAAATAAGTGTTACTTTTAGATGTAATATTGATTTACGATTTAAAAATTTTAATTTATTTTTTTACTGAGGTCACTAGTTCAGCACATACAACAATGTAATATCCAATATAAATTAAAAGATAAATATCATGCATGCATGGGTGTGAGTTGTTTTAATCTTTTTCAGTTTGTCCAATCTTATAATTTATTTAAATTTAATAAATGTTTTGTATGTCTTTTTGTTTTTCATTGTCAAAAGTGTATGTACATTAATGTTTCATTTTCTGAATTGTAGTCCTAAGAATGCTTGAATAGGTGAAACTTTGGCTGAATGTATGTATTATGATCCAATGATTTAATCCTTTTATCACGGTACAAGATCAGTTTATAAGGAAGGTTATTTGGCAAACTTAATAGGTCTTTAATTGAATTATTGGCATCTCTATACGGCCCATCGGTGCTAAAGATTTAACAATTTAATTTAAATAGTTTATTTAACAAAGTTCAATTAAATAATATTCTAATGGAAAAATATCATTGTAAACGTTAAAGGTCATAAAACCCTAACATGCTGCAGTTTTCTTCTCTGATAGAGCATTGATCCCCCACCCCTCACAGCTGTGAAACGTCTGTAACTTAGTTTAGGATTTATTAGTGAGTTAAGAAGCGAAGACTAGTTTGTTTAGGCAGCAATTTAAAGTTGAAGAAACACTCGCAAGTCAAATAAATCTAAACTTGGTATCTAATCTACAATGTTAACTTCTCTATTTTTATTCTGATTTACTTTCGATTCAAATTGAACTATTAAAAACTATCCTTTAATCAACAAACTAGGTTTGTTCAACGAAACTAGTTGTGCATGAAAGTTTGTTGACTTGAAAACAACCTATTATACATTTATTTGGCTATTTTGTTTATATAATTTTTTATAATCATTTGTTTTTAACTCAGCGGCCTTTACGTTTTATTTACTATTGACTATTACAACGTAAAAGATAAAAGAGAAAATTGTCCTTTGAGGTATTTAAGGCATTTCTGGATAAAATTCCGAGTGGGAAGTCAGCAGTTGATGAAATTCGTTCGACAGCTGGATCAAAATACGGTAGTGGCTCAATTCGAACGCTTCAATGCCGGGAATACCATTCTTCAAGACATTCCTTGACCTGTTTTCCCTTCAGTTGTCGATGATGATGTACACTCGAGAGTTTATGGCAGGATGGAAATGTGACCACATAAGGACTAGAAGTGCAATATAAGCATTAAATCCCACCATAAGTACAGCTTTAAGCACCATATCTTTTGTAGCAACCTGGTGGTTTTAGGACACCGAGGCACAAATATACCATGATTAATAGCGAGAGTAAATCAAAACAAATTATATTTTGTTCTGTTTTTTACTTGGTGGATGCTGTTCTCGTCCCCGCAAATATATGTATTGTGACTCACAGTTTCGTTCTCAGCAATGAAATATTTTAATGTTTACTCTGTCAAAAACGTAGTATTTATCAATCATTCCAAACAATAACATAGACCAGTTTATCAACCTTTTAGTAATTAAAATATTAATACTAGTCTTCTCTATGTGTTTATCTCATTAAATTGAAGGTATTTTTATTAAATTATTCACGTGAACAGCTTTGTTAATGAAGAATCTAATGCTGATTTTTGGTCAGTTTTTAGTACCACTTCATATCTTTTTCATTCCGTATGTCTTTTTATTAGTGGCAAATCAAAAGAAAAAAGAATTAAGATGTTTCTACTTACAACATACATAAACTGTTCAGAGGAATAAATTTATTAATTCTTTTCATGAATCCTGTATAAATCTAAATTAATATTTTTTTATGTTTTCGTAATATTTAGACTCATAAACATTTTGAAAAAAACAGCCATAATTTTTCTCCTAGATGCAATTATGCACTCAGATCTATACATATTATTTATTTTTTGGAACAAAGTAAATTTACCTATTAGATACAGGTTGATATAGTCAGCTTTATTGGGGAATTGCCTGTATAAGCCTGTTTATTGGTTGCGCAAGTATCTTTTGGGTCACTCTTAGACCCGTTAGGGAAGGAAACTGAAGGTATAAGTTTTTTTACGATGACGGACCGGAGGGGAACCTCAGCCAACTTAGACCAGACAAAGATCCAAATGAGCCCAGACCTTGCTGAAGCAACATATGTTGTTTTCTTGGTAACAGCCCAACATTTGTATTGCTTAATTTAAACTGTTTTTTTGACATCAGACGCGTGTTATCCTTCTTTTAATACTCATCACCTTGTTTCCTAAACATCCTTCAATCCAATGAAATTGATACATGATATTGAGGTAAGCGAATTAATTTGACATTGTCTTAATCGCTTTTATTATCTCATAGTTTAATTTCGTATCACTAGATTACTCCTCAAATTAGCTCGCGTACAATAGATTTCAACTAAAAAAAAAAAAATCAAGCTGATTGATTGAAACGAAAGTTTCATTATTACAAATTCAGGATATTTAAGCTCTGTAACACGTGTAAATTTCTGATAAATACGGCGACCACACCTTATCAGCTGGCCTGAAATCTCACCGCAGTTTCTAACTGATAAAATGAACAGTTTTAGCTTTAGGCCTCTGAGTTGTCATTGCTTATCTCCATCTCGATAAGGTTTGGATGTGGAATTTCACAACGGATGGCGCCTTGGACATGATTTCCCAGTCCAGCACTTGATCTGAAATATTTCCGATGTGGAGACCACAAATTGGGCGTGCAGTACTGCGGTTATTATTAATGGGATGTTATCACAACAAACCTCCACTTCAATTTAATTTCAGGAACTAACCAAAAAAAAATTGGCTAATGAGAAACCGCTGCCAAGCCTAAAGCCAAGGGCTCTACTTCCCAACAGGTACGATTGAGGTTCAACATTTTCTGTCATGTTTGTTAGTGATCTTTTTTAACCATATATTTAACAATAGAATTGTTCTTACTAGCCTTTGGACACGTTATTGTTGGAAAAGGCAATTTATTGAATATTGATATTTGTTAAATAGCAAATGTATATCAAATTTTCAAAATTATGGACCCCGAAGAGGTTTATGAGATACACGATAATATCTGACAGATTATATTAATTTTATTGTCAATCCCGGAAGGGGAGGCTCTGCATTCAAATATTCGTTTGCCCGTCAGTATACTTATATTGTAGAAGCCATAAAAATAGTATTCACCTGAAGGTTTTGGAATGAATTTCGGTTTGTGAAACAGTTTGACCATATGTCCAAAAACTACAATTTTCTCTATCTGTCCCCTATAACAGCTAACGTTTGCCTGTTTTGCTTATGGTTCAGAGCACATTGGTGAAGGTTGGTAGTTAACAGAAAAATATTGAGATATATTTGATAATAATTTTGGGAGCTAAAAATCTACTCCATTAGTAAGAAAAATAAGCAAAAAACCTACTCAATCACAAGATAAAATAAACAACTTCGTTAAATAAATTAAATAAACAAATTTGCAAAATATAAATAAAACACTTTTTAAAGCATACATACAGACTATGTCACACAAAATTCATTTGAAAATCCGCAAATATATACGAGTACAGTGGTATAAGTGTCAAAGGCAGTAGCGCTTATTTCATAGAAATGATACATATTTAGTTTTCTTGTGGGAACATCTCTTTAGAGAGAGTTTGTCGTCATTTTCTATTTCCGTTAAATTAGCTGAGTTAAAAAAACTATAAATAGATACTGCTGTTTTCAGTGTACCTCAAAGGATTGGCTTGTTTTCTTGAGAGGTGATTCCATGGTTGAAGCCGTGAACCTCATACTGATTCACCCTAAACCTAAACTGCCATTACAAACATTAAAGAAGTTACGATGTTTAGAGAATAAATGATATGCCTTTAAAAAAATAAATACACATCGATGTTTTGCTCATCGATACGGATTTTATTCTTTGGTAGACCTCTCTCCTCTTAGAGGGAAAACTAGCGGGAAGGGGATAAAGGGAAAGGTACTTGATTAAAGAATCTTGTCTAGAAAACACAAATGTATTTTGTTTGACAGACGTGTTTATTTTTGTAATTCCCGAAGAGATTTCACCAATATCATCATAATATTAACACATACTAGGGACTCTTATAATGGGATATAATGTATATTGGAATTGCCTTAACCTTAATAACAGCATAGTTATACTTTATTGATGATCTACAATAAAATTTATAAAATAAAGTAAATATCCACAAAAAAAAAAAATAATAGAGCGTGAATAGGTTTGGAATACATGCGTAATACCTGATTAAAATTCAGCAAAGCAACGAATAATTTATTTTTTAGTTTATAATTTTTAAAGAAATATTTTTATTTATAAATTGACTATGCAGATATATGACAGAAACTGAAATATACATAAAAATAAAACTGCAGCATAAGAGAATAACATCCAAAATAAATTTACATACGATTCCTACTGGAATTTCGAAAACCCACATACTTATAACTTTTTTTTTCAATAATTTTAGATGGATTGTAGTATTGAGTACAGTATTGAGGTTAATAAGTGAAAATGTTTACAAAAATTATTAATACGAAATGTAGTTTGAAAAGATTACGTGGCAAGGTCGTCACTGAATGTACTACCGCTATCAGGAAGGGAGCTACTTCCACTCCATTGTCCCGACATCCAAAACCCTTTGATTGATCCTTACCTTTCAAAAGGGCCTGCCTATGGCAGGAGAGGTGAGTCCTTGTATTGGCACCAAAGGAGGCGATAAAGATAGCCCAGGCAGGATATTCCCAGCGGGGCTGATCCGTCCAGCCCCTTATCGAGGGTGGTATGCTTTATGGGATCCTAAGTGTAAGAGACCCGATATGAGCTGCTCATATAATAATCCGTGGATAATGAACCCATGTTTTTGCACTGTTATAGTGTCTCACTTGTAACGATTTAGCCAAAACGTTGACACCTTTAATTAGGTCTGCTTGTTCTGGTAACTGTTTAATTTAGTATGGAAATAACCCTTCGTATTCATTTCAGTGTGTTTTTGCCATAAGATTGAACTATATATAACTTTGAACGATACTCCAACATTAATAAATGAACTACAATATCTGATGGATTTTGTTATTGCTTGTGCTCCTACAAACGCTTTCATAATGATCATACTCTTGCTATACCCTGTTCTTCTGCAGAGCTTGTCATGAAAATGTACAGGAAATTGAGTAAATTACTTCTTTATGACACATTTTTACGTTCGTTAATACATAAAATTAAATTATCTGTACAAAACAGCAAAACAGAAACAAATAAAAAACACCATCAACAAAAATATACTTGACTCGTCAATATACATAATGGAATTTGTGATTGAATACGCAATTAGGTCCATTTGGGCTCTCTGAAATGAAATTTTGCTCCTCTACTCCTACCATTAGTCCGATGAATTTTAAATGCTTATAATTTAAATTACATGTATCATCTATTATTATTACGTATTTTATCACTATTAATATTAAATTAATTGAATTTAGGTGTTTAGGCATAGGCGTCCTGTATGAAATTCTGTTATTTTTAATAAAAAAAATAGGATAAAGTAGTAATAATGTTTATTCTCAAATTAAAATAAAGTAGATAAATAAATTCACTTTAAATTTTTTTATTTAACATAAACAACAATGTTTTTGACTCGTTGCAGCACCTAAAAAAGTGTTTAACACTGTGATCCCACCACTCTTCCCGCATCGATGGTATAGTCTAAGGGAGGAGAAGGAGTCATCTTCCCTTCTTCCATCAACTCGCCGTAGGATGTGATATACAGAAACACTAAATAGTTCCTGGATATCTCGATTATAAAAAACTTTATTTGTTTATTATCAATTGTCTTGTACACCTGCTGCTAGAAAATAATGCTATAATGGTCATCAAATATTGCCGTGTCTGCTCTATTTTAACGATCCATTTCAACTTATATTTGAGCACAGCGGTCGAAAGGGATGTATACCATCGCTCAAAGCTTATTGGCTGTGATAATTCTACCGGAAGATAAAACAACTTAATTAACAACTAAATTGGGATCCCGATTTTAATTCAGCTTAAACTATTCAAGGATCGAGCAGCTTTGTAGCTTTTTTTTTTTCTCTCTCAGCTGTACGGCGCACACTGGTTCCTAACGACGAAAAACGGGTCAAAAGTCTGTAAAACAGTAAAGTTCGCCTCAAAAAAAATTTTTCACATTTTTAATGAAGGTATAGATTGCCCTTGATGGAAAACTGGTGATAAATTTTCCAAAAATAGTCCGAAAATAGACACACAAAAAACTTTCACAAAAATCAAGTGTGACATGATTTTCAAAGTTTTTTTTACGCTGAATGCAATGGTGTTAGTTTACGCGACTTATTCAACAACTAAGAAAATATTAGGTAAGTTTTCCACATAGTCATCATCGTTTTTAGTGTGAAAAAATGTATTAGGAAATAAATACATGTAGGTACACAGCACATAAGCATAGGTAGGTCCTCACAATAAAACTATTACCCCAATTAATGGCTATATTTGAAAAAAACAACATGATGAGTGAAGTAGTAAAGTTGGTAAACATCAGTTTTCAATTCCGTCTTTGTACATAAATCCAGAGATTTCGTGATTATTATAATGTTACTTAGATGAAAGTTTGTAAGGAAATTTTTAGCCTCTTCCTCAAGTTCAATTATTGGAGATTTTTGCCAATTTGGTCTCAATCTTGCAAGGAGTGGAGAACTATTACCCCGATTAGTGGCTATTAAAAAAAAAAGTACTTATGGGCAGGAAAATAGTATATGAAAAAAGTTATTGAAAAATAATGTATATAAAATGATACCCACACGCGGTAAAGTTGGTAAACATCAGTTTTAAATTTTGTCTTCGTCCAGAAATCCAGAGACTTCGTGACTATGTGTTGGATGAAAGTTTGTAAGGAGATTTTCAGCCTCTTCCTCAAGTTCAATTGGAGATTTTTGCCAATTTGGTCTCAATCTTGAAAGGAGTGGATCAGAAGAAATAATTAAATTATGTATGATGTCATCGCTTGTTGTGGTCCTCGATATTTTGCGGGAATGGTTCAGCCGAAATCGTTTAAAATCCTTGTTTTTACTTTTTTGAACTTCCTCTGATATCCAACCAATCGGTAAAACAGTAGAATCCAGAATCGCTTTTCCGTGGATCAAAATTTTATGAACAGAGGATGGCATGTAGTACCATTCATACAAAAAAACATATAGCTCTGCAGTTTTGTGGCAGTATTTTTCAAACTTGGAGGAGTCCACAGAAGCACCAGAAGAAATCACTTGAAGAATCACATCAAATTTTTGGATCAAGTTTTCGTTAATTTCGGTAATATCAGCAACAGTTTTCCAATTTCTGAAAAAAACGTCGCGCGCTGTTTCCATCGTTGGTTGTACCAGATCCTTGTTTCGGCACATCCACTAAAATACGAATTTTCTCTTTCAAGCTGTGCTGGATATGTTCCTTTGTAGTTTTCATTCTACGTTTTTCGTCAGGTAATCTCGCACTCCATTTTTTGATTGGCAAGTGGTAAGCTATATGTAAAATACATTCCATCAATTGTATCTAAGCGTGAAGACTCGACAACCCATACTCTGTGCTGGTCGATAGGCATGGACTTTACTCTCTCAAGATTGTTCATTTTTGATGGTTTGATACCGCCTGACATACTTTGCCATCTATCATGGTTAACTGCAAGCTATGAACCGTTTCATAGGTATTGTTTTCGATCAATATTATGGAAGGTTTCAAATTTTTGATTTCATCTTTTATGTTCTCTGCTTCTGCTATGATCTTTGTAGTGTCCTCTTTTTCGAACTCGAACGTAATAGGACGGCAAAATTTGTTAGAGGAAAGTTGCTGGGTCAACCCAGCACGCACTGTGGATGCTGGTGCCGATGTCGCTAGTTTCAGACAACTTCAAAGGTACGAGAGATACCATGAACACAGAAGCGTCAGATATGTCAGGGGTACTGAAATTTTGCTTGTAGGTCCCTTGGCTGGAAGCTACATCGCAGCCCCATTTTGAAATCAACATCAAATTTTTACCCTGAGGGAGATCAACAGCCATTTTTAATGAAATCAGCAACCTAGTGACGGTTTTGTCTAATAAGCTTTGAAGTGCTACACTTGCCTTTGTTTCAGAGACAAGTATATCCGGGTAGCAATCCTTTTTCGCTTGCAATAGAGCTTTATATGAAGGAAATACATTGCAACCTTTGCTTAAGACCTCGGATCGAATTCGGTTGTATTGGTATTTTGTTTGTATTGTTTTGACAAACAGAGCAAGGGCTTCTTCTTTTCATAGCGTATCACTTTCGTCCTTCTTCGGTTCGGTCCCGAACAAATTTGAAAGGCTTTCTACAGTGCTCATAAGCTCTGAAATTTTTTTGAAAGATGTGTGAGCCCGTTTTTTGTCAAACTATACTTCATTGCATATTGATGTTCAGAAATTGAATATAACTCACTCAAATATCCTTACCTTTGCGTTTGTTCGAACTCCGAATACGGCACTTTTATGGCATAAACCATGATTATTATTTTTAGAATGGTGGTAACAACTGAGTCAGAAGATTAACAAGGAATGGACCACATTGGTATATTTATTTTTTTTTTAATAGCGAGTCAAATACTCAGAATGTAAATAAACAGACGCGTTTGTCTCCACTAATAAGGATCTAGAATCAAGGGTCGCACTCGGTCGCAGCTAATTTGTGTTTTAATCGCTTCTCCATACTTGTATGAACACGAATCAACTTCATTTTAAGAAGCGGGTGGAAGCGGAAGATTCATAAGCTTCTAAAAGCGTAAATAATGTATAAAAACTAGAATTTTTCTTATATTAAACGATCGAAGCGCACGTTATCGTTACATTTTCCCAAGTGTGAATAACGTGCTAGCTTCATTTTTTGCCCTGTAAAAGAAAGCCACTGAAAGACAATTTTAAAATAAGCTTGAAATATCTTTTACCCGTCATTACAAAACTTGGCTTTTCCTCGCGATTTTCTCGTTTAATCTTAGCCCCTTACTCTTTCTTCAAGTAGATGAGCTTACAATATAACGACCAGAGCTTAGAAACCATCGGTTCTGAATACCTTAGGTACCTCTCTAACTGAATTATAACACAATTTTATGGCCACGAAGGTGTCAAAAATGGACTTTTGTCCCGTTTTTCGTCGTTAGGAACCAGTGTGCGGCGCCCCACTATATACTAACATACAACACAGAGGTTAAATAACGCCAAACTAGGTGTGTACCCATTGCTAGGTGTGCCGTCGGTGGGTGATTTCATCCATCGGAGACACATCAAGTTTTCTGATACGTTGCAGCACCTAACAAACCCAGTGTTTAACACTATGACCCCTAATGAAAATTAGGTTAAGATTTTGTTGTTAGATGCAAGTTAGTTTTAAGTCTATGATTCATAAGGTAAGCCCTATACCTTTTAAAGATGTTTAGACAATGAATGTATAATGTACATTACATATCTGTAACAATCACAAATAGCAATGTAAAATTATTAAAAAATTGTATAAAATCTAGCCAGGCTGCAATAAATAGATTCATTCATGAAGTTTATACTGATTTCCATAGTTCATAATAACAAGGGGATATGAAGTAGAAGAAAACAACAAAATTGCTTTAAGTCCCTAGACAGCTTGCCGGATTTTTCTAATTTACAAATATTATAAAAATGAACAAAAACACAACAACCCGAATTCATTCATTAACTTGTACCACTTCAATGACGGCTCTTTAATCCTTGTTAATGACTCATAATTCGCAATTACTTATAGCCCAATAATAAGATTGTAATTTTATCACAATAAAGATTTTTAACTTGGTTAAAAACAATGACTAAATATAGGAGAAATACTAAAATAATATATAAATATAATTTGCAGTAATATACGTTAAAAATATTAATATGTGTTCTGTTAGCCCTTCTGGAATATTGAAAATAATGTTCATTTAAATTGATCCAGTAATTAAAATCAGCAATCCTCACATAGACATAAAAATATGGGTCTCTCAGGTTTGAGATATAATTTTCTATTTATAATAAAAATCCAAATAATGATTTTAAACATGCATATTGTGAAATTTTAATTATTAAGTGATATTACTACATCACAAGGAAAGACTGTGAAAATAATCTTAACCAATATTATTGTACTGTCAGCCATGTTAGTGTTTGTATTGTCAAAAACTTGATACATTAGCTGTACTGTACACATACAAAACAATGCAATGCCAATGTAATTTACCAAATGACTAAACTTGTTTACATTTACACTATATTGTTTTTCATAAATAATTTGGCAGGAATTCTACTTTGGGATATTACTTTCGATAAAAGCTAAACCCTAACTGAATTAAATCGGCTTACCGGAAAAGTTTTTATGTTTCAACTGAACCGCTCATATTAGTTAAGAAAAACCAGAAGGTCTTGTAATTAAAACTTTCTTAATTTTAACGCAGGTGTGTTAAGTTTACGATGTGAAGAACTAAGAACTCACATTAAGGTGAGTCATTCCGTACTTGATTTTTTTTTATTACGCCTTGGAATTTTTATGAGCAATTTTACTTACTTTTCAGTTCATATTCCCTATAAATTTGTAACAACTTCCTGACAATTATCAAACAAGAGCTGTAATTACTCCAGAAATAGGTATATACAAATATTATAGAGCATAGTAGGGACCCCCCTCCCCCCCCCCCCAAAAAAAAAATCATATTGTCTTGTAACTATGACCAACTAAATAAAATATTACGAGTTTTAATATCTGTGGTCTATGTAGGGGAATTTAGCCAACATTATGAGGGAAATAAGACACTTCAATACAGTTATTGAAAACAAATGCCTTTTTTTAGTATTTATGTGGCTTAGAAATTATTCCTTACTTAAATTTTGGAGAAAAAGTTCAAAGTTTTAACCTAAAAATCTTGAAAATCTATTTACTGTCAATGAAAAAGTGCTTCAATAGGACTGAATAAAAAAAAGGGCGCTGGAAAAAATAATTATTTAAGGTAGCACTGGTTCCGTATTTAAAATGAAATGAAAATAAAAGTCTGCCGAGATTGGCTTTTGAATGGTTTCCAGGACATTGATCAATGAGTGTAAGAACAAAAAATGCCAATGAAAGGAAAGTGTAATTTTGGGCCTATGTACATCTAAGAGTAGATGTCTTCAATAAAAAGAAGTATTAATTATTAATATAAAAGCGAATTCAAAGCATGACTTTTTGATGACGTTAAATGAACGTTCAATACGGACGAATGTTTTTTTGTTTTAATATTGGTAATAACTTAAAATTTGTGTTGATGTCAATTCAATAGTTTCAAATCCTGGAGATATTACTTTCATACAAATCTTTTAAAAATATATTTAAGTATGCTAGTGTAATTAGCATTATAATTATTTTACTTGTTTAGCTGTTGTGATGTATCGATCTCAGATTCATAAAAAAGTTCCTGACATATCTCCATAAGTAAATTTGATTGTAATGACGTTTGACTGGTAGTTGGTGTCTTTGGACGAGCACAGAACATTTGCTCTTAATCGGGCGGTACGACTTTTATTTATGGTTTAAATGCTGGTTGTGGGTTTAGATTAAGTAAATAAAGTCTTAATTTTTTCTTCATGGAATACAATTATGGCCAAGAGGATGGCAGTATAGGCTAATGTAAACGCTCGTAGATTAGAAATTAATAACCTGTAAGAATAGAAAAATATTATTAAGTGGTATTTTTATTACTAAAATAGTAATACATTTTATTTATGTTATTATTTTGACCCTATGATTTACAAGGGACCTCCTCCGATTTGGACACCTATTAGATGGGTGGGACACCCTACCACGATGGGCGGAATTCTGTTGGCTGACAGGACCCATCTTAGCCTGGTCAGCATCGAAACAGACGGAGGGTGATCGTATTATCCAACACAGATATATACGGGCCCTGAGTAAGTTTTGAGCACTACAGTTTTGGTTAGCGACTTTTCCTATCTTCTTTGTACCTTACATAATGTAGCATAATTGTACGTCCCATTAATGTAGCCATGTAGCCAACCACCACCTATGATCCATCTGATCAGTTCAATCTCCTCAAGAAGTATATGACGTAAGACATCCTAATGATTTTACAATACTCTGACTATATTTCATACATTATTGAATGGTTTACTGAACTTAATGGTCCCGGGCAGTTGATTGCTTTTGCGTAATTTACGATAAAGGCTTAACCGTTACTTACACCTTACATAAATTCTGCTAGTGCGAAAGGCTTACTGTTAAAGGCAATGCTGCCTTAAGTGTTATAAATCAATAGTTTATAAAATGATGATTATCAGAACTCTATTGACCTATGCATTGTCATGACGAAGTATGACCTGTACTACTAACGTCCTGCAGAGAATGCAGAATAAATTTCTATAAATTACAACAAATTCACCTAGCTTTACTGATATATCCCAACTACATGATACCACTGACATTGAATTGCTTTATAACTTAGTGAAAGAAAGCACTCAAAGGTTTCTTGAAAATTGTAGGAGTAGCAACAAGAATTTAATAAAAGGTGTTCTGCATAATGTTTCCACTAGGAAGATGATCAATACATTCATTATGTTCTTAAGGACCAGAAGGCATTAGTCTTTTAGTGGAATGGGCTTTTTGGTTTTCTTAAATATAAATAAGTGACCATTTTAGTGTAAGTTAAGAGGCGCTATGGTGTCTGGCAAATGTATGTAATGAGCTCATTTAACGTAAAATAAAATAAAGAAACTATCTCATAAAAAAAATATTGTACGACTGCCGTTAAAAATAGATAGTGAATATACTTCGTGGGGTTCTCTTGTACAACATATCACGTTATAGAACCTTATTATCAAATATATGTTTACCATGAACAAAGTATTGATTAGGAAAATTTGAAGCGTTAGTCAAAAAGGCTGCATTAGGTGACCGAAGAGGTTTTTTTACATAGGCTTGAGAACATCCCGACTCAGATTTTAGTTTCAGACAAGGGATATGTTATTCGTTATTTCCGAAAGTATTTCGATGTAAAAAAAAAAGGATGAATTGTATAAATTAAAAAAAAAAACTTTGGGAGAGAGTACTTCAATATCAGTACAAGGCCGACGCTAGGCTTATGCCCGCTAAATTACTTCAATTATTGATAATAATTTAATATCGCATTAAAAGTTGCAAGTCTTAGACCGATGGAGGTTTGCTAACTTGATTGAAAATTGTCAAAATTGGTAATTGGTGAGCTATTACCCTGTTATAACTAAAACGATACCCCTCTTGCTCTGGATGTAAGCACTAACTCGTTATATTTTGATGTGTAGTGTGTTCAAAGCTTAGAAAATGCATTAATAGGGTGTTATGCCTTAATTATATGTATATTGGTTGTAGGTTGATGATCTAACTTTTTTGGTCAGAAAGAAGAATGATAGCATTGATGGTGTAAAAACCGGAGTTAATTAAATACAGTGGTTTGTTGATGCAGGGAAAAAACTGCTGTGGCAGGGTATAAATGACTTTACGCTTAAAAATGCCTCTTCGTGTGCTAGTTGAGGAGTGATTTCGCAATAAAAAGAACGATTGAGCCGTAAAAAAGCTAGAAATCGGAAAATTAATTCGATTATGAACTTCATTAGATAGAAGGATGCTTAGGAATCAAGGAGGAAAATAATAAAGGAGGATTAGACGCTGTAAACCACCCTAAAATAAACAATGATATTAAATGCAAACACATGTTGCCTCGGAAAATTTCTGGTCAATCTGCACACAACCCCACTGTCATAAATGCTGTCACCGAAAATTCTAAGTATAACCCATTGGTAACTGCACAGACAATAGATACACAACACAGGGAATTTCAGCACAAAAATCACTCCCTTAAAGAAAAAAAAAAAATTCAAAACATATTATTGCAATATATATATCAAAGTGGCTTCAAAAATGACCTTTATAATTAGTTATAAAATAATACGTATCGATATTACTTAACGTTAAATGATGTTGAGAGCTTCAAATATTTACTTGTTTATGTAGTTTTTCTTGTCAAACAACCGACAAATTCTACTGTGAAGCTGAAATGTTTTTTTTTAACGAAACTCTTTGAAATTCTGTTTTTTTTATATAATTTTCTGTTCCGGCAGTGGACGATGTTGTATTGATCCCGCTTTGTTTTTCCCTTTGTCTGTAGTTTTGGCTTTTTACCATCGATCTATATGGACGCTATTATAGGGGAGCCAACTTTTTGCTTTTTCATTTTTTTTTTTTTCCCAACCTGTTTGATATTTCACTCCATCCCTGGAGCTCTTGTGTCGAGGGTCGGTTCTTCAATATGGAACAAAGGAACACATTGACAGGGCTGTTGCTTTTTTTGCCCGTATATAGTCCGGATCTGCTGCTGGTCACCTGGGCGTTATGATACCACAGGCGCTGAGGCCGGTCGACATTCCGCGCAGCTAACTGGGTAAGTATCCACGGTCTAGTTACGTCTTGATTGTGCTTACATATTCATCGGAGTGGTTACTCATTTGAATATGTCTGCTCGCTTCGAATTCATCACTTCTATTATTAGCGAGTACATACATTTAGGCGTTGCGTGTCTGTATGCTATTGTCACCGCTTCCGTCTGTTATTGCTGAAGTAGAATTTAATACCTATTTTGGATAATTGGTGAATAAAATAAAGTCATGACACCACATTTCCTCCCTTCCCCCTCCCCTCCTTCTCCAAGTCGACCCCTTTCAACAACCACGATGACCAAAGTTTCTTGGGTTTCATTACGGATGCCCTTATGTGAAAAATAGTTAGACAGTCTTGACGAATTGTGTTTTGTTCGTTTGTGTAATATTAGTATAATACTAATAACCTATATAATGAACTACTATGAACTAAATAAACTATATAATGAAAATTCATTAAAACCAAAATAATTTTACAAATATTTGTGCAAGAACTATCATCTATAATGTGAAAATTTGGAAACAAGTCATTAGGTCAAATAATTTTTTTAAATAGTAAAAAACATGCAAACATGTTCTAATAGTCAGTAACTTTTTTTGTAAAAGCATGTATAAGAAGCTATTAAACTAATGATGCTGCCAATTGTTATTATTGAAAAAGCGAGTGACCGAAGAGGCTTAAACAAAAAAATGGAACCATTTTGCAAGTAAGTGCCGAATAGTTAATAAAAAGATTAAAGTTTAAAATTGACGAAAACAAATTTTTTTTAGCTCTCCATGAGAGCCATTGAACTCTTTCTCTCCTCTATTATAGACTACATAATATAGGCCCTATACTATATTATAGTATAGGTTGAGGCTCCACTTTTATTCAGGTACCAATCGCCTTCATCTGTCCGTATGGTCTATGTTAGTGGTCTTAGCAATTATTTAATCGATCTGAAATTTTAAAGTCAATTTCCATAACCCGGCTGATCAGTTTTTGATTTAACGGCAGTAACGAGAAGTCTACGACAAAAAATAAATAATCGTAAAAAAGTAGGTAACCTATCTGCGCGCTTTGTCATTGATGAATTACCTAGTAATGGGCTACACTTAAAATATGTTTGGAGGTTGAGCGAATTTTAACAGGTTGCTTTGAGTTTTATTTCAATGTTCTCTAGATTGTTGACAACCCACTTATTCTATTTTTATCTGAAAGTTCTCATGCGGAGCTTCTTGGTGGTTCTAAATAGAAATTTGCACCAATTTCCTATCTTCCATTCAACATTTACCACAGAAAATGTTATAAATACCAAATATATATATTCGGTGTGTACTTAAGATCAAATACTGTATGAATGAGCGAGTGAATGCAAATTGTAAATATGGTATGTATGAGAACATTTATCACAATTACTTATTACCTAATAAGGCTGATTGTAATTTTAGCTCAATAATAGATTTTTCTGAGTATAATTTTATATAATTATCTGTAAATTTAAAGGGGCTAAGAAAGAATAAAATAGCTCAATAAAGAAGTTTCCGTATATACAGAGGAGTCCAAAAAAATGTATCCACTGGTTAACAGTCCATAACTTGCAAACTAATTGACGGAGTTGTCTCATTTTTGGTGAAAGTGTAGCTTAAAGATTGCTGTCTTCGAAATTCGCCGAACACTTGAGCGACTCACTCCAGTTTCACGGGCACACTGTCTCACAGACTTCTGTGGTGAGCGAGTGAATTGTCGTAACACAAGATGGGAGTTAAATGGACTTGTTATTGTTACAGGTCGTCGAGATCGTTGTTTGCGTACATCTTTAACACAGCCTTCGGCTTCAAATTTGTCTCGAATGCGACGAATCGTTAAACGTGTCGGTGGCTCTGTTTGATACACATTTCGCCATTGCGGTTGAACCTCATTAATGTTTTCGTACTTAAAATACCACTTTAAAACAGACTTCCTTTCATCAAATGTAAGCCTTACGCCAGCCATGTTTACTCGAGTAACAAGGTACAACTAACAATAAAAAACTATCTGGCGACTGTCATCTGACAAAACAAAACAACGCAATACAACGCTTGTATGGCGATTGCCGGAACTACAAACTATTACACTACCAAAAATGAGACAACTCCGTCAATTAGTTTGAAAGTTATGGACTTTTAAACAGTGGATACATTTTTTTGGACCCCTCTGTATACTTTAGATTACTTAGGATTTCATAAAACCATTACATTTTTATAGCTTGAAAATGTATATATTGGAGGATCGTGCTGATGTATCTGAATTAGGTGACTTACATGGTTTTATCTATACCCACCGATCTTTTAGTCTTATAAAACATTATGCATAATCACGGCCTGACTTGTGGGGCTGTGGTGCCTTCTGGGGTACCTGGGCTCTACTCTCTTCCTCGTACTCTCTTGGGCTCCTCAAATGAGTTTAAATGTACAAACAACGACGCTGACCTGAGGATTTTACTTCAAAATAAACGAAAAAGCGAAGTCAGGTCAGCCATTGCTGGAATACGATACTCTTACGCCGGCTTTGTTGAGGACAGCTCTCATTTTTCACAAGATCGGATTAATGCACGGCATAACAGTACGGTGGATGAATTTAAGCTTAGAACACCACCAGGAGAAACGTCTTGGATTTATACAAGTCGTTTAGTGGTTCGTAACAGTTAGAAAAAGAATACCTCGGACTAAAAAAGGTACTGTAAATAATAAATTGTGCTATGGTCTCAAAGGAAGGAGGGCCGTGGTCTGTGCCGTGCAAATATCATTGCGGGCCCTCCCTGGGGGAATCAGCACTTCTGTATCGGACTAATGCCATCTCCACCAAATACCTCCTTCTGCAGACCGTAGTGACTGTTAGTGAGCTAATAGTAAAATGGTTAAAAGAACACAACATATATAATATAATACTTATGTATTATAGTCTAGTCGGAAGACAGAGTCTCTACAACCATCCTAGTAATACAGACGACCGACTATACAAATGTGGTGTTAAAACAATTTAACTATATATCCATTATAATTTTAAATCTATTTGTTAAAGATATTAATTAATTTTATATTTATAAATAATTTAAATTTCCGCCATGTGTTTGGGACACAAGAAAGGACAACTCTTCATATTAGACTAGCCGCTGACTAGTGACAGAGTGGTTTTAGGAGAGAGTGAGAAAGAATTTATTATTAAGTATTGTTTTTATGTTGATGAGTTTTTGTAAATACTATTATAGGATTTGTAATATTCTAAATAGCTAACCCTTCAATTAGTGACACCTGTATATTATTATTTTCACTCAAAATAAAATTTAAAAAAGGCTTTATAGTATCTCCAAAACTTTATTTGTACATCACTAGTCCACATTTTATCTACTCACGCATCTTCAGGACAACGAACTATAATATTTTTTACAAATAAGTATTGAACTATTGAAAAACAATTTATCATTTCTCCATGATGTATAAATACTATTTTTCATCAGCTTGCAATAAAAAAACATTTGAATTGTATACCTATCAACAAAACATGAATCGATGTCGAGAATAATTATAGGCTCTGAAGGATAAGTTCATGGTGTAAATGTTTTAAATATATAAATCAATTCACTGTATGTAGAAAAAATATAAATTAATTTTATTTGCAAAATTGCAGTGTGACCAAACCAAAATGTGACAGTCACATATTAACTTCATCCTCTGCAACCAAGTTTTGTTGTACTTAGTCCAATAAAATATTATGTGTAATTGAAGTAGTATTTTGACATATACTATAGCTATATTTGTTAAGTTGTCACTTTATGGTTTAAATAGTTTAGGTTAATGGTTTAACAAGTTTTATGTGTTAGGATAAGAAAACATATTAGGTTAAATTGAACAAAAGTATTCTCAATATATAGTCGATATGTATTATTAGGATACTTTTTATTTCAATGTATTATAAATTTGTGCATAATTGTATTACATGAAAACGTTTATATTTTTTCCGGTCTATTTCGCTAATGATTTTGTTTTATGGATGGTTCCGGAGCCAAGTCGCTATTAATAATTACCTTACATGTATATGATATTTTACGGTTTATATAAGCGTCTCGTTACAACCACACCTGTTCATAGTTGAGTGTCCTGGCAGTCTTGAGTTTAGCCAGGAGGCTGTACAAATATATAGGTAGGAACCCTCAATAAGTAGGTTTTGTCATAATAATAATAATATATAAATATTTAGATTAGTCTGTGAAGATAGATTCCCGTCAATGGTCTTACACAGGGGGTCCCGTACGATCTTGCAATGGGGTGAACAATGCCAATATACCCATGAAACAAGATTATTAATTTATTAAGAACCTGTGAATTTAAAATAAATATTTTCCTGTAACACTGGGTAGGGTATCAGACTGAGTTGATTAAAAATGTACACTTCTTTTAGTACTATATCGATATATAATATTTTTTATCGCATACCAATATGCACTTTAGAAAAATGTGTACAACGGTTTCTATCACCCTGTTATACTTAACGAATCTAGACCTATAACGTATGTTTTCCGAATGCTAAAATAAAAAATAAAACTTATGAATAATTCATGATTGAAGAAGTTTTTTTTTTTTTTTCGTGGAGTCGGCTGAAAGTTATCCTGAGAGTTGAAGCTCTGAATAAATATTTTACTGGGGTCCGAGATTCTCATTATTATTAAATTATTAATACCTGAAAGTTTTGTTTTCCCCCGTGTTTGTTATTTAGCGCTCGGAAGCCCCCGAAATACTTCAAAAACTGTACCGATATCGATTGATGTGAAATAGCGAAGCGGTTTTTATCACAGTGACGGTGGTATGTGTATGTAGCTTGAATTATGTCTGTGACATGTTTGAGTGCGTGCGTTCGAGTTCGCGGTCCACTTGATCATTAGGCCTCTGTCGGGATAATGAGGAGATCCGGATTTATTGTCCGATAAAGCGATTAAGCTCGGTTTGGGCACTCTTCCAAAATTGTCATCCGTGTCGGCATTAACGTCGTCGCTTCACAATTTACGATCAACAATTTTTTTTTAGTATTCATTGTCAGTTAATTTCTTATATTTTATTTTCTGTCTCTCAGTCTGGGATTATGAGTTTTAGTATTAAGCTTAGCTGCTTACCAGTATTTTTTTTTAATCAGCATTGACAGTATTTTTGGTCAGTAAATCAATTAAGTTTATATCGAAAGGGTAGCTGTAGGATATTCTTTATATAAATAAATAAGAAGACTACAAATATAAATTTTTTTTTTTTAACGTCTCTTATCTTTATTGTGCTATAATTACAATCTGCCTTTATAAGGCAATAAGTAATAAGATAAATGCTCTCATTCATACCATATTTACAGTTTATCATTCACTCGCTCACTCATACAATAGACAAATATAAATAAATATGAAATATAAACAAATAAATAATATAGGAATAAATATATATTTATATATACTTTGACAGGTACTCCTAGTAAAAGGATCCGCTCATCCCAAATAAATTCCCTTTATTTTTCCCTTATCCATAATCTTTAAAATTTGTGAGCTAAGGGGGGATATATATATACTTTGTTATGATTAAATTACAGTTGGGCAATAAGTCTTAAACAACTTATTTATTGTGATAAAATTACAATCTGCCTTTATTGGGCAATACGTAATTGTGATAAATGTTCTTATTCATCCCATATTTACAGTTTTCATTCACTCACTCATTCATACAGTATTTACAAACATCTCAGAGACCTCCAAAATTCACATGGTTGTCACCTCCCCCACATGCGAAAGAGGAAGCGGATTCATGGGAAGTCTCCCACGCTTCTCCATCAGCCGCTTCTCTGGATACAAGCCATTGGATGCTGAGCGAGAGAGCTACTTGTGCTCAGGACAGGATTTGAGAAACTGACCATTGCCAAGACTCCTACTGTCAAGGAATGAGGTCAAGAATTTAGGGTATATTAAGACGGTTATGTAAGATTTGGTTGCTGACATTATAAGGGGCATTAACTATTGTTCTCAGGACTTTTAATTGTGAGGATTGGATACACTTGATGTTATATTTTTTTCGTTCCTCCCCCCCCCCTCAGCTCTACTCTGCATGTTCATATTGGCTAAAGTATAACGTTATAGATCGCCTCTGAGAACGATAATTTGATTGCTGAAAGTGCTTCTGAGTAAAATAAAACGTTCAACAAGAGCTTACTTTCCTTTATATTCGACCCACAGCCAGCAATTAAGTGAATGGCAACGACAAAGCCGACATAGGAACAATTAAAGTGCAGGCGCTAGTCATATGCTAGTCCTTCACAACCATTTGATGATGCGGGATTGCCGACGTGTATGATATCATAATTAGGTAGGCGCTCTTAGATTATTATATCATATTAAGCAGTGGTGGCTGCTCCACTAAGATGTAATATTGGTTAAACGTCTTAGACACTATTAAACATAAAAGCAGGTGTCATACCTTACCAGTAAGAGACAACTCCTTACTATTCTAAAAGCGTCAGTTTGACGAACTTCGAAATGTTCGTTTGTAAACGTCTGCTGATTATAATGATCTGTATTATCTATTTTTAAAAAAAATTGAAATTAATTACTAATTGAGATGTAAGAATTCATTCGTTCATATGTATTATTCATTATCATACCAACCTTCAAACAATACAATCATTCTCTCATTCTGCCCTTAGAGTCTCTCTACTCCCAAAGGAATTCCCCCAGCGAGCTGTATTGTGTCATGACCCTTTGACATACTTTTCCGTTAACCACTACCGCTTTAGGCAACGAGATGGTAAGAAGTATTTCCGGATAAGGAGTTGGCAGGAAGATTTGGATGAAATTGGGGAATTTGATAAATCTTGAGATTATAAGGTAGAGCACAGTTGGTACATGGAGATTGCAATATATGTATATATCGATCGAAAATATATTATTTTTAGATTGCTGCACTACTATTACATTTTTTATTTACAAAACTTAAAATCCTTTCAGAAATCCACCTGTTCTCTAGAGATAATTATATTCTTTTTATGCACTATTTTATGTGTTTACCCAGTTATGTACACATTCCAACGAGCCATTAAATCACATTTTAAATATATATAAATTTGATGTCATACATTATTAATGTTCCTAGGTCGAAATGAATAAAGTTAATATAAACCGTGTCTTATTTTAGACTGTTTCTTTGATTTTATCTAATTATGAAAATAGTGAAAGCTTATTAAGTGCAGTGCCTATGCTCCTCCCATTTTCGGATGATTTTGTGGGTGAAACTCTCCATTGAATTAATGAGTAAATCAATGATTTGAAAAATACGGACTACATAAAAAATATATAAGAAAATGAAAAAGTATAAAAAACATCCATGCTAAAACTAATTAATTTTTATTATTAGATTTTAGGCATTAGATGTTCCGTAGTATTTGTATAGTTGGCATATCTTGGCAGTGCGATGTCGATGTCGACTTAATGACATGTTGGTTTATTCGTCATGTGATGAACATATGGTGTATATGTTAGGTGTGATAATATATCGTATGTTCATAATATTCAACATATAATCATATCCCATGTTGATAATAGTAATTTGGTTGGTGCTATCATCCGTGGTGGCAAAGGAATACGCTTGAAAGTATAAAAGCTATTCCGGAATATATGCACATGCTAAATACAGAACAGGCCGAACGTAGGGTATGATAATTTAGCCTAGTTGCAGTACTCTATATGCAAATGAGGATCAATACAAAATAAATAAACTGGCACGCTTTGTACCTTAGAAATTTTTTTTTTTCAAAATTGTGCCGATTTGTTCCGTCAATTTTTATTATTTAAATTAAGTGAATATAGCTTACAGTGAAGACCTGTGCAATATTTAGCACCGGTAGTTCATTATTTAGGCGTGAAACAGGTGGAGTGTAGTTAAATAAATAAATCTTTCCATTAATGAAACTCATGAATAGTCATTGGGCAAATTTGCAATCGGCAATCATTACCGCAAATCATTACCGGCAGCGCCGTCGCTTTCTGAATAATTGAAGGAAAGAGACGTCGATACAGCTTCTGTGGGCTATAGCCTGATGTGTTGCCGGAACATTTTGCAGAAGGGTCATTGTTTTCCGAATATACGAGAGAGAATCCGAAATACGTTCGGAGTTTTTAATTTTAATTTGAAATTTCGAATTTTACTGTTGTTGCAATGTGCTGATGTGACCATTGTTGGGACATTTTCGAGATCGCGTATAAAAAAAAAAAAAAAATGTTTCCGCATGGAATCTAAAACAATTCAGCGTGAAAATAGGTCATACTTCCTTGCTATAGCTGAATTGTTGATTGTCATGAATTGATTCATTTGAATTATTCAGAAAATTTGAATAATGGTTGAGGGATTGATTTGTTAACAGTATTGTTTTTGTATATGAATGAAGTGATTTTACCTGAGAAGCTTATTTCATCGCTTTATCATAGATAGAATAAATTTGTAGAGCATCATCTCTCGAGGTAGGTAAGATTTCTGCTTTAGTTGAGGAGCTAGGCTTTAAGGCCTGTTTGTTACCCGCTTTAGGCTATTTGTGAGTGGGGGAGGGGGAGGTATCAAGTACCAGGCCCCTTAGGTATCGTATCCCCATTTTTCGATTATCGTAGCTTTTGTTTTGATTGTTTATATATGGAACGTAAAAAAAATATAAATAAAATAAACGTATTAAAAAAAATGTAATAATAAGAAAATAAATTATTCAAGAGAACAAATTAGGTGCAAGTTACATAAATTATCAGGGCTCTAATAAATACTAGATATATATACATATAATAGTAGTAATCAGGACAAAAAAAAAATATATATATATAAACATAAAATGTATTGCTGCTGAAATAACTGAAAAATTCTTTAGCTAGAAAGTGTCTATCACGAAATTAAAATTTTGATGTATTTTTTTTATATTTTGTATTAGTTTTTCGTCTAGTATTTTTTTGTACAAATACAAACCCCCCTCTAGTATTCGTTTTGTATACTATATCCTGTAAATTATTTCCTGGGTTATAGTAATTTGTTTTCTAATTTAGGCACAATCCAACTATTTCAAACTTGGGACTTGAGCGCACGTGCTCAAAGCATATTATTTGCCAAGTAATGAACTTTAATGATTTATTTGCGAATTTCTCTCGAATTTTAATTTATAATGAGAAGTTTGCTATTTTCTTGTATGTAGAGACTTTTTTTTCCGGTGCTTTCTCTGTTTGGCGTTTTGCCTTTGGGATTTTCAAAGAGTGAAGGCGTGATCTACTTTTAGCTATGGCACTTATTAAAGGGTGAGTCACGTTTCCGTAATGGGTGCCTGATGGGTTACATCTTATCTGTCTGGATTAATAACTATTGATAAATATGCTTTTAATAGTCTTAATTAAACAAATTTTTTTTTAGACAAGGAATCTATGAGGTTAGATGTGGGTTAAAGACTGTTTACGAATATTAAATATTTATTCACAAACTAGAACAGAGACCAAATATTAATGTACTCAGAGACTAATGTATGCACGGCTAGCGTACGTGGATCGAAGATGTTTAAACCTCCGGTAATGGTCAAAACCCAATTGAAATTCTCGGGTGACGAACTTAAATTAAAATGGGCAAGCCAAAAAAACACATTATATAACTAAATTATATAGGGTGTGTCGTAATAACATTCAAAATATTAAACGAATTAAATACATAATTGGGAAATATCTGGTGAGCATGAATGAACTTAAAAGGATCTGTATTAATAAAACGACTCTCACCTTCATGACTACTGACGTGAACATAAATACAGCAATCACGACTTGGCTCTCAACGCGTGTCACCTAATGAGCTCTGTCATTGACCACTGTACACAGATAGCTAACTGAACGCCTCCCGCCAGATATATGGACAAGCGTTCAAAACAGTGTCAACATTCCCAACCCCGAAAGGGTGGGAAAACACTTTACTAACAAATAACTCTCTAAAATGCTTAAAGTTTTCAAATGAAAGAAATCCAAATATCGAGCTGTGGTCTATCAGCTTCTTTTACAAGAATACCTATTGTTTAAATGAGACAGCTATTCATTAAAGTTCCTTACTTTTAACAGTCTATGGAGTGACATTTACTTGGGGCCTAAGGTATACCGCTGTAAATGTGAGGGTTAAATTAATTAAATAGCAGTCACGACTCTCTTGAATACTGCAGAACTCGCGCTCCAAACGGCGTCATGACGATGGCTGACCGCTTGGTATAGCCACCGGCGTCAAAACACCTTCGACCCTTTAAATATTTGTAATAATTTGGAAATACATAATGTCTGATCAGCATCGATAATTTGTAATTATTTTCTTCACCAAAAGTATATCGGGGCTATAAACAAAAAACATTTATTTAATACTCTAATTAATAATTAAAAACTGAAATAATCCCTCTTATTAGGTCTGGCTATCGGCATGAACCATGGACCACAAGATTTTATTAAATAAAAAACAAAAAAAAACAATACAGATTAGGAAAATAACACAAAACTTAGGAATATATATGATAATGATCACGAGGCCACTGCCGTTTCAGTCTCCGAGGAGGATTATAGGGATGAGTGACGCAGTGCAATGACTGTGCTACAGGATTAGGGTGGTTGGAAAGGCTACTGTGGAATTTCATAAACTTGGAAGGGATGAGTTCTAGAATGTAGGGTATATTAAGGTCGTTATGAAGGGTTTTGTTGCTGACATAATAAGGGCATTTACTATTGTTCTCAGGACTTTTGATTGAAAGGATTGGATACGCTTGATGTTCGACTTTTTATCTGTCCCCCATAGCAGCTCTATTCCGTATGTCCAGATTGGTTTAAGTATAACTTTGTAGATTAGTAGTTTATATTCTATTGAGAGATGGGATGTCCTTTGAAGTAGTCTGTACAGTTGTCCAAAGCGTCTGTTTAGTTCTACTCTTTTTAGTCTCGTATGTGGGTTCCAGGTCAGTCGTTTGTCGAGATGGAAGCCTAAATACCGTACTGTCTAGGATACAGGGGGAGGAATAGAATTAAAATAAACTAGTGGACAAGACTTGCGACAAAGGGTGAAGGTAATGCGTGAACATTTTGCTTCATTAACTTTGATCCGCCATTGGTTGCACCAATACTCGATCTCGTTAAGGTGTTTTTGAAGGTTATGGGATGCTATGTCGGGGTCTGAGTGGGATGACAAGAATGCAGTGTCATCTGCAAATGTGGCCAAGAAGGTATTGGGAGTAGAGGGGACATCAGCGGTGTATAGGTTATAGAGGATGGGGCCCAGGACACTGCCCTGTGGAAACCTTGCATTTATGGGGTAGTAGTTAGAATATTCTAAACCACAGCGGACTTGGAAGAAGCGGTTTGAAAGGTAGGACTGTAGGATTAGGAAAAGGGTCTGTGGTAAATATCTTTTGAGCTTGTAGAGCAAACCTGCGTGCCAAACCCTGTCAAAAGCTTGAGCTATATCAAGAAAGGCAGCAGTGCAAAGGTTTTGGTTTGGTTTCAAGGGCTGAGAAGATGTGATCAACAACGCGAAGGCCTTGTTAAGCAGTGGAATGTCGTTGGCGGAAACCAAACTGGTCTGTGGGAAAAAGGTTTTTGGTTCCAACAATTGGAAGTAGACGTTTTAGTAGGAGTTTCTCAAATATTTTTGAGAGGATAGGGAGTAGGCTAATTGGAAGGTAAGATGAGATAGGGTGGTTTACTGGGTTTGGCGAATAGAGGAGAGGAAAGTGCGTCGTTCAGATAATGCAATTATATATATCGGTTAGGAATAATATGGCTTTAGGAGGAAGTTGTTTGAGAATTTGAGGAGTAAGGAGATCACCAGGGGATTTTCGGTAAGGTAAGTTTTTCAGAAGGTATTTGATCTCAGAGGGGTTAACGTATTTTGGTGGAAGAGAAAGAGGAATAGGTGAGGTAAGGAAATCTTCCGAAGTTGTGATAAATTTAACCATTATTCTCTAATAACGGATATTATCTTAATAAAACATTCCAATGCACAAAACGCAATATTAATGGTTTATAAATATATATATATATATAAGTTAAAGTCAGAGGTAGCTCTGTATTGTAAACTAATGCGATCGTGGGACGTAAACATCCCATGATCCCGTATATGTCGGATTACAAAGAGAAATAAAGACAGTTTATTTCGAGAACTGAAGTTAGTCTAACGTTCCCGTTTTATTTCTCTTTATCACATTCTACCCGGTGGCGAATAACTGGTGCCGAAACCCGGGAAGCTATCGTTTTTTTCTCTTCTTTTTTTTGTTATCTTATTTTACGGGAATGCCGGAGGGAGTCCTTAGACCAGGGGTGCTCAACGCAGCAGCGGATATACCACAGCTCCCCCAAACAACTATGGCTGGCGCTCATGCCAATACTATGGCCTGGATGAAAATTCAGGCAACTACGCTCAAGATGTGAGAAAATCGATCTCCGATCTGGAGAGATTTGCAGGAGAGACCGGGGAACTGAACCACTTCCTGAAGGGAGAATAGAAGGAAAACGAGGGGAAGACCTTATCACCGAAGGAGACGCTGAGTCGCTGAGAGCAGCGCTCGTGTGCAGGGTGAAGCGAAGCATCCTCAATATGATTCAGGTGGACGAAGAGACCCCATGGAGTACCATAAAAGAACGGTTAAAGAAAGCGTTTGGGGGGGGGGGGGAAGATGGACACCCGAAGAGGATATCTTCAAGATGTTCCGGTAGATAAAGAAGCCCCACCAGACGAACGGCCAGTATGCGGGAACACTCTTAGCGAGATACAATAATATCACCGAGAAGATGAGGGAGTCCGTGAGCGCGGCCGAGGTTGAAGCAAGGATGGCGTTCCTGTCGACGATTTTAAAAGTGCAGTTGGCAGAGGAAACAGGAAGAAAAGAGGGAATTCCTAGAGAGCGCACGTTCCTAGAATGTGCCCAGGAGATGGTGGACACAAGTGCCAGAGAAGAGGAAGTTACAGGCTATGAAGAAGAGAGCTGGAAGAGGGTATCTTACAGAAGGCCCAAAACCACACCGGTCGCCTGGAGGAGAAAGGAGACGGGGTACGGTGGAAGAGAAGAGGCAACGGCGGTGGAAGACAGGAACCGAGCAATTGCAGGCCGTCCCAGGAGGCGCGAGGAAAGAAAATGCTACGAGTGCGGGAAAATAGGACACTTGGCAGCACAGTGCCCACGCACCAGGTGTTTCAAGTGTGGCACGGGGGGGGGGCACGTAGCCAAGCAGTGCCCGTACATGAGCCGTCGACGAAATGGAAATCGACCAGAGCCAATGGAGGTAAACGCTCATAGGGTGCGGAGGAGGGAGAGGCCGCAGTCAGAGGCGTCAGAAACCTCTAAAATATCCGATACCGACAATGAGTGGGAGGAACCAGGAAGCGAAGCGGGCTGGGGGAGCAGCAGTGTTAAAAGAAGGGGTCGACGACAGGCGGCTGAAGAGAGGAACAAACGAGAGATCTGAGAAGAGTTTCAGGGGCGAGGTGACCGCGCACTAATAAGTAATAGCGTGAGCGGTACATACAGCGGTCTGCTAATTATTCGAGTAGCGTGTGGAGTGCGGAGCCTGGTGGATACTGGGAGTACCAACGCGATAATGTGTCGGGAGACCCTGGAGAGGATGTGTGTGGGAGTGAGGATACCCTAAATACAGGTATGTTCTTATAGCTTGGTTACCCTGGGTGGGGGGCCTGTAAAGTAGAAGGGGATACGGTAATATGTCTAGAAAGATGGGGTCGAGGTGGGAAGGAACTCAGAGTTCATATAGTGGGAATTCCCTAGGAATACGGGGGGTCATTGGATGTGACCTGCTAGCTAAGGTAGGAGCTAGGGTGAGGAACGAAAAGGGAATATGGGACATTTTTATAGGAGGGAAGAGATATAGGTGCTCGAAACGAGGGAGTGACGTTGGGAACGACGGCGGAGCGCGGATAGGAGCAATTAGGTGAGCGCAGGAATGGAGAGATGAGCTCCGAAGGGAATATGCGGATATATTCTTTAGAGAAGGCGAGAGATTGGGGGTCACTGGTAGAACAGTGCATGAAATCCCGCCCGAACGGGAGGTAGTAAGTTACGTGAAGGAGCGCCTATACCCGCAAGCTTTGAGGCACCATATCAAAGTAGAGTTGGACGACTTAAGAAGGCAGGGGGTCATTGAGGACAGCACGTTACCGTACAATAGCCCTTTGTGGGCAGTCAAGAAGAAGAGTGCTGAAGACGGGGGACCCGAAAAATATAGAGTTGTCGTAGACTATAGGCGACTCAACGACAACACAGTGGACGAGAAATACCCGATCCCCAGATTCGATGACATCTTAGACCGACCGAGTGGGGCGCGGATCTTTAGCACGTTAGACCTCAAAGCGGGGTACCACCAAATACAGATGGACCCAAAGGATCGCCACAAAACAGCCTTCACCTTCGAACGAGGGCATTATGAATTCACACGAACGCCATTCGGTCTCAAAAACGCACCTATCACGTTCCAGAGACTTTTGGACGAGTTACTCAGGGGTATCGATGGGTCCATGTGCCAAATTTATATGGACGACCTCCTAGTATTTAGCGCGGATGAGGCCCAACACGAAGTGCACCCTAAAACTGTGTTCAACCGAGTGAGGCAATCCGGATTGAAATTGTCAGAGGAAAAGTCCCGGTTAGGCCAGGAAGTTATTACCTTCTTGGGACACACATCTCCAAGGAGGGAGTGCGACCAGATGCTGGGAAGGTAGCAACCATCCAAAAGAAGGCGGTCCCGTCCGATGTCAAGGGAATCCGACGCCTTCTAGGAACGCTAAATTTCTATAGAAGATTTGTCCCCGAAATGGCGGCGTATCTAGTCCCTCTCAATGACCTCCTGAAAAAGGGACGGAAGGTGATCATCACCCCCGATATAGAGGCGAACATCCGAAAGTGCATGAGCCGTTTGCAGGAACACCCGGTGTTGACATTTCCCGATTTTAAAAAGAAGTTCGCAATTATGACGCATGCTAGCGAATACGCGTTGGGAGCGGTCCTATTGCAGGTGGGAGACAAAGGAGACGCTTAACGGAGGCAGAAAGCCGATACAGTGCACTAGATCCGGAGTTGCTAGGGATCGTCTGGGCAATTGACCATTTTCGGCCCTATTTATTCGGGAGAAGATTCCGAGTCCACACGGATCACCGTCCGTTACAATGGGTAGGGAAACTGAAGGAGTCATCGGCCAGGGTCACGAGGTGGAAGGAATTCCTTAGCCAGTATAACATGCAGATTGTATATAAGCCCAGAAAGGAAAACGTCGTTGCGGACTGGCAGTTCCTCCGGGAATGGACGCCAGAGGAGGAGGTTGACCAAAGAGAATCTGGTTCCACGGAGGATGGGCAGTCGACAGGAGGAGGGAGCTCGGGAGGTGACAGATACGCGGAGATGGAAGAGCTCCAGGAAATAGTCAACGATAAACGTCGTCAGATAATCTGGAAGACGCAAACAGCGGGACCGACAAAGATTGCTTGCAGCTCTTACAACAGATCCACAACAACGACCATCAGGTCGCAGCCGGGAGTGAAACTAGACCAAATCTGCCGCCTACTCAACGAAGCTTCCAAGCCGGTGAAAACGCACTATATCTATGTAGGAAACGGGACCATTTGGGAGAAAATTAAGAGGTTATGGTGAACGGAGCGGATAGGGATTGACCGGATGTTCGTGCGATGCACGATGATGGTGGAAACGGTCACGGATGACACAATGAAAAAAGAAATTACGCTTGCATAGCACCAAGGCAAATTTAATCATCGGGGGGGACAGGAAACTGCGCAGGCTATGAAGCGCAGATATTTCTGGTGGTGAATGAGCAAACCCATTCAGGAGACGATAGGAGCGTGCGAGATCTGTCATCACACGAAGTACGATCAACACCCACCGATGGGACCGCAAGAAGAATCCCCACGGCACCGACACCCCTGACCGACCTGCAAAAGGACACTTTTACTTAGAAGGGCCACAAGTGGGTAACCGTCGTTGATCTATTCAGTAAGGTGGCCATGGCATACTCCGTCCACGAAAAGTCGTCTGAGGCCGTATTCAATTTTATGGTGTCCCCGATCGAATAGCATCAGATGGTGGCAGGGAATTGGACAACGCCAACATAGGAGAGCAGATGAAGTTGCTGGATGTCAGATGGAATGTCAACACCCCGGGACACCCAAAGTGCAGGGGTGGAATTGAGCGTCTCCACAGTACCCTGGGGGATCATCTCCGCGTCTATCATACCGAAAAGGGGTTGGAGCTGGCTGAGGCTATGTCACTAGCGGTGATAGCTTACAAACACTCGATGCACACGGCTACGGGGTTCTCACCGTTCGAGATTCTTTTTGGCCTTTGGGGACGTCGCCGAGACACCAGAGGAACGGGGGAGGGAGTCGAGACGGCCACACTCCTCGTCAACAACCGCGTGGTGGAGTTGGGGAAACTCTGGGGGAAGGCCTACACGAGGATTACGGCTGAAAAACGTAGGAGAGTGGTGAGGGAGAACGTGGGCATCAAACCCATTGAAGGTCGCTTCACAATAGGGACCACCGTATACCACAAGATTGCATCAAATTGGGGTACGGAGCTGATCTGTTATGAGGGCCCCTGTAGGGTGGTCGCGATTTGCAAACACAATTTCGTAACCATACAGAGTGTTCGCGAACCACGGAAGCGCAGGAACGTGCATGTAGAGCAGCTGAAGATACCAGTGGGGACATCCTCCCAGCGAGAGTCTCGGGTAACGCCCTCACCCCCATACATTCCTCACTCCAGATCATAAATCTGTATCAGCGAATGTATTTTTCTTTTGTTTGTTTTAGTTTTTTCTATTTTTAGTCTGTGTATAAAGTTTCTGTTTTTTTTAATTTTTATTTTATATTGTATTGTCCGCTAAGAGTATCGGGATACAATACTCCATATGGACGGATGGTCGGGAACTGGCAGGGGGGAGTTAAAGTCAGAGGTAGCTCTGTATTGTAAACTAATTTACAATGTAATATGTATATGTAATATGACGTAAACATCCCATGATCCCGTATATCACGGATTACAAAGAGAAATAAAGACAGTCTATTTCGAGAACTGAAGTTAGTCTTACGTTCCCGTTTTCCTTCTCTTTATCACATTCTACCCGGTGGCGAATAACTTATGTATATATATATATATATATAGCCACATAGTCTTAACTATTGAATTTCGTTCAGAAGTATACCAACCACCAGAAGATTGAAATTAATTGGCTCTAAATATGGCTTGGTATTCACATAAATTCACAACGAGCAAAGGTGCATTACTAATAAATAGGATACACTAGCTTCATGACCAACACCAACATTGTTTTCCTAGCCAGGCTCCAGGTCAACTTCCATCATCAACAGTCCAGTGACATCTACATTCGCTGAATACCTGTCATCTCAGTCACCTCAAGTACCGCGTTGTTTTTTGGTTTTGGAAGAAGCCGTGAAAATGGGGGATACATAGTACCATTTGATTTGCCATATACCGGCCTTAATTATAAACATATAAAGCAAAATGAACTATATGAAGGAAATGGGATGTTTATATTTCCAGATTTTAAGTACAGATTTCTGTTAGCTTGTTTAATTATAACATAAAGATATTCCATTAGCTTCTAGTTTATTTGCTTGTCCCAGGGATTGATTTATAATAAGAATGAGTGGCAAATCTGATTAAAAATTCTTTACAAACGTATCCAGTACCTTATATAATTTCCCTTAATGGTAATTTATTCTTACTTTAGACACGTTCATCGGACTTGAAATATTTTTCTTTTTCTAGAGATATATTATACCACCTACCGACTATAATTATTAAGAAACTACAAACTAGCAAAATTAACATAAAATAAAAATATTAATTCTTCATAAGATACGGGGACATATATTTCTCCATATTGAAATATAGACCCGTCTACATAGGGGTTCTCGCCTAACTTAGAGCTCTTAAGGGAATCTCGCAAAGAGAACGCTGAGGGGTTTGAATAGGGTTTGATGAGTGAAGTTCTTAGGCAGATTTTAGTTAAACTTTGATGTAGTACCATGCAGTTAGTATAATGAACGTACGGGCTCCAATTATCATCGTTTAATACCAACAGAGCCTATTTGAATATCGTTATACCGCCTGGCCCGAGTTGATATTTAATTTACTACTTCCTCAGAGGCAACTCTGGGGATTAATTGTTTTAAGAGGCTTAGAGCGTGTGAGGAATTATGTTTTAGGAAGTTTGCTGGAATACATTTTTGTCAACGGCTGCTTGGGACGGGAGTTTTAAAAGCTTTTAGTCGCACTTAACCGAGACGATAAGTACACTGAAACCCCGGTCAAAGATTTCATTTGGAGGATACATGACTTTAGCCTTTTAGTCATAAATATATACTTACCATTCGATATTATGGTTAATTACATTTTTAAATAATTTCCTAGATCGTTGCACACCAAAAAAAGAGCTTTTCAAATTTAAAACAAAAAACGTGAAATGAAATGCATCAGCATTTTTCATGGTTCCAAAAACTATTCGTACGACTTTACGTAATGGCAAATTCGTTCGCAAAGTCCTAACACATATTACATATTACTGATGAGTATGCAGATATCTTGGATGCAGACATACTCTAAAAAAAAAATTATTAAAGTTATTGTAAAACACTGAGTAAAAGTCGTAAATTATAACTTTGCTAATCAAGACTTCTTAAAAAAAACTTTTATTTCTTATAAATCACAATATGTACAGAATGGTTACAGCTGAGGGCTTACAGAGCTACGTGAAAGGAACTACAACCTTCTTAAGACTAGGGGAGTATGTATATAATAATAGAAATGATAACAATACAGATATCCCTGAAAGGTCGTGGGATACAAATATTCAGAAGGATAATGGTAATAATAATAGTATAGATATTAATAAAAGGTCGTGGGAAGGAAAATAAGTTATTGATAATTACAATAGAGCTGATAAGTTAAGAGATACAGTTATTAGCATGTTATTGATAAACCTATCATTTGTTAGTGATATGATTATACATATTACATAACTCCTCCTCCCATAAGATTCGAGCACCTGGGAGAATAGTGAGGTGGAGGTACTTGTGTCCAAGGGATGAATTCTGTTGTCTGTAGTGGGATGACTTCGGTTGGTAGGGGGGCCGAAGGTCGCCGAAGCCTTGTTTTAAGGAATGTCCTTAGATCAGAGTACTTGAGGTTTACATGATACAAAAAAAGATAAAATACAATTATTAAACTAATAATTTGGATTACATTGGGAATTTCTATACAATTATCCCATGTTAAAGGTTCTAGGTTTATATTAGTTGGTACAATAAAAGATGGTAATTCATGAAAAGATACATTCATGTGGTAATATGTTAGTATTTAGTGAGAAAATGATAGTGGTGATATACTAATGTCCTTATTACTAGTCATATTTACAAAAGATTCGTTATGGCTTAGCTTAGTTACAGCAATTTGCGGGATGGGGATGGGTATGGATACATTTTGTTTAAAACTAATACTCTTATGTTTAAACGATATATACACATCAATATCTTCTATATATTTTATAAAGGGTTCTTTGTTTAATCAACAGTCATGCATGAATCTATATTATTTCTAATGGCTTTAGCTATACATACATTGTTTTAAGAGGTTACTTGATTACAAAAATAATTATTTTTAATAAATGTACAGTTACCTAAAAAGGTTCGATTGGCATAAAATAATATGAGTTTATAAGGAATAGTAGTTGTTACATAGGTGTTTTCGTGTAATGATGGTACAGGTAATAAATATATTGTTTTCATTACTTATCCTTTAAGTGGAATAGTTACAATATAATGTATTGTATTGTTCTTTATTGCACAGTGTATTTTACTTGTTAACCATAATGTTTCAATGTCATCGCTAATGTGATAATTTAGTTTTATATCTGTTTTCGTTCTAGTACGAATTTTAACATATGGTCGTTCCTCTATGTCTGGTGGGTCTTCACGATTTTTATTTAGTTTGTTTGTCCTGAGTTCTTTTTCTTTTTCTAATTCGTGTTTGGCTTTTTCGTGTACTATTTTTAATCTTTCATGGTATTTTTGTACTAACTGTTCTTTGATAATTTTTCCTTCTTTATTAGGGTCTTTTATTTTTCCGAAAGTTATCTCGTTAGGTGTTAATTTTAAATTTTTATTTAATGTTTCCTTGAATGTCATTATCGCGAGGTTTAAATTCGTTTCAGGTCCTTTTTTCGGATTTTCTTCTTTTATTATTCTTAATAACTCGATCAAAGTAGAATGGGCTCGATTTAGTATTCCTAGGGAGTTAGAATTATTTGATACCGTATAGAGACATTCAATACCAAGACTTCCTAATAAATTTTTGATAAGATTATTGTTATACTCGCGACCTTGATCCATTGATATTTGAGTAGGTGTTGGGAAAATCGCTAGATATTTAGTTAATACTTGAAGTGTTAGCGTTTTAACTAGCATTACACGTTTTAACTCTTTCTGCGTAAAGTCGTTTAGAGAATCAGTCTATAATGGTTATTATAAATGCTTGTTCGTAATGTAAAGTATCTATCATTAGATATTCGAATGGTCTTTCCAGGGTAGGTGTTATTTGGTATTTAGTTTTCACTGGTTTACGTTCATATTTAGTTTTAGCACATGTTGCACAGTTATTTATGAAGTCAGTTATTTCATCTCTCATGCGGGGGAAGTAGTAACGTCGTTTTAGTTTTTCGTGTGTTTCCATTATACCGCGGTGGAAAGATTTTCCTACGTGGTAATTCTGAATGAGTTCTTGTTGTTCCGTATCTTCTTGTACGTCTATCAGTTTACTGGAGTAACGTTTTATTTTAACTGTTGGGAATTTTTCTTCTATGGTTCGTGATATTTTATTAAACATTTCGTCATAGTCAGTTCTAACTGTTTCTACATTAGGTTCACTGTATACGCCATATGTACAATTTGGTTTAATTATTTCTAACAATTTAGTTTCAATGTCGTTTTTCCACGGGTATGCTGATTCTATTTTGTATCGAAATTTGTTAAAGGGTCGTTCTAGTTTTAGAGAATGGTTACCTCTTGTAATAAAAATTTGGTTCTTTTCTATATTGATAGGTTTGTCTGTTAGAATAAATATTTGGTTGTGGCTACTTTCTTGTGAATGTTGAGCTGCTAAGCTTTCTGTTTCTAATAGTTTTTGGGGAAGTGAAAGGCATTCTTCCAAGTTTTTTAGGGTTTGTTGGTATTCGTTAGAGGTTGAAGGTCCTATGTTTTCCAATGACTTACGCGTATAACATCTATTATTTCTTCTTTATTGAATATGTTTAACTTGTTATTGGCAATATTATTCGTTTCATTATTTATTTCGGTTTCTTTTGTTTCTTCTTTTTTCTCATTCAAATTTTCATTATTTTTAAAATCGTTGCTTCTAACATTTATTATTTAATTTGATTCAATATATTTAATTCATTTTTATCATCAATTTCTATTTTGTAATTGTTAATTTTTTCTTTAGTTAAAGTTATAATCTCTCCATAATGTGGCTACAGTCATTTAGTATCGCGTTTCTTATATTGTCTACATCTTTTAGTACCATGTGAGCCAAAAAGTCTTCTAATTGGGGATGTAAATTTCCTATTATGTGATCGTTTATTTCCCTATCTTGATATTTTATTAAAGTTTGTTTATCACCTACAGTCTCATCTATCTGTATACGCGAAAATATTAACGATCTTATCCGTGCTATGCGATTAATAAATTCCACAGGATGTTCGTTTTTATATGGGTAAGTATGCATTAGTTCCTTTTTTAATTGTTCTACTGTCCGTGCGTCCTTAAATTGTTGTGTTAGGCATTATAACAATTCCTCAGTGTGGTTAAACGTATTTGTTAATAAACAATCCCTAGCTTGTTCAGTAAGTCTGGATTTTATTATGGTTAATAATCTAACGTGGTTCTGATCCCTAGCATTATTATTTGCAGCGTAAACATTTGTGTATATTTCTCTCACGCTATTCACAAAGAATATTATATCACTGGGGTTTCCGTTATAAAAAGGCAAATGACCGTAGTCTTCTTTAGTCATAGTGTAAGTCATGTGTTTTCGATTTCTGTAATGTGTCGTATTTGGTTGATCCTATCACCCTTTTTTCCCATAAAATTAATGCATAAATGAAATATACCTCAAGTATCTGATAGGGTGTTCTTGGAGCTTCGTTATAATAATTTTAAAGATGAGTCGGGGTAAAACTCTGAGAGTACCTGTGATGAGTCTCGTGAGCAGTGTCTTCTCGTTTCAAGCAAGAGGTTCTTCTGCCAGGCTGAAGTATCTCTGTAGTCCAGTGGCGGAGCCTTCCCTGTTGTCGTGACGGAGAATTTGACTAGAACGGTCAAGATTCCCTCAATGCAGTCTAACCCGGTCCTTGTTGTCGGGCGCCAATTATAACTTTGCTAATCAAGACTTCTTAAAAAAACTTTTATTTCTTATAAATCACAATATGTACAGTATGGTTACAGCTGAATGCTTACAGAGCTACGTGAAAGGAACTACAACCTTCTTAAGACTAGTATATATATAATAATAGAAATGATAACAGTACAGATATCCCTGAAAGGTCGTGGGATACAAATATTCAGAAGGATAATGGTAATGATAATAGTATAGATATTAATAAAAGGTCGTGGGAAGGAAAATAAGTTATTGATAATTACAATAGAGCTGATAAGTTAAGAGATACAGCTATTAGCATGTTATTGATAAACGTATCATTTGTTAATGATATGATTATACATATTACATAACTGTAGACTAAATGACTTCTTGTAACTGTTGTTAAAAAATAAATATTGTTGATCTGGACGTTGAGATCTTTAGCGTGATGCCTTTATTTGAAATTATAGAGCATTATTCCAATATAAAATAGTTAAAGTAACTTACTAGTTTCAACGACAACACTTTATTTTATTTTCTGCTTTACCAATATCAAACAGTGAGTCTACGTAAAACTTCACAAATCTATTTAAAAGAGGATATTTACAAAACCTAACCTCACGTACACCCCGAAAGAAAGAAAAATTAATAAAAACCTACGGGCCCAGAAGCTTATGATATTGTTGGAGTTATTGTCGGTGGGCTTTAGGTGGCACTTTGTAAGTTACTACCGTAAACATTGGAGTACTTTGTGGTGAAGACAATACCTTTGTAACAGGGATACTTGAACTGATTAATTATTGAGCAGAAAGCTGGTTATTTAAGCACAAGTTCGGAAATGTGGTCTAGTAGCCCTTATTAGCAAGTTGGGCACGGGGTACCTTGCCTCCTTGGCCGTAGCGCAGCACTAATTTGGATTTCTTTGAGTCTGTGAAAGTTGCCTTCACAATTAACGTTCATAACTTTATTGTGATAACATTACAATCTGCTTTATTGAGCATAAGTGATTGAGATAAATGCTCTCATTCACACCATGTTTACAATTTTCATTCACTCACTCATCCATAATTATTTACAAACAACCCTGAGACCTCCCAAATCCACATGGTAATCACCTAACTCGCATACGACAGAAGACGCGGAGTCTTAGGAAGTCCCCCCAGTCTCCTCTGTCAGCCGCGTCACCGGATACGTGCAAGTGGAAGCTGACCAATAGCGCGAGAGCCACAGACGCTCAGGACATGATTGTAGAAACTGACCATTGCCAAGACTCCTACCGTCAAGTATTTATAGCTGGTCACTAGGCCACTGCCACTTTAGTCTCTGAGGAGGATTATAGGGATGTGTGGTGCAGTATGACTCCTTGGGGATTAGGGTGATTTAATAGGTTTCTATGGAGTTTCGTGAGCTTGACAGGAATGAGGTGAAACGAATGTTGGGTATAATTAAGATCGTTATGAAAGATTTAGTCGCTGACGAAATAAGGGGCATTAACTATTGTTCTCAGGGTAGTTGGATACGCTTGATCTCCTATTTTTTTTTCCTTTCCCCCCTAGCTCTATTCCGTATGTTCATATTGGCTTAGGTAAATATAACTTTATGGACAAGTTATTTATTTTCTATTGAGATATGGGATGTCTTTCGAAGTAGTCTGTACAGTTTTCCAAAACGTCTGTTTAGTTTTTGTCTTTATAGCCTCGTGTTTGGATTCCATGTCAGACTTTTGTCGAGATGGAAGCCTGAATACCGTACAGACATACTATAAAATAAAGTTTAGGGGTTCTAAGGCAGCAAAAATTTGTAAGAGTTATGTGGAGTATTTAACCAATATATGAAATAAAAAAATGCAAATAAATAGTTAATGAAAGTTATGTATAAAAAAAGGTGCTTTGGTGAGCAGCTCTGATTCTGCTGCGAAAATGAAACACAAGAAATAGTGGATGTAATTGTGGAATAATAGACATTTATTCGTGGCAGATATCCTCGGGAACAGACAGCCAAGCTGGATAGGGTACATCCCTTAGACTTCAATGTGCCGACATACGGGAATATATAAACTACTTCATGTCAGAGAATTGGAGCAGCAGCATAAATATATGTGTACTGGAAGCTACAATACACGGAGCTCGGACCAGACATGTACTTCACCCAATGATACCTAATCGATATTACAGATGCGATACTGGATTTAGACAGCGTGGCCTAACCAACGTGGCTAATTAATGTTGAATGCGATAAGATAATAATGGAATTATAATAACATCGAAATAATATTATACGAATATAAACTGAAATCCATCATATTATAAGGTTTAAGAGAGAGGAAGAGGGACATGAAATGTCTTGTAAATACGCAACAACCCACGTAATAGGTTCTATTTTGTTTGTGCTACTTGGACAACAAAATATACGTTTGTTAAATAAAACTTTGGTACATTATAATAATGTATTTGGGTTGTTAGGTGGTCCACATGGGTTTTATCTACGTCCTCCGCTCATAACTCGTACAATAACTTATCTCTAGCATTCGCCTTGGATGTGGGACTTGAGTGCCTCCTACGCTCTGCTCTCGTCCTTACTCTGTCTCTGGCCAAATAAGTTTAAATATATAAACAGCTTTCTCACCCTGAAGGGGTAAAATAAATCCAATAAACAAGCTAAAAAAAACAACAATTTTTCTATTTAGATATGATATTTTCTAATTTTCTTAACATTCGACACTGTATACCATGATGGTAGGTTGCCTAACCCTTCACATCCCGGGGGGGGGGGTGCCACAAGGCACTACCATTAGCCCTCAAAAGGATATTACCAGTTTCCGATATTCTTCTGTGCTGATCCCTCCGAGGGCAGGTCTATATAGCTCGGGTCTGGCCCATCGATAACCCTACCTTCCAATAAGTCGCTCATATTTCCATTCCGGCTATCAGGCATTTAGGTTAGGGGAGACAGTCGGTTCGGCTTTCCCGGTCCCTGGGTTTTTCCCGAACCGAACTTCCTCCTATAAAAAATAAAGGTATTGGTCACAGTGGTAAGGTTTTATATTATTTTGTTTTATTGTTGTTCTGTTGTGAGCTCGATAGTCTTGGAGGTCTACTGTCTTATATCTCTCGCCACCAATGAATAGTTTTATCAACGGACATGCTCTTCTAGCTCAGATTTATATACAATGGGGTATGCACAACGTCTTACAACTTTCCACGATCCAGGAATTTTTCTATTCTAAAAATGAACCATAATTTCACAAAACAGTGAATTATGAAAATCCACTAATACAGGACACTAGATGAAGACACACCCATGACGGAACTGTACTTCTGTTGCTAAATAAAAATTGTCTGTTGCATTTAGAGCAGGGATTCCATAATCCAAGTACGAAATAGGTTAAATATATTTTTTGTATTTAAAAATTAAAAAATACCATTGACGTGAAATAAAAAATCATGATTATCAATTAAAAAATCAATTTTAATTTCATTTGTAGACAAAAATTGTAAATATTCTTATTTAGTTTGTAAATAAGACTTGATGGTTTTTTTTTTTATGAAGCAGATTTTTATTTTATTTTTCTTGCTAGGTATTTAAAATGTATTCTATATGTATCATAATGTCAAAGTCAGTACGATAACATCAAAGGATACCGAAACATGTCATAACAATTTAATCATCAAGTTGAATTGTAAATTAAATTGTAGTTCTCTCTCTATGAAGAGATATAGACTGAGAGACTGAGAGATATAGTTGAGTTTTTATGTAACACCAATGTTTTTTCTCTTCATAAACTTTTCTTTTATTGGCCAGCGCTTTCAGCAGCCCAAGGTTGTGTACTGGTGTTCTTGATTTACCCCCCTTCTCCCTTAAATTGTTGCATTTTTAGCTAGTTCTCCCTAGATAGCAGTTGTGTTGGTTTGATATTTTATAACATTGCTGTATGTAATCGTTTTTGTAAATTCTTACTCATTTTCCCTAATTTTAATTTTTATGCCTTATAAATTATACTTGCATTTTTATAAATATTTACTATGTATTCAATCATATTTCATTCTATTAAATTTATGCTGTTTTTATCGTATAATTTTCTTTTTAATTATTCAAACATGTTTTTTTTTTATCATTTTTGTATAATTACCGAAGCCTGAGGATGACTGTTTCAAACTGATTTCCAACTACAGGAAAGCATACGAAGTGTTATTTATAACCCGAAATACATTGGATTTGTTTGGTATTTATGTTTAAAAAAAACGCACAGACGACAGACACGTGGACGACCAAAATATGGGTATCGGATATGGACTTGGTTATATTTTTTAGCAAAAGCAAAACTACGGATAAAAAAATGTAATAAAATCCATTCACCTGTTTCCACAGAACAACGTTTTTAATATAAATTTTCCATTCTTTTCCACTTGCCTTCAACATGTGAAAAAAAAATCAGAATCTTGAAATATGAGTAACTTTTTTAACTGGGGCTTTAAAATAGTTTAAAAGTAGTAAAAACCGTTATAAAGACTCTTTCATTGTTTATTTAATTCACCTCATCGTTTTGTAGCCAAAACCGTACCAGTAAATTTCTAAAATGTTTTTTAAAATGTACCTTTTACATTTTTATGACTGGAACAGATTATGACATAACTAGCAAAAGGGAAAGCTATTGTCCTTTTAATAAAATACTGTAGAAGAGACAGAAAGATTTTGTATATTAGTTGTCAATATTATTGTTCAGTACTGATTTATAAACAAATTACTGTGGTGAAGTATTGAGGTTGGCAAGGAAGTAATTTTCTATTTTTAGTGTGAAATAAAACTTTTTTTCTTTACAAACAATTAACTTTAAACAGTCAAATATCTTCCATTCTGTTCGGTGAGCTTTTGCCATATTTCTGGTAACTTCATGATCCCGCGCTCATAGAACTGTTCCTTATCAGAAAAAACTCAACTAAGTGCGATTTGAGGTCATCGTTATTACTGAAATTTTTCTCATTTAAGAAGTTTTGTAAACTTCGAAATAACTGATAATCTGATGGTGCAAGGTCGGGGCTGTATGGGGGGAATGCGACATAATTTCCCAATCATGCTCCAATAGTTACGTACGTGTTGCTATAGATGTGTGAGGCCTCTCATTCTCGTGGAGGAACCCAAATATCGAGCTTAACAAGTTCAAGACGTTTTATGATTTTCAATTGTTTTGTTTGATACATATAACTGTTTTGCAATTTATCGCACAGATATATGTCGATTCGATTCAATTATAGCTTTCATTTTGTCATTATCAACATCAGAAGGTTGACCATAATGTTGGTCACCTTTCAATGAAAAATCTCCTGAACGAAATTTTTTAAACCAATTCTGACACGTGGGTTCTGTTAAACAATCAACACTGTTAAACTTCACATATCTCTTAGTGAGCCTCAGCCGCTTTCTTGCCTTTATAAAAATAAAAAAGTAATGCTTCGTAAAGTAATGTGTCGAAAATGCTTATTTTTGCACTCCATGTTAAAACTGACCGTAAACTGACAGTTGCAAACACAATTACACGGAATTTTTTCTATACAAACCCAAAGCTATCGACTACCAAGTCACAAAAGAAAAAAAACTCTAACATTGACAAAGAATAACGAAACAGACATAACGCTATTTACTAGTACAAACCGAATTAACTTTCTTGCCAACCCAATATATTACTTACGATCATACATCGCGTTTGTTTATTGAGATTAAGCCTTCTTAAGGAACGATTAATAATTAATTTTAACTTTTTTAGCAACTCGGGGGGTAACAGTGGGATGCAACTGGTCAGCTTAACGGTCCAAACCCGTTTCCTATAAACAGTGATGAGATTACCTAGTCGATGTTTGCAAAACTGTACCTGTATTTTTTATGGCCTACTGTGATGATTCCGCTTTGCTATTCTGTTCGGCGAGAGAGCGAGAGTTATCGGAGTCATATCGCCGCACGGATGTATGGCCAGTGATGCCATTAAAAATGCAGATATCCGAACAGAAATTAATCCCCGAATGTTCGCTTTTGCAGTTGTAATTGCCCCATTTTAGAAGATATACAACTGGGATTGTGGAACTACACCGAGGGTGAGATATGTGCATGGCCGAGTCACTGAGCAGTTTGTAGAACAGTTTATAGAGAAAATTAATCATTCCTAGGAGCATTACAGCCTAGTTAGAGCGCCAAACTTTTAGAGCTGGATATGCACGTATGGTATTATGTTAATACCGTACATTAACAATCAACAAACTACAGATGCACAACTACAAACTACACAGCAACAAACTACAGATACTACCAATTCTACATATACCCGCATGGCTACCTCACACACCCACAGTCAAGGCCGATTCACACTAGCGGTCAAGTCAAGGCAGTGTTCATATATATTGAAATAAAAAGAGAGCAATCTATCTGCACGGTTCCGTCGTCAGGGCAACGTAGATCGGCCAGTACAACAATGTTGGAGGACCGCAGCTCCTGACCGAACCACTAATGTGAACGTTAATAAGTCAAGTCAAATCAACATGGAGGGCAAACGTATCATAGAACTTGTTAGGGGTTTCAGTGAGTCGTATGGTTATACTCATAAAAAATATTGTGATTAGTCTCATAAAACTTCACTATGGGTAGAGAGCGCAACAAAAATAAAACTCCAACAAGGTCGTCGTTTTGATATCTACCTAACATTATTCATTTCATCCAAAATCATTTTGTTTTCAATTAAATCAAGCGCATAGAACGACTTTAATCATTAACGAGTAAGCAATTAAAATGAAATATTTTCGTGTATGACTTGTTGACACCTGACCGGCCACTGGTGTTAATGGTACTGGTGATTACGTGTTAATTCTGAGTCGTGAGCTGATCTGACCACATCGCATCCTTATTTCAAGTGTAAATCGTTCGTCATCCACCACTTTTCCTACAAAACCACAACATCGAACAGCAAGAAAAAAACAGTAACTAAGCGCCTATTCTCGTCACTCATACTGTGCGCAGATGTCCGCAGTTATTTTTAGCTGCAAATAAAAACAATATGATGCTATCAATGTATAAGAAACAACTATGTATTGTCTTCACTAGACCCAAGAGAGTGCAAAAGAAACCAATATAAAAAGCTGAAAATCAAAATGACTCCTCTATTGCGACCTAACCCCTTTTTTAAAAATATTTCTACTCGGCTATAGTGTCGTTTTCAGCAATAGAATATTTTCCATTATCCTTATTTCGATGAAAAAATGAGAACAGAAAAGAAATTTATAGATAGACTAACTTGGATTTTTATAAAGATATAATGAATAAGGGATTGGAAATATTCTATTATAAAAATAGATTAACACAAACGTTTAGATTACTAAGTTTTCAAATGATTTCTTAATAGTTTCATGGAATTAATTTTTGGTACCGTAAAACTACCTCGTTAGAAACTACATTTTTGTTTTCTTCAAGTCTCGATTCATCATCCAGGTACTAATGGATAAGTACCTATTAATTAGTGTGCAGAATAGTTTGTTACCGTCTTCAATGAGTTACAAACTATGTTTTGTTCTGGCTGGAAACATTAAGTTGCACCGACGAATCTATCGGCTTAGAAGAGATTGATTGTGGCGTGAAGGGAATGAAGTTGTCTACCGGATTTGAATGGAGTTAAGAGATCCTGTTAAAAGTTGTTGCTTGGCTTCTCGGAGGTTTTTTTGTGTGGGTGTGTGTTTGGAATTTTTTTAGAAGCCATGTTTTTCTCCGCAGTTAAAGCTTAACTTGGCTGCCCTGTTATTTAATTCACCTGTACAGCAGGTCAATTGGATTTTTGCTACTCTGAAACTACGCCGGATTTTTCTCGCTATTAAAGCAGATGATAGAGTTTTCGTTTAATTGTTAGTTATTAAAGGCCTAGGAGAGAATTTCGTCATTTAAAATACAACAAAACCTATTATAAATAGTTTGGAATTACAATTCGTGAGCACATCAGTTTGTTGAACTAAAGATTTTTTTTTTTGAAAGTCTAGCTAATTATAATGATCTGTACTATAATATATTTATATGAAAAATTACAATTTTCTTGTACAGAATTATTATATATGGGGTTGCAACAATTCAATCATACATACGTTAGCCCCAACATCCATACCATGCATACGTACACCTTCTGCCAAGGAGCCACCCCCCCCCTCTGAAGGTGCTTCTCCAGTGGGCTGTTGGAAGGGTTGGAAATCGTGGGCATCCTCCTAACCTTCTCTCCGACCGTTTCACCATGAGGTGAGGACCAGAGAGAGAGAGTGCAAGAGAACCATAAAAGCTCAAGACAGGATGATGGCCAGTGCCATGACCCCGTGACTCACATTTCTATTTAAAATAGTTCACGAGGCCTACACAGCTTCAAGTGACGAGAAGAGAACTTGTAAGGATGAGTGCTACTGGATGAAGAGTTGTCCAGAGGAGTTGGAGTTGGACAGTTCTGAGTACTTTAGATTGGAATGTTCGAATTTCTCCGATGTCCGTAGGCATGGCTGCCCCCCCCCCCATATTTTTCTTCCATAAGTCCCAATTGGATTTAGCAACTGTTGGTACATGCAAAGTTTGTTTTCTACAGCGAGGTCAAAGTTTCTGTTAAAGTCTTTATAACTCTCCAAACCGTCTGCTCAATTATTGTTTCTGCATGAGGGTCCCAAGTCAGCATTTTGTCTGGATGAATACTTAGGCATCTAAAAGTGGCACCAAATCGGATCGCTCACTATCTCGACAATTTTTTTCTAAGTAATTCTAGTTTTATGTAATCACTAAAAAACCCTCTTTCGAAAAATAGAAAAAAGTTAACTACATAAACTATTGGTGGTTTCTACTTCTGGGTAACGACACTTTATATTTTAAATATCCTCATAAAATTCTTTTAGCTTCCCTCTCTTTATTTCAACATTATTCAAGGAGTACAATCACAAGTTTACGTTATAAAAAGCTTGAGATTAGTAAATCTAAAAATCTTAAACTTGGACAGGAAATTTGTTTACGATTAAATTAGTTTTTTATTAAAGTTTCTGTATATTCACGAACACCTAACTGACTTGATTTAGAAGTGTTTTCGAAAATGCTTTTAATATATTGGATGATGTTAAATTAATTTATTGTTAAATTTAATTTAATACTGTTACTGTTAGTATTTCAGGGTAGAGTTAGTGAAGAGACACACTCCAAGCAGAAATATTGTTACTTCACTGGAACTAACGAATATTTAATCTTTCATTCGGCAATCATTGTCAAATGTAGTTCCAGACCTCATATTTCACGTTGTAATCTCCTTTGTCCTCGAGCTTGATTTATTTTCAATTACATTACACTGTCGTACTGTTTTCATTGTCATTACTTATTGTCACGTGAAGTAACATTGACCCACAGTGACGAAAACTATACGTAAAACTGAAGATAATACACAATTATTCTTAAAAATATCAGAATATGTTCATTGAATTTTTTCTTGCTTTAGTGCACTCGCCGAATAAGTGATGTTAGATTGATGATCGTACTTCTCCTAATTCGTCTAGGTTGAGAAGAAGGTACATGTGGATCACCCTGGTATGACCTATTTATTCTCAAATGGGTAATTACTTGCGATTGCTTTGAGAGCATTCTATTCTATTCGGTATGTTGGTTGTTGAGTGGCTGTTTCTTGGTCAAAAAAATAATTCCGTTGCACTACTGGGTTTGCTTATCTTGCAATTTGAATGCAAAAATGCACTTTTCTGCTCAAAACCTTTCGTTAATTGGTAAGTGCTTCTGACAGTCCATGTCAATCGTCCTAAGGCACCATAGCCCATCAGTCCAATACGGCACTACACGGAGACTTCCATAGATAAGGTTATGTGCACTCATAATTGTTTAATAATAACTAATAACTTGAGAACGGCTGATTTGAGTTGTCAAAAGTGCTTTCCAATTAAAAGAAAGTTTTGAAGAGAAACGAACATTGAGTGTTATTTAAGATCCTTTCAATGTAGTATCTTATTTTATTTATTCTTTGCTTATGTCATTGTTTAGGCCAAAGTCATATTGTAATGACATTTTTAGGATCAAACTAAATTTATTGATTAGAAGTAGATTTTAAGTTAGTGAGCTTTTGTTTGAAAGACCCTCTATAGATTGTTTGCGTTTATCTTAAGTATCAAAGGAACTTTAGGGGGCACCACTTTATTATATTGGGGTTATGTGCCACGAAAGTGCAAACTGGCCAAACAAAGGAGATTTATCTAGAAATTAACCAAACCAACAAATGCTGTACTCCGTGGAAGTTAGATGTAGTGTTTTTTTTTTAGTGATCTTCATACATCAGAAGCGTCTAATCCTCATTTAACACCCACCACCTTACTTTCCAAATATCCTTATATTCGACGATTACTACCGGTAGGAGATTTATTATTGTTGAATTGCTTTTGATTAAACTGAAATATTAACTCCTCTACTAGTGCATACAGTCAAAACGTCTTCATAGGCATTCTCTTGCGTGATCTTCAAGGCAGAAGCAGCTTCTCGGGTGTCTTCATGAGCTAGCTAAATTTCTCAGTTGCCTGTCAATAAAATTTTGTTTGTCAATAAAGTTCTATGTATCAGCTTAAAACTAGAATACTTTAAAAATTAAATTTCAAATAAAAATAATTAATTTAACATCATTGAGAGTAGTGCTTAAATAGAGACTATTGTATTTTGGTATTTTTATATGTTAGAAGAAAAGCTTAGAGTCCGTTCAAATACCTTTTTTACTGATATTAAATCATCAGTGAATGTTGTGCCTATTCAATCATCATCATGACTACGATATAAAACAATATACATAAATTTGCATATTAATAAGAAAAATAAATTAATACCAGAACACCTGATTTAATAAATAATAATATTGGAAAACAATATAAAATAAGTTAACAACATATCTCTGAGCGAATAGATCTTTCAATTCGTATTAATATATGTGCTATACATACCAAATGCCTTACTCCAAAATTAAATTAAAAATTTTTAGATATATAATCTAATGAATGAAAAATTAACTCCGTTAAATCAAAAAATATTTCCCGAATCTGAGTTATATGAAAATTTACTCGAATAATTCCAATCGGAAAATATATATTGCATATTTTACAAGCAAAAGAACCATTGGTATGTTGGTGGTATGGGGAGGTTAAACGGACTTAATAAAGTACATCAATTCTTATTAATATAATAATATTATATGAAACATGATTATAATAAAAAATAAATAAAACTTTCATAAATTGGTCCCATATATTCAAACCTTTCATTAAAAACCTTCAATTTGTCCAAATTCGATTAATTTCAGCTTCAGAAAAGTTCTCACAATCGTTCTTACATTTCCAAATCCAAATTTTAAGTGCTTACTTCAGTCTTTTTTTTTTAGATTTGTTTAGTTCTTTGTGGACAATATATTGATTGTTTGCACGGTAAAACAAAAGGATAAACCACCTGTTTACCATAAAGCTAAAAATCAACGGGAGGAGTGTGTAATGATGAAGTAAATGCGTACCAATGCAATTTTTTTCCCCTGCCAATAATAAATCGGCGGGAACTGACGTGCCTACTTGCCTCCATAATTCCTCGACCTGAAGGAGGGTTAGGAAGTGGTATCGGAAATTCGGCCGCCAACGTCAGACTCCGGAACCTGGCTATCTTGCCAAACCTTACCCGAGGTGGGGGGGGGGGGAGTGGCTGGCGCTCAAAACCCCATTAATTCCCCCAAATCCAGAGACTTACATCCCGGGGTTTGTATTTATTATCATTGGCTTTTTCCATTATTCAACTTTGAGGGCGTCCGATGGTGTCTGAATCGAAACGGAATGAATAAAATATCAACCGGTAGAATGTGGGGGGGGGAGGGGGGTTGTTCTTCTTGGCTGGCTCAAGTCGAGAACTGCCGCGAACTGCTGTGCACACTTTTGTGAAATGAATTATTTTTTTTTTACGTGGCAGTTGTACTAAAGCGAAAATGGGTCTAAAGATATGGGTTAATTAGGAAATATGAATAATTTAATTGGGGTGGCCACCGCAATATTTGCTTACTAATAGCCCTTGGACTTCCTGACAGCTTGATGCGTTTACTTCTCATTTATGAACAGTGCACTTACTACCTCTGGAAGACATGAGTAGGGAAGAATGATTCTAACTGAGATTTCTCAATTATTCTTTTTACAGTCCTGTTTACTAAATTTTATTACTTGTCATTTTCTAAGGGCCCTCGGCATGAAGGTTGATCAGTAGTTTCGTTTTTTAGCTACGGAGCACCACATTTTTGTATTTTTATCATTTTAAAATTTTGTTACCATATATTTTTTTTTATACAATTAATACGTAAAACAAAAATAATCACTTACTTATAAGTAGAAAACCTAAACCAAAGACTACTGCAGCTAAAATACTGATTTATAGTGGTCCTAAAGGATAAAATGAATGTCTTCATCGTCTTCTTAGTGAAACATAATGCCAGTATTTAATTTTCGAATTCTTGTTTTTACTCTTACAATTTTTGAGAAACATTTACTACATTATTAAAAAAGTCAATGTTAGTGCTGTCATGTAATGGGGCTATAGTAGTACGCCTAGGTGAATTTGTTATTGTTTTTAGAAATTTATTTTGTACCTACTCAGAACGCTTCGGTCAGTGAAACTATGAATGCATTTGAGGCCTGAAACCGTAGTAAATATGATTAATGATTAATAAATCATGAAACAGATTTATAAATTTACCTCATCTAGGCCTTTTATTTTGGCATTTTTCCAAATGTATTTTGGAAACCAACAAACACCCAGTCTAAAATAATTAAATAAGAATAAATCTAGTTTGTAACAGAAAGACAGAAGAAGAGTTTTTTACGAGATTCTCACAAACACACTAATAATGCCTTGTACCAGAATACCAGCATTTACTCACGACCCTTATGAAATACAGAAACACAAACGGATGACACTAAGTTGACCATGTCAACGATCAAAGTACGGTACTTTTACCTGGAAAAATGATCACCGAAACTAATAATAGTCTTTCTTAAATTATATCCATGTATGTTTATTATTCCTGTATTTTTTTTATTACGTATTGTACTATTTATAATCCAGGGTTCTTTGGGTCTGATCCCTACCTCAGGTTTAATGGGTTTACAACATGGCGTTACAGTCTTTATTGCGATAAAATTACAATCTGCCTTTTATTGGTCAATAAGTAACTGTAGTCAATGTTCTCATTCATAGCACATTTACAGTTCTTCATTCACTCGCTCATTCATACATTATTTACAAACATCCCGGAGACCCCCCCAAATCCACATGGTTGTCACCGACAGAGGAAGTGGATTCTTGGGAAGTCCCCCACGCTCCTCCATCAGCCGCGTCTCCTGATATTTTAAAAGTAGGATATTATACTGGACGTTGTTTGATCTTTATTGTTTGCTCACAGAGTGTATTTGTATTGTCCGATTCCTCTATAAAAAATGCTTACACTGGCAAAGGGAGGCGAATTGCTAAAGGCTTTCGTTTTGTTGAGTTCGTGTCTACACTGTGTGCTGTTCATTAATAATTAACTACAATATTGAGTTTACCTAAATAAACCTAAAAGTAAATCATCTATTCTAATTTTTAAATTTTCTGCTAGTTTTCAAGATTAGACACACATTTACTATTGAGGTTCTACTGTTACTTTTCTACTAAATATTATACTGTGACCTCTCCAACACGGACTTATAAAATAGCTTTCTGTCGGAAAAGTTCAGTTGGCAGAGGTCCTGGCATTTGTTCAAGAGGTTCTTTGTTTGAATCCCGACCATATGATACGCTTTTTTTAATGCTTTCTTTTTCTTTCATAGCCCATTTAAATTTAGAGATAATTATAGATCCTCAGGCGAATTTAAGCTATCATAAAATATACATTCCTGTGTTTTAAGAAGGAAGTGGTTTCCTACATATGTATAATGCTGTAGTTCAGAATGTTATCATAGTCTTTAATTCTATATAAGTTAATACATTTATGTGCACTGTAGAAAAATTGCATAAAACTAATAAATTAAAATATAAAGTTCTTTTTCAGAAAGTTGAATCGGATGTAGCTAACATTAATTAATTATTAAAATACGACATTGATTCACTTTTTAATTCTCTGGCCTTTTGATAGGGTTTAGAACGCAGGTTTGCTTTACAAGCTCAAAACATATTTACCACAGACCCTTTTCCTAATCCTACAATCCTACCTTTCAAACTGCGTCTTCCAAGTCCACTGTGGCTTAGCATATTCTAACTACTATCCCACAAAAGCAGGAGTTTCACAGGGCAGTGTCCTGGCCCCCATCCTCTATAATCTATACATCGCTGATGTCCCCTCTACCTCCAATACCTTTGTGGCCAAATTTGCAGGTGACACTGTAGTCTTGTCATCCCATCAAGACCCTGATATAGCATCCCATAACCTTCAAAAACACCTTGATGAGATCGAGCATTGGTGCAACCAATGGCGGATGAAAGTTAATGAAACAAAATGTTCCCACATTACCTTCACCCTCTGGCGCAAGTCTGGTTCACTAGTTTATTTTTAATTCCATTTAGATAGTACTGTACTTGATATAAGAATGATACGTGATATAAGAACTTTCCATAATAGTGCGGTACTTAGGCTTCCATCGGGACAAATGCCTGACCTGGAACCCACATACCAAGCCAAAAAGACAAGAACAAAACAGACGCTTTGGACAACTGTACTGAGTACTTCAAAGGACATCCCATCTTTCAGTTGAAAATAAATTACTAATCTACAAAGTTATACTTAAAGCAATCTGGACATATGGAATAGAGCTATGGGGAGCATCAAAAAAGTCGAACATCAAGCGTATCCAATCATTTCAATCAAAGGTCCTGAGAACAATAGTAAATGCTCCTTATTACGTCAGCAACAAAACCCTTCATAATGATACTTTACATTCTTCAACTCATCCCTTCCAAGTTCATGAAATTCCATAGTGATCCCGTTGCAGATTCATTGCACTGTACCACTCATCCCTATAATCCTCCTCGGAGACTTAAACTTGTGGCCTCGTGGACCTTATGTAATTTCGTGACAGTGGGAGTCCTGGCAATGGCCAGTTTCTCCAATCATGTCCTAGCGTATGTGGCTCTCACGCTCATCGTCAGCTTCAACTGGCTCTATGACGGAGGAGTGAAAGGGAATCAAGATATGATTATTAGTAAATTAATTTACGTTATAAAGTTTTAATGTTTAGCTTATTAATTCAATTTAATTATTCAAAACTCTTATTTATGGAAATGTTGTAACAAGGTGATGTGTTTGGTATTCTTTGAGGTATGCGTCTTAAACATGTAGGTTACATCGTCAGGGATATACAGACTAAACTAGTAACGGAAATGGGATTTCGGGCATGGTCCGAGTAACTTAAATTGTGCAAAGTAAGCCACACAGTCACAATAGACAGTTTTCAATGTTCATATACCGAAAGTTATCTCCACCCCTCTTTTGGGGTCGGTTATTCATTGGTCTACTGTCTATATGCACTAGTGGTTTATAACTTAAACTCTGCTCTGTCGGATTACATCACTGGCATCTTGACTAAACAGGAATTTTCTGCTCTGTTGTAGTATACTGTGTCCAACAGATTTCCCATGGAATGGTTTATTGCATTAAAAACTCAATGCGACGGGTCTCCTAGGTAAAACCACCCGCTGTTAAAGATCAGTGTGGTGTTTCTCATCACTTAAAGGCGCCCTTTCAGACTGATATTAGTTTTACCATTTAATATTATATTAGATGGTTTGCTCCAATATATATCTTTATCGAGAATTCAGACTAAGGAATTGTTTAATCTACTCATAAAATGGAGAAATACAGATATCTACACATTGGAGCCAAGGAGGGATATGCAAATGATGATATTAAATGGAGGAACGTTTATTGCCTAGGGGTGAATTGGCGGATAAGCATTATCGGCTGCATTCCATCCGAGAATTGAGGATCAGATCCACTGTTATCTCTGCTATTAGGTAGTACAAGGGATCGGAAGCTTTTTCTTATTAGATAAGTGTTTTCATTTAACATGTAGCTAATAAAATAACCATTAGACTTAAATTTTTGTTATTTAAAAATGATAGTAAGATATAGATATATAGAGAAAACTCTGGATCTGCTCCTCCTATAAATAACAAAAAGACAAAAATAATTAAATTCAAAGCTGATTAACTAACAAACACAAGAAACAACACAACTGCATGGAGAAAAATATTAAATAAGTAAATTGTGGATTTTAGAAAAGATCATCCAAGAATTTCTTTAAATACTGACAAAAATACAATACAGAAACAAATTTAAAAAGAAAGAGGAAAAAAAAGCTGTATGCAACAATAAAACTAGTAGGTATTGTAAAATGTCTTTACTTTCCTTAGTGGGTTGTGTTTACTATCTGTATGGTAATCATTGGGTGGAAGGAATCGTTTAGGAAGCAAGGAGGTGATTAGTAAACGAGGATTAGAAACTTTTGATACCTGATAACCACAAACTAATATCACAATAACGATTAAAAATTCGTAATAAGAGCTATACAATAGTTTTCAACAATGGCCCTAAGCAATCCGAGAACAAAATGTTCCGTCCATCACTTAAACAGATTACCTTCTGGTAATGTATTTATATATCTATGGCTGTGGCTTGGACAAAAGTAAATAAATATTTTATTCCTCTACAACTATAGGGGTCTCGATAGTAAAGATATATGATAATATATGAGGAAAATAGAAAATATCCGGTAATAAAAATCAAGATAATATATATCGTAAATGAAATTTAATTGCGTCTACAAGAACGACAAGCAGACATTGGAATAGGAGAGTTTTAAAAGTAAAGATGAAGGATGGTGAATGTTTAGAGGAAAGATTTCCAGACAGTGGGTGGAGGGAACAAAACAGGAACGGTGGAATGCCACTACGCTTTGGGAAGGAGTGTGAGGTCAGGAAGACGTGATAATTTAAATTCATTCCGGGAGTAGACAGATTATTTTAACTATTGGATATTGTAAGGGAAAAAGGGGGTATTCAAATTTAATACTTTGAAAAATTGATTAAGAACCCAGAAAGTACTGGCTACTGAGGGTTTGGAGGGGCCACCTTAACTGGGCTTAGGAATGTGATAAACGGGAGACAAACTAACAAATTAAACAAAATAGTTCATGAACCGCTTTAACTTGTCTTCCAGGCCTACTGAAAGATCATTGTAGACCACACCTTCAAAGGCAAAGTGAGGGAAAACTAGGGAGAATACCAGGAGTTGACGTGCTGTGGAAGTTTGTGGTTTCCAGGAGAGGCTCTGGTCCACGGTGATATATAGGCTTTAAACCTAGGAGCAGAAGGTAATAGACTGGTCATATAGGAATAAGGCAGGGTTTTTGACACAAGATTTGAGGAAAGAATTGAACCTGTGAAAATATTGATAGCGTGAGCCATACTTTGATTTTGGAAATATAAGCACATTGGCTAATGGTTGATTATTTCATTATAAAAAAAAACAATAAATTAATTTGCGTTACATCAAACCTTTAAGGGTTTCGTTCATTGATCGCACAAATTACAAACATGTTTTTCGTGAGTAATTATAGTCTGTTCAAGTTATGCCTAAGATATGTTTTATTTCGTCGAGTCACCCGATGAAACTATTAAGTCAGATTTCATCTCAGAGACAGGCCCACTTTTGAAAAGACATGGTTCCCTGCTCTTAAAAAAAAACGGAAACCTACAGACTAAATATAACTATAATAAAACAGTAAATCATACAAAACTAGTTTATTGCTCTCACAGTTTTTATGTCGTTGCTATATGTTGTCAGTTTAATTATTATTGCAGCGTTAGTGGTTAATACATAAGTGAGGCAAATAGTTCTCATGTGTCAATCGGTGACACAGGGACAAGCACTTTTTTTTCAGTTTATCTTTTAAGGTCATCAAAGTTGGTTAGAGGGTAACCATATACCTATGGAATGTTTGATTGTATTAGTGAATCAATTATTGTTAATGGTTTACAGTTACTCTGCCTGTTAAGAATGTTGCGGTGTCAGGCTTGCTACTCCATTTACAATTATTAAGTACTAAATTATCAATTCTAGATTTAATTTGTGGAATGGACGATAATACTAACTAAATCCGACATATCTGGTATATTCCAAGCTTGAAATATTTATTTAAATATAAATAAATTGCAAATAAAGTATAAATAGCGCCAGCAGTCTTGAAATATTTATTTCAGTTCTGTAGAGCCACAACTGTTTTATTCAAGGGCATCACAGTTCCCTTAGCTGTCTAAGCAAACGATCCCGAAACCCCCGTGTTAGCGGTTTTTCAATTAATATAGAAACAGAAATATTACCAGATTTAATAATTGATCACTGCAGTAAAAGTAGCCAGTGATACGAAAGTCCACTTCAGCACAAACGAACTTGGGGGTAGGTGAAGGTTAGCACACGTATTGGCTGACCAACAAGTTCTTCTACCTGAATAGTTTATGTCCAACGGAATTTTCTCCGCGTCCCCCCACTTTACCACGTCAAACTATGACCTACCCAAAGTTCTTCCTAGCGAAAAAAGATCTCTTGAGATGAAGGATAGTTATACTGGAAGAGCAAGTTTAATCCAAAGCTAGGTGTGCATGATTTTAGTGAAAGTTTCGAAAAAAATTATCTTCACTAAGGGAGAATTACTTCAACTTAAGAGGCCACAGAATATCCTGAAGGTTAGGATTTCCACAAGAAGTTTTATATTGTTAATTCGAGGATCATTTAGCTCCCTATATATAAATGTCTTGTTTTTTTTTCTGGTTGTCGGTATGTCCAATGATTTTTCGTCTACAGTGGTTTTTCTTGAAGCGGCCCCACCAATATTTTTTTTTTTTTTAAATAACCATTCACTATAAACGGGAGTACGTCCTTTTCTCAAGGATAGGCGTAAACTAACCTTCCCCTCTCCAACGCCACAAGGCTCACTCTCATTGCCTAAAAGAGGTCACGTGTTTGGAATTTTTAAATAATCAAAATTAAAATTACAGGTAATAATTCTTTTTTAATTAAAATTTCAGGACATCTATATATATATATTGTAGAAAATAAAGGTATCTCTAATGGTGACGAAGCTTGTGTATGAGCGTCTAGGTTAGTCCCTGAATAGTTTTTTAAATGATGGAATCCACTAAATTTTCAACAAATACTTCAGTTTATTTGTAAAATCATCTTGACCAGTTTGAAAACACAGGTGAATGGAGAGTTAATTATTTTAAATATATAAAAAATTATTCTTTCGAGTTCGTTACCCTACTTATTGGAAATTATTTTGTTTTTATCTGTAAAATTTAATTTAATTTGCTTTATCTAGCTATCCATAGACAACATTCCCTATGCTCATTTCTGTTTTAAATCATAAATTCCAATAATCTGTGCTAATCTCAGCTTTCCTAAATTATAATCCTCCATTCACCCCCGGAACACTGCAGCCTGTTCGTCTGATCTTTATATTCCTTGCCACAAGACAGCATCGTTCGATAGGTCCTTCATTCCCTGAGGCGTGAACCCTAAAACTCCTTCCATATTTCCAGTCGTGATGCTCATTCACTTCCTAGTACCAAACCCAGTTCATTCGTTCATTGCCTCTTTACCATTCAGGCAGACGTTACTATAATAGTAATTTGTTTTATTTTTTTAAATTCCAGAATAAGGCTACATAATACGTTCATTATAATTATTCTAAGAGAACGTAATCCAATAATAAACTGTTTTGTTTTCATTTATTCATTTCAATTTACTCTTAATATCTCCTTAATTCAAGAGACTACTCTTCACCCTCTCCCCCGTTCAGTTTGAACTTTTTTTTTTCTGTGCCTGGATCAGTAACCAAGCTATATATTTTTTTAGAAGTATTTTAATTCTCCCGGTAAAAATATATTTTAGATACAAATTTTAGTTTGGGGAAAAATAAAAAAAATACTGTTCGCTTTGATATTTGAACATAAGGGGTCCTATCACTGAAGTATCGGTTTTCTGGATATTAAATGTGACGGGGGAATGAAACGTGGTCCTATTGCCGTACCGACGTATTTCTCTCTATTACATCCGCCTCAATAAAATGATCCGATTGAAGATGGGCAAATGCTGATAAAGAAGAACCAACTCGATTTGCATACCGCCCACCCGGCTATTCAGCCGTTTTCGTTACCAATACCTTCTTCTCGCCCCCCCCCCCTCTTTCCAACCAGCATTAGAAATATTTTTGAAACCCACCCAACATGCTCTCACTTTGATTTGAAAATATTGCGAATCCTCGTGTCGTTGTTTGTAAAGCTCGTTTTTAGTCGGTAGAAGTGTAATTATTCTTGATGTTATAACCTACATATTAGCTGTGTTTGTTTCCACCATAGTAAAATAATTCAATGACACAAGAAATAAAACACCGTATGTCTCTTCACAGCTTTATTGATTTCTACCGAAACATTATAGGCGGAATACGCTGACCATCCTCGAGCGTTCAAGCTGTAACATTCACGAAATACCAAATTGCTTTGGTACACGCTCATGACGAAATCTCAAAAACGGTTTGAAACTTCGAACTCGATATCTAAATGAAACCATGCAGCAATAAAAATGAATATATAGATAAAATCAACAGACCATTTGTACTAATATAAAATATGAATTGCAGATACCATAAAATATAGCAACGGGTAAAGTGTTCCTATGTTCAATGCTAAAATATCATAGCCTAAGTTAGACTGATCTAGAAAAATAACCCTATGACCCAAACCAGATCGAAATTAAAATTATGGAATAAATAATAAGATAATAATTAGTTTAAAACCACAGATAAAAAACAAATGCTGTTTGTAAAGTGGTACATGGCGTCCCCACTCACCACTAATGGTGCGAAGTAACGGAAGGTGTTTTATTTCTTAATATAAACCCTCCTCATTAGCACTAAACTATCAATAGCAATGAAATAACCGAATTCCATCATAGCTATTAAAATTTCGAATAGGCAGAAAACACTGATTCACAAAATGTAGTCACATAATAAGTTGGTAATAACAGAAACCCCCCAATACCTTTTTGGCAACCTTTGCAAATGACATTGCAGTCCTGTCATCCCACCCAGACCCCCGACACAGCATCCCATAACCATCAAAACACCTAGATGAGATCATGTATTAGTGCAATCAATGGCGGATCAAAGTTATTGAAGCGAAATGTGCCCACATTATTTTTTCATCTGCAAGTCCTGTCGACTAGTTAGTTTCAATTACATTCCTCGTCCTGTATCCAACACAGTTTCATAGTAATTTATTAATTGATTATTATACTGTCTAAGTTACTGTACTCGGTTAGTCTCGCGCTCTTGGTGAGCCTCCACTGGAACCCCGTACAAAGTTCGTCCTTAGGAAGAGGGGAAAAAAATTTGAGGAGTGAAGCGTGGGGGACTTAGCAATACTCCGCTTCCTCTATCGCATGCGAGGGAGGTGACAACGAAGTGGATTTGGGAGAGAACTCTCGGCTGTTTGTAAATACGGTATCAATGAGCTAGTGAATGAAGGATCGCATGTATAAACAAAGTATGAATGAGAACGCTGATCATAATTATTTATTGCCCATTAAGATAGATATTGCAATAAAGAAATCAAGATCACTAAAAAAACTTATGAATAGTGTAAATTCATGAAAATCGATTAGCTGATTACTTTCCTATTTTAGAACTCTTCACCAAAAAAATATATTAGAACAAAACAGATGTTATAGCAGGACATAAGTTCTTGTTATTATAATTCCTATGCTATGACCTGCCTAAGATTTCACGGTATAATTGACACAAGGTTGTGACCGGGACAGAACAAAACATAACTGGGATAACATAGAACGGAATGACCCGAAAGAATTGCAAGTGATTTCTCATTTGATAACAGGACCTACCAGGCTGGCCCATGTTGTACCTACTACTCAACCTTGAGAGACCAACCTGTGAAAGCTGCGATAATGTAAAAGTTATTGCAGTAAATTCCAAAATGATTGAAGAACAACCAAACTGAACGACTCATAGGAATAAAGCAAAAGAAATTTGTGAAAAAGATGCTGAACTTAACTGGACAAATTAGCTTCTACCTGCAGATTTTAATGAATAATGTTGTCGCTAATCGTCATTGTAACTGACACGAAGTTAAATAAATATTGATGTGTACTCTTTTTCTTGAACTATACCAAACATCTTTAATGGTATTAGCTGCGTTATTGCATTCTGATATTTCCCAGAATTAAGTTAGTTTTAATTTTATATAAAAACAAAAAAACTTTATACTCCAAGTTAATCGATTAAAAACCAACGAAAAATAAACAAGCAATATACGTGAGAACTATTATTCTCTTATTCCTGTTAATTGTTCAAGGAATCGTTATTCCTCTCAACTATAAGTTTTGTAATATTAACTACTTCAAAATACTGTAATTTTTTTATTATTAACGGTTAGTAAATGAACTACATAAAATATTTGGCAAGGTTAGAAGGTCTATCCCATTTATGTAACCGCAAAAAAACAGTATATTGCAGAAAACCTGTTGCATTTTTAACTTTACACAATTTCCATCATCCCTTCACAGCTTATCCGACCGTAAGTCAGATATGATAGAACAATTTTTTTTCCACTTTTGACACCTGACCTGAAAATAGTTGTTTTTTTAATGGACTACTTGCACAAAATCGCATTCAATAGCGAATTTAACGAATCCTCAAACAGGAAAGGTCAACAATTAAGAAAGATTTTCGATTGATTTATTTGACTTAAAGGTGACATTCCAGAATCAATATTATTTCTCATTCAAAAATGTTGATATGATATATAGCTCTGTCATAATAATTTGAGCAATATTCTAATAACTAGTTGTCATTATTCAAAACTTCTCTTTTACATTTTTTTAGGAGTCGACCACTTTTCTGCTTAAACTAAAACAAGGGTAAGACGGGATTATAACTTCTGGCGACGAAAAAAATCGTTGTTTTCAAAGAGATTTAAAAGCAGGCTATCTTTATGTACTTTAATAAATATTCGTATATGATGTGCACTTCTAGAAGTCCTTTCAGCCTCCATTTACCACAACAAACAAAACAAGATTGTTCGCTTATTTGTTACTACAAACAAATGAGTTGCATAAAGTGGTTATTTAGAGAGACCTTTACTCTTACATCCTTATTATTACACATCTGCTTTGGGTATTTTTTTTTTTATTTGTTTATCTAGGGTACTTAAATATTTATATGTGAATATCAAATTGCGAATTTGTGTGTGTGTGTGCATTTGTTTTGATATTTTAGTTAAATTTTTCAAGCAAGACTTCTTTTATTAACTTCATATTGTTTTTGTTTACATTCATTTCATATTGTATTTGTAATTCTTGAAATATGCGATCCTTTTATGTGTATATATATATTTTGTACAATTGTGTATATTTTTTTCGTTTCATTTTATTTATTTTTAGCAAATTGTAAAATCAAGCGGGTAACGTTACAGTCAAAGAACTCACTTTAGTCAAATAACTGTTTTATTCTTACAGGTCATAAGCCCAGGATAATATATGTATATTATTATTCTTTTGATTAATTATCTGAAAATTTCCATTGATTACAGTTTAACGTTCTGATTAATAAACAAGGGTAACAAACTTTAGCATTAATTTGTGATACATAAATGCAAAACAGAGACTTAGAATTGACTTCACTTCATGACTTTTCAAGAATACGAAATCTCTTTGTATTGATATTTTATTCATATCTCAGTGCACGAGTCAGCAAAGAATAGCATTAATGCAGATTTCGAGCTGTCTTTTTTTTAGCCTCGAAATTATACAACTGTTGAACATATTATCATTTAATATAGCAGACATTTAATTTTGTTTTGAGGATTTTTGTTTATCATTTTTCAACGAGGGGCATAAAAGTATTTAAAAAAATAACTCTCAGTATGTGAAAAAACAAAGTTATCAAAAACTTCTCTACAATTATAATAAGTATATAATTATTAGTTAAACAGGAGGACGTTTCGCCACCTGTTTATCTTCAGGACTATGGCTGGTATAATTTTTCGAAATCATTGTTCCTCTCTTCAGCAACTGCATGGCAAAAAACCAAAACAAATTATACTGTTGAATAGAGTCTGTAGGTTGGCAATGTAAAAATGAAAATAAATAGTAGAGGAGACTCTGAAGGCAATTGAAAATGTTGTTCACATAGAGTAAACTTTAAATTCAGGTATGTATTCTCATGACAGTTAAAAAATACAATAAACGTTATTCGGGCAGATCTTAATGTTCTTAGAAACTATTTATATAAATCTTATTGACAAATAGGTCTGTAAAAACATTGTAAACAACCCATTATTCCTTTGAAGTAATAAAAGAATTTAAGCTTTTCACTTTAATTAAAGTTTTTTAAACATTTGTCATCATTTTAATTATAAGAAACTAAATAATGGTGGTATGAGGTATAATAGGATACGTTATCCAGTTAAAATATAATGTTTTTAACTTTTACGTGCTATTTTTCTAAGATACTTGAGAATAGTGGTGTTGCCTCCTAAAGCGTATCAGTGTAAAATAAATGTTGGGTAGACCAAATGAGCATGTGAGTTTCCTAGTATATAAATGAAGTGAACGTAGTTTGGACAGAAAAAAATTAAAGAGTTAATCAGGAAAAAAGTCTCTGATCTACAAGTTTAGAGTTGAGCTGGCACGTATTTATTTAAACTCATAGGTCAGCCACCTCTTTCACCCACCCCCCCCCCTAAAAAAACAACTTTAATCTGATAAAATCACAGCTGCTAGGACTAGAATGAGGAGGAGGGGGGATTTCACCTTTGTGGGGGAAAAAGGATTGGACTGGCATGGATTTCGTGGCCTGAAGCTATTTGCTGCCCTAATCTGGTGTAGGGCCCGTGTGAGAGTGCGCCCTAAAGGATTTATTATGCTTTTAAAAAGTTAATTCCCTAACCTCTGGTCTTTTGGGATCGCTTCGCCTCGCTCATTTCCATGTCAGGTGAGTCTTCTTTCTTGCGATGTCGCATTTAGGGAAGAAATGACTTCTTGTCACCTGACGTGCACAATAAAAAAACATTACATTAAGGATTATTTTGCAATGGCTATATATCTTCAGTATCGCATGATGGCCAAATGTGCATCAACTACAGAGCCTCTTGAAGGAAGATGAGTAACTAGACGAATGAAGATGAATCCGCCAAGGTGCACAAACCAACACATTAGAATTAACTAATTAATAATTGAAGGAGTAACGGGCGCCAGATCACACTAATGGGCTTGAGGGGGGAACTGATCTCCCCACAGTCCTCTAATTACAGAGGTAGTTGTAGCGAACCCTCATGCTGAATCGCAAAGCTGAGGTGTTCTTAGTTAGACTATTTTAAGTAGTAAAATATTTAATGAAGCATATTTCAATGCGCACTATTGAAAGAAGGTTATTCAAACTTGCTATCACTACAACTCTTCAGTGTGAATTCCTTATTAAAATATTAGGCGCAAAATACAACCAATTAAAATGTCTTCAATTACTTATATACAAAAACTCTTTGCTACAATGAAATATGTAATTATAGAAATATACTGATGCCATACTATTAGTTTATCCCAATCCACTATCGATTTAATATACAATCCATAAGTATACATAATTATTAAGATATAAAGTACGAAATAAAAGTTGATAAAGCGAATTTAATTATACACACATACTCTTTATTACAAAGATATATGTAACAGTATAAATAAGAGGTAATAATACTTTGAGCATTTGTTCTGCAAAAACTGAAAGAACTAATAAACAGTAACAGAACCAATATACATTGAAACTAAATGCTAACAAAAGATTTCAAGCAATACATACAAATTGTAGTGGATCCACTTTCCATATTATAAACTATACAAACACACCATACTTAATCTACCAAACTCTAAAATTAATATTTAAGAGGTCAAACTAAGAATGTTGTTCATAATCAAGTTTTTATTTGAAATTTGTAATATTTTAATAAAATTACTTACATTTTATTAGATTAGAATATAATAGAGAAACACATTATTCCGGGACAAAGCCTCCTGTGAATAATATTAATGTTCAGGTGACAAATTTAGATCTGACATATAAAATAAACTATAAAATCATAATAAAAAATGAAAATAACTCGTAACTCCCACGGGACAGTAATAATTATGAAATAAAAAAAAAATACTTTTAGTTATTAATGCTCATTAAACCCACCTGCAAGAAACAAAAAATACCCCACAGCAACAATATGCTGTAGTCAGTACAGTAAGACATTAAATCAAAAGTAATAAAACTAACAAAAACAATAAAAATAGATACAAACTTGAAGCTAACATTCATCTTTATAATAAATAATCAAATAAAAATTATTAATATAAAAAGAAAGTCTGGAAATATAAAATAATAATTGAGTGAATCGTTTCCAGACTAACGAGCGTCTCCTTGGACGGGAAGAAGGTTTTGGAATTGGAGAGCTTTGAAGGTTCCTGAGGATAAAGCAATGTAGATATTAGGAGACAGAGAATTCCGGAGGGTAGTAGAACGAGCATGGAAGGCCGATCGTATGCTGCAGTTTTGTATTGGGCAGTATTATAAAGGTCAGAGGGACGGGATCTCTTGTTCTGGGAGAGGACTGAGGTTCTAAACTATAAAATATTGTTTATATATGGGGTGACGTGAATTGATGGTTTGAAAAAGTAGTTAACCGAGGAAATATTGTGCTCGGAAGGAGGAAAACAGCCGACAGTCCCAAGGACAAATCTAGCAAAGCAATTCATTACATTAATAGATTTAATTCACTCTTTTTCCTTACAAATAGAACATTTGGATAACTAAGCAACCGAGCATAGTCGGAATGTAGGTAAAGAATAAACATAAATAATAAAAAACAAATTTACTGTGAAACCTGTTTCCGCAATGTCGCCAAGACGAAAGATTTAACTTGGCATTGAAACCTGCTTAAGAGATACGAAAAAAAAAAACTCTATGGTTTTGAAGCAAACATTTGAAAAAATGTGATAGCGATATAATATTATTGTAGTATAGAACAGTTTCAGCCTAAGGGATATAGCCGGGCTTGTGATGGGGTGCTGGAGAGTGTAATAAGTCATACGTACTCTTTTCAGCTTCTTCTGCAAATGTGTCCCGATCATCATATGCCTGCCTAGGTTGATTCCTAGCAATTCTAATTAAATTCGTTTGTAGAATCTATATATTGTAACATATATTAATTTTGTGACCAGGGGATATGAAACGAAAACAACAAATTTTCCTTTAACAAGTAAGAACTAGCCCATAGCCCATGCAATCTTCGGAACCTAGGCACAAACACGTGGATCTAGTTAGGCTCTGAGCTATAATAGTAATAAGAAAATTTCCTTATGATATAAAAGAAGAAACCCAAATAAGTGTGTGCGATAAAAGACGTTGGCATTATGTAGCGTTGCTATTGTGCAACCTTGGATAAGATGCTTAAATCCTTTTAAAGCACTTCAGCGTCATTTAGGAGTGGGGAATGTAAGTATAAAACAGGATTAAAACCCCCTATCGTTAGCTCCTTTTTTTAGTGGTAACCCACTGAAACCACCATCAACCCGTTCCACTCCCGTTAAGTCTTAATTTAATTTAAAATATAAATTGTTATTTTCATTTGTGACTGGTTAGTTTATCGTTTCGAAGATTGTTTATTTGATATTTTTTTAAATTCTCTCAAAAATGATCACCGTTCTCAGTAAAATATTTGAGTATATGACTATGAAGTCAAGTGGCTTTCTTTTACTACAGCATAGAATAATGAAAATATCTAATAGTTCTTCATTTTCTATTCATGCCACTCTCAGAGAAACAAAATTGTTTACAAAATAATAATTGGCTGCCAAATTTTAATTGGATTGCTAACAGACAGCCAATCGATAGTGTATTTAGTAATTTTGATGACTATACAGAAATTTAGTCTTTCAGATGTTAGTAACTCAGTAGCTAGTAGTTAGTAACTAGTTCTTAACATTAATTTACTCGTACCCGCCACCGCTTGGACCTATTTCAGAAACAAAATAGAAATGTACGACACAAGTCTTTCCGGCTTTTGCACTTCAACCAACTTGTCGCGTCTCAAACTGGTTATATATGAGTGTGTCCTCCGGTCAGCTCTGCTATACGGTGTCCCACGATATACCCACTTGAGTGAGAGTATAGCTAAAAGTTTTCTCAATTACAGAACGGTACAGTAAGAAAAGTGGTCAGGCATACCTCTCTCCAAAGCACTCTTTGCTTATTGTGCCGTCGGTGGGTGAGTTCATCCACCGGTGAACATCGTGTTTTATGTCTCGTTGCAGCACTTGACAAACCCAGTGTTTAACACCACGACCCGACTACCCTTTCCACATCGATGGCAACAGCCTGTCCGAGAAAACTAGATTTAGTTGGATTATTTAGATTTAGGTTAGTATTACCACAACTCATTCATAAGGTGAGCCCTTTCTCTGTTCATACGTCTTGTATTCTCTATCAGCCTACCATAGCAGAATTCTTGTAAACCTCGCAAATTATATCAATTGTAGCTAAGTTTCAGTTAATATAATAAAAGAAAGCACAATATGCTGAGATGTATAAATTCAGGGTTTAGGCTTTACTGTCGTAAAGGTACTTATTCTCCCATGGGCATCATATTTCCGGCTGACTATTACTTAGCCACCAACATTATGATAAATTCAGCACTTAATATATTCATATTAGGTTAGAATGTTTTAATAAAAAATATTTATCAAATAACCACAATTAAGAATTAGAAACTCTAATCTTACCTTTTAGGGTTTGAATAATTTTGCTTGACAAATGACTCATACGAATTGTGAAGAACATGACAATAATATGTTTATTAAATATAAGAGGAATATCATAAATTAAGTAAATTAACAGAACAGCAATGCCGCAAATACATAACAGCTTAAATCAATTAACCCCTTTCTTCTAGGATCTGTCATTCTCTTAAACAAAATGTACAAATAACTAATGATAAGACTAAAATATATTTAAGAACATATACAATTGAATATACTTGGCTCAAAATATGGCAGGGCATTTAAAATGAATTGATCATGGCTATGGTACCAGATGAATTCGAGCTCGCTGCATCTAAACGAACCATAGCAATCACCCGGGGTCAGCTTTGCCAAGAAGTCATCTAGCCCATGTTCATCAGTCTCTGAGACAAACTAGCACCAACCAGCAAGTTGTCTCTCTACCCTAAGTTACCGTTTTTTCTTGTCTATTTAAGCACCCTACATTTTACCATTTTTCCACATGACATTTACGAGGTAGTTCCATTGATGGCCGTGCATTTATGTAAAGATTCCTTATTGCGGAGTCTATAATAAACTATCTGTATATATTAAATTATATGATCATTCTATAAATACAGTAATAAATGTTTTCTTAACCTAATATTCATAAGAACATAATCACTAATTGTTCCTTATCGCTAATGACTCAATGTTGTAGGCAATAGTAGAGGTGATATAAAACTTTTTTTGAAACAACAATTAACGATTTTTCACAAGAAAAATTTAATATTTGAGTTGCTTATTTCATTTATTTTTTTCAGTACACCACATTAGTTTGACTTCAATAAGCTACTATGCAAGTAATATTATTATTACAAAGCTATTCAATTTTTCGTGACATATCTTTGTATTATTTTGATTTGAGAAAAAATTATTTAAAAGACAAAATACTTTTTGAGCGAAAATTTCAAAATTTTAGGGTTGCCTTGAAGTTGTACGATTGAGCTAAAAATTTTCTTTGGTTGTTTTTTTTTTGTTAATTGAAACTAAATAAGGGTTGGAAATTAAATACATGATCATATGGTGCACAAGACTAGCCATTTACGGTATGGTGGAAGGCTCTGATGGTTCGCTTTATTATGACCTGCCCCATTAACTAAATACAGACTTACATTGTATTGACTTCTACCTTACCGTTGTGGTTTTTTACAGATTTGATTAAATACTCCTCTTCAAGCCACGACAGATGCTGCTAAATACTCTCTTGTTGGTAGAGAAATGCTACTGGGACAAATACTTTTTTTTTGTAAAATGATAGTTCAGCAACGTCCTCACTTTGACTTGCCAAAGCAGGTGTCCGTCATGACTCGATCCTCGCTCCATTACTTTACATTCGGATAACACCATCTCCCGATACAATGGAAGCTTCTACAATGGCTAAAATGACATGAATACGAGACTAACATTAAAAACGGCACACGAGCAATTTTTATTACTTTACTAACGTTATACATTTTTCTTTTCTCAGAAAAAATTGGCATACAAACTCCTACTAAAAGGAATTTTGACATGCGTAACCCAAATTTACGTATAGTCTAAAAATACTAACATCGATTGCAGATTTTGCAATAAAGTCTTCAGACATAACAAATGCACTAGTTTACAAATGAACATCAGACCATTTAACTTTACGACAAAAAGTACACGATACAAGGAAGGCCTACCTCAGATTACTGTTCCAATAATAACGTTAACGTACCACAATGCCTTATGAAACGTTGCATCGGACATGTTCAAAAGTGTCAATATCCGTAAGAATCCTCAGCTGCTTAAAATCAATAATATTAGAAATGGAAATGAAAAACAATAATTGTGATAATTTTTCTAATAACGTAAATATGTGAGACAACACTAAAAGAAAACTCCAATGTGACCTTTCATTATGATTTATTTAAAGAATTTTTTCCCGATAACAAATTGTTAATAAATTTTACAGCTGGGGTGCCCCAGTTGAGCACAGGTGTGTGGCTTATAAAGTTTCTTTATAGCTGCGGTTATATGAGAATCATTTTAGCTTTCGACCGCCCGTGCTCCCTGCTCATGCATAAATAACATTTGTTTACCGGATAAAATTGATTAAAAACTAAAAATGTATCATAAAATATCAATGTGATGTTTTATATAGCCATAAAGCATTAACAATAAGCTTCTTTTTTTAAAAAAAGGAGGGAAACTGAGAGGTTTTATACTTTTTTTTTTAAACTAGTTTGAATTAATTGAGTTCTGTTTTGAGCTGTCCACAAGTGAAGTTCTTTATTGTGCTAGGGTTTTAAGTTTGTTGTGGCCTATCGTTTTTTTTTAGCGGTTGATTTTATTATACTTGCTAGTACATATGTAAGTTGATGATATAACTATGGTTGAAATTTATCAGTTAGGTTATGAATTCAACAAGCCAAATCATTGGAAATTCTCCATCCTGCAGAGTATTCGTGAATCTAAAATTACATATTCCAATTTCATTGCCAAGCCTAAGGGAGCGGCTATTTATATGTGGTTACAGGACGATAGTATTTGGTCTGTCTGTATGTTTTGAGGTAGCTGACGTGAAAAATCTCAACGTTTTGATTAGTTTTCCTTTATAAATACATTGAGGGAAAATATGGTATATTTATAATTGTTTATTGTCTAGCCTATGCTTTTCCAACTGAGATACCATGCAAGAGTGGACGATTTTCCCAATATGTACCATCTCTGGTAATGCTCTTGCAGTAACGGTAAGTATGACCGATTATGAAATTCTCCAAATGTTTAAGGAAATTTAATTTGCGAATGTTAAGGCATAACATTAAAATACGGGATATATTTTAATATATTATTTTTCTGTTGGCAATATTTTTTTAATTATTAATAATTAACGTCAAAAGACAAATGATATATTTGTCAAAGAAGAAGTACAATATTTGTCTTTGTATATTCATAATATAATTATAAATAATAGTGGTACCTTTATCACAAAAATATTACTAACATGGTATATTCAGTTTTACACCTATTTATAAATTTTGTTTATAATTGATGTAAATTATAATTGTTTTAATTGGTTGCCCTGATCAACTAGTATTACTTTAATTAATTAACTCAAGTTGTTTATTTCATTTATTTTTTTGAGTAAACCACATTAGTTTGACTTCAATAAGCTACTATGCAAGTAATCTTTTTATTACAAAGCTATTAAATTTTTCGTGACATATCTTTGTATTATTTTGATTTGAGAAAAAAATTATTCAAAAGACAAAATACTTTTTGGGCGAAAATTTCAAAATTTTAGGGTTGCCTTGAAGTTGTACGATTGAGCTAAAATTTTTCTTTGGTTGTTTTTTTTTGTTAATTGAAACTAAGTAAGGGTTGGAAACTAAACATTTCGAAAATCGAAAAAATATAGCCTCCCCAATACAACTTCGGTTTTTAACTTAATGTCATGTTCATATTCAATTTCTCTCCCCCCCTCCGGACTGTTGCAATCTTAAGTAGGTTGGCCGTCGTATCCATGAGCACTGCTGTACTTAGACGGCACATTGCCATTAAACGACCCTTGTGCAGTAATATCAATAACATTAGCTGTAAAGGTGTAATCCCCGTGATGTTATAGCCGCTGTGAAGGATCCCGGTGGCTTTTCTAAGAGTTTCCCAAGGATTAAGGTCACCGAGATTATGCTCGAGGAAGTACTTGCGTAGACTAACCCCTCTGGAGTTTAGAGCTGGTTAGTTGATGGTGTTAATGTTGGAGTTATATCGTAGCAAACGGTCGCCACCATGTTTCCATCCCTGTGATAGCCATTGACACCAAATCACCCTGGAACGTCCCTTTTGCAAGATTATTTTACCTCAGTTGTTTTCTTAAAAAACATCCTTTTGACAATGATTTAGAAGCTTATTGTACCATCGGAAAGTGAGACACTAAATACTTTCTTTATTTTTGCTAAATTATCAGTAATTGATTATTAGCCCCAAAAAACTGCAGCGATTAGGACTCAAACAAATATATTTTTTTGGATATGCTTTTGTAAACAAATTATAGAATTTATAAATCAGAGAGATACAAGAATCACTTTTTGAAATAATTACTAAATGACTATGAAAAAAACTGTTTGATATATTTGAAAAAAAAGAGTTCTTTTAATTGTTTAAATTAGTTTAATAATAGGCTAAAACATTATTAAATAAGAAATTTCCGTACTTCTTTGCAAATATCTTTAAATCTTCAACTATGAGGAACCACATAAGCTGCATATAGATAGCTAGCAACAATATTTGCATTTTTTACATATTCATTGAGAATTTTATCATACATGATTTTGTATTCCTTCTCATGTTATATTTTGTATATCTTTGACATAGTTACATAAAAAAAATTTTCTAATAGGAGGAAAAACTTTTAAAAGCTATTCAATAATTAGAAAATGATAATATTAAAAAAACCTTGTATATAATTTAATTAAACGTATTTAAAAAAAAATAACAAAATAGAAATTCATGTGTTTTAAAAAGTAGATTTATGTGTTGTTTTTTGTAAATACGTTCATTTAACTTATTTAAAGGTTTTTGTCCAATGTTATTGTTTTATTTATTGAATAGCTTGGATAATAAATGTTTCAACTACCAATGCTCATCCCTAATAACATTCTCCAGATCACAGTCGGTACACATCCGATCGCTCCTTATTAGGAATTGTGTTTTTGGTGTTGTTCCTGGTGAGGAAACGTAAATTCCGTGTATTTTTAATAATCTTCTTAATTTATATGGAAATGTTCCTAAGTATGGGAGTGTACACCAGCCACTAAGCGTGTTTTCTTTATGTATTCTTATGCCATCTACATAAACTTCATCTAACAAAGATTTTCTTTCTATTATATTTAATATTTGTATGATAGTGTTCTTTGCATAAACATGCACTATATCAATCCGATCTATTTGTTTCAATTCCCTTTTACAAGCTCCCGAATTGGCGGTTACCATACTATTGAGGAACCAACAGTAGAAAGTAACGTTGGTTGGATTACAGGAAGAAAAGAGAAGAAAAGCAGTTGAACGTTATTGAATACCATGGCATATTAAGACAGATGGGTGGAAAAATTGTAGGTTGGTGATATTAATATTGTTTCTTATTATGGATCCATTCAAAAAACTGAGCTCAAATTCATGTTTTGTAATTAGTAGTAGCTATCATAATTTAAAAGGATTTGAATATTTTCTTTATACATTTTGTCAATACTCTATGTTAATTATAATTATAATAACATAATAATAAATATATTTCACAATTCCTAGTTTCTCAATTTATTAATAACCACAATATTAGCCTTGAGATCGGGCGATTCAATCGGGATAAATTCCTATGTCAAAGACATAAAACAATTTGAATTAAAGATCTCATGACGAACCTGCCAAGTTAGTTAAGTTAAATTGATCAAGTAAAGTAAAAAGAGAGATGGTAAAAAAAGAGGTAGGTTTCAATATATTATGAAGTGCACAACATTAGTACTTCATCGACGTGCTTAAATCTACAATCGCAGAATGATCGTAATCGAAAAATGATATTATGTTATCCTTTAAATGTTTGAAACTGTTTAGGCGGTGCAATATAATTTGACGAAATACTGAAACTTTTGAACAATGAATTGAAAAATAAACCGAGATAAAAATGACTGAGCTGTCTGCCTGAGAAGAATTAAAACTTTGGCTGTGTTGTGGGTCTCCGGCCCGTCACATTCAGGTCAACTACAGTCAGGCAATGGAGTGATTTTTCTCACGAACATTCCTCCTCGTCTCTGAACTCATTCCCTTTTGAGTTATCTCCATCAGCCATCTACGTTAGGCACTAAGTATTACAGAGTTATACCGCTCAATGCGGTATTTTCATATCTCCTGATCAATCTTCCGGTGGACATTTTTTAGATGCTGACAAAAAAAAATGAAAATCGTGTCAAACCCAAGGTGGCCTCTCGATTCCTTTTTTCAATACATCTAACATCATATTAACCGTGGACATCATATTACTTATCCACCAGCATTATGATACATTCAGCCCTTAATATAGATTCATATTAGGTCAAAATGTTTTAATAAAAGATATCTATCAAACCTTACTGCATCTACACAAACAATAGCACTTACCCCTTCCCCCGTGTTTTGTAAAAATAAAGGTACGAAACACTATCGAGACTTTGTCTGGGTAGAGGAGATCTATTAAATAAAGGATAAATTAATTTATGGATATTTTCGCTCAAAAACATTTGTTTAGTTAAGCTATACGTATGTCTCTGTCGTATTTAGTAATAAATTAAATATTTACAATATTCACATTAGGACCTATTGAAATCAGTATGAATGACATTAAATTGATCAAACCTAAAGCTTTATTTGTTGGAGCTTATTCAAATTAATTTTTGATTTGCCGTCATTATAGTGTCCTTAAATATGGATAAATTCAGTTTAAACATATAAAATACGTTGCTAACAAAGCCATGAGAAATCTTTGATAGTTAGGGAGAAGTAGGCTAATTATTAGACATGATGATTTTCCACGATTTATTTTCCACCCACTTAATATAATTGTGGCGTAATAAAACACTTTTAGCGAAATTTCAGATTATTTATTTTAACAGACAGAACAAAAACCATAGTCCTGCATCGTTTGTATAAAGAGATCTCTGATTTGGACCTAAACCCACATGATTCATACGATAAAAATTACCAAGTTTTATGAACGACTCAGAACTGTGTTCGTTCGTGGTAGGTACAGGGTAGTTGATTTCATGAAATGGATCTCCTCCATTCGAATTCCAGTAGAGGGAGTAAATTTATACCTGCATACTCCCGATAGAATTCATTTCTTACCCTTAAATAATATGAATCCGCTTATGCACATGTATGTATGTATATGTAGGGGTATTCTATATAAATGTTGCTATTGGTTTAAGTTAAAAGCTTCCCAGTTATAATTATATATATATGATAAAAAGTATTTATGTATATGGAAAATAGCCCATGATATCTCTTAAAGATATGGTATGATTGTGTGATCAAACTTCTTGAAGATATGTCCGTATGTATGGATCCAGCCTTGCCGTCAGAAGTCGGCAAGGTTTAAAAGCACATACTCAAAACTAAAAATAACTAGAAAATTTGAAGGAACTGGTTAATTGGGCTGTATATCAAGGAAAACTTGTAAAGTGAACACTATTTTACTAAAGGCCGTGTTATTAGTTATTATTATAAGATTATTAGTTATACTGAATGCTTATAGATCAAGGGTACTGAATAAATCATATAAGTAGGCTTGGTATAAAATTATTTTGACAGAAATGGAAAATAAGACATAAAACATTAACCGAACCATATGGTAATTTAACTGAAGTTATGCTGTAATAAGGGGTTGCATAAAAAATTGAAATACAATTATGGCGAAGGACAAGAAAAATAGTACAAAGATGAATTCTCCTTCTTAGCTGCAGCTGATGAATGGTGTGGGTGAGGAATGTTGTGTTGGTCAATTTCGGTAGATCCCGATTGCCTGCCTTGACCCCTTCATCCTGGCTCGTATAATACGCGGTATTGGATGGCCCCTCGCCGTCAGCTAAATTGTTTTTACTTACTTATACTTAATACTCATACGTAACCCATAATAAAGCTATAAAACCATAAAATCAATGGACGGTAGAAGTTAGGGAATGACCTACGTCATAGCTAATAAAATATCATAAAGCTGGTAGTGTTTTGAAACACCGAAAAATGAATCATTAGCAACCACAGTCATACACAGCGTAATGAAGCTATAAACACTTTAAGTACTTAATTGCAAGTTATAAATAAATAAACCCAAGGGGGCTACGTGATTCGAATAAATTTATTACGAGCTAGATTACCGACCTGGATTTTGTTAAATATTCACACCCTTTAAGCTATTTGATCATCCGCTAGTGCTTTAGATAATTTTTACATAATTATTTATGGGGATTCTAAAACGTTCAGCTTAGCTATTTTTAATTATTCAACTATCCCATGCTACTATATAGTGTGCTGAAATTATCTTTACTCTTCATATTACGCTAATTTGTCATTTCTGCAGGAATCTCTGTCTTCTAGCTTACGAGACCATGCTAGAGCATCGTAGACCTCCGGCTCCCCTTATTTCTGAGGAGGTTGGGCATGGTTTCCAATTAAATTTACTTCCAATATTTCGATAATAAAAATAATCCTAACAATATTTAATATTCTTGGTAATGATAATGTAAAATGTATTGTCATGAGAATTTTCAATGTCAAAAGTCAATTTGTAAATCTCATTAATTTTTAAAGGCGGATTAAATATTGTATTTTCATATCTTTTATAAATTTTTTTTTAAGATAAAATTACAATCTGCCTTTTATTACGCAATGAGTAATTGAGATAAATGTCATCATTCATACTATATTTACAATTCATCATTCATACAATATTTACAAACAGCCCAGAGGCCCCCCAAGTCCACAAGGGTCACCTCCCTCGCATGCGAAGGAGGAAGCGGAGTCTTGAGAAGTCCCCCACGCTCCTACGTCAGCCGCGTCACTGGATAAGCCAGCAGAGGCTGACCAAGAGCGCGAGAGCCACAGACGCTCAGGACATGATTAGAGGAACTGGCCATTGCCAGAACTCCCACTATCACTTAGTTATAGCAGGTCACGAGGCCACTGCCGTTTTAATCTCCAAAGAGGATTATAGGGGTGAGTGGTGCAGTGCAATGACTGTGCTAGGGAATTAGGGTGGTTGGATAGGTTACTATGGAATTTTATGAACTTGGAAGGGATGAGTTCAAGAATATAGGGTATATTCAGATCATTGTGAAGGGTTTTGTTGCTGACGTAATAAGGGGCATTTACTATTGTTCTTAGGACTTTTGATTGAAAGGATTGGATGCGCTTGAAGTTCGACTTTTTTGCTGTCCCCCATAGCTCTATTCCGTATGTCCAGATTGGCTTAAGTATAACCTTGTAAATAAGTAGTTTGTTTTCTATTGAGAGGTGGGATGTCCTTCGAAGTAGTCTGTACAGTTGTCCAAAGCGTCTGTTTAGTTCTTGTCTTTTTAGCCTCGTGTGTGGGTTCCATGTCAGTCTTTTGTCGAGATGGAAGCCTAAATACCGTACTGTCTCAGACACAGGGAGAGGAATTGAATTTAAAAAGACTGGTGGACAGGACTTGCGGCAGAGGGTAAAGGTTATGTGGGAACATTTTCCTTCATTGACTTTGATTCGCATTGGTTGCACCAATACTCGATCTCGAAGGTTTTGGGATGCTATATCAGGGTCTGGATGGGTTGACAGGACTGCAGTGTCGTCTGCGAATGTTGCCAAGAAGGTATTGGTGGTAGAGGGGACATCAGCGGTGTATAGATTATAGAGGGTGGGACTCAGGACGTTGCCCTGTGGAACTCCTGCTTTAATGGGATAGTAGTTAGAATATTCTAAACCACAGCGGACTTGGAAGAAACGGTTTGAAAGGTAGGACTGTAGGATTAGGAATAGGGTTTGCGGTAAATATCCTTTGAGCTTGTAAAGCAAGCCTGCGTGCCAGACCCTGTCAAAAGCTTGAGCTATTTTATAAAATTAAACGTGTATTATATATTGTTGTAATAAATTTATTACAATTTGTCCCAGACACAGACGAAATGAAATGAAAGCGTTATTATAATTTATTCTAATTATTTTCGCTGAAAACGCTGGTACTTTGAGGAGACAGAATTTCACATCACGTAATTGTTATTACAAAACTGGAGGCGAATCTCGGCTTATTCTCAATTAAATTAACATGGACTTGATGCTTTTCTAAAAGTGGGGAATAGTAGTAGGAGGCCGATAAAAAAAAAAAATAATAATCCCATAATAAATGATTTTACGAAAAAAAAAACTTTGCATAATTTGTCCTCTTGAAAGCCCCCTTCTTATGGTTAATACAAAGACAAATTCTTTTTTTTTTTTAAGAAACATTTATCTAGTTTACGATACTATAATTAGGAGTTACTTATTTTTTTTTCCCATGAGGGTGAACCTTATACGGGAGTTAAATAATCTTTGTAGAGGAAAGTCTTTTTAAAAAAAAAAAAAAAAGCTTTATTATGAATGACAAGCAAAACACTGTTTATAAAAATATTGATAAATTAGAGTAACATACTAGAATGTCTATGAACAAGCGAAGTGTCTGGGGCTAAAGCTGAGACATATATTGAAACCTACCTCATTTTTTACCATTTCTTTTTTTAATTTATTTGATCAATTTACCTTAACTAATTTGGCAGGTCCGTCATGAGATCTTTAATTCAAATTGTTTTATGTCTTTGACATGGGAATTTATCCAGATTGAATCGCCCGATCTCAAGGCTAATGTTGTAGTTAATAATAAATTGAGAAACTATGAATTGTGAAATATATTCCAAATAAAATGGTTATAACAAATAATTATAATTATATATAGTGCTGACAAAAAGTATATAAAAAATATTCAATTCCTTTTGAACAAGGATAATTACTACTAATTACATAAAACATGAGATTTGAGCTCAATTTCTTATAATGGATCCATAATAAAAACAATATTAATATCACCCAATCGATGATCTCCGTATAATCCAATCAACATTACTGTCTGCTGTTGGTTCTTCTCCTCTCTTCCTGTATGGTACCGCCAGTTCAGGAGCTTTCTCATCCCCACTCCTAGGAACATAAGGGAAGATGCTTACCATCTGGTCACATCTGTGAAGGTTCCTGGCCGTGATATGCTCAAATATCATGAATGTTACAATATATATATATATAAGAAAATGATAAGATTGTGGGAAGCAGGGAGATCTGGGAAAGGAAGTGGATGTTAACATAAAAATAAAAGGGAATTATCCAGTGACTTCTATGAAGTCACAGATAGATACAGCTCTGCTAAAGACATTGACATTGCTCACAGTATTACATAACTCCTCCCCTTTTTAGATTCCGAACTCTTGGGTAGGATAATAAGGTTTTGTCAATAGCTGCTATATCTTTGGATGTTGGTGGCATAGCTTGGTTAACAACTGTTGGGACATGTATCGGGGTAGTTTTGAATGCCAAACTTCACAATATTTGTGGTTGGTATAAAATAAGGTCATCATAATGATTACAATAATATTTGGTTATATAAAATACATATAGGGATAATATTCATTGGTTAGTAAAGGTTTTAATTCTACTTGAGTTATATTACGCAGTGGTATAGTTACAATATTATCAATTGGAATTTTACTAGGAATAAAATGTTTCTTTATAACAATCTACATTAGATTAATTAGAGCAGTGTCTGGCAGAAAATAGTACTGTTGTTGTAGCAATTTTCCAATTTAGATGTCCTTATAGCTAGATATATGTTCAGTTCATCAATATATGTTATATCGGGGGTAGTATAATTAATAAGTATAATAAATAATAATATAATTAACTAATAATGCATTGGATTATTTAACCATTTTAAAGGATATTTTATATACATAAATTCTTAAATACTAAGGGGTTAATACAATAATATTTATTAGATAAATATGTGCAATTAGCATGATATAAATTGTCTTACTGGCAGTTTAGATTTTCACATTTCTTTCGAAAATGCTAAATGTTATTGACCGGAGAAAGGACCCAATGAGGCGAGCCTTGAACACGGAACGAATTAAATTGTTTAACATTCCATCATGGCTGCTGGTTCAAGACAAGGAATCTTCAAGATCTGATGTAATTTCCTGTTGGTATCCAATAGTTGCTTCTAGAATTAAACCTATTAACATTCATTTGATCCTGACCTCCGATAATACCAGCTTAACCCATTTTCTTTAATATGCTTGAAGAAGAAATATAAATCTATAAGAGGTCACCACGTGGCTGGAATATATGCAAAGTTTTAGAGTTGTAGAAAAGCATTGTCACGAATTCCCAACAGTAAAATCGTTTCATACAACGTATTGAAATAAAACACAAATATAATTCAAACAAATTTTACTCCACAACTACTTCATTATCATCATTAATCAAACCCTATTTAAATATTCAATCGGTCCCCAGTACGAATTTGTGACTCGGGAATGTATTACAATAACTTAAGTAAAACCTTTTGTTTCTCAAAATGAAGAAAATATGACTTACACCCCTCTGACTTCAACCCCCTCAAATATAATTGGTCTTAACTGACAAAATCCGTTTAATTTTGCTTGGATCCTCAGTAATGAGAATAGGAATACTAGCTGAATGAAAAAAATATAAATAAAATATAAGCCAGGGAATCAATGGTCACTAGATATACTTTCAAATTCATCAATGCTATGCCGATTTCATTGAAGACCGCTCGTCAGTGAACAAATTTTTCAGTCAGTTTTCGGTTCAAAAGAGATTGATTGTGTGAAAATAAGGTAATAAAAAAGCTTAAAGTTCAAGACCGGGTACAATCTGCTAGATGGGTTCTAATACCAAATCCAATAGTTTCTAGTAATGAATAATATTTGCATTTATTGAAACTTCTTTATTGTGATAAAATTACAATCTGCCTTATAATGCAATAAGTAATGATAAATGTTCTCAGTCATACCATATTTACAATCTGCTTTCACTCGCTCATTCATACAGTATTTACAAACAGCCAAGAGGCCTCCCGAATCCACATGGTTGTCACCTCCCTCGCGAAAGAGGAAGTGGAGTCTTGGGGAGTCCCTCACGCTCCTCCGTCACCCGCGTCACCGAATACTAGCCAATGGAGGCTGACGAAGGACAAGAGAGCCTCATACGCTCAGGACATGATTGGGGAAACTGGCCATTGCCAGAATTTGAGGAGTAAAGAGATCATATCCAGGGGATTTTTGGTAAGGTAAGTTTTTCAGAAGGTATTTGACCTCAGAGGGATTAACGGCTTTTGGTGGAAGTGAAGTGAGGAAATCTACCACAGTCGTGCTGTGAGTACGGTTTTGATGAGAAAGGTGAGGTGTGAAAGTATGGAAAAGATGCAGAGCGAATTCTTCCCACCTATCCCTATCCGAAGCCGCCCAGGACCCATCATCACGACGGAGTGGGTGTGAAACGTGATGATACTTTAGGAAGAACAAATGTCCAATGATAATTTTGGCTGTTTTGACTCCTAGCGACTAAGATAGTTTTATATATATGTATAATAATGTAACTCAACCGGCTGATTGTACCTGAACCTTGCACCGCTGCCCAAAATAATCAAGCTATGGACCTCTTAATTGGATCTCGTGCTTAATTTTAATCAATTTCTATCTATTACAACATGAAGCTGGATTCACAGTTTTATTATTGTTTTGATAATTCTATTTACTCTGCGACCCGACTCTGAAAGACAGAAAGAGGGAAAGAGAGGGAGAGAGAAAGAGAGAGAGAGAGAGAGAGAGAGAGAGAGAGAGAGAAGATAAATTCCGGAAATTTAATGAGTTTCAGCTCCATGGACCTGTCATAGTTAATTTTGCATAGAATACTAAATTTACTAAGTTGTGAGCCTTTACTGTCTTCTTATCACGTTTATAAAATAGGCCCGTTTTGCTAATCTAGAAACAGGCTTGGTTCAAAATCAGCCATGGGATTTTCCCGATTTTCCGAAGAGCACCCACTATGAGCTGATTCCTCCATTCAATCGATTTTATTCCAATTTCAGCTCATTCCGGGAAAAGAAATTTAACGAAACCTGACTTTAACATAGATGGCTTGAATTTTTTTTTTTTTTTTTTTTTTCTAAGCTCTCAAAATTATAAAAAATAGGAATGTGGGAAAAATAAGGAAAATTATTTTTGGCTGGAAAGTGCCTTTCACTAAGGGGAGACCCCTATTTGAAGGATGTATGAGAAGGATATGGGGTGTGGAATGCCTAGAAAGGCGGATGGAGTCAGGAAGGTAGTGAGAGTCTACCAAGGATTAAGCCTAGGGGTGCCTAGGCGATACTTACATTACAATAGGATGTAGGATAGGCGATAGGAGAATTACAAATCGGCTTGAAGTAAAATTGTAAAATTGCTTTGTATTTGGCTCGAAAATAAAAGGTTTTGTTTTCGCCGGGAAGAGCTGATTTTCTTCTTGTAGAACTTCCCTCAATTGGCGCATTGGTAACTAACACACAAGTGCACACGACTCACTGAAATGGTTTAATCATAAAATATCATTCTAAAAATCCATATCATGGACTTAACTAATGATAACTTAAAACATTTGCCTGGGAGACAAAGGAAATGTTGAAACCCCTGTTAATTATATATCCAGACCACAAATCAAATTTCACGGAAATATTAAAAACCTGCTTGACCCGTTATTTATCTCTCTACAACCCTATGCAGGCTGGAAAAAAAATATAACTAAATAAATGACCCCTAACCTACATATATACCATAGTTTACAATGTTTCATTCTCATTCGTTTGAATTTGCTTCAACCATGTACAATTATGTCGTGTATTGTTCCCATTAGAGAAAAAAACACTTCGTCTTTATCACTATGAAATTAGAAAAATTGAAAATTGACTCACAAACGCTACTAGCTAAATATGTTTCTATATTACTTACGTTAAACTTACATGTGAAATATCCAATTTAATACAGTTCGTGGGAGACCTGTTCAAGATCATGTACATGATGGTTAATCAATTTCTATCAATGAAAATTACTGTTACCATAGCTTCAAGCTCTGATTTGCTTGATTTCCTAGCTACAAATTGATCCATCATCTGCGTCATATCTGTCATTTTGAATAACATATAAGTGATTCAATAACACATATTTTCGGGGAAAAATATTTGAACGTCTTAAGATTCCTGAATAAAATGTATTAAATAGAATTGCATTTTGAGCATCGCTAGGGACCTATTGCACATTATCTCGAGCGAACAAAGCCAACCAAACCACGTATGTATACTTCTTTTGAGATTATTTTTACATACTCATTTTTGCCACAAATGCATCTTAGATCATTACCACTTTACTGTATTTTTGGCCAAGAATAATTAATGTTTAATTTGTTGAACCCCCTTAACAGATCACTCAACATTTAACAACAAATAAAAAAAATAAGTTCTTAAATATCTTATTAAAACCGGGTTGGATATTAGGTAAAATTTAACAATATTAACTATATATAAACCAGTATCAGCACTAGAATCATTAATAATTTTGGCAATAATTAATTGCATAAAAAAAAGATGGACAATGCACAATTAAATCGCTTACCTCAGCATCTAAAGATCATCTCCTACCTGTGGTAATTATCACTAATCCTTCTATATCCTAAGCATACTTCTATGCAATGATTGTAATCTTAGGAAAGAAGGATGCTTAGGACGCAAGGAAGTGATTATTAAAAGGAGGACCAGATGCCTTTAATGTATCTGAAAATTCTTAGTCTTATTTATATTGAGACAACCCGGTGACTGTGGCTACAAGCTTATAAAATACTTACCCAGTCAAAGGGGAGTTGACAACTAAATCTCAAATTGCAATTGACGGATATATCCCCATTTGTAATTAACCCCCCCCCCTCTTTCTAGAGGCAAAATTGTTAAAATAAAGCTAATAATAGAAATTCCAAACCCGCTAATCACCTGAGGTCTCTAGACGAATCAATGATTCATTCCTGTCACTATTAATCAGACCATCCTCTGCTTACTGTGGCCCAGTTTGTACATTTATCGTAAGCACCTCGTCTCTTCATTTAATAACCGCATCGCGTTTGCCCTTATGTATAATTATTGTATCATTATATGGCGTGTACTGTGTAACTAGGCCGGTTTTAGCTATTCAGATTAATTAATATACGGACAATTTATTTTATATTGATATGAGCGCTTTCGGCTGCTTCGCCACCGTTATCAATTATCAAAAAATACAATACAACTTCCTATAGCGCCGTACACCTACTACAAAAACTTTATTGGGCAATGAGTAATTGCGATAAATGTTCTCATTCATACGATATTTACAATTTTCATTCATGCAGTATTTATAAACAGCCCAGAGACCTCCCAAATCAACATGGTTGTCACCTTCCTCACATGCGAAAGAGGCAGCGTACTCTTGGAAAGTCCCCCACGCTCCTCCGTCAGCTGCGTCTCCGGGTACGAGCCAGTGGAGGCTGACGAAGGGCAAGAGAGCCTCATGATTGGAGAAACTGGCCATTGCTAGAATTTGAGGAGTAAGGAGATTTTTGGTAAGGTAAGTTTTTCAGAAGGTATTTGAGATCAGAGGGGTTAACGTATTTTGGTGGAAGAGAGAGAGGAATAGGTGAAGAGAGGAAATCTTCAACAGTTGTAATTGAGTATGATTTTGATGAGAAAGGTGAGGTGTGAAAGTATGGAAAAGATGCAGAGCGAATTCTTCCCACCTATCCCTAACCGAAGCCGCCCAGGACCCATCATCACGACGGCATGGGTGTGAAACATGATAATACTTTAGGAAGAACAAATGTTCAATGATAATTTTGGCTGTTTTAGCTCTCTTGAAAGCCACAGACGCCCAGGGCATAATTGGAGAAACTGGCCAGGACCCACTGTCACGTATTTACTGCAGGTCATGGCTACTGCCGCTTTAGTCTCCGAGAAGGGTTGGTTATAGGAATGAGTGGCGCAGTGTAATGACTGTGCTAGGGGATTAGAATGTACCCCCCCACTATGACCGATTGTTGATGTCTCACAGTTGACTGTCCCGATTTAATCGAATTCGTAAATCGATTAACCATTGAACGAACCTCTTGGAGATTTAAACAAAGCATTTCAAAAACCCAACAATCGTTAATACAAATGCAAACCACATTGTGGTTTTATTTATTCCCATTGTGTATAAGAACACATTTCAAACTTCTCTTTGAGCTGTCAATAAATAGGTGCCTAGGAAAAATAGCCAGGAAGATCCATTTTTTTCCAGGAGTCCTCTAATTTCGTGACAAAATCCAAGATTGTATTTTTGATAGAAGAAGGGTAGCTGGCCGTATTCTCTAGTACAGTAAGAGGTAATTCTGGTTCCTTTTTTAAGCAAAATACAGGAACAAATCCTTGTATATGTGATTTAGAAGTGTAAAAAATGGAGTTAGAACTGCACGTTAGAGTTTTGATCTAAAAAAGTAGAGGAGATAGAGAAGAACTGATAACATATTTTAGATACAGTGCCGCAAATATAGCTAAAATCGGTTCTAAAATCATTCAGACTGTATGCAACAAAAAAATATACCTTGTAGGCCTGTGTTATCAGTGCCAAATCTTTAAGAGGCTACATCTAAATAGTGTCAGGGGGTCTCAAGGGTATCATATTAAATGCATAAACATAATGTTGATAATGATTCGATATTCCCCAAGTTAGCATGTTCCAGTCAAAAAGGTGAGGTGTTCGGAAAAAAAGATTTCGTAGCTACGTGGACATAGAGGATGAAACATGGCGATTATCAGGTAGTCTCCTTCCTCTGAATTCTCTCTAATTCCAAAGATTGGTGGCAACGGGTAAAACAGGAACCGCTGAATGCTGCAATTATGTGGGGAGGATTTTAAAGATCAGAAAAAGAAGGTGTTACTGGAAGTGGACTGAAGATTTAAAGTGTAGGCGATTGTAAATATGCGTTAGGGAAGAGTGATTGGTTTTGAAAGTTACGATCCAAGGAAATATCGTCTGCGGAACGGAAGGGGGAAAGAACCCCCCACCCTTAACGGAGAGAAACAAGACACGGGAGCTCAAGTCTGAATTAAAATAATCTTTTTCCAGCACACAAAAACTGGATACTTACCGAGAAAAAAAACGAGGGGAAGGCTGCGGTCGTGTGGTTACCGATTTGAGCTCTACCCGAGCGGGCGAGGAGTCAAGAAAAAATATTTTATATTTAAACAACATATTTTTTCTGAATATGTTATACGTTTTAAAAAAGGTTATTAGATACCATACAATTTGTTTGTTTACGTCAAATGTAAAATAAGTATGATGTATCGCATAACTTATATAATAACTTATATATAAGCTTATTAAAAAGTTACCCAAACCAGGACACGTTTAAGTAAAGTAACTACAACAAACCTGTAAGTAAAATTTTACTGGCAGTCAACAAAGTTTTTTATCTATATCCTATATTACATTTAACTTTCATAACTTGTCTAATTTAAATCCGACTTTGTGAAGCTTAATTCGTTCTATTTGAGAACTAGTCAACAGTAATAAGGTTGGGTGTATTTATAAGTGAGAAGAACTAATGTTGAAACGAAGCGAATACTTAAATCGTTTCATTTTATATTCCTGTTTCTAATTTATTGATTCCTGTTAATAGTTTGAGGAAACTAAATTAGTTTTTGGCTAGCCTCCAAAACAAGAACACTTTGTTTTATGTTTAAAAAAAAAATTTTCACTTTGCTTCTTCCGCACTTTATTTTTTCACAAATTATTTCAATCTATGAGGACCAGGTATTATGTCTAGCTGCCAAGTATCTTTTTCTAAATTGAAATCTAAGAGAAGAATGCTTAAGATAAAATATATTTTCTGATTCGATCTAAAAAGAAGTCTAATCCACGCATAAACGAAAAAAAAAAATCATAACTGATAAAACTTTTATAAAATTAATTCTGTTTATATACACTCATTTGAATGATATTTTCCTGTGTTATTAGTGGAAATCTGGAAAGATTACTTTCTAAATAGGTCTACCTTTTCTGGGTTACCTTTTATAATCAGCACAACCTATAAAAGGATTCTGTAAGAAATAAAAACATTATATCATATATGAACATGACGAATTATTTAGTTATACGTATAAAGTTATTTAGTTTACGTAAGTGAAAAAATAAAATGGTTACGAATCGGCGCTGCCATGTTAAAAAATGATATTATAATTTCATAATAAAGCAGGGTTAGGAAACAAATTTAAAGAAATAATGAACATAAATATTGTAATGAAAATCAAACATCATAACCACGAAACTTCTGAAAGTTACATGATTAGCCCCCACACGATTATCATGGTATCAATGGAATCTACGTTTCAACCATATTTATTATTAAAATTTGTCATTTATTGGGCAATAAGCAACTGAAATCAATGCGCTCATTCATATCATATTTATAGTTCTTGATTCACTCGCTCATTCATACAGTAGTTACAAACAGCCCAAATACCTCCGAAATCCACATTGTTGTCTTATCCCTCCCATGTGAAAGAGGTAGTGGGGTTTTGGGAAGTCCCCCCATGTTCTTTCGTCACGGCCCATTGCAGGCTGACCTAGAGTGCAAGAGCCAAAGACGCTCAGGACATGATTGGAGAAACTGGCAATAGCCACGCCTCCCACTCTCACGTATTTATAGCGGGTCACGAGTCCACTGCCGCTTTAGTCTCCGAGGAGGATTACAGGGATGAGTGGCGCAGTGGAATGACTGTGATAGAGGAATAGGATGGTTGCATAAATTTCGATGGAATTTCATGAACTTGGAACGACTGAGTTCAAGAACGTAGGGTATATTAAGGTCGTTATGAAGGGTTTCGTTACTAACTTAATAAGGGGCATTGATTAATGTTCTCAGGACTTTTGATTGAAATAATTGGTTACGCTTGATGTTTGACTTTTTTGCTGTGCCCTTAGTCCCGATTGGCTTTAGTATAACTTTGTACATTAGTAATTTATTTTCTATTGAGAGATAGGATGTCCTTCGAAGTAGTCTGTACAGTGGTCTAAAGTGTCTGTTTAGTTCTGGTCTTTTTAGCCTCGTATGTGGGTTCCATATCGACCATATGTCGAAATGGAATCATAAATACCGAACTGTCTCGGGTGAGGAAGAGGGATAGAATTAATGAAATCTTTACTATACGATTTAAAAAATACCTAAAATATAAACAGCAGGGTAAAAACTGGGAGCTCCCTACTGTGCTTGTTCATATCGTGGCTGAAAATATATCCAATAAAAGATTCTGAATCTTGTGGATTTTTGAATACTGAAAAATCCGGAATGTATTTTGAGTTGAGTTAAATAACGCATTTAGGTCTTTTGATGATAATCTGTTGCTTTTTTTTCAGGATAATAGTAGAGTGAAGATCTTATTGCTAATGCACATTAGATTCAAAAAGTTCTTTTTCCATATCGTTCAAAACCGGTTAGCGAGACCATTTCAAAATTAGAATGCTCAATGTTCAATGCCCTTTGACAAATTTCACTCCTACATACATCACTGTAATTTGACTCTATTTGAATAGAGATAAACAAATAAATACTTTACTAATGGGTTTCTTTCATATTTTTGATAATTACATAGTTTATTTAAAAGTTTCGTTTATTTTTTTTCATGTTATTTTTTGATAGCTTTGTAATGTATGATAGTTACATATTTAGACAAATTTTATAATAGTAGCAAAAATAAATTAACTTCTCATATGTTACTTTTTCTGATTTATATTATTCATCAGGACGGTATGATTAGAAAATATTTATTTCTTAATTATAAGTAGCGGTGAAAATTTTAATATTTACTATCAGGATTCATTAATTTTTTATGTAATTGGGGGTATTTAATTATTAATTCACAAGTAATTTTTTTTTAAAGAATATTATTATGTATTTCCAGGTTTTAGTATCCGATAGAACATTCATGTATATTCCTGTACTCAGATGGCAAAAGGTCACTTTTTATAACTAAGAGATTTTTTCACATTCGAGATTCTATAAGTAATATAAAAAGACACAATAAGTAATACTAAGATATGGGTGTCCAGCTATCAATAAGTTCACTCGTGTAAAATAACTTTGTGATTTTTCATGACACTATAGTACTAGTCAGGAATGTTAAAAAATCTCTTTGTTGGGAAAAGTGACAACATTTTGCCATCCGAGCGCAGTTTCAAATCTTTAGTTTTCGCAAAGACCTCATAACAGCCATACAGTCGGGTAAAAAATACGGGTTTCCAGTTTAAAAAAAAACAAAAAAAACCCTTCAAAACCCTGAAAATGAAGAAACGTTAATGGATGAAACCCTAAACCTTGGGTCAATGCGATTATAAGCATTGCGTGTTGTACTTCAGGTGTGACCTTTTCAAGTTAACAAGGGCCTCCTCCACTCAAGTCAAATTTATCTTTAATTTTAGAGCCAATCAGGGATCTATGACCAAATGGTTTTTTTCTTTTTTTTTTTTTCCATGAACTTATAATTTAGCTACAAGGTTGTTGAGCAACTTCTGACAGCTTCTGGCTCGTGGGTGAAATTCAATCATTCAGCTAAAACCCCAGTGGGGTTTTTCGCAGGTGTGAATTCCAAACAACAGTTCACACACAATAGCATCTCTAACGCCATAAATCTGGATACTTCTGGGTTCATATCGAAATGGAAAGAAATTTTATTCACACAAATAGAACTGGGTGGTTTCTAATACACAACATCATTATATATATATATAACATAATTAAATGTTTTTTATGTTTATATGTATTATTTTATTTGTAGTTCCTTTTGTTTTTTTTTAGAATGTACACAGGCTGTGTAGAATTATTGATTAAATGTAGCGTGTAAGATGCCATTGTTTTCTTTGAGTAATAAGCCATGTAATTTTTTTTTGATTGTTTTGTTGTTTTGATCACTAGCGGCTGTAGTGTTGGAGGCAGCGTTCTATTTGGACTATAAGTAAGTGTCTTAAGAATACGACCGAATGTAAGGGATTACAGGTTGTGTACTGTTTGGGCTGGCCTTCGCTCCCTAGTACGATTAGGAGGGTGATCGTAATATCGCCTAAGTCGTCCTCAATTTAGACTTCATAGTTTACGAGGAGGTGTGCTTAAACTGGCAGGGGGAGTTAAGCTCCGGGAAGCATCAGTATTCAACCTTAACCCCCGAATGTCGGGATGTAAACATCCCGAATGTAAATATACAGGGTTATAAACTTGAAATAAACAGTCTAGTTCTAACTTTCACGCGTGTGGCTTCTTTATACCTTTTTTCCTTTTTTTTCTTGAATTTGAAAGCCGATAAACTTTAATATATATATATTTATTTATATGTTTAACAGTAGCAACTTTCCTCCAAAATAACGAAAATGCTATCATGGGCTTTAGACAAATTGACTCTTTTGATAATCCGGACCTTTCATTATAAATAGCTAAACCAAAAATTTGTTTTCGTTTTCAAGGTCTTTGTTCCTGTTTTGTCCTGTGTTACATCCCAAGGTAAATGCAGAAGCAACAGGTTATATAATAATGTCAGCTTTATATCAGTTTTATTTTTTTTCTGTGAGGGGTATCTTTCAATAATATAGTTATCCCTAGTATCCTTTGACATTTTCCCTGCAGGAAAAGTAAGTTTATTAAATATTAAGCGGGGCCAAAGCTCTTTTAAATATAGAAAATTGACAGACCCTTAAGACACACGATTTTTTGCGACATAATGTTTATTAATTTTATTCTCGAGCTCGAAAGGGGAGGCTCTACATACAAACAGGTGGGTGGTGGACACCTTTCGTTTGTCAGTCGGTCTGTCTTCCTGTATATCTGTAGGTGGGAAATACGATGGGAGCCATTAAAATGATGAGTTATTTTAAATTCAAATTTAATATTTAAAAAATACCCTAGTCTCCAGCCTGCAATTTGAAGAGGTACACGAATAATCGTTTAAAGTAAAAAAAACTGACCACGGTTAAAATACTTGCTCCACTGGATGTTAGGTGAATAATTTAGCCAGTACATTTTTATTGGTATAAGTTGAAAAAGATTAAAACTACCGTGTCCGACGAATACAATTCATGCCCTTTTAGTTTTTTATTTCACTTCAAATATTATTTCCCGTTAATAATTGTTATTTCAAGTGTTACATCTTTTTTCTGTTTATTATCGCAAAAGAAAAGTCGACGAATGATAAAAAATTATACTTGAAGAGATTAAAAACAAATATAAATTAAGTCATTTAAGTCGATTTATAGCTCTACTTGTTAGGGATTATTTTATATAGCTTGTTAGTATAATGTTTGGATGATGCAAATTTTAATTAATTAACTGCTAACGGGTGGCATGTGGTTATCATACGGTGGTCTGTTGATGAATTCAATGACCAGGAAAACATTGAAGGATTATTCATATCGTTCATCACAGTACGATATCAGATAAAATTGGCGGGCAAAATATTTTTTTTTTATCTTATGATCAATCTTTACGAACCAGCATACCGAACAGTACGGATGACTAATTGCCGATAGATTGGTTATTGTATACTATCGATTGTCGATTGATTATTTTATTTAAACAATCAATGGCTTATTTGCGCATTTTTCAAGAGGTTCTTTCCACCCAATAAAGAACCCTCTGCCACAGATTCAGTTACACGGCAATCTTCAATTGGAAAAATACTTAAAAAATTTCGGGCATTTTCGTTACCATGACCATCATTTTTTTTTTTAATTAACACACAGAACCCTCGCAGCAGACCTCAGTTCATGGCGCACCGAAAACTTTCGATTTCCGATCATATCCTCTTACCAACAAATGCATATTAAGAGGAGCAGTTGTTATCTAAACTTGTAGATTGTTAAAATTGATAAATCTTTTGCTTGGATTTTATTTAACTAGTATGCGATCAAACATACGATCTTTCCGCGAACAAGCTAGTTTTTCATTTATATCCCCTCAGCCATATGTCTTCCGTGAATTAATAAAATTAAAGACAACTAATTTCCTACAAATTTTAAACAACAAATTATTGTCTAGTACTATGCTAATTAAATGTTAATGCTAATTTGAGTAAAGTTAGGGGTGTAAATAAAAGTGTTTTTTCAGCAATCCAATCAAATGAAAAATAAAACACACGTTAAAATAAAATATAATAATTTTTATATCTAATATAATATCAATAAAACTTAAAATTTAGAAAACTTATAATTTTTTATGATTAGTTTTGTTTGGGCTTAAAGGCTCAGCTAATTCCTCTTCGAATTCTCAAATTAACAATTTAGATCATCTTATTCTTCCTTGTCATCAATCACAGCTGTGCCAGCAGTTTTTACTAATTATGGATCATTAAGGTCCGGCATTTCTACAACTGCAGGCCTTAGTTCGATCCTTTCGTTCATTGACTGCAAATGTAGGTACCTGTACGTAGCTGTACAAGTACTTTCCTTTCTTCCTTCCATCCCGGGGATTTTCAATTGACCGAGCCAAGTCTGAACTTGGTAACGTGCACGGATGTACATAGAAACACCCTGTGTTAGATTTGAAAGATTGACGTTCCTGTCAGTAGCAGGTCTGGAGTATACGCTCTCCTGCTTCAGCGGTGAATAAAAAACGTACGTTAGGATCTCCAATCCATGCAAGTTCAAGCAACTTGTTTGTCCCGAGCCCGATTTGGGCTATTTAATTTTGTTTGTTTTGTTAGTTGCATTTATCTACAAATCTCTTCGTTAACGATAGAGATGATCCCCTCTCTCTTTCTGCCTTCTCTCCCTCTCTCTTTCTGCCTTCCCTCCCTCTCACTGTCTAATAAGTAAAAACATCAAGAAATAAAAACAGAGGTCGTAGGTGTAAGGGCATGCTTAAAGCTATAGAAAAAAAAAACCTGTACCCCTCCAACTCCAGTGATTCTGAAGAAGTTAATTGGAAATTTCCTCCTAGAAAATCCTGCTCACTCGTGCTCTTTACGGTTGGGCGATCCCCACGTAACTGCCGATACAAGATAAGGATGTAGCTTCAGCGGGCTTTTTAGTGGCTGTATTTGTAACAAATATACTCTTCCGGTTAATCTGTACTAGAGAACGATTTGTACAGGTTGGCTCATGCCTAGGAACGGAAGCTCTACTGAAACCTGATAAAAACTAAGTTATTGGTACCAAGATCATATGCAAATAAGACAATGTTCTATTAACGTGACCGGGACTTTATCGTTCTCTCCAATGGTAGGTAAAAACAGATTTCCTCGTATAAGTTACTTAAACGGATGAACTACTTTCAAATATTTAAATTACACTATGTGTTTTCATGAGGTAGCATTTTACTTTTATTGTACTCATTAAAATCTCTTGTCAGATACCAGTCTGAAAACATAAAGTGGTAGAGAAAGCACGATATATAATAATACAGCGTGAAAATTAATTTTAGAAAAAAATAAGAGTTGATTTTCACTTATTTAGGAATCTTCAGGAGTAAAATTCTAACAACTAACATAAAAAAAAACTACATGAACACCTATTAAAATAATAAACGATAAATAGCCTTTCTGCAAATCTTAATTGGATTATTAAATCAATCTCACATTAAAGGTTACTCTGTTACTGCAAAAATATTTAAAACCTTAAAGATATGAGAAATCTATAACGGTAAACATAATAGTTATCTATTGCATAATTAATTTTTGAGCTAAAACAACACCTCAATTTATGAAAAAAAAAAATATCTATGCTTCATATTTAATTCATCTGATGTATGGCACTGGCGGTTGGGACAGCTTCATAATTATGTTTTATATCTATTTAATATCAATTCAAAATAAATGTTAATAGGGGTTTTCATATGCATAATATTTTTTATTTTGTTAGAAGGCTGGTTGTGTACCACTCATATTAATAAATCTACACCTTTCTCTGGTCTACCTACAATTTATTTTAGGTGAGAAAAGAAGTTTTGGTGGCATTGTTTGGCTATATCATAATTCAAGTATCTTGTAATTAAATATGTAGAATAGAAAATGAATGTTAAAAGACTAGATTTAAAAGTTATCTTTAAGATCTGTATGCTATTCCAGCGCATTCAGATCTATTACTCCTGTGTGGTTTTATACCAGAGAGGATAATTATTAATATTTTATATATATATTTATAAGTAAAAAAAAGAAAGGATCCAAAATTTCGCCTGATTCCTTTAAGATGAGGTTAAGCTTCCATCACAACACCTATTTAATTAACACACAGCAGTACATAAGATTATTGGTAGAATGTCTTCATTTAAGGCCCATGACACCCTTGATACTCTCAAAGAGGAAATGAGATCCTCCGCTCCGAAATTAAAGCCAACCATTCAACAGAACATCACACGCATCGTGTGCTACATGAGTATCGTCGTATGAGACCGTGGGAAGATGTTTCTGGAGGTTGTATCCTCTTCCGTATTAATGGAAGAACCCCCTGAAAACTGTCTGGGACCTAAAACTGTCACTTAGCCTCCAACGGCTTGGAGTACCCTAAATAGGCCTTAAACCACCCCATAAGTAGCGCTGCGATGGGATTTGGCATGTTTATACACCCGCGGATGGGGTGCGTAGAGCTCAAAGGTTTAGACGTCCCTATGTCGTCTTAATCTTACGGTGGGTTGTATCATTTAATAACTTGTCGGTACCACCTCCCCGGTACCGTATTAGGAGATTAAACTTATTTATCATCAGCTGAATAATTCACTAAGCGGTCTGGTGTACACCTATGAATTTCAGAGGCGGTAGAGGAATTTCAAAATTTTCATGTAAAAGATTCCCTTTTAAGATTATCATCTAATATTTAAATAGTGGAACTAGGGTTTTAGAATTACCTAGAGTCTTAGCAGCTCAAATAGGACATAGCATCTTCTTGCAAACACATTCCACAGAAAACCATTTCATCATCATTATTACTCAGGCATGTTTTAACGCTGACTCGATTGGCACATTCGAATAAAATAAATTGGCATTTTTACAATAGCCGGTGTAATTTCTGTTATGTTTCAAAGAGCAATTGTAAAAAAATGAAACTTTCCCACTACATGCTTTTATAAACTTTTTACTAAATTTTTGTCACAAAATGTAGATTCATGCCTGACTTTTTTGTAAGGTAATTTATAAGACATTCCTTGTGTAAGTGAATGATTTATGTGTGCTACACCACCAGAATCATTAAAAGTGTAAACAATCATTTTTTTTTTTCACGAAATCTACTCCAACGGCGACTTCGATCTCCTCAAATGTTTGGTCAATGTAAACAAAAAGTATTTTAACGTTCAAAAGTTTGAGATTTACATCCAATTTCATTTCTCATTCACGTCGTGGCTGTATCTGTTTCCTTATTGCTCGGTGTTAGTGATGTTTTAAACCAAATTAACGAGATTTTATTTTCAGGATTCTCTTTGCTCTTCAATCCCTAACGTTTTGCAGGGTAAGATGCCACTCCTGAGCTTAAACAGAAAGATCATAACCTATGCTATTAACAAGGGTTTAAATAGTAAAGAAACACAAACTAGACTTGATGAGTCGAGTCCTGATATATGATAAAACACATCTCCAACCATTAAAAACTGTAGAAACGTAGTAACTAAATTTTCCTTATTTACACATTTATTTATAAATGTAAATATGGTATGAATGAGAGCGTTTATCGCAATTACTGATTGCCTTATAAAAGGCAGATTGTAATTATAGCCCAATAAAGTGTATTTGCCAGTATTTACACATAATTTGAAAATATGATTATCGTCCTTGGTCCGTGCTTCGTCGCATTCGTTAAATGATTTTTATTGTGAAAAAACTACGTGCCGTGAGATATTCTCTCAATGCGTGTATTCATCTCACATTTTCATTAGTACCGCAATTCGATATTTCATTTGTTTTATTAGTAATCTGTGTTTATAATATTATGCCTTTGTTAATTTTTGTTAGATGTCCAGTGAGTCATATGCGTTCAAACATAACAAATATCTTAACAATGAGCTTCAAAAGAATATGTAGATTTGAAGATGTGCCAATTTCCGAAAAGAGTGGGTGTGTGACACAAGGTTTGGTATCTGTGGATTCTGTCCACTAAGGAAAAATAAAAATAGGAGTACACAATCCTATAATTCTCCATGAATATTAAAGTGACAGTGTCCTCGTGGCCTGCTATAAATTTATTAAGTTTTTTCAATTAGTCCTGAGCGCATGAGGCTCTCACTCTCTTGGTCAACCTTCAATGGTCCAGTATATGGTGACGCGGCAGTGTGTAGGATCTTGCGGTCTCCGCTTCCTCTTTCGCATGAAAGGGAGGTCACGATCATGAGATTGCGAGGTCCCTGGACTGTGTGCATTTGTATATATCGCATAAATGGGTGAGTAAATACTGAACTGTAAATATGGAATGAATGCTCTTATTGATTGCAATTATTTATTGCCGAAAGAGTAATTTTATTTCGATCATATGATTTCGACGAAATTTCAGGTCTGGAAAACATGTTATACTAACTCATCCCATTCAGAAAAACCACACCCACTGCAATGACGACTCTATGGCTCCCGGTTCCCACAGTCACATTAACGGCCACGCAACCGCTATTCATCTTTAGTGAGACAGGTTCAATCAAGCGCACCGCTCAGGTCAACGACTTTATCATTTCAACGCGTATCTAGCCAACGGAAGACTATTGTTACTTGGTACAGTGGGTCCTTTCTATCGTACGGGTACAATTAAATAATACACGAAGGCTTTACCTTCAAATAGGTTCGAACGAAACTCATGGAACATTAGTAACGATCTGAAACTTTAATGGTAAATTCCACGTCACCATAGGTTGCTTGGTGTAATTGTGCCTTAGAACCACAAGTAGAGATAACCAATAGCAAGCCTTAGTAAGTAGCATGAGGAGAAAATAAACACAGACGCTATACCCAAACTATTGGCAAGTCAATGATTCTCCAAACAAGAGTACGCTACAGTTAATTGAAAGGAAACCTTGAAAAAAAACTTGTAAATCTAAATATGCTGCTGCATTCATTTTTTTTTTTTTAAAAGCAACTTCTGTTCTATTAGTGATGGGGCCCAGCGGTATGTTGAAAAGTTTGGTTTCGTGGTAGGTTTTGGTGAATGTAGTGTTGTTGAAGCTAAAACTGGACACAAGCACATTAAAAAATTCAATTAAGTTCCTAATTTATGTAGGAATATTTATTTTTTTTGAAAATGAAGCGAGGCTACTTACTTATCCATGGACTATCAATCAGTTTTATTTTTTGTATTATTTTACAAAGCTTTGAGATTTCTCAGTCATAAACAGACAATATTTCTACTCAAATCATATTAGAGGTTTTTAACGAAAATACACCCAGTTTTTCTCAGTACGAAGTAGAAAATGTTCGCAAATCCTCTCTGAAAACTAAGCAGCAGGTAGTTAAAACAACATGTAATGTAAAGATATGTTTAATTATTAATATTTCTGACATAATCCAAATAAAAAAAATTACCTTATCACGGCTCTACTCATGACATTCAGCCTAGCCTTGGTACATAACTATTGCTAGCTGATCATTTTTTCCACTACTTCCAGGTCACTTTAAAAGACTCCTTTGAACTGTTCAACTAAAATGCATTATGTCGGTGCCGGTATCGCTCGTGGAGCCTTACAATAATCTCCATCGGGTTTATTAAATCGGAAAAGCTCCCAGTGAGGAGGGAAATCGGTAAAACTTCAAATCCCACTGTAAGGCTTGTTTGGAGCGCACCATCACTTTAAATGGGTAATTAGTTTTAGGGCCCTCACTTCAAACTTCCTCTCTCGTTACGACTTTCTCTGACCTTATTTTTTTTTTTGTTTATTTTGGAACGGTTATTTTTCGATGGTGTGGAAAATTATTGCAGCAGTGAATACAATAGACGACGACACCCCCCCCCCCCCCCCGAAGACTTCTCAAGCTAAAATAGTTTAAGAAACGTTTTACCTCATCTTACTTAGCTTCTGAAAAGCTACTAATTACTAGCTGAAAATTTCATACAAAATATAGTCGGAATAGTGTTTTGACTTCATCAGAGATTAATGTGAACAGATTAATTGAAAAATTTAGGGAGACTGGATCAGTTGGAGACACTGAACACACTGGCCATCCAAAAACAAGCTGTTCAAATGCCAATATCGAAGCAGTGCGTGAGAGTGTTGTTGAAAATCCAGGAACATCAATTTGGCGTTGTAAACACAGATCTTTGTGCCGAAAATGGATGATATTGATGTGGCCAATATGTGGTTTCAACAAGATGGCGCCACATGCCATACAGCCCATGAAACAATTCAAATACTACATGAGACATTTCCAGGTCGTGTACTCTTTCGTTTCGGTGATCAGAATTGGCCCCCTAGATCGTGTTATTTAACACCTTTAGATTTCTTTTTATGGGGCTATTTGAAGTCAAAGGTGTATGCCAACAAGCTCACATCCACCCGTGTATTAAACGAGGAAATTCAACGCTCCATCAACGAAATTCAACAGCATTTAAGTCAAATGGTAATGGAAAATTTCGACAAAAGAGTGCGTATGCCTAGCTACAGGACAACCCATGAATAATCTTATCCTATTAACGTTATAATTCAATAAAAAAATAACAACAAAACTAAAAACTGTGTTTTCTATTTAAATCAAATCTTGCGTTAATCTGGGACACCCATTATCTGTATTTGTTGTCCGGCCAGATCTGATGTACGGTACCCGACTATATACTCACTTGACTAACAATACAGCTATAGCTCTGTCAGAATGGGTTCATGAGAAAAGTGGTGAGACATATCTCGCCCAAGAGGTTAAAGAACGCCGATCTGCACCCGAAGCTCCATGGTGTGCCGTCATTGTGCGAGTTCATCCACCGGAGACACATTAAGTTTATTGACTCTTTGCAACATCGAACAAACCCAGTATTTAACAATACATACCCACCTCGCTTCCTGCAACTATGGCAACATACTGTAGGGGAAACTAGGTTAAGATTTTGCTTATGCAAGTTAGTTTTAAGTATACGATTCATATGGTGAACCCTATGTTCATACAATGAATATATAATGTGCATTATACTTTTGTAACAATCACGAATCGCAAAATTATTAAACATTGTATGAAATGGAGCCTAGCTACAGGACATAAAATGATCTATTGTTAAAAATAATAGTGTGCCGTTAAAAATAATAAATTACTGATCAGTAATCAGACAGACTGATTTTTCTATGAATAAACATATCATCTATTTATTGAACGGTGAAAAATATTGCACGTTAAAAGTCATTCCGTATTCCGTTAGATACAGAACCAGTCTGATACTATAAGCAATTTCACGCGGCTACAAATGCCGATCCTATCCCAGGCATCGGAAACAAAGAGTTTTCCATCCTTAACAAGAGTTCTTCATCAAGGAGCCAATAAAGCTGCCGGTGTCAGGTGTTGCCCCGGGGTACTTCATTAGATGGCCCTCAATTGGGCTAAAAGGAATGCTCTCTCCTCAGGGAACTTCTTAAATTAACGGCGCCTGATAAATGAACCATTGGAACCCATTACTCGAAGCTACACCTATCTACTGAGGAGGATTGGAACCAACCCTAAGCCGGGGCTTTTTTTCATCTCCGGCAGTTAAGGATTGAGGTATCCTTGAACTTTCTATTAATTTTTTTGTTTGTTATTTAGAAGCATCGGCCCTACACACAGGACTCTGTCTGACTGGTCAATCTTTCAATGTAGAGTAGTACTGCACTAGATATACTTCACGAATTTGTAGTTACCACTAACTACATAAGATAAATTACTCTCTACTCTATTGAAGTAAGTTTGCCATGTATATATTGTAGTTAAATAAGCAAATGTAAATAATATTACCAGACCACAAATTCATATCAGTGTAAATATTGTAAACAATAAATGACGTAGCTGTAGACGTTTACACAGGCAAGTCTAGGGGCTCCTAGAGACCCCGAGCCAGCTAGCATGCACCTCCTGCAAACCGATTGGGTAAAAAAAAGCCCTCCTCATTGGTTGATTTGTGCTTTAGTTTCAGCCAAAAATTCATTCAAGCTACGGCTCGCCTGTGAACTGGTACTTTGCAGCTGCACTGATGTTACAAGATATTGTCTTATCATTCATGAAACCCTCTACACTTATATAAGCTTAACCTTGCTATCTTTAGTCCGGTGTTGTCTCATCCCACATCTTCCTAGTGGGATACTCTTGCTAAAATAGCGCTTCCCAGAAAGGGATCCCTTCCATGCAGACTACGGTCTCTGGTGCCCGACAAATGTACATAGTAGCGTCTCCCTCTACGATCCAGTTTGCCTCTTTCCGGTTCACACTCGCCTTTGGGATCCGGACGGTTTTCGCTTACCCTCAGATGTGATCCAAGTCATTCCAAGACCACGTAAGCTACCTAGGCTGTACCTCTTCTCCTGAAAATAGTGCACTGTCAAGGCAATCAGATATGGAGTCAGATAGCTCAGTAGCAAGAGCCGTCACCAACCCATACCGTCCAAGTCTAAGACTATTCAATTCTCTCTCCGTCATCAGGTCTAGAACAACTAAGCCTCCTTGTGACGACCCAACAGAATTATATGGTTAATTTACCATACAAACAAAAACTAAACAATCATCTATACATAAACCGAACAAAAAAGCAATAATAAGTCAAATAGAGCGTTTTTAAAAATATTAACAAATAAGACTGCAACCGCAGATTCTTAGACAACATTTTATATATTGTTATGACACTTTAATGATGGGATTAGATTTTTTTATTGGTATTAAGTTGGTTTAAGGGAGTGAGTTTTAAGTGTAAATTATTTGTACTTATTGTATGTACTTGGGTAAACTTATTATTGTTTATATTTAATAAAATATCTACAATTCAATCTGTTTATAATAGGCAACTCGAAAATTCACTGAAAAGGAGATTCTCAAAAGACAATTTAAGTGAAGAACTTTAATAATATCTATATTACACTTGGATTATGCCCCTTAAGTCAAACAGTTAAACAGCATAAAGTAGGATATTTAACAGCAAAACTCTCCGCTAATGTTTAAAATGCGCAGAGAAATAAAATATATGTAAAAAACTAAAAAAAAAATGTTACTTACCATCTTGTTAAGATACACGAAAATGGATCAACCCGATTAAATGGAACAATAAATACACATTTATTGTTAAAAACGGGTCGATCAATCTGAAATGTAACACCGTTGTCGATGGTGAGTTTTTTACGGACTATCAAACCCAGGAGTAAACGATATTTCTTCCTTAACACTGTGTCGATTGGGTCAACTGCGAAGGTTGGACTACATGCCATAACGAGATTTATATGAAAAATGGCCGAAGTTAAATTGGACAGAAACTACCTGTTAGCTGAACATTGCATATATTGATTTATGATTGCTCCCGATTGGCTATGAGATATTGAGTTTGACGTTGTATGTGAGTTTCATGTCCCGAGACTCTAGAAACCTGCCACGAAAGTATGTTTTTATATAATTTAATCTAGCCAACAAGCGAGTTAAAAATGATCAACGGACTCACAAAAAACTTCCAGCATCAATATGGTATTTGGTTAAATGTTAATAAATGATAGTTTTTCATCTTAAGGTTGATTGCTGGTTGCGGGTTAAGATATTAAAAATATTCCGTTCGTTTTTCCTTCATCAATCAGTTTTTCTGTAATAAAATTGTCATCTCCATTTAATCTAATACATACATCTAAATCTTCAGTATCTTGTCGTGATTGTAACTGATCATCATTGGATCGTGAAGTTGGCATCGGATCAAAATTTTATCGTGTAAAATAAGTTTTCCGGACTATATTTTTTTATTCAATTTTAAATTATTTAAGCTTAAATTTCTTAATAGCGTCGATACCACGTAACGTATTCATAGAAGAAATCATCAATATTGACCATTTAAGTCGCTATGCAACCTGTAATGTTTATAATGAGAAGTTTAGATTAGATGTTAAGTTAGCTTTAGATTACATGTTAATATGTCACCCAAAGCATTATAACGGCATTCAGATCAGTTCTAATGTTTACTCAACACAGAAATCAATAATAATTTAACTAAACTTAGATCTAATTAACACGTTTGATTAATTAAATAAGACTATCAAATATGCGAAGGGCATGGCAAGATGATCATGATCATCATACTTAAACATTGCTTTGATGTACCGTTGGCCAGTTTCTTTTTTAGGGTTTTATTGCTGATCATGGCTTATGAGTCAGTATACAATAATAAAATCTCCCTCAAATTATTCCATTCACGCTCCAGTGCATTCATCAATTCGTGTACTGCGTAGAACCAGGCTTTTCACATATTAACATACGTTTGGTAATTACTCTAACGACACAATAATATTACTAAACATAACATAAAAGCAATTATCACAGCTATAAGAAGTATAACAATATGTGACCTTTGGTCCATACACAACATTTCTATGTGTATATACAAGAAAAATAAATTGTTCTCTTTTTGCCATTGACTAGGGCAGGAAATAGGTTTTTGTCCAGTCCAGTGCGACCCTTTTGGTAAGGGGTCTTGACAGGGACCCTTTCAACCCCAACTCTAAATACTGGAGAGTGAGTGCCCTTCGCCCCAGTGATCCTAATAAGTCATACTCCTTCATTTGTACCTTTTATTTTATTTTCATTGCTGGAAATGTGGTATCGTTATAAATACAAGCAATAAAAACGATTAATGAGAATTTTAGCTGAGGAATTGAAAAAAACCTCCGCATATTCTAGGCCTAAAAAGGTGTTTAAAAAAAACTTTGTAAATAAAGCGACTTTATCAATTTTACTGGGTGGGGTGGCTAACATACTTTACTCAATTAAACAATATAACTATTCTTCCTAAATTATCTAATAAAAATAATAAACACATATCTGAAGAAAAAATACAGTATAAAAACATGTTATATTTGTCAAAAATACTAAGTATCACATAGTTAGGGTTTCGGTAATTGATAAGAGAAGGATTTTATTGACAGTTAAATGACTCTTTAGTAGTATACGAAAGTTCCTACACTGATACACGTTATTACGTCAATCTCTAATTTAATTACGAGATGTTTAATTACTCGTTACGATAAACAAAATCCATATTTTGATTAATGTCAAGTTAACCAATGGAGCTGTCAATATTTGACAGGTATTTTCAGCATTTCCGGACAATAAAATGGATCTGCCATAAATATCACGTATTTATTAAGGGGCGAAATCACGATATTAGTTGTAGCTAAATGACATTTTCAATATTATAGTTTAAAAAAAAAAATTAAAGGTGTAAAAGTTATTTATTAGAAGCCCTACAAAAGTTAAAGATTTTTCTTTTTTCCAATTATTTTATTACCTTTTGATACGTATTCATGTTTTCATAGAAACGCCTATATTTTCCTAGTACCAATTAGCACCTTCATGTATAATGTCATTAATGTAGCTTTAACGGGGGTATCAAAAAGACAAGAACTGACAAAAAGACTAGTCTTTACCCATAGGGTTAAACCCCACCCATCCTGCTTTTGAATAAAAAAGATCATTCGAAGATCTTAAAATGTATTTCCCTTCTAATAGTGTTTCAGTTATTTACCAAAGAAGTTCTAAGGAATTTATCATCAGATAAAATATTTAAAATGACTTTTCATTGTCGTTTACGGTTGTGATTATAAATAAAAAATAATTAAAATTGTAGGTGAGTAAATTACTAAAGTAAAACAAATTATGACATTGATAGAACTGCATATTTAACGTCTCCCAGAAAGAATATTATTAATCTGTCCTTGTCTAAGTGGTATAAAAATGAAATCTTTTTCAAGATGGAATTGTTTAGAAAATCAGCATTTTGCGAAGGAAAAAGTGAAAAAAATTGGCTATAGATAGAAAGAAGACCTAAAGACATCAACCATAAGAATGGTTTTTCCGCAAACAATGGAAGTACTCCGTTTTATTAAAGGAAAATAAATATAAAAACGGTAAAAGAGCAGGGTATGCGTTCTCATAACTTCTAGCCATTGTCCGCTTTGGGTAGAGTTTTATCCTTTAGTGCCTCCATTGTCTACGAAATCATAAGAGCCAGTTTTTAAAAAGGATATTTACATTGGGCGGCCAATGATAAAAACTCTTCTACCCACGGGTGTGCTGCGGTTGTCGGGGGCGGGCCTAATACAAGCACTGCAAAATCAAACCCATTCACTGGGCTGGGACGAGTGGTTCTAATACTCAGTATTATTCCAGAGCCTTCCTTTCAAGTAGTACAATCGTATATAAATGTTGTAAAGTACGAATATTTCTCTTCATAAAATTATTTAGAGGTAAAAACATTGATCGCAATTACTTATTGACCGATAAGACATGTTGTAATTTTATTATAATAATAGTTGTTGTTGATATTACAAAAAAATGTTGAAAGTGTTACAGCGCCGGGATCGGACCTTCAGGTTCCCATTTAAACGGATTATTGAATAAGTACTCAGTCGGATATAGTTCTGCGTGTAAACACTCAACTGCGACAGTGGACTGTAGGATTGCCATTGGACAGATAAGCTAAATTAGTTACTTATATGTTTAAACAGAGAAACTTTAATTTGTACATGTTTCATTCCTCTTCCTGTATCCCTGTATTCGAGATAGTACGGTATTTAGGCTTTCCCATCTCCACAGAAGGCTGACATGCCACGCATGAGGCTAAGAAGACAAGATCCAAACATACGCTTTGGACGACTGTACAGACTACTTCAAAGGACATCCCATCTCTCAAAGGAAAATAAATTACTTATTTATATAGTCCTACAAAGCCAATCTGGACATACGGAATAGAGTTTCTAAATTTATTAGCTATTTTTCATAAAGAAAATTCAAGTAGGGATCAGATAATATTTATTATTAGGAATTTTCAACAAATAATTATAAATTTAATAGGTGGCACTATTTTGTAGAAAGATCGGAGGTAAATGGCTTTATTTATGTGGATTTAATCCATTAAATCCTATGGGCCAGATTCAATATTAGTTTTTATTTTAAAACACTAAATTATAAATATTTTGATTATAAAAAAGATAAAAATAAAAAAACTAGATAAAATATATTTTAAATATTTTGTTTATTTTATATTAGGTCTACAAAGGCAAACGGCCAATCCTAGATACATTTATAGGGAATAATCACTGAATGCCATCCCTTTTTTATATTCCATTCATGGTGGTTACATATATCAGTTATGAATGAACTAATAAATACAAACAAATGTATGTCACTTATCCAAATCTGTCACTTACCACTAGTGCCTTGTTCTTTCCAGATATCTAAACTACAGATGCTCTGTGCGTGCTCGTAGTCATCTACTACGAAATAGCGTGCGATATCATAATGTATGACCTTCTTTTTTTCTCCTCCGATAGAAATATACAAGCTAGGATGTAGGAACAGGGTAGTTTAGTGATATAGTAAGCTACCCTAGATAGGGAAGTTGTTCCTAAACTTTACAAGTTTGTCGATGAGTTCCGACTCTTGTCTCCTACCAATTACACTCCCTTTTCTCTTTCGGCACCAGATGCGTTACGCTAGCAGCTCTAATCTTCAGTTGTTATAGCAAGTCAACAAATTTCTCACGTGTTTATCTCATTTATATTGCATTCTCATGACATGGACATGGAAGACTGACATGGAACCCACACGAGGCTAAAAAGACAAGAACTAAACAGACGCTTTGGACAACTGTACATACTACTTTACTTCGAAGGACATCCCATCTCTCAAAAGAAAATACACTAATTTACAAACTTACACTTAATTTACACTAAATAAAGAATAGAGCTATATGGGACAGCAAAGAAGTCGAACATCTAGCGTAGCCAATCCTTTCAATCTAAAGTCATAAGAACAATAGTTAATGTCCTTTATTACGTCAGCAACTAAACACATTAAGGTCAACAATCATAATACACAACGTTCTTGAACTCATTCCATACAAGTTCATTAAATTCCATAGTAACCTATCCAATCACCCTGATCCCCTAGCACAGTCATTACACTGCCCCACTCATCCCTCTAATCCCCCCGTAGACTATAGCGGCAGTTGCCTCGTGACTTGCTGTAAAAATGGGACAGCGGGGGTCCTGGCAATGACAAGTTTCTCCAATCATGTCCTGAGCTTCTGTGGCTCTCACGCTCTTGGCTAGCCTCTACTGGCTTGTATCCAGTGACGCACCTGATGGAGGAGCGTGGGGGCCTTCCCACTGGAGGATTTCTGGGATCCACTTCCTCTTTCGGATGTGAGGGAGGTGACAACCATGTTGATTTGGGTGGTCTCTGGGCTGTTTGTAAATACTATATCAGTGAGGGAGTGAATGAAAATCGTAAATATGGTATGGATGAGAACATTTAGCACAGTTACTTATTGCCCACTAAGGCAGATTGTAATTTAATCACAATAAAGAAGTTTCATTAATAAACAGTCACATATAATACTTATTCAATTTCGGAATGTAAAACTGACGAATTTACAAATTGGATAGACTATCATTCTGACGACTTATGGAGGCAACCGTTACAAAGATATTGCAAAGATAAAAATAGTTACTCCCATTATCTGTACTTTAAACATGTTGCCAGAGGGTCCCAATTGAGGCGGTACCGCCCGTGTGTGGACATTTTTTGAGATTTAATGGGGGCCTTTTCTGGTCCAAGGCAAATATAGGAGCTGTTGAGGACCGAACGTCCTGGGCAATTCGTCCAAAAATCCACCGAAAAGTTTGAATATTACGCCTCACTCAAACTAGTTCTAAATGTCTTTTAAGCAAGATCAGCCCTTATTAAAAGTAGGTATTGTTATATTATAGCTTTGTCGATAACATTTTCTGAACGGTACATGAACTGGTCACAGTGTTCACCACCAATCAACAAATCTCGTACAAACTGACTCGTGTAGAGTATTGAATTTATGATTTTGACACGTTAAAACATACGAATACATGAGTATTTTTATCCATACGAGATTCTTTTGAAGTTACTTCAGAGTAAGTGTTATTCTAAACCACTTGAATAAGAGTTCACAAAGCAATCTCTGGATGTCTTTAACGCCATTCCAGATTGAGCACCGTTCTTGAACTTTCAAACAGCAGAAGGGAGAGTTTTTTTTTCTGACAAGGGGGTGGAATGCTAGAAAGGTAAAGAAACGTATCGTCGCTTAACATGACTTTGCAAGAGAGTACAAGAAAAATATTTATTTACGAGTCAAATCAATTTTTATGGCTCCACCGATCTATTGTTCACCTTAAATTTGGTACAAAATGGTAATGTAAGGTTCTCTTTATAATGAACTAAAAATAATTAACTAATTCGGACTTACGTGGTATCATGGCTTATCAATATGCTCTATAATTATCATGGCTGACCTATGTGGAAACAGGTAGATAGTAGGAATGATTTGAGGATCCTAGTGCATCGTGATCCTCTCATACATCAAGTGGCCTGCCACCATAAGCCTCGTGAGTAGAGCCACGGTTCGTTTAATCGCTTATACGTACAGGTGTGATTCACAAACAAAGCACAAACGTCGGCGCTGGGTGAGTGGTTGATGGCTGCTACTGTTGAAGCGAAAAACCAACATTTTTCACTTTTTAACTCAAATAAATTCGTTTTAAAAAAAAAAACCAGGGCTCTCATAACTTTCCTCTTGCCTGTTAACTGCAATGGCCTAACAACACAAACGTGGGTAAATATTTATTTTAACACGGCTTCTATTGCGCTTTGAGGTTTTATTTATTTATTTACTTATTCATAAACGATCCAAAACAAATACTACAATAAAAAAAAAACTCCAATCATTTATAGCCATCATACATTATAGACACATATATTTTAAATTGTGGTGATGCCCATTAGTGCAGTATACTAGTGGTTCAATATTCTATGTATTTTTTTTGGAAACCATATAAGTTATTATAAATGATCAACGATTCTAAAAAAAAAATCTTTATTTCATAAACTATTATTGAGGAACACTACAATTAAGTGCTTAATAAATTTCAACTCGTTTATTGGTGAACCCTCAATTTATGGCTGTATGGTTCTTTACACTTGAATTTAATTTGAGCCAAAAAAAAAAAGGCTGAAAACGCGTAGTTATCTATAATTCAAATGAGTGAATTTGATTAATTATTATTCTGAGTATCAGCACTAAACCAGCAAAACTATAGTACACTTTATATATTAGAAAATAAGCTTGGAGTGTTTCAAAATAAATGTTTTTATTAACATACCATCCTCAGTCAACATTTTTGATTGTTGTGGACTAAAATAAAAAATATACGTATGTATATATATAAACAATATACAGAGATTTAAATATTTATAAGCCACAATTACATAATGCAAAAAATCCAATACTCTAAGAATTGATAAAAATCCATAAAATTGGAAAACATTAAGCTGACATAATAGTAAACCTGCTAGAACGGTATCCACTTTTCATATTTTTATTATTGTGTGCACCCGATCGATAACCTTACTGCACAATAAATATATATATTTTTTTATTGAAAATCAATATTGCATGAAAAAGTAACTTGGTTAAATCGACGATTCTACAACTTAAGATATTGTATATTGTCTTACTTAGATAACTCAAAATAGAAAGCTGCATATTTTATAAACAAACCCAACATTACAGTGTTGGGAGACGTTATGGGATTTAATAAGAAATATTAATCTGTATCTAATTCAAGTTATTGTCAAACTAATACTAATACTTTTTATAAAAATCGTAATAGCAAAAATGATAAACATCCACAATTTATTCAAATTTTTTTTTTTATTAAAAACAACAAACCCTGTTTACAAAAAAGTATTTTTTTTTAATAGCACATTCAACTTGGACAATTTAAAAATCTTATGATTTACGGAATTAAGTATTATTATATTGCATTACTTGTATTATGTTATTGTATCTTCTAAATTTGTAAATGTGTCTCGTCTTAATGCGGATGCATGAACACGAATTGTTGACTGAGGATACTGTGTCAATAAAAAATATACTATGAGATGTTCCAAACTTTTATTTGTTTTAAAACTCTTCATTTATTATACATAGAGTGAATTACAGATTCCACAATATGGAATCTTTACATAAACGCACATCGTGCTAATTATGTGTGAGGTTTAAAGAATGTTTCTATGGTAGGCTGATGTACAGAGTTCCAAGCTTAATTTCTAACAAAAACCATTCTGTTCTTTAAAATATTTGAGAAATAATATGAAAAAATATAGAATCATTAAATATAATGGTATTCTCTAATATGTTTATCATTCTCTAGGCCTAAATTGCCTATGATTGTTTCTGAAATCCCCAACATCGGAGGATAGTTAGGGGTTGCGTTATGATCCTTGACCATAATCGTAAGGGCGGCAGTCTAGTTGGCTTTATAGTCCAACGGTGTCAGTGCCGGTGATTAGAGAAGCCCTATGTGGCCCTTGTCCTTTGTATATCATCATCATATTATATATTTTGCTGTATTGCAACTACGAATCATTACTATAAAAAACAATAGCACCAGTTGAGGCTGGATTTGTGTAATACATTTTTGTCATTAATTATACATTATCTACATATTAATTCAATCCGGCTTCTAGATCCTTTACATAGGTTTGAAACGATCCACAATAATAAATAAAATATACAACAAGTAAATTGCACATCATTTTCTCTGAAACAGTTTTGATTTTTTTCCTAAGGGATGTAAACATTTTAACCATCTCGTTTGACAGTTCAACATATTTTTCACCTTTGTGTTTGCCCAAAAAAGCTTGCCGATAACATCAACAAATAAAGTCCAGACTTTTTGCTCAGCCTCATTCATCGAATTTGCAGGATTCTTAGTGAGATGTCTTATTAGTGGCCCGTCATATGTTTCTGCTTAATTGTTTTCCGTATTCAACTGAGGCATGTTTCCCCGCTGTATAATAAACAGATACATATGCATGATCCGTTCTTATCAAGACCCTTAACAAACTGCTTCATAAGGCCCAGCTTTATATGCAGTGGAGGAAAGATAATTTTCTCTCGATCAGCTAAGGGGTCGTTCATGATATTCTTTTCCCCTAAGTCCACGTTTGGTCTCTTAGGCCACACTTTTTTAACCCAGGGGTGTGTTTTCTCTCTGATATCCCAGTGGCACAAGAAGCAAGAATATTTGGTATGGCCTCTTTGCTATCTAAGGAGAAAGTTTACCATTTTCAAGTCCAAACAAATCACCCATTAATGTTCAGGATACTGTATCCTCTCCAACGCCAAAGCTAAGTTGTTCATAAATAGGTGCGAATCAAAAGTTAAATGGGGAAGACCCATTTTTTCGTCCTCTAAGGCTTTTAATTTTGTTACAAAGCACAAGATTGTCTTCTCGTTAGAAGAAGGGTAGCATATAGTACGGTAAAACGTAATTTTGGCCCTTTGTTCCAGCAAAGATACAGGAACCAATCCTTGATATTTGATGAAGAATCAGCTAAATTAAAAAAAAAATTTCTAATAAATCAAATAATATAATTTACATCTCTGAGATAAATGATTGTATGTGGTAACTATAATTTAGAGTAATACTATTAATATTGATACGTTAAAGCATATTTTATCAACAATTTATATTATTGCGTTAATGATTGCATTTATTTAATATTATTATTATTATTATTGCCTGATTGAATTTGGATTTGGAGGGCAGTTTGACCAGGGATGAGCTTTCAGATTTTTTTTTAAAGAGTTTTTAAATTAACATTTCACAATATTTTTAATATTCGTTAATGAATATTGGTTAGTAATGTTCTGTTTCATGATATACTTGATTACTTTATGTTGAACGATACACTAATTAATTAAATTAGGCTATCATTGGAGTTTTTATTCATTTAATTTCTACCAGTTTTAATTTTTGTTTTCATTCATTTAATACCGGCCAGTTTTAATTGTTTTTACATATTTGTCTCCACACTATGCTCCAGGACTTTCCCAAACCCAGAAAGGTACCAATTACAAGTCATAGAGGATAATTATTCCATTGAATAGAACAAAGGTAGTTAACGTAAAATTGTGAATAACTACTCGTAAGTTACAATTTTCCTAGGTTTTATTATGAACGACAAAATTATTTCCTCTTTAAAAAATTTTACATGATAGATTACAGAACGTATCCAAAAAGTATTAATTTACTTAACCAAAACAAGCTTTTTTCTATTATTAACGTGAGTGGAGTGAGCTAAAGAATCTTAATTTTAATTAATTAGGGAGCTTTAAAAACAGGGCGCTCAAAAACAAGTCTCCTTGTTAGTGGAGCCTATTAAATATTCCAGATTAAGGCTAACCATTTCATATTGAAAAAATAATTAGTATCACGAAATTTCATCGAACTTATCCTTTCATCCTGACCCCCTAGGACAGTGATTACAGCACAGGGATGTTTTAGCCCTGTAATCGTTCACAGGCATAAAATAGGAGTGCCTTCGTGACTTGCTGTAAAATCTTAACAGTTGGAGTCCTGGAAATGGTCAATTTCTCTCAACATCGCCGCAGCGTCTGTGGCTCTCACACCTCCACTGATTGCTTACGCGGCTGGTGGAGGCGTGTGTTGGATCAGCCAAACCTCCGCATTCTTTTTCGCACGCGAGGGAGGTCGCGTCATGATTGTCACAACCTTGCTGGTTTGGGTGGTCCCTGGGTTGTGTGTGTTTGCCTTCATCGTATTGAGTGAATGGGAGTAAATGCTGAACTCTAAATATGACTTTATTGAGATAAACGATTACAATTATTTACACCCCGAACAGGATGAAGTCTTATATTATTTCAATAAAAAGATTTTCACAGAAAATAAATAACAATAAATTTTCTTACATTTAAACTGAATCGTATTTGAATGTAAAAAAAAAGTAAACGCCCTTACGAAGATAACTGATGGAAGCCGCAAAGATCTCTGAGGTCGGTCCCAGGAAGTCTTTCCGCGGGAGGAAAATATATCTGTCAAATAAATCACTTCCACCTTGGACAGGAAGTCTGTCTTCGTTATATTTTCCATTTCACCTACCCTTCGGAGGGTACATCCAATATACGTCGCCATTGGAATCACAATTCTCATTAACGGTAATGCTTAAGGTGCGTCGTTAGTCAGTACAAATTTCACCTCTCTCAAGGAACCTAATTATTTCAAATGTGTTAACAGTGTCTTTCTAAAAACGTTTCCAACATTTTTTTTTTTCCCATAGCCCCTTTAAATTTACAGATAATTACATACATTTTTGTATTTCCTGTAGCGTCGCTATATTATATAAATAACAAAACCTGTATAGACGCTACAATACAAAAATGATTTGTAAATAGATTCGCCTGAGGATCTATAATTGTATATAATTGTCTATAAATTTAAAGGGGATGGGAAAAATCCAACATTTAATGTAGAGGTTCTAAAAGTTAATTGGTCCTCGGAGGGGCTTAGAGTGAGTACTTTATTTGTTTTAGAGTCCATTATCTTTTGACTTCTAAAAATATAAATATGTTTTCTTAAATATCCAATTTAAACATCACTGAATCATTCTAAGATACTTAACAAGAACACTGCAAGAAACTCACAAAATGTCGAAAAATTAAGGTATATAAAGTATATATCCTCTAATTGATTTTTCAGTCTTGCTATATGTATCCTTAGCGGTAGAATATAATTAATAATAAGTTTAATTAATAGGTTGGGAATGCAAGAGAAAAACACAGAAACATTATCACTAGTAAAACATATTGTACATACTAAGTGCGTATGCACCAGTCGAGGAATAATTTGCCAATATGAAAATTAATAATGATATCATAACACTTTGAAATTTTAAAATTGATTTGAATACTCTGTTTGACGTTCTACCTTAATCACCTACCTGTGTTGATCACTAGAATGCTAGTTACATTTAGGAGACGTCTGTATTAAAAGGGCATTAGACGTTTAAGATGTCTCAAAATCCACTTTTAAAACATAATGCTGACATTCCACTTGTACCAAGAGCACACTCGTCTTACTGAACGGTCTGAAATAACTTTGGCCTTGTCTTGCTAAACTGCAGTTCTATGGAACAAACCCACACAATTACTTGAGGGATACTCTTTGTTAGCTAGACAGACCATAAATACTTTATACCGGGAATTTCAATCAAGAACTCAATCCTTTGAATTCAACCTATTTTTAGTAAATAAATTTAGATTGACCCTAAAAATATGATTATAATATGCACGATTACGACCTCAGCACTAAGGATGTATTTTTTAGTTTCGTTAAAATAATATAATTTATCTAATTACTGTGGAGTCCTTTTGATCTTTCAAAGAATATATTGTTTATCAACAACTTTCCCAGGATTCTACTAATATTTTTCCGTGAGTTTATCGTTCAGTTGTTACTCAGCTGTGAACTGCTAAGAATGGATATTCCTTCGTAGTAAAACCTCATTAAATATTTATGAGCTGAGCTATGCGTGTACGAAAGCCATTTGTCCTGGTGATTTGTTTTTAGCACGGTTTGATCTATATCATTCCTACTGTGGAAGCTTATTTCTTTGTTTCTATTTCACCTCTCATTTTCTCATTCATATTTTTCATTCATTAGGGTACGATTATGTTACATTTCCCACTGTTAGCATGAATGTATTATATGTGCTTGGTTTAATTGAAGATTTATTTTATCACACACTTATTTCCACTGTGAACTGTTATTTGGTCGGATTTATATACCATTATTAACTTGTTCTGAACATTGAATGGGAGATGACGTGGTCTGGAGAGTGATAGAGAAAGAGGTTCCTTATTTAGACAAATAAATGAATTCTATGTATATTAACGATTGCCCTATGTCTTCTATCATCGTGGCATTTGAGAAGAAAGGGAAGTATAAACTAATAATTTACCCTTACAATTTGTTTCTCAATCAGTAGTTTCGCCTTAGATAAAGAAGTAATTTTGAAATATGGAATTAAACGATAAAACAATAAAAAGTATTGGTAAAATTAATTCACTTACCTTCATCCGAGATTCTCATGTGGTGATCAAAGAATAGAAGGATGTTTAGGATGCAAGGAAGTGAGTATATAAAATAAGATAAAAAGCTTCTGATGTCTGAAAACCACTTTAAAATACTCTAGTACTTAAAGAACACAAAACTGGGTAGATCTAACTTAAAAACGATTTACGCAGCCAATGGTAGGGGGCTGCGTAGTGCCAAAAAAACGTGTATCTCTTATTCTCAGGTAATTCACGTACCAATGTCTCATTAGCTCTAGGTAAATTATAAAAAAATATGAACATGTCTGAAGCCTAAATCTCAGTAATCCAACAAAAGATTTAAAAATTGACCACGTAAAGAAGGAAATTCACTAGAATTCCAAAGAGAAAAATAAAACACTAGGTCAAAATGATACTATCTAGTGTATAGATCATTAATTAATTGATTTGTCCTAATACTTCAAGAAAAACCATTTTATCTCGGCACTAAGCGTTATTTCTTATCTTTTCGGGAAAAAGTTTTTCTAGTCTCTCCTAAACTCCACTATTAACATGAATCCTTTTACAATCCTTAATAGCTGATCCATTGCATTAACATAAAAAGTAAATGCGTACAATAGCAGCTTCATTTATTGGAACATCTTCATTTCTTTCATAAATGATTTTCTTTATAAGCTCTCTGTTAACTTTCATTAAATGGTTTTAGTTCCTACGACTACTTATAAGCATTTAAATTATAGCTAGTATTATTTTCTTTGGAACGCAGTTTCGTAAGCTTTGATTTTAGCAGAATAAGTGATACTTATAATAATTCTGTGGTAATGGGCTAAAATAAAATAAGTACCTTTTTCACTACTTTTGGAAAACACAAAAAATAAATTTAAAAAGATATTATTACAAATACATAATTTGGCAATGTTCTAGGTGATTTCTTATTTGACCAGTCCGTTTTTTTTTCCTTTATTATAATTTTCTTTAGTTTGTGTAAATAATTTTTATTCTCCCTCCAGGTATTCATAGAGTTCATCCCTGAGATTTATGTTTTGGCGTATGTTTCTCTCCCGTATCTTTCTTAAGACTACAACATGATTCTCGGGTTATCATATGTGTGAATCCCCAAGGTGGGGAAGAGACGCCTACCGCGGGATACCTCTAGCAACCTCTAGCAGCCGTCCGGCGAGCGCCTAGAAAGAGATAAAACGGGTGGACCTGTGGTCTTTCACCTCTGCTGGTGGCCTAGTTGGCGGGCAGATTAATTCGTTTTGACTCCATAAGACGTTAGAAGACGTTGACTGCCCCGAAAAAGCACTATGTTAAGGAGAAGAGGAACAGGGTAGGTTTAAAGGTATTTTATTTGGTCTTGGAATGACCACGAATACACAATCGGTATCTAAGGGTAGGCGAAAACCGTCTGGATCCCAAAGGCGAGTGTGTTTGTAGGGCCACAGAAACCATCGTCCACGAGGGAGAGGTCTCTAGCAAGGAGGTGCTAGTTTTAGCGAGACGAAGGCAGAGATTCCCACTAGGAAGGTGGGAATATAGCGACAAAATATAGCGAGGCTAAGAGAGAGAGAGAGAGAGAGCAATGTTCCAAGTGCTAATTATGTACGTTATAGTGACTGCTTTTTTTTTCCCGATCCTCTTAAAAAATGCCAAACATTTTTATTTACTGTAGATTCTTAGGTGAACCTATTTACATATTACATTTTATATGCCCTGTACATATCCGGTACACTCTATACAAGGTTTGAATCGGTATAGAAGTTATATAATCAATAAAAGTACAACGATACATAAATGTAACTTGGCTTCATTGACAAGACTCTACAAGGTAATGGGGCTCACCTTTTAGATCAAACAAAGAAAAATTACAAACTAATTCTTAACCTACATTTCCCCTGACAGTATGTAGCCATCGATTCGGGAGGGGTTGGGTTAAATACTGGATTTGTGAGATGCTGCAACGCGTCAAAAAACTTGATGTGTCTCCCACGTATGAACTCATCTACCGACGGTACATTAAGGAACGGGTGCAGCTCGGCTTTCTTTAACCTCTTGGAACACTTTTCGCATGATCCTATTCTAGAAACTTTGGAGACTTGTGGCTGTAGCGTCATTCAAGTGGGCTAATAGCGGGGCACCGTACAGCAGATCTGGCCGGAGGATACATTTATAGATCATCAGTTTGAGACGCAGTGACAAATTGAGTGAGGTTAGCAAGTGTGAAAGCAGGTAAGACCTCTGTCGTACTGTTTTTAGTTGACTACGCATGTGAGTAGAGAAATGGAGATGCCTATCCATTTTTATAGACAGATAGTACATTGAGAAACCTGGCCCTCCTATACTATTTGATTTTGGCAAAGCTTTTTTGCCATTTTGGTAAGATAAGATTACGCAGTCGGAAAGATCCGGCGTTCATACTAACGTTGCAAACTGATTCAGCCTGTGTGAGTGCTCTATTTGCATTCATGCTGTTGCTGTAAACCGCAAGGTCGTCGGCAAAAGCGATTACCGTCGCTTTCTTATAGTTTGTCTCAACGATGTCAGATGTGTACATGCTGAAAAGAACCGAAGATAAAACCGCCCCTTGAGGAACTCCACAAGTTAGAGCGAATGGGCCCTGAGAGGCAATCACCCACCCTTACCCTCACCATTCTGTCCTTCTAGAAGGAAACCAGCATCGTGTATAGCTGCTCTGGTTATTCCCAGTCACAAAGCTGTCGACACAGTATCCCGTGGGACATTGAGTTGAAAGCCTGCGTGCAGTTGAACGAGATGATAGCAGTCGCTGTGTTCTGGTTGATTCCGAGGGTGGCGTCCGTCTGTACCCCCACAAGCGGATGTTCTGTACTCAGATGAGCCTGGAACCCTGTCTGTTCTTACGGAATAATAGCATTTTCCGAACAAAACCCATCCAGGTAGTTCAGAATAATCGTTTCGATAATCTTCCCTATGTGAGGGAGGAGACTGATCAGGCGATAGTGGGCTGGGTGGTCGCTTTTCTACAAGATAGAACAAGATAGCTTGTTTCCACACTGTCGGGAAATATCGCAACCTGATGAATCGTACAGGTTGACGAGTTGGGCAATCTCTCTCCTCGGCAGCTGTTTCAGCATTACAGTTTAAACCACGTCGCGCCCTGATACTAGGGTTTCCCTGGCACTGGGAAAGAATCGCCTTGAGCTGCTTCGGGGAGACAAACATATAATTCTGACCTGTCTCCAGCTCCTGAGGTTCGTGGTAATTAACTGTCCTAGCGGCGTTGTCAGCCGTATACTGGTTGGCCAGTATTTTCGCCTGTTCATCCGCTGTGTAGAAGGTGTCCCCGTCATTAAGACAGACACATGATTCCTTCTTGGTAATGGTCTTTAGGAGCTTCCAAAACTAACCGCCATGTAAGCCACGAAGCCATTCGTGCCACGTTGCCGTCTTCCAATTCCTCATCAAGCCTCGAATTTTCGTTGTAAGAGAGTTTACAACTTTCTTGTCTTGTCGATTCCTTGTTCTATACCAGTTATTTTTCCAATTATTGCTTGATGCAATAAGTCGAAGAATATAGCCTGGTGGTTTTGTAGCATGGGTGGCTCCGGGCTAAACTTTGTGATAGTAGTGTCAGCTGTATCGACGATAACCTTGGTCAGGATAGCTACCTGTCGATTCACTTCCTCTGTAGTGCGAAGGACAGGAACCGTAAGCAGTTGGTGGTAAAGTTGCGATCGATTTAGGTCCCAGTTAGCCCGACGATAGTCGTAATTCATGTGTCACGGGATCACACCTCTACCTCAATGGCATACAGGACTTGCTAGTGTGCGGTCGTTACCTGGTCCAGGGTCTCACCATTGTTTATCCTGCGAGTAAAAGATCTAGGGTGGAGGTCTGTGCACTGTTACTTCTATGGCGAAAGGTGTAGTTCTGAGGGTGAACGACAGTAAAGGGCGCCTTTACCAAGGCTCTCCCCGCTGGGTTGGTGGTGGCATTATTCCACGAGGAGTGCCGTGCATCCGACAATCCAGTGGCTGGGAACTCTTGGAGAGACACCCTCGGTCTCTTATAAATGGGTGTCCCCAAATTTATCTTAAATGTCAAGTGTTGGAGCTTGAAATCAAATGTAATCAATGGCAGAGCCACTTTCCTCTATGTGATGCCGTGTCGTATAGCCACTAGAACTCTACCGTAGCCATCGGTCCGTTCGATGACAGCAGAATAGCCCTTTAGCCTTACGCTCTGGTTAACTATTCTCGTGTCCGTCAGGACGACGATATCCGGTGTGGAGATCGCTATGAGCGCCTCATACTTCATGCGCTTCATACCCAACACTTCTTCGAGTATGGCCATTAGACCATAAACGTTAAAATTTAGTATTTTGTACTTACCCAAGGCGAACCAATTGGGAAAATAGTGTCTGAAGACCGGACATAAACTCCCTTATCATGATCTTGAGAATCGAAAACCAGGGTGGAAGGCTCGGGGTGTTCAACACTCCCGTCGTAACCGCAGCGTAGGTTGCTCCTCCTGTAAAGATTGGTGTGGTGGTAAGTGAACAACAGGTGCCTGTTGTGTTCTTCTACCAGCGGGCTGTTGTTGGGCTTAGACTGGCGGCGGCTGTTCATCAATTGTTAACACCACTGGTGGTGTTTTTTTAACTGGCTGCTCATTATTGCTAGGAGCAGCCAATTGTCCATCAAGTAATAGGTCGTAATGATTGCTAATCATTAATCCCTCAGGTCCTTTCTGTCGCGAGACTTTCGCGGCTTTCTTCTTAGAGACTTGTATGAAGTCGCTATGTGCAGAAGTTGTAAGTGGCTCTCGGCTTCTTTTGAGATACGTATCCGTATCAATTTCTATGATATTTGGATCAGCAATATGCCCATGCAGCATATTATAGTCGTCTGAAGGACTTTCTGGACTGAATTCGGTAATGGCTAATTCTTCATATTGGGGCAACCTCTGCATTTACCGTGGCACTGTAACACTGGCACTAATAATAATATCGAAAATGTTACTTTAGAAGCTGTCACCTCTAACCATCACAACAGCAATGCGGCAATGACGTTAACGATGGCGGCAATATGGCAGTAGTTGGTGGACACTCGTCAACTGCTAACTAACACTGAACTCTCCTCTGCTGGCGACTGCCCCAAGACGTCCCGGTTACCTAGGCCGGCCAGCCGTGGTGGGGGGGGGGGTCCCCTATCTGCGGCTGTTTCCCCCAATAGCTTCTCCCCCTCTTACTGACGTCTTAAATTTTATTATTAAAATATGGAAACATAAGTAGATATTTCCTGGTCCGAGAAGAGGGGAGCTTCTAATTATTCGTAACTAAGAAGTTGACAGAACAATGATAATTTTTGGTACTTAACAGATTTCTTGATGTCTTAAGTAGAATCATCACTAACGCCTTCGGCTTTTTAAACTTATTTGCTTTTAACAAGGGGGGAAATTAAGTTATTTGTCAAGTAGTTTATTTCATAATTGGGACGGTTTATATCCATAGTTGAATGTCTGATGACTATGATTTTTTCTGGTTTTATTTTTTAAATAAAAATTTATTCGAGTATTCCTTGGAAAATAAGTTTATAACAGAGTTTTTTTTAAATAGTTTAAAATCATTCCATATGTAAGACAATTGGTGGGATATTATGTATTTTGAAGTGGAATTTCGCATATCTTTTTATATCCAGTAGCACTTAGCATCCCTAACATAGTATGCTTAAATTACCCCAAACGATGCTAAAAGCGTACGCAGTAAGTCGATAGCGGTCCCACTCACCCTCTGGAGTTTACTCCTTAATACCCTGTGTATCTTCGTTAGGGGTGGTGTTAAGATACTCGACCCATAACTTAAGGGTAGCAGTCCTGGTGCCATTTTAGCTCAACCGTAACAGAACCACTAATTATATTGCTGTCTTGATATTTATAGATCATTGCTAATGCTAGCTAAATATTAGTTTTTATTAATTTCACTGGGTGCCATCATTTTATACGTTCCCATGTTTGATAAGAGATTTATTCAAAATTAAGATAGTCAGTAGTGATGGTCCTTTCCAACTCTGAACAAGGTAGAGCGTAATGCATTTAAATTAAATATAATGAATTACATTACATCCTACATAAAAAATCAAATGGAACAATTATTAACAAGCTTAAAATTATTAACAATAACGTTTTGTGATCGAAGTGCAAATAGGTCCCAACATATGGGACATAATTTTATTAAAGATGTCGATATCTTTATTATGATTATTAATAATTATTTTTTGTTTGCCTGAAAAACTATTCTCAAATATTTTTAGTTGCAGTTACGATGATTTTTTTTTAGTTATAATAGCGTTAGCTACATGTTTTGATTGATGACATGAATTTGATATATTCAACTAGATGAAAAAATATTAATTTTTTTATTACCTCTAAATTAATAAATTATACGTAATCATATTTCATAGATAGTATTTTTCATGCTGTCAGGTCCTCGCAGTAGAAAATACAGGCACTGGGGGTAATGGTTTTTTTTTTTTTTTAACCACCCAAAACCCTAAAAAAAAGCTGTAGCCCATTATTGTTGGAACATCTATCCGAAATGATTGCAGTATTCTAAAGAATTCAACCTTTCCTGTCTATAATCATCGATAAGATTCTATAGTTTAGTCTAAATGAAGTCTTGGATCTTCAAAAAAAATCATACATCACACAAGGGCACGTTATGTTGGAAGGGGGAGGTATCCCCAATCGCTTGTGCATACAATCTCGGAAGCCATTGGCTTTAGAGAAATGAAATTGTTCATTTTTTTAATTTTAAGACTTCTATCATATAAAATATCTACGATAAGTTCATTCTTCCTAAATTCCTGTATGCAAAGGATTCCATTCTTCCCCTGCGGATTCCAGAGACACTAAGCTGTTTGACTAAAAAAACAATAGAATATGCAAAAAAAAATATATTCCAGGCTCAAGTCCCCAATGCATTGTATAAAGTTAATCTTGGCTCAATATATTTTCGAAAAGTCATGTATGATGTAGCTTAGCTATGCTCTACATGCATGCACAAACATATGCAATGCCCATTTTTACTCATCGTATCAAGAAAAAATGCCTATTGATTAATCAATAACTGGATTAAAAACAACAGCATAAAACCATACATAAAACTTTTCACAACTTAAAAACTACATTGGAACACCTAATTAGAACCGTATATATTTTATGCATTGCATGGAGACATTGTTTAAACATTTTCATTTCCTATTGTATCATTCTGTTCATAACATACTTGAGAATGAAGCTAAAGTGTGGGTATACCATAGAGTTGTTCTTTATTAATTACGCCTGAGTTCCATCTATTCATTGATTGACTGTTGGGTTCAACTCCGTAGATTATTTGTTTGATCAAAACTAAATCTATAGTTAACCAAGCGGAACTCATAACTATGAAGTCTTATTCCTTCATTTCTCTTTTGCTTTGCTTAGGGGTTATTTATTTTTTATTCTCTTCTTCTTATCTCTAACTTTTCAAGGAACCCCGCAGAATATTGATGGTGGGAATATTGATGAGTGAACTTCTGTAACGGAAAAACTTTAATTATAAAATAAGCTAATTAAATACTGACGGGGGTCGGGCTACCGCAACCCCATGAATACTGATCAAAAAGATCCATCAATTTTAAATTATTCTGCTGAACATATTTTCTTTAACATATTCCGTTATATCCAGTCTATGGAATCAAGATTTTTTTTTTTTTTTCTGCAAAGAATATGTTATTTATATGAAAATCAACTTTTATTTCTCCATAATTCTGATGGAATGGTGACGGTCAATTTTTTATTCCGTTTAAGTATTCATAATAATATCTAAGGGTACCAAACTTGCATAGAGTAATCACCCAAAAATTACTTTCGTAGTTTATACCCACTGGCTAGTATCCAATGACGCGGCTCATGGAGGAACATGGGCGATTTCCCAAGACACCAATTTCTTTTTCGCATGCGAGAGAGGTGACAACCATGTGGATTTGGGAGGTATCTGGGTAGTTTGTAAACATAGTATGGATGCGCGAGTCAATGAGGAGTTGTAAATATGACATGAATGAGAACATTGAACACAATTATTTATTGCCTAATAAGGCAGATTGTAATTTTATCACAATAAAGATTTGAGATGTTTATAACAGGCCTGTTTTTTGGCTTTCAATTTCATGATATTTAGCTGATTTTTCCAAAACTCGACTTTAAATGATTTTTTTGATTAATTTAATTAAATAACCTGTTAATGCCCATAAAGCGTCACAATTTAATTAATTAAATATGCAAGAGACCCAGAAAACTCTCTTCTGCTTGTAGAACTATGCTTACCTTATGACATTTTTTATTTCGTGTCCTGAAGGAACTTACCAACAACTTTGGAATATCTGTTCTTACCTTGCGTTTTTGTTCTGCATTTTCTCGGTCATTCTACATTTAATTACTAATACGGTTCAAATAATTATTGGTTCACAATTAGAAATTTAGATGCACACCCACGTAAATTTTTGGGCACTCTCAAATAACGTAGGAATGGCGGATAATATCGTGTAGGTTGTTGAGCTAAATTACTGGTAAGGAGGTCCATTAAATTAATTTGAAACGTATTTACAATAGAGAACCCTGTAAGACAGCTAAGAGCTCAGATCGATAATACCTTCTCCAAGGAATAAAACATCATGTTCGTTATATTTGCAAAATATATTACAACAATGTGTAGCGGTGTAAGGTCTCTCTCTCTGTGAAGCTACTCCTGACCTCAAATAAAAGTGATTGAATATGGATTTTCTGCTGTTCTTAACCTCGGCATGGATATCTTCTGCCTGCCGATTGGATTGATGAACTGAATTGGTTTTCTCTCTTACTGTTTTTGTTGTTTGTGCGGTTATCTCTTGTTTAAAAACCACCACGGTGGCTCAGAAAACAATAAGTGAAGCAGTTTGGGAATATTCCGTAATTTACGAAATTATACAAAATTACAAAAAAAAAAAAAATGGAATATGGCATTTAGTCATATGTTTTTCCTGTGATAACCCTACCTTGTACGTAAATAATAAATGAGTACTAACAGATAATTTTAATAAGTGTTAAACAATGCGATTTCATTATGTCTTATCTGTTGCTGTAGGATTTCGGAAATGCACAGGTTACTCCATGGCATACACTGATTGGCAGCCAATCAGGCTATGGTTGCATGTTTCTTAAGCATCGCACAGCTCACATTTTTCAGGTTGCGAAGAACTCTTAAAATTTTCACTTAAATTAAAACTCTCATATAATACTCTTGTTTTTGGTGTGATGTAATAACTGAATTATATGAGGACTATCCTGATGGTAAATTCATATTTCTGAGGGTATTTTGTATATGCCATTTTTATAATAAAAGCGATTATACATTAAAAAATTAAGAATTAAAACATGTTATTTGTAATTTGTGATAATTGATCGGGGTCTGGCTTATACGCTTGTAAAAGTACCTATGCTCCGAACGATCTCATGATGGCATTTGACCGTTCGCTTGTCACTACCATCATAACACATTCAGCCTTTATAAATATTGATAATACTTTCAAAATGAATAAAAAACAAAAAGGAAGTGTGTTTGATTGGGGTTTATAAGGTCCACATTTTATTCACTTAAGGTATATCTTGGCCGATAGATAAAAAAGGATTTATTCGATGTCCTCAATTAATAATTAAACCTCCTAGTGATACCTCTCATGATTCAACATTAATATGAATAAATGTGCTTTAAAAACAAATAAAAAAACAATATGTGAAAAAAAATGAGTAACTAGATTTTATTAAATAAAAAGAAAAACATAATAGATTGAGAAAATGAAAAAAAGAAACAATTGGTAATAATACATGTAAATCTACCAGTATCATTATACTCTCCTAATATTAATGAAAATATCAAAATAAAAATATTTTACTACACCAAACAAAACATTGCAAGTTTATTCTTTAGGTATGAAAAAAAAAAAAAACATTTGGTGTTAACTATTAAAATTAAGTATATCGAAAAAAACTAGCATATTGAATTTAATTGGCTCTACATATCACATGGTTGGTATTCTCATAAATTGGCAACGGGTACATTAGTAATCAAAACTTGGCGTGATTTTCTGTGATCAACGCTAATAGTGTTCTCTTACAGTCAGCTGCACCATAAATAATACAGCTTCATCCACCCTTGTTCAAGAATTGCCATCTCCTCCACGTCATTTCAGTGCCTTGCAACTCTTTCAGTTTGGGCAAAGCTTCGTAGGAGGGGGTAACATAGTCCCTCTTTGTTTAGCTATGTACCAGCCCTAATTATACGTATAAAAGAACAAATGAACTGTATGAAAGAAATTTGGTGTCAATATTTCCAAATTTTACTGATAGATCTCTCCTAATATGCTTAATTATAACCTAAAAATATACATACGCAAAAGAAAAAAAGTGAATCCCGGACCACCCAGTGCGATACTTGTTAGACTCTTCTATCTAAATCAACCCTTGCCGGGGTGCCTCTGCCAATTCTTTAACAATATATTACGTCCGGTGATTATTAATGAAACTAAACATTCAAAATTAGCATAAAGTAAATATTCCTTAATTCTTCATAAGATACGGGGACACATATTTCACCATATCCCATTATCTTAGGTTGATTTGGACTATTCCACAATGGCAAGTCATAAGCCCCTCTTTGAAAGAACTAGTCCCTCCTCTTGACGCCTAATGGAGACGTGACCCACCGACCCCCTCCGGAATAGTTTGACGCTTTTTTTAGTCTCCGGTCAATTAGAGTAACTGTCATTCTCTTCTTGTGTGATTGCGGGGTCACCCGGACATCTTCAGTTCCATATATCAACTCTAGTTCAGGTACTGTTCATGGGGTCATTCGGACTATTATAACTTATTAAACGAAGATCAGATCAAACAAATATTGTATTATAAAGATACAACAGATCTGTAAGGTAAACTAATCCCACATATTTAACCAAAGTCATCCTTCGCCGTTTTTTTTTTTCGGTTACATCAAATAATATCCTTTATTCAATCAAATCAAATTTTATTTAAAACAAAAATTATCTATCCTTAAAGGATCATTAGGAATAACAAAAATCTTTAGTACGACCTACTCCTAGAACCCGTGGGATCAGTATTACCAATTTATGTGGACTAAAGTTTTATAAACGCTACTCTGTTAACAACGCAATACAGCAAATTTGAAATTCTTGAGACAAAAAGGTTTTGTACATGGGAACTACGGCTAAATAATAAAAAACAGAAAGTAATATATTCACTCTTAAAAAAACCAATAGCTACCTTCTGATTATCAAAATTGAACCTAATTCCTTGAACTACTTTATATAGACTGATGAGTTAACAAGCGAGTATTTATGATAGGCATATCCGGAATTATTACTTTAATTAGTTTGATCGACCAGAAGAATGCGGTTTGGCTACAAACTGCATTTGGCCTATGCACGATTAAAGCAACTCCACCAATATTTATTATTCTCCAATTTAACAGTTATAACTCTAACGTTTTCATCGTGTATTTATTGATGGTGCAGTGCTGGTAAGTGTATGATACACTGATCAATACAGTGTGGAGAGACATAAGTTTCTTCGTTCAAGAAACTTCTGTGGAATTTCGGTTTATTAATTCCTTCGGATTTTTGTTGTTGTCCGGTCGAGCGGTTTGGATTTCATAGCTCTCAGAGATGATGTGATATATTAAGATCTTTATAAAGTTACTGACGTAATAAGGGGCATTTACTATTGATCTCAGGACGTTTGATTGAAAGGACTGGATACAGATTATATTGCATTATCGGATTCCTAGTAGGTTTTCCGTCAATGCTAAAAAGGTGTACTCGTATATTGGTACGCCTCTGAGATTCTCTTTGGAATTTTCAAATTGATGAACACTGAAACGAGTCTATTTTGTTCTCAAATGTAAATCATTACTTTGACCACTGCTAACGTACGATTATTCTATTCAGACAACTGCTTCAATTACTCAAATAACAAATTTTCTGAAATAAAAAGTTCTTCAATTGTCCGTTCGGGGTACGGTTTGTACCGGAAAATTTAGGACGAAATTTGAATCTTGCTACTGAATCAGCACACTAACGAGCTGGTCTCTAATTTCCGCTCCAAATTGAAGCAATAAGCTCATTACCATCAAGTAACAGTAAAGTTTAGACCCTCTTTGTATGACATACGGAATAGAGCTATGGGGGATAGCAAAAAAGTCGAACATCAAGCGTATCCAATCCTTTCAATCAAACGTCCTGAGATCAATAGTAAATGCCCCTTATTACGTCAGCAACAAAACACTTCATAAAGATCTTAATATACCTTATATTCTCGAACTCATCCCTTCCAAGTTCATAAAATTCCATAGTAACCTATCCAACCACCCTAATCCTCCAGCAAAGTTATTGCACTGCACCACTCATCCCTATAAACCTCCTCGGAGACTAAAACGGCAGTGGCCTCGTGACCTGCTATAAATGCGTAACAGCGGGAGTCCTGGCAATGCCCAGATTCTCCAATCATGTCCTGAGCATATGTGGCTCTCGTGCTCTTCGTCAGCCTCCTATGGCTTGTCTCCGGTGACGCGGCTGAGGGAGGAGCGTGGGTGACTTCCCAGGACTCCGTCACCTCTTTCACATGCGAGGGAGGTGACAAACATGTGGATTTGGGAGGTCTCTAGGCTGTTTGTAAATACTGTATGAATAGAAATTATAAATATAGTATGAATGAGAACATTTATCACGATTACTTATTGCCTAGTAAAGAAGATTGTAATTTTAGCACAGTAAAGAAGTTTCAAAGATTTGTATAATGATCAGCCTTAATAATCCGAAGATAGGCAAGGATCCCTTATTTATCAACAACCGCGCCATTCACGCATATCTCAACATCTCATTCATTCAAGATCAAGCCCCCTCCCGCTTCTTGAACTTCCGTTTCAGCCTCCCTGGCCATCCTAATCCTAGCTCATCTCCAATTACCCTCAGCGACGCCTAAGGGTGGAGATGGCCTCTAATGGCTGGAGATCTTCTAAAGTAGGGGTGCCTAACTCAATGCACGCGAGGCACAATGTGGGGTTCGAAATTTACATGCAGCCGGCCAGTAGATTTTCAATTTTTCTAATCTTAATTTTGTAACTGCTTCATATTTTGTTTACGTATTTTTTTATTATTTATTGCAATATTTTTACCGAACCTATATATTTTATGAATAATTTTACTACCGTGACTTCCTCCATAGAAAAAAGGTTTTTGCAATAATATCAATTTTCTGAAAGGCTGAAATAACTTCGAGTTAGTGGAAATTAACGCTAAGCAAAGAGGCTGTACATGGTTACTCCTAACATACATTTTTATGGTGTAAATAGTAGTTATTAACTGTTTTCATTGTGTAGGTATATTCTCAAAAAGGGAAAAATATTTTAAAATACAAGCACTTGTCTTTTAACTAATTATTGTGAAGGTGGTATAGGGGATTTGGGGTACAGTTGTGGAAGGCAACAATTTGGAAAACTATTGGATGTGGCTAGCGTTATAAAAAGGTTGAGAACCCCTGCTCTAAGCCAACAAGCATATTGTTTAAGTGGGCTTCATGGAGTGGTGCTAATTAAAGTGACAAGTTAAATGGTTTAAGCTAATGAGTTTTCCCCCCAAAAATGTAACAAGACTTAAAAAACTGAAGTTCTAAGCGTTGCTTAAAATATTGATTGCCTGCAAACATTCCAATAATGATATACAAAAAGAGATATACTTGTATGAATGAAGGATTGTTAGTGTCGGCCCCAAAATAAAATCTATTATTATTGTGGAGTTACATTTCCAACATTACATTTTATTCGTTTTATTATCATAAGACTTGACTTTGCTATATGTTTAGTATTATTTAGTAGGTTATTGGCACATTGTGAGTAGATCTAAACCACAGACTGCGGCCGTCTATAATACACTGTTTCAGCATTAGTACCGTTGTCCCGGCTGTATTATAGCTGTATTGGTGAATGTCGCTCTCTATGGCCATACTCTCAACGACCCGGGATTCGGCGGCTGCGGTCGTACAGTTATGCGGGAAGCCAATTAAAGTGACTGTGCATTAGTGAGATAGACTCCATCAAATATTGCTTTTTCGTAGTCGGGGCTAGTTAGTGTATTAGGGCGAGTGGCTCCACCGCCGGCTGGGAGACAATGGGGGACAACTTCGCCTTTTAGCCCCGCCATCCGGCTCTTTTGTTTCTGGCAAGCTGAGCTACATTATTTTCAGACCGGCTCTCACTTGCCGCTGCTTCGAATAACCCCTGAGGCTTAGCAGAGCACTGGTGCTCTTTTGTCCGAAGCACTGCTCCTGATATGTAGCCACTCCAATATTAGCTTTTCCACTAGCCCTCAACCCGACAGCCGCAGGAAGTCGTCTTTTAGCTAGTTGTGATTTTCTCGGATGCATCGACCTGAATGCAAGCTGAAATTATTTTCATTTCTAGTTGTTACAAATCTGACCTAGGATACAATGACAATAATTTTGTATACACACTTTAACTAATAGAACAAATGGGATATAGGGCATTGCCCTTAAAAGGAACATACTTATTCATAAAATAAAAAGTAAACTAAATAAAATAATAAAAATAAATGAATAAAAGGAAACATAAGTGGAAAATCATATAAAAAAATTATCATTCCTATTCCACTACTTCCGGCTTTTTGTTATGCGTTTTTGAATTTTTATGATGAAGTAGAGTTTGATCCCTATTTCTTCAAAATCAGCGATAATCTTCACTGTCTAAGGAAAATGTTTGCTATTTGGATGGTGAGTAGAATTTGTTTTTGAAATTTTTCAATTGTTCTAATTTTTTCTTCGATCGGTTTGGTTTCATAATTTTATAAATTAATAATCACATTATTAATTAAATTAATCATTTCACTTAGCTATGTTGTAATGCGCGGTTAACCACCTCTAAACACACAGTACAGAAAATTAAACTAAATAACAGGGTCATCAAAGTAACCCATCTAATTTTTTGGCGATTTATGCTATTCGCCTTAATTTAATCGATCCAAACTCATTATATATTCATTAAATTAATAAAATCGATCGAATATAAATGAAAACCGTAATCGTTTGAACAATTTTACGCAACATACTTTTGTTAGACTATATTAATTTGCTAATTAAACATTGTAAGAGAATTTTTTTTTTTTCCCTAGCTCTCAAATTTTTAAGATTATAGATAAGGGAAAAATAAAGGTAATTTATTTGGGGTGAGCGGATCCTTTTACTAGGAGTACCTGTTGGAAGGTGGAGGAAGGGAATTAAAGAGTGTGGGAAGCCTCGGTAGAGGTGGAAATGTTGCGGTGCAGTGGTGAGAGTCCACTGAAGGCTGAGCCTAGAGTCTCTCTAGGCATGTAATGGAAGCTCATTCAGTTGGAAAGCAGTGATGGGTGCCCGTCAGAGGCTTGTTGTTGGTTGGCCAAGGGCCGTAATGTCCACCATTTGGTCTGCGTTCCCACATCTAGAGAGTTGCCATCTTGCCGGTAGTGGTGGGGGTGTCAGGTTTTGGAATAGAGGGTTTTGGCAATGTTTCATCGAGTCGAAGAATTTGATGTGTGATCTTCTGATGGCTCCGGTGATGGTGGGGACTTCGAACTTTTCGTGGATGTCAGGAGCCTTCATTTCACAAAAAAAGGCATGCTATAGTGCCGTGCGCAGGATCTTGTTCTGGAAGCTCTGGAGTCTAGTTATGGTGCTTGTGTGGAGAAAACGGAAAAGCGGAGTTCCAAAAAGTAGTAAGCTCTGATATCTGAGCAGTTTCAGCCTCAAGGATATAGCTGGGCTTGTGATGAGATGCTGGAGAGAGTAGTAAGTCCTACGTACTCTTTTCAGCTTCTTCTGCAGGTGCGTGCCGGACGTCATGTGTCTGCCTAGGTTGTTGCCTAGGTAGCATATGCTATTGGCAAGTTTGCAATCAGTCCCATCTATGTTGAAGCTGAGTGGAAGCTTTCTTTTCCCGTGCTGGAACGAGAAAACGATCCCTTGCGTCTTGGCTAGGTTTAGCCGAATGTGGACAGCTCGTAGCCTGTTGGTGATTAACTGACTGGCGCTCTCTGCAGCCTTTAGCGCTTTCGCTGGGTTGGGCCTAGTACTGTAGACCCCTATGCCGTCCGCATACGCTGCTACCTCACAGTTGGAGTATGATGCTCCTACTATGTGCGTGCGGTAGATGTTGAAGAGTAGGGGTCCCAGCACCGACCCTTGAGAAACTCCGACCATGAAATCTCTTCTAGTGGTTGATATGGCTCCTATTTGTACAGAATAGGTTTTGCCTGCTAGATAGGAAGCCATTATGTTTTGTAGTTGCGCAGGAAATTCGTGCTCGTTCAGGTGTCATAGGAGTGTGTGATGATTTACAGAGTCGAATGCTTTCGAGCAATCAAGGGAGATCATCGCAGTGACTCTGCACCAGATTGCAGTCCGAACTGAGTCTTTTACTGAAACCGGTCTGTTGAGGTGTGATAATGTCTTGTGAGTCACAGTGTCTGGTGAAATGGTTGTACGGAATCCTCTCGTAGATCTTTGACAATTGAGTCAGCAGACTGATGGGCCTGTAGTGAGCTGGCTCATATCCAATTTTGGCCGGCTTCAGAAGTGGGACGACGACGGCGTGCTTCCACGTCTGGGGAAAATAGTATAGTCTTAGAGAAGAGTTGACGATGTTCACTATGTGAGATATCCCCTTCTGTGGCAGCTGCTTCAGAAGGATGTTTTGGATGTCATCATCCCCTGGAGCTTTGTTGCCTCTGGTGCGACGAATGATTGCTGTAACCTAGTTGTTGGAGGTATGCATAGTGGTGAGGGTTGGGGTCTGAACTTCCCGTTGTCTACCAGTCTTGCTGCATTTTTTTTGGTTACATTGGTTTTTAGCAGCCTCCAGAATGCTTTGTAGTCACTAAGCAAACTGCGGAGACGGTCACCCCATATCACCCCAGAGCTCTTCCACTGGATCATCAGAGATGTAATCTGGGTAGTTAGAGCGTTTAGCACAGGTCTCAGGTCTTTGTTTTTCGTCTGGAACCACCGGTTTTTGATATTAATACGTTGCCGTATCAGTTGTATGATGTGTTTCGGTGGTTTCATCAGGGAAGTCGGTACCGGGACAAACTTCGGTATGGAGGCATCAGCTGCTTGGACTATGGTGGCATGCAACTGATAGATGGCGCTGTCAATATCCCAAGTATTTCTCAGAGGCGCAATTGGGGGCAATACGGCACTAATGAGATGCTTATATTGGGACCAATATAGGCCTCTCGGTACTCATATCTTGTAGCAGGTGGCTCTGGAATATTTCCGTCTAGCTCGTAGAGAATAGGCCGATGATCCGAAGATTCAAAGTCAAGCGCCGAGCAGCCGGTGACCCGATGAGGTTTTGGTTTAGGAATAAGTCCGGTGTGGAGGTTCTATCTGGGTTTCCATATTGTCTAAATATCGGTAAGCCTGGGTGGATCACTGTGAACGGCGTCTTGATAATATGTCTGCCGAGGGCGTTAGCTTTTTTCCACTCCACCAGCTGTGATTGGCATTGAGGTCTCCAATAATGACGTGCCTTTTGTCTTTGCTGATCTGGGTGATTAGGAGCCTGGATGGCGTCAGATTTGTTCTTGGCCTTCTGTGCAAAGATAATATCTTGATAATAGCAAAGATATTGCTAGTCAATCGGAGTTGGAGGGTGACTACGTAGTGGTTCCCGTCAGGCGGCACCACTGGGTCTAAACGTTTGCAGGCACTCTCTACCTGACTAGAATTTAAAATTTCTAAAAAAATTTCTCAGTTAAGGTCAGTGAATTAAGTTTAAAAATAAACCCACGTTGTGATGTATTTGTGTAATTATTGAATTACAATTTAGTACAATGCTCTTGTACGAGTGGTTATTTTACTATCGCCCGCTGATAAAAATTGAAAGTGATCTAGGTGCTTACATGATAACATCAAATTATATATGTTATTTCATCTTTATTATATTACTTGGAAAACTTAGGTAACCTTCAGTTGTATAACCGTATTCACTGAATTAGATTCGATCCTACCGGTGCGTGACAGGGACTTTCCTCGGAGCAATCCCTAAATTTTCTTTTCTCTTGGGTTATGAGCCCGGTCTTTTTATTCTTTGTAAGATTTTAATTCGCCTTCAGATATTTTCCTATTATTACAGAAATGATTTAGAAAGGTCATGTTCGTTTAACATTAAAAAAAAAAAAAATTGGAGGAGAACTTTCCAGGTCGTCTGTACGAAGAAGCTATTAGTTTTTTTGGAATTTATCGCAATTAAAACCCAAATGTCATCAAAGGCGTTGTTTGTATATTTATACTCATTTTGAGGAGTGCACCGACGGACTACCGTCAAAACGTACTAACTTGTAGACTTCCTTGTCATTCAAACAGACGCTTAATAACTTGTGAATTATATATTCAAAGCCTTCTTTTTAAGCCTTTTATTCTTTTTTTAATTGTTACTCAGTGTTTATGCACTAAATAAACACATTCACTGAATTTTAACCTTTTTGATGTATTTTTGAGAAATTAATTTACTATTCATATTACAATATTCTTAATCAAGAAGAAAATGGAGCAAGACTATTCGTATATGGTCTATTCTATAATGTTCTGAAAAACGCATCAGCCTACAGAGAAGCGAGAACTGAAAGCCTAACGGCCAGTGAAGTTCCTTTGATCTGTTGAGTTGTAGACGCCGGGGGCTGGAGAGAAGCAAACACTGCATGAGCAGCACCATTCACTGTGTTTACTATCTGTTTATATTTAACTGGATCATATCCCTCGTATCAGAGAGAGAGCTGTTGCCCTTCAAAGGATCTTCTATGGAGGATTAGGAATGTAAACAGTTCTTGCGAGATGATTCACTCAGTGAGCGAAACTGCGGGTATTTACCATCTTATGGTATCTAGGAATTTAAGTCATAGAATCCAAAGTATGCATCATGAATTGCCTCTCTAGTGACTTAATGTTAATAAATCCATCTCGATTGTACCGATCCATCTATCATCTTGTTTGTCACCGTAGTTGATAGCTGAGGCGTTTTCCTGTGTGGTTAGGCTCGTTACGCTCGACCATTTTTGAAGACCCGATCGTCTTTATTATTATCCAAGTTGCCACTCAACAGGACGCCATCACCAACCATGGGCCCATTCTACAAAACATGACTCGATACCGGATCACCCATGCTCAACCATTATGAGTCAAAATGCTAACTATTATGCTCCCGTGGCCGAGACTATCATAGCCCACTCAATTATTCTATATTACTATTATACAGAAAGCTACGCGAGAAGTCCAAGAGCGACGGGTCCAGCTGATAGCCGCTTCATTGAGATGCAGACACTGAGAAACCGCTGCTACGCATCGGTTGGAACCTCTTACCGGCTGTGGGTCGCAGAAGTCAATCTGCACTCCGTGATCCACGCTTCCGGCCCTGTACTGACCCAAGCGCATTGAGATTCATACCTCTACTTTTGGAGAGAACGTGCCACTTGGATTGAGGATGATGGTACCTCTGTTTTCTTTTCAGATGAAGACGATCCAATTAGAGCGTGGAGAAGACTAAAAGAGCGATATTAATAGATGACTCCTCTCTCTAGTCTATCCGCTTTTATTTAGGGGGTTGTGCTGTTTGCACCATTTCCAAGCTGCATAATAGACAATAGAATGAGGTATACATTCATTAATATGGACAGTCTGCAAGCAAATAGCCGTTCAACGTAACATGAACAGACCTATACATTCAATGTTTGGTATAACGTACCTTTCGAGGTGAGGCCGGACCGTTTTGCGTCATTGAGCGTAGTTTAATGTTCAAATATTTAACGTCACGAATATCTTTGAAGGATATGTGGTACCTTTATATCCTGTTACAAGCAACAATTTCTTTTTTATCCAGGATTATTATAGTACTCTTCGCGAATGTTGTCAGGGATTCTAATAAGTTGCAACGGTAAGCTCGGTAACCATACCTCGAAAGCCCATAGGACCCAAAAAACCCATAGAACTTGGGACGTCTGCTTGTCGATGACCTCTTGGAGACCTCCAGAGGCAGAGAAAACTGTCTTGGCAGTTCAATGAGATTGGATTCCACAGGGACCTTATTTGCAGCATCTCTACGAGGAGTTTTGAAATTTAAAAGGAAAACCCATCACCAGAGACTGGAGGATCCTGGCGAGTTTTGTAATTTAAAAACATTAATGGAGTATTATTTTTAACTGTCAGGAGTTTCCGTTTTACATATAATTATCTTTTTCGTATCACGCTTTTTTTTCTTGATGGCTCCTTTTATTTTTTTTTTTTATGTCCCGATATTATGATCTAACTTAAATACATACATCATGTACTGACTGGGTTGATCTTTAATATAGATTTTACCTTCCAAATCGATTTTATGTTGTAAGAGTTTTTATGACTTCTATCCTGGAACAAATAGGCTTACAGACGTGAGACAACCCTTACTTTTTCGAAAGCAACGCCTCTCCTTTTTGGCTTGATAATAATGGTAGTTTCATATCAGTATAGGAGTTATTATTATTATAAATAAGCTGTCTTATATTACTGATGTAAATTAAACTTAATTTAATAAAATTCTGTTTTAAAGCTCACGAAGTGTTATCAAATGAGAAAATAAATTTATATATTTTTTTAACAGCAGCGTCCCAAAAAATTTAATATAGAAAGTACAGACCAAGTTGAGTCAAAAATGACACCTTCATACTGTTTAACGATCCCTTTGACTTTTTTCACCCCTCTCAAATCCCCTCATTCCGATCCACTTGGTGAAATTGAGATAAAAGAAAAGCCTCCCACAGAGAATACTTCCATTTTCAATTTCACACATGACGATGAAAAATTGAATGGAAATACTTTTTTTTTTAACAGTCTTCGATCATTAATGAAGTCTTCCTTCAATTAGGGAAAATTTTAAATGAGATATACCAGGTTGCCTAGTGTATCCATGGACCGGTGGCCTCACAGTTTATTTGAATTATTTACTTTACTACAAAATATAGTTAAATTACAGCAGTGTTGTGGCAAGCTAACAGATAATTCAAAGAGTTCAAAAATAATATGTTTAGAATTCACAAATCACGTTATTAAAAACATGTGAACCAATTAATAGTTTAACACTCCCGAAACACGTTAGGAGGAGGTCTTACTTACACTGTCTAATAATCATGAAAGCGAAATAATTAAAAAACTTCTGTTGTAAAAACAAAATCAAGATAATGATTTTTTTCAACAAATAAAAAAAAAAAGGTTATAGACCATAAAATAAAAATTAGTGTTCAGATGCTTACCCCAATCTAATCGATTATACCTTAATAACTCTAGATAAATAAAACTCTAAGGATATTCAACTACAAATATTACATTTTAAATATAGCATTTTATTAGTTAATCTCGGTCACTTAATGAATTAAAAATAAATAAAATTTACAATCCCAAATTGTGAAAATAATTTAGTATATCCCTGGCCTATTTCCAAGCCAAACACATATTGCACGCTGTTATGAACACGTGAAAATATTTGTCAGTTCAAATATTTTTTTTCTCACGCAGCTTCGAATCAATGCCGTTCCAGTCTATGAGACCCAATATTGCCCGAAATTTAAACCTTTATGACACGTGGTTTTAGATATATGATTTGATAATTGTACTATCCGAAAGTAATTCATAGTGATGTACCATTGAAAGTAATAAATGAAACTAATAGATTGTGTTAATAAACTTTACAATAACGCACTGAACTATAGGCCAGAATTTAAGACTGTTTCAGCATAAAGAAAATTTCAGCTCAACTACCGTGGCATCCACCGTGAAATCCATTTTGTAAGCTTTTTAAAAACCGGAAATTGAAAAGGTCAAGAAATTATGAGAAAAAAAAACAACTGTAAGGAAAAGGTACGCACCCGTTGAAGAAACACGGCAAACTGACATGAATTTAATTTTTTATTTCTAGGCTTTTCTCTCTCTAAAGTGGTCCGACATAACTCTTTCGAGAGGTTGAAGAACGCTGACCTGCACCCGTTGCTTGGTGTGCCATCGGTGGGTGAGTTCATCCGCCGGAGACACATTAAGTTTTTTGACTCGTTGCAGCACCTGACAAATCCAGTGTTTAACACTATGACCCCACCACCCCTCCCGCATCGATGGCAACAGACTGTCGGGGAAAAATTAGGATAAGAATTAGTATGTAAGTTAGTTTTAAGGTTGATCAAAAAGGTGAGCCCCATCACCTTATTAGTCAGTTTAGTCAAGTCACCTAGAATGTATATCATTATACTTGTTTATTCATTATATAATTTCTATAAAATAACAAAACCTGTATATAATGTAGTGATGCTACAGGAAATACAAAATAATTTGTAAATAGATTCGCCTGAGGATCTATAATTATATATAATTATCTGTAAAAAAAAAAAAAAAAAAAAAAAAGGCTTTTCTCGTTAAACTTTGAGAGAATTTCCGCAGAGGAATATTTAGACATATAACCTTGTGTTTATTAATTATTGCTTCAAACTATACCAGTGTATTTAATGTTTTACTGCATTTTTTATGCTTTCTCCACTTGGCAAATTGAAAAATCTCAATATCTAGCTATTTACAGTTTTTTTTTTTCATTTTCCAAGACCAAATTATCTTAAAAATTATCTCACTATTGGGTATTTATTTTACGTTTGTCAGGAAATTAAATAAATTTACTTGAAAAGTGTCATTTCTCATTTTAAAACACAAAATGAGGTAAAATCAAAAAGTAGATTTATAAGTTGCCTGCTACATTTTAAAGCATCAATCAGACTTATATATAAATTATAAAACGTTGATTTCTCACCACTGTAGCTTTGGATAATGCCTGAGATTCATATCAAAATCAAATCTATCATATCAAATCTGTACTTACGTGGTTGAATGATATGTGGCTGGGGTTAAAATCAGCCCACAAGGTCATTGATTTCTAAAATATTTCAAAAAGGTATACGATTGAGTTTATGAGAGATATAAAAATTAAACATTAAAACAATGAAAAAGAAAAAAAAGTTAGGGTATTGTTCATTAGATCAACTAGCACAAAAGAAGCAGACATCAGAGCCTCTACACGAGAGTCCTTTTACTTGCTACATCAGAGTTCAACTTGCAGTCTTAATTGAAACTTGACCTCCGCAATCAATCTTACCAACGACCCTTTCCTGTCTTTTCTCGAGGGCACTGTCATTCTCAGTCTCAATTAATAAATTGCTCAAAAGTGAGGCTGATGCTAGCTAGCAATGGATTTTTGTTTTGTCATAGATTTCGCCTCGGATTGCCCCTCAAATTGTGAACATGGAAATGCGTTCATGGATTTGTGAATATTTAGACCCGTCACATCTGAGCAGCGGTTAGACGCACGGTATGTTATCGCTGGTTAGCAGTTTCCGCGTGTTAGTTTGTCGGCGCGTTGCCCGCCGCTGTTTCAATTAAGCGAGTGTCAGTCCCCTGAATTCCTAATCAAGCCAAATTAATTAATTTCATGGGCCGAGCGAATATCATAGAAATGAATGGAGCTGTTCCCCGTATGAAAAGTTTTCGTAAATCATTACCGGTTAATGAGTAATGTTCCCTTTGTGAAATGCTATTTCAATTTATTCGGAACTTCAACATTACACCCTAATGTCAAGTTTATAGCAGAAACGAAAGTAACCTTGAAGTATTATTTGTTCTCCCAAGGTTGTTGAATTAATTACGAATCTCTTGACCGGTTTCAAGTTTACCGTTATAAATAAAGAGTGAACCTTTTAAAGTTAGCGCAGGCTCCGAGTAAAGTAGGATTTTAAGTTATCTACTGATATTGGAAACAGTCCAAAGTCAAATTTTCATGTTCTAATCATAAAACCAATCCTCGTTAAGAGACATACAAATCAAATTTGTCAAAGATAAAATCAGATTCACGGAAAAAAATAATTAGATAACGTCCTTTGTTCTCTTGCAATCATCTTTTTATTTTGATACTCCAGTATTAAGTCAGCCACACCTAATGGCATTCTGAGAACTTGTCAATATGCACTGCAGTAAGCGTTTGTGGTTGTGAAATAAATGACTCGTAAAAAAGCTAAACTAGGATGTTATTCACTTAACCTAAAACCGCGAGCCCTAATTAAACCATGAGAACACAAAAACAATATAAATAATACAAAGCTAATATGAAATGCTAATTCTCAGATGGGATTTGAGGACAAAACTTGTACTTTTGAAAAACTTAACTTTTGAATAGTGTAATTAGATTTGCCCAGTTTTGATGGGTTGATCTGAAGCACAAAAAGATTTAACAGGAAACAGTAAAGTAACCCCTCATGTTAATATCGCCGATATATATTTACTTAATATACGCTTTTATTTCACAAGAAATTTAATTAATTTTTTTGTATGAGCCTTATAAACGGGTTTCTTCCAACCTTTTTAGACATATCCAGGATTAAATTGCCATGAAACTAAACGCCCAACATCGTAAGAAGAAGTTTACAAAGAGTTCTGAAGATACGGAGGATTTATAAAACTGGTTAGAATGGGGGACTCCTGCCAGTGGAGTTTTCAGTTTTTTACGTAATGTTCGAGTATGTAGGACGCGGTGGGATTTTTCTGGTTTAAGACATAATCCCGGTGCCTGAAATTTTTTTCTAATTGAAACGAAACCACTCCTTCGGTCTCCCTCACTCGGACATTCTCTCAAATGGGGTAGTTTTAAAATCCTTCCTTACACCATTTCTGTTTAATCCCTTTGAGATTGTGGCATTAAATAATTATCGTGAAGTCAAACTAAAAGATGCTTGGGAAGACCAGCACTGGCCTTGATAGACCTTAGTGTCATCCTTTATCTTTTGAGTTATAGATATTTTCGGTAGAATTTATCACCGGGTGGTATGATTCAATATAACAATATTCAGAATTCTGCCTTATTCAGATGTCATTTCAAATTGATTGTTTTATAATACAAGTGAATAACGTCCGATTTTGTCTTTCCACATGTTTTTTATTCCTCCAGTGCTTTCCTCAGCCTACATTCCCATTCTCAAGAGCTCAAAATGTTACTACCCTCCTGAAGCAGAAAACGTGTGGAAAGGCAAAATCAGGAAGTTAGTTAAACGAAACCCACAAACATGTGTTAAATTATAATATTTTATAAACCGATACTATTTTATTTTTTCAAGTTTACTTATTTATTTTGTTTGAAATGTTATTGCAGCAAAAATCCATAGTTTTTTTAATGTTAAATTTAAAAACAGTTATGAAAAATATTATATTCTTAAGCATTGTAAGGTTCCAACAGATTGCCTGCGTATCAACTGATAAGAGGTATGACTTCATCTTGGTAAAACCAGCATTATCTCTTTTTTTCCAGTTGAAGAGCATCACTAGCCTATATTTACATACTTTACGTATAAATTTAGCTATGCATTTCATACTGTTGTATATTTGATTAAAAAATAGTCTTTTTATGCACATAAAACGGATTTTAAATGCTCCATGATACTTTTTTCTTACGGGTGCCAGATCCCATTACAACTGGAGTAGAAGAAAAAAAACTTGACTCAAAATCGTTCAAACTGACAGATCAGGACAATCACTTATAGGGATCTGTCGAAGCCATCTCATACTTAGTCCAAAACCATAACCAGAACAATAAATTTATTTATACACTCATATAATAGTTTGTAATAATAACATGATGGTTTGTAGATAACAAACAGGTTATCTACCATACTTTACATGAGTATTACTCTTATCAAAATAATTTGCTATAAACATAGGTCCGCGATCCTTCGTTTGAGAGTTATGGCAAAATATTTTGCCCACAGTTAAGATCCCTCAGTGAGATGAAGTACTGAAATTTGGGGAAGTTGAATAAAAAGAGTTTCAATTCTGGTTGGAAGTTAATTCCTCATTCGTTACGAATTTGTATGAATTATCTTTAATGTATAAACGATTTGAAGACACGAGGGTCTTTCTTCTAGCCTAGCCATATAGAGCGCACATTCAATGCCCTTAATAATTATCATATCGAATTTTATATAATAATAACATTTTTTTTGTTTACATTAGTATTGTTAATATTACATTGACAAAATAAACCAAACACCCGGTCAACCCAAGTTCCTACGAAACATCGGTGATTAGTGAGCTTAAAGTTGGAGCTCTCTAACAGTTTAAATTATTTTAACGCGAGGGCATTATCTCCTACAATCGCCACCATTAAGGGAGGAAACTGGTAAAAGTTTCGGCTACGCAATGGCTTTCCTCAGTAATTTGAAGTTTTCCGCTCATTTTGTTTATCTGATGTCGTCGACTGAACTCTCCTTCCAACACAGACCCCCACCAGTGGGAGAAGGGAAAGTTTGACATCGGCCAAAATATGACTCTCTTGTCTTGAAGTCTGTCGTTAAAATATTGTTGGATTGTGTAGTTTAAATATTTAGGAGGCGGTCATTGCCAGTATATACGCCAATTAAGCACATAGAAGGATACGTGCAAAATAGACGTGCCCTGAAGATAGAGGATCGTTCTGGATCGTCTGTCGTCTATCTGTACGTAGGCACATTCTAAGCTAGTAGACGCATAAACTATTCAAGCAGAAATTTATTTTTCACAACACTAAAGGATGTAGGAAGCAAGTGTAGTTTTAGATTAGAATAAAATGAAGGGAATTTAATTAATTTAAATATTTTAAAAAATGTCAACTTTGTGGTAGTCATAGATAGAATAATTATTTATTCGTAACCCTTGATCCTGCTTCCCTGTCAATATTAATAAGACAGAATTGGATTATTCTTCTCATCACATCCTCTTATTTCGTTGATATATTTGTAAAGAACTTGTAATAAAAAGAGATCACATGAATATAATAAAAACAATTTGACAAAAACAGAAAGGACGATGGAATAAATGTAAGCGACCTAGTTTATGTACAAAATAGAAACCAATTAAATAGGAAAAAAACAGATGAACTAAGAATTAGACCGTATAAGATGCAAAATAAAATTCAGATTCTACTAATCAAATATACACTGGCCTCAAAATAGCAGATTCGAACCTTTTCTGCATCATGGAACTCGCTCCAGTGTTATAAACGCAAGTTTCGCCGGCCACGCTTCTTACTTCTCACTACGTTCTACTCCTGGGGGGGGGGGGTGTAAGGAATAACGAACGATAACGAATGTAAAGAACACCTCTTGTAACGTTTTTCTTAATTTTAAAATTTTCTTTTTGTGTAGGTTAAAGTGAAGAATTAAAGATTTCTGAAAGAACAATATTTTAAATGAAGGGTTTAAAAGTTGTTTTTTTTCGGATCCAGAGAAACCCAATTTAGTCTTTCTTCAGAGGAAAAACATTACCTACATCAACGGATTATCCGCACAGAAAAAAATCATATCATATACATTTCTTAAAAAAATGCAATAAGCTTCACAATTTATTAATAATGTAAAAAAAAGTATTTATAATAATATTTAAAAAATTGTGAGGCTACTGAGCCCTGTTTCAATTAGCTGCTTCATTTTTAAACCACTCCTTCTTGCTATGTCCTGGCTATAAGTCAGGCAATACAGCATGATGCTTTTTTGATTTTGGCACGATCTGTGATCGCTATCCCGAAACAGGGGTGGATTTACTGTAAAATTCCGCACAAAACATTTTGAATCCTTAACTCAATAGTGTAAATAGTCTTGTTCATAACTCTTTCTAAGTCCCAACAATGAATCACTTCCCGATATAAACAGCCTTCATAGGAGATATGTACTGCTTTGTAGGGCGATCGGTGATCCGGATCATCCGGATTTTACTGTGAGCGATGAGAGTACGTCAGACGGAAACATCGCGCAAGATCAACGAAAACAACGACCAATGACGATCTTTTATCGGTATTAAATCTTATACACTTGGTTTATTTTAAATTGTAAGGTTAGTCCACTGTTGTATTTGACCGAAAACATAACCATATCACAAGGTCCTGTAAGACATCAAAATTTCTGTGACTTCCATCATTGAACGGTTATCCATAAATTTAGAACCACAGATGCATGATTCAATCTTTGAGTTTGACCATCATATATAGTAAATTATTTTTTCATTGATCAGAGCTCAGATTATACTGCACAGTATTACACTTTTTTTTTGTGAATTACTAAACGCGTACAGCCCTCAGAGGTTTTCTTTCGCCGTCTTTATCTACCGATCGTATGCTGGCATTTTAGGCACATTTACTTTCCCGCAGCATCTCTGAATGCTATTGTAATATTTCCTTCTTTTTAGACAAATGAGTTCAGACGATCAATGAATTTTAATAAATACGGTTTATTGTACTTCACTTTACCCGTTTTCTCTTACTAGATTCTCCTGCTGACTTTTATCATTGTTCGCTTGCCATTCAAGTGGATTCACGGTCGCAAAAACCTAGTTAGGTCTGTCACCGGCGCAGTAGGACTCCCCCCCCCCCACAACCCCAACGTATAACAAACAATGTCAATGGCAACATCAGGCTTCAGGGACGAGCTCTGTCGACTATAGGAGTACCTCAACGGTCCCCGTGGGTCGTACACAAACGGTTGACGTTGACCTACCACTCTAGGAGACAGACCTAGTTTTCGATCACGGATCACTCACAGAAGCAGAACAAATAGAAAGAACTATTATTTATCTTATTGTTAATTTAGTTATGGTATATTTTCCCAGAGATTGCTACCAATACTATAGGACTTATTGGAATATTTTTAAATTTCTGTTTGAGATATATTACCAACAAATTAATTGTTCTTCATGTGAAAAATCAGAAATTTAAATCTGAATGAAATAGCCTCTGGGTTCGAATTAGACAAAGCTTAACAAAGTTTGGTTGAAGATCGTACATTTTAAATTTCTGTTCTTTAGGATCTCTCTATCACCATCACACGATTCCTCTGTGCCGCACAAGAGTTAATTTTAATTATCACTAGTGATTTCTTTATTTTATTTATGGTTTAAGACGTGATCAATTCGTAGAAAAAACATGTTTTTTATGTTTGTAAATTTGTGTTTTGTGTCTGAATTGTAGTCCCCTGGATCCTTGAATAGACGAAACGTCAACGGTATAAAATCAGTAATAAAAGATGTTCTAGGGGAGTCTTCAAACTAATTTTCGCAGGATATAAATATTAAAAATACTTTTAGTTGAATAATGATAATACACTTCTGCCCATTAATGCACCATCAAGTAGCCTATGTCTCTATTTTATCGAATTCGGTTAACCATTCTACCCAAATAACATAAAAGTAAAAAGCTTTAGAATTGACCAAACTATTCTAAAAGCTCATTTATACAGACCGAAAGACGAATGGACAAACAAGTATGTGGGCTGCTAAATTCACAAATGAAAGGAAGTTATTCCTAGAAATTTAAACAACACCGTTCAAAGCAAATGGAACCGTATTTAGTGGTGTGAATGAACGGAGATTTAAATCAAACTCCGAAGCAATCTGCAATAGTGTAACAAAACTTGCGTGCCGAGAAAAGTTTGTAGCGTACCAAAAGATTCTTCCCTAGTTGTTAAACTATAAACTAAAGTTGTTCTCAGAGACCTCTTCGTGTGTGTAGTCGTAAACGTTTTGTCGTGGTTTAAAATAAATAAAACTTCACGTCCGACTTCCATAATCATTACTGACTCATATTTCTAAAACCAGGCTCTCTTATTTACGCGATCGTGTGCCTTTAAGCCAGTTTGTTTTTAATTATATGTTATATTTCTGTATGGCCTATTTACATAAAAATATCCATTAAAATATTTCTTAAATAAGAGGAAAAGACCACGTACCACCCACGTGCTAAATGCTAAATAAATTAAAATTAAGAAATAATATGTAATTTTCCTGGAGTTTGCTAGACATATATGGCTAGTAATTTTCCCAGTTGTTGCTCATCATGGACATCATGCTATGGCGTGGATGTATGTAAGTGTGCATAAAACCATCCTCAGAATGACACTCAAAATTATTTCGACAAGTTTGTATAAATATTTATAGTGTGTGAAAATTAGTTTTTAATTTAAAAAACAAGCTTAAATTGTTTGCTCTCAAAAATCCTTTATTATTTACACTCATCAACAGTCGACGTTTCGCCTTTTAAGACGTCCTCAGGACTATAATGAAAACAAACAGTTTCAAAGCCATGAAATTTACACGCACGGAATACAATTAACAGCATTTAAAATAATAAACAATAAAATCGACAACATTTAACAACAGCAGAAGTATGTTTTAGCTCACCAACTTTTGTTTTATTACATATCATATGTTTTAGCTCGATTTTTGTTCCAATTATCGTTTACAAATCAAAGTTCTAATAACTATAAAGAATTAATATAATATTAATACGAATCAGCATGTCACATATATTAACCAAAAGATATACGAGTTTATGAAATATGTTGTTAAATAAATGACGGTATCGTCAAAATTAATCCGTACGACCACCCTATATTTTTATGAAAATAGGACCTCTTTCATCGGACTACAAATATATAATAATAATAACATAAAAGCTCGTCTGTAATCCCAAAGACCAATTGCACATTCATTTACGGAAAACTGTGCGTACATAAAAAGTTATTAAAAATAAAAAGTGGCTACTAATTTGTAGCTCTTAACATTTCTCAAGACTCTCACTGCTCAGAAGAATTAAAAACGTTCTGAATTTTCTTTGTAGTAACGGCATCACGAAAAACTTTCCGGCAAGTATATTTTTTTTTCTTTGCATTCTACTGTGTTTAACGACCTGTTTGTGAATCAACCCACAATATATTATACTGATAAAAGCGCTTTGAGTGGCTCCATCACCATTTTAAAGTTTCTGATAATTAAAATCATGGAATATGACATGAAAAACTAAAGTCTAAATAACAATACAGTAAGAGTAACAGATCTGATCGAACATGAATAGTTATAAAGTTTTATTTTCCCTATAATATCGATTTAATTACGCACTTGAGAATGGTGGTGTAGCCACTCAAAGCGCTTAAATATAAAATAAATTGTGTGTAGATCAGAGAGAGGTAAACAATTACAATTTTATTATTTTTGTATATTTTTTTAAAAATATAGATAATTAATGCAATTGAAAAAACTGGCAAGGCTACTAATCCTTGGGTCAGCAAGTTATATTGTGCAGTAGGACCGTTATGTCCTTTAGTTCATGTAGTTTAGACTAAATTCTACTTTACTTAAGTCTACTTGAGGGGACAATTGTAGGGCGCTGGAAGTATACCCTACGCCACGACAGAGAAGCTTTGCAGGCTGTAGCATCGCCTCGGCCTCTGAGAAGTAGCAGTTAATTATTCTCCCCAGGCTGCAGCGGCAATTAGGACAGCCAGTGACGTCTGCCCAGTGAGCCGGCTAATAGGCACTGCTTCCTTCAGTCTGTCTGCCTGGCAAATATATACCTACAGGATAATGCTAATTAATCTGTGATGTTCCCTTGACATAAGTATGACATTTGAAATTGATACGGACACAAAGAGGGAAAAAAAACAACACTAGATCCATGGAAAAGTAGCCTCGTTTTTGCTTTATAATTGACAATTTGTCTTGTTTTTTCATTTAGTAGTTTTTTCCGATCAGTTCAATGATTTGATGAGCTTTAATATTCTCTCTCTCTACTCTCTCTCTCTCTCTCTCTCTCTCTCTCTCTCTCTCTCTCTCTCTCTCTCTCTCTCTCTCTCTCTCACACGAGTTCACTACGAAGCAGTTATGCACAGAGTACCTCGGCCTAGGTGACTCCTCGTGGTATGAGGACCGATTCACATCACCTTTGGGATGGACCAACGTACATCTCAAGATGAGTTCTCGTATCTCTGGCTGTAGACTAAATTCAATACGCTACCCCCGCTATGTTGTTGGATTTATTTGTTTACTGATTGAATAAGAAATTTTGTGCTAGACATAATTTGTATTTAATTCTTACTAGGCTAATTTTATTAATTTTTCATTCCGGTTGGTTACTTTTTTTTACTATTTGTTTTGCGTCAATATATATTATATATCTATTATATCTATTATAAGTCATGAATTAAAAATCTATAATCAAATAACTTTAAACCAAATTTATATGATTGAAATAAAACAAGAACTTGCTAGAAAAATGAAAATGCCCTAAGCAGATTTATTGACCACATTTGTACCTGCGGCACTAGTTTGTGAACAATTATTAACTCAATTGTTAAAAAAAATAATCTGCCGATTAAAAATGGCTGCTTCACATATCCAGATTTTTTTAATCTACGTTTCCCACTAAAGTGAGAATGCCGAATTTAATCAGTGGTATCCCCATGACGTTATGTTAATAGACACATAAGCATGTTGTTTTATCATTACTTAGAATCAGAAGTTCACATCCTAGTTTAGAAGGCTAGGTCAACGGCAGAAAATCAATCCCTTGTTATAACCGGAACTTAGGAATGAGAGAGAGGATGTTATACGATCTACACTGATCGATGATTTCACCATTCACCTAGTTGATGGATGACCGCCTTCCTCGGGCTAAACACACAAACGTACCCTCCGACAGATGTTTGCCCCGAAACTGTAATGAATACACGGAAAGTTCGCGGTCTTTTCCCGTTACAGCTTTGTTTTCAGGCCTCGAAGGAATCGAAGTCTGTTTTGGAATAGAAAAGATATTCCGGTGAATGGATTCTATGCTATTTTGCATTTTCTTTCTAAGGTTTCCAGAGATCAAAGATCATTCAATAACCCTGAACACATGTTAAACGAAGGCTATATTTAAAGATGTTACTGCCGGATCGTGGAATTGTATAATTGTAAAACAGATATATTGTCATTCCCCGACTGAGAACCTCTTCATTATTGTAATAGCGCTTTCGGCAGCTCTATGCTGACATCTTCAATTATCTATACAATAACATAAAAAGTCAAATGATAAAAACTTATAGCTGCGCATATGAAGACAAACTAATTATTACCATTATAACAATGGGGAGTCATTACGTGAAATCTAAATTATAATCTATTAACAGTGCTGAACTACACTACTTATACTACATTTAAAATTTCTTGAAATTCAGAAATATATGTAGCAAATAATTAAAATTCCAAAAACAAAATTAAAAACTATGAAATTACCACCAAACAATAAAAAAATATTAAAGACCTTTTTAAACAATTTTTCATAAAATAATAAACACCTACTGAAAATACAACTATAATTAAATATTACGACTTCTCGCCCTATTGGTTATGTAGGATATTGAACTAATATAAAATATTCGTATATTTTTATCTATTTTGCTACATCCACGCTCCTTACTTTAGGTCTGGCTTGACCAGGAGGTATGGAGTGGGCGGGTTTTTTACCATACTCTCCCTCTTTGATAATATCACCCGACAGTAGGGAATCTTATTCTATTGTAGAGATAACTGAAGATGAACGCTTAGAGCTGTCGAAAGAGCGTTACAGTAAAGAAGAGGTTATTAGTTGTGGAAACAATAAAGCTGTTATATGAGGTTATATTTATTCTTACTTTAGTCAAGTTTATATCCATCTTAGACCAGTATTTTTTTCTTAAAAATTGGTATTTTCAATCATTTTCCCTGTATTAATCATATCATGTTTTTTACTTTTCCTTGTAATACTTCGGACTATTAGTCAAGGGTTAGGCTCAGGTCATTTTAGGCTGCTAAATTTTCAAACAATGTAAGCAATTCCGAGAAGTAATTATTTTGAATTTCACGCTTCCTCGAAATATGCCGGGAACCTTCTCACCTAGCTGGACGGTTAGTCGAGGGTTCCTGGCTATTCCTGGCAGTCCCCAAAACTGTTGCTTGCTGAACCCCGTCAAATATTTTCTTCAACAGCTCTAGCATCCTGATAAATTCCATCGCCTTATCCATGATCAAACCATTCCAAGTAGCGATGATGCGGGGTATCACAAAATTCTCCGATCTATTGATTTGGGTTAATCATTTTGCCAAATTCTTGTTCTTTTCTCTACGAACTTTACTTTAATTGCCATCTGCAGACACTCCTAATTCAATAATATGCTTTCATACCTTACCATTTATATCACTTGATAATAAATTACTGATATGGGGGAAATGGTTTTGTAGATGGCGCAGTTATCTATAATGAAAATGTCAGTTATTATGATAAGTCATGTCATTATTATTATTATCAATCGTTATTCAAACCATAGAAGACGTGCTATGATAAATATCATGTAAACAATTAATGTTCAGTTTAAAGCTTCCTCTGCATGTTACGTTTCTTTAACGACTGTTACGAGTGATCGATTTCACTCTCAAAACAGCTTTTCCCAAACCTAAAGAAGAGTCATGTATCCACTAATTAGAAGCCAGGTGAGAAAAAAATCAAACGTCGAAGGTGACTTACAAATATGTATAAGTGATCTAGATCTAGTACACATTCAGTTGCAAAACTAAAATCTTTACTTATATTATAAAATAAACATAATACTAAACTTTATACAGTCAACTCATCGCTAATTACAGCGTAATGTTACAACATATAATCTGGGCAGGAAATATTTGAATGACTCATTTATTAATTTATTCCTCGTTTTTTTTTATTTCGAACTGCACATTTTACATATTGTTGCATTACATATATGAATTTTTTTCTTGTATACTTTTTTTTTATATGTTTCTAATGAAATTATTCAGAACATTTAAACCTTCAAAAACACCTTGATGAGATCGAGTATTGGTGCAACCAATGGCGAATCAAGGTCAATGAAGCAAAATGTTCCCACATAACCTTTACCCTCTGCCGCAAGTCCTGTCCGCTAGTCTTTTTCAATTTGATTCCTCTCCCCGTGTCTGAGACAGTACGGTACTTAGGCTTCCATCTCGACAAACGACTGATCTGGAACCCACATACGAGACTAAAAAGTTACGTCTGCAACAAAACCCTTCATAATGATCTGAATATACCCTACATTCTTGAACTCATCCCTTCCAAGTTCATAAAATTCCATAGTAACCTATCCAAAGACCCTAATTCCCTAGCACAGTCATTGCACTGCACCTGACTAAAACGGCAGTGGCCTCGCGACCTGCTATAAATAAGTGACAGTGGGAGTCCTGGCAATGGCCAGTTTCTTTAATCATGTCCTGAGCGTCTGTGGCTCTCGCGCTCTTGGTCAGCCTCCGCTGGCTCTTATCCAGTGACGTGGCTGACGTAGGAGACTTCCCAAGACTCCGCTTCCTCCTTCGCATGTGAGATAGGTGACAAAAATATGGACTTGGGGGGCCTCTGGGCTGTTTGTATATATAGTATGAATGAGCGAGTGAATGAAAATTGTAAATTGGTATGAACGATATCATATAGCACTATTACTTATAGCCCAATCAGGCAGATTGTAATTTTATCATAATAAAGTTGTTACACTCAAAGAAAATTTAAAGAACTTCATTTAAAATTTAAAAACAAGTAATTAAAATATTGATAAAACAGTACGCTAATTTACCATTATCCGTTTGTTGTTAATATTAACTGAAACATTTATTTCCTATTTAATAATTTTAAATAAATATATGCCAGATATTGTTGCAATGAAACTATAAACAGTGACGAAAATGACTACACTTTTCGTATTTTATTTGGAAACTTTAGGTTCCTTTCCTACACTTGTCTAAGTTTTGCCAGCATCTTTAGGACTAGAAAAAATAAAATACAAGTATTTTAACACTGGCCATTACATAAAAAAACATGTTTACATAATTATTTTTACATTGCATGCAACACTAACGTTATTATCACTGACCTTCACAAATCACTAATAAACCTTTATCAAATCATTTGTCAATTAGTTAAATGCACTAAAAATTTCAAACCTTCATACATAGACAAACATAGGATGTTGTCAGTCACAACAAACAATTGATACATAAAGTTTAAGATGGATATCAGGCACATTTTTTAAACATGGCATTCGGAGTATTGTAGACTTAATCATATAAAGAACATATAGAGTGACACTTAGATAAGAGTGCAAAGCGCCAAACACATATCATAAAACATTTAAAAACGATCAACAGGCGGTACCGAACTTACTCGACTACATAATTGCAATAGACGCAGTTAATTAAATATAAATATGTATCCCCCAATGGGGAAAAAGTGGTACAGTAACAAAAATACATAATAATATACTTTTCATGAGAATATATTTGAAGGTTGAGACAGTTCTGATGCCTACCTGACCAGGTAATTATCGCCGGATCATTTACTCAATAAAGTCCCAGCCAACTTAACAAAGGGGTCCTTTCACTTCAAAAGTTAATATTCAAATTTCTTGGGTGCTTAAAAATTTGGTACTTTATGAAAGTTTATGAAAAAGGATAAAATTTAAGTTACGTTCAAAGCGTTCTTTAAGTAAATGTAATTAATCGGATCCCATTAGGGAATACGTAATACCCGGAAAGCCTCCTCTGGCGTTCTAACAAATTACTAGAACTCTTAGTCAGACATGACGTTAAAAAAATTATATGGATTAAAAATTATTTATTTACTCCTTAATTACTTTCTTAAGTACCTAATTCAATTATCAACTTTTTGAGAATTTCTTGAATATAATCTTTTTCCCACCGCTTTAAATGAAATCATAATATGGAATCCTATGATATTATAAATAATGAAAAATTTCTGCGAATGTTTTTTCGTTGATAGAAAAATTCTAAGTTAATTCGGTTTTTAGTGTTTAGTTTTAATTATTGAATAATTAGTAAAAACCTCACTCTGGCTAGTTAGCAATCTGAAATAATTACCGGTAATGAAAAATGGTATCAGTTGCTATTATGCTATCATTTTCATCTATGATCTAGTGATCATTAGCATTAATAGTTTGTCATAATTTTTTCACGACTAGATACGTTTCTTGCAATGACCATTATTCAAAATATTTTAAATGTAATATAAATTTATTTGTTGTTCACTTTTTACGGCTTTAAATAACTTTTAATTAAATTTTCTTTAATTATATATGCTTAGCATGAAATATGTTCATTAAATATATTAACTCTGCTGCCCTGGGACATAAAACTTACATATCTGAGTGTTTAAAATTCGATAAAATAAAGTCAAAATATTGAATATTAATTATATTACCAGATAAAATTAGTTGACCCTAAAACTTTTTTTAATGCAAAAATGGTTGTGGGCAGACAACGTCTTTTGAGTCCTTCGTTACAAAAATAAAATAAAAGCGACGTATTATTTTTGATATTATGGAAATTTAGAATCCTCCTAAAACTGTACAAAAACTATGAAACAACTCAACTTTATTGTAAAGTCTAACCTTAAAAAATTGAAGATATATTAAAAATAAATGTAAATAATGTTTGCCTCGAAGTTAAAAATTTTCTTTTTTTCATTGAAATCATGAATGTTCTCCTTCTGTCATTCAATTTTTTATCTTGTACTTTAACACATAAACGATGTTAGAAAAAAGGCGTTTCGTCATTGTTTAGTTTGTCAGAGTGATTGATACTTAAAACTAAATTATCCTCTTATTATAATATAAACCAAAAATACCTTCATCTAAAAGTCAATTTTTTAGCGGTCTTCGAGAATAAAATGATGGTTTTATATATATATATATATATATATATATATATATATATATATATATATATATATATATATACATATATGTATTTCCTAGTTGAATCATTATGCTCATAGTAACACCCTATCCAAAATTATTGTTACTCTTTCAAAAAATCTTCGAGCGCTTTCTTTCACTAAATTATAAATCAATTTAATGTCAGTGGTATCAGGTAGCGCTCCTAAGTGAATTTTTTATCGCCCTTAATTTATTCTTTTTTATCTGCATAGGGGAGTTTAAGGGAGTTACTAGTACAGGTCATAACTCCAGGATGGGGATGTATGGATAAACAGAGGCCTTGGAATTTTTTATAAACAATCACTTCTATTTTATTGTCAGTTTAGATGTTTTGCAAGGAAATGAGTAAGTAATGAGGAAATGAGTAGTAATGAGATGGAATCATTGTCTTTTGATCTAATATAATTTATCCAAGTTGTAAAATATTAGCCTTTATTGAAAAGTACGCTTAAGCGCTTAACCTAAACATTTAAGCTCACTATTTACCATATTGATTCGTAGCATTAATTTGTGCCAAGAAAATGGAGGAGAGTTGGCTATTGAGTACTACCCACTACCTAAAATTCAAACGTACAATTGACCTGTACCTTTCTGTAAGTGAAGCCTCTCCCTTCGGGAGTTGCAATAAAGCTTTTACCATTCCTTGTCTGTCGAGTAAATAAACCGTAGTTGAAATGGAGGCTTTAAGAGCTAATAGCGCGCTTCTTATGAATTATGCTTTACAATCAGATCGTAATTGAAAATTGCCGGGCAAATACGTTCCCTTCCTCCTCTCTGAGTACACTGAGGAGTCAAAAGAAAACTACTGTTTAAACTGGAGAACAATTTACCTCGGAATGAGCTGGAGCACTGGTAGGGAGCAGTGACTGGCCAATCTTTCGACTCCTGGAAACTTCTTCTTCTCACTGGGAATACACCAACCATAAATTTCCCACCTAAACATCAAATTATAACTTCTCCGAGTGGAGCTCCCGCGGGAGGAGGCGGTTCCCTCCCCATTTCCCTGGGATATCCGGGACAAGTGGGGAAAGAAAGAGGCGGAAGGGAGCCGGTAATGGGATATTGGGGAATAAGTTGATAACAGCTTTTCCTGTATCTTCATTTCCAGCTGATTTATTAGGGGGACCCGCAGAGCCACCTCACCGGAGTCAATCTGCAATTTATAGTGTTCAAATCTTCCCTCCAGCCTTTCAAGAGGCTTTTCCACCTTTTTTTTTTTTTGTGTCGTCTTTTACTTTTTTATTAGTAATTTGACTAGCAAAAACAAAGGGTATATTTGCCACCAATCGTTTAGAATTTATTTATACATCATTACAAAGTTTTTTTTTCTTCATAGCCCCCTTAAGTTTATAGAAAATTATATAAAATTATAGATCCTCAGGCAAATACAAAGACTGTTCGTTCAAAGAGACATAACTATGACGTTTTTAAAAATATTTGTGTCAAAATTCGAGTGAAATAATTAAAATTTTAATTAATTTCACATAGATGAAAACCGCTAAAAATATTTTCCGAAAAAAAAAAAATTGATTGTGAAGTATTGTAAGATTCGATGGATGATTTAAATTGGAGAAGGTAATTTTTAAAATTTTGGAAACCCGTGCTTTGAAAGTAGATTTGATCACTTTTGCTTGTGCTGCATAAAGTAAGAAATAAGAGTAATTGTAATTGTACCACTCCATCATTTGTAAGTTCTAAAATAGCAGAGTATGGCCTCAACGTATTGTGAACATAAATTACTTACTATTTTCGTCTTCCCAAAAGTTATTCATTTCTTATTCAGAAGAGCTTTCAGCTGCTTATAATGCCAATCTCAAGTGCTCAGAATACAGTGGTGTCTCACTTCCTACTCTGATAACGCTTGCGAATAAAAAACAAATACCTTGGTGAAAATAAAAGTAGCACATCATTTACTTAATCTAAACCAAAAATCAGCAATTAAGCAATAATTGTTCAGCAGTTCAAAAAAAAAAGGGAAGAAGTGGGAATGATTGGAGAACCAAGCCGATACTGAAACTAAGAAGAAGGGTGAATAGCTTGGAAGGACGTAAGGGCTTGGATTGTCCTAGCCCTCTCTCCCTTTATGCCTTCCCTCTTCTACATACTGGCTCTGGTAAGGGCGCCCTGTTGGGCCATAACCGACTGCGGTCTACCCTTACAGTCTCGGCCTGTTTTATTTAGATGTAGGGGCTGCTTGTTAGGCGGCCCTGCTGTCGTGTTCTCTATATCCCAGGTATTGGGGGGGGGGGGTAGGAGAAACAACACAGCTTACGGCCATTTGCAACGGATCATTTCGCTATCACATGTTTCTGCGTATTTGAAAACAAACGGTTAAATTTAGTAAAAAATATTCCAGACCCGTAGTAATAACGAAACTGGCCCCAAATAATGTTTTTAATAAATTAGTTGAAAAACTGAAAAAGATAATGACTTTTGTGACAAAGTATTTCAACAACTGCAAAGGTTGTGTATAAAATAAAATAATTTCGTTATATTTGTTATTTTAAAGGATTTTTAATGTGAAATTAAATATCATAAAATGTGCAAAATATCCTTCTATATCGATTTTTATGATCAAGTGATCCTATTATTTGTAAATGTTTGACTCATTTAGTCCATAATAACGCATTCCATATCGTGCATAACAACAAAATAACAATAAAAATTAAAATGATCAATGTTATTATGATTAATTACATATAAAATATTTCTAGGATTGGTTTCGTCGATCTGTCAGCTCTGCATATCACTGTAATAATAATAATAATGTTGAAATAATTTCTTTAAAGATTCGACAAATAACAAATCAAACATTGTAAAAATAAAACACCTTTCATCTCTCTCACAGCTTTATTGATCTGTAACGGAACGTTTTTCGTTGGCATCCTTAAGGGTTCGAGTTGTAACATTCATGAGATAAATAAACAATTCAATATATGCTCAAAGAAAAATTTCATGTTACAAAAATTAAAGGTATTATAAAAATTTAGATTTTAGGTTTCGATTGTTATAACCGCTTTTGACATGGGTAATGACATTTTGGCTTTGAACGTTTGTCAAATTGTTTATGCATCTCGTGAAAGATACAGCTTTGAAGATGAAGGCATAGTCCCTCGATCACGTTCGGATATAGATCAATAAAAATTTGATCAATAAAAAAGGGAATTTCTGTTTTTCTTTCAAGCTTTGATTCGTTATTTGCTATTACCCCACCACCCCTCCCACATCGATGGTAACAGACTGTCGGGGAAAATTTAGGTTAAGAATTAGTATGTAAGTTAGTTATAGTAAATTTACATGTTATTTTAGTGTAACATCTAACTCTCACCTTGACTTCATAACCACAAGGCGATTGCTAGTAGCTGTTTTTTGTATTTTATATGATAAATATTTCGTAAGTATTCAAAAAAATGAAAGGAATTCAATATTTATCAATAATTGATATATAGCCTTAATAGATCAATATATCAACTGTTACAGGGCAGCCATTAGACAATAATCTGTGGCATGTGTCCTCTAGCTTTTGAGTATTTTCTCCCCGACAGATGACACTCCAACAAACCAGATATAAATTATTTTCGAATCAAGAGCTCCCTCTGGGGTCTCCTAAAGAAGTTTTTGGGTCAAAGCTGACATGGGATTTTCCAGATGAGGTTCCCTGGAATCCCTTGGCAGGGAGGGCAGCGGGCCGCGGTCCATGCCTCGTTTTTCAGCCTTCCTTAACACACCCTCATATTTACGGACTTTTGATTTATGCTTTTTCAATACAGATATGGTAATTTATGCGTTTAGCTTCACTCCCTTGATGAAAATGATGATTTTATGAAAATGGATAAAATTCTGTTCGTCATAACGCTTCTGGTATGTTAAAAATTATTGCACTGATTATTTTCCAATTTGAATCGTTATTAGTATGATGCTGTATGCCTTTAGCTTGAAAATTATATCGCCATTAAATTATTTACATATATTATATCAACAGCTCTGTGCTGACATATTCAGGTAATAATAATAATAATAATTCACATAATTATCAAAATATTTTTAATTCGGGTATAAATGGAAGATAATGAATTAGTTTAAAACTACGTAATAAGGTAAAACAAAAAGAATAAGTTCCTAAAATAACAAATTTTCATTTGTTTTATCAATGGATTATTCATCAAAAACGTTGTCATTCAAAATGAAAGGTCATATAATAAAAACATTTTCCGTGCACAGGGAACCAAACCAAATTAATTGTTAAAAGCAAAATTAAATAAGCCTTAATAGTAGTACTGTTAACCAATTCTTTTAACAGTCAATTTTAAGGTTTTCAATAATGTGTTATTGTGCTTTTTTATTATTGTATCAATTTATAATAATAAGTATAATACATAAAATGGATGGACTGTTTCTAACTGTAGGTTTTATTTATTGATTTTCATTTATTGTTGCTCTTAATGATTGATTTTATTTGGTTCCGTATGCACAGTCAATGTTTTTACCGTATAAATTGTCATTTAGCCAACTGAAGATGAAAGCTTAGAGGTGTAGAACACAGTTTTGTTAAATAAATGTTATAGTATAGAGACAGAACATTTGTTATTTGATTGTGTCCTTCCACATGTATATAGTAATATAATATTGATTAATATAAGGATAAACGTCTTACTATTGCTTCAATGCTATAAATTCCATGAGTCAATTGAAATGTGATGTATCCATATTAAGGGATTCGTAACAGCTGTTTTAATTATATTGGAATTTTATGTTTAGCACCGTGGTAGCATCAAATAACCCTATTTAATACGCCTATATGATAAACAAAAATTGCTTATTTATCGAAACGTGTAGATCTTTAATTTGGTACCCTGCCATCATTGAGATATATTTCATTGGATCATCAAATAAAACCATCAAGACCAAGCACTCCAAATGAGTAGCAATAATGATATCTTTATTATCCTTTGACTACGTCCGTTAAGAACAAATGTTTATTTAACATAAAGTGGGTTATTTGACAGCATCAGCCCCGCTAAAATATACAATGTACAATTAAAATATAAAAAAAAAATTAAATGAAATAACAGATATAATAAAAATGTACACGCATACATATTTTTTCAGGAATTAAAATATATTAAATAAAATAAATTTAAACTAAAATAATATAAATAAAATAAAACAAACTTTTCTTGAAAAATAAAACTTAAAAGTAAAATATTTACACACATACTTATTCACTATTTGATATTCACACGTCAATGAGTGACTCATGTGAAAAGAAATGTTAATTACGATGGTATATAAACTATTTGAATTATTAGAAAAGGTTAGATCATAAATACTGTTTGAGGTTATTGAACGACGTATAAAGGGTTATTACATTCAATTAGGAATTTAACGTATTAGCGTATGTCCACAAAGTCAACGTAACTGCCATCATATGCACCAAAACATCCAAGACACATTAGTGGCACGCTTGGCTGATCAATAATTAATTTGGAATATTTACCGACCCATTAATATTCTACGTGAATTATTTGCTCCGCTCGGCAAACAGCTCGAGAACTAATTAGCTGTGTGGAATACCACCTTTCGCACTTATCGATTCCGGCATGTTTACGACTAACAACGCTCGTTCGTACCGTTACTCGATGGCTCTTCTCACATGTTTTCAAATTAAGTAACTACTCGGGTGTGAGCCCAGGCTCCAACATATCGTAAAGATGGGAAGTTAGACCAAACTACCGCGTTGTTCTTTGGCCCTGAGGGAGAAATAAAGGTAGGCTCCTAATTAAAGTGTTATTATTAAGAGGCTAGTTCATGTGGTCTGACCTCACCTGGACCGGAACAGCCGTAGTTTAATCTTTACCTAGGTAGATTTTATTATATGGCCTTTTCGAGTGATAAATTGAACATTCCGGCCTTTAGTGAAGTGTTGACCCTTCCTACTAAGCCGGAGCGCTTAAGGCTCACAACATACCGTTGACTCTGAAACGGTTCACATGTTAATAATGACGTTGGGATACAAAGGAGCAATCCCTTCAAAAGTAAAGGCGGGAATGATTAGCAACTCGAAGTTAAATTTCATTTCCTTTATTTAGTCTTAGAAATGAATAACACATTTTTGTACCTCAAAGAACTTTCAGTGTTAAGCAGTACCTTTTATATCCCAATTTATTTACGGTAATTACCAACCCATGTTTGTGAGAGTCACAATTTCAAACTCCCAACAGATATCAGGATTAAATTACAAATGAAAACACACTACGGGTAAGGCACTACTCATACATTTTCCGAGCTGGGACTCAAGAAATCTTTGAAGTTAGTGAAACCAACCCCACAAATTTTCAACGAGCGTCTGTATGCTTTGCGATTTATATATTTTTACTAAAATTATAATAATATAAGTAACTAAAAAGGCAGTTAAATTAAAATAAATTTCAAAAGTTACAATATTTAAAAAACAACTTCACAGCCAGTAATAAGTTAAGAATTCGTCTGAAGGTAAAATATTTTACACAAAATCGATTCCATAACGGTTTAAAAAGAATTATTAAGATTAACACAGTTACGTTATAATTATTAAGATTGATCAACCTGTTAACGTCTTCTACGTTGTATCGGTTTTCTGAGAACTGTCTGAGTTTATAACTTTATTGCTAAAATTCATTTGTGGACTTGAAACGTATTGCGTATTCACGTTTTTTTTTTCTCATAGCCCCTTTAAATTTCCAGATAATTATAGATCCTCAGGTGAATCTATTTACAAATTATTTTGTATTTCCTGTAGCATCACTACATTATATACAGGTTTTGTCATTTTATAAAAATTATATAATGAATAAACAAGTATAATGATATTTTTTTTTCTTAGCTCTCAAACTTATAAAATAGGATGTGGGAAAAATAAAGGAAAATTATTTTGGGCTAATGAGTGCCTTTCACTAAGGGGAGTCCCCCATTTGAAGGGTGTATGAGAAGGATATAGGGTGTGGAATGCCTGAAGGAGGCGGGTGGATTCGGGAAGGTAGTGAGAGTCTACCGAGGGTGGCGCCTAGGGGTACCTAGGCAATGGTTTGTAGTCGGCCAGGTCAAGCCTGGCCCAAATGATATACATTATACGTGACTGGACTAAACTGACTACTGACTAATAAAGGTGATGGGGCTCACCTTTTTGATCAAACTCACACGTAACACTTCTAAAGTTCTAAAATAAAAATTCTAAGCACATATTTCATGAATTTATAACCCCTCTGGGCGTATTATATGACATTAGCCAGCTCTGTCAGTGTCGATGAACTTGGATAAATTCAAAAGATGTTATTTTAGGATAGTGACAAGAGTGTCCAAAGCAGAGATCATATTTTTCTAAAATTGATTGCATACCAATTTTAATAGAGTTAATTTTAGCGGTTATACTATTTAATAGTCACTAAAAATAATCAATGTAAAATATCATTACGAAATGAGTTTACTATTGAGCCTTTTTTCGTATTATCACTGTCATTAAGTTCGACGAGATCCTTTACTGTTGGTTTTGATTTCCCGAAACGTCGTTCTCACTATTTTTTAAAAGAATTAAGGAGTGAACCGATTTTCATAGTCGGAGTTAAACGCAATTACAGGTTGACATTTATATTGGAACCGTTCTGACAGACTGGACCAGTGGTCCCATACCCTCAACGTATTTTATTGCCTTATTTAGAATGCGCCTACCACCTGAATATCAATGCCTGGATCCAAGCATGTCTTGACTACAGTATCAGTTCACATGAGGAATCGTCTTTCTTGACATCGCTTGCTGGGTTCAATAACTGTTAAATAAGCAGAAAAGGGAATCATTATTCGCTAATAATGGCCTCGCCAATTATTCTTACAATTTAAAAGATTTTTTTGAAATGTTTACCTACTAAAACATGTTACGTCATTTATACTGACCATCTAACTGATCATGCTCTAAATATAATTTTAAAAATATAAATTTTTATTCATTAAGAGGGACGTACAGAGTACAGAAACAATATCGAGATGTAATCTTAAAATGCTCTAACGACATAAGGAGTGATACTAATGAAAACTTGGTTCCAGGTATTAAATTAGTAATGTAACAGGACGAAAAACATTAATACTCAATTCGAATTAATTAAATTATGGAATGAAAGATCTTTATTTGAAAGGAAAATATGATGATATAAATAAGAGATACTTTATATATTTACCTACTCCGCACTCACATTTGGTCATTGGTTCTGGACGCAAGTTTGTTGAAGGAGTCATTTTGCAATATGAAATTATTGATACAACAATAAACAATAAAGTTAGGCAATGTAAGCTAAGTAGCTTACCCTAATATCTGCAGATCTAAACTAATCTGTTACCTGAGGCAATTATGGATAGAAGCGATATTTAGGAGAAGGAAGTATTTGATTAAGAGGGAAACAAACATATGCTCATCTGATGTCTGAAACCACTTAAGTAAATACTACTATCTAACTTGAGCTTAGCGAACACGTGTGCTGTTTCTAGATCTGACTTTATAATTCCAACTAAAAACTGGCCTGTCCGATTGGGCTTATATTCAATGTCTCAAGCATTCTCGCAACTGATTAACACACTCAACAGTGAATTTCGCCACATGTCTCAGTTCCTAATCAACTCCATATCTTTGTAGACCTTCCTAAGGCACATTTAAATATAAAGACTTATTTACTCATACCTTCACCTGTAAAAATTAACAAACAATACGTAACTTTAGATATAGACGAAATTATTATAAAACCTAATATATTATATACAACAAATTGTACATTTTTAAACAATGAATATTACTGTAAGAACCTTTTTATTTTAAATAATACCTGTATAAATAATATTATTTCATCTGGAACGATGAATGCATGCAAATATAAATTAACCAATACTAACATTAGATATGTAGATAATATAAACAGTTTTATAACCACTAACCTCTCCAAATTAGACAATTGCCTTACTAATGATACTGTATACCTACCACCCGTTAGCTTACTCACCCTAGACCAAAATGATTGTTATAAAGAACTCCTCAAAATTTCAAGACATATAATAAACTCTAGCATAAACAAATTGTACAATAAAATAGATATAGATGTAATCGCAAATATAAGCGAAATAGAAAGCCTAAATATGACAGACATAGTTTTAGAACCACTTATATTTAATCAATCCAATACTTATTTTTATTTTTATTTAATTATAGGGGCCGCTATTATAATTGTAATCCTCTACTACCTTATAAAATATAAAACTACCAATTCCTTACGAAACCCTACACCAACGTTAATCTATCAGCCAGATCGTCCCAACATTCTCCGAATTCTTCAGCCAGATAACAGCCCTCATGCCCCTGCCGCTATCAATCTCATTTCTTAGTATTCTTAGAGGACTAAGCATCTTAAACATCGGAGGAGATAGAGAAGCCGCCTGCCAGCTGCAACATTGCAAGATCAACACTTCGTCAGCTATCCTTATCAGTCTCAGCTCCTATATATCATTCCTCTTTCTCTCTCACGTCCACTTCCTTCTGTACTGTTACTAGGCCCGTTACTCTGACATTTGTTATCAATTATAGTTTATGTTTGTAAAGTTCAAATAAATCTTTTTAAAAACTCCCTCTGGTCTTATCAAGATTTACGATAAGACGACTCACACTATAAAACCACCCACTACCCTCTTCTTTGGAAATAATCCATTATTTTCCTCTTTCTGAAACCTGGAAAGTCCCCTAATGATCCCTTATCAGTGTACATCCAATCTTCTTAATAACGTTTTGAATGAATCCAACTCAAACGCTCTTCGCCCATATTTTAATCCAATAACCTTCTTCCCAGTTATCAATTTGGCTTCCATTTCATACACTCTACTGGTCAAGAAGGTTGAGCATATATCATCTGTACTTGAAAGCAAACACTAGTGCACGGATACCTTTATGTACCTAGGCTTTTGACCGTACAAGGCGCGTAGGTTTGCTATACAAGCTAAACATCTTTTTACCGTAGACCCTTTATCTAATTCTTTAACACTTCGTTTATTTCAAACCATTTCTTTCGGGTCCAACATGGCTCAGAATACTCATATCATATTCAATTCAAGCAGGAGTTCCTCAAGGCAGCGTCCTCAGCCCTATCCTATATACCCTTCACACTGCTGACATTCCTATGAATCCTAACACCTTCATTGCAACTTTTACTAACAACACAGCAATTTTCTCGTTTCGTTCCGATCCGCCAACCACATCCAGAAAACTTCTGGTTTTGAATTTGTATGTATATATTGTAGGAATTTCGGTATGGCTAAAAATTTAGGAATGAATTCTTATATCACTATTAATACTGTGTATAAGCAAGTTGTAATTTTATAATAAAGATCTATTCAAGTATATTTACAAATCTCTTATGTATAACAATACATAAATGTTAACTACATATCACTCCAAAAATCCATATCACTTATGGTCAGCTGAAACAAAGATCAGTCGTTTCTTCTACCGATAATAGATGGTATGGGGGGATTTATAGAAGTTTAACCTTGGTGCAATATAAACTCAAAACTTTACATAAGTAGCTAAGAGATTGGTTAAAAAATCTTTTAAAATATTGGATCGATGGTTCATAACAGTCAACTGGCGACTGTCGTGTACTTGTTAGAAATTAGTGCCTCTCTCTTCGGCCACGACAGCTCTGTCGTGTCTGCAGGATTTTTTTTGAATGAAAGAGTCACTATGGAAAAGCCATATCTCAAATCTTGAGGACTAAGTATGGACTGGAGCCACAACTGCTAATCATCTGACTTGTTTTTATATAGTTTGTACTTTCTGCTTTTCTTGCTTTATCATGTTATTTTGAAATTGATCTTTCAGTCTATTTACCATCTTCGTGATCCATGCTACAATAATTTCCCAGAAATAATTTCCATATTTTAACATGTAATCCCTCCTGCTGGTAAACAAGTAGAGCTAATTCATGAGGAAAATCAAGAAAAGTGTAGGCGAGGTGTACTGTGCTAGATTAATTGAACTCATTTAATGTATATTATACGTTTTAAATGTTTAAATTTTAATGAGAGTTTGTTATATAATACACAAGGAATATTATAACACACTTTAAAACATGGATCACGTTCGTCGACTGAAGTTGATTTTTTTTTAACATTTTTTATATGCAATTATTTTCTTGTTGGGTTATTTAGGCTCTAGAAAGTGCATGGTGCTTTTATAGTTTAGGTTCAAAGGGACCACTACAAATAAATTTGGAGTAAAAAGCTTAACATACTAGACTTAACTCACTAATTACAAATTTATCTACATCAGTCCATTAGTATGTAGATATTTGTGAGCTAAAAGCCAGGGAGTGGTAGCTATCTGAATAACTCCTATTTCAATTGAGAGGACATTAAACGAAATGTAAACTAATGCAATTTATAAATGGATTGCTATAACCCAACATTGAAAAAATATAAGTGTCTTTTTTATTTATTTATTACAATACTAAATGTTTGGTTTTTGATTGTTTTTTTTTTTAAATGAATAAACATTTTGATACCCAAACATCTTTTTTTCATTGTTTCACAAAGGATTTCGAATTAGCTAATGTTTCACCTAATAGTCAATGTTTCATTTATAAAAGGACATTTAAAAACACAATGGCATATCGCATGTAGATGATTGTGTTGACATCATCGAAATTGCCTACAAAATTAATCCATTGGAAAAAATATGGACATAAGTCAATCGTATCAGTCTAAAGTTTCTATAGACAAAGATTTGAGGCATTCTCACAATTTTAGTGTCTTAAACCTTATCAATGGCTAAAGACCCACCTGAGAGAATTTAGTTTTAGCTTGAGTGTGTAAAAGTTTAAATGATGTATACTAGCTCAAAAATAAATATAATTGAAAAGTTGATATGGACAGTACCGATATAACATGTAAGTTAAAGAATGGGGAATGTTACGTCATATTTTTATTTTTCATTCCATAATATTTTTACGCGATATTATAAAATAATTGTACTGATACTAATGTTTTGAAATACATAAGTGCTACTTCTCTTACTCGTTTTGATTTCTTTTTGAAAAGAGGTAATAAATTGGCCTCGGTCCCCTGTCTCTCATAGGAATGAGGCCTGTAATTAAATATTAACATGTCATTATTTGTAATTGGACATTGAAATTTTAAATGAACCCTTCATCGACCCTTCATCTTATCTCTGTCAAATTGGGTCACGTTCCATTAGCATGTGTGGGACGGCGCTCTACTCTCGTGTGTCTTGTTTCCTCAACGTCTCATAAAAAAAATTCAATTAATTAATTACGAGTATATATCATATTATATAGAAGCGGCTTAAAAAAACAAACTAAGGTTATTGTGACTTGAGGGAAATGATGATATAAGTATTACATCTTCAAAAGTAAAATTGTTCTACTGATATGCTTTGATTAGAAAACAATTCAGTAACAATGTTAAAAAATAGTTTCGTGAAAATATTTCGAAGGCCATGAAAATAGATAATAACGGATCTTTAGGTTTCTAGAACACACTAGAAGCTTCTATGCAGGTAATTGGACAGCGAATAAGGGCACTTCTTAGACATATAAACGTTCACAGCTATGGCCAGTCTGAATACAAAGATGTCAATGTGTGGTTATTAAGATTCGAGCGTTGTCAGTTGATGAAGGAATCAAGTATTACTTAGTTCACTATGAGTTGATAATTAGCAGTTGAGGGAGAAAAAAAGTTTGGAAAATCATTATTAGACTGGTCATAGCAAATAATTTATTAAACGACTAGTCTACAAAAAAAGAAAAGGTGCAGCAAAGACTACGTTGAACTACTAATTAAAACGTTTATTATTAAAATGAAATGAAAAAGTTCTTTATTCTGGAACATTGTCCCCTATATAACAAGAAGGAACAAAATAGAAAAGTCTATCTAACAAAAAAAAAAATGTATAACATTACAAAGTTTTGATAAGCTTACAAAAACCAATGTGGCATAACTACAAAGAACCAACAACAAAAGATTGAAACGAAAATCATCAATGAGTGAGACAAGGGGGAGAACCTGGAAGGTTGCTAGGATGAATAAAAAATAATAGAGTAATATTGATGAATTATGAATTATTAGATTAGAGGTAAATAATACACGGGTAAAGTCTAGATTGGGGGGAGGAGATTGGGAGAAATGAATAACGACGAATTCTGATGAGAATAGAGTTCCAAAGTTCGTGCGACGGATAAGAATAGAACGGTCAAAGGAAGAAGATTTGTGGGATGGGAAATACAAGCCAGAAGGGTGGGATCTAGTATTGCAGGATTGGATAGCGGATTTAAATCGGAGGAGGTCGTGAAGGCATGGAGGCTTATTAATGAAACACTATGTTACCAAATATGTATAGGTGAGCCCATGCACGCGTACTGTCAGATTTCAAAGGGGCCTTGAGCTACGGAATACCCTTCAAAGCTGGCTGGATTTTGAGACGAAAACGGCCCAGATATAATGATAGACGGTGCAGAGTGGAGTGGGCCTATTTAAGGGAGAGACCTCGGAATTCCAATAAGGCCCCGACTGCCCGGGATTTACATTGTGCAGATTCCTTCCTGTGGCTTGGACATCTTTGGACAGAGGCATCTGGTCTGTCAACTCTAACCAACATCTAATGCACGCGGTATTTATTCACTGGATTGTTTTGTGTTAGGGTAGGGAACCCTCTGAAACCGAACATCAATTAATTATATTTTCCGGTGAGCATTCATGACATATCACGGTGGTATTAGAGTGAAAATATTCTCAATTTTAACGAAAACTCTTCACTATCCCTTGATATTATCATATGACAGTATTATGCTATGCATATACTATGAATAAAATTGAATATCTCTGTCTAATAATTATGCCAAAGTATCCTAAATTACTAGTCTTACGATATTTACTGCAGAAAAATTAGGAAAAAGGGTGAATGGATAGATTGGATTACAAAGAAGCACAAAATTATAGAAAGAAAGATATGTTGTAAAAATAAAATTATGAATTGTTAAACTAGAGGAGATACAAATCGTCCGATCAGTGCTCGTGTCTTTAAAATAAGGAATCGGTAAAATGACAGGTGGAATTAGATGAAGGATAAAATTACATGATCTGTTGCATTATTAGATTACGAGTTATTAAACTGAAGATGTTTGGAAAAATCTGGATTTATGGATAAGGAATATGGGAGGGCGACGAATATTAACGAGAATGGAGTCCCACGAGTTTGGGGCACGGATTAAACGAGAAACCCAAATGGGACTGATCTATTAGGTTGGTTGGGATCTGTCATCCCGAGATTTGGTAGCTGATTTGGTTTGATGAAAGGTAATAAAGAATTTAGTCTTTGTAGTACAATAGAGTACGGATCCAAGGAAATTATGGAAGAAGGGCAGTACCGTCCTGCAGTCCCTTAGGACCTCGAGTATAAATCTTAGGGAACAGTTCTTCGGGCGCCTTAGTCAAGCCTCTAGATCTTCAGAGAGTCGCCTGTACAACACAATGCCATAGTCGTAATAGAGAAAACCCAGAGAAAAATACTCTGTACAAGTGTGCTGTGTGAATCGGTACGAAGAATGGCCAGTGATTTAGGTTTTGTATTTCCAGGATAGGGTTTGATCTTGGGTCAAACCTAAGTTTTGAATGATAAGAGTTCGTTACAAGGGAATTGATTAATTTAAAAATAAATATACGCCATTTTTTATGGGATTTATTTTATTTTAGCATCGTTCGGGTATAAAATAGACTGACTGTGAGCAACACAATTTAAATGATTGTGATAACAACAATACTATTACAGTTTATTTTGATATATGATATGATAAAAAATACCTTATCCATATTTACTAGTTTGTATGAAGTATTAAAAATTTTCATCAGCCGTATGTAAATAAACATTTCATATTAAATGTATATCATACAATGGCCCTTACCAAACCATTAAGATTTTTATAAGCTCACTAATTATTTTCCCTTAATTGATCGTATTTTCAATGAATTATGATGGTTATTATTTAAATCCGAAAGCAGTTTTTCTAAAACACAACCCTGCTTCACGTGTGTTTGTCAACACAACTACAGCGGTTTCATTTAATTATTTTTTATTGTGTCATCATAACCTCATTGTTATACTTCTATGTACTGTCCACCAAAGCGTTAAGCAAAAGTTAAGCAAACGTATGTATACGTAGTTTCGCTACGACTGTAGTGGTTTTAAAAACACCTGATTTTAAAAGTTAATAATTGTATACATTATAAACCGGTTTTTCACATTTCAAAAAGCTACCGATCATGGATCACCACCAAATTTTCAACAATAAAATACATTTATCAAGGTGCAGATCTTCAGTTACCGATAAGATAGGAAACCAATTATTTCTTTATTGAAAAGTAATCACACGATTGAAGGGACTTTATTGGCATTTATGAGGTTTCAATTTTAGCATCATTGGGGCATCAAATAGAACTACCATGAAAAAGATCATACCTCTGATAAAAATACGGATGGAGCTAAAGTTTAGGTTGTTGGAGTTATAGTGTTTTGGTGGACCTTCAAAAATATTTTTATGGCAAATATGACATCATGAATGCGTCAATTACTTTAAATTTTTTTACCCAGATAAAATAATGTATCTAAAAGAAAAAACACCAACAGACTTTCTAGACTCGTCATTTTGTCTTTACGAAACATTACTATATATAAAGTTACAAGAACTTACACTTAGCATAATGAATTAGTTTTAATTTTGTTCTGCTATCAGTTCGTTATTATGTACATAGTGAACTTGGGCCCCCTAAAGTAGTTGTGGAATAAGCTTAATGAAAGGTACACACATATAATTAATTAGGGAGTAATTAACTTAGGACAACCTGAATTTAATTGTAATTATTATATATCTTAGAGACTGCAAGCGGAGGAAAACTTTGTTTGAAGATTGAAACTTAGCTGTAGGCACTTAAAAGTGTACTCATTTAAGTATCTATTATTAAATGAATAGCTCTATAGATATATTCGTATCATTTTTATTTATTATAACACGAGTAGCGGTATGAACAGCAAAAGAATAATTACTTTGTCTTGTTTGGACTATACTGGTTTTGAACTCACCGTTCTGGTGTCGAGTATGTTTAATATTGTGATCGGTTTGTTACTTTGTTCAAAAATTACCTATATGGGTCACATGATTTTTGAGTTTTTTATGTATCAACTGAATCATTATGAAAATATTGCCATTAAAATTACAATTTCGACAAAATATAAATGATAATATCTAAAATATTGACAAAATTATTTCTTGTTTCAATAGAAGATAGAAATATAGTATTAGTAGAAAATATAGAAGAAGCTGTTTCAAATGCTGGTATTGATTTTTATAGGGATTTTATCTGATCTGACCACGAGAGTAAATGCTAATCCTGAAACGTGAGATGATCTGACCTGACCGTACCTTGATTTTTAGTGTTAGTGTTAATCGTATCGGTAGTGCACTCATACCTCCACTGACCTATGCACATCTTGCGGCTCTTTTTGTAATTATTTTTTGTCTTGAATCAATAAATAGAGTTATCCAATACCGTACATTTTGTTTTAAATTATATATTGTGTACACGGGGCAAAGTAGGCCCTGTATTTTATAATTAAAAACAATTTATTTTTAATAAATACAAATTTAAATTTTATTTGCATATGTGTGCATTGAACTTTATTTATACTTCATAAAGTAACATATATAATTTCATATGTAAAACAAAATATGTAAAATGAGCCTGAATCGGTCTTTGACCGGACGAACAACCTGTCGACGTGGAGCTTCATCCTCCAGGCCATGGAGTCAATGGTATAAACGTTTTAAAGCATAATTTAATCAGGTTTCGTAAGATATTTTTTGTTAGGTTTTTTTCTGCTGTGTGCCCTTATCAAGGTAGAGGCATTAAATTTTTACACGGATATCTCATTCAGTATTACAAAGAAAGATCTTGACGTCCAGGTTACAATATATAATTTTTGTTATATTTATGATAAAATATTTTCATAAAAAGTTATTTAAATCAGTTTAGAAGCCATCAAAAAAACCCGGGTTCGCACTTGAATTTTTTTTTCGGTGATGACATTTGGTTTTAGTCGAATTGAACCGTCCACACAAATGCCTGTATCACCCATATGGGTGACTATACCGCTTAAAGGGAGAGCTCGCGAGGCCTGAAATGCCCATTAACCTACTTGGCTCAGCCCAGTGTGTGAGTAATAGATGCTGTTATCTTGGTCGATGTGGATCTACATGTAAGCTACCGGGACTACCCTAAGTTAGATTGACTTCAAAACCGCTATTGCTTCACGACGTCTCATCCGTGCAATGTGCTACTTAGGTACTTAGCACTTAAGCCAATAGGCTCTCTTAACTTCGGTATAAACCATTTTCGTAGTATGTTTCAATGCTCAGTTCAATGTGGGGATCACTAGCCCCATAGTTAGTAAAACATAGACAATATGACAATTTTTTTTTTTCAAATAACCGATTTTCGAACATTCGATGATTTACAGATTCGTTTCAGATTTCCGACAAAATGTGATTTTCTTCCATAAGCTATTCTAAAAATATTAACACATTAACAGAGTTGCATTGTTAAAGCTAATAAATTACAATACCCCACCTTGCCATCTTTACAAATTATTAAACAATTATTATTGAATAGAATTGAAAATTAGGTTTTAGTACTCTTTCGCTTTTTGTTTTTTCTTGAATAATGATGTTTATTGTCAACATAAGTGTCCATCCATTTACCAAATTGATTTATTTACATAGCACAATATAATCAGTAATGTTATTCGTATAAAAGTTTAAGCAACCAATATTTGCCCTATTGTAAATAAAAATAGAACAAACCAACATAAATTAAAACATCGTCTGAAGTACACCTCAGAGTTTACATCTGCAACAGAGCATTGCTGCACAAGATCCAATACTACTCTTTAGCAGAAGCATAAACATTTCTATTTTGTACCATTTATATTCTATAAAATAGAAAGAATGTGGTAGGTCCGTTAGCGTATGCATCATTTTAACGAACGCTTGTCAAAATTTTCTTCTTGAATGATGTTGATGTATTTATGAAAGTGAGTGTCTTTTTCAAAGTCCTAAATATTATACTGATTTAGATCATTTAATTGTGGAATTATTTATTTTGAGGCTTTTGTTGACTGATTGCCTTCGTTTTGCGAATATGGTCGCTTCTGTATTAATTGGGCTTATTTTAATCTTCCACCTATTGCAATATTTTGTTTATTTTGCTTTGTAATCTTTTAATGATAGGGTCAGTTCTGTATGAGTATGTGAAAGCCACAGCATCGTCCGCGACTCTGCCTTTATGTATTTAATTGTTTACTGTGATGGTATTATTTTTTTTATCATTAATTATAATTCAAGTAAAATTTCTCGAAATTTCAAATATATTCGAGTTTCATACAAAAAATGGCCAAACCATGAACAGCACTATAGCAAAATATATAATAATTCATTGTATACGAAATTACATTTAATTTCCCTTTTTCTATTCTTAGACAATACTTGCATTTATTTTTTACTTCGGTTCTATTAACGTTGATGAAAACCGTGGCCATAATGGCAGATAGCAAGGAGACTCGCATTTCCTTAGACCGTGTCAAGCCAGCTTATTTGCTAGATACCGCCTGAAATATACCTGAACCAGGCAACTCAGAGCAGGGAGGAAACACTCCACCCCCATACCTCTGCACAAGAAGTTCGGTAGCACGACGGTAAAAATATACACAAAATGAAAAAAAAACACAAAAAAAAAAAAACTGTCAAACTTCACCGAGTATAGGTTAATTTGGGGGAGCTTGTGTAGCGACCGCTAACTACATAAAATAAATCACCCTATACTCTATTGTATATATATTGTAAACAAATGTAAATAACATTACCAAAATATAACTTCATTGTAAATATGTTAAACAATAAAAAATGCGGGGAGCCAATTAGTTATATGAGCTGGTACACCAGCTGTTGTAGCAGGTATAGACCCAACCGCCGGGAGACCCTTCCAGGCTCTGTCAGGGAACAAAGGAAAGCCACATCATTGGCTACTACAATAGCGATACTTATTGGCTGCTGGCAAGGCCAGCTGGGTATTTAAGCCTGTAGATTTGGGTCCTGTATATCATTCTCCTGTCAACTACCGGCTCGTGGCTGCCCTGCCTGAAACTCTGAAACTTGACTACTTCTTTATGAAAAACTCTCTTCTCTCCTCGCCTCGCTACGTTTTAGTCAGGCGTTGTCAGACCCCACACCTTCCTAATGGAAATCTCTGCCTTCGTCTCGCTAAATCTAGCACCTCCTTGGGAGAGACCTCACCCTAGTGGACAACGGTTGTCGTGGCCCTGCAAACTTACCAAGCAGTATCTCCCGCGACAATTCAGTCTACCTCTCTCCGGTTCACACTCGCCTTTGGGATCCGGATGGATTTCGCCTACCCTCAGATACCGAGTGTGAATTCGTGGTCATTCCAAGACCACACAAACTGCCTACCTACCTACCCTATACCTCTTCTCCTGAACATAGTGCACTGTCGGGGCACATTCCTATCAAAAAATGGAGTCAGATAGTAAAGCCGTCATGAAACGATTGTCCAGGTTATAAACTGAAACAACCCTCACTTGTCACCAGGGCTAGAGTAACCTGGCACCCCCCTAGTGATGACCCGACACGAACTAAGAAGGTTTTACTTCGATTTTTAAAATCCCTGTTTCAAATTACGGTATTTATCTTTTGAAAGGCATTTTTTTTAAATTACAATCTTCTCAGTTTATATTTAAAAAACGTTATTTTTTAACGTTTTACCTTTGTAGGCGTTTTTGATTTTCAACTACTGGATTGAAATATTAATTATAACTAACTCTGGCCTCCTTATCCATAATTGTGGAGTCCCTGGCTTACATTTTATTGTATTATATTTTCCTGTATAGTTTTCATTTATATAGTTAATATGGTCATATCAAAAGATTAAATATAAATTTGTAAATATGCTATGAATACGATCTTTTATCACAGTTATCTATTGCAAATATATTTTTTAGTTAAATAAAGTTTTAAAAACACATGTTGATTTTTTTTTTTTCATAGCCCCTTTCAATTTACAGATAATTATAGATCCTCTGGCGAATCTATTTACAAATTATTTTTGTATTTCCTGTAGCATTGCTACATTGTATACAGGTTTTGTTGTTTTATAAAAATTGTATAATGGAATAAACAAGTATAATGATACACATTATACATGACTGGACTGGACTGACTAATAAAGGGGGGACACGAATTCTCTACATGTTGATTATATATTTAAAGCCCCTAAATAGGTAACTTGTTATTTTGTATGTCAGGAATGATTTGAACTGACCATTAAATTAATTGAGTCACTAAGAAAATTAATTGCGAAAGTAAAAGATTATTTGGACTTAGTACCAGCTTTGTATCTTCACAGAATGTGGAGCAAAGGAGGTACATAACTTTGAATCCTCTATTGTCAGATATTGGCTGAGCTTTGGTATGCAACTTTATAAGATTCTACTTTATCCAATAATGCCTCTGAAAAGACGCACAAGTGAAGCTGCCGTCTTTCAATGCCAGCTCGCTGGAGAACGGCGAAATCAGATGTATTCCTAGTCCGTCTGTTTTGTGCAAACATCGCAGACGGTAGGCAGGTCCGGTCTGTTGCCAAATGAAGTCGAGTGTGTTTGCTTTGTGCGAGTTATTCTGGAAGCGTTTGTGCCGTGAAGGGAGCATAGCCCTTGGAAAAGTAAGACATTGCGGGGCCCTCTATTAAAATTCAGCCCCTGTTGTGTTACACCCCTAATTATTTCCTTCTACTCGCACGGCTCCGCCGTTAAATGTCTTAGTTCTGCTTTATCAACTGGTCCTGTTTCAGAATGATAATTCTATTGTTTCATTCACAAGTTGAACACACTTTTATTACAGACTGTCCAATATTAACGTGTCGGTTTGAGAAGTGTTTTCGGGATATGAAACTAATCGATGCAACAATAAAAAAAAATATGCAATTTAAAATATATTCGCTTCCCTTAGCATCTGATATAGCTTAATCTCTCACATAATCATTGGATACAAATATTTTACGGGCAAGAAGGTGAAAATTAAACGTGGACAAGTGCGCATCTGAAATCTAAAAAATTTGCTGAGGGAACCCACATGAAAAGACTGATGAGTCTAATAGCTACATTCAGTTTGGTCAGAAAAATATTATTACAATATGTATGAATTAGGCCTAAACAGAAACTTCCTTCGGAAATTCTAGCATCTGTAGAAGTAGATACCCTTAATTTTAGAAATTTAATTTTAGACATTAAAGAAATGTCATCAATTTTTATGCCTAAATTATGACCTACTCAACTTGCGCCCTGTATGGAGATAGTTGGAGTGAATATCATGAAGTGTTGTCATGTATCTCCTTGACTATAATCTCCACGTTTTCTGCCATTTGCACACCTCCTTTCGTATAATCTTCAGTAAATTTTCTTTGCTCTCCCGCATTATTTGTGGATCCAAATCATGACATTTGATTATTGAATCGTTTTGTAGCATAGATGACTATCATGTAATTAATGATCTCACAACAGTAAACCCTATACTAATAAAAACAACTTACAATTATAGCATTGTTTATGCTACTGGACTTTGTACAGGTTAGTTGAATGTGTAGGACAGATGCAAGCATAGGCAGTTGATTAGACGTTGAGCAGTGAGATGACTGTTCTACAGAATCTTAGTAGGCCTGCTTGTATACTTTTTTTTTGTATACAGTGCAACTTCACATTCATATTGTATTTACTGGCTTGATTCTACCTGCGCATAGAGGGTAAAATATTATTTTTTGCCCCTTACTTCTGTCTGATACTTGTTGACTTGACCTGAACACAGTGGGTCTAGGGTGATGGCTTGTTCTGTTCCAAGAGGTCATAGTTCAAGAGTTTCAGTCTTGCCAACGGAGAGCTTATTTAGAATTTTTTTTTAAGGGGATGTTTACTTCTTTGCTTAGCTCGACCATTTTTAGGATATTGCGTTTGGACCGTTACTGTAGATAACTGGACAGGCAAAAAACCACCCGTACTTGTGGGGAAAATGAAATTTTACCTTTGGGATTTGCAGCAATAGACCAAATTTATTAAAGTAGTGGACAATATAAACCTAAAACATTTAACGACATAGTGAGTAAAAGCTAACAAGCCGGTGAAATATTCCGAACTGAGCTGAAGTAGCTTTGAAAATTTTTTCCGCCTCTAGCAATACGTATCGTATTGAAGCCCTCCCCCTCCCCCACACCGTTATGTAAAATGATGCTATTTCGAAGAGACCAGAGCCCTGAAACGGTTCTACCCGCTAACTCCCTTAGCGTTTCTTCATGTGGAAAATGTAGTCCATTGTGTATCAACCTATGCGGCATACATACTTCACTTCCCCCCTCCCCTATTGTTCCTGTATTCAGATTAGCCGGAATCAGAGCGTTCTCTTGTTTTACAAAGGGTCAGTGATCTCTGATAGCCATCAAAATGACTTTTACGTTGTTTTTTTTACTTCTAAATATAAAAATTGTCATACACCTTTGTTTCTTTGTGTTTTTTTGTTTTTTTAATGAAATGGCTGTGCTCCATTTGTTATTCACACATTTGACAAAGATTGTTTATAATTAAGATGACATATAGTGGTTGATACAAGGAGTGTTAACCTCCAAATTTCATTATTTAATTAATTTTAAGGTATTACGTAGTTATTTACGGTCTTGTATTCTATGAATATTCAAGCTATTCTCTTTAAATAATGCATGTTCTGCTATTCAATAAATTCAGATTATCCACGTTTATAAAATAAGACATCATTTCGAAATAGCTGCTATCGAAAAGGATATACATTTTGAGGGGCTTGTCTGTTACTGCCGGAATAGCTACAAATGCTACTACCAATCTATTGTAATAACGGTGTTAGTTCGTCAAAGGTGGACCTATACTTACAAAAAATAGAGGAAAAGGTTTTGCTGAAGCCATCGCGTGGTGATTGAGGCAAAATACAAAGTGACCCTAAGGGCTTATCAGAGTATTGCACTATTCCACAATTAAATGGCATCCGTGGCCGACTGCAAAATAGAGGCCCTTCGTATAGTAGGAGGAAAAAAAGGGAAGAAATCACCCTGAGAGTGATTAGGCAATAGATTCGGCTCAAGCCTTCCTTGACATATCCCGGGGGGAGAATTGATGAAAGGTTCCAAATTAGGGACCACGTCCAGCACCCGCTGGATCCAGCACACCCGTGCGATAAGGCGACTAGAGTGGCCACGGCGTTGTCCCAGCCCTACGTAAGAAGACCGAGGAACAACCGCAGGTAGTTTATTTATTTATTTATTATTAATATGTGAGAAATACCCTGAATGTTACAAATATTACCTGTGCAAATTAGCTGATAAATCTTAACTTCTCGTTATAATTAAACGATCCTTTTTTTTTAAATATTTTATTAGATAAAGACTAAATCGTGTTTCCGGAACACCATTTTTTTTGTTGGGGCTAATGGTAGACATATCAATATCCTCATTTTTTTGGTAGCCACGGGCTAATAACTCTTAAAATAATAAAAAAAAGTTTTAGTTATTACGTACTAATTATGAACTATACTATTTCCTACTGTTCACTTATCCAACCCTGTGGTCGGCAAGAAAGACATACGAGTAACCCTAGTGCATACTCGTAAACCTGTTGTCATGCACATTTTACCGGCGGCCTTGTTGGTGGCGTACTTACTTTGGTCTTGTTTTTGTGTAAGTTCATAAGAGCATAATAGCTGTGCCCCGACAGTGACCACGATTTCACACTCAGTATCTAAGAGTAGGCGAAAAGCGTCCGACTAAAGTCGAGAGTGTACCGGAAAATGGTACAGTGGGGGAGTTCTCTAGGTATTTTTTTAGGTCCCAGAAGCTGTCATCCACGGTTGTCTACATCGGGAGTAGTAAAGGGCGTCAGCACTGAGATTAGATATAGAGAGAGAGAGAGAGAGAGAGAGAGAGAGAGAGAGAGAGAGAGAGAGAGAGAGAGAGAGAGAGAGAGAGAGAGAGAGAGAGTGAGAGTGTGAGAGTAAGAGTGTGAGAGAGAGAGAGAGAGAGAGAGAGAGAGAGAGAATATATAATAAATTTACAATGCGTCACAGGCTCTGAATCTAAACTGCCTTAGATTCTCTAGATGTCAAAATTCAATCAGGTAATCACTTATTAAATTCAGTAATCATCTTTTAAAGAAACGTTGATAATATATTATCGAGTTATGGTTATAATAGTCACAGTGGGTATAAACCTGAAATAATATTAACAAAGCTATCATAAGAGCCATTTTAATATTGTTTGTTGTTCTCTGATTTTTTTTACTCTCGGGTCCTTAGTTATCTTAGATAAGTTTCCAAAGAAGAACATGCATTAAGCTTCTTCTTACCGAGAAAAAGAGCTTAGACCTTAGAGCTTAGGAACCACTTATAAAAATGGAGTTCGAGGAAAATGAAAATGCAGGAAGAAAGAAAGAATTATATCATTTTTCTTTAATTTAACTTTTAAATAAACAAAAAAATAAGTGGGTGTTTTAATTAGATGTTTAAAGGTAGCCCAGACAATTTCCTGTGTTTGTTCCTATGACAAATACATTACATTTAATGACACACTCCAATAACAGCTGGTTGTGTTCAATCAAACTATGTTATCTGGTATGCACTTCTATTTGGTTAATGTTTTTACAACAATGTTTGTTTTGTGCGTTTTTGGGTGTGTTTATTAATGAGTTTATATGGAAGTTAGAAAAAATAAATTCTGTCTGGGTGTGTACATCATGCTGGATTGTGGGCAATTATAGGTTTGTTAGCATGGTGGCTATTTTGGTATATCGAGGTTAGTTGTTAACTATACGCCTTCTGATGTTTTGTACTACTTCCAATTTTCTGTAATTCAAAGTACAAAGTGTAACTCCAAACAATTCACAACAAGGATATTGGTCCTTTTACTTTTGCGGGGAAAGAAATCGAAGGAAGCTAGGATCAACTATTCAGGTCCTTATTATTTGTGGATGGGCTCTCAATGTAGTCTAAAGCTTTATGGCACCCGTGAAAGAGGTGATTGGACTTAGGCTTCTAAAAGCCTGGATGACTGGGTGACTGAGTCCGTAGGGTTGAAGCGGGCAGTCGCCCAGCCCTATACAGAACTTGTGCCTAGACCAGCTCAATTGACTAATACCTACTCTCCCTTAAGTGATTACAGCCGGACCGGGTCCATTTTCTCTCCATCGAAAAAAAAGGAAACATCAAAGTAATTCATTTTAGATTACTTGGAGCGTCGCTGGTTTAAGTCAGTTGCTGTCTCGACAAAAAAAAAAAAACACATCAAAGTAGTGTGTCTACTTACTGTTAATAGCCTCACTGGGCTGACCCTTCCTTAGGTTCATTAACGTTTTGAGGTTAGGGTTTTAATTACTTGCAGTCTGATTCCATGGCCAAAATCAAAAAACATAAGTTGGGCCATGGGTCAAAAGAGCGGCCATTTTCATAGATTCATTGGTTGCTTTATTCAGTTTCCACCCGTTTTGTGGCTCTTTCGGTTTTGGCCTTTGTGAGTCCTCTATTCGAGTGAGACCTATGAAACTTCACATGACTCACCTGTACTTACTCGAATTTCACATAAAAAAAAATTGGTCATTATTGATTTAGTCACAAATGATATTCTTTGGTCAGGTTTTATTTCATTTTTTTTTTTTTATACTTTTTGAATTTTTCATTTCAACTTAAAACAAATCTGACTTTTCTTAGAGGGGGCGGAATATACCAATTCAAATTTATTTCTATGATCACTATCATGCAGATAAAAAAATATTGCTTTATGACTTTACAATTATATGTTATTATAATTATATCTTACACTATCATCGTGTTGTCTATTCTGGGTTTGGTCTATGTGAGTCCTCTATTCGACCAAGAGACATGAAACTTCACATGACCTTCTAATACTCGAATTTCACATGAAATGCTTGAAAAAAATTGGTCATTAATGATTTAGTCACAAATGATATTCTTTGGTCAGGTTTTATTTCATTTTTTTTTTTTTTATACTTTTTGAATTTTTCATTTCAACTTAAAACAAATCTGACTTTTCTTAGAGGGGGCGGAATATACCAATTCAAATTTATTTCTATGATCACGATTATGCAGATAAAAAAATATTGCTTTATACCTTTACAATTATATGTTATTATAATTATATCTTACACTATCATCGTGTTATCTATTCTGGGTTTGGTCTATGTGAGTCCTCTATTCGACCAAGAGACATGAAACTTCACATGACCTACTAATACTCGAATTTCACATGAAATGCTTGAAAAAAATTGGTCATTATTGATTTAGTCACAAATGATATTCTTTGGTCAGGTTTTATTTGATTTTTTTATACTTTTTAAATTTTTCATTTCAACTAAAACCAAACTGGAATTTTTTGAGGTGGTGTGGAATTCTATATTATTTATACGATCACTATCACAAAGAGGAAAAAAAATTTTGCTCCACCCCCTTACATTTGTGTTGTCTCTATTAGGCCGTTTAATTTCATTTTTGAAACGTCAAATGATTTTCAAAAATTTTCCACAGATAAATAATTTTCATCCCTGGTCCGATTATCCTATCATTATTATTTTGTTGTTGCATCAAAGCTCATAGAAAATGTTTTTTCAGATAATATTTGTTGCTAAACACGACTTTGAAGTGAGAAAGAAAGACAGTTTAAAAAAATACCATACTTCCGTGCAATTTGTTTGACTTGAAAATTCGTATATTTCGAAGGTATTACAGTATATTTCAACAGCTAAAAAGCGTGTGAGCAATGAATTTCGAGAGCCTCGCTTGGCGTTTGGCAGTCACACCGACAGACAGGGTGGTTGGTGGTTGGTTGGGGAGGGGGGCAATGAGGTTGATCCTAAGCCGACAACATACGGAGTGACTTACAGCTAAAAGCTAACTAGCTAGGAAGGGGAAAGGGAGGCGTAGAAAGGCCTAAGCAAACAGACGAACAGAAGCGGTGATTGATCCAGTCCCTTGTTTGAGTAGCAACAACGAATAGAACCGGCGACAAACGGATTACCTACTCATCAAACCGCAATTAGCCCGCTCTCTCGCTGTATCCCCGGTGAGCCAGTTAACAGAGCAAGCGGTGACTAGAGCCTGCTTCACACACTCCTGCAGGATTAGAAGGTGGTTTAATGTGCACCCACGCGTTCGGCTAACGATCTTGTAACATACATCCAATTAATGGCGAGAAAATGTTGTTTTAAATTCTGTGAAATTCTTAATTTCTACCGTTTGTAGATCGGGATGATTGTTCGTTATGCAACAAATTTATTTCCCATATTTACACAGTATAAAATAATTATTTTATTTTTTTCCTTAGCTCTCAAATTTTTAAGATTATAGATAAGGGAAAAAATAAAGGGAATTTATTTGGGGTGAGCGGATCTTTTTACTAGGAGTACCTGTTTGAAGGTGGAGTGAGGGAATTAAGGAGTGTGGGAAGCCTCAGTAGAGGTAGCAATGTTGCGGTGCAGTGGTGAGAGTCCACTGAAGGATGAGCCTAGAGTCTCTCTAGGCATGTATTGGAAGCTCATTCAGTTGAAAAGCAGTGATGGGTACCCGTCAGAGGCTTGTTGTTGGTTGGCCAAGGGCCGTAATGTCCACCATTTGGTCTGCTTTCCCAGATCTAGAGATTTGCCAACTTGCGGGTAGTGGTGGGGGTGTCAGGTCTTGGAATAGGGGGTTTTGGCAATGTTTCATCGAGTCGAAGAATTTGATGTGGCTTCTTCCGATGGCTTCGGTGATTGTGGGGACCTCGAACTTGTCGTGGATGTCAGGAGCTTTTTATTTCACAAAAAGGGGCATGCCATAGTGCCGTGCGCAGGATCTTGTTCTGGGAGCTCTGGAGTCTAGTTATGGTGCTCGTGTGGAGAAAATGGAAAAGCGGAGTTCCAAAAAGTAGTGCTGGCCTCAGGACGCTCTGATATGTGAGCAGTTTCAACCTCAAGGATATAGCGGGGCTTTTTATGAGATGCTGGAGAGAGTGGTAAGTCCTACGTGCTCTTTTCAGCTTCTTCTGCAGGTGTGTGCCGAATGTCATGTGTCTGCCTAGGTTGATGCCTAGGTAGCATATGCTACTGGCAAGTTTGCAATCAGTCCCGTCTATCTTGAAGCTGGGTAGAAGCTTTCTTTTCCCGTGCTGGAGCGAGAAAACGATCTCTTGCGTATTGGCTGGGTTTACCTGAATGTGGACAGCTCGTAACCTGTCGGTGATTAACTGACTGGCGCCCTCTGCAGCCTTTAGCGCTTTCGCTGGGTTGAGGCTAGTACTGTAGACCCCTATGTCGTCCACAAAAGCCGCTACCTCACAGTTGGAGTATGATTCTCCTACTATGTGCGCGGTGTAGATGTTGGAGAGTAGGGGTCCCAGCACCGACCCTTGACGAACTCCGACCATGAAATCTCTTCTTGTGGTTGATATGGCTCCTATTCACACAGATAAGGTTCTGCCTGCGAGATAGGAAGATATTATGTTCTGTAGTTTCACAGGTAAATTGTGCTTGTTCAGGCGTCGTAGGAGTGTGTGATGATTTACAGAGGCGAATGCTTTCAAGCAATCAAGGGAGATCATTGCAGAAACTCTGTTGCTTCGCATGTTCGTTGTAACGTGCTGCTGTAGTTTCACTAGATTGCAGTCCGAACTGAGTCCTTTACTGAACCCGGTCTGTTGAGGTGGGATAATGTCTTGTGAGTCACAGTGTCTAGTGAGATGGTTGTACAGAACCCTCTCGTAAATCTTTGACGATTGGGTCAGCAGGCTGATGGGCCTGTAGTGAGCTGGCTTATATCCACTTTTGGCCGGCTTCAGAAGTGGGACGACGACGGAGTGCTTCCACGTCTGGGGAAAATAGTATAGTCCTAGAGAAGAGTTGAGGATGTTCACTATGTGAGATATCCCCTTCCGTGGCAGCTGCTTCAGAAGGATGTTTTGGATGTCATCATCCCCATGTGCTTTGTGCCTCTGGTGCGACGAATCATTGATGTAACCTGGTGGTAAAAGGTATGTATAGTGGTGAGGGTTGGGGTCCGCCGGTTGGGCGCTTTGATTGGCTTGTTGTCACTTTCCCCTCTCAAGTGGTCGGCTAGTATGTCTGCGTGCTCTGCTACCGAGATGAACTGCCCGTTGTCTACCAGTCTTACTGCATTTTTTTCGGTTACATTGGTTTTTACCAACCACCAGAATGCTTTGTAGTCACTATGCAAACTGCGGAGACGGTCACCCCATATCACCCCAGAGCTCTTCCACTGGATCATCAGAGATGTAATCTGGGTAGTTAGAGCGTTTAGCACAGGTCTCAGGTCTTTGTTTTTCGTCTGGAACCACCGGAACCACACCCCCTGAGATTGTTTCTGTGTCCTGCTGGTAGGTAGAATATAGGTCCTGGAAAACGACAGTAGCAGTCCTTTTTTCAGTCTGGTATCCGTTAGAACTGCTATATCCGGGTTATGACAACGTAAGATAGCTTCAACATCGCCTTGTTTCGGCCTAAGGCCGCAAACGTTATAATTGAGAATATTGTGCCCAATCATGGAGTTGCAGTTCTTTCGAGTCTAGCCAGAACTCTTTCAATGAGACCAGTCAGCTATGACGTCAGCTGGTCCATGGATGTGATCAAGACGCCTAACATGTTGAACATGGCGTCCATGTTTGAATTGGGTAGAGCCGAGGGCGCTGGAAACCCTTCCGTTATTAGGTGCTGCCGAGAGGTCACCTGAGAATATGAAGCCGTTTGTCTTGCAGGTGTGGGTGCCGGAGCGTATCTAGCGTCCCTAGGTGATGCAATAAGGTCATAACTATTTAACTTCCCCATGAATAGGGGAGGTATTGGCTTGGGCTTAGTAGTCGTGGGCTCGGTTTGTGGAGCACGTTGTTGAACCGGGTTTAGTGGTTCGAATGTGTTTGTGACATGGGTCGCGGTCTGGGGCACTGTTCTGGGTTGACAGTGTCGTTTGGGCTGTTGGAATCCCTCAAAATTGTCGGGAATTTCGTTTTCGGGGGAATCACGAAAGTCATATGTGACTTTTCTGGGGTCCGTACGGCTTGTCATTACTCTACGAAGGTCCGTGCGACGCACGTCCAATTAAGGGGGAGAGCCTCACTTACAATAGTTAATGTACTCACCAATCTTCACGGGAACAAAGTGCCTCTGACTAAAAAATCAAAACTTTACCAGATTTGAGCTCTTGCCACAATGGAAGCTGGATAGCGTCTCTTGTTGTTCAGGAAGTACACATTAAGTTTTAACACAACGAGAGCTAGGTTAATTTCAAGAGAAGATAACCTTTTTGAATGTTTCACACTTTAGTTGCAACAATCGATCCATCGCATGTATTTATATAAAAATACAATGTATAAACTAGTTTCTATTATAAATATTGTTTAGTTATATTAAACAAATTTACCATCTTATATTCTTTTTCTTTTACTGTAGTGGTACAGATGCAATTAGGTATACATAAAATGTCTATCATATTCACTACACGCGGCAACAGTTATTTTCTGGCACATAGTTTCAGAGTCAAGGTTTTTTTTTGTTTTTGCTCTGCAAACACCACTATAAACCAGGCGTTATTGTCACCCACAAGATTGTCACGAAGAGTTATGGCCGTGAAAACGATGTAGTGACATACTCAACAATAAAAATCCCACAAGTTATTATATTAATTTACACGCAATAGTGTATTATGACATCCTAGTCAGTTGACACTAATTTCTTTAATTTGATCCACCTCTGAAAAATAATTATTTTCCTATTGGCAAGTAATTAATTAAAGAATTTTAGATCTGGAAGCAATTTTGATAACGACAGATTATCAAATTAGAACCATTCTGGAGAATATGATGTAGTCGTGTTATACCCGGGTCTAAGGAAGAATATAACGGAGACTTAATCTTGAAAACTAATTCACCACGGGTTTTAACATATATCTGTGCCTTGTACAGTGCAATTAAGACTATCACATATTCGTGTAAATGTAGATTGTTTTTTCAAAGCAACCCTAAATAGTTTTTTATTTATCAGCATGTGCTTTTGACAGCTTTATATTTTCTATTAAAATACCAGGACCTAACAGCAATTATTTTGTATAAAAATTTATTTACAGAGGAATAAATCTATATAAAATCTGTTCTTTTGATGAAGCGGTCGTTCGGAAAAGTTCACTTTCCGTCTAGAGTCGAACTTTCTTGCCACGAAGCGGTTACGTTGGCCAACCATTAATCTTTTATTGAGCAGGAAAACTGCCTGAACGAAATGATAAGAGAAGTAAACAAGTTTCTGGTGTACTATTGATTGACTTAGCAATGGGTTAATTACAATGGTATAATTATTACAATAGGCAACCTTGTAGTGTTTAGATAAGTAGCGAAGGATGTTGGCTTGATTGACTTCGGCATGAAATTGACATATTATTTTGTGTGTTTACTGGTCGTAAATCACATTATAGCAATGTGTTAATGTTAGCACATATTGGTCAGCATGCACTAATGATAGCAGTAGCAAGCAAACTGAAAATAATATTTTACAATAACATTATTCCTTAACTCCATTCTTTACTCATGTGAAAAATGAAAAAATAATGAAAGTTGGAGTGCACCTTTTTATATAAGTATGCGCCTTTGAGTTTAGTTTAATAATAGCGCATGACGCCATATTTTTCCTAACCATCAGACCGGAGTTAAATGTAGCTGCAGGCACACTTCCGTCCAACAACTCCGGGTTCACCTTCATTTAGAAAGGGTTTGTTCACGATTGGTTTTTCAACTCATTCTAATGTTTTCTGGTGGAAGGTCCATCTTTTACCCCGTTTGGTTCCTTGCCTGTAGCACGTAAATGCCCATTATCAGGGATATTAATTGACTTCCTAGTGTCATTACTTCTGAAGATTTATAGTCTAGGGCTTGGGACAGGAAGTTTTTTTAGGCTGAAGATGATTGGATTGTACAGGGGTTGATACTCTAAAGCAGCGTACACTGTATAATGCGGGTCTGAGAAATCGTGGCGTTGCCAACTCTCGCTCCATAACCTGACCTAACTAGCCATTCACTGACGAAAACTTCCAAATCTCTCACCTGTCGTTTAACAGTTCGTTGTAAAGACTGCTCAAACTGATTTTTTTGATTCCTTGTTGATAAAAAAAACCATAACATCCAATTTGACCGAGCCTAACGGGGGAATTTGGCATCAAGGGAAGGTCAACGTTGCCACCTAGCGTGAGTTAGAAGGCTGAAGTGATCCGGCCGTCGATTGTTGGGCACTGAGCACAAGTGCCGTAACGTAGTCACCCAATGACGGACTGGCATGGAAGTTTTGTACGGACCGTGATAAAGTCGTGAATAACAGAAAATAATTATGTATCAGCCACAACATGTGAACACACACAAGTGGTTACCCTTGACCTAGCCCCTTACTCTACCCCTAACAATATCCCCACAAACAAAAAAAATAATAGTTTTCTGAAGAAAAACTGACTAATTTGTCGATATCAGGAAATGGTTCAGGAGAGGCTTTCTACAAGGTTATTACAGAATAATTAAATCAAGCTGGACATGAAACGATTGGTGGAGCACCGGTAATGCTTAGATAGGAAAGGCATTGACTCAGCAGTGATCAAAATTTGATAGTCTGCCACTGCATCAAATTTTGTTGTGTTACTGTCTGAATCTGTCTTCAGAATCGAACGCAAATGGTGATACAAATCATTACTCTTGAATCTTGTACAAAGTATCGTCTATTTAAATTGTTTCTTGAAGTGACTGATGCTCAGTTTGATGGTATTTGTGCACTTTATTTTACAAAGAAAAGTCTTAGGTAATAGGGTAGTAGAGCAGGTAGAGTAGTATTTGAGAGAGTTGGGAGTGGGGACGATTATGTGTTCTCTACAGCGCAAGTTTGGCAATGTTCTGAAACGGATGTACGTCTAAAATAATCAGGGTCACTTTTCTAGCCTAAGGACGAAATGGGAAAAAGCATTGGTGCCGTGCATAAGGGCACTGAACCCTAACGGCGCGCCAATAAATCAGAAGTGCGACGCCTTATCACATTAGCATTGAGACTCACAACTGGCAATTCCGCTAAGAACGCCTCGGAGATTGCCCTGTTGGAAGACCCGGGGCTGAAGGCGTGCTGCTAAGAGCCGCTATCCAGTCACAATAAACAGCCAGACGCCTGGCATTGATCGGCAGTAATGACACAATCCGTCGACTAGGTGGCCGCAGGGAAGGAGCTGACAGCTGGCCCGATGATTTAGCTACCCTCGGGCCAGACCCTGGGGATGGGCACCCGTGGGTGCAGTCGGTCGGTTTCTCATCGCATTATTAACGGCGACGTATCTCAACACCTGCGCTCACTAGCGGACATATTCAATATGCCCACCTTTGTATTCGTATTATTTATTCTGTATCAATGGACCGGAATGTTTTATTAGGAGAAAAAAAAAAGGTTTATTTATAACAACAATTATTATTATTCTCTCATGGGTCATCAAGTTCATTAAATTCCATTCCAAGCTCCCTGATCCGTTAGCACAGTGGTTACCCTGCTCCACTCATCCCTATAATCCTCCTCGGAGACCAAACAGGCAGTGGCCTTGCCATGGGTCAATAAATTCTATCATAACACCAGGTAGGCACCCATTTCAAGAATACTGAGATTCGTCCAGGTTCGCTAAAATGAGGCAGCAGATAATATAGAATAGAAAAAATCTTTATTATGGGACCATGTCTCCTATGGATAATAATAATGCACAAATAAATTAAAAAAAAAACTAAAAGGTATTTTGTTATAGTTTAAAACCACAACTATCCACCTATGCATCTTATTAAAGTTAGAGGGTAGTTAAGATATGTTGTACCAACTTCTTTACCATGGATAAATAGAAGTTCCCCTCTTCCCTTACCAGAAAATACCCGCCTATGTTTCCATATTTTAATAACAAAAACCTTAGGCGTCAGTTAGAGAGGGGAAACTGGTTCACGACATGTAGCTCACTAGAGGGCGAGGGAATAGCCCGGCCTCTGGACCTGCCTATATAAACCAGGAATTTGGAGCTTTTTTCCATTCATTTGGAACCCGGCACCTGAATTGAACACTGATCTCTTCCTCTCTCTGCGCTGGCGCTTGCTGCTCTACTTGAACCATGTCTTTCTTATTTAACTACCTCTGCACCTCTCTTTCCTAACCTCGCTGTGTTTTACGCCGGCGAAGACCCCAAACCTTCCTAGTGGGATTCTCTGCCTTCGTCCAGCTAAAACTAACACCTCTTTGAAAGAGATCTCTTCCTTGTGAACGACGGTCTGTGGGACCCTGTAAACTTTATCTAGCAGCGTTTCCCCCAGCGATCCAGTCAGCCTCTCCGATCCTCTCTCCTCGCCTCTCACCTACCTGCCTCTGGGATCCGGACGGGTTTAGCCTACCATTAGCTACCGAGTGTGCATTCCAATACAACATAAACTCCCTATAGTATCTACACTGTGTCTCTTCTCCTGAACATAAACAGCCCACCGACAAGGCCGCTAGCAAAGGTCAAAGACCACCCCCCATTTTTACCCATTTTATCTCATTTTAGACACCCGTCGGGCAACGGCCGGGTCAACAAGAACCTAGCCCCCCAGCGGGCGTCCCCCTACACCACACAAGATACAACAACTGAAATAATGAGAAAAAAATCGGAAATCGAGAACATTCTTGTATTCAATCTGCTTTAAAATCTCAACTATTCGCTATAAAATCAGGTATAGATAAAATATGATATATTCTCAATGTTTTTCATTAAAATTTATAATTGTCAAAATCTTTTGGATAAGTTATTAACTGATTCAATGGTTACATCATGTATAAATGAAGGCAATGTCGTAGAAAGGGTACATACAATACTGGAATATATTTATAGCAATTAATTAATTTTAAAACAATCTGCAATCAGATCGGTAACCAAAAACTGATTGTTAGAAGCTACAGTAGAGCCGAATTCAAAAGTAAAATGAGCTCAAACGAAATTGAATAAGCAATTTCTATTATCGGTTTGAAAAACGTTTTTGCGTAGCAGTATGCACAGGCTACAGCCGTATATATATATATATATATATATATATAAGTTACGTCTAGCGGTACGGCAATGTTAAGCCTAATACCTTGTAGCCTAGGATAAAACTAACCTTCTTATTATATCATCTACCTCCTTCTTCATTCCTTTTTCTCGATCGTCTACAGCTGGGAGACGATTACTGGTGCCGAAACCCGGGAACTACGAGTATTCTGGTAAACAACTGTGAGTAAAATTTTAATTTTTTTTTCCTGTTGTCTTATTGGGAAAAAGTGACCTAGTTACATGGTAGAATTACGGCCTGCGGCTTTCGAAGTGCCCGAATTACCTAGGGAAACGATGGCCGAAGCTCATGCAAACTCCCTGGCTTGGATGAAGGTGCGAGCGGCAACGTCACAGGACCTGAGGAGAACAATATCGGACCTAGAGAAATTCTCAGGAGAGTTAGGCGAATTGAACCATTTCATCAAAGGCGGGGATAGGATTATGGAAAGAGTAGAGGCGAAGGCAATTGAGGGTTTACTCGACTCTGGTGACGTAAAATCAATCAAAGCGGGCCTAGTGTGTAGAATAAAACGGAGCGTACTAAACCTAATACAGGCCGACGAAGACACCCCATGGACCGTGGTAAAAGAACGACTAAAGAAGGCATACGGGGGAGGCAGATGGACACCAGAAGAGGACATCTTCCAGATGTTCAGGGAGACCAGACGGCCCAATCAAACGAAAGGGCAGTACGCCGGAGAACTCTTGGCTAAATTTAACAAAATAACGGAAAAAATGAGAGAAACGGTGAACCTAGCGGAAGTGGAAGGCCGGATGGCATTCCTATCGACCATTCTAAAGGTACAGTTGGCCAGGGATACCGGCAAGAAAGATAGTCTACCGGGAGACCGATCGTTCATTGAGTGCGCCCAAGATTTAATGGACACTAGTGCCCGTGAGGAAGAAGAAAAATTAGAGGCAGACGAGGCAGGGTGGTCCAAAGTGATGTACAGGAGGCCGAGAATGCCGCAACAGGCATGGAAGAGGAAAGATCAACGGTATGCGGAGAAAAAAGGGGCGGCGGTTGAAGGAAGGAGACTTAGCCAAAGGAGACCGAGACCCAGCGGGAGGAAGGAGGACAGAAAATGTCACGGATGTGGAAGAATTGGACATTTAGTGGCGCAGTGCCCGCGAACAAAATGTTTTGAATGCGGAATTGAGGGACACATCGCGAGGCAGCGTCCATACATTTTCCAGCGAACAGAGAGGTATAGGCCGGAACCGATGGAGGTAAACGCACAGAGGGTATGGAGAAGAACCAGAACCCCCTCCGAATCGTCAAAAACTACGGGAGCGTCGGAGACAGAAGAAGAAGAAGATGAACCCAGGAGAAGAAGAGGAGAGACTGCAGAGGACGACAGGGACTACGTAAGAAGCAGACGATATGGCACGGAAGGAGGAAGGAAACGGCAAGCGGTGGCCTGAGGAGCGGGCTGGCAGAGGGGTGGCCGCACGTTAATAAACTATAGCGTCAGAGGGAATTACGGCGGTATACCCATTATTGGAGTGGCGAGAGGAGTGAGATGCTTGATAGACACGGGGAGTTCCTGTACTATTCTCAGCAGGAAAGCGGCGGACAGATTGTGTGTGGGCGAGGGGTCGTCGCGGATTCAGGCATGCGAGTGCAAGCTTATCACCCTGGGAGGGCCGTGTAAAATCGAAGGCGAGTTGACGATGGGATTGGATAGGTGGGCGAAAAAGGGGGAATATTTGAAAATACACGTGGTTAGGAAGATGCCGCGCGAGTACGATGGTATCATAGGGTGCGATCTCTTGGGAAGGTTAGGAGCAAGAGTGAAGTGCCGTAACGGAATATGGGATATTAGACTGGGAAGAATGTTATGCCGGTGTACAGGAACCGTGGGGGACGGGAAGGAGCGAATCGGAGCGATCGATCGGGTGGACAACTGGGAACGCGCTATTCGGCGAGAGTATGCCGATATATTTTTCAACGAAGGGGACAAACTGGGAGTGACGGGGGAAACGTTCCATGAGATCCCACTGAAGCAGGAGAGAGTGATATATATCAAAGAGAGACGATACCCGCAGGCGCTGCGACAGCATATAAGGGACGAAATCGAGGAATTGAAACGACAGGGCATCATAGTAGATAGTACGTCTCCATACAACAGTCCCCTGTGGGCAGTGAAAAAGAAAGGGTCGTCCGGTGACGAAAAATACCGCGTAGTAATAGACTACAGGCAATTAAACGACAATACTATAGACGAAAAATACCCCATTCCTCGCTTTGAAGACATCCTGGACCGCCTAAGTGGAGCAAAGGTATTCAGTACACTGGACCTGAAGGCGGGTTACCATCAAATTCGGATGCGTCGTGGAGACCAACACAAAACGGCATTCACGTTCGAGCGGGGACATTACGAATTCACCAGAATGCCGTTTGGGCTGAAAAACGCGCCAATAACGTTCCAGAGACTGATGGACGAATTTTTAAGAGGGATTGGGGAGTCGTTTTGCCAGATATATATGGACGACCTCCTGGTTTTCAGTCGAGATGAGGTAGAACACCAGGACCATCTGCGACAGGTTTTTGACAGAATTAAGCAATTCGGGCTGAAATTGTCTGCGGAGAAGTCGCTTTTGGGACAAGAGCAGGTGAAATTTTTAGGCCACATAATTTCCAGAGAGGGAGTGCAACCCGATCGTGGGAAGGTGGAGGCCATCCAGCGGATGACTATCCCGAAAGACGTAAAAGGAATCCGGCGCTTACTCGGATCCCTGAACTACTACCGCAGATTCGTTCCAGAAATGGCGGAGTACCTGGTCCCTATTAACAATCTCCTTAAAAAAGGACAAAAAGTCGTCATTACCCCGGTAATGGAGAACAATATAAGACGTTGCATGGAGCGGCTACAGGAAGAGCCTATACTAGCGTTTCCAGATTTTGCACTCCCCTTCATGATTACCACAGATGCGAGTGAATACGCGTTGGGGGCGGTACTCTCGCAGGATCGCGACGGGGGGGAGCGACCAATAGCATACGCTAGCAGACGCCTTACTGAATCCGAGAGTAGATATAGCGCGCTAGAACGCGAATTACTGGGTATCGTATGGGTGATAGAACACTTCCGGCCCTACGTATTCGGGAGGAAGTTTCGGGTTAAAACAGATCATCGACCCCTCCAATGGGTGGGAAAACTGAAAGAGTCATCAGCGCGGATTACCAGATGGAAGGAGTTCCTCAGTCAATACAACATCGACATTATTTACAAACCGGGGAAGGAGAACGTCGTGGCCGATTGGTTATCCCGCGCGTTGGTCGTGAATGCGATCGAAGAGGAGATTCCGGGACCATCACGTGACACCCACCAATTCGTCCAGGAATGGTCACCCGGCGAGGAAGGGGAGCGGGAGGGGGCTCCAGCCAATGATGTTCCGAGTGACGGGAGTTCAGTGGGGGATAGGCCCTCGGAAATTGAGGACCTCGACGCCATAATAAATGACAAGAGGCGCCAGATCATTTGGCTCACCAAAACTTCTGGGCTCTTCAAGATGGAATCTGAGAAGTACGGCCACTGCAACATCGTCAAAATCTGGTCGACACCGGGGATAAACGACGATACGATTTGCCGCGCTCTGAAGGACGCATCTACTCCAGGGAAAACGCACCACATGTACGTGGGAAATGCGACCATCTGGGGGCGCATCAAACGCCTATGGAGGACGGAGAGGATCGGAGTCGATCGTACGTTCGTCCGATGTACCCTGAAGGTGGAGACAGTAAAAGAAGAAACGCAGCAGAGAGAAGTGACCCTTGCATTCCACCAAGGGAAGACAAACCACCGGGGAATCGACGCTACCCTGCAAGCATTGAAGAGGAGATATTTCTGGTTGGGCATGAAAGACACGATTGCGAGAGTTATTGGTACCTGCGACACATGCCTGACCACGAAATATGATCGCCACCCCCCCCAGAGCAATACAGGAGGAGACGCCAACGGCAGACCAACCGTTGGAGGATTTACAGGTGGACACGTTTACATGGAGGGGATACAAATGGGTCACCATTGTCGATAGGTTCAGCAAAACAGCGATGGCCCATCTGATAGCAGAACGATCAGCGGAAGCAGTCCTAAGGGCACTACGCACATGGTGCCAATTTTATGGCGTACCAGACACGATAGCTTCCGACGCTGGTAGGGAGTTTGATAACGCCGAAATAAGGGCTGAGGCGGCGGCCTTAGAGATCCGTTGGCATCTCAACACCCCAGGACACCCGAAGAGTCGAGGAGACGTAGAGCGGCTGCACAGCACGCTTAGCGACCACCTACGAATTTACCATGGAGAGAAGGGCTTAGAACCAAACGTGGCGATGGAAAAGGCAGTCATCGCGTATAACCACTCAATCCATTCTGCCACCGGTTTTTCTCCGGTCGAGACGCTGTTTGGACTTCGAAGATGCCGGCGCGATAGCAGGAGTACGGCGATCGATGAAGAACTGGCCGCACGGGTAGTAAGTAATCAGATAGCGCTAAAGAAACAGTGGGTGGCCGTTCGGGGAAGGCTCCAGGATAAGAAACGGCGACGGGTGGCGCGCGACAACCTCAAAGTCCGCGATATTCTGGGCAATCTTAAACTCGGCGCGCTCGTGTACCGGAGAAAAGGGTCGAACAGGGGTAAGGAACTAGTGCGGTACGAGGGTCCTTTCCGAGTGATCGCTCTCCGCGAACACAACGTGGTCACGGTCGAAAGCATTACACCCCCGATTAAACGGCGGACGGTACATGTGGAACAGCTCAAGTTTCCCGCGGGGGAGCCTGGGAGCCCCGTCGTCGAAACATAACTCCGGTGTGTGTCACAGGTGACCAGTCCCGAGAGGCCTATATATATATATTTTTTATTGGTTTATTATGTTTTTTTTGTGTTATATGGGTCTGTGCTGTGTTTTTAGATGGACCTGGAAGACATTTTTCTTTTCAAATTTTTTTTATTAACAAAGTATACTTTTTGTTTTGTGTTGCTATAGATACATAGCTGATGTCGCATGTTAGGAGTTTACGGGGAATGTCCGTAAACTGGTAGGGGGGAGTTACGTCTAGCGGTACGGCAATGTTAAGCCTAATACCTTGTAGCCTAGGATAAAACAAACCTTCTTATTATATCATCTACCTCCTTCTTCATTCCTTTTTCTCGATCGTCTACAGCTGGGAGACGATTACTTATATATATATATATATATATATATATACGGTATATACATGTATATATATATTTGCCTGGAGTTAATTGGCATAATATTTTACGTGACAATGGTTGGTTTACGAGCTATTGTACCTTTTTTTTTTGGCACAAGGTTTGTTCTCCTTTTAGTGACTCAGAGTTGTTAAGACCTTCCTTAAAGCAAGACGTATGGAAATATGAGTGTAACTGAGATAAATTTTCTCATTCATACGGTATATACAAACAGCCCACAGACATTCCAAATCCACATGATTGCTACCTTCCCCGAATGCAAAAGAGGAAGTGGAGCCTTGGGAAGTCCCCCACGCTCCTCCGTCAGCCGCGTCACCGGATACGAGCCAGTGGAGGCTGGAATATCTAATTATTTGATTATTGCATCGTTTTATTTTATATTGCGAAATTGACTCCTCTACTAGTTTATAAAATATCTTTCATAAAGAGACCCGAGAAATTAAGTTAATTCCCATTCTATATCTTTTACATGTTCTCTTTTGCTATTATTGAGTTAACTTCTTATATAATTATAGTTATTACTGTTTTAACATTTGAATTATATATACCCCCCACTAAAAACTACTAGGGGATCTCCTAGCTACAAAGGAAGCTGTAATCGTTGTATACGACTTTACATTAAAAATTACAGCTCTTTGTTCCTTTGGCGTAGCAACAAGTTTCAACATTCTACCGTGGCTTGGCTAACGAACTGTTTAGAAAATTATTAAAAAATCTCCCCGGAGAGGCAAGAACGCCGAGAAGTTTCAAAGAACAAATTAAAAGTCGGAGGAGCGGTCAGGCCTGATGCAGCGTTAATGAGTGCCGAAAGGGTGTATCCTGCCACCTCCGGTACCCTTCGGTCATTGACCTGAGGTCATTATATCAGCCGTTTATAATGCAGGTCTACCTCATCTCTTCATACCTAATAAATACCATGCTACGTGTTCTAAGGTAATTATTGAGGTATATGCGGCGTTAAGAAATAGCATAAAAGAACATAGAAAAACAACAATATTTATGCTTATGTCAATGCACGAAATAAATAAGAGTATTTATGGTCCTGTCAATTGTATAATGTTCAATGAGGGGTTCGGAAGTTAATATTTAGACCTATATACGTTTATACCATTATTATATATTTATATAATAAAGTTATTGTCTATTGTATACTTTTATATCCTGCGGCAATTTGTCGTCTTAATTTCCAGTCAATAAGTTAGTAATTGGTGGATATATAGATATATCAAAAAAAAATTGACATGTAACTGTAGAAAATGTATCTTCCTCTCAAATGTTAGAGCAAATCAATGCCTCAGCCCGAAAATCACATATAAATAAAGGTGGTTTTAGTCTTGAACCATGTGGTTGTAGGTGGGAAAACCACGATATTCTGTTCAAATCGGTTAGGTCTCACTCAGCCACCATGGATAAATGAGTAGCTACTTACATAAAGAAGTAGTGGGTACTGTTTAGAATATCGAAATAATGTTATTATGCTGGTGGTTCTCTTTTTTAAACGATTGCCTTACTCTAAAGCAGTTATTTTCATTGGTATAGTGGTTCCGGTGTAGATTGTGTAAACTAAGAAGTTTTTATAACTTCTTTATAGCTAAAAGTACAATCTGCCTTATTAGGCGATAAGTAATTGAGATAAATGTTCTCATTTACAATTCATCATTCACTCGATCATTCATACAATATTTACAAACAGCCCAGAGACCTCCCAAATATACATGGTTGTCACCTCTCTCGTATGCGAAAGAGGAAGCGGAGTCTTGGAAAGTCCCCCACGCTCCTCCGTCAGCCGCGTCACGGGATACTAGCCAGTGGAGGCTGACCAAGAGCGCGAGAGCCACAGACGCTCAGGACATGATTGGAGAAACTGGCCATTGCCAAGACTCCCACTGTCACGCATTTATAGCAGGTCACGAGGCCAGTTTCAGCCTCCGAGGAGGATTATAGGGATGAGTGGTGCAGTGCAATGACTGTGCTAAGGGATTAAGGTGGTTGGATAGGTTACTATGGAATTTCATGAAGTTGGAAGAGATGCGAAGGTTATTAAGATCGTTATGAAGAGTTTTGTTGCTGACGTAAAAAGGGGCATTTACTATAGTTCGCAGGACGTTTGATTGAAAGGATTGGATACGCTTGATGTTCGACTTTTTGCTGTCCCCCATAGCTTATTACGTATGTCCAGATTGCCTTAAGTATAATTTTGTAGTACTTAGTATTAGTAATTTATTTTCTACTGAGAGATGGGATTTCCTTTGAAGTAGTCTGTACAATTGTCCAAAGCGTCTGTTTAGTTCTTTTCTTTTAAGCTTCATATTTGGGTTCCAGGTCAGTCGTTTGTCGAGATGGAAGCCTAAGTGCCGTACTGTCTCGGAGTTAAAATAGACTACTTTTGACAGCGTGTGAAGGTAACGGGGAACATTTTGCTTCATTAACTTTGATCCGCCATTAGTTGCACCAATGCTCGATCACATCAAGGTGTTTTTTAAGGTTATGGGATGCTATATTGGGGTCTGAGTGGGATGATAAGGCTGCAGTGTCTTCTGCAAATGTGGCCAAGAATATATCGGGGGTAGAGGTGACATCAGCGGTGTTTAGGTTATAGAGGATAGAACTGGGACACTGCCCTGTGGAACTCCTGCATTTATGGGATAGTAGTTAGAGTATTCTAAACCACAGCGGACTTGGAAGAAGCGGTTTGAAAGGTAGGACTTTAGGATTACTGTTTGTATTCAAGGGCTGAGGAAATGTGATCAACAACGCGAAAGCCTTGTTGAGCAGTGGAATGTCGTTGGCGGAAACGAAACTCGTGCGTAGGAAAAAGGTTTTTGGATTTGATAATTGGAAGTAGACGTTTTAAGAGGATTTTTTCAAATATTTTTGAGAGGATAGGGGGTAGGTTAATTGGACGGTAAGATGAGGCGTCATTGGGTGGTTTACCGAGTTTGGTGAATAGGACAATAATGGAATGTTTATATTCCGATTTTTATTGTAAATTTTTGGATGACGGTGGGGCGGCGATGACTCCCAAGCCGACCTCTGGACCAGAGTAGTGAAAGAATGAACTGCATCGACTAGGTCTTGGGATGTTTTCAGGGACACTATGAGGTCTACGGAATCTGTAAGAAGCTAAGAAGCGGAAGTGGTTTCATTCGACAGGCCCCCTAATAAATGGAGGAGGAGGCAGTTTGTGAATTGGTCTTAGGGATATGGTTAATGATAAAGGGATATAATCGGAGGAGAGGTCATTGAGGTGAGTGAGTGAATAGTAGTGTTCCTAAACTGGAGAAGTCAAGGAGATCTAGATTTCGTTTGGGATCTGATGTCCAATAGGTGGCTTTGTCAGGAGAGATCGTGGAGCAATGTTTACGTGTGAGTGCAGACAGCAAAGCACCTCCTCTTGTATTCGTGGATCTTGAACCCCCATTGTTGGTGCTTTGCGTTGAAGTTCCCACCCACAAGGAAACGATGTCCGATGGAGTTTAGAAAGGAGATGAATTGGAATCGGAAGTGGATTTATTGGGAGGGCAGTACAGTGATGCTAGAGTAAGGGGGAAAGTGAAGGTGCTTATTGTCACTGCAGTGGACTGAAGGAAATCCTGTGCTACCAAAGGAACTATGTGATGAGAGGTAGATTTATGAAAAATAACAGCGGTACCTTCATGAGCTCTTCCATCTATGTTATGAACTAAAACAGATCCATTTTCATATATTTTCACAGATCCATTGATGTATGTATAGCCAAAAGTTATTGCCCGACTAGGCCATTACCATCAAGGGTCTGAGGTGTATCATTCGTGAGATATATAAAATATATCGTAGATACAACGAATGTACGATCGTTGTGCTCTGTGAGGACGGCAGTGTACCATTTTCCAGCCAGTAATAGGTTCGATGTAGTTTCGATTAGTTTTAATTTCCCTGACTTTTTAACTGTTTATTTATTATTTTATTTTAATTGAGGCCCGTTGTATAATTGGATCATTGTAGTCAATGTGTTTTTAGACATACGATTTTAAACAATTTTAATCATTCTGAATCTAGTCATGACATTTTAGCATTGAAAGTTACATTTTTAATATTTTACAGTTCTACAATTTATATTATTTATTTGGACCGGTCTATTGATTTTACATTTATTTTTATTGCTGTATGGTTTCATTTAGAAAACATGGCTTTACTTATTATAACATTTTGACCTTAAACGTTATTTTTCAATTTAAATGAGATCTATTGAATTTTCTGGTATATTGATCATCATCACTAATTGTCCTGTTTATCGCTACCGAAACTGCACAATCTCGATTTTTCGGTGAATAAAAACTACTCTGGCAAACTGAAACTGGGCAATTGAATACAGAGGGACTTAGCCTGCCGTGTCCCGGAGGTCTTAAGTGTGTTCCGGAAATCCCGGAACAAACAGGCTCGCCTCAACCCCACTGTGGGCCTAATGCCTCTTTCCTCCATCCTGAGGGCAATATCCCCTCATGTGATACCGCCAATAGTGGGTAATGGTGGATCATAAGGTCCATTGTTATTCCCACCCAAGTCCTGGGCAGGTAATGGCCCAGGGTCTTCTCATCTATATTCAATAGCTATGGCCACCTTTAAATCTTCATATATTATGTAGCCAATCTCTTCGGAGATTTTTCACTGATCCGTCCGCAAAGTCGAATATCTCTCATTATAGTTTTTATATTAAGTTTTATTATAACTCTCATAAAGCTATATTAGTCTAGAAATTTTTACAGCCAACCACCCGATAAGTCTTCTTCCTTACATAGGAAAATTCTAAAAATGATTATACTGAATTACCTGAAATATTTCTGTTCGCAAAACCATTCCGTACGAACAAACAGGCCTTGAGGCTTATTTTAGGACAGATCATTGTCTTATGAAGGTACAGGCGAAAAACACCCTTGGCATCAACAGAAACACAGCTACAGCTTTGATGTCATTGGACTGCACATAGGCTTTCGACTCAATTATCAGTGCACGAGATACAGTGCAAACAGCTCTGTGCCTGGGATTTCCCAGAGCAGCTGTAAACTGTTTTTGTCCTTCGTGAAGAACAGAAGGATGCGGGTAGGCAATTGCCTCTCAAACCCTTTCCTTCGAACCTTTAGAGTTCCTGAAGAAGCGGTTTTGTCTCCGGTTCTTATTTACATGTACACTTCTGACATTGTTGGGGAAAACTACAAGAAAGCTACTGTAATCGCTTTCGCTGACAGCATTGCGGTTTACAGCAGTAGCAATAGTGCAAAAGGAGCTCTTACACAGACCGAGTTTGTTTGTAACGTAATCAGTGACAGACAGGATAGGTTCAAGATCAGTGTAAACACTGGAAAGACCAACTGTGTGATATTCTCTTCCAAAAGGGAAGAAGACCTATCCAAAATCCTATACTTTAGGAGGGGAAGAGATCACTGGGTTTCTCAATCTGGGTATAAAAATGAATAGTTATCTCCATCTCTCCACCCATTTAAAAACAATATAGAAAAGCTACGGAACACTTTTTACCTCCTTTCGCACTTGTTACCTTCACCCAACTTGTGGTCGAGTCTCAAATTGGTGACATATAAATGTGTCCTCCGTCCAGCTCTGCTGTACGGTAGTCTGCCTGGCAGTACAACCAAAAGTCTCCAACAATTTCAGAACGTTATCAGAAGAAAAGGTGTTCAGACATACATCTCTACAGAGGTTAAAGAACCGTTGCTTGGTGTGCCGTCGGTGGTTGAGTTCATCCACCGGAGACACATTAAGTTTTTTGACTCGTTCCAGCACCTGACAAAGCCAGTGTTTAATACTATGACCCTACCCCTATTCACTTATTGATGGCAACACGCTGTCCAAGAAAACTAGTTTAAGTTAGATTAGGTTAGTATTAGCACAAGTTATTCTTAAGGCGTGTCCTATTACTCTTTCTGTTCACACGGCTTGTCTCCTGTACGTCAGCCTACCACAGCAAAATTCTTGTAAACCTCACAAGTTGTATCATATGTAGATACACTACAATAAATATAAGCACAATCTGCATTTATATAAATATTCCATACTGTGGAATCTGTATATATTATATAAAGGGGTTTGAAACAAAAAAAAACATCTGTAGCAGACCTTTATGTCAGACAAAAGAAGGCCTATTCTGCCTGACCTGTGGTTCTGCCAATTTTCGAACTTTATGTAAAATAGAGGTTTGTTTTTTTCAAGAAAGTTTATTCACCTGGGAGCTGACAAGAACGTCAAAACCCAGGTTAGGACCCCAGTGGCGTGCATCAAAGGGTCTGGCCACCAATGATAAAAAAGCATTATTAAGTAGTAAAAATCTAGTCACATGTAGTTAATTTGGTTGTAGTATAAATAAAGCATTATTATTTAGTAGTAAACCATTCTTTCAAACTAATGTTTATCTTCCTTTACTAACTAAAACTTATTATCTTAACTGATGAAATTTAATTTTCATTTCCCTAAATAATATATTGTTTGGTATGAAAGTGATTTCGGTTTACACCAGAAGATAACATTATGTTTGTTTAGTTATTCTTTTGTCAATGTTATAATTTTTTTCTCTTGAAGAAAAGTAGTCAATAACTTTTCCATAGAAATAAATCCCGTGTAATTTTGTTTACAACTGTCAGTTTACGGTCGGTTTTAACATGGACTGCAAAAGTAAGTATTTTCGACACATTTTACTTTTTTTATTTTCATAATGGCAAGAAAGTGATATATGAAGATTATGGCGTTAATTGTTTAACAGAACGCACGTGTTAGAATTGGTTTAAAAAATTTCGTTCTGGAGATTTTTTACTGAAAGTTGACCAACATTCTTATCGACCTTCTAAAGTTGATGAGTTCAATATGAAAGCCATAATTGACTCGAATCGTCATATAACTGTGCGAGAGATTGCTGAATAGTTAAATGTATCACACACAACAATTGGCGTCTTGACCTTGTTAAGAAGCACGATATTTGGGTTCCGTACGAATTGAAATAAATTGACCTAACACAACGAATCAATATTTGCATTTCAAACGTAATGCAATCGACCCTTTTTTGAAAGGAATTATCACTTGGTGAAATATGGACCTTCTACAATAACGCTAATTGGAAAAGATCATGGTGTAAGCATGATGAACGAGCACAAACCATATCGATAGCTGAATTGCATCAGAAAAAAATGATGGTGTCAATTTGGTGGGATTACAAAGGTGTTGTGTATTTTGAGCTGCTTCCAAACAACCGAACGATCAATTCAGATGTTTACTGCCAACAACTTATGAAATTGGGTGAAGCAATCATGCGGCATTAGAATAAGGGTAATAAGGAATGCTGGGGAAGAGTAACTAGCGGACGACAAGTGGTGAGTGCCTGTGACTGCTCTCTGTTCCAAACCGCATCGGCAATTTATTTATACAAACATTATTTACATTGTCTTTTTTGGTTTACATATGATATATAGCATAGCATAACTTAATTTTGTCCGTGGTGAAAAGGTTGGCATAACATGTGGTGAACCAGATTTCATAACAAATGAACTAATGTAATACATATTAACTCTTGTTACTAAATCAGAAGATTAATTCACACATTATCCATAGCTGATAGAAATGTAAATGGCACATATCATGAGATAATAAATGATTTTTCTTCCTTATCCCCGCTGCTCATTAAGAAAAAACATGAAGTAGTAATAGGTTTAGAAATATCTTTTGGAATTAGTTTGGTTAGGTAAGAATGATTGACGACTACCTACAAAACATGGTACAACGATGTCCTAATTTTGTCCTTCCATCTCGACAAACGACTAACCTGGAACCCACATACGAGACTAACAAGACAAGAACTAAACAGACGCTTTGGACAACTGTACAGACTACTTCAAAGGACATCCCATCTCTCAATAGAAAATAAACTACTAATCTACAAAGTTAAACTTAAACCAATCTGGACATAAGGAATAGAGCTATGGAGGACAGCCAAAAAGTCGAACATCAAGCGTATCCAATACTTTCAATCAAAAGTCCTGAGAACAATAGTAAATTTATGTCTGCAACAAAACCCTTCATAATGACCTTAATATACCCTACATTCTAGAACTCATCCCTTCCAAGTTTATGAAATTCCACAGTAGCCTTTCCAACCACCTAATCCTGTAGCACAGTCATTGCACTGCGCCACTCATCCCTATAATCCTCCACGGAGACTGAAACGGCAGTGGCCTCGTGACCTGCTATAAACGCGAGACAGTGGGAGTCCTGGCAATGGCCAGTTTCTCAAATCATGTCCTGAGCGTCTGTGGCTCTCGCGCTCTTGGTCAGCCTCCACTGGCTAGTATCCCGTGACGCGGCTGACGGAAGAGGTTGGGGACTTCCTAAGACTCCGCTTTCTCTTCGCATGTGGATATGGGTGGTCTCTAGGCTGTCTGTAAATATTGTATGAATGAGCGAGTGAATTGTAAATATGGTATGAATGAGAGCATTTATCTTAATTACTTATTGCCTTATAAGGCAGATTGTAACTATAGCACAATAAAAAAAGCTATAAAAAAAAAAAAATTTTGTCCATCCAACGTTGTTCATTCATCACGCAGTATATGTTCTTGTTATTCTCCCGGTAGAAAGACTGAACAGTCTAACAAATATGGCGAGGCGCGGTGGAATGGGAAACTCAGAAGAGACCGCCTCCGGGTCAGTAAATAATCTCAAGCTCTAGATAAGATCCTACACGAGAGTTTGCTTCTTTTTGAGATAGCGAAGGCCCCGGCCTCGGCTGGCAAATGAAACTAAGTGAAAGGGATTTGTCCTGAAACGCTGGATCTCAGCAGTATTGTGTGGCCGGATCGAGGCTCAGGGGATTGTTATCATGTAGTTTTATGGCAAACACCATTCACAATCGGCTGAGAACTAAACAGTTTTTCTAATTTATATTACTTAAATGAAATGAAACTATATCTCCACAGAAAGAATCTAGTCAATTGTAACAATATTTAGAGCGGCAAAAAAGAGTAGAAAGTTTTCAAGAATCTTTGTAATTATAATTAAAAAAAAAAATACAAATTTCATGATGTTTTTATAAAGTTTTTTAATCAAACTTTACTTAAAATTGCTGATAAAAAATATATTTTTTCTAAATATGGTTCCTGAATAGGGACCTAATAGTCACGAAATCCAAACTCCAAGGAATGAAAAAAAGTCACATCCACAAATTACTTTTTTTTTTTTTTTTAATCAATTACTGTGCTAAAATTACAATCAGTCTTATTAGGCAATAAGTAATTAGGATAAATGCTCTCATTCATACCATATTTACAATTCATCATTCACTCGCTCATTCATAAAATATTTACAGACAGCCCAGAGGCCTCTCAAATCCACATGCGAAAGAGAAAGCGGAGTCTTGGGAAGTCCCCCACGCTCCTCCGTCAACGGCGTCACCGGATACGAGCCTGTGGAGGCTGACCAAGAGCGCGAGAGCCACATACTCTCAGGACATGATTGGAGAAACTGGCCATTGCCAGGACTCCCACTGTCACCCATTTATAGCAGGTCACGAGGCCAGTTTCAGCCTCCGAGGAGGATTATAGGGATGAGTGGTGCAATGACTGTGCTAAGGGATTAGGGTGGTGGGATAGATTACTATGGAACTTATGAACTTTGAAGGGATGTAAGGTATATTAAGATCGTTATGAAGGGTTTTGTTGCATACATAATAAGGGGCATGTACTACTGTTCTCAGGACTGTTGATTGAAAGGATTGGATACGCTTGATGTTCGACTTTTTTGCTGTCCCCCATAGCTCTATTCCGTATGTTCAGATTGGCTAAAGTATAACTTTGTAGTTTAGTAATTTATTTTCTATTAAGAGATGGGATGTTCTTTGAAGTAGTCTGTACAGTTGTCCAAAGCGTCTGTTTAGTTCTTGTCATTTTAGTCACGTATGTGGGTTCCAGGTCAGTCGTTTGTCAAGATGGAAGCCTAAGTACCGTACTGTATCCATTACAGGGAGAGGAATAGAATTAAAATAAACTAGTGGACAAGACTTGCGACAAAGGGTGAAGGTAATGTGGGAACAATTGGCTTCATTAACTTTGATCCACCATTGGTTGCACCAATACTCGATCTCGTCAAGGTGTTTTTGAAGGTTATGGGATGCTATGTCGGGGTCTGGGTGGGATGAAAAGACTGCAGTTTCATCTGCAAATGTGGCCAAGAAGGTATTGGGAGTAGAGGGGACATCAGCGGTGTATAGGTTATAGAGGATGGGACCCAGGACACTGCCCTGTGGAACTCCTGTATTAATGGGATAGTAGTTAGAATATTCTAAACCACAGCGGACTTGGAAGAAGTAGTTTGAAAGGTAGGACTGTGGGATTAGGAAAAGGGTCTGTGGGAAATATCTTTATAGCTTGTAGAGCAAACCTGCGTGCCAAACCCTACACACTACATAAGCAATAAATTCAACAAAACCCAAAACCTTATTTATAAAATGTCACCCTACTTCCCCAGAAAATAAAAGTTGACCTCTGAACAAAAAGTAATACTCCACAAAGCAGTAATCAGCCCCACAATGACAAATGCGTCGATTTGGGGTTACGCTTTTACTTCAAAATACAGGAAATTGGAAGTCGTACAAAACATCAGTATACTCCTAATTAACAATTACCCAAGATAACCATCATGCAATTACCCTCAATCTAGCAGTGAATACACCTCCAGACAAATAATTCCTTTATTCTGACTTCCATATCCGGAAACTCACTGATAAGAGAACTGGGCATTTAAAGTGAGAATACCCACAAACGCACAAAACATATATTATTATATTAACAATTATGTAATTAAATAACTATCGTCATAATTCTTTTAATTTTGTTTATTTATCTCTTTGTTGTTGTATTTATTTTTATTATACAGGTTTTTTTTTCTTTTCTTACTGTTAGATCCACTAATTAGTACATTATCAGAAAAAGGCAGTTTAATCATGTTTACGGCCTGAGTGACCCAGGCGCGTATTATTTTATTATGCTTCTGGGAAAAATTGTAAATTATGTAAATTAAAAATAAAAACTATAAATTTTTCTTAAACTCTATGTTAGACAGGAGGGGGGGGGCTTTCAGATGCTAAAACAGACATACAGAAACACATCTCATTTTTTGAAATTGTATACCTACCGCTTTTACGCCTGCCATTGCACCCTTTCAATTGTCACCTTCTGTTGGTCGTTCAATAGAATGACTGTTGTCCCCCACGTGCTAGCGTATTATTTTTTTCTCATAATTCAGTCAAATTTAACTTATTTATTTATTACATAGATTAATATAAACAAATATTCAATGTTATACATATTATTAATTTTTTAATCTACGTTATTTTTATCACACTTAAGGGCAAATATTTTAATGAGGAAAATACTGGTTTAGGCCTTGGCCAATCCATAACCAGATGTTGTATCAAGTCTATTTAGTGGATTAGTGTTGATCATTTGAAATATATATATGCGTTAAATCTTTAGAGACTTAGTAACTTTTGTCAAGGTTTAATTATAAAACAATATATCAAAATTAGAAATCTATTAAATTCAAGAAAAAATACGTTTCCTTCAAGAGTTCCTTACACTCTAAAGCGATATCAACATTGTGTTGTAATATCCTAAGTAGTGTATTTATAAGATTTTAAATAAATGATAATGTAGAATTTCTTTATTTGCGTATTCTTTTATACCTAACTTACAAGAATGCAGTCATAAACTGATGATAAATAAGCTGAAAATGGCTTAAACATTAACGGAAACTGGCGTAACCCCACACGCCTGACGAAGTTCGTGATCATTGAAAAAAAAAAAAAGGAAAAAAGTTCGTTGGAATAAGTTCTGGCTTGCATAGAAAATTTAGCGAAACAAGAAGAAACCACGGAACCGCTATCTGCTTACTCCATGATAAACAAGCAATCATCGCACTAACCCACATATTTATCGGGCTTTAAATCATTTGTGAATAACATTTTGATATCGACAAATGCTAATATTTCACAGACAGCCAATGCAAGCCTCCATAAAACAGGGTGGTTTAAAGGGAACCATTAGCCTGCGCTGTAAATAACAGTTTTGCATGACTAAAATAGGTGAGGTGCTAAATTTATGATCTTCGGTCGGCAGAAACTCTTGATAACTATCCGTGCCCATATTTCATATTTTTTAATTGGAATAAAGTGCATTACGTATAGATAGAAAATAATGTATATTTTTAAAACCATAACATATAGTGTGATAACTATTGCATCCATTTGAAATACACGTTTAAGGTATAATAGTTAGAAGAGCAGATGAGGGGAAAAATTTTATAGGAACTTAATTTCGATTTGAAAAACAAGCAATCAAAAGAAAAAAAAGGAAAAATTAATGCCTGATGTTTAGATATCTCAAAACAGCATATACATATGGGATAATGTTAATTGGGTGAATATGGTAATTAGCATGGCATTAGAACACTTATGAAAACATATATTTCTTTTAGAATATTAAGGAATGATTGGATCTGAAAGGTAGCGTGATAATTTGTTTTTTGTTGTCGAATATTCATTTGACCATGGGTATTCAAAGATAGGTTCAAATATATGCCAAAACAAACTTTTTAAAATCTACTTGCATAGCTATTTTTTAATCGTTGTGATTTACAACCGAAATGAAGTATTTTTGGTCTAAAAAATGGAGTAGTTTTTCAAAACCGCTTTATTAATATTTGAGAAACGGACGGCCAGACATCGGTGGCTTGCTCTCGGACCATCAATACCTATTTTTACTTTACGATCAACATCATCTTATCCTTTCAATTTTTACTAAGATTTTTTTTAAGATAAAAAGTATTCCGGTAAAACATGATGGTTACATTTGAAAAAAATGAAAACAAAGATCGTTCAAGTGTGATTTTGGGCTTCATTTTGACTGTGAAAACGATTTTATATTTATTTTGACCATTTTCTATGATTATAGACACTAAAGTCACAAGGTACATAAATTATTATTAATCAGGACGTCTAGATATTCAATTTAATGCCGTACTGAAAATGACAGAAAATTTTTATTTTTTAAATGACTTAGTAGATAATTAATAACTCTTGATTGTTTTTCATAAAGTTGCGCTTATTTATTCTTATATGTAACTGAAGCTCTACTACATAAAGTAACTTGTTTCCGACCGATCACATCACCTTTTACCAAATACATATGCTTGTTAATAAATAAAGAAAAATAAAATTAGTGGCCAACCGCAGGGCTGCTGGCCCGGTTTTCATTAGTTCCAATGAACGGCCCACAATTACTTCACTCCTGCATCTGACGTCCTTTGAAACATACCACCTCCTCCCCCCCCCATCAGTTTTCACACCAATTTTCTTCGGCTAAATCGGAAAATTTTTTCTAATAGCCTCCACACCGTATGCTCAATATTGAACCTTAACCATGCTTAATTTAGTGAACAGGCACATTAATCATGTGAAAGAAATTATCCATTCCTTTACGTTCAGGAAAAACACACTTATATGCATTCCACCCATTGTCAAAATATCCGGTAGCACAATTTTAGTAAATATTTCTGGTTTACTAATGACCGATAAATGGATAATTTGGTGACTTATTGGAGACAATTACTTAGTACTTCTTACGCAGAGAGAGAACTTAAACCACTTTTAGTTTATCTCATTTCAAAACAAAATTCGTGAAATTTCATGGCGATGTTTCTTTTCCCAGTCATACCGTATGAAACCTTCAGGCAACCTTATGTAAACAGGAAAACATTAACTGATTGATTTATTCATTGACTCTGATGGACGAGGGTGATAAATTATAGCTAAAACTGTGTTTATTAATATTTTATGTGCTTTTTTTGAATGTGATGGAAATCAACGAACAATGATACAGGTCCCATAAAAATCAATAAATATCTAAAAATATAATGTTACCGTGTTGTCCCTAAATTGAGTGATGCAGTACATATCATTAATATGTTTTACATATTAAACAATTATGTTTCCCAGACACGTTTAATACCGTATAAATTACCATAGTTATATGCATATATGCAAATGCGTGCACCTGTTGATAAGAAGACTATATATATATATATATTACATGAACCCCTCTTGTTTGCCTTTATTATATTTTTTTTAATTTAATTTTATGATTGCAATTAACATTTCTAATTATCTTGGTCGTTTGTCTAGGAATATGTCCCTTGAGCGAAGAGTTGATTTAAATTTACTTTTAGTTAGGTTTAGTAATTAGACCAGAAAATGCAATATAATAATGAATAATAAACAGGAAATTGAGGAAATCATTATTAGGAACTGCATTAATTATTGTTATTTATTGTATACTTATAAATTTGAAATTGACTTGAACGAACGATTTAAAATAAATCGCAACATTATAACAATTAGTATGAATTGCACTTACTCGTTTAACAATTCTCGAACAGGGGAGGATGTAGCTCTTGAAAAGTATCGTCTGAAATTGCAGATGGAGAGTAGAAAGAAGAACGTCTGCTGCTGATTCGACTGGCGCTGAAGACGAACAACGGAAGTCAACCCTTTCATTCATTACCACCCTCTCGCTATTTCACCCTCTGTTCTCCAGTTCATTGGTGGTTCTTTTTCCCTCTGTGGGGTTGAAAAATAGTTAAGTTGCCTTGGTAGCTACTCCCATATGATGTGTGAATTGGACACTTAATACTGACTTAAATACTGACGTCATTCTTCTGGTACCTCTTCTCGGTCCTAGTCGGACATGACACGTCATAAATGCAACTTTTAAGTGTTCTAATTCATTGACTCTAACATGAAACAGCCTCACTTCATCAGGATTTCACTTTTCTTAAACTATTTCACCTGGCACAATTTCACATTTAACCAACTGACTGAATATTTAATATAATTGATAAATGAAGATTTTTATTTTGGTATAGTTTTTATTGCTCCTTTATATTTACATTTCACTTTTACTACTAAAATAATAATATATATATGTTATTGTCTATCGGCTTTAGACGATTAAAAAAAAAGAGAACGAGAGAAAGGGAACAATTTATATTTGAACAACGGCTAGGTTTAAACTGTCTTTATTCCGCTTATAATCCTCTATCGCTATTTACAGCCTTTGTTTACATGGGGCTACGTAACATTAGGCCTAACATTGCCATACCACGAGCCTTAACTTATATATATATATATATATATGTATATATATATCCAATCAAATAAAACCACTCACTCTCCTTTTACCTTATTCATTCATAGCATTACTCTGTCTGTTTGAGATTTCATTTCATTGTGCATTGCGAAATGTGTGAAAAGTAGCTGCTTTGATCATTTAACTAACGCCTACATTCGTAATATGTAAAAGGTATTGGGACTTAAATGGAATGTAGTTACATAGCTTCACCAAATGTCGTTCAGATTGTCATTTAAATATTTCTCGCAGCCTTAGCCATAATCCTTCATCGTGTGGTGCATCTGTCTTGCGTTTTGTAGGTGTTTGTGTAGGGTTGTGACTAATTCTGTCTGTTATTTCTTCATGATTTCTTTGGTGATATCCTTGCGATTTCATTTAATGGGAGAAGGTCATGGAAGATGCCTTCCATGAGAAGATAAGGGACCGGAATATTCTTCGTCCCCGACAGGGCGACACGATTGGCAAGAATGAGATCTTTCGTGCCTGAGCCGCAATAAATGGGCTATGCATCAAGCCAAGACGGCAGACGGAATGTCTTGATAAAAATACGGATAGTCTTTTCACAAATAGCTCCTAATTCAGCCGATAGAACTTCCCTTATTCATAATTCATGGAATCTTATCTGTCTGAGTGCCCTTTCTCCTTCTAAAGGGATTCGTGTCCTTCGAATGTTTTAGTACCTGGTATTAACATTTTATCCCGTTTTGAAAACTGTAATAAAAATCGTTTTCGCTGCCTTAACGGAATCCTTAATACATTTTCAATAATAAACGATCTCCCCGCGATATTTTATCAATGTCACTTTGGCTATCACTATCATTGATATGTTGTTTGAAGAGTAATAAAAATATTTAAAATCTATTTTAAAAGATTGCTTACTATTTCATTCGTATATTGAGTTCTTTATGTGTATAAATGTATCTTATAAAAAAAATAGGAGAGACAAATAAATTTGTTCACAATAAGATATATTAGATACTCAATAGGTTGCAGTGGTGAATCGATCACTTAAAATTCTCATTTCTTAAAAACTAACAAGGTTGTTATTTAAAAGCTAAAAAAAAATCTATTTTTTCTTACTAAACAATAATAGATAACCGGTGTTATCAATATGACAGCGATTTTAATTTTAAATGAAGTTTGATTTTTAGTTTAGGAAACTAACGCCAAAGAGCGATTTGTAGTCATCACTAAATGAGAGCATCATGAAAATTCATCTGAGGTTAGGCTTCGCTTGCTAAAAAAATAATTCTCTTTAGTGATTATTCAACGTTCAAGAGATTTCTTTTTTTTTTTCAAAGTTCAAGTTTATCTGTACTCTTCAGCTTGGAATATATTTGATGACTCGATATTGATTCGTTAAACTCCTCTGGAATAGTCCATTGTTTGTTCCGAAGCATAAGCGTTGTTGAAACGAGCTTACTAAATAACAACAACGTAATTTTCCTTTGAATCACACGAGCCTGTTAATTTCAGGTTCACAAACTTTTGTGTCAACTCTCATCAGAATCATTCAAACACAAAGTATTTCCCCGTGAGGGGTTTATTCCAGTAAATGCTAACTTTTGATGGAAAAGTAAAACAGTACTAATGTGTAATACCTGCATTTGTTGTTCGGGGTTCTCAGTGGATATGTATTTGTTTAGGCAGGTGGAGGGTTATATGATTGTTCGACTTTGTCTTCTTATATATTGTTTACTAGCTTTTTATTTATTAGTTACTAATTTGGATGGTAATTATTAACTATTCTAGACCTACCATAATTATTTTGTGTGTTAGCTTTTGTTCATTGACCCGAATTTATTTAGAGTTTGTTTAGACGTTATACAGATGAGCAGATAAAAAATAATAATGTAATATTAAGTTGATGTATAGCGACTATATTTAATTGTGGAATAGATTGTAATTTTGGAGTGAACATTACCTGGTATGATTGTATAGATTGACAGTTATTTAATAACCTTGAACGTCGATTTTTCTTAAGTAAATTAGATATAGCCAATGCTTCAGGCGTCTCTAAACGGGGTCAAAGAACAAACTATTGAATATAAACATTTTAACGGTTTATTTACATATTACATTTTGAAATTATGGTTGCAAATAGTAAACTCCTAAAAATGAAGTCACAATTTTAAGCTCCCATGGGTACGATTGCAACTTCTGAAATAAATCAAGGGAGACAATTGAATCAACGTGAGATACAAAAATATTCCATTTTAAAACAGCTTTTGCTATTCTAATACAAACAAATTTACAATATAATTGTGAAGAAAAAATTCAGATCATGACACCATTACAATCGTTTTTTTTAGGGGCGGGGGGGGGGGGGGTAGTGATTTATTTCGGCTTAAACTCTAAGGTCATCAACGTCTTTTTCGGGTCGTCACGAGGGGGGGGGTAGTTACCCTAGCCCTAGTGACGAAGTGAGGGTTGATTAGGCTATAACCTGGACAACTGCTTAATGATGGGTCTTACTACTGTTCTACCTAACTCCATATTTGATAGGTATGTGCCCCGACAATGCACAATGTTCAGGAGAAGAGGTATAGGGTAGGTATTATAGGTAGTTTATGTGGTCTTGGAATGACCACGAATTCACACTTGGTATCTGAGGGTAGGCGAAAATCGTCCGGATCCCAAAGGTGAGTGTGAACCGGAGTGAGGCGGACTGAATTGCCGTGGGAGACACTAGTAGGTAAAGTTTGTAGGGCCACGGCAATCGTCGTCCGCGAGATATAGGTCTCTCCCAAGGTGCTAGTTTTAGCGAGACGAAGGCAGAGAATCCCACTAGGAGAGTGTGGGGTCTGACAAGGCCGGACTAAACCATAGCGAGGCTAGGAAGAGAGATGCAGAGGGTTTCATAAATGAGAAGGCCAAATCTTGAAACATCAGTGCATCAGCAGAATACCAGTCAGAGTGGGAGCCGTTGTTAGAATGATTTACAGACCAAAACCCGGCCCTATTTATAGTTAGTAGTGGCTGTCAGTAGCCAATCATCTGGGGTGTTATTCTGACCAACCATATCGCAAGGTTGCGGTGACGCTTTGTTCTAGGCAGTGACCCACCGAGGCCTGGGTCGCTTGCTACCTGCTTTTCCCTTCATTGGCCTCTGACTAGTTTTTGCAGCTGCGTCTTTTATTGTTTTACAATATTTACCCTGGTATGACTAATGGTTTGGTAATGTTATTTACATTTGTTTAAATTAATTCACAACATATTATAACCAATTTACAATATATATACAATAGAGTATAGGGTGATTTATCTTATGTAGTTAGCGGTCGCTACAGTCTTTCTTTGTTTATTTAAACTGTGTTAGGTAGTTTACACCAGGGCGAAGGATGTAGATACAAATATCTTAACCATCTAACTAATATGCATTAGTACAATCCATCAATACTAACATCTCACACACACTTTTTTTCTTTTTTTTTTTTCTTTCATAGCCCCTTTAAATTTCCAGATAATTATATATAATTATAGATCCTCAGGTGAATCTATCACACACACTTTTTTTTTTTTTTTTTTTTTTTCTTCATAGCCCCTTTAAATTTACAGATAATTATATATAATTATAGATCCTCAGGCGAATCTATCCACTTGTGTGGAATAATGTGATGATAAAGATCACACACACGGAAACGTCCAAATCCTACAAGTGCCTCGAAGCTAACACACTCTGTGAGACTTGCGATGTTCCTATAGCACGTGCCCAGGACACCGAGCATCACCCACGGTTATTTTGAGTTATTTTGACGTTACCTTCCCATGTTGGCATGACTAGGTTTCTGTGATAAATTTAATAGGCTCATTATTAAAAAATATATATAATTATATATGTGGTGTCAAACATTACGGTTTAAATTAGTTTTTGAGAGAATACTGTTGAAGATGTTTTTATGCTAGAAAAGATGGTCGAAGCTTAAAGTAAACATAAACTGCAACTTCTAAATGAATACTGTTTAACAAGAATGGATAATAAAAAATAAATCTGTATGGTTTTACAAGTTATGATCCAACGTATCCTTGTAATGTGTACTCATCAAAATTATAAGTCCTAGTCACTTGATGATAATGGTTTAATTTTTCTCATGGCAGAAGTTTCTTGTTGGGTCAGTCTCAACCGTTTGGCAGATAGCAGGATTTAGGTCATTGTAATGCATATGCAAATTTAAATTATGTAAAGAAAATTTAAGAGTTATTTGAAGTGAAATTTTTGTAATTTTGCCTTCTAAGTTCTCATTATGCTCGACGATATCCTCGAAGAGTATACTAGCAGGGTTCTTTTCCTGGCGTTGCTAGCGGCTTCCCTCGGGATGCACCTTGGAGGACCCGAGGGGCCGGTTCCCTCGAATAATCTAATTGGGTCGAAATAATAAAGTTGACCGACTTACTTACTCAGATAAAACCAGCCTAGCTAACTTCCTCTTTTATAATTGCTACTGCCGACTGTAAGCATTTCCATGATTCTGTTATGAAATCACTGGCCTCGCAGATTTTAACTGAAATTATAGTTTTTCATTGTCAGTGATGTGCAAATATTAGAATGAACCTGAGATGAAAATAAAGAAAATGAACCTGGTCAAAACTCGTAGCTCAGTCAATTCCTATTATTTTTGACTGAGCATGAACACGGTTCGATACCAATGGCCCGGTTAGAATGAGCAACTGGGCAGATATCAGGATTTTACTGGTTTGAATCCAGAGCTATTAATTATTTTTAATATATATGCCGATGAATTGGAAAAATAGTCCCATTGAGCTATATTTATCATAGCTATATTTCCTATGATTCTTCTTTGGGATGTCATGTATTATTGCTTTTTATTGGTTCTTTCCTCACTTATTCGGAGTTACCCTGCATATTTTTCTCAATGATTTTTTAGTAATATAAATCATTATTCGAAGAAAATTACTCTCAGTCCTAAGATACTGTGATAAAAGATTACATTCATACCAACCATAATTTTAAAGTGAAAAGTCATATCTATTCTGAAAACCCTAGGTCGACAACGTTATTCACCCAGGTTATATTATGTCCAAACCATCATATTAATTGAAGTACCACAGAATAATTTAATAAAAGATTAATGCCGAAACATAGAATGGGACAGTAAAAATATAAATACAGCTTTTATTTCTTTTCCCAACTAATAATTTACAATTAGTTTTTGAAAAAAAAAAACGCTTTGGCAGCTCTAGGCTATCATCGTCAGTTATCTCTAAAATTTAATATTGAAAGTTAGTTTCCTATCATTCGTATGGTGTAACAATACAACTTCATGATGTGTTTTTTTCCACTAATTAATACCCAGGAAAATATTAAAATAAAAATAGATTCCCTAAAGTCAATAAAACGGAGCCAACTGCTAAGAAATCCACCCTCTCCTTCCCCTCTGGACAAAGCCAGTTGTAGAATAAAGAGCGTAGATGTAGTAGACAGAAGTTGAAAAAGATATTATTGTTTTAGATGGTTTAAATGTACCACATAATAAATTAGGTGAGTAGCCATGAGATTGATGTATAGTGTTTTGGTACCTAATTTTTTGGCATGTTGACAATTTCGTAATGGATTTTCATGTTGCTAACGGTTATTTGATAGTTCTTAATTTTGTAATTATTTAATCAATGTGTAATATATTTTTTAATTTAAAATTAATTTTTTGGAAATGTTAAAAATTTTTAATTTAAATAGTCCACAATATCAAACAAAGTACAGATTACTTTTTTTTTTTTTTTTTTTTTTTTTTTTTTTTTTTAAATTTCAAAACCTAACAAACAATACAATGTACAAAAAAGAAAAATAACAAAATATTTGGATTACATATTTCTCCTCTTTCTGCATATACATGCTTTTGGCGGAGTGCATAAATATAATAAAAATGTTTTATTGTCGTTAAAAGTTTATCGTTCTTATACAACACTAGGTGTACAGATTACCACTAAATGTGTAAAATTTATTCATTATGATGTAATAGTTATTGTCGTTTGTCAGAAATTAATAAGTCATCTGTACCTCATTGTTATTCATAGGTGACATTGCGCCGGAACACTTTTTTTGTATTCTATAACGCTATATGCTGTCTAATGTCGGACTTTGAAAAGTACTGCATGTCATTAGGCAAATATGAGGTTGTTAAATATCACACATTGAGTAGTATATCAGATTAAAGAACTTGTCCTTGGGTTTTATTAGTCTATAAAAAGTCACTAATATCGTGTTAGCTACTATTTATTGCCAATTATAATTGACATTAAAACGATTTTATTATTTCCAGCGGCTTTGAAACGAACAGTTTCGTGTGTTATACCTGACGTTTTCACAGCTGCTTAAAGCACTGAGCTAGGGGCCAATAAATCATTTACAGCACACTGAACACAGTAAAGTGCCTCACAAAAACGATACTGGAGGCGTTCAGAATGAAAGGTGTTCGATCGACTACGACAGTGTCACGTAGGGGGGAAATCGGAGGTGATTTGTTGAATAATTTGCGAGCTCTGTTGAAAGCAAACAATCGCCGGGGTGAAAGCACACTTGTGACATTTGAACAGGCGCACGTTCGTTCTGAATTTTAATGCTTTTATTTGCAGCCAACATTGATCCAGGATTGCATTATTATACAGATGGGATCGATCCTTCATCGTGGATACGACGGCCGTATCTTTCTGTTCTTGGAGGCCTTTAGCCAAAAATGTAATAATCAGACCTGTATTATCAACGGTTGTATGAATAGAAACTTCATTATTGTTATGAAATTTCATTCTGCCCTATTGGGCCATGAGTAATTATGATAAATGTTCTCATTCATACCATATTTATAATTTTCAGTCACTCGCTCATTCATACAGTATTTACAAACAGCCCAGAGACCTCCCAAATCCACATGGTTGTCACCTCCCTCGCATGCGAAACAGGAAGTAGAGTCTTGAGGAGTCCCCCACGCTACTCCGTCAGCCGCGTCACTGGATAAGAGCCAATGGAGGCTGACCAAGAGCGCGAGAGCCACAGACGCTCAGGACATGATTGGAGAAACTGACCATTGCCAGGACTCCCACTGTCACCTATCTATAGCAGTTCACGAAACTGCATTTAGTCCCAGTGGAGGATTATATGGATAAGTGGGGTTGTATAATGACTGTGCTAGGGGATTATGGTGGTTGGATAGGTTACTGTGGAATTTCATGAACTAAGAAGTGTCATATCTAATGCTGAGCGTAAAGACTCGTTATTGCTCCAAGGAGTTCGGGTTGGATTGTTGGGTTGTGACATTTTGGTGGATGCATCTGACATCAAAGGTAGTGGTTCGGCAGATATCCAGGGACTATGCTCCTCAAGAACAAACACTTATTAAACATAAAACATGATTTTTGACAGTATCAGTCCCCATATTGCAATTTACAATGCACAAAGAAAGAGAAGATATAAAAAGAAAAAAAAAAGAAAAGGGCGTTGATGAACTAAGGGTTATATGCCAAATAAATTCAAAAACTACCAAATAGACAAACAAATGATGGCTTTATGTTATTGGTGATCATTGTTTGAAACAATTACGTATGTGTACATTCCTGTTTTTTTGTGTACACAATTATTCTATGCCGTCAATAATGTTTTTTTTTTTATCATTTTTTGTACCAATATTTTTTTTTTTTTAATAATACCTACTGGTAACATATTAAATAACAGTAATATATAAGTTATTATGTGTACTCTCAGAATTACAAACTTATTACTTCTCAAAATTTCACCTTCAAAACTTCAATTTTTTAAACGAACAGTTAAGTAGTGTCACTTGTTGAATGAAGCGATCGACAAGCAATAAATGTGTTCATGATTTTTTTAGTAAAAATGTTTGTAACTCGTAATGTCATATCATGAACTTTATGAAAAGTTTGTACATAGTCTATGTGGGGGAGCACGTTTTCTATGTTTGAGTTTATATGTATACCATGGCAAAGAGGCTTAGTGTTTGCAAATCAAGCAAATACTGCAAGCTGCTGCTCACATTGCCTCGTGCTCTAGTAACTGTTCGATGAACTGAATAGATTTTCTTGGTCACTATCAGAAACCTTCTCAAAAAATACGGTGTAAAATTGAATATCACCTTTTTTAATGTAAAGTTGTAAATATTAGGTTTTATTTTTGTAAAATAAATAAAAATACATTATAGGAAAATATTAGGGAAAAAATATCAAACGGCAAATACATCATAAAAAATTAAATGACAATAAACGGATTTGCAAAGCAACAAACGTTTGACAACATAAAAGTAAAATTTATTAAGAAAGCAATATCAGATAAACTTAAATGTCATTGTAAGATTTAACAAAAAACGACGTAATTTAATAATAAAAGTACTCCCTGAATATGATAGATGCAGTTAGTAGGTTTTCCTACGAATCCACTAAATGTGAAGTGATAAATTGTTTCCAAAAATTTAAGTTAACCGATTGAAGAACCAAACTTATGTTTTTATGGTATCGTGATGTTTGTCTTTTGCAGTTTTGATGCCTCGGTGATGTTACAAATTGTAAAGGTCAATGTTTAACCGAGTGATCTTTGATGGCACTACCTTAACTGGTACTAGTTAGGTGACCACACCAAGAGCTCTCTAGCTCAAAGATGGTAAACTTAACTAAGATAGAGCTTAACATACCAATTATCTTTGAACATACTATTTACCTAAATACAAAGAAAATAGCTAAGGTGAACATATTGTTTTTTTAACAATATTCAAATAATATTGTACAATATTCACGTTCATCACTTTATTTAGACTGTATTTAGAATTATATATCACTGTGCTACACCTCACATGCATTGTATGGCAATAATTGACCAACTGTTAAACTTTTCGTGAATAAACCAATCTTTCTCAACATGGACACGCACCTGTTTGTGTTATTTTACCTTCCTCCGCAATTTAACAAAATAACTAAAATAAAGAAGAGTCTCACTCTTATGTTATTTTCAATAAAGTAAGTTATCAGTGATACGTGGTGGTCAGCCAACCTATGACAGTTGGACAGCAAAACTTTGTGACTAATTAGATAATTATTCTACTTTACTTGTTGGGATTTTAATGAACTTTAATCAAATGAAATTTCATTAAAAATGTTTTCGGAAGCCCTGTTGGACTTACAGGTATTATATTTTGCACATGCTTTCCAATTAATGCATCGATGATAATTAAAATAAAAACAGCTCTGTAGTTTGTTGGGTTATCATTAATTACTCAATGATTTATCCCGACTAATATTCCAAACATTCTTCATTTTTCATGGTATCACTTAACTAATGTGTTAATTGTTGATGTACTTGTACATTGCCCTATTACATTATTTATTACATCGAATGTGAAATCAGAAAGAAAACCGTGGTTTATTCGGTCAAACAATCGAGCAACAAACCATTTGCTATGAGGTCAGTCAACTGGAAAGCTTAATTATCCCATAAACTGCGTATTTGATTAACGCAAGGATAATTCTCGTTTTAGAGTTTTAAGGGAAAACAAATTTATTAATATTACATACAGAATATGTATGTACAATCAATTAAAGAAAATTTAGAAAAGAACTAAACTGACTGACAATTTGTGTTATTAATTGGCTCGCAGTGCTGTTTGGAATTTTTTCACTTTTGTTTACTTTTAATTTTGCTAACGACATACGTTTAATGTTTTTTGAACACTAATATATCTCATGAATTTCCAAGCCTTTCGAGCTGTCTTTGAAATTTTGTGCTAAGGGATATGAGATGGTCAAGGTTCTTGCCTGGTCTTTCCTATATTTTAATTTTTTCAAAAAAATTGTGTAGCCAAAAAACGAAACAACGGCAAAACTTACAAAACAATGAAGAATTTGTCACTGTCTAACTCGGTCCAATCAATTAGTTTCCTGGGGTTATTGCCACTTACTATTGACCCAACGAAGCGATCAAGTTAATGTATATTGTTTGTAACTCTCTGTATAATAAATACCTTGTTTGATATTTAAGTGCGCATTCAATGTGCTACAGAATATTTTACTGAGTGGCTTGTCCATTTTGTAGTTTTGATTGGAAACCAAAAACACAAAGGTTGGCTAATAGTCCGTTTTTATCTAACTGGATAGTTCGTCGTCATTCATTAAAGTTTATAGAAACAGGAATAGTTGTTTTATTTTTTATATTTGTTCCCGTTGAACTGAAACAAAGATGCAAATCACCAATATTTATCTCAAATATAGTAAATAAACAATTATTAAAATCTTGATCACGTACAAAAAAGAACGAATTAAAATTTAATTTAATATAGTAACGTTAATTGGGTGCGAAACTCTATCCAACATTCGCAAAGGTGCTTTGGCTGGTGTTACCTCAATTGCAAACAGTGGATGTATGCGAAACATAAGAACTAAATGGAGTTTGAAACTCAGTTAGCGCTTTCGGGAGGGGGGGGGGGCTAAGCCACCTGCTGAACAAATTGCTCCTTCGACCGATACAAATGCCAACTATTTGCTGCCGTAAGCCTCCCACTGCTGATCCTTCAGGCCATTCCAGCCGTATTTCCCGCTCTAAATTGGCGTTGAAAAATTATACCCTTTCGTCTAAAGAACAATGGCTTATCGGAAGGGTTGGGATCTATTTATCATTTCAGCTATTGTACAGTAACGGAGCTGTCGATTCGATAACGTTGCATGCCACTTCATTTAAGAGAAATTTAAAAAAAAATAGAAGTATTTTATAATCAGGCCTGAAGGAGAGACTTTAATTTCAAAAAGAAACATACAAAGACTTACAAATGAACATCTTGACGGTTGCGTAGTAGCAGAAGTGTCATCATACAGTTCCAACTATGAAACAAATGTGCTGCCAAAGTTCAAATTGATATTGAGGTTTATGTTTTTTATAACATCTTTTCTTTGTATTATTCATTACATTAGCATATACAGAATAATTTCTGTGTGTTAAAATTATATTTTCGGAATCGCATACTTTTTTTTTTATATTATTTGTATTATAAACTACAAATTTACTTTGATAAGTAAATAAATGGTGCGGCCCGCATGACTGATATTCTTGAACGAGTTTTTCGATACAAAAAAGTACAAGAGACCCCTTGTCTAGATGCAACTTGTTATTCATAGGAGAATAGTTCATGAAATCGAAATATTGGACTCTAGAAACCATCTTTTCAACAAATCAAAAAAATGTGCCTATGTCTAAAGTATTGGACATTAATACCTGATTTAGGTCGAATTTATTAAATACACGATTTCATAGGTGGGCCCTAGAAACTTTATTGTTGAACTCAACATCCCATCCATTCAGGATCTGGGATCTATCCATCTCCCACTACCAGAATTTCTATTCCCCCCCACTCTGGATATCCTAATCCGTATGCTAATGATTTATGCTGCCATCTCGTCCCTTTCAACCCAGAGAGACGCCTAAGGCGGAGATATCCTCGTGATTTCCACCATACCATCATTCCGTTTCGAGCTGATTTTTGACTAATGACCCTTATTCTCCGAATAAGACAGTATAAGTTAAAGTACTGCTTATTACATGATATTATTTCAATTAATTAGTAGAAAAAAAAACAACTTTATTTTTGGAACTATCTTCAAAATTGTTTTTCATTTTGTCTTCAATGTGTCCTTAACCAGTCCCAAGACTCGACTGCAACTGAATGTTGTTTTTTTTTAAGACCCTAATTAAATCTATATAATACTAATATAAAGTGAGCTGTAGATGGCTTGTCTTATTGCAATGGAATGCATTTTAAGCAGTTCCTAATATTAACACTAACTTTGATTACGGTTAAAAAAAATTATATAACGTAAAATGGACTAGGTGATGGAACCGGAGGGGGGGGGGGGGGTTGTTTTTTTGTACAAGCCCGAGATAGGTTGCGTTATTATATTACATTATAATGTTTGCCTTGATATATCGGAGTAAAGCTTAATCTTGTTCATAGAAAGGTTACTAAAACAGTCATATTTCTCGCACTTCGAAGATGCGCTCTAGGCCCAATAAATTTATGTACTGGGGGGGGGGGCCAACGCCACAAGTATATGTGTATATACTATATGTGCATTGCATAATTCAATATAGTTTACATTCAACCCCAATAATTCACTTTCATCATTTATTCCAATCTTCATTTATGCAATATTACAATTTAATGGATAGCGAAAGATGATGATAATCAGGGTTTTTTTTTACATGTTTTTCTGTTTATGTTTGATTATATATCCTTTATTTTCATTTCAGTTCAGTGTGTTTTCACTATGAGTTCAAAGCGTACACGTAAGTGTCTGTCCATTTGTATGTTTCATTTAAGGAAGCGAAAGCTTACATCAATAGTTTGCGTTATTATATGATCAGAAATGGTGTAAATTACACTGTTTTCTCTGCTATTGTGACCCTGGACAAAACAATTGATCAAGCGTGCCAACAAATCCCTCCATCAGGAAAATAACTGATTTATTTTCTACTAGAAGTATTTTCTTTATAAGTGCAGTTCATACATATTTTATTTATTTTTTATTTTGTATTGTACATATATGGAATTTTAGTAATAAGTGAAAATACTGTCAATTTAATTTTTTCATTTTTTTTAATCCTCAATAATTTTGAAATTCTCGATAATTCGTAATATATACTCGGTACCTTAACATTACGGATCATCGGGATTTTAATGTATTAAATACCGCACTTGTTGAATATCTGGTCCAGGCTATTGGTCGGAAGCAGGTGATGGAAAAGAATGAAACAGGGACAGTAGAAAAGATTAAGCGGACCGTATGAGGAGCTGTGATGAAGGGGAAGCCGCTAAAGGACCGGTCTTAAGCAGTTAATGGGGGGTTGTCTTCTCTCTGAGTGCCTCCTCTCTTTTTAATTAACTCCTTTATATATCCTCCCCCATCATCTCCATCCCCCTCTTCGTCCTGTCCGTGCTTCTTCCGCGTTGATTACGTTCATAATAAAAGAGTAATTATACGCGTTAGTTAAAAATTTTCACCCAGATAAATTATTTAGAGTGTTCTCTTCATTCCGGGCATTCCTCCCAGTTGTCTTTGACTGGCCGTATGCACAGGGAATGCTAAAAAGTTCGTTATGGAGCAAAAGAAGACACCCTGATGAGGGAAAATTGGTACCATAACATTTTCTGCTGACGACCCGCTCAAAGGATGGGGTAAAGGGGTTAGGCCTTGCCCTAGAACCTTTGCCTTTTTGAAAGAAGTAGCCAAATTTATATGGCGATATGTTACCGGCCGCACAAAGAGATACAAATTTCCTAACGATGTCGTGTGACATAAGCTCGTTCCTCGTTCACTTGAAATATTCTCAGATCTGCGCAGGGAGGAACCACCTGCTTCTTTTATAACCATCTACCGTGGCGATCTAGTTCACATTTTTGAGTTTTGAAGGAGAATTGTCAGAGATCTTAATAAAGTTGTGCATGTTAATTATTTTATTTTTATTTTAACCATCCAGTGACTCAAGATGAATAATTTAACCTGTCGATCGTTGGATCAACCGCCTTATTATTTTATTCCAATTTTCTCAACGATTTATTACATGAGAAAATTGTTATTGAAACAAAATACAAACAAATTGGGGATAATATCGAAAAAATGTACGAGTTTAGACTGGAGACTACCCATCATATTCCTCCTCATGAAGCTTTACTCAAAAATGAAATGATTGTGAAAAACTACCGGATATTTCTTGTCCAAAATACTTTATTTATTATTATATCACCATAAATAGCGTTTCAAGAAATAAAAATTTCAAATTCATAAAAACCACCGATGACAAAAATACTATTGAAAGTGAAATTAACGGAAGTATAGAACTTTACTGCTGTAAAATTTAAATGAAAATTAGTGACACTTTAATTAAATCTGGTAGTTTATGGAACTATTTTATTTCTTAATTTATTGTTTTATTGATTGTAATTAAGATGTGTTCGTAAGTAACTAAATTAATTTTAATACGAATAATAACCTTATAGGAAAAATTAATAAGTGATGTGAATTGTGATGAGATAATATCAAGGGATGGTCTTGTAGACGATAAATTACTTAGTGCAATTCAAAGTGTTGTGTTATTCAATTTTCTAACCGATTTATTGGTTGGTTTGTACTGCAATGGAGGTCTGATATACTCCCATACTCACAAAAGACAATATTCTTACGACTGTCTCAAAGCTTAGCAGACATTTTCTTTTTTTTTTTTCAACATGAAAGATGCTATTTGCACTTTATTGTTGTATTGGTTGCCATGCTAATTATTTAAAGTGGCATAATCTACAATGCCTTGTTGGCAAACTATCTGTAAATATTTGACTTGAATTATTTACATAGATGGTTCTGCCATAAGAATTCGTATGGTTTTTAATTTGGGACGACACAAGATGTGAGTATTAATGATACGATTTATATTTATTGTTGTAAATTTGACAAATATTGTTTACTTATTGTAACGATATAAAGGTTTTTTCTGGAAATGTTGCCCAATGATAGAGTAATGGAGTCCAAAACGTTACAACAAAAATGATGGTTAAATAAAACATTTTCTACAAAAAGATAATATGCACACATTATTATGTACATTTACATCATTCAATATAGCATATATTAAAAAAATTGTTGTGTGCTGTAAACAAATATTTCATTAAATAGTGAAGAAAGTAATTTGCCTCTAATCCGGACCGTTACGCGTATAAAAAGTCGGCAGTTAATAATTTTAATACTCAATTTTTAGACCTATTCAGGGATTCATCAATGAATGAAACATTAGGAAAATGTTAAATCAGGTAAAGTTTATCGCTCTGAAAAGTTTTCATTTAACAGCTTTTCACTCGGAACGCTTCCAATTTATTAATATGGAATGAGAGCCGCTGCAAATGGCCACTTAAGGGACACATTAAATATTAACACCTTCATTAGGTTGCCGGGTCTTCATTAATTCCCGGTGTGACGGGGGCAAATACCAACCACTTGTCTTCTTTTATGAACTGTGTACTCCTTTTTTTTGTAATTACGAGAAGGGTTGAATGGCCTCCCAAAAAAATAATTCATATAAAAGATCTTTCTCTACTATAATTGCGCTAATGACTTAATGTAATGTATGCAAATATCCAGAGTGCAAATGAGTTTTTCTCATTTGCACTCTGGATTAATACTCATTACTAGAGTACCTACCCAAAAAAAATGTCGGGATATCCTTTTAACCGAGAAATTGGACACGGGTCTTCATTGTAAGAAGACAGAAGGGCTGGATTCAATTTTATTTAAATAAGAAGAGTACATTAATGGAGGAAACACCTTATTTCAATTTTATATAAGCCTTAATGATTGCAATATGTGTAGTTGAATGGTGGTGGTTGATATAACGAACTATATCAATAACCCATGAAACCGGACTGTGGTTTTGAAGTGTGAGAGACCTTTTATACTATTACCTAACTGGATATAAAGTGCGGGGATGTTGAAACTAACTAAAAGGCTTTTTTATTTTTATTTATGACTAAATTTTTATAACAAAACGGAATTACTGTATAAATTTTACTACTTATACATTATACGTAAAAACGTCGAGACCATCCTAGTCGTTTTCTCCAAAACGACCACAAATACCTTTTCTACCTGAATTCGTAGCAATACAAATTCCAGTTTTTCCATCTAACCAGATATTTATTTTAAAATAAAACTGAATTTCGCCATATAAAAGACTTAAACTGACTTCTTGGACAATTTCACACACTTCTTAATTAAAAATCTAATCTCACCCTTGAAAACAAACTATGCATACCCTAACATTTATAAAAACCGATTTGGGCATAGTGACCAGAAGTGTAGGGTACAGAATTGAATATTAAAGTTACCTGATAACCTTCGATCTTATACCCTCGGGATTTCTGAATTTCATGAAAACCTTTTCACTCCCAAACCCTCAAGCCCATACAACCTTTCTCGTTAGCTAAAGCGGTGGTGGTCTCGCTTGTCGTCCTAGTACTCCCCACTCATCGTATGTGTGACATCCCGTGACAATTATTTGGAGAGTGGTGAAAGACTAAGTCTTTAGCCGCCAGTCGATTACCTCCATCCGTTCCAGTATCCCTGATTCAAAATCCTTTGTCATGTTTTTCATAATTGTTTGTGCCCTGGAATGTTCCCTGCATTTTGACATTTCGAAGCAAATATTCAGCAGCTCATTAATGTTTCATTTTCATTATCGAACTCCTCCCTCCTCCAATTACAATGAAGTGGTCAGTTCATCTGTACATAAATCTTCCCTAGCGTTTTCACTGTATTTCCATTTGCGATACCTGTTTTAGCAATCTAGATAAAACAGTAGGAATCGTTCATTTTGTCCGTTACAACAAACAATAATCAATCATTGCACTGTCATGTTATCTCCCATAATTGCATCGGTATTTGGACAAGAGCTAAGATAATTAAATATGTACGAATAATATTGGGGGTGTGTTAACAATATCATCAATTACTTGTTGATGCTTGGACCTATGTGCTTTACTAGTGTTTTTATGATATAAAAGAATTATATTTTTACAGTCTGAAATGTTGTTGCATCTATCACGGACCACCTCCAGGATTAATTATCAATTCTCATTTTGTTGAACAATTGATTGAATTTGTTGCACAGTTATTGAATTATTGTTATTTTTTTTTTTTTATTTTAAACTTCTTGCGAGTCTTGGTAGTGCTATTTGATAATAGAGTAAATTGAAACGCTAAGAGGAGTCCTAATGCCCTGTGAATGCGCCCTTGATGCTAACAACTTTGGAGGTCTCTGTTCTAAGAACCTGAAGATGTTTTGTGCCTTTGAAACCGCTTTCAATATTAAAAATAAGAAAAAACTGTGAGCAGACAAAGTTTTTAAAATTAATAATAAAATATTATTCGGTCCTACTCGTATTCCTTGTCAGCTAAGTGAAATGAAATTCATATCCCAGATAGAGGCCGGAATATTTTTTGGTAATAAATTGAGCCCAATCACCATTATTAGTCAGTTTAGTATAGTCACGTATAATGTACATCATTATGCTTGTTTATTCGATTATATAATTTCTATAAAATACACCCTCGGTAGACTCTCACTACCTTCCCGATTCCATCCGCCTCCTTTAGGCATTCCACACTCTATATCCTTCTCATACATCCTTCAAATGGGAGACTCCCCTTAGTGAAAGGCACTCATTAGCCCAAAATAATTTTCCTTTATTTTTCCCACATCCAATTTTTATAAGTTTGAGAGCTAAGAAATAATAAAATAAAAAAAAATAAAAATAAAATAACAAAACCTGTATATAATGTAGTGATGCTACAAGAAATACAAAATAATTTGTGAATAGATTCACCAGAGGATCTATAATTATCTGTAAATTTAAAGAGGCTATAAAGGAAAAAAAAAAAAAAAAAAAACCGGATTATTAAAGTAACCTGTAAGCTCCAATCAAAATTTTCTATTATAAAATTTAATGTGTAAATGTGTAGGGTTAGCCGTCTAGAATTTTCGTCTATTTGTTTATTGCTAATTGATCTGAAAGTCTGCGACCTTAAAAACACATCATACAAAACGCCGCAAAGAGCCGATAACAATTTTTTTTTATTTTAACCAATTGTTAACGTTTACAAAACCTAATGAGACGGTCCATAAATAGGAAGCGATGGATTCAGCTGTTAATTAAGCTAACCACAGATCCTACGCAGCTGTCAAAGCCGGCTTAGTGTCGGATTACAAATAATTCCCATCTCGATTGCCCAGGGATAGAGCTAATACCTTATTTAGCTATCACAATGGGATCCTGTAATTCACACGCACACCTGATAGATCTCCATTTGCAGTCCGTGTCAATTTGTTAACTAATAATTGCTTGTGCACTTGTCACCGTTCGTGCATCCCTAGCTTTAAAGACTTAATCCTATTGTAGCGTGGTCAAGCCGCAACAACAGGATTAATGTCTTTACAAGACCCATTACTCATTTTTTTTATGAAACATACTGCCCCGCAATGCAAATTGTACATTGAATATGGGAGCTTAGGCCTCGGCTATTTAACGAAAACAACTGATTTCATGGATCAAAGCGATTCTAAGATTTTTATTTGCTGATGCAAGACCGCCTAAATTCATCTGAGGGTTCGTGGGCCACTATGCGGGAGAATCTGGTGATGAAAAGGAAGATCGTTAAGTGTGATTGGAGTCGTTAGGTTTGTTTGTAATTCAAAATCAGGGTGATAAGAAAATAGTTGCTTAAGAAGTTGAAACACTGAATTGGAGATGGATTTGTTTACAGGATAGTATGCTGCCGCTAACGTAACGGAAAAGGAATAAGTACTAATTGACACTGTGTTCTGAAAGAAGCGATATGGTTCCAAGGGGAATGGTCCATGGTGGGAGTTAGAATGGTGAATCCGGAGAGCAGAACCAACATGAGCTCTGCCACCTGGGTGATCCATTCTTTTGGCTAGATATTTAGGAATCACGAAGTTTATATTACAATTCATTCTTGTTTTTGTGAAGACATCCTACACATACAAAATGACAATTTATATTACCACTGCAAGATTCCTATCCAGCTCCTATAAGATCTATAACTAACCCGTCCTCGATAGTCCATTATGAACAAGACCAGCGTTCTCTTAGAATCCGGAGCATCTGTGGCTCTCGTTGCCTTAACAACTACTATAAAACTGTAATGTGCCTGCAGGCGCGTCGTGGGAGACCTCCCTAATTCTTTTTTCCTTCTCCTTTGCTTAGGAGGGGCAATTGCCGCAAGTGATTTTAAGGGATTCCTGAGCTTTGTACATATTGTACCTATCTGTGCATATCGGAAATAAAGAATGTTTGAGAGAGTGAATAAATTAGTTATGGTATGGATACGATCGTTTATCATTATCACACATTGCCCTATTGATGCATGTATTCTTTTAAATAAATACAGTACAAATTGGAAGAGAAGCAAACTAAAGGTATACTTTGCTTTAAAGGGAATCTCCAACATACTAATCCATGATCAATTTCATCTGGCTTATTTATTTACTTATTTACCAAGAATACTTTTATATACTACTCTCTAACCTGTCTAAGTAGGGTAATCATACTAAGATATAGGTTTATTATCCATCAACAAACTGTCACCAATTCGAAATTTTGCAGAATAATAAATATACTATTATTGTACATTTATTACAATAGTTCAATTTATCCTGACTTGAGAGGAATATAAATTGTTTTTATGATGTTGAAAGGAATTTGACACGCGATTCTAGTAGCTTGGAAAATGGGTGGAGAACGACGAATTTGAATGCTTAAAAAATATAGTGAGGTGATTGGGTGTTTTATGGTTATCAGCTGAGGTTGATTGAAAATGTTACCTACTATGTTTATTTATGAACGTTTCGACATATTATGTCTTGAAGTCATCAGTAATTACTGTATTTAATATTTGCTCAGACCTCTTATCAAACGATTAACATAAACTCACCCGTATAAAATTATGAGTATGCTTATATGATTTCCAAAATCACATGTTCTGGTCGCACACAATGGGTTTCTGGTAGAGCTAGCCAAACCCTGTGATGTAGTATACGATCCGCCGATAATCAGCCAAGTTGCTAATGGCCAGTATCTGAAATGATAAGTAGCTCTATCGGTAGGTCGATTTATGATCATTCAATGGTCTAGTCGTGATCTGATCACTCTTATTACGAAATAATTCACTGCTAACCCAGGTGAAGTGAATGATTTTCATAGATCTTGTTAGTAATGGTTTCTGTTTTATAGCCGTCTTTTGAGTTGTATCTTTTAAAGAGAACCACGACGCTTTAGTCGATAAAGTGATCTGGTAATGGACTTGCAGGATCCCCTTATCGTGTGTCTATCTTACGTCGTTTCATGAACTACTTATTTCGGACAGGTGGCGCAATTTCCTTTTTTTTAATTCCAGAAATTTATTCTTTATGGCTGAAGGTAGCTTTTAAATAATTGTAAAAAAAAATTGATTATCTATTTATTTATGTTCTAAGTTCTCGAGTTGTCTCTATATTAGAACAAAAATACAATATTCAATTATTATTACTAATCCTACATGTCGTAATTTTACAGTAAGTAAATTCAACTTTTAAAACACCATGTTAGACGTGAATATATTAATGTGTAAAAGAGTTTCTAGTCAAGATTGTTTAGTTTATCTAGAAACAACCAGTTCCCCAATCACTGGAATCTGATGCAGAAATACACAGCATGACAAATCGTTGGCCATAAATAAATTAATTGAAAAACCAACAATTCCATTTCATTAAAATAATCCGATCAACCAACAAAGCATTCTGCTCATTGGTAAGAATATTTTCAAACGAACTGATGCTGCAACGTAACAAATAAGTAAAACTCAGTAAGTCAGAAAATAAAACAAAAATTTTTTGAGTCAAAATTGGTTTAACAATTTTGAGGAATGAATGAAATTTCACAGTGCACTCAAGATTTTACTTGGTAATAATGGACGAGATTGATAAAAAACGGCTAAGGCAGGTCACTCTAACCGTCAACCATGGAATCGTGTAAGACTGATAAAGAAATAAAATGTTTATAGCATATGTTGCTCGTGTAGTGAAATGACAATTTACTCTGTTTGCTAAAATGTTTATAAACAAAAAAACACTTTCTACTTATGAACTAAAGAAACAGATTATTCCTTCATTAATTAGCAACATTGTAAGAGTTTCGTTGCTGATTATTAAACGTCAAGCCCGTGTTTAAATCCTTCACTCACGAATCCATTGCATCTGTAGGGTTTTATTTTTTTTATTATAAGCTGCAAGCCTATTTATTCTCACGTGGAAAACTGGGATTGAGTGCATTGAACCAAACTTTAAAGCAACTCTATCCCTAGATGGAATTGTTCAATTAACTATTCACACATCTGCTTTATATGCTACGGTGATTTGTGGCTGACCTTTATTTTTCATTTTTACTTTTTTAATCATCGGAGGCCACGAAGGCTCAATGTACAAAATAGGGTTTGTTAGAACATCTACGCCACCTCTTATCAAATATGTACACGAGGAGGTTTATTAAAACTCATAACAATCCTACAACACAACTTACTGGGCTCATCTCCCTTCCTCTTCCTATGACTCTTTGCAGAAAAGGAAGGCAGTCTGTAAATGATGAGGAATCAGTGATGTCCTAATGAATTTCGAAGCTAATTAATAAATTCGGAATCAGAATATAAAGAATTTAATAATTCATTTTTTTTTAAATTATATAGCAAATATACTATTTATTTAAAAGATCAATTTTTTTTAAATTAAATTAAATAGTCTAAAATAACATGGTCACAATTTATCCGGAAGGAGCACAAGACAAATCTACTTAGTATAGGAAGATAGCCGGTGAGGAAACAGAACGACGAGAAGGTCCAATCTATCCGATGATGTGACCTGTCCAGGAGGCGTGACCAGTAGTTGTATCGCCCCGTGTCAGGGTATAATACGCATAACAAACATTCGATTTCACCTACATAACCTTCCGTTAATCGCAAGTTTCTGTGACGTGTTCTACACATCCCTCTTCTTCCTACCTCCAGAAGGGTACCTTCCTAACTTCTGTTCCCGCTTCCATAAGCTTGGTTATTGTCCAGCGATGTCCCTGGATGCTTGGGGCTTTCCACTAGTGGGGGACATCCGAACTGTACACTTTATAATCTTTACGGTTTGGTTGTTTGTTCACTTTCATCCATGTTATTGATTTGCATAGTTTATTAATACGTATATTTTTTAACTATGAGTCCACCTATGAGGCCACCAATATTATACACCGGACATAATGTTACAATGAAAATATTGTTTTGTGTTTTGAATCATGATATATGTACTCGTTTACCTCGTTGTTTTAATAAATTAGTTCCATAAGACTATGGCAGATTGATGGTGCAAATGTTTACTAATTGCAGTGGTACCAAGTAAGCAATTAGAAAAGTAGAAAAATGCAAAAGTATAATATTATATGATATTATAGTATTGAATAGAGCCAAAGTATAATTACAAACTCGTTTTGATTTCATTGTACCAAAGTACATTGTAGTAGGAAAAAATACAACAGAAATACAGACTGAGTACAATGAGTAATTTGTAACGTTCTTAAAAACGATATTAAATGTTTAATAATCAGTTATCATGGTTTAATGTTGTTATTTATTCGAAAAACAATGAAACCTCTGATAAACATGTGGAACCAGATGTAAAACACGGGTAAGCACTTGTTAAGGTCCATGCGACTATCGATGTCAGGAAAAGACATGCCCCTATCTAAAAGCTAATGGATTACAATCCTAAAACATTAATAATTCATTCTGCTTCGTTGTAATTCGTAATGCCGCTTACAGATTTGAGCGCTATATGTATGCGTGTGAGCCCCACCACAAAACCAACCATTTTCAGGATTAGGAAACAATAAATAATTTATAAACACACACGGATAGCCACAGATCCACTCTCTCCGTTTCATGATGATCCCGGAAATATCAGATCATTTACAATCTCAAGGGGATTTTTATTTATGGCGATAATAAAATCAGTCCAGCAGCCAAGGATGGAACTAGATTTGTTTTTTGAAAACTTGAATTGAAACTTCCAATCCATATTTTTTAAGTACCTATTAATTTTTTTTTATATTTTAAGTACCTATTAACGCAACTCAAAATACTGTGCATTTGCAAAAATATAATTTTTGGAACTATTCGTGACTATTATCAAGACTATCTTCTCCGTGGTATCATTTTTATATTTTATAACGAATTATGGAGGACTCGATATTCAACCTACACCTTATGCATACTTGAATCTTAATTTCAAACTAAGTATTACATTCTAAAATCGTCATTTCGCGAGCTTCAGCATACAAAAAGGACTAAATTAATTTTTCATGAAAAGATCCTTGATGCCTCAGTCTCCATTACGTATAATCCTTAGTCAAATTCTTGCGAATGAGTCATTAAAAACGAAGTTCTCATCATGAATTTCCAAGAAACCATCATAAAATATAACTCACTTTCATCATTCTTAATTCAAAATATTGTCTGAGAAATATTTCATCTGAGTAGCACGTTTATAAAACTATCTTACAAATGTGAGTACCCTCTGCAGGCTTACAGATATTCATTTTTGGCATACATAAAACATTAAATAATTCTGACTAACTACTTGGTATATTTTATGGCAAAATCACTATATATAATATGTGAAATTTTTAATATATGTAAAGAAAATGTATTTCTTTAATTTGAATTAGCGCGCCGCGCCAACGTAGATAATGCAGGCGTTGAAGAGAATGATACTAGCGTTATCAGCAGGGAGGTTACGTGAGTGTTAGGCAAGTATCATTCTCTTCAACGCCTGCATTATCTACGTTGGCACGGCGCGCTAATTCAAATTAAAGAAATACATTTTCTTTACATATATACATACATAAACTTTATTATGAAAAAATAACAATCTGTGTTATTAGGGAATAAATAATTGTGATAAATGTTCTCATTCATATCATATTTACAATTTTCATTCACTTGCACATTCATTCAGCCCAGAAACCCCCCAAATCCACATGGTTGTCACCTCTCTTGCTTAAAAAAGAGAAGCGGAGTCTTGGGAAGTCCCCCGAGCTCCAGCCTCGTCACCGGATTCGAGCTAGTGGAGGCTGACCATACGCGAGAGAGCCACATTAAATATATAATTTTTAAGAAATTTCTTTTACTTTCTTAGAACATCTTTGAAATTATAATTGCTTCTTAATATCAACCATTAGCAAAAATCAGAAACTCGAATCTTTAAAGCGTTCTGAGCTGGGAGAGTTTTGTGTTCCGTTGATTCGGTCGTGGGATTTTGAGATACGATAAAACTTGATTTTGTTATTTTAGCCAAGATGTGTGGTCATGATGATGACTCAGCTACCGATTGGGCCAAAGAAGTGTGAAGGTATTCTAGGCGTCAAAACTTGACGAAGAGGCTTGAAAACTAAAAGCATGGAAATCTGTGTAATTATTCGTTGTCATAAGCTGATAGAGATTTATCGAATGGCCCCAGGTTGGTTTGATGTGGTACGATTTTCGGCTGAGCCCCAACCAATACTCCACTGGCCTTCAGTGTCCACAATATATCACAGCAAACAGAACACGTTGCCGCCAGTTGAGGTCCGTTTGTCAATTAGTTCACGTGATTAACGTGTACGCCTCGTCCCCCCTCCTTATCAAAAAACCATTCGATATTGCAGGGGATGTGTTACCTCTTAACGTGCGTTCTAACACGATCGTCTCTTCGCAACATTTTCCAAAGTTTTTATTCATATAACTCAAGATATCACTAGGTTTTTTTCGGAATATTATTTAAACATGTATGATTGCTTAGGTTTTATTTCAAAGACTCGCATAATAGTGCCACACTACAAACAAATCAGGCAGCATTGCACAATAAAGCACTTCTCTATATGTCTCTTCAAAATACCACATGTTGTCAGTGTCTGTATCTGTATAAAACAATAGTTTATTAAATGATTGTCAGACCTCTATTAAACTATGAATCGCCATAGCTGTACTAGTAACGTCCATTAACTGAGGAGAATACTTAATAAATTTTTAAAAATAATATCTAATTTACCTAGGCGTACTACTAACGCATGATACCACCGACAATTACTTTATTTATAACTTAGCAAAAGTTAAAAGAAAGCACTGGAAGGTTTCTTGAAAGTAAGTGTAGCAACAATAATTCGGTAAAATGTGTTCTGCACAACTTTTTGACAAGACATTCATTTACTAATATGAGGTAGACAGTCTTTCAGTAGTCTGTTTTTTGTTTCAGTTTTCAAACATATAAATAAGTGGATATTTTAACTTCCAGTTTAGTTGTTTCAGTTCAAGCAGTTATGTGTAATGATTCCTTTTAATGCACAATGAAATGAAGAATAAAAAAAAAACTCATTTGTTCTGTCAACTGATTACTTAGTGACGATAATGATTTGGTTTGAATATCCTGAACGGTTGGTACTCATAGACCATTATAAACCATTGATTTTCGAAATTAAAGCCTTGATGATTCTATTTTGAGATTGTACAAATGATAAAATCTAGGCTAAGTTTAACGTCAGCTCTGTTGATAAATTCAGGCTGGACCAGGCACGATGGGCCCTGTCTCATCCCACCATTTCTGCCTCAATTTTTTATGATATAACTGAGAAATGGTTGCATTTTTTCACTGGGATATTTCAACGGAAGTTCTGCCTCCAAAAAATTAGTTAACGTACAATTTTTTTTCATGGATATTATTCCGGTATGGTCTCTCCATGATAATTACGGTTCCTGGGCCCGTAATTTTTTCACCCTTTTAGTAATTTTTTCCTGTATGTATATCAACCTGTTATTGTTTATTATATTATCAGCGTACAGTGTGAAATCCCTATAAATACAGCCCATCAACGATAAAAAACCGAGATCTTGTGTGTACAAAATTTTTCTCGTCCTAATAACTTCACAAATGACAGTATAAAATTGCCTGTATTGATGATACTACATAGATACTACATTAGCAAGTATCATCACTCATCAAAATAATAACCGCATAAATTAATTAAAATTCATTATTTTCGTAGTGAAGAACAATTATTTGTTCATTTATATTAGCTGAATGACACTACACCACAAAAACGCAGTTGGAATGTTAAACTAATGTAACATTAAATTGTTAGTTACATCAACTGGGCAGGAGGAAGAATATAAATAGAATTTTCATTTTTTGTGAGTTCCTGCTCTATCAAGAGACATGAAGTTCTCATGCGATATCGGCATGACAAAAAACATATGGATTCTCATCAAACATAATGGAGTGTCACTTATTATTTAGCACTAAAAAATACTATCTTGAATTTTCATAATGGTATTAGATAAAAGATCTTGATGTTCTGATGGACATATTAATGTTTTTTTGTTGTGTTTATCTAACTATAATGACAAAATTTTCACACCAGCAATTTTCACACAGATATTTTTGGGAAATAAAAATAAAAGTAACTATATGAAAAACTTCTTACTTTTTTTTTTTATTCCCGTTATAAAATTTTCATCAGTCCTGGACAAACATGATTTTTCCTTAGTTCATAGACTATAATTACGACCAAGTGTCCAACTGTGAACCATCCTCCTCTTCTGGTGACCAATAAAGTTAGTCAACTATAATTTTATATCTTTCTGAGTAAAAGGACATTAAATTTAAGATCTCGACCAATTATTAATTTAAGGTGTTTATAACATCAGACGTGTGTTAGGAATTTAGTGGACTACAATAACAAGATGTGATTAAAATAGATTTTACTGCTGTTACGAAATATTTTCTGCCTGATGCCTTTGACTTGACTATTTATAAATTGTTTTTATTTTTAGTGAATCTAATAACTTTTGTTTTATCTATGGAGTTGTATCACCCGCCTTACCCAAAGATAATAAGCTGGATCCGAATATAATAAAAAAACAATCATTTTTTTCTAAAGAACTATTAACAGCCTTTAGGGAGAGTGAGCCAATTTACTTTAGCCCTATACCTCTACCCCTATTTGATAATCGAAAATCGATTTTAATTTTCAAATGTTCATAAAAACTGAATGTCGTGCCTTATCTGTCAATTCCTCCCACCAATCCTCTATTATCTCTGGGTTGAACTTTATCAAATTCTATGGGACCTTTGCCTGAGGATTTTCTTTTTCAATCATAATAATGAAAAATGAAGTATTCACGATTATTTTTCTTTAATATATTATATTGTCATATTTTTAATCTTCATATTTAAGAGGTTGGTGCGGAGTATTGTCATAAATCGTGCTACTATACATACGGTAATTAACGTTGCGATAAAGGATTGTAAAATTAATTAATTACCTCAGTGTCTTAGCATAAGCTCTTCAACCAGGGCTCATCATTGGGTATAAAGGGTGTTATAGAAAGCAAGTAGATGAGTATTGAAGGAGGATTAGAAACACATGCTCTTATAACACAAACAAAACATTCACTGAGAGCACGTCAAGTGTTTCTTTGTCAAAGATCTAAATGCCTCCTCAGAGCCATATAAGGTTAATTATGGTCTTTGTTTTTCCAGCTTGCTATTTACTGCCAACACAGCCCCGCCATAATAAAGCCCGCCGTTTTTTCAAAAGCTGTAAGGAGTGCCCTTTGGTACCTGACCAGGCCTAAAACACTCCACAAAGATGATTTCAGACGTAAACTCACTCCTTTTAAATCAAACTAATGATAATGAACCAATTTAATTTTATAATGTAACTATCAATAAACAACTGTTGCCTAAATACTTGTGTTTACGCAGCCTGAGAGATTCAGTAGAACCTTTCCTCCTTACTAGCGTAGAAAATATGTGGCTCAAAATTGCAACTGGGTATTTAAGAATTATTATAAAAGAATAAACATGTAATCTTAACAATTGATATATGTTCAAAATAAATAGTTAAACAAAATTTTAACTGGAAACGAATTAATATCTATGAGCAAGCTTGCCTTGAAATAGTAGAAATAACAAATTAATTCAATGATTTTTAACATAATATTTGTTCACACTAGCGGAATCAACGATTTCACACTCGCTTAAGCAATAATAATAAATAAATAAATTTATAATGAATAAATAAATTTATAATGAATGAATAACTTTATAATGAATAAATAACTAAATTATACATCCATAATAACAATATGTAAGAATTTAAATGTAAGCGTGAGCTTAATTAGATGCAACGACATTGCGCAAAATTTACCATTTAACAATCCCGAAACTATAGATCCCTCGATCGTAAAGTAATAAAAATTGAAATACCAGTCTTCTTGAAGCTCAATGCCAGTATGGTCATTTGATGACAAATCCCCGTTTGTGTGTGAAAATGTTCGTACTCACATAGAGAACTATGACTGCGGAGAGAAATGTCCAGCGGATTCACCCGATGTAACATCGGCGAGAGATGGAATACGACAGCCCGGTGTAGAGAGGGGGGCAAGCCGAGCCTGCAATGTTTACATTTTGGCCTGGATTAGGGCTCGCAGTTTAACAACACGCCTTTTATTTAACATTTTGTTTTCTTAAACAATTAAGAAGCAAATAAGCAAACTTGAACTAGAGGAAATATAAATTAAATGTGCAATGAGCACGTTAAACAAAGTTTTCAAGGTAAAACTAAATCTGTGGCTTCAACAACTTGGGTTATTAAACTTTTAACCACAAAATGATGAGGGTCGAATCATAAACGATCTATGAAGTATACTATTGATCGTATTTAAGAATACTTAAAATTAAAAAAATATATATATATAAAATATAGTTATGTTTTTTACGCCATGCTTGTCTCGTCTGTCTGTCTGGCACAGAATATGTTCGGGGTTTTTTCCTATTACATCTGCGTATGCAGTTTCTTTCCACGCCACTATCTTGACGGATATCATCAATCATGCCTTAACTAGTCAAAAGAATAAAAACAACTGAAGAGATTACTGGTCGTTATGGCACAGTTTTTTGTTTTTTTGTTCCAGATGATGCATTGCACAGCTGTACATATGTCGGTGTGCTTTCAGCGTTTAATAACTTATTATGTAAATTATTATGTTAAATTATTAATAACTTATTATGTAAACCATCTAACACTTCAATGTTTCGTTTAACGTTTAATGCGCGAAAAACGATTGTGACTTTTCGAAACCGATGGTCACATGCACCACATAGGTGTATACCCATTTTTTTTTTTTTTTTCAATGTGTCTTACTATGGCTTCAATTAGTTTTTAAATAACCAGCAACATTTAACATTTATAAAATATAATTTAACATTAAACATTAAAAAAAAACTTAGTTCTCACTTTACTAAGTCTGCACTGTTTTTTTTTTTCATACAACAATCTTCCTACGTGCAATAACGAAAAAGTAATCTAAACAATTTTGTAATAATGCCATGGCGTCTTAAATTTTAGTATTTTTTAAATTGTTTTCTTTGTAAAATTACAATTAGTAAACGTTTGGATCAACCTATCAAAACATCGCAAAATAAAACTACTTTATCTAAACAAGACATAAACATAGACGTATGTTTATATAACAGGATTCAAAATATAAAATCAATTGTACATTGTTACGCCAGGTGATAAATATTTATGCACAGTCTCCTCACAACATCAGTGATCGTATTGCTAACGGCAAACGGTCCTTACATCGTATATTTCTAAATCTAAATATGATATATAATAATTTATTCTAGACTGATACATTTAACACCTATAAGAGGAAAAAGATTTCACTTGTTTCATGCATCTAAATGGTGAAAATTCGTTTAAGAGAGGCAATAACAACAATCTTTATTGCGATACAATTACAATCTGCCTTATCGGGCAATTATTAATTGTGATCAATGTTCTCATTGACACAATATATTTACATTTCTTCATTCATACAGTATTTACAAACAGCCTACAGATCTGCCGAATCAACATCGTATACCCTCGCATGTGAAAGAGAAAGCGGGGTCTTGGGAGTCCTCCCTACGCTCCTCTGAAAATCACAAGTTTTTCAATTATTTTCCGGCTTGGAATCTAAACAAAATGGGATCTGGGAAAATATAAAAAACCATTCCTCACTAACAATAAAAATCTTTAAAAGTGTGTAGTTTTATGCAATCGGGGTAAAGGATCTGAAGTTTGAAAAAATGATTTTAATGTAACTACAGTTTCGAAAGGGAATAAATAAATTACATATAATAATTCAAGACTAGCTGAGCACAAACAGATAAATAGGTAGTTACGTGAAACGATTTGGAGTGAATGACAATTACAGTTTAAGGTGCAACGACAAAACTAAGCAAATCTTTTATAAATCCATTTTTAAAAAAAATGACTGAAAATAATTTGAAGCGACATCATTAAAAGAATACCAGCACTACTTAACATAGTTCGTACAAGACATGCTTTAGTTGACTTATGGTCAGTTTATATAAAAACTTTCAATGCCTATAGTAGGTTAACAAATAAGATCAAGTAAATAAAAATGTGTATTATACCTTTGAATATTTCGATCAAATGGACGGTATTTAGGGCTGTTGTAGTAGAAAGCGCCAATGAAAGACGGTCGTGTTAAGACTGAGCGAATGTATTGTCTCTCCTATCGGTCCCAGGGTCAATTTCACCCTTTAAGCTCACTGTTTTCGATGGGAAGTGCGGCTACAAACTAAGTTGAAGCTAAGTTAAACTGTGCGAGGCGGTCTAAGGTCGCCTGGGAAGGGCATTACAAAAACATGACGTTGGGAACCCAGCCGATGTATATTGGCCGACCTAGCGGCCCGATTGCCATGTGTAATTCAGAGCTTGTGTATACTACTGACCTGGGTGTTGGGTAACTTAATAAAGACGCTGATGTCGTTTCTGACCTTCCCTTAAAACTTTGAGGGTGTCTACCACCTTAAGCATTCTCGGGGGTTCAGGTGCTGCCCCCTTCAGATATCTGCTGCCTGATTACAAAAATAATAAATCAAATGTCACGTGATGGTTTAATAAGTATAACAATTTTGAAATTCTCCACTGTCATAATTTTAATGATAATATAGTTTTAGTCTTCGGGTGTTATTTTGAGTCCAATCCAAAACCAGTGATTCAAATTAAAGCTGTTTTACATCACTTTGAAAACTACCAGAGAAAACGTCAGTTTACATGATTTAAGAATTAAACTTCACACAAGGAAAAACCTCATACAACATTACAAATTTAAATTCAATTATATATATATATACCATCTATAATGAAAATAGAAATAAAAGGGTTGAGAAATAAAATAAGGGATAACAATAATTAAAGTGGGGGTAATTCCACAACCCCTAGATTTCATCAGTTTTCACGTGCAGCTTTCGAGGGTCTCAATCGTCTTGAAGTCTTCACCATTTTTATGCGAAATTTGCATTAATCACTTTTAGTATAAATTTGTTCAACAACATGTCAAATTGAATTTAATTTTTAATTTATTATTTATTAATATGACAGCTTATGTTTCACAGTTTGTTTTAAACTACATGAAAATAATGATTTCAAACAGAAAATAATAGGCCTTCAGGGGTAGAACAATTTACAGAAGTTTAGGGTGTACTGTCTGAATCTCACTACCCGGTTTAGGTAAAACAAAACTCCTAATAATATAATTCCGGTAATAAGTTAAAGTACGGGCACCACCAGTCCCTTAATCCCCCAACTTCGAGACGCAAACATCCCAAAGATATGATAGAGGATTACTTGACCGAATAAAGTAATCGTAAAATGCGTTGTTGTTCTTTCACGTTACCTTTTCTTTTTTCATGTCTTTCGTTATATGTCGGGATCGCGGAGAGTGCGTAAGACCAAAAATCGTTGACAGATAATTTTTTTTTCTGTATTTTGTTGTTTGTCGTGTTTCATTCGTGACCACTGATAGAGAATGGCGTAGTACTGAGGCAGCCAGTGTTGAACTTAGCCGATGGCTCTAAACTTTTACCACCGAGGAGATCAGGGTTGATGCCAGAAACTCATGCCGACGCGCTCGCTCTGATGAGGGTGGAAGGCATGAATGCGCAGGATCTGCGGAAGGCTGTCTCCGAGCTAAAAATATTCACAGGAGAAGTTGTTGAGTTAAATCACTTTCAGAAGGGTGGGTACCGACTCACGGCATTGATAATAGCGAAGGCCGAGGTAAATAGATTGGACCCCAGGGACGCGAAATTGTTAAGAGCTGCGCTGATATGTAGCATCAAAAGGAGTATTCTCAACAAAATTTAGGTGGACGAAGAAACCCCATGGGGGACATTGAAGATGAGGCTGAAAAAGGAGTACGGAGGAGGAACGTGGATCCCGGAAGAAGATGTTATAACCAGATAACGGAGCAGATGAGGGAGACTATCAGCATGTTTAGTAAAGCAGGCAAGGCGTATTTAGTAAAGCAGGCAAGGCGTATTTAGTAAACGAACCGTCATCAGACTCAGTTGCACAGGAACTACGGACGTGGTTCCAGTTTTACGGAGTGCCGGAGCTGATCTCGTCCGATGGGGGCCGCGAATTCGATAATGCCCGCATCCGTGCGGAAACGAAAAGTCTTGATGTGTTGTTGCATATTAATATCCCAGGGCACTTGAAGTGTAGAGGACTCGAAAAGACTAAACAGCATATTGAGTGATCACCTGCGGCCATATCTGTCGGAAGAGGAATTGCAGGCGAACGAGGCGATGATCGCCTACAAACATTCCATTCACACCACGACGGGGTTCCCGCCATCCAAAATCCTCTTCGGGCTGTGCGCAAGACGGAGAAATAGGGCAGAGATGGAGGTGGACGCGGATATAGCAGAGGAATTGGTAAGCAATAACATACAGTTAGGCAAACTTTGGAATAAAGTTCAAGGAATGATGAAGAGAGGGAGAAGGTGAGAAGGGTGGAACGGGAAAACATCAAAGTCCGGGATCGAATGGGGGATATCCGGGATAAAATCGGGGCAGTAGTGTCGAACAGGAGCAAAGAGCCGGTAAGATATGAGTGTCCTTTCAAAGTAGTTGCGCTCAGAGGACATAATGTCGTCACGATTGAGAGTCTTCCCCCTGACCCCAGAAGAAAAGAAGAACTGTCCACATGGAATAGTTAAAACTTCCACCAGGGGGGGGGGCGACCTGGAGGGAACAGGTTCGCTCTCGCCTCTGCACGCGACGAATATTGTAAATTAGAACAGCGATTGTCTGATGTTACATGGTAGTTAAGTATAATTATCACTAGTGTCAGTTTATTTTATTGTTTTTTTTCTAGCTTGTCGTTACGTTTTTAGTGGGTTTTTTTAAGTTATGTTAAAAATAAGTTAGCGGATAAGATAAGACATTTTTTTTTTTTTTTTGTTACCATAGCAACCGCAAGAAAGAGACAATGTTTTTTTTTTATCTCTTCTAAACAAGTCACAGTTGGACTCTAAGTTCCATAGGATTAAGAATAAATGTAAGGGATTAGAGGCTGTGTACTGTTTGGGCTCGCCTTTGCTCCCCAGTGAGATTAGTGGAGCGATATTTATATCAACTAAGACGTCCTAAGGATGGACTTCAAAGTTTACGAAAAGGTGTTCGTAAACTGGCAGGGGGGAGTTAAAGTCCGAGCACCATCAATGACCAGCCTTAATCCCCAAACTTCGAGATTTAAGCATCCCAAATATATGTATAGATGATTACTTGGCCGAATAAAGTAGTCTTGCTTCGTTGTTGTTCTTTCACGTTACCTTTGTCTTTTTTTGAAATCTATAAGTCGACAAACATTAACTTATATATATATATTGAAAACTACCTCCTTTTTTTACCATTTCTCTTTTTACTTTATTTGATCAATTTAACTTAACTAATTTGGCAGGTCCGTCATGAGATCTTTAATTCAAATTGTTTTATGTCTTTGACATAGGAATTTATCCCGATTGAATCGCCCGATCTCAAGGCTAATGTTGTGGTTATTAATAAATTGGGAAACTAGGAATTGTAAAATATATTCAAATAAAATGGTTATAACAAATAATTATAATTAACATAGAGTACTGACAAAAAGTATAAAAAAAAATATTCAATTCCTTTTTAAATTAGAATAGTTACTACTAATTACAAAACATGAATTTGAGCTCAATTTCTTTTAATGGATCCATAATAAGAAACAATATTAATATCACCCAATCGATGATCTTCCTGTAATCCAATCAACGTTACTTTCTGCTGTTTGTTCTTCTCTTCTCTTCCTGTATGGTAACCGCCAATTCGGGAGCTTGCTAACTGCGTTCTTCTCGACGGTTGTGCTAAGACTGGTTTTCAGCTCATCCCCACTCCTAGGAGTATAAGGGAAAAAAATGACCCTTACCAGATGTGAGGGTTCCTGGTATTTATTCTCAAATATCATGAATGTTACAATATATATAATAAATATTGTACAATAAGTTATGGTAGACATCACTACACTGACCCACTGACAACAAGCCTCTAAGGGGCACCCTCACTCTGACATCAGACTAACAACGACGACACCACATGCCTAGAGAGACTCTAGGCCCAGCCACCGGTAGACTCTCACTACTGTACTGACTTAACCTACCTCCACCGAGGATTCCCACATTCCTAACTCCTCTCACACCACCTTCAAGCAGGTAATCCTAGTACAAGGTTCCTATCACTCCAAATATTTTATATTTTTCCCACATCCTAAATTCGACCTAGAGAGCTTCGAAAAAAAAAAAAAAAAAAAAAAAAAGTTGATGTATTTGTTTAAACGAAAATATTTGTTTAACCAATATAACCAAAAAACGAGTCTCATTTTAGTTCTCTTGAACAATTTTGAAGAAAGGAGTTATACTGTTATTCCTCTTACTCCTAATTTATTCCAGATATTCAGACTCCACGATGAATTTGTATGAGCTAAAATTGCACATAGTGCTTTTTATATTTACTGTCACAGTTAATGAGGGTATACAATATTGTTTAAATAATTGTAATATATTTATTTAATAAATCTCAAAGTCATAGCCGCACAACGAATTTCATTTAATCTCGAGGGCCGGCTCGTGGAGCGATGTACAGGAAAATAACAAAGGAAACACAAAGGCGGAAAAATCATTTTAATAAATAGCAATAAGTTGTTACAAATATATGCTATGATTTCCCTCCTTGCATTTTTCGTTTAGAAATTGAAAAAAAAAAAAAAAAGAAGCATAATAGCGTGCTTGTTAAAAACGAAAAGAGGCGAAAGAAAAAAAAAACAGCTAGGTAGGAAATTGACGAAGATGTGGCTTGAAAAGCCCGCCGGCGGAAGTAAGCCAACACCTTTCAGAGGCCTCGTTCCCATGAGGAGGTTGACGGATTAAAGGGACCTCACTTCCGCCTCAAAGAAAAAATCCGTGAGCTTTAAATGGCTGAGATAGGCCCCCACCTATGCGGGGCAGGGCTGCTATCCTCAGTTCGCTAGTGGCTGCTAGCTAGGCCTCCTTGCAGTGGCCCTTGTGTAGTGTTTAGTGTTATAGTGGTATTTAGTGATCATTGACTGACTGTTTAACATCGCCAAGGTTTGAGTGAAATATTATCGTCTTTAGTAAATGCTTCTTCCGATAGGTAAATCTATTCTGCTATTAAACAAATTCCCACCCCCTTGTATTTTCAAATTACTATAAATTGATAAAAGTATAATATAGATTTCGGTACTAAATAACACTAATTATCGCTTCTCCTCCTATGTTATCCTTGATTGGCAAGCGCTTTCAGTATCCCACGTCTATCATCTAGAGGATATGAAAATTATGCAGCGAGGAAAAACAATAACGTCAAAATTTAAAAGAATAAATCACAAAATTTTTAAATGATAAAACTAATTTAAATTTAACACAACTTTAAAATGAGTACTTATTAAAAAATTACGCTTATTTTTTTTTTGCGAAAGCCATTATATACACAAATGTCCTAAAGGACCAAAAAAAAATCACCACTCACAAAAAATAAATTTGGCTTGGCATTAAAACGAAATTGGATGTGGGAAAGTTGAGAAAACCACTGCTTCATTATGCAAGTACTGTACAATTAGGGGTTGCATCATGGTTCTAAAGTTTTCAAACATAATTTTAATGTAACTACAGTTTCAAAAGGGAATAAATAAATTTCATATTATAATTCAAAACTAACAGAGCACAGAAAGAAAAATAGTTAGCTACGTGAAACGATTTGAAGTGATTGCCCTGTAATTGGCATTTTATGCACAACGACCAAACTGAATAAATCTTTTATAAATCGGCCGTTTTTATAAAAATGACTGTATATGAAAACATAGTTTGTATAAGACCTGGTTTAGTTGACTTGGACAATCTGACCTTACGGATAAAAACAACATTCATTGACCAGAGTAGGTTAAAATAAGATCAATAATTAAGGTCAAAATTATTTAGTAGTCTTTTCAAAATCAATTTTAAACTTTTTCGGAAAAGTACTCCACCAAGAAAACTAAAAGGCAATTAATAAAATTTAATCAATAAATTAGGCATAACGGGTAATCTTGCCAATCCCCTGTTATTTTTAAATAATAAGTAAAGTTTTAAAAAAATTGGTTAGTATTTCTGTCCAACAATTGGTTTCATTTCTCTTAGTCCCTGAAAATCGTTATTAAGAAGAAATTATAAATATATAAAATATTTATTTACATAAAAATTTAAGCACATGACATAAATGAATGATATTAAATTATCTTACATTTTATTAATAAACGTTAATTAAATATACATAATTTAATTAAACAAATGATATTGTAGATTTAAAAACTTTTCCTTTCTAATATCTTCTTTATTCAAGTTTAAAAAAAAAAACGAAGCGACCAATATTATCAAGATATTTCGTTAACTATAATATAAATTGGAAATGTTAATCAACGAAAGAAATTTTCGTATTGTTTATTTTTTGTTGTATGCTTCTTTTCATTGCATAGCAAGAATCACCAAATCAGCATAAACCAATGTGTTGCGGAATATACCTTTAAAAGTTTGACCTAAAACATTATTTTGATGACCTGTATTGCAGTACATACTGATTAAAAAAAAAACAATGTATTTAGTTCAAGTACTATTCAAATTATGAAAATATCATTGGAGGCTTGACATATTAGAGTATAACAGTATAAGATGGCAAGATCTCATACTTAATTTTCTATATAACTCATACTCAAATTTAATAGAATAAATGCTGATGTGCAATATCAAAATGTAATTACCGACTTTTTTGGATTGTGTCAACATTTTTGTAAACGATTTGTCATTTTCTTCTTTGTTGAACGATGACAGCTGATATTTGATTTAGCCGTGACAGTCACTCTCAGCTGTGGAGGAATTCTTGTATCTGTCATTCTGTTCATGCGACACCAGCTGCAAGAGGTCAATAATATTTGGTTTTTTATATTCATCTTAGATGAAAAATATAAAGTAATTGAATTAACAAAATAAAATTGATTCATTGTTTGTAAATTGATCGGTTGTTACTCTCAGCAAAAGTTAGGGAGCAAAGGGAAATTGTTAATTAAAAAAAAAGGAACTAAAAGCTCTAAAGAATGCCAAAAAATGAAAGATTGATGTTCTGAAATTGAAACTGGTTCTAAGTTAAGAAATCTATTTATTTCCGAAAACTGCTAGGTTTAGACTAGCGGGTGAAATAGAGCAGTTCAGCTGAATAATCAAAGTTAAAAATAAGTTGTATATCCCGTTTGCACTGCGAATAAACAGACACAACGGCATAAAACATGTATGTGATTTCATGAAGTATATTTGATGTGGTCAAATACAACAACTCTAATGTTGTATAGACAACCTTCTGTAATTGTCAGTAGTTAGGTGAGACAATTAACGGTTGATTATAAACAATATTGCCATGCAGAGTACATCATTTAAGTCCTCCATATCCCGTATGAGAATATGGAATGAGCTTGTTGGGATTTTAGATGATTAGATCTATAAAGTAATATTAAAACCTCACTAATGATTGAAGTCTAATTTAATTGTTTATTAGTCATATCCTTCTCCACCCTGGTGTAGCCGATGATTTCCAACTCTGAGAGCAATGTCCCACCACTCCTTGGTCGTTTAGATAAAATCTTGTGCTCTAAATCAAGATGTACTCTTTCCCAAAGTACCTTGGCCTGGCCAAACACTCCTAACTAAACCCCCCACAAATTTACAGGACTTAAAAAAAGTCTGTGCGAAGTTGTTTTTCAAGATTTATCGTGTTAGTGTGTATCTTAGAACGTATTTATTTTTTCTCTGCATTGAAGAAAAGTTGTAGCGCCTTAATTGAAGATCTCACCTCAACTCTCATAATGCCTGATATAGTATATATTCGTGTAATAAAGAGTGACAATAGCCATTTAGTAGGAATGATGAACATAACACTCCTCCAGACGTCCTATTTCCTGACGTTATCACTTATGCGCTGTTGTAGTGCTCTATTAGAAGGTCCCGAATTTTAAGTATCTAGGGGCATTACTGAGAAACAGGATTACATGACGGTGAGAAAGCAATTCCAGGAATTACGGAAAAATGATTTGTGATGATTATAGTCGAATTTGTATGACAACGCCCGTCAATGAACTAATCCGATCCTGTTGGATTTTGCTTTGAAATCTACAATGTTGTGATGGATAGAGCGTTGGTATGAAGCTCTGCACATTGCCAATTACCCCTCTCCCCCAGCATTGAGCGAACATGTTCCAGCTATGACCGAACGGATTTCAATAACCGCTAAAATTCTCTCCGAATATAAAACAGGCGTACTCTACATGAATAACTGATCGTTTTTCGAATCAGGCTAAGAGGCAAACTAAAAGAGGATCAAAAGCGAAATGCGGCAGCTGGTGAGAAATAGCCAACTATCAGCCCCGATCTAAACGAGTATACCGCAGTCGTTCAACGACCTCCTCATCGGGGAGTAATGCCTTGCGTAACCTTTGCCATCCCATTGTTTATCTTCACATTAGCACTGTATGGTCCTGATTGTATTTCGGCCAAATTTCATTCTTTTTTTTTTACACTTCCTCCCCGGCCTAAAGGCTGATAGTGTTTTCGGCTTCTTCCACGGCCACTCACCCGTTTAACCTCATTTATGGGTTCAGGATGGAGATAAGTAGGAACGGAATTCTTGAATTATCTATTTAGGGTAGGAATTTAGGTCAGCGGAAATATAAAAGTTATTGCAAAAATAACTCATCGTGTTTATTGCACAGCCTGGAGCATCTTTTTTATGCCGAAATCAGATTCGGGATGCCTTCTGTTAGCGCGAACCATTTACAAATGTTACACGGATACCCTATGAATTACACCGACTGCGATAACGTTCCAGTTGATTTGGTGAGTGGTTCCATTTCTTTAGAGTTGGTCCTTTTAGCGTATTCTATGTCACCCTATGCTTCTTCCTACTATTATCTTTAATTAAATAATGTTTTTCGTCGCTTGCACACATTCTCTTGCTTTCTGCCAGAGTACGTTGGTCTCCTTGGCCCTTTTGTGGAAATGTTCTATGACTTCATACTGGTAGAAATCGTTTTGTATCCTAGATTCCTAGAATTAACGATTTAACAAGAGAAAATACTTAAAAACACTATTAATACAAAGAAATAAAAACCATTGCATAGTTTACAATAAAGAAATTATACCAGAGGACTGATAGAGACATAAATGAAATCTAAGTAAGAGGGTTATGAATGAGGTTCAGATCATTGTTCTAGAAAGCTTATATATAGGTCTGATTGATTTTACCTTTGCACAGAGTGGGTGTAAAGACGGTTTGTTGGTTGCTTATAAGGCGTTCAACAGTTGTAGGACTTGATTCTTGAACAACGTGGTGTCCTAGGCCCCACTAAGTCTTACCTGATCAAATGCTCGAGTCGGCATTCTTACCTACGGTTAACTTAAGTGGTTCAGGAGTGGCTGGCCGGCGTGTCCAATTTGCTTTGTGCTAATTTACTATTGAGCCACAGAGCCTATAACTGACTGAGATGATCCTAATTCCCTGGCCTGTCCTCACCTAGACAGAATTCCTGCACTGTAGGAAATGTGGTGAGCGCTTTTAGCACAGTTTTGTATCCGGTTCTCCACTATCCACAATTTTACGCAACTCGCAATGAGCCCAAAACTTTTTTTTACTTAAATTCAATATTTCAGGTACAGTCTCCCCCCTCCCCCCCCCCATATGTTCCCAAAGATGAGATTATTGATTTTACCTTCATTATATTTAATAATAACAGAATATTTTCCCATGGGTTAGTATGTGTGTCTACGGTTGGCAGTGACTGCTGCTTGAGGGAAATCAAGGCGTCATATTTTATTGCAACTTTCCGGCAGTAATCCGAGATGTCATCGATTTGGTTTCTCACTGCTTAACTGCCAACAGTCACTGTCAACCGCTACCGCAGGGAGTTTCAGCGAAAACATACCTTTAGTTGGCCACTAAAATAATATATAAGTAAAATTCTGACCAGAAAAAAAAAACTTTTGACATCCACTATAACATCAAATCCATAATTCTGACCGTTGTCTCATTAAAATATTTTTTAATGGAAATTAATTTTTGTTATCATTTTCAAACTGGTCTTAACAATGGGGAAAATACTAAACCTTATCTATAATAAATATTAAATGCTTGTCTTTCTATGGCTAATTCTTGGCAAAATCGTGTGCAAGGGCCACTTAAATTCATAGTCTTGGATTGATTGTTACAGTTGTATTTCTTTCTGAAGAAGACTACATTTTACGCATAGGTTTAATTTGCATTCCACATTAGATAATATTAAATAGGATTTGAGAAGTATGGCTTTAGTGAGATGTCCGCAAAATCTAGTTTTATTTATCTAAGCTTAAAGATTGAGTGGGTAAATTTTACTGATATCGTAGAGTTCACAAAAAGACAATTTGTATTAAATATATAAAAATATAGCTTCTATATATAAATTCGGCATCCGAATTAATCATTGATATATTGTCGGGAAGAACAAAGATCCTTAGAGATAATATTTCCAAACGGTAATGACCGTTGGATTCGATGCTATCACCATTCCTAATCAAGTACTGAACCCATGAATTATTAACCAGTAATCCTAGCGATTTGAAATAATGCATATTTTAGCGGCCTTCTGGCGCTTGATTCTACCCAAGAAGCAGTGGTTGAGCAATCATTCAATCATGAAGCTTGGCCTGATTGTAGTTTGAAGACCAGCGGAAGCTTTTAGTGTTTCCATATGTAAAGGGGAGGGAGGAACTCCATTCCTCACTACTCCATCTGTGCCTAGCATCGGGCTGCGTTCACACAATCAAGCTCCAGAAATCGGCACGTTCTGTTCCCTCCCGGACCCAGTAGATGCTCTTCTTCCCTGTACAGGTCTTAAGTTTTTGTGTCTGTCTGGAATTCCACGTGTATTTATCACAATAGAGGTCATAAAAATTACTCAATCAATTTGACATTGTAAAGGTATATTCCACAGCTCATAGGTCTTGCGATAACGGTAAGTTCCTGTTCCAACAACCAGTGACTTTCCCTAGTCACTTAGAAGATATAGATTTAAATTTTCTGATTTCATTCTGACCATCTGAAGAAATATCGTCATATTTGAGTACACTCTAAAGAATGTATCGCTAAAACAAATAAAGTTTTTTTTTTTAAAAAAAAAGGAAGTGATAATTGTTGGAATGTTTTGTAAATATCATAGCTCTTCATTTTTTTTTTTTTTCACTGACCAATATATATTATCAAACCAAATAAAGCACTACTGGAAAAAAATATTTATGAAACGTGTTTGTTTTTCTCAAAATAAGTATTTATGAAACGTGTTTGTTTTTCTCAAAATAAGTATTTAAGAAACGTTGTGTCTGTTTTATCATTTAGCGATTAGGTTGGAGCTGTTTGTTTTTAACCCAGTTGGGGATTGGCCATGTCGCTTTATTATGTACAGTATTGAGGAACTTGTTCGCATTGTGACTTTCTAATAAACATTATATTTTAACCGTACTGCAAGTGTCCTTTCACAGTCCAATTTACTCTGTAATTAATCTAAAATTAGTTAATTGACAAATGGCAAAGCCACTGCTTATCAAATTAACTGGTGTGGTACTGTTTCGTACTTGCTACAAGCAAAGTTATTTTAAGCCCGTAGAGAACTTTACACCGTTAGAAAGTAAAGGTTTATTTTCAATACTCAAACAAATTCATTCTTGTATTAGTATATGAATATATATTACCATTAACCGTATTTGCCATCGCGACAAATAACAAACGACAAATTTCCCAACAATACATAAATACTGAAGTAGAAAAAGGGAGATTTAGCGATAGACTAAACTTTAGATGGTTTAAAATTTAGAGGAATAAACGTCAAATTCCTAAAGTAATGAACCCATTTCACTTAGGGATATGTTTTGCGAGAAAACCTTTAATATTTCTTTGTATTAGTAATCAATAAATAGGATCCGAATTTGAATTGGTGATTAATTTCCAGGAGTCATAAACTATGCTTACCTTCCTTGTTGAAGTGCCACTTATAATTTGAGTAACAAACTTGCCACATTGAGCAAATGAAAATGAGGTTTGAGCAATGCTAAGATCGAGTGGAGATGTTACCTGGAAGCATAATGATAAGTAAATACATTGCTGTAATTCTTATTTTGAAGGGAGCTCTACAAGACCTGAAAATCTTCGGACTGCCACATCTTGCCGATGTCAAGTGTGAAAATACTTTTGTGGTGAGTAAATGTTATCTTTTCATTTATGTGCATGTGTGCGATAGCTATTCCGATCATAACAGCTAGAAATACATATTTTTACTGTAAATGTATAACAAAACGTAATGTATTATTTTCAGGTGTTTTTACTATATGCTCTCATAGTAACCTAATAGACCTAACTTTCCTAATATAATAAAAATAAAAATCGTTTCATTATTAGATTCAGTAGTTAATTGGTTACTTCATTACGAAGGATTTTCAACTATATGCTGTTCAGAAAACTAAGAAGAGTTAAAAATTCCAATCAATGTTAACATATATTTGTATGCAATTCTTGAATGACTGATTATAAAATTATTTATAGGTCAATTTTAACATCGATATATATATTAACTATTATCATAACATTTATTTTATCATAGTTAATCAAAGTGCATGATTCCAGGCTCAGTTTCACTTCATTTGCCGTTTTTATTTAAAGATATGTGTATTTTTATTTACAACCATTTAAGAAAAAATAAACCTTCACTAAAACTGTTCTTAACTTATAAATAGAAAAAAAGGGCTTTAACAGTTTCAAGAAATGTTGCGCTCATATATCAAACAGAAAATTATTCATAAAAATATATATTATAACGTTACAAATTCATGGCACCATAATATCATGCCTGTATCATAAACGTATCATAATCATACATTTAAGAAACAATTTTTTAAATACCTGTTGCATGAATAAAATACAATTAGGAGAGATATAAACTTATACTCTAGGAGAGTACATACTCTTAGGGTCAAGAACAATCATGCATGAAAATATGCAATAAATACGAATATTGTAACGGAACTAATCAAAATTTATGAGTCTCAACAAATATAGGAGGAGAGGATCTCACTGTTAAAATAGAAATGCTCGTAGGTATTCAAAATAATCACGCGAAATAATAATAATAAGAAAATTCATTATGAAAACTAAATAAAATCAATCGAAATCTTAAATATATAAAATGACGAAATCACACTACATAAATAACAAACAATTGTCCCTATTATAAAAACACATATTCCCTGTGAAACCGTCAAGAAATACAATGTACATGTATTCCATTGGTAACCTATACTATGACATAATACAGTCAGTTATTTAAAAGAAGAAAAACTGGCTTATAATAATGTGTTGAGGCAAGTGGTCAAATAATCAAATAAAAATTATTAATATCGATTTATTTAATGTTAAATAAAACAAAATTCTTTATTCAGAAAGATAAAATAAAAGGAAACTAGTTAGAACTGAAGAGAATGTTAACAGCAAATAGACACTAATCCTTTGAACGAATGGCATTACAAAAATGTAAGCTACTTAAATCTAAAAATTAATTACCATAATTAATTCAGCAATTCCTGAAAATAAAAATATAATCAATAAAATTTTAGCAGTTAAACTATTAAAATTTATAATATTATGTTTGTATCTGGAAGTGCTCTTCGTTTTGTTAAAGATTCGATATCCTTAATTTTTGATTAGAAATAAGCTTTAATGAGTATTACTACTATTTTGTGCCAGCGAATGACGCAATAATTTCTATTTCAATTAGAAGCTTGTTTGTCCAATTATTATAGGTATATGTACAGTTTACTTTTGATTGCGAATGCAAGTATTTTGCGAAATGTTCATATGAAAGTAAAAAATTTTAGGTTGAATGTTATTTCCGAAAAAAAATTGTGCATTGATAGTCGACCAAAGTTGTACCTGGTTTGACCGAAAAGTAGTTGAATTGCAGTTGAAAGATGATGTTCAAGGATAAGGTAGACGATTGAAGTACTCTGAGTACGTCCTATTTATTACGCGGCCGTCAGTTAATTTGCCAAGATTAGCAATAGATGGTAATTGATTATCTTGATAACCCTTCATCTGGCTCTTTTTTTAGTGCTGCCATCAATTATCTTCATATAATATACTCGTATTATATGCTTTGAATACCCTGGAAGAACGAGAAACTGTTCATAAGAAAGGAAATTATAAGCGAAATGATCGCCTACGTGTAACAAACATGTAAAGGTTTAACTAATACTACTCTCCTACTACTACTAAGAGAACTAAATACAGTCCGACTAGAAAAGGTGGTTTCGTTTTCACAAACTTTGGTTCATACAGTCCTTGGCGAAACACCTGGTTAAATCATTTCTCTGAATAACCAAGTGATAAATTGAAAGATATTCGTTATCGCAAATAACAATTTCCTTTTTAATCAAATTTTCGATCAATTGATCAAATAAATCTGATTGAAACTATATTTTCCTTTCTCCTAGCCGAATCCAATTTAGTGAGATTATATTGAATTACAATTAACGATTGACAAAAATTAAGAATTTAGAAGAAATATCAGAAAAACAAAATCATGAATTGAAAGTTAAATCTGCTTATTATAAGATAAAACATTTCAATGCAATTTTTTATTTAAAAGATAGGTTCCATGAACAAATTGTATAAAACTTTTGAATTGGCACAGATGGAGTGAATATATGTGGCAAATTCTTGTAATTATATATCCCTACACATTGGCAAAATAATTAATTTTGCAATGATTTATAAAATGTCCACTCGCGGTATGATTAACAGCAATAAAATAAAAATATTTTAGGTAGGTATCGCTCGCACTCCAAATTATCACATTAAATAAATAGCAATCGTGCATTACCGATTCAAAAAATATTAATACATATTTACATTCCTTGTTCTATTATGTAGTTATGAAACTTGTATATTTTCTGTTTAGAGAACTACTCGTCAGATAGACAATGGATAACCATTAAAGTATAGTAAATATTTTCTATATCTATAGTTTTTATTGTTATTAATTTAATTATTATTAAATAACAATACTTGATAAGAATTCTTCAAATTAAATTCAAGGAAATATTAATTTGCATAAATAAAAAATTAATTCCATTTAAAAATAAATAAATATACTTAATTGATATGAGTAAATTGATTCCATACAATAATAAACTACAATAATCGTTGAATTATTCATTACTTTACTATGACTGTTAATGTCTTCAACATTCTCCTTAAGACTTGCATATACTGTTCATCTAAGGTAGATGAGTAATAAATAGTTACAGAGACAAGGAGAGACTGATTGGGGATTGAGAATGAGAGAACCATCTACCTGCTTATATAGATAGAATGGAGTTGCTTCATATCCACACTTCATATCCTTTTGATGATCAATATTGATTCAGTGGGTTGGGGAATTTTTCAAATATTTTTCCCTTATACTTACTTCAGTTAGATACTTCGAGATATTTAATGCCTGTGACTAGCTAGCTGTTGTCGTTTATGGTTTTGTAAATAGTAAGGGTGGCTCTGGAGAGGCTCCTTTACTATTCCTGTTCGTGATAGGTATTGAATTAACATTCATATATATTTCCTCCCTCGACCTGAAGAAAATTTTGTGTACCAAGCGTTTACCAATAAAACTCATCATACACGTTTAGCCTCATCACACTCAAATCCTCCAGTCCTCCATCCACAGCACAAGATCATGCTTATCTTAAACCCCCTTCTACCCCTCCACTTTCACCTCTAACTAGGTTAGCAAGTGTCTATTTCAGTGGTGATGCAGTGTCGGATTAGGAGGGCTTTAAGAGTGCGTATGGATGAAGCATGACGTATATTAAGTGCAGATTGGTGAAGCGACCAAAAAAGAGGCTGACGAATGTTGCGGTTATGTGGGGAGGAGTGTAAAGGTCAGAAACACAGTACCTTATGTCAAGGAAGTAGACAGTATATTTAAACTGTGGCCTATTGCGAATATAAGGGGAGTTATGAGACTAGATAGGTTGGGAGAGATATGCACCAAGGAAGTTGTGTACGGATGAACTGACACAAAACAAATTTGCTTTTCATCTAGTGATTTGAACCCAGAACCTTCATATTATGAGCCAGTTACACTAACCATCACACCACAACAAGTCCTGTTATTGTTGGTTAAATTAGTTCAATGTATAATACATGTTTATTTACGTAAAATGGCCCAATGCAGAATCAAAAACCAACAAATAGCATAGGTATTTACCTGTATTTACTTGAAGATAGGCCGCGGGTATTTTTGAAATTCTATAATTAAGAAGGTATGAGATACAAAACTAGCCTCACTCAAGACTACGAAATTCTTTGATGAAATGGTTAAAAATAAAAAAAAACATAAATTTCTGAATTGAGAAAAAATAAATTATGACAGAAATGAATGTTATGAACATCAAGTATTTTTATTATTCACATAACATACAATTTTTCTTTGAAACAAAAATTTAAATAATACATGCTTTGGTCACTGAGACTGTATTCATTTGCACTGCAATCTTTTTTTTTATTGGTAATATAATAAATGATGGAAATCATTATCAGTTGGGAAAAAACGTTACAAAAACCTACGTAATTAAACAAAAAAAAAATAAAACAATAACAGTACTAAATAAAATATAATAGCTACAAGCTCTCAAAATTAATAAACTAAATATGAATATAATTAGCTTAAATTTATTCCGAAATATATGTTTTGAACGTTTATGGCCCTATCTTTTGATAGACTACTTAACGTAATTGCTTATGTTTCTAACTAATGGTTTTTCGTATAATAACTGAGCTAGTTTGTAAGAAATAATAGTCGTTGCTAAGCTCACGGTATATTTTAATGTAGTGTTTCACCATCCTTACCCAGGTCGGAATAATTGATTACATATAAGTGTAGTCAAATTGAAATAAATTTGACAAGAATGGACTGAGATGTCACCACATTGCTTTAGGTTACAGATAATTAACTGTGTAGCTCAAGTTCGGGGCTCATGTTCCGTACTAAACCAGCAGATCCTGTTCGAGTGCTTAACCTGCTTTGCTATTATTACGTAAACCCACTCGATTTTCCACTTATACGAGGGTGGTCTGAAAAGTTTCCGACCTAACAAAGATACAAGACGTTTTTTCAGATTTTTTTTAAAATTTTTCAACATAGTCTCCTTGTAACTCTACACACTTCTCCCAGCGATGCTCCCATCTCTGTAACCCGTCCAAATAGTACTCGGCGTTTTTCTCTGCAAAATAATCGTTAACGAAGGTGATTGCCTCTTCATTTGACGAAAATCTCTGTCCTCCGAGCGCAATTTTTAGATGAGGGAACAAAAAGAAGTCGCTTAGGGCTAGATCTCGTGAGGGAGGCGGGATGATCAAGCAGTTTAAACCGTAATTCATCGATTTCCGCCATGGCAACCGCTGAGGTGTGAGACGATGCGTTGTCTTGGTGAAACAGGATTTTATTTTTCTGCAAATGTGGCCGTTTTTCCGCAAGTTCTGCCTTCAGCTTGTCAAGTAATGATGCGTAGTATGCTCCTGTAATGGTTTTTCCTTTTTGAAGATAATCGATTAAAATAATTCCATGACTATCCCAAAAAACAGTCGCCATCACTTTCCCAGCCGAAAAAACAGTTTTTCCTTTTTTGGAGCCGGTTCCCCCTTTGCAGTCTACTGTTTGGACTGTATTTTTGTTTCGGGCGTATAATGGTGTATCCAAGTTTCATCCACAGTAATTAATCGGCGCCAAAATTCGGATTTATTGCGCCTAAACTGCGCCAACAGAGCGTTGGAAATGTTCATTCGAACACGTTTTTGGTCTAACGTGAGCAAACGCGGCACCCAACGTTCGGGCAGCTTTCTCATCTCTAAATGTTGATTTAATATGTAACAAACACGTTCTTTTGGCATGTTCATAACCTCTGCTATATCTCTCACTTTAATTCGGCGGTCGTCTAGCACCATTTGGTGAACTTTGGCGATGTATTCGTCGGTAGTTGCAGTATTTGGACGTCCCGGACGTTCATCGTCTCCCAAGCTCTTACGACCATGTTTAAATTCAGCTGCCCAAAATTTCACTGTGGTAAATGATGGTGCAGAGTCCCCATACACAGAATCCAACTCATATTTGATTAGCGTAGGCGTATTGCCTTTCAAAAACAAATATTTAATGACAGCTTGATACTCGATTTTGTCCATTTTCATAAAAACACTCAAACGACTGTTACACAACAACTGCGTGTTCAAAATGGCTGAAACGTTGGTGAGTAACTGTCAACAGATGAACAACGAAATTCACTAGCTTTTATTTACGACTGCTGCTATCTTCATGTTGAGGTTGGAAACTTTTCAGACCCCCTTCGTATGTTAAAAATATAAATACAATTCAGATTTCATCGCAGGGAACGTTATTTAAAACAAACATATCAATTAATAAGGTTTTTGAGCTTTATGTATCCGTGTTCTGAGGGGTTGTTATATGTTAAGTAGTCGCCATTAAGCTTTAATTGTTTTTTTTTTAAACCTTATCAGAAATCAGAGAATTCTTCATTTTAGTATCTACTAATTTTGCTCACAAGCCTCAGTGAACCACAATCTTGCTAATCTATCTAAGTAAAAACCCAATGGGGAAGCAGGAATTGAACCCGGGTAAGAAGTGGTAACGGTCTGATTCATGCTCTAAATCTGATGAGCTATGGAACATATTAATACTTTGTTGTTATTATGATTACTGTTTTTTATTCTTTAATAGGCTGTGCTTTTGAGCTCTTGCTTAATATCTCCAAGTTTCATGTCAGGTGTCGTGGATCTTAAGTAGTCACAGCTTTTGCTATGAATTGTTTGGATTCCACATCTTCATCAGGTCCTTCAAAGATACCATGCTTCTGAGTTAAAAAAAGGTGATTAATTTTTTTAATTTTTAATCATGAAAAATTAGTTAACTTTTAATCTTTTAGCAGCTGTTTTTTACGAATTTTAATAAAACGACGGAACATATTAGGCACATTTTTATGAATAACCCTGAAAAAAATATTATAGGGCTTATATAATTATTATAAAGCCTTATAAAAAATATATAAAATATATATTAAATATACATCATATAAAGCCATGCAAGAAATCGAGGTTAAAACAGCATTGAATCAAAGCGTACATTTTTCGCGGAAAAAATGAAAATATAGGTCCCCTTTCTTTAAACCGATCATGTGTACTATTTTGTATTTTAATTAAATCCAGTACCCAATAACATATGACTAGTTGCACCTCTGCGTGCTTTCTATCACTATATTTTATTGATTAAATTAATATAATAATAAAATTAATTAATAAAAACAAGATTTCACTAACTGTAATTAACGAATAAGAATTAATTATACAAATGTGTTATAATGATGAAAAGTTATAACGATTAATGTGCTATACGCGCACATTGACCGCAGCGTTATCTATCTCTAATGCTGTTGGTGTCGACAGGGAATGCTCACTCGTCCATCTTGCAGCGTTGAATGACCAATGGGATCTGCACAATGCCGATGGGCTATTCAAGCGGCGCATTGATGCCTCGCTTAATCGATGCATTTTCTGATAAATGCACGTGACATTGATAAGCTCAACTGCGCTTCAAATGAACGTACCTATGGTTTTATTAATAGTGGTCCACGAGCTTGATAAAGTGTCAATGTTTCTCTTTAAAATGTAAATACAATATCAATAGCCATTTATGACACCAAGTTCTCCAAATTTGTATTGAATTTGTCAGCGTTTTTCCTATCTTAAAGGGCCATAATTATGAAAAACAAGATAAACACTACTAAAACCAACAAGAAAACTAATTATCTGCGTTTGAAAAGGACAAAACAAATTTTTAACCACAAAACAATACATATTCGATTGCTCTGAGATACAAATGCAGAAATGATAATGACTTTCAATAATGCCTAGTTTGTAATACAACATTTTTTTGTTTTTTCCGAATTCGAGTTAAATGTTAATATCAACTTTATTATATCCGATATCTTCTAGTTATAAAATTTTTACAATTACGTTATCAATGATGTGATCATTGATTCTTACATGCATCACGTACTCAAGTTTGATATTTTACTAAATTTATTGTTTCAGTTGTTCCTATATTTATGTTAGAAACATTACATCTATTAGCTTTCTAAATTATATTATTCATTGGTTAAAAGTTCATTTTGAAATATATTTTTTAACACACATAATTTTTTTTTTTTGTCACGAAAAGGCCCTTAAGACCACGCGAATATCATTACTTTCAGTTCTTTTCTTGTTTTTTCTTTTCCTTTCCTTCCATTTTTCCCTCATTATCTCTACGTGCTTTTGTTTTCTTTCTTCTGTCCGTGCGACTCCCTTTTTCGATTTTTTCTTTCCCACAAGAACCTTGATTTCCCTCAGTCTTTTCCTATATCTTTCTCCGTCTTGACAATCCTGGTCCGTTATTCCAAGTTTTTCAGTTTCTTCCTTCATCTGCTTCGTGTATCCCCTTGAGCTTTTGTATTGTAGTTGTTGGCTTCTGTTTTTGTTCCTTTCTTATGCAGGGGACGTATCAGGGTGGTTTTCCATTCTCTGGGATTTTTCTCTTCTATCCAGATGTCCATCAGTGATTTTCCTCCTAAATTCGTCACCTGTTAATTTCCACATTTCTGCCAGTACTCCGTCCTGTCCTGATGCTTTGTTGTTTTTTAGCGTCGTGATTATTTCTTCTATTTCTTCATCGGCGGGTGGGGCCGATTCTACTTCCAGGGGGGTGTTGTCCTGTGTAGTTATTCTTTCTGTGGGTTCCTCACAGTTGAGCAGTTTTTTGGAATAGTCCACCAGTATGTTGCAGTTTTACTCCTTTGTTTGTGCCAGTGTTCCGTCTTTTCTTTTTAGTACTAGTCCCGGGGAGGTGTAACCTTTGACTTTTTGTTTGAAAGCTTTGTAGAATAGTCTAGTGTCGTTTTTCCGGAAATTCTCCTCCATCTCCTCCAGCTGCCTGTTGAGGAATTCTCTTTTTTTTCTTCTTAGTATTTGGTGTGTTATTTTTCTCTTGATTATATACTTTTGGTGGTTTTCGTTTGTTTTGTTTTGTTTACAGTTTTTTCACACTCCCAGTCTTTTCTTTACAGCTTCTTAGCACTCTATGTCCCACCACTCCTGTCTCTTATGTATTCCCTGTGATGCTAGTTCTTCCACAAGTTCCGTCATGCTCTTCGTCGCTTCTTCCCAATGTTGTGGGTTTTTTAACTTTTCTCTGTATTCCTGTTCTTGGTCCCTTACCAGGGTTTCTCTATCTATTTTCTTTGCTTTGGCGGATTGTTCTTTGTGTTGATCTTTTTTGCTGGTACCATCTTGACTTGCGAGGGGAAGTGGTCTGATGTTTACATTTATTGCCCTTTTTACTCTGGCATTCTGTATTTCCTTGTGGCATCTTCCAGAGATCGCCACATGGTCTAGTTGGAACTCACCCAGGAGGGTGTTTGGTGATATCCATGTTTTCTTTTTGCTGGGTTTTACTTTGAAGTGTGTGGACATGATTTTTAACCCTGCGTTGTGGCACAGTTGTATCAGTATTTCTCCGTTCCTGTTTGTGCTTTGTTGTTCCGGGTATTATCCCACTATTTTCTTGTCCTATTTGTGCGTTAAAATCTCCCAGTAGTACTTTTACATTGTTTCGAAGTATTTTATTTAGCTCGTCCTCCAGAACTCTCTAAAAGTCTTCTGCCTTCTCTGGTTCTTTCCTGTTATCTTCGTTTATGGGTGCGTGAGCATTTATTAGTGTGTATTTTTTGTTTTTCGCTTTTATTGTTAGGAGTGACAGTCTGGAGTTGGTGCTCTTGAAGTCTGTGTTTAGAAATTTCTTGTCTATTATGAAGGATGTCCTTAGATGTGGAATGCTCTTCATGATTTTCTTTCCTGGTTTTCCTTTGAGTATTCTATATAAGTCTGTTATTTCTGTGCCTGCGAACCTGGTCTCTTGTAATGCCATTATGGATACTTTCAGCTTGTGTAGTTCCGTTGTAAATTGTCTGAGCTTTACCACTTGTATAAGCGAATTTATATTGTACGTCCCTATGTAATATTTTTGTTTTGATTTAAACCTCTGTCTTTGGTTCTTGTAGTGCTCCGATTCACCACTTCTCCGCTTCTCACTGTAGGGAACCCTGGAATCCGATCGCCCGACTTTGTCTTCAGGGTAGTGTTTTCCGTGTGAAGCTCCTTTCATGATATTGGTAAAAATTAGTTTTGGGTCGGGTTACCCCGACAAAGTACAACTTCCGGAGGTTTTCTCAGAGAAGGGGGCTTCGGAGGAAATGTCGGGATCGATGCATCGGCAGCTCGATCGATGACGTCCTGTAGCTGATAGACAGCGTAATCTATGTCCCAAGTGTGTCTCAGGGGCGCAATTGTGGGTAGTTAGCCCTAGAGTGTTTCGTTTTAGTTCCTCTATCCCTAACCTTTTATCGGGAGTAGAGTTATCCAGCCGTACCACGGGGAGGCATGCATTCCTTAGGAGTTTTTAGATGTAAAGAAAAAGGCGCTCCTAAGGATGCCGAAACATTAACGGAACACACATAATTAGTATACGAATTTTTTTTTATTATTGTAATTGAATATATTTGTTTTTTATAATTATAGTCCTTGAAGGTGCCATGTTGATATTGTATATGATATAGATGTCAATAAAATATTACTAAGAGGCTCAAGCTTTATTTAATAAACCACAGTGAAAACATACATATGTAATTGTCTCTAATCGAACATCACCACCCTGGAAAATATCATATTTATATATTATAATAATAAAAATATATATGCAAACGAAAAATCGCAGAGTAAATAACTAAATCGTATTAAAACCACAGCGGATATTCTAAAGTCTTATCTCTATAGTCAGAAAGCCAAACCCGTGACCTATCAACCCTTGCCTTCCGTACAAACGATACAGCTGTCAAGATAATTTCTGAATTATGAAACGAATCAGCGAGTCACCATTTCTGTGAAATATTTCATGCTCAACTTATCTTAAGCATACAAAGAGACAGGTCATTTTCTGTAAGTCTTATGAGCCATGCGTTGACAGGTTTGGAATTAAAGTAATTTAGAGTACGTTTTAAAAATAGTTTGGGACAGGCACTTAATATGATTACACCTTTTGGAATACATTTCATCCGTTACCGTTAAAACGATTATCGACCGTTATAAACTGGTTACCGAAATTAATGAAGTCATGTGTGATTTTGGAATCTAGCAAGTATACATGCAATAAAAATAAATCCCTCAGTTGTTCTGACCGTGAGAAAAGTTCCAGGATAACTTCTTTGGGTGTTTGTCATTGAGTATAAGATTAAAAAAAAAACAGTCGCTTCGATCTAGAGATACCCCAAACCATAGGTAACTTTTTCAACAAATTTTGAAAATGAAAAATGATAGGTATCATTTATGTGATAATATTGAGCTCAGTATTATGAACTCAATTTTAATCGTATAAAAACTAGGATTAGGTTGGAAGCTTTTAAATAACACCTTCGTTTGCACTTCTCGTATGCACAGCAATGTCATCAGCGAAAGCAACAACTGTAGTAATACTTTATACCGGGCTCTAACTATTTCAGACATGTAAAACTTGAAAAGCACTGGGGACAGCACGGCTCCTTGAGGTAGTCCCAAAACTGTGTACTGTTTATAAATATATAACCTATCGGCATCCGCAGCAACCGGTTGGCTTCAGGCATTCCCGACAGCAAAGCATTTCGTGGGAATCAGTTTAAAATGCTTACGTGCATTCTTATGAAATCATAGACGTGTTTAATTTTCTGTTGAGATTCTGCCAAGTTTTGACTGTAGTCTTAAAAGGTTACTCTGGCAGAATGTAGTCTTTGTCCGCACAGGAGTCGTTAAGATAATTCAAAAGAATATTCCCCATTTGTGGTAATAATCTGATCGGGTGGTAGTGATCTCCGCTTCTAGCTGGCTTAAGTAGTGGGAACAAGATTGTTTCTTTCAACTTGTCAGGAAAGGACCGCTACATGTTACAAGAATTGTACAGGTTGGCGATTGGTACGATCCCTCTCCTCGGCCTTAGTTCCAGCAGAACCGTTTGTATCCTTCGTTGATACGAACATGTGGTACTGTTCCGTTTCCAGCAGAGGAGGTAGATTGTAGTCACCTCTTTTACCCGTAATGTCTCCAGCTTAGTGGCCAGTTTCTTCTCTTCCAAGACAGAAAAAAGAAGTGTCATCTTCTTGAAGGCGGACACTACAGGTCGTGCTCGCTGTGGACTTCAACAGCTTCCAGAACTTTATATGATCACCGGGTGTGCTGCGAAATCACTTCGGCGTCTTCCAGATTCGCATCAAGCTACGAATTTGCCATGTACCAATTATTGCGCTAGACGATTAGTTTCAAAATATGATCTGGTGGTGACTGTAGACTGAGTGGCACCAGACTGTACTTCGAGATGGCGGTTTCAATAGCATCGACGATCAATTCACTAATGAAAAAGAGATGACGATCAACTACTTCTTTTGTGTGAAGAACTGGCTCTCTATTCAGGTTATGATCAATTAGCGGACGATACAACTCCCAGTCGGCACGACCGTGTCGTACTTTGTGGGGTGAGGGATCGCCACTTTACCGTTCACTGCATGCAGTACTGGCCTTTGGTCCGATTTAACGCAGCCCAGGGCGGTGCAGCTTGTGATGAGATCTGAATCCCTGGTTACAAGGAGATCGATGGTCAAGGTGGCCTATGGGTTGCCTCTTTGGAGAAAGGTGAACATCTACGGGTGTACGACCGTGAATAGAGTTTTCACCAACAGCCTTCTCAGTCTTCCAGCCTTGTTGGTCAATGTGTTATGCCACAGCGTATGTGACGCATTAAGGTCTCCTAACACCCAGTCCATTGCGGGCATGCGTAGCAGGGCTGAGTACTCTTGGAGAGACGCGTACGGCAACCTATACAAGGTGGTAAGGTAAATGGGTTTCCCGAGATTTACCTTAGACGTCAAGTAATGGAGCTTGGCATTGCTGTCAATGGCAGAGCCCTTTAGGTGGACGAATTGGGTTGACACCCTCTGTGATTCCCACTATGTCCGGCTGGTAGAGTATCAGTACCACTTCTAACTCTTCTAGCTAGGCCATTAGTCCATCCTAATTTATTGTCAGTTTTTTTTTTGGTATTATTATTTTGTATTGTACATATTATCATATATAATGAATATATCAACACCATATATATGACCAATACATAGCACTGCTGTACATATTATCACTCTTATTAGCAAACTTATTTTTTCGGGAATATTACTTTTTTACATCGGTTTAATTACAAAAGAATTAGACAGCTAGACATTTATGAGTGATGTCAATGAAAGAAATAATCGTAAGAAAGGCATACTTCATATAGCTTTTACAATTATAAATGATGTTAAAGAATAGTTTTATAAATATAAAGTATAATGCTTGAAATTACTTTTGATTTTTCTTTATACTTTTTGCTATATTAAACAAAAGAATCTAAATATTGAGCGTTAAGCATCATTTCAAAATAATATGGCCAATAAAGATATCATTCCTTCAATTTGAACAGCTTTTTATTTACCCGGGGAGTGTTAAATTAATTTTACCGAAACGATGGTGCTAAGCTCAATTAAAAGGTGTTTAAGCTAAGTAATAATTCATTTGCCTTAGCTTTTACAAAGAGCCATGGGATCTGGAGGTTGTGAATTGAAGGTTTCGTTTGGCCCATTACTTGATGAGGTCACAACAGACCCTGATTAAGACGATCCATTTATGATAATGGACTCGCTCTTATCTCCGTCTCACTGGCGTTTATTAATTAAACTTCGCCCGTGGTTTCTGGGTTTAATTAAAAAAAAAGTTTAATATTTTCCTCTCTGTCCTTATATTTTATTTTTATATGGAATTGATACAGATTGAAATATATTTTCCTTACATTGGGGTTTTAAATCAATCATTTCTATACATTTTGATCGGTTTCAACTGATATATAATTAGTATAATTGCATTCTATCGTATATATAGTTTGAAATAAAAAACACCATCATTATAGGTATTAGTATTTATTCATTTTTTAACGGAAATCGTTATATTTAAATTAGTTTTTACTTTTGAAGATATCTTGTAATAAGCTAACACCTAGTCATTTTAATTATCAAGATTTGAAAACTTCCCTTGCTCAGGAAACATTTAATAGGTTGGCAAGAAAGTAATTTTGGTTTTTCAGTGTGAAATAAAACTCAATTTATTCAATACAAAAATGAACTTTAATCAGTCAAATATCTTCCATTCTGTTTGATGACCTTTTGCCATATTTCTGATAACTTTATGATTCCGCGCTCATAGAACTTCTGGTCCTTATCAGAAAAAAGCTCAACCAAGCGCGATTTGAGTTGATCGTTATTACTGAATTTTTTACCATTTAAGAAGTTTAGTAAACTTCGAAATAAATGATAATCCGATGGTGCACGGTCGGGGCTGTATGGGGGATGCGACATCACTTTCCATCCAAGCTTTAATAGTTTCGTACGTGCTGCTAAATATGTTTGAGTACATTGTCGTGGTAAAAATATGGAGCTTCATAACGTCCAATACGTCTTATATGATGTTCAATTGTTGTGTGTGACACATTTAACTGTTTTGCGATCTCTCGCACAGTGATATGGCGATTCGATTCAATTATGGCTTTCATTTTGTCATCATCAACTTCAGCAGGCCGACCGACCAGAACGTTGGTCATCTTTCAGTGAAAAATCTCCAGAACGAAAGTTTTTAAACCAATTCTGACGCATAAATTCTGTTAAACAATCAACACCATAAACTTCACATATTTCTTTGTGAGCCTTGCCGATTTCTCACCTTTATGATAATAAAAAAGTATAATGTGTCGAAAATGCTTATTTTTGCACTCAATGTTAAAACTGACCGCTGTAAAGAAAATTACACGGAATTTCTTTCTATAGGAATCTAAAGGTATCGACTACCGAATCTCAAAAGAAAAAAGTCTAACATTGACAAAACAATAACGATACAAACATAATGTTATCTACTGGTGAAACCGAAATCACTTTATTGCCAACCCAATAACTTACAAACTTTACCAATTTGGACATATATAGCCCAGATTTACAGTAGTAATAAGAAGTCTATCAGAACATCAAAACTGTTTAGATTTTTCAGTCAAAAAATCGTAGACTAAGCACAGGTACCATTCATTACAGAATGGTTTCGTACGTTCATGACTGCATTACAGAATTATACCGGAACTTTCAATACGAACTCCACGGACACCCAAACCCACTGATTCAAGGACTTTCTACTTTTAACTTATCTAGTAACATTCAACGATGATTGAGAAAACGTCTTGGAGATCTTCTAAATTAAAAACAATAAGCTATCCTAATAATTAGCTTTAACAATTTAGGGAAGTTATTTTATCATTTCAAATTTATATCACATTCACTGTTGTGACACTGGTCAAAGTTGTTAATCGATACATAAAGTTAAAAAAACAAAACTAACAAAAGATATACCTATTTATAATAATTCTAAATTTTTTGATTTTTGTAATTTTATGGTTTCTTGGATAAGATGAAAATGTATTACGTTTTTATTTACAATTTATGTTGATTTAATTATTGTGTATATATTATAATAACATATTTACAACATTTTCTACTTGTAGGAAAAATAATAAGAACGACTCAATAATAAAAAAAACCTTTTTTATCAATCAAATCAAATGTTGACTAACTAAATACATTTAAGACCAACATTTAAAAAATCTGGAAGGTCCCTGTTCTCAAAAGTTTTTTTACCTTCGTATAAATGTTCATAATAGCCTCAACATGAGTGGCAATGTTTTCAGACAAAAAAAATAGTATTAGCCCATTTCATTAATTAGATTGTGGAACCCCTAATCCAATAAAAATAGAAAATATTTATTTAAAAACACATCTTTTATTCGTGTTTACATTGATAGAAGTTTGACTGCAATTGCCAGTCTCCCGTATTAATGTATTTTCCGAAGCTATTGTTTTATTAAAATGTGATTGAGTTTAAGTAAGGATGTTATATTGGGAAAAGAGGTGGTGAAGATAGTAGCCCATTCAACAAGATGGTGCGCTGTAATTTACAAACAGGTATGTTCATACAGATAAACGTACGCAAGGGAGAGAGGGGCCACTTCTGCATAGACAAAAAAGGAGAAAATCTTCGATTGTAGGGAGTTGTTTAACATTATGTGGTTATTTTCGTGTTTTGAGGGTAGTTGTAGATGATTCGCATTCCTAGGTTTTGTACCCTTTCAAGTTGTTTGCAGTTGGTTTGAGCAGTAGTACTCCATACTGGTGAAGCATAAGTTATCTGAGATAAAATGAGAACATTTTGTAGATAATTTCCTTTTTTCCTATGTCTATTTGCTTGTTAGTATCTGTCTAGGTTAAGGATCTGTCTAGGCCAAAACAAAGATATTGGATTTTGACCCTGGAATGCGAGCAGAGTATATGGAAAGCTGGTGATTGTGGCCTTTCTGAAAATTATGGCTTTCGACTTGTTTGGGTAGATTTTTAATTTTCAGTTGATTTTTTTTTTTTTGTAAATTTTGTTGTAACTGGCTTATTATTGTGTTGCTAATTAGCAATAATAATAATAAAATTATTAGATGATTTCAAAAGGTGGGAAGTTTTTTTTTCTTATAATATTAACAGGTTTTGATGGGAAAATTAGTATTATTATAGAATACAGGTATAAGTGAATTATAATTGAAATATTCTTCAATATGACCTTATTATTTAAGATTGTCTCTTTTTGGAGTATCATTTTCAGAATGACACTACTCAGATTTCGGAATCTGAGTAATTCTGAGTTGCTATTACAAAATATATATGAGGCTGATGCTTCCTTGGAATATCTGAAGATGAATTAGTGCCTATAATTAGTGGCATGTATAATTATGGAAGTTGTGGAGTCAGATCCAAACACACGTATTCCAAAACCCTGTGAAATCTGGGAAACAATTACTTCGTTTCTGCATAAGCTTTTGAGTGTATACAGATGCAATTATATATTTATAATACTAGATGAATTTTGTAATAATCCTCCACTTTTTTCTCACCTCTGTATGCAACAAACTTTCACGTTATAAGAAAACCATATTATTTCTAAGAATAGCGCATATTTTCCGCCGTTTAAATTACATTTTTCCATTAACGGTGAACAAAGTTATATGTTTACACAACTCCTATTTAATAAGTGAGTGTCTTTAATGAAAAGAAATGAATATTAGTCTTATTTATTGCAGAGAGGTCTTACTTTGTATTTAAATGGTAACTAACGAACATGCTTTTGTTCTTATAAGCATTAGTGAAAACAGTATATGTTGTATTATAAATAATAATTAGAAATAAACCTGCGTCCGTCAATTAGCTTGTTAAATATTACACTGAATATAATTATGAGATTATTTTTATTGTGCTAAAATTACGATCTGCCTTATTAGGCAATAACCAATTGTTATAAATTTTCATACCATATTTACAATCTTTATTCACTCACTCATTCATAATGTATTTACAAACAGCCCAGAGGCCTCCCAAATCCACATGGTTGTCACGTCCCTCGCATGCGAAAGAGGAAGTAGAGTCTTGAGGAGTCCCCCACGCTACTCCGTCAGCCGCGTCACTAGATAAGAGTCAGTCGAGGCTGACAATGAGCGCGAGAGCCACAGACGCTCAGGACATGATTCAAGAAACTGGCCGTTGCCAGGACTCCCACTGTCACGAATTTATAGCACGTCACGAGGACACTTCCGTTTTAGTCTCCGAGGAGGATTGTAGGGATGAGTGGTACAGTGCAATGACTGTGCTACGGGATGAGGGTGGTTAGATAGGTTGCTATGGAATTTCAGGAACTTGGAAGGCATGAGTTCAAGAATGTAAGGTATATTAGGATCATTATGAGGGGTTTTGTTGCTGACGTAATAATGGGAATTGACTTTTGTTCTCAGGAGTTTGATTGAAAGGATTGGATACGCATGATGTTTGAGTTTTTTGCTGTGTTGATAAAATGAAAGGGATTCATTCATATAAAATAGAAATTTATGTCTTTTATTAAAAGTTTAAACATTTCTTACCATAAAATGATTTGAATGTTTTAGTTGTAACTGACTAACCTCAGATACGAATATGAATGATGACAATGATTAAAAAGATCTTACTAGTTACCAATAAAACTTAAATCTTTTGTATTTCAATGGCTTCTAAAGAGTTTAGTCCAAGACCTTAGTCAGAAGCTTGGGAGACCCAGACGCGTGAAGCGCCCTACTGAGTCGCTGCTAAGGAAGTGACGTACGCCCCTGGCAGATGCCCACAACCAAGTACCTTCCAGAAGAGCTGCCACGGAATTGGTTGTGCTGCGTCCTGTTTATTATTTCGTCCTAATAGACCAGGTTAATTTCCATTAGCGAGGCTGGTCTTCCTCATCTGTGTTGAGAAAATATTACCTTACATCAGGCAGCAAAGAAGTCAGGACGTGCCTCAAACACTGTCCCGGCTGATTAGTCCCTGAACCTTTCTGCTACTTCCTTTTGTGACAGGGTATAATCCGTCCTATCTTTATGGGGGACCAAAAAACAAGCATCTATCAAGGATTCATTTGGGCCCTTCGAAAAATACATCTACATCTGATAGTACCTGCATTTTGCTAACTTATAAATTGCAAAATCTATCTCTTAAAATTACATTACACACCTCAAGTCGCCAGGTCACTCATATTGCCAATTTATAAAACGAAAATTCTCAATTTTTATTGCTGTCAATCATCTCAACGAATAAAAAATGTATAAGCTTCACTGCATGTACGGGTCGGACTGTTAGTAAAAACCATAGGCTTAGCGGTGGCACCTAGCGTGGTGTCAGATGGAATAACCACTTTGACAACGACAGGGATCCGGAGGGATTTCACTCTGTCACGCTGACTGATTGCCTTGCTCTTGGCAACGTTCTCGCCACAATTATAATCTATTGTAAAATTTAGCCATATTTGTTAGACAAATTATTCATGTATGTGCTAGGTGTGAATTTTTTTATTTTATTTTATACTCTTTATTGGGCTATAATTACAATCTGCCTTTTATATGGCAATCAGTAATTGCGATAAACGCTCTCATTCATACCATATTTACAATTCATCATTCACTCACTCATTCATACAATATTTACAGACAGCCCAGAGACCTCCCAAATCCACATGCGAAGAGAAAGCGGAGTCTTGGGAAGTCCCCCACGCTCCTCCGTCAGCCGCGTCACCGGATACTAGCCAGTGGAGGCTGACCAAGAGCGCGAGAGCCACAGACGCTCAGGACATGATTGGAGTAACTGGCTATTGCCAGGACCCCCGCTGTCACGCGTTTAAAGCAGGTCACGAGGCCACTGCTGTTTCAGTCTCCGAGGAGGATTATTGGGATGAGTGGCGCAGTGCAATGACTGTGCTACAGGATTAGGTTGGTTGGAAAGGCTACAGTGGAATTTCATAAACTTGGAAGGGATGAGTTCTAGAATGTAGGGTATATTAAGGTCGTTATGAAGGGTTTTGTTGCTGACATAATAAGGGGCATTTACTATTGTTCTCAGGACTTTTGATTGAAAGGATTGGATACGCTTGATGTTCGACTTTTTGGCTGTCGCTCTATTCTGTATGTCCGGATTGGTTTAAGTATAACTTTTTAGATTAGTAGTTTATTTTCTATTGAGGTGTGAATTAAACTATATCTGTTTGACTCCAAAGTTGCAGTTGTATGTCACCAAGAAGCATGGACCTAAACTAATAATGTGCATGGAATAAATATTGGTAAATGGAACGTTAATTAAGACTGAAAGTCCTGTTATGAAGATTATTAGTCAGCTAAGCTTTAAAATGAAATGAAATAAAAGTCTTTGCTAGACAAAAAATATATTTACAACAAACGGAAAGATATTAAATTATGAGGAAACGAAATATGGCGTAAAAAGGAAAATTTTATTCTTATAATGATACTCATAGTTATTATCTGATAATACAGGGATGCTGTATAAAGGGAAAGATAAAAGAAAATATTTATACTTAAACAATAATTTCATTTTTCCCCTGATTTAACCTTAATTTTTTGATACTAGAAACCCTTTTCAATAATTATTAGTGTTTGTGTATAATTTTACGGCGTCAATTTTAATAGTTTTTTTTTAAATAGAAAAATTAGTGACAGATATTCATCCAGTGGCATTTTGATTATTGTTCAGACGCTCTCACCACTAGTCTAAGCATCTCGAATAAGCGATGATATTTGTCACGAGATATAGGATAGAATAGACAACACTAACAGATGGTCTAATTTTGAAACATTTGGTAGCTTAAAAAAAATAAAAATGTAACCGAGGAATAAATGGACATTTTGAGCTTCTCTTTGACTCCAAGCCAAAGGGGTGTGTAGGTTTTTCCATTAAAATGACAAGATTAAACATTTATCCTTAGCAAGGCCCGAAACGAGACAGGGCATGGTCAAAGACCAGAAAACCTAATAACCCCTCGTGCAAAATTAATTCTCCATGTTCCCTTGTGGTATAAAACTAAAACTTCCTTTTTTTTTTTCAACATCCCCGTCCACTGGAATGGCAATGATTTAATCTCTTTTTCTTGGAAATTCCTTTTTTATTTAATATTTGGCGCGTGCTCACGAAACCTTAGGCTTAAACCTTTTTTTAGTCAACTAAACCTTAATCTATTCAAGACTAGATTGATATGTGGTACAACATTTTTTTAACAATGGAATGTCTTAATAAAACTACAGAAGGTCTTTTCACAAGTAGGTCTAAATAAAGTCTAAAAAAATAGAAAAGGCAATCATTCAAATAAGAATCTGTAAATTATCAATAAGAGTCGTTCTATTAACTGCATTAGGAGCTATTAAATTAAATTAAATAAAAAATAACTCATTCAGTCGATAAAACTTCTTTTATTCATAATACATCTTAGAATGTCTGAGTGTCCTTTATCTATGTCCTTCGCGTTTGTAGTACAGTCCTGCTTTCAAAATTATAGTAGTATTTTAACTTATATATATGTATATGATTAATATAATATGTAATATGAGTTATCAACGAACTGTTTCGGTGATGTATTAGTTGTTGGTAATTGTGCTGTGATAGAGTTCAGATCTACATCATTTTGCAAAACTTCGTATATTCGTTGTACGTTTCGCCTTCTGAGATGTTATTTCAAGGACGTATCAATAATTAATTAATTGCAATAAAACAACTAATTATTGCCCACGCATAGTTAAAAACAATAAAAACTGGCGCACTCGTATAACTTAGTCGAATGAAGTAACAGCTGTTTGTATTATCCCTTCCCTGCAAGATTTGTCCTTTATAAAATTTTCTCGTAAAGGCAGCTATTCCGGGAGCTATTGAAGGCTGTAAAGGAATCTAAGATGAATTGTGACGGATAGATCACTCAGTAAGCTATACGTACCCCCTCCACCCCTACCTTCTCAATCGGTGGGACGGAGGGGATGACTTGAACGAGATCAATCATGAATGAAGTCTTTATCAATGACGGAGGTTAGTAATTTCGTTTTCTGTGAAACTGTTTTTTTACAATCCTCGGTTAATGGGAAATACGAGCTCGGAGTTCCGATGTTCAAGTGGACCAGGAGTAAAACTGAAAACAAATCCCGGCAGGGAAAAAGTGCCCAAATAATCATATTCTTAAATAAACCTATTCTAAAATCCGATGCAGCATGAATTGGAAATGTTAGCTCCATTTTATGGTGATACAAATACAAGCGATCGCAGGAATAAATGGTTTATAGGTACGATTAACAATTTTAAAATAAATATCTTCTATTTCGCTATGTATGCTATTAAATAAAAAAAAATCAACTTTCACGTCGATAATGTGTATCGATTAAATTTTGAGTTTAATGGAATACCAAAAAATTACAAAAAGTCATTAGAACTGTCATTTAGTGTCGTTAGCGCGTTAAGATTGATACTTAAGTTTTTCTGTTTATCTAGAATCGTGACTAATTCTTTTTCGTACTTGATACTTTTTGACTAAATCGTTGTGATCTAGTTGGAAAAGGTCATGAAGGTAGATGCAGTCCTTGAGGAGTTAACGGATCAGAATTGTCAGTGTGCCCGATGTGATAATTATTATAGACTCCGAACTCCTTAAAAAAATTCATTAAGGTAATAGCATACTATTAAATATGTAAAACCGATCTGAACTTGACAACAGTGGGTGGAGTGAATAGGCTGGTATGAATATACATTATTATGGTGGAAGTGATGTCATGTTTACTCCTTATGCCGCAATAGTTAAACAATATTACATAATTGACAACACGATAAAAAATACAGAAGGTCTTTTCACAACCAGGACTAAATATAATCTAAATAGAAAAGAAAATCATTCAGATAAGATTTCATGAATTATAAATATGCGTTGTTTTATCGACTGAATTAGAAGCTATTTAAATAAAACAAAATAAATAATAACTCATTCAGTCTTTAGAACTTCTTTTATCCATAATTCATCTTATCTTATCTGTCTGAGTGCCCTTTATCCTTATGAAGTAATCTTTGTCCTTCGCGTTTGTACTGTACAGTTCTGCTTTCAAAAGTATAGCTGTTTTTTGTACCGGGTTTTGTTTATCATGAAGAGGCGAATTTTCAAAATAAAGTATCGATACTTACTATAACTGCGTGACTTACTAAGGGACTAAGATACTTACTAAGATCTTTTTCTATAACTTTAAGGAGTTTTCTATAACTAAAATAAAATGAAATAAGGACCTGCAAGTGAGAGCGTCATATAGCCACTTTCCAATTTTTTTTTTATTATGGCCCATTAATCAGACGAAACAGGAGTATACACCTTTTTGAATATGACCGTTTTGTCTTTTGGGAGATGTCCATTTCCCTAAAAAAATTGCGCATTGATGACATAAATAATTCTGGTAGACTTAACACTTCTAGTCTCAAGGTATCCTATTCATAATTTTTTAATGTCTCTTACAAGTATTGAAAGCTCTTAATTTTTATAACATCTGCATTGCTGACTCTCAAACACTGAAGCATTGTTCCGTCATCGAGATGTCCTTGTATTTTCTCTTCCCTTTATATATTACAGCAGTTTGTTCCACTAATTATAATTATAAAATCGGGGATTGTGCAGAAAAGATGCATTTTTGCCCAAAATCTAGGCTAGCCTGCATAGACAGCTGATCTAGTAGCTAGTGCCAGTGTACAGTGAAGTATTTTCTCCTTTGAGGTAAATCCTGGATCAAAATTGTTATTCGAGTAATCCAATGGAACCATTCTCACTGTGTCGCTTCAGACGAGCTAGTACACGACAAGTCGGTATGAAGATCCTTCCGCGACCAACGGACAAAGAATCGTTAGTGTGAACGTTCAGCAGTCAAGTCAACATGAATGACGAACGTCTTATCGAGCTTCTTTGGGATTTCAGTGAATCGTAGGACTTAACACATAAAAAATTTCGTGATTTATCTTTTTATATGTATTTGAAAAATTTACACATGCAAAAATATTTGTAAAACTAAAAATCAATGCGGTAAAATCTCAAACTCAGTATTTTTAACCTAAATCTTTTGTATTTTTATGTTGATCTAATATTATTGTCTTCGTCGAAAATCAGCTCAATTTTAATTAGACTTAGCATACTGATTAGCAATGTTCATTAATGAGCGAGTGACTGAAATGAATAACATTGTCTGAGACTTTGCATTTACCTTTTCTTGGTACAGATTTAAATGTCTTTAAATGATTTAAGTGCCGAAACACTAAAAGAAACATAGGAACTAATAATTTGAAATTATGTCTTATCGATGGTTGTACTATTTGATATAATTCTAACTGTTTGTGCCATTAGACGTGTTTCCTCCTGGATCCTTTGGCAAAAAGATGTAGAACAGCATTGTGTTTTATTTAAAGAATCTTCCACTTTATAAATTAATATTATTAAATTAAATAAAAAATACTATTTTTATCGAGAAGTCTTTAATATTTAAATTTCTATATGTCTATAGAATGGAGAACGGACAGTCCTTTTCAAATGTTCTTTTCAAAAGACCTTTGAATCCCCTATACTCATTTTAAATTAAAAAATATTTATACATTGCATTCACTCTATCAGAAAAGAAGATTTTGAAAGAAAAAGAGGAGATGGGTAAAATAGATAAAAAAAAAAAAAAGAATGAAAATAAAGGCTTTTGAGCGGAGCTCCCTTAAGACCACAAAGCGGCTCCGATCCAAGAAATCTTCCGGGGAAGAGGACACAAAGAACTGGCCCGTTAAAATAAAGGCCCTCATCCACTTTAGGGCGTCACAAATTAATTACCCCTATTTCGCCCCCCCCCCACTGGAAGGAGGAACCCTCAGCGAGTTTTCACACGGTTTTTAAAGTGCCCCCCCAACCTGCCTGTGAATTTGTATAAGGCGGCACTTTATGGTAATGAGACTGGTGCTGCCACTGTTTCGCTCGTCGGCCATAACTTTATTTCTACCTCTCCCCCCCTAAAACCACCCTTGCTCCACTTTAAAAGATTACATAAATCTCATTATGCCTGCACTCTTCAGGTGATAAATTAATTGCTTTAGTGCTATCGTCATCCGTTATATGACTCCTATTAATTTTAATTTTTGTAAAGAAAATCCTTGGGATAAATTAAAAAGATTCGGGATAGATTCATCAGATTTATTTTCCCGATACAGCATTGCATGGCCAATTTATACAAAGGCACATTTTTTCAAACAAATTCAAATACGACCTCAGAACTGTTCTAGATATTATTATTTTATTGCTGAGTCTGAGGTGAGAGGTTGCACTATTTTTCTAATACTGCAGTGTCCCTCTTATAGGCTATGATTTTTGACTAATTTTCGGTCAGGCCAACAGATAAGACTGATCAGAACGCAAAATTAATTTCAAAGTTATTCCATATAAATGAAGTTTTAAGAGGCAACAGTGATAATCGGGTTGTTTTTTCAGATAGAGAAGAATTTTGGTTGCATTTTCTTCTATTTTTTCTATTTTCTTCATTTCATTTAAATACATTTAAAAATAAAATGAAATTAATAATTTATGTAAAAAAAAAAATTATGTCATAAGCGGCAATGCCACAAGCCACTGAGATGGATGTCTTTGATATGACAACTCGTTATTTATCAGAAAACAGCAATTTTTTTTTTCAAACATGGCCAAGGTGCAGTCTTTAGCAGTCATAACTTTAGCTAACTAATATGTGTGCTATAATATGTGTTATGGCTCACTATGCTGGTGTCAAGATGAGCCATTGTAAGCTACTCACATCGGTTTTGGCTCGTAACTCCGTTATCCGAGTGTTTTCTTTACCCAATGGACTTGTACTGTAAACAGTGTGAAATGCAATTCAACAGAGTCGCTGTGTTTGTGATACAGATTGAACAAACATTACATCAACTGTTCGTTCAGGATGTTTGCTATGTTTATATACACCGTTTGTTAAGCAACGCTTTGGCTTTGCAGGAGTCATGTTTGATAAACTGTTTATTCGGCAGGCGATGGGAATAGAGATGGCAATTAACAGAACCCACTGCCTGTATTGCCTGCCATCGAAATTTAAATTATTTCCCGTTTTAATCTCAAAATGCGTTGCACTTTATAGATAGTTATAAGTGTAGCTCACCACAATTTTGGCAATGCACTGTCATAAAATACTGTGGTAAGAGCTCTTCCTTCAAACTGTTTCTTGATCCTCTCACATGTGCGTTTTAAGCTTTATCATGTCCATTGGTCCAACTTTATTTATGTTTTAGTCTTCAGAATACAAATTTCAAAATTTTCTTTGTTTTTAAATTAAATAGTAATTAAGAAGAAGTATTTTTTCTCCCTTGGGAGTTTCAAATACACAATATAATTTAGTTGAACATTATTTCGGAATTGTAAACGATGTAAGTAAATGCTTGTAGAAATGAAAGAAAAACTAAGAACGAAAATTAATGGAAACCATGGCAGGTATGTTACTGGATCATACCCATTGCATGTTACTTTGTTGTTATTTTTTGGAGTCGATGAAGTGAGTTTTGGCTGGGGCTGTAGTCCCCTGGGTTATTTAGATATATAACCCGGTAGAACTCACTTGGCTTTTAAACGCCAAATAAAATTACTATATTATTTTTACAAGACAAAGGTATAAGTAAAAGGGTTTCATGAGCTAACAAAATTATATTAATCAATAAACCATTAAATGAATTCGTTTCAGTAAGGGGTCACCGTATAAATAAATAAACATAGCACATTAAAACTGTTATAATATAAAAGTAAACAATTTTTAACACATTTGACACGTATAATTAATGCCAATTGATTTTTTTTTTTTGTCTATATGAAATATATTTACATCCTGTGAGCTGTTGGCCCGAAATATATAAATAAGCAGAAGAATTTGTTAAGTGATCGGTACAGCTTCCGCAAAATGTCATGAACAGTAAACATTCGCTTCCATCTCAAACAAGGAGGATCTGATGCAGACTAGCATAAATAGGCCGTCGAAACTTTTTCCACTAATAAATTTAATGCAAACCTAACAACTTCTCTCATCAATTTAAGAATATCTCCTAACAAGTTCTTCTATTCTCTACGATACTTTCACTTTATTTGTATTTCTTGAAAAGGTGAGTTTCAATGATATAAATAATTTAACAGACTATTAAATATCAATAGCTTAACTTGTAATAAGCATTCACACAGAGGATCGTAAGTATGTCTTTATAATGTTCCTTCACTTTCTAAGTTATAGTTTTTTCATTACTTTTTCATTTGTTTTTATTCTACATAGCAATGGTAATTTCATTACTAACTTGCTTTGATGTTATAGTTTTGATTGCGTTCCCTGCAAGATTCAGAAGTACTTATTATTATTTTTAATAAGACGGAATTTACTGTGTAGTATTCGTAGTTATAAACTTGAAATACTATAAAATAACTTATACTAGTAAATAATAGTTTGTTTTTCACGCCGCAGTGCTTACAGCCATGCTGACTTCTAGACACATTACGCCAGAAATTGGTCATTACCCTAACATAATTTATAAACCCCGAAAAGCGAAAGAAATATAATCTATCTTTCTGACAGTATCCTACTCACTTTATGAACCGTTCACCTCAGCCATAACACCCATTTTTATTAATTACAACCGGATTATTTGAATGTTTTTGTTTTTCACCATACCAAACATGTTTTTTTAAGATTAAAATTTGTTGATGATTTTTAAAAACGCAATGGACAAAATTTTATTCTTCAGTTCGAGCGTAGCACAGAGAATCAAACTTAATATCTTAAACATATCATTATAAAAATTTTACAATGTATTATTGAAAAAAAACCTATTCGATGTTTCAGTGTGCGTGTTGAAAATCTAAAAAAAAAAATTTGCTAGCTTACCAAATTATTATCAATATAAAAAGTAAGTTATTAAATTTTTTTTAGTGTAAAAAATTTTACGTTTTAAAAAATATTTTGAATTATTTTTTGTCTCCACCTCTAGCACAAGTGTATATCATAATTAACTTCTGAGCTGTGTCAGAAAGAATCTGTTCACACAGATCTTTATCACATTCATAATAATTATAAAGAAAATATTAATCAGTACTTCAATGTCGAAAAGTTCGAAGAACACTGTCGCAGATAAGTGGAATCACCACGTGTATGTAATATGGAAAATGGTAAAATGTAGAAACATGGATCTTCAGCGAGGAGCTGAGTCGCACCTAAAGACTTGGTCGGTGGCGTAAGGGGTTTAGACAGGCAATAAACCGTTGCCTTGGTAAGGATTAGAAACAGTACGCAGATGGCTTGGGCTCGAAGGACAAGCCATATAACCCTCGATGTCGGAGAGACAGAACCAGAGTAAAAATCAGGGAAAAGGGTCAAATGGGGTTAATAGCAAAGTCGTTACTGAAAACGTGTTCGATTCATCTATTCACTTGTGTCTAGAAAAAGGTTGCTAAGTATAACCCATCCCTTTGAAGAAACGATGGGGCCGTACGAAATCCGTTATCAACCCGTGGTTAGGTCAACGAGTACTGATTGATTAGGAAAAAATAAGGGGCGCAAACAGGACTATTATTGACTCCTCTCTTGGTTGGGAATGTGGCCCCAACAACAAGTCACTACCTCTGACTTCTCAGGAAACTACCTCCTGGTGGACGTGGAGTCAGAGGGGAAGGCTGATGAGTAGAGGACCACACCCTACTTCCTGGCTAAGCTGTTCTGAAGCCTGCATACGAGAGTTGATAGCGTTCATTATGAAGACACAGCAAATTTGAATTAATTATGTATTATAGCTATTGCCAATTAATTTCAAATATCGTCCCATGGTCGTGGCTAATTAAATTCACTAGTTAAGATCAAATGTTTACAAAGTCATACATATTGTCTGATATAGTATGAATATGGTATGGTTATATTCCCTATTAGGAGAAGAGAACAATTGAATCAACCGTAAATACTCTATCTAGAAAATCTAGAATATTTCTATGTTTATAATATAATCTTATTGTTTACAGTTCTTCACATATTGTTAACTTCTCAAGCACATTTATTCGTATTAAGCTATTAAGTAATAGCTGGGCCTATAAAGAGGTAAGATTAGAGTTTTTGTTTATTAATTGAGGAAATCTAATAATTACTGTATACTGTATTACTTTATATGTCCGACGCAATATGCCTCTGGTGCACAAAAGGTAGATCAAACCATCGAACCCAATAAACATATTTCCTTATTTTTTTTAATATTTCTAATAAATTTTAAAGCATTGCCAATCAATTGAAGGGCTGAATGTGCTATTCTGCTGGCGGTGAAGAAGTGAACTGGCATTTTAACACCCTTCGGTCGTATGTACTTTTACGACGGTAAAGCCTAGACCTCAAATTAACATATTGCAGAGTTCACACCTTGCACCTAGTTACTATTTAAATGGTAATGTTAGAAATAATGAGTGAATTTAAATATCTATTAAAAAAATAGAAGTGTATTGTTTGTCATAATATGATTCGTTACAACCCCCCCCCCCCACTTTCCGTATAATTTCCACCTACTTTCATTCGTTAAAAAAAACGTCTGAAAAGGAATAAATGTTTTTGGATACCGTAGGATACCTAGGTTTACATAGCATCAGGTCGCTGCTCTGATTAGGATAATGGATAAGTTAGGATAATGGAGGTGATTATATTCTAAAGAGCAGAGAATGTGCCACCAGCCCTCCTCCGTGGCTTTAAGAAAAATTAACGATTTAATTTACAAAAAAGGCGATTTAAAATTTTTGGATCTGTTTGGATGAACATGTGGCTCTGCATTATGCTATAGCTGACATGACAATAGCCCGATAAACCAAAATATTAAAAGGCATATTCGATAACACTTACAATAGTGCTCATTTTTGTCGTTTATGATATTAATAATTAATATTTTTGGTATGTAATCCCACAGTTTAACATTATAACCAGAAGCTATTTATGATTAAAAGTTATTTTTCTTCAATTGTAAACTTTTAGAACCAATAATTGAAATAACTAGTCTGAGTCAAATTTATTTAAATATTTTCAGCTAAAATTTTATTTATTTATTTTCATTGAAAACAGATAAACCTCTCCTACTGGGAGTCATTCACTTATATTTACGGAAATTCAACTAAAATAAAGAATCATTGTCATTTATAATAATAAACATTAAACAATTTCTGATTTTAACTCAATTCATTACATGATTAGATACTAACGTGTAGTTTTCCCCAACTTATAAGTTACAAGCTGATAAGTAACAGTGTATCAATAGATTCTAAATTGTTTATGAAATAAAAGTTCACTGAGTTTTGCCTTAGGGTTATTTTGAGCTTAATAACTAAAATTATGCATGTGTGTGCTATATATATAAAGAGAGTTCTTCACTTTCCGCGATCTTGACATGCCTTGCCTCCTCCCTCTACCATAGCTGTAAGTATGGGTGACTCACCCGTCACTAGAAGTATGCCAAGTGTTTCCTTTGAGAAAAGCTTGGCTATATTGTCATTAGGCATATTACGCTCTGCTCATCATGCCGTTACAACTTTCTTAAACATCTACTAATATTGTCTATTACCCGTGAAACACAGGGTACAGTAGTACTCCGGGTTACTTTAACCCAATATAAGCTGTTGGGGGGGGGATGCTGGTAATTAGCCCTACACCCTCTACGACTACATATTGTCTTTCACCCCTATATTTCAATAGTCCTTTCAAGTTTGGTTAATTGTGTCCCACAAGGCCTAATTATATTTTATTTTTTCTACTTGTTAAATTTAGATTTGGCTTCAAATGAATTTTCAGTTATGTAATCAGTATTATTTTCATAGTTTTATAAAATTCATTTCCGGTTGTGTATTTCTTAATCATCTATATATATATATATATATATATATATATATATGTAATTTAACGTTCGTGACAATTAAAACTGAAAAAAGATCGAGAAAGAGGTAATAGAAATGATGAGAACGTTAGTACAAGACTGCTTTATTCGTAGCTCTTAATCGTATAAACATACAATTGGAATGTTTACATCCCGATGATTTGGTATTAAGAGTGTGTACCGACAGTGGCCAGGCCCTAACCCCCCCCCCCCCCCACCAGCTTACGCACACTTCCTCGTAAACTCAAAGTCCGACCCGAGTGTAGAATCAGGTGGACCGGGTTCTCAAGGGCAAAGGCCAGCGCACCCAGTGCACAATCTGTCATCCATCACACTGTTAAACACACGACCAAACAAGAAAAAAAAAATATAAATTTACAGAATAAAATAATAATACCTCCTAGACTGACACGGCGACAGCCAAGAAAACAAAAATTGTCAAATATCGTTACAATAATACTATTAGAACTAAGGACAAAACTCTCTGTCTGAATGACACATATATTAAAAATGAGACCTATAACAAAAAAATTACTTGCTTCGTGTCGGATCGAGGACCCACCATTTTCCTCACGCTCCCCCCCTTGGAGTGGGAGTTAAATCTGTTTAATATGAATATATATTACATTATATATTATATTTATGCCTTATAGGCTCTCGCCTCACTCCCGGCTGTGACAAATTCGTCGAGATTGTGCTTCGACCGTAGACGTCGTATGTCACCGCCATCAGGCCCGAAGGTTTTGACTTCCAGATGATTTGGTGACGTTTATAGTTAATAATCTCATCAGACGTTTCCATGTCTCTTTGTCTTTCTCCAACAGACTCTTCCGATAGGGGCTATCTCTCTTGCCACCATCTTCCCACAAATCGTTATCCCTGCTTCTCCTGGCGTCCACTCCGCAAGGAATTGTCGACTACCCCCTGACGTCTCGCCGTCCTCAATGGCATTCGTCATAATGGCACGCGACAGCCAGTCTACCAGAACACTAACCTTTCCTGGCTTATACACAATCTCCATGCTGTATTGTAACAGGAACTCCTTCTACCGTGTCACGCGTGCGGATGATTCCTTTAATTTATCCACTCATTGCAGCGGCCTGTGATCGGTTTGGACCTTAAAGCTTCTCCCAAATACGTATGGGCGGAAGTGACCAATGGCCCAGATGATACCCAGTAGTTCCCGTTCAAGGGCACTGTACCTCGCCTCCGTGTCAGTCAACCATCTGCTCGCATATGCTACCGGCCTCTCCCCGTCGATTCCCTCCTGGGACAATACCGCTGGTCGAGTCTCAGAGCCTCAGAGCAGAGGCTAAGTGCCACCTGACGATGAAGCCAACGTTGTGACTTCAAGACCTACCCTGAGAGGGTGATTTTATTTCATAAAATTTCTTCCCCGTGTTAATAAAAGAAACAAATTGTATATATCGAGAACCCTTGTGACGTGGTTTAGTCGAAGTCCATTAGACAAATAAAAAACTAGAAGCTAACGTCAACTACACTTTCCTCAATCAGCCATATTGATGCATTCAAATGATGCTTAGAATTTGATATTTTCAATTTATTTCCTGTATTTTTTATTGTATTAGTCAGGTTGTCTATTTCTGCCCATTTAATCTGTACTTTCAATGCTAGATATATGTTAAGTTAATAATGCTATAATGTAAATGATGTTAGGTCTTTGTTCCATAGAATATTTATAGAAAAATCAAAGCATGAAAGAAAGCAACGAATAATAAAAATGACTGCCGGGCTGTGGAATGGCATAATTACAAAACAGTTTTATTGTCTTTCCACAACTTATAACTTCTTCTCTAATGTAATAGTGCTTTCGGCAGCTCTAAACTATTATATTATTTCTACAATAAAATAAAAAGGTAAATGACAAAAACTATTACCTGGTCATTATTACAAAAACTAATTACTGTTATTATACATAACAATGGACACTTATTTTGAAATTGTCCTTCTAATCTACCACAGTTAAAAATTCAAAAATACAACACGTATGTAATAAGTAATTAAAATTCCAAAAAAAAACTATCGACTAACAATTATACCATTAAAATTGTCAACATGTCATAAATTTATATTAAGCTACTTAAAACCCAATTATTTATCAATTCTATGGCTAATTAGTTATGTGGGATATATTTCTCATCTAAAACACAAGTATATTCTTTATGTATTTAACTAAGGTTGCTACATCCACGCTCCTTAATTTATGACTGACTTTGTCCAGGAGGTATGGACAGGACGGGTTTCTTAGTATACGCGTGTTTTATATTTATTCCTTTTTATTAATATTATTAATAAATCCGAATTTACGGAATCTAATTTTATTTCCATATTTTCCAGGCTATTATTGAATCTTTGATCGTTTGTATGGTTATACGAGATGACAGCTTAGAGTTCCAGGAAGCGCTTTACAGTAAATAAGAAGTTATAAGTTGTGAAAAGACAATTAAACTGCTTTATAAGCTACGAATAATACTTGTCACTATGTAGTCTTAAAAAAATACTTATTTTACCATCAATTTTTATTAGTGTGTACATAATTATAAAAATTTATAATAGCCAAAGCAAAACTGTACTGATATTTGGAGGTAAAATTTACTAGAGAAATTCCCGATTTGACACTCGCTCTTATTGGTTACATGATTACCTCTTAATAACGCGCCTGAGATGATAAAAATGCTACTATGTACTGACAATAAATTACTGATTTGTGGACATTAATTGTAGTTTATGGATAATAACTTACCTACAATAAGCGCACACATCATGTCTGTATTTTAGTTGTAATTTTTAGTAGATGTTTTTAAACTCAAAAATTAAGATAGTAACAAAACAAATAGTTTGTGTTATTCTTATAACGTACGCCAGTCGTTGATCTAACACGGAAACGCTAAAGTCCGGGCTATAAAGTTGTATACTGTATTTATCAGGGGATTTAAAAGGTTTCCATTCTTCGCTAATACGATCGTTAGGTCATCTATTAAAAAAGGTTAGGGGAATTTTTCCCAGGAACGGCTATTCCACTTTATATTAAAGGGATAAATTCGCCTTTGTGGGAGAACCACAAATCATACAGCGCATACATTGAGGGACGACCGAGGGCTGATCAGGCGCCGTTAAATTGCCTGGGTGGCCTTTCGTACCCGGGAGACCGACCGGAGCAGATTCATCCTTGATCTTTCATTATCCGCCCTTCGGATCCAAGGGACACTTAGGATTCCATCTTCTCGCTATCGGTAGGGGTAGGAGGCCGGTCCTTGTTCGTTAGTAGCCGCTCATCCAGGCTGCAGTGAGTTCTTCCTGATTGGATTTACTTCCAGACCAACTCAACCGAACAGAAACCTTTATATAGAAAAATCTGTTTAGGCTATCAGATAAGTAAATTGAACAGTGCTTTATATTGTGCTACACTAACACTACCATGCGCTACTAAAAGTTTTGGATATTACACGCCTGCTAGCTTGTAGAGTTACAATATATAATTAATGATACAACAATAAAAAAAAAAAAGTGATACAATGTAACACTAATTCCCTTAACTTAAAATTTGAGGATCTAGATTACGAACCTGTGGTAGTCATTAGATAGAATCCAGTTTAGAGAGTAGGAATAGAATATTAAGAAGAAAAAGACGCTTTTAATTCCTGAAACCACTTACCATAATAAAATAGCAATGTACAAATAGACCAATGTCTAACTGGTACTGAAAGAACGCGTGTATTTCTTGGAAAACTGCATGCTTAGCTTTTAACTTAAAACGGCCTTTAAAGCCGATGGTAGATGTTAAAAACGTGCAAAAAATGATTACCGGAGTGCATTAAGAGTCTCAGGGGGACCCCAAGACACCCGTGGAAACAATAAAAACAGCTATTCGGACAATGTCATCAGAAGGCTAAATCAACTTATTTTTAATTGATAAATTTTGTTTGATTCTAAATTATCTTATTTATTACTACGAACTAAACTGGATATTTAAAAATTCAATTTTATAAACACTGTCTGAAATATTTATGTTTGTTAAAGTACCCCCAAACTCTGTTTTAACAAGCTTTCAAATGTGACACTCAGCATTGTGATTTCGACTTAAATTTAACGAGAAATTTGAGACGGTGTTTATCACAGATCTTAATTTAATTTAAGATTCAAAGTTAAATTGTAGGTGCTAAAAAATATACATGCATTAATAGAAACGGTTTCATACCCCCCCCCCCCCGCACAGCACTGCAATTATTTCGGCAACTCAAGAGGGTAACTATTATTCGTGGTTGCTCTAGTTGAATAATTAACAAGCACCCACACAATCACGGGTCAACGGATTCGTGGAATATTCTTGCGTAACTGATGTCATGTTCGTTCTCAGAATATCCTGAGTTATTCTCACGGCATGATAATAATGATAAACCAGTGAGTGGTGAGAACACCGGAATAGGTGACCGTTCGGAGAAAACTTCACCATAATTTGTAACTTGTAACCTCGAACATGAAAACATCATTTGAATGAAATTAGATATTTTTATAAGTGCATCACTCGTACCAAACTGCCAATTTGAATCCTTTGTATGTGTGCTAGATTTTAATGAAAGTTGTACTGAAAAGCCAAACAGTGTTTAGAAAAAAAAAATGTTCTTAACTTAGTTGATTAGTTTAAAATGTGATAAAAGATTATCGGGGTTGGTAAATTTTTTGTCAATACATTAAAACCGGGCACGCGTTAACGAAGACGTTGGACCTCATAAGATTATTTTTTTGGAATATCTTTGTAATTCTTTTGAGTTTACCTTGTGTAATGAGTTCAGCAACAAAGTGGGTTTCCCCCCGAATATTATTATGAGATCCCCCTGGATCTAAAAAAGTTAAAATCATAAAATACCTTCTGAGATGTAACTTGAAATTTCTTAAAACTAATAGACGTACATTCTTATATGATTTTTTTATCCAAACTTTTTGTTATTAAATATAATTACATTTTAACCAAAAACTAATCAGCTTATTTTGAGGTGTTATACATTTCATCGCGTGAAGTTTTTCTTAGCCAAAACTGTACCGAATGAAATTAGATTCAATTAATCCTCCAACACTGAACGTCAGATAAGAAAAAAAAACATTATCTTGATTCAATAGTTATGACCTGATACGGCAATCAAATAGCAATAAAGAATCCTAACGTAAAATTACAAACATTTAGCAAATTTTGCTTGGTGTTGCTTGCGGTATTTGTAAAACTTTATAATCACAGTACGTATAACACCAAACCACATTCACGTATAACTCTATTTTTATATATAATAATTTGATGAACTAACGTTACCTCATCGCTTTATGACTATTTAATTTCATAATGCGTATTTGTGATAAATCTATATCATTCGTCGTACCCACCGGGTATGGTTTAAACTTTGAATAGACGGGAATTATAAAAATAATTATGGTCAATATGTGTTGAGTTACAGCATTTTTTTGAACAAACGGTAGGATTTGACATAAGCCGATAGCGAAGAAGCATTTGTGCCCAAAACTGTGCTGGGTAGTTCTCTATCTTCTGGTGGATAATGGAGAATTCCATCCAGGTCGGTAGCACTTCAGCAAAACTCTCTGAGTGACACTCCCGTAAATGATAGATGGGTGTAGGGAAGTTTACTCTCCGGTAATCAGTCAGTACTAAAATGAAATATTGGCGTGCTCATATAATGCGAGTAGTTAATTAATGAAAACTAATTCAAATTTTGTATTTTGTTTTTTTTTGGGGGGGGGGGTTATCATTATATAGGGTTTATTATTACTTTCTTTATAATTCATCGAACCTACCCATGTTTGGTTTGGCTTCGTATGTCCAAAATTAACAAAATTAGTTATTATTTAAAAGCAATCTTTGGGTGGTGGTAATAAAAGTAATTCTTTTATAGCTATTGATGCACGCCGTGATGTCTAGAACCATGTCCAGTTAGTAGTTAAATTATTTGTCGCTCACAAGTTCTTATATGTTTGTATTGAGATGTTTAAGATTATTTTTTCGTACTGCTCCATTTCTGTTACCATTGTATATTTATTTATCATAATATTTAATTTATCTATCGAAAAGCATCCAATTCACGACTGTTTGATATTTACGGTTTTCATCGATTTATTAGAACCATACAAGAGATCTTTTTTCAAAATCAATTTTATTTCAAGGAGAAACTTATTTCTTTATTCAATTAAAAAAAAAATACTATTAGAATCTGAACTGAACAAAACATTTCAAGTTAAAGACAAGATAAATTTTTTTCAAAACCGCAAGTTTTTTAGAACTAGCGAAAACTAAGCAAAAAAAAACAAACATGTCAAGATACAAATTGCCCAAACTGTCTTGAAGCCTGTCCATTCTTTAATAATAATTCTACAGTATTTAAATTGATTATATTACGTCTTCAACCGACAAAACTATAAGAAGAGGCCACCAACAATAAAACAATATATTGAGTCATTAATGATTTTTATTAGCATACCATGTATCGATCGGCTCATTGTTTTATATTTAGTCTGAAACAAATATAAAGAAAACTGTTCTGTTAGTTAAATAGATTTTATTATTTCGTAATATTTAGCTAGGTTATTCATGCTATTATATCTGAAGTTTGAGTCTTTAGTGTACATTTGAAAATCTTTATGAACACTTAAATTAAATAGTAAATCACTTTTGAGATAGTTTGTGTCTTAAAAAGAACAGAGTTAAAATAAAACAATTTAATACTATCGTAATTTAATTATTATCTTCCTCAAGTTTTGTCGCGTGAAGTCGTAATTTAATCAATTGTGATTTTGCATAATTATTTATAAGGACAAGATGAAATTCCATAATAACCTATCCAATCACCCTAATCCACTAGCACACTCAGTCATTACACTGCGCCACACATCCCTATAAACCTCCTAAAGTGGGAGTCCTGGCAATAGCCAGTTTCTCCAATCATGTCCTGGGCGTCTGTGGATCTCGCGTTCTTGGTCAGCGTCCACTGGATCGTATCCGGTGACGTGGCTGCCCGAGGAGCGTGGGGGACCTCCAAAGACTCCGCTTACTCTTTCGCAGGCGAGGGAGGTGACAGCCATATGGATTTAGGAGGTCTCTGGGCTTCTTGTAAATACTGTATGTTAATGAAAATTGTATAATCCATGATAACGCGTCCTCCAATAGGGACTTCCAAACTTTGACAGCGACCATATTGTTGAAGCTGCATCTGTCGAATTGACTGTAATTTATTCAGTCTGTTTTTCCAAATTACCATGGACGGATATAGCGTTCAACAAAACGTGTAAATGATATAGTTGTTTTATCAATATGGGTGTTCTGTACGGGCAACGTTCCGCGCACTTCGCCCATTTTACGTCTCCATAACCGTCCTACCGAGAGGACTATTCGCAGTGTAATGGATAAATTTGAGTCTTCTGGTTCAGTAAACAATCAACCAACACCTGTACGTCGACGAAACGCATGATCTGCCGAAAACATAACCACTGTTCGTGAGAGTGTGCAGGAGAATCCGAGGCAGTCGATTTCGCGTCGCTCACAAGAACTCGGTCTTATGCAGACCACACCTTGGCGAATTTTGCGTCTTGACCTGGGCCTGCACCTGTACAAAATTTAACTGACCCAAGAATTGAAGGTAAACGACCATAGACAACGACGTGTGTTCGCTGAATGGGCTCTGGAGAAGTTGGAAACTGACCCAAATATCTGAATGAATGAATGTCAGCAAACAAAATTGTCGAATTTGGGGGGATACCAATCCACACGAGATCCAAGAGCGTCCAATCCATCCCGAAAAAGTCACTGTTTGGGCTGGCTGCGTCATCGGTCCATATTTCTTTGAGAACGACGATGGCCAGGCGATAACCGTCAACGACGAGTGCTATAGGTCGATGATTACCAACTTCTTTTGGCCTGAATTAGATGATATGAACACCAACGACATGTGGTTTCAACAGGACGGCGCTACGTGCCACACAGCTCATGTCACATTGGACAATCTGCACGAGCGATTTGAGAGCATCGTCATCTCACGTGGTGGTGATGTGAACTGGCCACCGAGATCGTGCGATTTGCGCCAGTTAGACTTTTTCTTGTGGCGTGTTCTTAAGTCACAGGTCTATGCGAATAAGCCACAAATCACAGCGGTCCTCAAAGCCTATATAAGCCATCGGTCAAATTCAGCCTGATTTATGCGCCAGTCATGGAAAATAGGACATTTCGGATCCGTGCCACTCAGCGAAGCCGTGGTGGATATTTGCACGATATTATATTCCATAAATAAGGGCATCGATAGGCTTTTCAAGCGAATAAAAAATTTCGATGATATCTCACACACACTTTGTTTTATTTAAATTTAAATATAGAAAGCGCTTAATGGAAGACCCAATATATGAATGAGAACATTTATCACAATTACTTATTGCCCAATAAGGCATATTGTAATTTTATCATTACAAAGTTTATTTATATTAAATAAGGACAAGAGTGAATATAAATACTAGGCATACCTTCTGAACAGTTTAACCTACCTTTATGTATTTTCGCTTGTTTGTTAGTGTTTCACTTTGTTTTCTCGTGTGATAAAATTTTAAAGAGTTAAAATTCCTGAGTTTTTTTTTTTTAATTTTAATTTTACATTGACTTGAAATTCGTAACCCTGTGCCTCTATAAGTTCTTTTAGTTAAATAAGATCGAAAGCTCATGCTTCGTATAAAGCATGTTTGCATTGAGCAGTATGAATACGTAATATTAGTGATTTCGAAAAAAAAGATCACTTGTGCGCTTCTAATGAATGGAGGAAAACCAAAACCAAAAGTAATTTTTCTACATGGGCTAGAAACCAGGTTTCAGAAAAGGAAATAAAACAAACTTTTCCTAAGTAGAGTTTTTTAAGCCGATGGTACTCCTAGGGAGTTAAAATATATAGTAATTACTGCGATAAACGTAGCTGCCACTTTTTATTTGGAAAGCTGAACACTTTTAAATGAGGTCTATGAGAGTCCGGAGGAGCAAAACTTTTTAAACTCGGGAGGAAGAAATTTAGTGAAATTAGTTTACTGGACAGATGTTCTCTATACCTCTGTTTTCTTTAGGTTTTTTGTTTTATAAAGAAGAAGTATCATCATTGCTTGATAGTGTAGGGGTTAAAGCAGTATTTATATTAGCGTTTATAAAAAGTTCGAAAATTCAGTACACTTAATATCTCACTTTAGACTAAGTAGTGAAGTACCCTGTTTGCATCTATGCCTCATTCGACAATTGACGAAGTTCCCACTGACAAAACTTAAAATAAACCTTTTTTTATATAAATAACTAGGCTATGGGCAACATGATGGACTAAGATAGAATAAAAATGAATACTCATAGCTCAAGAGTAGAAGTTAGCACAATGTCATATTTCTAGTCCTGCAAGGGACTAATATACTGGTTACAGACCGGTAATATACGGTTATTTACTTCGAAGTCGGACAGGTCCTTAATTGATGTCAAAGCTTACTCTCCAATCATTAGACTTCAAAGCTTATGAACGCTTCAATGAAGTTCTGTCCAAATATTCTGGATTCCATGCGAATTCAAACTCTTAAAATAGCTCCCATTCATGATGGGTAACGGTGAGAGGAGAAGGGTTTGAGATAAAGAAAAAGTTATCATTCTTAATCAATTGATTGGTAAAATACTAACACAGTATTTGAAGAGTCGGGGCGTTTTTTTAATGAAGTTACTTCAACATAAATTTGACACATTTATTGGGATCAAATTGAAAATTATTAGGAATACAACTAGTCTAGCGGTACATTTGAGCCTCTCACTTTAAGCTCGTTATTAAATTAATAAATTGAATTAATAATAAGATAAAAGTCTGGAATAGCTTTCTCATTGTAAATACTGCAGAGACTGTGGCAATAACTATTACCAGGAGAGTTGGGGTGATAAAAAAATTATTAATGACCGTTCAGGTACCACGTGTTGTAATTATTGGCTCGGCAGCTGCTATCCTTATTGGCAGCGAGCTTGATAGATTAAATGTGCCCTCTTCGGTCCGTCATGACCAAGATCATTTTCATTTCTCCGCATTGGAATTTCATTAAAAGTTATTTCATTTCAGTCCCGAGTTGTTGGGGTTGCCCAGTTTCTATAGATTAGTAGGTCCCCCAGGAGTATATAACCTTTGATTTTCCTATCCCTCCCATGAGCAAAATCTACATTTTTTTTTTCGAATAAGTACGTTTAAATTCTGTAATACATGGTATGAATGGGCTCCTAAATCACAATTATTAATGCTGGATATGTATTTACCAAAAACAAAAAAAATAAATAAATAAACATATATATGACAGCCATGGAGGTGACTGTAAAATGTGTAATAATGTGTCCTCGAATGGACAATGAGAATTTTGAAAATTTAGTTATTTACGACGAATTCTTTCGATAATCCTCAACTAATAATGATTTATGAGCTGATAAGGAACCAGTTTTATAATTACTATGTTATAATTACGATAAAATATATGTTCTTATTAAATATTATAGTCCTATAAGCGATGACTCACTCTATGTTATTTTTATAAATAGCATTATTTAGTCAGTAGAGGTAGCTGTTTGTGTCTAGAGCTAGTAGAAAAGCATTAAGTAGTCAGATGTATTACCGGGCAGTGCAAACTTTCCCCTTTGTCAGTTGATTGCTCTCTTATTACAATAATATTCCATTATAAAGAGAAATTGAATGAAAGATTGCTTTCATTTATTTAAGGCAAAATTATTAAATTGAATAAATGTAAGCTGCAACAATCTGATTTTGAAATGCCTAAACACTATGAATGAAAAAAATCTAGTTTGTACTGCGACTTGAAGCCTAAAAATGCGTCCAATCTTTTTTTTTTTTTTTTTTGTTTGTTAGCTACACATACTTATTTGGAAATTTCTCTTATTCTTAGCGGACAATCTCCCAGAATAAAGGTTCATCCATGTTAATGATTATCATGATCGGAAATATTATTTCTGTGAAATACAAGTAGTTTTCATTAACAAAAAACTTCCTAAGACATCTGGTCGACTATTTTGTGCTAGTTGGGGTTGTATCTGACGATATCTTAAATGGCCTTATGAAATAATAATTAATGTTAAGACAATTTAATTAACTTTTTAATCTGCAATTAGTTGCGTAATATCAGATTACGTAAGCGTTGGCTTTAGTCGTGAGTTAATAATGGCCTAGACCACCTCCGTCATGGAAGCAAAATAATAACCAAAAAGTAATTAATTTTAATCATTAATTTTTAAAAGTGTTTTTCTTTTATCGTCCACAATTAGGTGGGTTTTTTTTGACTTATTCATCATTAGACCCTCCAATTTGTATTTAGTCGAAGTCATAATGTATAATTTTACTCAAATTAAAATGTTATGTAATGAAAAAGTGAATTTATTGAAAGATGAAAGTATACCTCCGACACAGAATAAATATGTGGTTTTTAAAAATAAATTATGCATGAATGAGAACATTTATTACAATTACTTATTGCCCAGTTAAGTAGATTGTAATTTTATCACAATAAAGAAGTTTCTGTATATAAAATAAATTATTATTGATATAAAATTTGAATATGTATAAATTATAATAATGGTGACGGTGACATGCGATGAAGTAATTAGATTACCTTGGAAAACCCTTAAACCAAAGGTGAACATTGTAGCCCTTTTGTAAAAGATTACGTTCAGTGAAAGAGCAACTGGCTTGAGATTCGAAGGCCTTGAGATTGTATATTCCAATATACAATGCCAAACCCAGTAAACCACCCAATGATGCCTCCTCATCTAACTATCCAATTAGCCTACTCCCTATCCTCTCAAAAATATTTGAGAAGGTTCTATCCACACGTCTACTTCCAATTGTTTATTATAAAAACCTTTTTCCTATACACCAGTTTGGTTTCCGTGAACGACATTCCACTACTCAACAAGGCCTTTGCGTTGTTGATCACATTTCTTCAGCCCTTGAATTCAAACAGTATTGAACTGCTGAATTACTGGACATAGCTCAAGCTTTTGACATGGTTTGGCACGCAGGTCTGCTTTATAAGCTCAAAAGATATTTACCACAGACCTTTTTCCTAATCCTACAGTCCTAACTTTCAAACCGCTTCTTCCAAGTCAGCTGTGGTTTAAAATATTCTAAGTACTATCCCATAAAAGCTGGAGTTCCACAGTACAGTGTCCTGGGTTCCATCCTCTATAACCTATACACCAACTGATGTCCCCTCTACCCCAATCCCTTATTGGCAACATTTGCAAATGACACTGCAGTCTTGTCATCCCACTAATACCCCGATATAGCATCCCATAACCTTAAAAAACCCCTTGATGAGATCGAGTGTTGGTGCAACCAATGTCGGATCAAAGTTAATGGAGAAAAATGTTCCCACATTACCTTCACCCTCCATCGCAAGTCTTTGCCAATAGTTTATTTTAATACCATTCTTCTTCCTGTATCCGCGATAGTACGGTACTTAGGCTTCTATCTCGAAAAACAACTGACTTGGAAGAAACATGCGAGGCTAAAAAGACAAGAACTAAACAGAAGCTTTGGACAACTGTTCAGAGTACTTCAAAGCACATCGCATTTCTCAATAGAAAATAAACTACTAATCTACAAAGTTATACTTAAGCCAATCTGGACATACGGAATAGAGCTATCGGGGACAGCAAAAATGTCGAACATCAACCGTATCCAATCCTTTCAATCAAACTTTCTGAGAACAATAGTATATGGCTCATATTACGACAGCAACAAAACCCTTCATATCGATCTTAATATACCCTACATTCATGAACTCATCCCTTTCAAGTTCATGCAATTCCATAGTAACCTATCCAACCACCCTAATCCCGTAGCACAGTCATTGCACAGCTCCACTCATCTCTATAATTCTTCTCGGAGAGTGAAACGGCAGTGGCCTTGTGACCTGCTATAATCGCGTGACAGTAGGAGTTCTAGCAATGGCCAGTTTCTTCAATCATGTTCTGAGCGTATGTTGCTCTCGCGCACTCTGTCAGCCTCCACTGGCTAGTACCTGGTGACGCGGCTGACGGATGAGCGTGGGGGACTTCCCAAGACTCCGCTTCCTCTTTTGCATGCGAGGAAGGTGACAACCATGTGGAACTCTAAATATGGTATGAAATGTTCTCATTTTATCTCAATTATAAATAAGTATTAAATAAGGCAGATAGTAATTTTAATAATAAAGTTGTTTATAATAATAATATAAAGCTCCCTCTGAATTACAAGATCAAAATATATTTATAATGAAGGGAATCGCCTTAAAAACGTCAACATTCACTAAATTAATTGACAATAAAAAGGATGTCTTGAGATTGTCAACCGGAAAATATTTTATTTCACTCTTTTAACTTTTTTTACATTTTTAATAAGTCCGTTTGGAGGCTTGTGGCTTTGCGGAATTTTCCCCGTTTTTTTTTTGTTTGTTTTTTCTTCCCTCTGAAATAAGAGATAAAAACGATTATTGAAATCTTCGGATACAGTGAAATATAAAATCAGCGGTAAAGGGGATTTTCAGGACAAATTGAGGCAACTCCCTGCTTCGGAAAAGAAAGAAAGAATATAATTTTCATAAGAAAGTCACTTTCTACTGCTCGGATTACAGGGTTCTGCCTCCAGGCAACCTTTCATCTTCCCTTTGATGCAGCCCTTCAGCTAATGAAATATTTATTGCCGTCTTATGTGAGTGTATGCTTCCATACTTACAAGTACCCGGGAATACACGGGAGAGGACATCTCTTTGAATTTGTTGAAGATTTCATTACAGTCAAGGTGCATATAATTTATTTCATAAATTTTATATATGGTTTATATCCACTTTATAGTTTAATAAAAAAATCATTTAGGCTGTTTATTTATATTTTCTTGAGAACCTTAGCTGCTTATATTTTTGTATTGAAATGAAGCAATAAATACAGTATTACAAGTGGTACTTAGAACTTCAGTTCATAGCGTCTCGTTGATAAAAGGTAACTAGCCGAAAGCACTTAACTTGTCACTTTCACACAGGACTCACAATAAACAAGGTGCTAGTTGGTTTGGAGGTTACGAGACCGCCTCCGCATTTGCCGTTTGCGGCTAACGTACAGTAGAGTTAAGTATCACAGCTCTGGTTTGCCGGGGATGAGATTATATAGAAGGGAGCATTTTCTATCCCGTAGAAGATTCTGGTTTGCAGAGACTGAAAGCGAAGTGTATTGGAGGGTTCGTCACTCCTTCGAAATTCTACTCCATAGGACCGGGTAGGCTGGAGTTCTGTTGTGTAGATCAGTATAGTTTTTTATTGATATTTTAAAACTATTGTCCATGAAATTAAAAAGTAGTTTGTACCGACTGTTCGTTTCTAGTTTTTGGATGTGGTGTGAGGCCCCATTTAAGTCGTTTGTAAGTTAAAGCCAGAGTACTAATACGATCATGGAAGGTAAACAACCCATGATCCTATGTATGTCGTATTATCATCAATAATAATGTCTTTTACTGGAGTCTGAGTGTGTCGGTGCATTTCCCTCTTTCCTTATTCTTTTCTTTATCTATCTTAACCACCGGCGATTAACTTGTATACATTGGAATAACTAAATAATATGATTGATGATATATAAATATATATAATATGATTTCAATGATTTCGAAGTTAATATTGGGAACGGAACATATGATAGTATTGGTGACATGAGAAGACCTATTATTCACTTTTCATTTGGATACGATTACCTACTCATGTTAATGGCTCCATTCAGTCTGCCGAGAATGTCTTCAAAACGGGGAATCGGATACTTCTCATTTAATTTTCTAAAATCGACGACGATTCTATATCTCTCCTTCTCCTCTCCCGGTTTACTCTTCTTTCGTACTGCCCACAGAGGACTATTATACGGAGATGTGCTATCAACGATTATACCCTGTCGTCTTAAGCTGCCGATTTCTGTCCGGATATGTCGGCGGAGTGCCTGCGGATATCGTCTCTCCTTCACGTACGTTATTCGGTCAGATTTTAATGGGATTTCAAGAACTGTCTTCCCCGTTGCCCCAAGCATATCACCCTCCACGTAAAAGATATCTCCGAACTCCTTCCGTAAGCTTTCCCTCCAGTCCACAACTTTCTTGACTGCCCCTATCCGCGCACTCCCACCTCTCACGGTCCCCTGACATTGATAAGTTACCCCCCCCCCCAACTTGATCCACCACTCCTTTCCCTTGTTACGCCTTTACGTTGTTGTTAGTGTGCCTACCCGTCCCAATAAGTCACACCCCACTATTATTTCATACTCGCGTGGCATGTACTCCACAATATGTACTTTAATATCACCCTTTTTTTTCGCCCATTTCTCTAAATTCACGAACACCTCTCCCGCCACTTTACAGGGCCCACCCAGGGTAATTAACTTGCACTTACATACCTTGACCTGGAGTGCCCTCTCTCTGCCTTACAACCGCTCCAACGCACCACGTGACATTATGGTATTGGTGCTACCTGTATCCACCAAGCACCTCTCTCACCTCTCGACTCTGATTATTGGCAACTCGCACAGTATCCCTCTCACTGTATTACACTTTAGGGTGCGGTCGCTACTCTGCTGCCACCCTCCTCAGGCTGCCACACGCCGCTCCCACTTTTCGAAGTAGTCTTCTGTCGCTCGTTCTCTCGGCTCCTGTCGCGAGCCGGCTCTTCTCCTTCCGTTTCCGACGTTCCTGACGCCCCTGAAGATTCCTCAGCTGAAGATTCATTACCCCTGGGTGATATCTTCCTTCTTTTCCGCATCGTTTGCGTATTCACTTCCATGGGTTCTGCCTTATGAACATCTCTCCTCCGATACACATAAGGGCAATGCCTAGCGATATGCCCCTCCTCACTGCACTCGAAACATTTTGTGCAGGGGCACTGTGCCACTAAATGACCCGTCTTCCCGCAGCCATGGCATTTTCTCTCTTCCCTGCAGGGTCCATACCTGGGCCTCGCCACCCTGAACCTCCTTTCACCTGCCGCTCCCCTGCCCCTACTGGTCGTTGGTGTTTCGATTTTTTTCCAATTCGATTTAGGGTCCCTGGTTCTCCTGTACACTATCCGGCTCCATTCTTCCTCATACTCCTGTATCCTCGATTGCTCCTCCCTGGTGGTGGTGTCAATCATGACTTGGGCACATTCGAGGAATGAGCGCTCATTAGGGAATACCTCTATTCTCCCTGTTTCCTTCGCCAACTGTACCTGAAGTATAGTAGACAGAAATCCCATTCTGCCCTCTACCTCTTCGATGCTCCTTGTCTCTCTCATTTTCTCCGTTATTTGATTATAACGGGTAAGAAGACCTGCGGCATATTGGCCGCTACTCTGCCTTGATGATTTTGTCTCCCGGAACATCTGGAAAAAATTTTCTGGGGTCCATCGACCTCCTCCATATGCTTTCTTTAGCCGCATCTTCCCCGTTTCCCACGACGTTTCCTCATCCGCTTGGATCTGGTTGTACAATTTTCATTCACTCGCTCATTGATACATCATTTAAAAACAGCCCAGAGACCTCCCAAATCCACATGATTGTCACCTCCCTCGCGTGCGAAAGAGGATCGGAGTCTTGGGAAGACCCCCACGCTCCTATGTCAGCCACGATACTCGAAAAGAGCCAGGGAAGGCTGACCTATAGCGTGAGAGCCACAGACGCTCAGGGCTTGATTTGAGAAACTGGCCATTGCCAGGACTCCCCCTGCAGGTGACCATTTCAGTCTCCGAGGAGGATTGTAGGGATGAGTGGCGGAGTGTAATTAGGGTTACTATGGAATTTAATGAACTTGGAAGGGATGAGTTAAGGGGGTATATATGGGTTAGGGGGGTATGAAGGGCTTTCTCGTTGACGTAATAAGTGGGATTTACTATTGTTCTCAGGACATTTGATTGAAATGAGCTTGATGTTCGACTTTTTTGCGGTCCCCCATAGATCTATTTCGTCTGTCCAGATTGGCTTGAGTATAACTTTGTAGACTAGTAATTTATTCTCAATTGAGAAATGGGATGTGCTTCGAAGTAGTCTGTACAGTTGTCCAAAGCGTTTGTTTAGTTCTTGTCTTTTTAGCCTCGTGTGTGGGTTCCATGTCAGCCTTTTGTCGAGATGGAACCTAAATACCGGTCTGTCTTGGATAGGAAGAGGAATCAAATTAAAAAAAATATATACAGGACTTGCGGCAAAGAGTAAAAATAATGATGGAACATTTTGCTTCATTAACTTTGATCCACCATTAGTTGCACCAATACTCAAACTCATCGGGGTGTTTTTGAAGGTTTTGGCAAATTTGAATTATTGAACAAATACGCTGAATTCTGCTGAGATCATGTACTTCTGCTTTAAATACAATAAATTAATAAACAACAATTAAGTATAAAAGACGATATTAAGTAACAAAAATATCCGTTTAGTTCACTTTAAACGTTTTAGCCTCACGATGTATTAGGAATAAAAAAATAAGTCATAAACCACGATAGAAATATCAGTTTTTTAGAACTGTTTTTTTCTTTCGACAATATTCTAGGTGTTTCAATATTCTACTTGTTTCAAAATTTGTTGAAGATTGTAGAATTTATTACCGTGACACAACCTCCCCTTGTAAATATGAAACCTGTAAATTCCTGGTATATGCAAAGTAGGATTAAGAATAAATTCCATTCGTCATACATACCATGTCTCAAAGACTACAACTTTCGTACCTAATACAATTTGATTCAGGTTCGTACATTGTTGACAAACTTATCGAGCGTGCATAATAATGATATTACATGAAAATACTGTCCTTAGGGGATTCCATTTAGTAACTTTGAGGCATTGAGTAGAGGGCTTGTGTTTCAGAACTATTTCCAACAGATGTGTTACAGCTTTGAAGTTATGGACTTTCATGCTAAAGTTATGAAAACCGGATACATATAAAACATTCTATGAATAAGAAACACACGTATGATTTATTAATTAGATTTCATATAGTCAGAGTCATGGCATAGACGTAAAAGTTACTAAGAAAAAAACGAGATGGCAGTAACAAGTTGTTTAATTGATAGACGGTAAAGGCACCATGAAATAATGAAATCCGATTTTCAATTTTTTCACATCGGAATAAAACGCTAGTGCCATATTCCATACTTACATATTTTGATGAACTTACTAACTACTTATTTTTGAAAGATTCACGGAATTTTTTTTTCTATTAAATAGGTCAAGAACCGTTTACGTAACACGCCTATCAGCACTAAAATGGGAAATAGTCACTATGGGCACACCTTTGTAATAAATATTTCTAACAATTTTAATTAATCTGATTTTATGATTTATTATAATTTTATGCTTAGTCAGACGCTGAGATATTTAATTTCCTACGCAATATAACATTCCACAGAAATTAACTCATTAAGGAAACTTATTATCTTTAATAGAGCTCATTTCATTTAAATGAAAATATCATGGCACTAAAAAAAAAAATCATCTGCTGAAAATATTCCACAAATACCATTTTAATAACTTTGTATAATCACAGTTCAACAGAAAATCCACACTATTAATCAAATAAACCTTTAATTACGGTTTTATATTATAATTAACTATGGTTCTTTAATTACCTTTAATAAATGGTACTCAATATGATAGGTTTTTGTTTGCATTCCCGAGTAATAAAATATTATGACACGTTGTAATTGGTTTTATTTCTAACAATATTTAATAATAACACTTAGTAATTGTGTCAGAAACTGCTTACAATGCAAGGACAATCACAGCTCAATTTTTTTGTATGTAAATTTCAATTTTTAAGAAATATTAAAAACAGTGATTAAGAAGGAAAAACAAAAAGATGGGGGCTATAAATGAAACTAACATGCAATATGTGACCTCTATGAGCAAAACGTGGCATGATTTAAAGTTTCAGTGTAATTACACATAGTGAAAAAAATACATATTATTGATCAGGGGAATATCCCAAAATTCGATATTCTATTCAGTATGAGAGAATAAAATATAAAAATAATTATATAATATTTTACGTATGAATTGAATAATTAATCCATCATAATCAAATTTCATGTTAATCTGTCAAACATGGGACAACTACCAGGACAGGTAGACAGACACACAACCGAAAACACAAGGGTTACTGACTTAAAGAAAAAAATTAGGAAACCCTAGAAAACGTGAACAAATAGTAAAAAAGTATTATATTTTTATAGTAACGAATATCTCATGTCCAGATGATGCTAAGGAAACTGAACGAACTGCCGATGATTCGTATTAGAGAAAAATAAAAAAAGTAATATAGCTAAACAATATATTCTTACTACAGTAAGAAGTACAAAGTAAATAGCTAGAATTTTGGCAAGAACACATGTTGAAATAGGTCAAAACAACGATATGAAATATGCAATATATATTATTGGCCAGTTTTATAGAATTCTGAATTAATTTAAATTTACGGTATCGTTAAAGTGACTGTTGAAGTGCTTTTAGATATGTGCCTTCCCAATGTAACAAGACCGTTTAAACTGAAATTCTAAACACAGCTTAAAATAATACTGTATTTTCACAAGAGGTAATCATGAGCAACTTGTAGAGATGCTTCAATTTATCTCGTCGACTATTGACTCGGATGGGAACGCCTGATGATTCCGCATTCGCCTCAGCCACCACCGCTCGTGTGATTCGTAATTAGTCTCATTCATCCACCAGATGAATACGGTACCTAATTGATCTAGTACGAGGCTGAAATCGTTTCGCTGTTGTGATTTATACCCGTGGAAGTGTTCCTATCTAAGCGATGGCAACGGTGTAGGTGTTGTGATGGATGCGGCATGGTCTCTCCCGATGTCCCCCTGATGTATGTTACGGCCTTGCTTTCACTGGCCGATCAAATCTGTCTTTATCCGCGCTAACTGCGGCCCAAGCACTCCTTAAATCGTGACCTAAGGTAATAACATATTAGTGCCGTTGCGAACTTCCTACTGATTAATTTGTTTTCTTTACCTCCATAATGAATTTTATTAGCAGGGTCGAATATATTTTAATGAAATAACATCTTATTTTTGTCTTCCTTTAAGTTATTTATACATATGCGCAGAATTATTCTTCGGCCTATATGCTCATTCTCAAATGCTCAAAATGGCAATATAAGCATCTAAAAGCACTTGCGAATGAGAATTACTGCGAAAGACAAAAATGAGAAGTTATTCACTTAGTCTTAATCCATCAATGCCCCTTATTACGTCAGAAACAAAACCCTTAATATACCCTACATTCTTGAACTCATCCCATCCAAGTTTATGAAATTCCATCGAAACCTAACCAACTAACCTAATCACCTACCACAGTCATTACGCTGTGTCATACACCCCTACAATCCTCCTCGGAGACTAAACCTGCCTCATGTCCTCCTATAATAACTTCTACCAATCCCACCATAAACAAAAAGGATATTTAATGTAAAAAAAAAAAAAAGTGTGGGACCGAGTCCTCTATAAACAGAAAACACAGATAAATAAAAAGAAATATCATGTAACTAAGTAAAATTAAGTTTAAATCTCAATGAAGAAATACAGAATTTGAAAACGTTTCACTAAAATACATCCATAGATCAAACCTTATAGAAATAGAAGACACTAAAAATAACAATTTAGTAAAATCAACACCTAATTGTATTTGTTTAACCATCAGGTGCACCAAAAATGATTGTTTAGAAAAAAATTTTAAATAGCTAAAAAATCGGCATAGAACGTGTTAATACGTGATTTATAATGTCGACTCACAAAGGTTAATTTTTCGGAGGTTCTTCTAATCTTTCACAAAGGTTCTTTGAAATTATGTTGGAAGGCTGGTTGTACCACAATGTGCAAGTATCTTATAATTAAAACGGGACGTACGTAATAAATACTAATTCAAGTTAAAAGTTTATATAATATATATTATTATTTAGATGACAGAGATGCTCCTTCTCTGATCTGTTCTTATAATGGCTTATTATTTCTTTATATAATTACTAGTTTATTTTTATACTAGGTTATTTATTTATACTTGCATGTCCTATTCTATAATTTTAGTTTGAATTCAGGAATAGGACTACCAGCAATCAAGCAATAAAAAGGATGTTGAATTTAAAAAAAAAAAATTGAGAGATCCTTTTTTAGTTATTATATCCCTCCTTATAAAATACAGATAAAGAAAAATAAATATCACGAAACAAAGTAAAGTTTAAACCTCAATTAAGAAATAAAAAAATAAATTTCACTAATATAAATAACTAAAACTAATACATGGTTGTCACCTCCCTCGCATTCCAAAGAGGAAGCGGAGTCCTGGGAAGTTCCCACGCACCTACGTCACCCGCGTCACCGGATACGTACTAGTGGAGGTTTACGAAAAGCCTATTGCCAGATCTATCACTGTCATGCATTTATAGCAGGTCACAAGGCCACTGTCATTTCAGTCTCCGAGGGGGATTATAGGGATGAGTGGTGCAGAGCAACGGCTGTGCTAGGGGATTAGGGTGGTTGGATAGGTTTCTATGGAATTTCATAAACTTGGAAGGGATGAGTTCAAGAATGTAGGGTATATTAAGAACATTATGGAGGGTTTTGTTGCTGACCTAATCAGGGGCATTTACTATTGTTCTCAGGACTTTTGATTGAAAGGATTGAATACGCTTGATGATTCTAATATTAACGTAAAATATTAAAATTTTTGAACAATTTTTAACTTTTAACAGCAAGGCATTGGTGAGGTAAAGTAGTTCTGATAATAGGCTGGTCGCTCTCTCTTTCAGATTTATCATTAGCTATGATTAATATTAACTGCAATCTACCTTAACTTTATTGAAACCTAATTTTCCATTTAATTACAATTTGTTTGTTGTTTACACAGTGGCAAGGGCGTCGACAGTGTTATTCTATTGCGAGGAATAAAACAATTGTTTTCTCTCCTTATGATTTATTCAAACCTAAAAGCTTTTTCTGTGAAATCTCATACTGCGAAACTGTGAAAGCTAAGTGCAACAGTTTCCTTTTACTGCCATACACCATTTAACCTTTATTTATACCTTCGGCAAAATTGGATTTTTCCAATTCCCCACGTCACATTCCTTTGCACAAACGGCCAACGAAATATATTCGAAAATACTTATCATGTCACTTCGGGTCGGTTAATGGATCGTAAATTTTATTTATAGTTTTCCACCATATTCTTGGACATTAAAAACTACAATGGATTTGTTGCATAGAAAAGAACATGGGTTCTAAGAATTTAATTAGAGGAGAGGAAATACAACGGTCAATATTACTCCCCACCCCTTCTGACCAACCCGAACGTTGTTACAATAGTTATATATTATTTAAACGACTCACTTACATAGGGGTAAGCTGGTCACGTTGTCATCTATCAAAAATTTTTTACGACTTATTTTATATTTTAATTTACTATTTACGTATGTGAAAGCTCATCATATTAATAAGTCAAAATATATTTAGATATTAATATAGTAAATGTCACAACTATTCCTACAACCTTAAGGTGAAAGTATTAAGGTTTCAAAGTGAACAATATCAAATACAATTATGTTAGATGACATCTATTAATTATAGTGATCACAACTATGAAGATTTAAGTCTTCGTGCGTGTCACTTTCTTTATTATACTAAAATTACAATCTGCCTTATTAGGCAGTAAGTAATTAAGATAAATGCTCTCATTCATACCATATTTACAATTCATCGTTCACTCGCTCATTCATAAAATATTTACAGAGAGCCCAGAGGCCTCCCGAATGTGGCCAAGTAGGTATTGGGAGTAGAGGGGACATCAGCGGTGTATAGGTTACAGAGGACAGTACTCAGGACACTGCCCTGTGGAACTCCTGCTTTAATGGGATAGTAGTTAAAATATTCTAAACCACAGCGGACTTGGAAGAAGCGGTTTGAAAGGTAGGACTGTAGGATTAGAAAAAAGGTCTGTGGTAAATATCTTTTGAGCTTGTAGAGCTAACCTGCGTGCCAAACCCTGTCAACAGCTTGAGCTATATCAAGAAAGGCAGCAGTGCAATACTGTTTGGTTTCCAGGGCTGAGAAGATGTGATCAACAACGCGAAGGCCTTGTTGAGCAGTAGAAGGTCGTTTACGGAAACTAAACCGGTGTGTAGGAAAAAGGTTTTTGGATTCAACAATTGGAAGTAGACATTTTAATAGGAGTTTCTCAAATATTTTTGAGAGGATAGGGAGTAGGCTAATTGGACGGTAAGATGAGGTGTCATTGGGCGGTTCACCGGGTTTTGGTGAATAGGACAATAATGGAATGTTTCCAGTGAAGAGGAACCTAAACCTCTTGACAGAAGATATTTCTTTTTGTACCACGCCCTTACGGAAATCATGGACTGAGGACCCTAACTTCTATGGATGCTAGCAATTGACGCTTCTCTCTCGACGCTAACGATACATGAACACCTTCAACCTCAGGCTGAATTTCAAAATGATGTCTGTAGCACTCTCACAATAGTGACACTTATTTTAGATAAAAAAATATATGTACAAAATATACTTGGCTTACCACTAATACAATGTTTACAATTTCAAACTAGTTTATTATGAGTGCTTTAGGAAAAACAAAAAGTTTATTGTCGTGGAAACTAAAAAAACACAAGTGAATAATAAAATATTGATTAACTTGATCGTGAATGATACACCATACAATAACATAATAAAATAAGTAACACTATTGTAGTTAGCTTTACATGTTGTACTATTGGTATAAAACAGTTTGAGAGTACAAGAATTGTTTAATCAAAGGGATATTTAATTCGTCATGGAAATTTTTAAGTCTGGCGTAGCCGCGGTTTTATTAAAAATTTTTATTAGATTCGTTTATTTGTAAGTTCATATTGATAATAAAATATAGGTACATTTTGTACATCTTAAGTTTTTTTTTTTTTAAGATTTCTATTTGACATACTGCGTAAAAGTAAATGTTTTGCCCAGAAGTATTCCTATCTATCGCACAAAGTTTATAAATAGTCAACATTAAATAGCAATCTTCGTGAAATAGTAATTCTTCTAGTTTCAAAGTCTGTTGAAGCAGGCATTGGATATTCAGTTGAAGCTGATGAAAATTTTATTGAGATTATCATATTTTAACACAGATGATGCCGAATAAATTTATGTTTGAAGCAAGTTTGTTGTCTTAGTCTGGTCAGATATTTTCCATCATTATAATCAGAAAATTTCAGGCTCAAAACTTTACGAAACAAAAGGCCTCAGTAGCTACGATACAACGAAACTCTGTTTAGAGATGAGTCATTAATTATGAATTAATTCAAACGTTTCAAATATTCAAATGGGTTAAATATTTGCTTTATCGCTAGTTAACCTGATAATTAGGAGAAATCAGGAGAAAAAAGGTTTTGGCTACAGGTTACAAGATAAAACCCTGATTTTTAAATGGCTAGGGCTGATGTTTGTGTTTGTTTTTTATTTAAATAATATTTTTTATGTCAAATTAAACGACAACATTTCGTGTGTACATAACTTAATCTTTATAAAAAATGGATTTATCTACATTGTTTACACACCACAATAAAATCGGTAATGTTAGTCACGAAAGATTCTAAAGAATAGCCAATATTTGTAGTTTGTAGGAAAAATTAGAAAAAAAACCTACACGAATTAAAACTACACTCTAAACGGTACAATTACTAAACCAAGCATAAAGTATGACCTAGGTGAGTTTGAAGTTTGAATAAGAACAACATTAATATATGCCAAATACAAATACAATTTATATTAAATGAGAAGAATGTGGTTGGTCCCACAAAGGATTTTTAGTCAGTTGCCTGGTTAATCAGTTAATAACTCAATTTTTAACTTTCATATATAACCAATAATAATTAGAAACCATTATTTTTTATTTCAAAAAACAATACATAGATAATATTCATAAAATGGGACACTGTTGACTACCATACTGATGAGTTAAGAACAAAATGTTTAATGTTGGGAGGACTAACAATAAGCTATCTTAATAAATATTAAGTTATTAATTGAATAAAGAAATAATTTTTATTAAATCAAAGGTTAGTGATACAAGAAAGAAGAGTACAATAAAATAAATAAGATGAACGATACTTGTAGGCTTCGATGTTGCAGTAGTGTAATTAGTGTTGTTTCTATTGTGGATGTAACGCTTAGATGTAGATTTAGTGTGATTTCATATTCCTTTACTCATATATTAGTTTATTAACTTTTTAGTTACCTACTTCTTTTTGTTTTGTACTTATAGAGTTTTCTTTGATTTTTATATCTTTAGATTGTTCTAAGGGTTATTTTATCCATAAATGACTGTTATCCTGTGAAACAGTTTAAAACTGTTAAATAATTAACACAGTTTATTATCTATTATTTATTTATTTATTATTATTTAGTCACCATATAATATCTTGGTGTTATAGAATATTCGTGAACAGCATTGATAGGCTTAGATACCCTCACAGAAAAGAGGATCCGATGGTTTGCAGGTATATTCTCTTCGTGCGGAATCTTATTTGCCAAAGCAGCCTATAAAGCGGTAGATTTACCACAGTGGAGTATTTTTACCCCCTATATGCCTAAGGGAAATCCAGCCTTCTACCCATTTTATTGGATAAAGAAACCGGGGGTTTGTCCTCAGGTGAAAGGATGTAGTTCTGGATCCATCCCCTTACACTGTTATTCGATAGTCTATTTTAACTGGCATGTATAAGGGGGGACGTATTCACATCCACTCTATTGATTTAACACTTATGCTGTATTGGACAAGCTATCCAATCAAGTATCGCACTCAAAGTGGAACAAAAGCTAGGAGGGTTTACACTTGTGTTATGTACGTAAGTGTTTGAGAAACGATCAAAGCAACTGAAGAAATATAATTTAAATTTTCTAAAGTAAACAAATAATATAGATTAGTAACTAGTTTTAGAAAGGGTGAGAGAGAGAGAGAAAGAGAGAGAGAGAGAGAGAGAGAGAGAGAGAGAGAGAGAGAGAGAGAGAGAGAGAGAGAGAGAGAGAGAGAGAGAGTGATTGCAATTTTATGATATTCATTTATGTAAGATGATAGGAAAATATTGAATACATCATTCATTTTCTTATTATTAACTTCTATTATAGATCATTTCATTTTATTTTAAACGGGCTCATAACATAATTTATAGACGCCAGAGTGCCTTTATACAAAAAACAAATACAATAAAAACTAAAATATCCACTCATTTAAACGTAGGAAAACAGAAACAAAAACAACCTACAACTAAAACTACACTTCAACTAATTTCCTTCATGTCTTGTAATTGTCTTCATGTATTTTCATTATAGTTGAAACATTAAGCACAACACTTCATGTTGAATTATTGTTGCTACTTATACGATTTTAAGAAACCCTTTGAGTATTGTTTTTACTACAGTGGGATATGGTAGTACGCCTATAGTTGCTGTCACGAAATTAGAAGCGTGAGAACCTTCAATACATGGCAAGCTCTGTTGCCACTCTATGCACTGCTTCTCTTCGATCCACATGATCCTTTTACTTCGATAACGTCAATCACTAAGCAAAGAGCAATAAGAGATTAGCCCCCACCCGAGTGTATGTGGCAACTCCGCGCCAAGTAGCACCTTCATCTCAAGCGTCCATTTTCTTGACGGACACTATAGATGAAGTTGTTATTATTCTCAGATTATTGCTACATATTTTATCAGCAGTTTAAATGTTCAGTAAAGAAATGGAAACAGCAATTGGATTGCAGCCTCCCTTTTTCCTCTGATAGAATTTATCTGTTGTGTAAAGGCTAAAAAACAACTTCATTTACGTTTCAAAGTCGTATAATAGGCATGTAAAGTCTAGTAACATCACGGTGTTATGGAATTATCATATAGCATAAGTGTTAGGGTTCCCTATCAAGCTTACTCCTTTTAAAACGTAGGTAAAGGGATTTTTAATTGTAAAAGGAAACAGTGCCTATCTTTCTTTTAGATTATAGGACAAGTACTTCAGGAGATCGCTGTGGCTTAAAATGTAAAATTATTTTCATAAAAATATTCTACTCACTTTATAAATGTTTTCTACTACGTTTGCGAAAACCTGGGAGTATTGTTTCCATGAGCTGTTTATTTGTTAAAAACTAGGAAAAATAAAAGATATTAAGAATTTCCCCTATCGGTTGTATTTTCAATGCAGGTATACACATTTTTTTTCGTATGATAACATGGAGTAAGTCGGAATGGCGAGGTAAAGTGGTGCTACGGATAGCAAAAACCCGCGCCCCTGACAAAGATAAACCCACTTACTTCAATACTGGCCTTCGCCCTAGATCATCCTTCAGAGCTTTTTGCATTTATAACAGTAGCTAAGGAAATATTTTCCGTAGCACTTATATACACCTATAGATACTTTTCCACATGGCTATTTGGAAATGTCGGAAAGGAAAATAAATCGATATTACATCCTCTGCCCAGAGATGCGCTAGTTGAGATGATTTCGCAATATAGCAAAAAAATAAAACATGTACGTTGTAAAATGACTTGACTTAGCTCTGTATCTGATGGCTAAACCTCCTACCTGTAACAACCATGAAAGGAAAATTTATGAAGGATACTTTAAGATACAAGGAGGGGAGTACTAAAGTACGATTAGAAACTTCTGATATCTGAAAACCATACTCTAGCAACACAATAAAACTTGCATTATTAGTACACTACGTGTTGCTTTGAGAAAGTTCGTAAAAGCTCTGAATGAAAAGACCTTATGGTAAACAAAGTGAATGTAAACGTTGTAAACTACGTCGTCTGATATTATGTTTATGTATAACTCATATTATTTGAATTAAATATCATTCCATAAGTAATGATATATCACAAACTTAAAAATAATGTTTCGCATCAGAGATATTCTACTGGAATCCATTATGAGATAACGATTCCAGCCAGTAGTCAATGTTCTGATCATTTAATCATCAGGATAAATAGTCAATGCTATGACATAATCACACAATTAATCAATTCTCTGAAAGTTTAAAATGGACAAAGTGTTTGTATTCTACAAAATAACCAAACACAAATTATACAATATTATTCAATAGGTCTTCCAATAAACACTCCATTTAGTGACACGAAAAAAAACTAAGGAAATTCGCAAGCAATCAATTATTTGGACAACTCTTAATGTTTTCGTGAAATTTCATTAATTTCCCAGCCATTCAGTTATTCCACGAAAAATCCATCTAGGTCAAATAGGACATGAAAAAAATTCAAACATACCAATATTCTAATCCTAGAATTACCGGTCTTATCATTTTTGCTACATTAGATCAATGATTATTTCTTTAATCTTCAATTTGTTAATAAATAAGGATATTTAAATAAAATCTTATTTTTGACCTATACATGAACGGAACCCAGGACGTTGAATGTGAAGAAGCTCGTTAAGAGGATAATTCAACAGTGGTGTAAACCAAGTCTTACAAAACGCTTCGTAGGTCAAGATTTCCTTTCTTCTAGTCTCATTAAGATTCCCCTCAAATCATCTTAAGCTCGAGTCGAGGATCATTGACTCTTATATGCACGATTTAGTATAAAAAAAAACACAGAATTATTGAAGACGGATGAACGCCTTTTCAGTGTTGTTGTTCTTGATTTTCGAGATTAATATCAGATAATTGTTTTTGTTATTTAAGCATTTCTATATTTAGAAGAAAATAGTTAAGTGATAAATGTAAACGAGTACCATAGACAGCAATAATTACATAATAATAAACTTCACCATCCTGGACTATGGCCTGTACTAGAAATATCCTAAAACGGCAGATATACCAAAATGAATTTCTAAGAAAAATACCAAATTCACCTAGGGGTACTACTACCTTCTCTCGACGAGGTTGGTTTATAACACAGTAAAAAAAATCACATGAATGATTCTTGAAAATTGTCAGAGTAGCAAAAATAATTTAATAAAAAGTATTGTGCATGATGTTTCAACTAAAGTCACCATCTTAAAATTAGACATTTCGAATGAAGGGATTACTTGGCGTAACGTTGCCACATATGGGTGGATGGGGACTTATCACTAATCACTAATTTTATCTTTTCTTAATGATTGACATTATCGAAGTAAAGGGTTGAAGCCGATAAAAGAGAAGTAGCCCACAGAGCGGCAACAGTGCATGCCATGTATTGTGGGTTCTCACGCTTCTACTTTCGTGACGGCAATTATAGGAAGATTTTTATACATAACTGCCATCCTCCTGGAACAATTTCTACTTTTTTTATTACTTTGCCTTTCACTTTTTGAGTAGACATAAAAATATCGCAAGTTAGCCCACCGACCTCATCTTCATAACTCTCTTCATTATCTCCGATTTGAGTCTCGAAATCTCCTTCTCTTTATTCTATTTTTTACCCTTCTTCTGTATCGCTTTCTTCGTTGGTCTAAGTTGGTCTATCACCTTTCATTTTTAACTTTGGAAAGTACTCGAAGAAGGCAGTTAATGTCGTAGGTACTTGTGACATCATAGCTGATACTAAAACAAAACTGAGTTATTACTTTTATTACAGTGGCTGTTGCTTGGATCTGCACTATAGATTATAACTTTTACCATTACGATATATTTATTTTAATTTTACATTACTAAATTAAAAATATGATGGTAATAAAAAGTTACTAGTCTGGGCGCAAGTATTTGTTGGTTACAACAGCTCGAATGAAGCGAAGACTTTCCATCCTTAATGCCGGTCTGATGCTTATTGTATAGAAACAGAAAGCTAGCAAGGTAAGTGGGAGGGGCAGCTTCAAGTTCAAGGCGTTACTGGGAATCACAAAAAAACCTAAGTCAATTTATCTACGGCATACACGTGCCCATCGGATGGTTAAATGTACTTGTTAAATTTTGAGTTTTGAGTGTCAAAAAATAAGTTAATTGTCACAAGGCAGCTGATTGTTAACATACACTTGATTTAATAGCTAATAGTTGAACCTAGAATAATTTTATATTTACACTGAGTGGTATAACAGATCTGTACAACCATTTACATATTATAACTTTTACTTCTTAATATTTAGAATAACTAGCAGATAGAATATTAAAAAAGTATATCTTATTAGAATCCCTCATTACTAAGACCTTGCACTAATCTCACACCCATTCACTTATAACTAGATAATGCTAAATTGCGTAACATTTTGCTTCGCTAATATAATCAATAAACCACGTTCGTTCTGAGCCTAATAACAATTATAATTTTACCAACCTAACAGTAATAGGTATAATAATAATATACACTATAACAACGACGAACGCCAACCTCATCACTAACAACTCAGAAAAAAGACTAACACCCTCTTTGTCGAGTCTTATCTCTGCCAAACTTCTGCTGGTATTATCACCCCGTTCATCACAATACCTTACTGCAGTCAAGTACATTACATTCAATCAACTCTAAATTCAATAGATCAAGTTTCATTACTAAATCACTCACTCCCTGATATTACACTACTACACATGGTTTTAAACTACACCACTCTACTGTTTCCTAAACGCAACATACAACAAAGAAAAAAATTTAAGATGTTTGCCTTGGACGACCAAGACTCTCTTTACGACCATCTCTTTCCGGGGTCAAGTCAAACCGCTCTTTTATCTTTTCTATGGTTCTCTTCTTGTTCAGTTTTATACGCGACCCATATGCGGCAAGATATAACAACATTTGATTTCTTCTTTTATCAAATAGAGTTCATCAGTCGGTCGGTGACATTTTGAAAAATGGACAAAGTTTCGCAATGTATCTTGCAAAGTAAATTCCGATCTCATAAGCTGTGTTATAAATGGAAAGACATTACACTAAGGAAGCCCTCTACATAGACTCCCTTAAAAAATATTCTTATAATTACTAATAGTAGTGTAGACTTACTTGGCATAACTCGTATTGTTTTGTATTATACATCTTACCAATTTTGTATTTATGGTTAATAACGATTTATTATTTTTTAACAATCACTTTTCCATAAAGAAAGTAACCAACCACTCCCCCGCAAACTTAAAATTCAATGATATCAAATATTCTTGGTACGCCCTTGTAGTCAATGTACCTTATTTAAATTTTAACAAATGAAAATTGTGTGAAATTTTCGTTATTATGGGACGTTTTGAGATTATACCTACCACATTTGGAAGGGATATAACGTCAGAGAACCATGCCTCGTTAGTTACCCACAGTAAGATGAAGTTCGAGTATTTTCTAATCAGGAATTGACTGGTCCTAGCTCCCGGTTGTGCGTAATTTGGTTAAACATGAATCAAGTTATATTAGCTTAGCAGAATGTATTGATCCGATGATTTCCATAAACTTTAATGATGGATGCCAGGGAAAATCTATCCATATTTCAAAACATATGGACCGTAATTTATTTATGATTACCAGTTTGCGTTTAATCTATAGTTATTAAAGTATTTTGGCAAATTCTTGCTGATAGCGATAACGCACTACAGGTCAAAAGAATTTATTAAAAAACAATAAATATTTTGGTTAACTTCACTGTATATGATATATATATATATATATATATATATATATATATATATATATATATATATATAAGTTAATGCTTACCGGCTTTAGAATTAACAAAACAAAGGGAAAAAAGGTACAGAGAAACAACACGCTTGAAAGTTAGAACTAGACTGTTTATTTCGAGTCTATAACCCTGTATATTTACATTCGGGATGTTTACATCCCGACGTTCGGGGATTAAGGTTGAGTACTGATGCTGCCCGGAGCTTAACTCCCCCCTGCCAGTTTACGCACATCTCCTCGTAAACTATGAAGTCTAAGTCTAAATTGAGGATGACTTAGGCGATATTACGATCACTCTCCTAATCGTACTAAGGGAGCGAAGGCCAGCCCAAACAGTACACAACCTGTAATCCCTTACATTCGGTCGTATTTATAAGACACTTATAGTCCAAATAAAACGCTGCTTCTAACACTGCAGCCACTAGTGACAAAATAAAAAAAAAACAAAAAAAAAATTACATGGCTCATTACTCACAGAAAACAATGGCATCTTACACGCTACGCAAAGTCGATATTTCTACACAGCCTGTGTACATTCTAAAAAAACAACAAAAAAAAAAAAAATACTTCTACAAATGGTACAAAGTGTACGTATGTATACTATACCAAATTTGGCTACGTGCAGAAGCGAGGACACTCCAACTCACTCATGGCCAGCACCCTTCCCCCCTGGTGGAAGTTTTAACTGTTCGACGTGGACGGTCCTCCGTTTCGTCGGAGGTCTTGTACTCTCGATGGTGACGATGTTATGCTCCCTGATCACCACCACCTTGAATGGACCCTCGTATCTGATCGACTCTTTGCTCCGATTAGAGCCAATTTTACGATATACAATCGTCCCAATTTTAAGGTCCCCTATTCGACCCCGGACTTTGAGGTTTACCCGAGAAACTCTCTTGACCTTCTCCCTCACGATTTTGTCACGAACTTTGCCCCAAAGTTTTCCGAGCTCTAAGTGAGCACTTAACATTTGCTCCGCCATTCCCTCGTCCGCCACCGTCTCTGTCCCGTTCCGGCGCCTCGCGCGCAGTCCGAAGAGGATCTCGAACGGCGTAAACCCCGTGGTGGAGTGGATGGAATGATTGTATGCCGCCACTGCCTTCGGCATCGCCTCGTTCGCCGGCAGACCCTTTCCTACCTGATACACCCGCAGGTGGTCACTCAAGGTACTGTGCAACCTTTCGATGCCTCCGCGACTCTTAGGATGTCCTGGGGTGTTGAGATGCCACACGATATCAAGATTTTTCATCTCCGTCCGAACGTTTGCATTATCGAACTCCCTACCCCCATCAGACGAGATTCGGTCCGGTACCCCATAAAACTGGAACCACGTTCGTAATGCCTGTAAGACGGCGTTGGATGATTTGTCTTTTACGGCGTACGCCATAGCTACCTTACTGAAGGTATCTATTGTCGTAACCCACTTATACCCCTTCCAAGTGAACGTGTCAATCTGTAGTTCACTCAGTGGCGTCTCTGCTGTGGGTGTTTCCTCCTGTTGTCCCTGTGGTGGGTGTCGATCATATTTAGTCTTAAGACATATATCGCACGTTCCTAAAATCTCTTGGATCGTCTTTTTCATATCCCACCAGAAGTACCGTCGCTGTAATGCTTGCAAAGTCTCCGGCGCACCGCGGTGGTTCGTCTTCCCTTGATGGTAGGCAAGCGTTACTTCCCGCTGCCGTTCCTCATCACGCAGTGTCTGGACCATAGACAGACAACGAACAAACGATCGATCAATACCCAGTTGTTCTGTTCTCCATAATTTCTTGATCAGATCCCACACTGTCGCGTTGCCGACAAATAGATGGTAGGTCTTCCCTGGTCTGGATGCATCTTTCAATGCCTGGCAAATTTGGTCACCCTTGACACCCGGTTGGGACCAGATTGTCGTAATACTATTCTTGCCATAGTTTTCATGAGTAGCTCGCATCAGGCCGGTTGTTTGCGTCTTCCAAATAATTTGTCGCCGTTTATCGTTAATCATACCCTCGATCGTCTCCATTTCCACCGGACGTTCTCCGGCAGATTCTTCCGCTTCTTGGTGTTCGCTCCCATCGCTATCGTCCCGCGTACCGCGACTTCCATCTTCCCCGGGCGCCCATTCCTGGATAAATTGTCTGTGATCCCCGGACGTTTCCCCTTCCTCGACTGCATTTACGGTAATCGCTCGAGATAGCCAGTCCGCCACTACATTGTCCTTCCCTGGTTTGTATACAATTTCCAGGTTGTATTGGGACAAAAACTCCTTCCAGCGTGTCACCCTGGCTGATGATTCCTTAAGCTTCCCCACCCATTGAAGAGGTCTGTGGTCCGTATGTACTCTGAATCTCCGCCCGAAGACGTATGGACGAAAATGGTCAATAGCCCATATGATGCCAAGAAGTTCACGCTCGAGGGCACTGTACCGCGCTTCCGTGTCGGTCAGTCTTCGACTCGCGTACGCCACTGGTCGTTCCCCCCCATCTCCCTCCTGCGACAGCACCGCTCCCAATGCATACTCACTTGCGTCGGTGGTGATAGTAAATAGCTTCTCAAAATCGGGAAACGCCAGGATTGGTTCCTCTTGCAGTCGAGCCATGCATTTTCGAAGGTTTTGCTCCATAATAGGTGTAATCGCTATCCGCGCCCCCTTCCGCAGCAGGTTACTGATGGGTACGAGATACTCTGCCATGTCTGGCACAAAACGCCGATAGTAATTTAGCGTACCTAAAAGTCGCCGAATGCCCTTGACGTCTTTCGGCACCGCTATCTTTCGAATTGCGTCGACTTTTGCAGAATCCGGCTGGACTCCCTCCCTCGAGATGGTATGCCCTAAGAAGTTGATCCGATCCTCTCCCAGCGATGATTTTTCCATCGACAATTTTAACCCGAATTCACGCAAACGTCGAAATACCCTCCGGAGATCTTCGATGTGTTCGGATTCTGTTCGGCTGAAGATCAACAGATCGTCCATATAAATCTGGCATACCGCCTCGTCTATCCCCCTCAGGATTTCGTCCATCAATCTCTGGAAAGTAATCGGAGCGTTCTTCAAACCAAATGGCATCCGAGTGAACTCATAGTGCCCCCTCTCGAAAGTAAACGCTGTTTTGTGTTGATCGGTAGCGCTCATTTTGATTTGATGGTACCCTGCTTTCAAATCCAAAGTGCTAAAGATTGTGGCTCCATTCAGTCTGTCGAGAATGTCCTCAAAACGGGGAATCGGATACTTCTCATCCGTTGTGTTTTCATTTAATTTTCTAAAATCGACGACGACTCTATATCTCTCCCCCTCCTCTCCCGGTTTACTCTTCTTTCGTACTGCCCACAGAGGACTATTATAAGGGGATGTGCTATCAACGATTATACCCTGTCGTCTTAAGCTGTCGATTTCTGTCCGGATATGTTGGCGGAGTGCCTGCGGATATCGTCTCTCCTTCACGTACGTTATTCGGTCAGATTTTAATGGGATTTCATGTACTGTCTTCCCCGTTGCCCCAAGCATATCACCCTCCACGTAAAAAATATCTCCGAACTCCCTACGTAAGCTTTCCCTCCAGTCCACAACTTTCTTGACTGCCCCTATCCGCGCACTCCCACCTCTTACGGTCCCTTGACATTGATAAGTAACCCCCCCCAACTTGATCCGCCACTCCTTTCCCTTGTTCTCTACAAGCGCGCCTACCCGACCCAATAAGTCACACCCCACTATTATTTCATACTCGCGCGGCATGTACTCCACAATATGTACGTTAATATCGCCCTTTTTTTTCGCCCATTTCTCTAAATTCACGACCGCCTCTCCCACCACTTTACAGGGCCCGCCCAGGGTAATTAACTTGCACTTACATACCTTGACCTGGAGTGCCCTCTCTCTGCCATACAGCCGCTCCAACGCACCGCGTGACATTATGGTATTGGTGCTTCCTGTATCCACCAAGCACCTCTCTCCCCCCTCGACTCTAATTATTGGCAACTCGCACAGTATCCCTCTCACTGTATTACACTTTAGGGTGCGGTCGCCACTCTGCTGCCACCCTCCTCAGGCTGCCACACGCCGCTCCCATCTTCTCGAAGTAGTCTTCTTTCGCTCATGCTCTCGGCTCCTGTCGCGAGCCGGCTCTTCTTCCGTTTCCGACGTTCCTGACGCTCCTGAAGATTCCTCAGCTGAAGATTCATTACCCCTGGGTGATATATTTCTTCTTTCCCGCATCGTTTGCGTATTCACTTCCATGGGTTCTGCCCTATGAACATCTCTCCTCCGATACACGTAAGGGCAATGCCTAGCGATATGCCCCTCCTCACTGCACTCGAAACATTTTGTGCGGGGGCACTGTGCCACTAAATGACTCGTCTTCCCGCACCCATGGCATTTTCTCTCTTCTCTGCGGGGTCCGTACCTGGGTCTCGCCGCCCTGAACCTCCTTTCGCCTGCCGCTCCCCTGTCCCTACCGGTTGGTGTTTCGACTTTTTTCCAATTTGATTTAGGGACCCTGGTTCTTCTGTACACTATCCGGCTCCATTCTCCCTCATCCTCATGTATCCTCGATTCCTCCTCCCTGGCGCTGGTGTCAATCATGACTTGGGCACATTCGAGGAATGAGCGCTCATTAGGGAATACCTCTTTTCTCCCTGTTTCCTTCGCCAACTGTACCTTTAGTATAGTAGACAGAAATCCCATTCTGCCCTCTACCTCTTCGATGCTCATTGTCTCTCTCATTTTCTCCATTATTTGATTATAACGGGTTAGAAGAACTGCGGCATATTGGCCGCTACTCTGCCTTGATGATTTTGTTTCCCGGAACATCTGGAAAATATCTTCTTCAGGCGTCCATCGCCCCCCTCCATATGCTTTCTTTAGCCGCATCTTCACCGTTTCCCACGACGTCTCCTCATCCGCTTGGATCTGGTTGAGAATCCTTCTCTTGACCCGACATATCAGGGCCGCTCTTAGTGACTCTGCATCCCTGGGGTCCAGAAGATTTTCCTCCGATTTTGCTAGAATTAAGGCAGTGAGGCGATCTCCTCCCTTCAGAAAGTGGTTGAGTTCTCCTAATTCGCCAGTGAACCATTCCAGCTCTGAAATTGCATTTCTCAGATCTTGAGTGTTCATTGCTTTCACTCTCATCAACGCAAGAGCGGTAGCATGAGCTTCTGGCAAAATGCCCACCCTTCTCGTTGCTACATGTTCCGCGCCATCCGCTACGTTCAGAACAGGTGGTCGTAGCACGCCTCCTTCCGCCATTCTTTCTTCAATTTTTTATTTAACACGGCAAAAAGGAAAAAAAAAAAAAAATCGAACAGACGTCGCTTACTTTTCTTTCCACACCACGAGTTCATGGGTTTCGGCACCAGTTAATGCTTACCGGCTTTAGAATTAACAAAACAAAGGGAAAAAAGGTACAGAGAAACAACACGCTTGAAAGTTAGAACTAGACTGTTTATTTCGAGTCTATAACCCTGTATATTTACATTCGGGATGTTTACATCCCGACGTTCGGGGATTAAGGTTGAGTACTGATGCTGCCCGGAGCTTAACTTATATATATATATATATTGAATCCTACCTCATTTTTTACCATCTCTCTTTTTACTTTACTTGATCAATTTAACTTAACTAACTTGGCAGGTCCGTCATGAGATCTTTAATTCAAATTGTTTTATGTCTTTGACATAGGAATTTATTCCGATTGAATCACCCGATCTCAAGGCTAATGTTGTGGTTATTAATAAATTGAGAAACTAGGAATTGTGAAATATATTCAAATACAATGGTTATGACAAATAATTATAATTAACATAGAGTATTGACAAAATGTATAAAAAAATATTCAAATCCTTTTAAATTATGATAGCTACATAAAACATGAATTTGAGCTCAATTTTTTGAATGAATCCATACTAATAAACAATATTCATAACACCAACCTACAGCTTATCCGCCCATCTGTCTCAACATACCATGGTATTCAATAACGTTCAACTGCTTTTCTTCTCTTCTCTTCCTGTAATCCAACCAACGTTACTTTCTACTATTGGTTCTTCAATAGTATGGTAACCGCCAATTCGGGAGCTTGCTAACTGCGTTCTTCTCGAAGGCTTGGCTAAGACTACCTGGTTTATCTCATCCCCACTCCTAGGAGTATAAGGGAAAATGACCCTTACCATATGTGAGGGTTCATGATCTTTATTCTCAAATATCATGAATGTTACAATATATATATAGAGAGAGAGAGAGAGAGGGAGAGATATGTGTGCATATACGTTAAAACTCAATCACCTAATAATAAGAAATAATTGTATGAATTGGCCCATACTTTACCTTAAAGTTAAATATTGGTTCTTGAAATCAGCACTAGAAATTACTCACGAATAGGTTTTTCGTCTGAGCTGATTAAGTCATTTTGGTTAACATGGTCACAAATTCTTCATTAAGTTGTTGTGAACTGAGGTTAATCACCTACTACCATATGGAGCTATTGCGTCTATGTGGTCTGTTTAAATATGTTGAGACAATTTGTTTATTAAGCGATAGTGGATTATTGCAATAATTACTAGCTAAAGCAGAAATATACTCGCAGGGCCCGCTTCAAACTTGGAACCTCACTCTGATTTCCGAGGAATCTCCCGAATTTCGTATGGAACGTACTAAATCTCCTGAATCATTCACGATTTGGGCTGAATCTCCAGAATTTGGTATGGATCGGTGTAAATCTCGTGAATTCGGCACGGATTGGGCTAAATCCCTGTCCACAAATAATTTAGTTCAAGGGTTTCCATTTTTGGGCCACTTTGGGTCCGAAAGTCCAGTGTTTTCCAATTTTGAAAAAACTGTGTACTCTGGTATTAATGCTGTAATACTAAAAATTAGATGAAGTATTCCAAGCTATCAAATTTCCGTAAACCATCATTGGGCATGCGATGAGTAATATAGCAAGAAAACAAAATATTTCCATATTTTGATCCTCAAGGTCATCTTATGTGCGCTACTAATCATAGTTTTATTAGAGCTTAGAGTTACAAGCTCTAACTGAATTCTATATTTGAGCTCGTTGATTAATTCATAACATAAAAAAGGTTCAGAAATCGATTTAAAGGTCATGATTACTAAAGAGTATTTAAATGTATTACCGTTCAGTTATAAAAAAATTCTTGATTTGGACAAGCACTTCGAAGTGCCTACTATTTTCTTTTTGTTTAGTGTTTAAAATAAATGTACTGATGATTTTACATCATAATTATCAAATCACAATATCTATATGTTCCATCAATAACGATTTGTTAATATTATATATTTAGACTGAGATATATAATTCTTGAATCTTTATTTGTAAACTAATGTACATTTTCTTTTTTGCAGGTAAGTCCCTGAACAGAATTTCATTGGAGAGGTTAGATGTTAACATATTTATATTATTAATACTAATACAATGCAATAGGCTTATGTTTACTTCAGTTTAACTAAAAACAACAAAATCAAAACAATTATTTCAAGTTCCTCACACCACAGACCTACTTCAGAGCAAATGTGTTAAAGATAAATTTGATTTATACAACCTATTATTGCCAAACCATATTAACTGAATCTATTAATTAATATGATTGAAGCACCAAGCTCTAAGTGAGGAATAAGAAAATATCTTAAATTGACTAAATCACTTCTCTGAATACCTCTTATGTAACAAGTTGGTTCTTAATGATTTTTGCTACACGTAGTGCAAATATATTCTAATTCTGAATATTATACTAGCCATGATTACTAGCTCAACCCACGAATCTGCCAAACCATGGTTCTTCGGTACTTAATCAAAATACAAAAATCATACATATATAATAAACAATCCTGGTTGTCTTGTATTATTAAAGTTTCTTTCACCCACCGTTTTGTTGTTCAGGACTGTAATAGATATTGTTTTACAAAGATTAAATCAATGTATTTTTATTTTAGACCTGATACTGATCCTAGGTCCAAATGTTTATTTATACATCGCTATTACTTTTTTTTTTTCAAAATATCAAGTTTGATTACTAAAAATAAACTCTTAATGTATGTCCACCTATTTGGACACCAAGGTTTGAAGCTTGAAGATTTGAAGACATAAATAATGAAAATAAATATAAATAATAAGTACAAGTTATCTCTTAGAAGACGCTTCAAGTAAAAACTGCTCTCCTCTCTCTCTCTCTCTCTCTCTCTCTCTCTCTCTCTCTCTCTCTCTCTCTCTCTCTCTCTCTCTCTCTCTCTCTCTCTCTCTCTCTCTCTCTCTCTCTCTCTCTCCCTCTGTTTTCTGTAGATAATAACTATTAATGCAGTGTGATTATATTGTATTATCTTTTTGCGTATTTCAAAGAAAAGCATTGCATTTTTTTTTTTTTTTAATGCCCTTTGAAAGCAAATCCGATATTTTGTAATATATTATTACAGCCATTTCGGAAAAGGTCAGATCGCCGGTTCCACCACTTATGGATAAGTGACAACAGCTCGACACTAAACCACTCAGCTGATGGCCACACTGATTGGATCCGATTTTGTTTGCCGTCCCATCCGATGTCGTAAAAATCTTTTCATTACACTTCCTGTCAACACGGCGGTTTTGTTCCTCGGCTAGTTCGTATATTTGTTCAGTTGCTATCGCATTCGCACACTAACGGATCATATTTTAATGATTAAAAAAAATAAATTAAAAAAAAGTTGTATTTGTTGTATGGCTCTTTGCCTAATCTGTATATCTCTCCGGTACAGGTGCTGAATTAAATTGTCCTTTTCTGCCATCTCATGCATATTCATGCTTTTTCAGAGTATTTATTTTTTCCCCTCCTGTACGTTATGTGGAGTATTTTTCACATCACGTTTCTTTTTTTTTGTAATCTACATTGGAAATTATTATTTTATTTATAGGTCACATACTATAAAAGGGTTTTTGCTTTTAAAGATTTCTTAGATATAGCAGGAATATGTTAAATTTATACTAGTCAATCCGAGGATATGTAGCCCCACGAATATTTTTTTAAACCTGCTAAAATCAAATTATACTTTTTTTAAATATATATAAATAAATAACGGGTGATTAAAGAGAGCAATATCCATAGAAATGGGTGGGGATTTTGTTTATACCTATAGGTATTAGACTGCATACTCCGTCTAAGTAAACTGTACTCAGTATGACTGTAAATTGTAAATAATAATAAAACGCAAAGAAATAATACAAAAAAAATATAGCATTAAAAAAAAAATCAAAACTCAATATAAAAAAAAAACTTGTAGCCATAACTGTATCAAGAGTTACAATTTAGTTCTATTTAAACCGACAAATGCGATTAACGATCCTTTAACGTAATCACTGAACAAGCTCTGGTTCCAAATAAGCCATGTACCTTTGATATTATCGTCTTTATTAACTTTTTTTGTCTCTGTATACAATGAATTGCGTTAATATTAACATAAATAATAAACAATATAAGCTAGTGGTCTAATACTTATCTATTGTCACATGGGCATTCTTTGTGTCAGTTTGCTTATATTTTTTTCCTTGTCTTGTCATTGGTTGAGTCAAAGTAGTTTGGATTTGGTATCTTCTTTCTTCTAGAGACTCTATGTATTCGTACAAATAGTATCTAATCCTTGAGTCAGCCGACTGTCTGTTCAATCTTATTATAGGGCCACAGCGAGTGAAGGAGCTACATCTTCTTAGCAACTTTGTCATGGGCAACATAAAAAATACAGAAACACTTACAAAAAAACTGCTTATTACTTATCTATTGTTACTAATTGATTGATTATTTATAGGTTGTACTGTATAATTACGTCTTTAGGGTAGAATTACTCAAAATCCATTATAGAGACGATTAGGAGAACTGTTATTAATATAATATTTAAAGTATACATTTTTTTTTAAATAAGCTTAGATTAGGAATTCTATTGATTTTGTGTGGATCGGGATATTTACTATTTACTACTATATTTACTATGAGAGGATCATCATTATAATCGCGAAAAAAAACTTTCTCTATATAAACACAAAGATACTTATAAAGCTGTTGTTACCCCTGACTTTCGGTCTGCATTGACCAGACGAATGAAAAAGGACAATTTTAGTGTGTATTACCAAAATCCAAAACTGAGCCTAAAATCAATGCAACTACTCGTAACAGAGAATATAAGGTTGACTGTAATTTTTCCTAAGATTGAATATTCATAAGGAGTGGAATTGGTAGTACCGGTCTACAAAAGCGTCCTCTTACCAAACTTGCTTACGTAAGCAATTACCTTCATACTCCATTGATTCACTACTGTCCATTTGCGACAACGCTTGGCGTAAAGGCTCACAGGAAGTGATATAAATACTTTTATCTTTGCTTTCGTACAATTTTATATTTTAGTTACCGACAACCCTCTTTTTATTCCTCTTTACCGAGAACGTCTCTTTCAGCCTAAAGATCTAGTATTCAAAGAGTATTTTCTGAAATGGATTATATTGCTTGCTCTTTTGTACACTTGCAACCAAGCTTTACCCTTCGAAAATACTTTCCTGAATAAGCCCACATGACAGGTTTTTCTATCAAATCAATAATATACTTAAAATCGTTTCTTTGGGTATAATGTTTCTCTCTCTTTCTTTCTTCCTCTCAATGAGAGAACCTAAGTGTTTGAATAAATAATAACAATAAATATAAATAATAATAACAAGTTATCTCTCTCTATCTCTCAGTCTATCTTTCTTCCTCTCTCCATCTCTGGTACTGTTCTTTTTTCACCCGCAATAGAAGAAGACATGCATTCATAAATACAGGTGGAAGATGGAAAGGTAGAGTCTCTCCTTTGGGCTCGGCAATTGTCAGACATTATTCGAAACTTAATTTCCTCTCAAAGGAGCAGCAACTGCAGAGTTAGTGCTTCGCAGCTAAATTTGATTATCCATTTAAAGGAGAGATGAGTGATATAGGGGTTTGAAGTTTGAGTTAAACGGGCCGTTGCTAATGCAAAAGCCACTTGAATAGGCCTGAAGCCTGACAATAAACAAGGAACAGGTAAATATGTAATAAGACCCCAATAGCGCGCTCGCCGGCGCGTCGATTGAAAACCTCTGTGTTGGTTGTTTGAATTTTCCATCCGGTCGACTAGCAAACAGTTTGCTAGGGTAAATATTTTCAGCCAATTATCCTTTCCCTGTATTTGCTGCTTTACTCTCCCGCCTTTTACGTTGGTTCGAATTAATTACCAGTCACACCCTTTGCATTGCCGTGTTTATTCCGAATGTTGCTGTAACACTGCTCACCGACTTTGTTGTCTGAAGGGACCAGTTTCCAGGGAGCCGGGGTGATCAATAGATTTTAATGACGTTCGCAAATGTTAGCAAAGCATTTGTTGTTTGACTCACGTTATGATACATGCATTAGGAATGTTATAAGTTTGATAAGCGTTCAAAAGATCAGTAGCCTCGCAAAAACATTTATTAGCTTTTTACCGACTAAAATGTGTGAGGATACGCATGTGAGGAAGGAATATATATGTGCTAGCCTAGGGGTAGAAATCCAACGATGGAACAATAAAATTAATTCGCTTTTCTTAGTAACTGAGAATATAGCGTAGTCTCCTACTAGCGGTAATCATTTGGACATAAAGATGTTTAGGAAGCAAGTAAGTGAGCATTACAGGAGGATAGGCGTTTCTGATTCCTTACAACTCTAAAATAAACACTAATGGCTAACTTGTACTGACGAAATGCACATGTTACTGGACCGAGGTCTTTTTAAGGTGCCTTTTTCTGGTGTATGCTACCTAAGGAGAAAGGTCTGACATTGACAGAAAAAAGGACGATGGTCCTGAAACCAGGTATACACCCCTGGATGACGCAACTCTGTACAGACGACTAAAACTGAAAACTCACTTCTTTAAAATCAACCTAATTCTTATAAATAAATTTAGTTTGAATCTCAAAATCTCATTATAGTGTAGCTGAGTATGGCCTTAAAACATCAATTATATATTTTCTGGAATAAATATATTCAATATTGCATGAAATTCAAAGGACAACACGTGGATTTCTTGACATGAGGAGGACATCTTATTAAAAGTAATTTACTTCGTGTTTTTTACTAACTACATTCTTTACTTCTACACTCCACCTCTTAAACTATGGTGACTTCACACTAAGTGTAGAGCCATAATTTACTAACAGGTATTCACTACCCCCCCCCTCTCGCAAAACATGATCTGCTGAAAAAGATATCTGCTTTTAGAAGAGCAAAAAGTTTATTTTTTTTCCTAGCAGAAGAAATGGTTGACATCACGGCGCTTGACCCACCAACAACAAGCCTCTAAGGGGCACCCTTACTGATATCAGACTAACTACGACTGCACTACATGCCTAGAGAAGACTCTAGGCCCAGCCACCAGTGGACTCTCACCACTGTACCGTAACAATCAACCTCCACCGAGGATTCCCACACTCCTTACTCCTCTCAACCCTCCTTCAAGCAGGTCCTCCTAGTACAAGGATCCGATCATCCTAAATATTTTATATTTCTCCCTCATCCTCAAATTCTAACTAGAGAGCTAAAAAAAAAAAAATTTTTTCCTGGACTGGAAATATTATTTATAGATTCACCTGAGGATCTATAATTCTATATAATTATCTGGAAATTTAAAGGGGCTATGAGAAAAAAAAAAAAAAAAAAAGAGAGAAAAAAAAAGTTTATTTTCCTTTCAATCAAAAGTCCTAAGAACAATAGTAAATGCCCCTTATTAAGTCAGCAACAAAATCCTTCATAATGATCTGAATATACCAAACATTCTTGAACTCATCCCTTCCAAGTTCATAAAATTCCATAGTAACCTATCCAACCACCCTAATTCCCTAGCACAGTCATTGTACTGCACCATTCATCCCTATAGATTTATTTAAAAACTCTTAAAGAAGAGGTAATGGTAGTTTGTCTTTGTAGTTGTAAGGTGGTGCTGAACAACAACCATGGTCACTGCTAAACTGTGTCCTCTAACTTCTAATCATATCTTTGGTCTCCTGGAGCTGATTTCCCAGCTCATAATTCATGTGCTACTCTTCATTTTCACAAAGCTGTGAGTGTATCGCGACCAGGCCCTCTAAAGAAAATCCTTAAGAAGTCCGGAATTGATCAGGGGTAGAGGCAAGGGTAATTTATAATTCATTTATGTGCATACATTGGCCCACTTTTTAATTTATAAATACTCCATCCGTCTTACCCTCGTTTCTTCTGCCACACCAGCTATAAATGAGAACAATATATTTTTTGGGGGGATCGCACTTGTTTACTATAGAATGTATCTTAGTATCCCAATGGTTTTATTTTCCTATTTTACTATGTTTCGGAGACATTAGTATTAGTAGTATCAACCAATAACCATTTAGCTATATATCTAAAACCATTAAGTGCCACTAAATCTGATCCCTAACTAAACTTAAAGGCTGTAGCTGGTGTTTCCCACTAAATATTCCATTATAGTATTACTGACTTCCAAGCCCTACAAGAAATATGTCTTCAACGGCTTTTGCATCATAAATAAAGCATCTTCTTTGTCTACGATAGCTGAGTCGTCAGTATAGTTTCGTATAATTTATAAAATATGCTAGCATATCACACCTATTATTATTCTCATTCTTTCATGTACTCATTTTCCCTCCCATCGGGTTAGCATAAGTATAACAAGCAGGTTGAATAATTTAATTACCGTTAAATGTATGATTGACAAGAAACTAAAAGCCAATTCCAATTGTTTTCTCGCATCGTGGACGGCAGTTTTCAAATAACAACAGAAAACAAGATACCGATCTACACAACATTGTCTCTTACCTGCCTGGTCCTATGGAATAAAAGTGTTTGGGAATACCAACTCCTCCAATATTCTTTGCATCCTGTCCCTGCAAACTGGGATTCTCCCCAATAATGCCAATTCTTCCTTTTATATCAACAACCGTAGCATTAAAGCCGATACCAACATCCCATTTATTCAAGATCTCATCACCTCCCGCTCCCGGAACTTTCATTCATATTTAGAAGCCTGGAGATCCGTTGTAACAAGCTTAAACATTCTGCTCGAGTTATCTGGTATCCATCTGAACAGATGCCTTGATTCAGGTTCTGTTATTTAACCTTTGACTAGTCTAACCTTTGACTGGAGGAGTTAAAAGCTTGTGGCCTTATATATGGACAGGACCAAGTTTATTATAGAGAATAAAAGTTAGCAGGCCGGAATATTCGCCCCGAGGGTACGGTTTTTTTAATAGATCCCTAGGGAAGGAATGGGGGGGGGGGGGCAGCCAGCCAACCGTTCAGAACTTAACTAGAGCTCTATTTAGCCGGAGCTAGATTACAGTCTCGGGGCATCGCCAAGCATGGCTTCTATCGTTCTCAAGGTTTACTGTACCAAAATTCTGTGCAAAAAATCGGTTCGCTTATTGCAATAATCTCTAAAGGAAAAAAAAATTGAATTTTTTTTTTTATGATCTTTTTTAAACCCCCCAGTTTGAGTAATTAAAAAATCTCGTTCAAAATACTGCTGCAGATTATATCATTTTTAATAGTCTGGTAATATTTGAAGAGGGAAGAATTCAGAATACGAAGAAAATTAATGCATAATATGCTCTAAATGATATTTTTTAAAATTATTTTTAATCATATTTTTGACAAAAGTAAGTTTGAAAAAGTTCATAAAAAGTCTTCTTTGTCCTTACCTCTACCTAGAGTATCATATCTACCTGAAATATACCATAAGATTAGTAAAAGTGTTGACAATTTATTTTTCTGTAAAAACCTCATAACTGCAGAGAGTGAGGTATTTTTTTTAACTTGACGAATATATGGTGACTTCACGCTAAGTGTAGAGTCATAATTTACTAACAGGTACTCTCTACCCCCCCCCCTCTTGCAAAAACATTATCTGCTGAAAAAGATATCTGCTTTTAGTAGAGAGAAAAGTTTATTTTTATTTCCCAAAAAATTGAAACTCAGGACTTATGTGGTTTGTTCAATTACTTCTAACGGGGTAGTTCATAAAAGTCCAAAATGATGTATTCCTTTTTCGGCAGTCGGTTATTTCCTGAGAGATTTACGCTCACATCGTGCGTGATTCCTGTACAGATTATATTCCTAGTCCCGGGAATATTTACATAATATTGTTGAGCCTAGGACCAGTAAACTTGATATTAAACGTTTATTTTATATATTTTTGTTTATAACGGCTAATATAATGTTGTATTTATTAACTGTTATATATGGTCCCCTCTCGTATTGATCATTTTGAATCAATTTTTAATTTCAGTTTTTATTAAAGTTGCTTTGATTAGTGATATCCTCATTCACATCGATGCCCATAATTAAGATTTTTTTCAACCACTGACCTCTTGGGGCCTAGGTGCGGCGGGGAATGTGCTTTTGTTTCAGGGCACTTTTTGTCTATCACCCTCGTTATCGACAAATACCCTCACCCCCTTTTGAAGGTAGGAGTACGCTGAAAAATTGATATGCACCAACCTTACTCTGGTGTTAGAGGGAGTTATGATTACCTGTGGGTGTTTTTTCACTGTGTGGTTGTCCTGGGTGCTGGGATCCTCTGTAGGTTAGGTTTTGGGAAGCAGGTCGTATCTATTGCTCACGACTACTTCCGGGGTAGGTACCGGTCACACCACCCTAGCGGCTTTTTTCTTCGGGACAGGCCGGATGTTTGAGACTCGATTGGCGTCGGGGAAGCCAGACGGGTGCGTTTGCGGGCCGCTGCATGTACCTCCATGTAGCAGTAGCGGGCCAATGCCCGTGCAAAAGGCTATACTCCTCGGTATGTAAATTTCCTGTCTATTTCAGTGCAGCGATCGGAATAGGGCACGTTGCCCTGTGCAATAGACATAATTAGGCCTTATCTGGCCCGTGCTGTCCAGCGACGGGGTTAGTTGTTCCGCAAATTTTTTCTTTTTTCTTATAGCCCCTTTAAATTTACAGATAATATACAATTATAGATCCTCAGGCAAATCTATTAACAAATTATTTGTGTATTTCCTGTAGCGTCGCTATATTATATGCAGGTTTTGTGATTTTATAAAAATTTCATTAAATAGAATAAACTAGAATACTGGTACACATTATACATGACTGGTCTGAACTATCAAACTTAAAACTAACTTGCATACTAATTATTAACCTAAGTTTCTATTGTTCATCTCAAAACATTATTTTATAGCCTAACATTGCAATTCGTTTCGTCAAACGAGCTTTAATACATCGTACAGCCTTAACAATCTGGATGAAAATCACCAATTTAAATGTTCAATGATATTCTGAGCTTCAGAAGTCTTGAAAGTTTGGCGAGGTGGGCCAAAATAGTTTACATTAAATTCTTTAATTAGAGTAGGAGTATTTTTTTCGATTTATTGCAATAGTAATCAGCATAATTCGTGATGTAGTAGAAAACATCTTTGGAAATGGTTTTAAATTTTAACCTATCCCATTTCCTACTGAATGAATGAAGAGCCTCTCTCTTCGCGATTGGCAATAGAAATTTGTGCACGCACAAGATGTTCTTTTGAATTAAAGCTTGAAAACACCAGGTCGCGGCCTCATATCGATACATATTCAAAATTGCATCTATTTATAACTGGCAGAAATATTTATAAAAGTGTTAATATTCGGAGTCTCTTTGTTGTTGGAGCATATCATTCTCGGTCTTTCTCAATTACGAAAATACATTACAAACAGCCCAGAGACCTCCCAAATCCACATGGTTGTCACCTACCTTGCCTGCGAAAGAGGAAGCAGAGTCTTGAGAAGTCCCCCACGCTCCTCAGTCAGCCGCGTCATTGGATACGAGCTAGAGGAGGCTGACAAACAGCGCGAGAGCCACATACGCTCAGGACATGATTGGAGAAACTGGCCATTGCCGGGACTCCCACTGTCACTTATTTATATGAGGCAACAAAAGTGATAATATAAGTGACTTACCTTACATTAGATGACTCACTCATGGTGTCTATTAGAATCTTTTAGACCGTTCCCTGGCATTCATCAGCACTGCAAATATGCAATGGCCACTTTCCCCTTCCTTCCCCGTAATAGTAGAGAGCAGATTTTATGTATGGAATTATAGCTAAAATAACTGTTTAGTGTAGGATAGGTTTTGGGGATTAGACTAGTTGGTTTATAAATATGTGCAATTATTATCTCTTAAAAATTTTTACATTTATAGTTACTTTAATCACTGAAACGGCCTAATAGACACATAAAGATGCCCAAATCAGTCTGTTTAATAACTGCTTTTGGTATTAGTAAAAAACGATAATTTCATTTCTATTAATAATTGTTTAGCGGGCAGGCTTAAAAAAAGGTCAAGGAAGGTAGATTTTAGTTCTCTTAATTACAAAAAGTTCATTAAACCCGATAAAAATGTATATATTCGATATTCGTACATATTTTAAAGTGGATTAAAATTCTTTTTCATTTTAATAAAGGAATTTTATGAAGTAGAATATTCGTGAATTGTATAATCGAACCATTAACTATTTCGCTTATCTTTTTTTCTCCATCCCCCAATAAATTTTTTACGGCTACCTTTAAGAACATTTTAAGTACCTTTTAGGCTTTTTAAGGGCTGGAAGTGCGGCCCATTTTATATTTGGGAACACGTTTAAGAATGCGGCCCGCTTGAATAAACTAATTAAAATTAAATTAAACGGCAGTAAGCTATCTGATGATTTCCACCCTTTTTCTAGCCGCCATGGAACTGATGGTATTCCCAATGTCAATAGTTCACAGCATGGGAGTGGATTGCGCTGCGGGACACAACTTACATTAGAATTAAATATCGTATGCAATTCGGAATATCATACTGTCATTAAAAACAATATTTCCAATCAGTTGGTAGATCTGATCAAATTTCATTTAAATTAAAGTGGTTTCTTGATTAATGGACTCCAAAGGTTGTTTAAATTAGACAATTTATTTTGCATCATCCATTTGTTTCTCCTTAGCTATTTGAAATCGATCGTTTACTAAATCGAGTTTTTTTGATCGAAAATATCAATTAGTTACAAGTTTAATTAATATATAATCACCAACCCAGAGCGACTCTAAATATATTTCTTTTCTTGTTGTTACTACATCATTTTGTAATTTCTTAATACATTTTGCATTGGAAGCTAAATAAGATGTCAGGAATCACAAGAAGACGATCTATTTGATTAGTTGGAAAATAGATAATAAAAATAAAACCATTATTGAATTACATGTTTTAAAAAAAAACATATGATCTAATTGTTTAGAATGGGGTTAAGAGGAGGAGGAACTAGAGACCTACTTCAGTTGTAAGGCAAATTGGGGCAAAAGAAGGCACCCACTCCGGAGAAATGCCTTGACGAGAAGGGGAGACAAGTTTTTTTTTTTTTTGGTCTACGTCAGATCATAATACGTGTCCCAAAGGGAGGACAAATCCATTTTGTTGCGCGGAACGTACATCAACATATGTTGTACAAACAATAATATCTTTGTTATCTTAGGACAGTTCGCCTTGAGAGCAAACATTTATTTAACATGAAGTGTGTTCTTTAACAGTATCAGTCCTCGTTAAATTTACAATCCCCAATGAAAAAAACATGAAATAAGAATATATACGTATTATAAAAAAAATGCATATATATCCATAAAAGGCACATATAATTTTATGAATTAAAAATGTGAAATGAAATAAATACAAACAAAAATAATATAAAGAAAATATAACAAAACGTTTTTTGATAAATAAAAATAGGTCTACAATAATGTACAATACAAACACACCAATTAACAACTAGATATAGATGTGGGAATACATGCATACCTAGATTTAAATGAAGAAGAATTGAAAAATAAAAACAGTGGAAACACACTACGTACTAATGCATATTAGTACACTATATGATATAATTCAAATGTAATATAAGTCGACACTCTAGCAGTATGGAACTATTCATCAGTTTTTAACAGCAAATAACTAAACAATTTACAATTTGATGAAGTAGAGGAATGGTGGCGGGGGGAAGGGAGTTCCAGAAAGATATTGCAATTATGACAAAGGAATTGTGCAGTATTGTAGTTGTACGGTGGTGAGGACATAATATGGATAAACTTCACTATTTCACTCATTATAAACTACCTTGAAATTAATTCTAAAACTTCAAACAGGTCTAGGGAGCGGGCACACGAGCCATACGGCTTGTCATCTGCAGATGCAAAAGTCTCTGATATTGGAAGAATTTCCTGACGCGAGCCACCCCGAATCACATCAAACCAGTACATGACTATACGTTCCCACGGCGCTCCGTTAGCTTTTCGCTAGTAAGAAGACCAACTTCAGGCATAGCTCGCAAAGCAACGTGGTAGCATTGGGTTTCGAATTGTGCATTATTGCAGTTGTACGGTGGTAAGGACATAATATCGATAAAATGTTTTAGCCAATACTATTAAATAATATATGATTATATATAAGTTAAGGTTCGGACATCGTAGGCAGCCAGCCTAATCCTCAAGTCATCGGGATGTAAACAACCCAAATGTATTTAGAGAGGCTTTAAAAGGCTCAATAAAAACAGTCTTGTGACAAATCTCGATCTGTGATTATGTCCAACCTCTTTCCTTTTTCCTTCAAGTTTTCTGTTGACGATCATTAACTTATATACTCATTGTCACACTTTAATTTATTTACTTATTACGGTTTTATTTATATTTTAAAAAACTCTACTGTAGCGACCGCTAACTACATAAGATAAATCACCCTATACTCTATTGTATATATATTGAAAATTAATTTAAACAAATGTAAATAACATAAATAAGCCATTGTTAATGTGTAAACAATAGAGATGTCACAAGCTGCAAGCCGGGGTTAACCGCTACCCTTCAGCAGGTAGAAACGACCCTGCCAGGTCAGCCCTTCGGCTGCCTACACAAAGACCGACCGCTACTTAGCTCTTATTGGTTACAACAACGAGGGAAATGATTGGGCCTAACGAGCCACCACTAACTATAAATAGGGGCAGATCTCGGGCTGTGATTCACCCTCCTCCTAGCGAAGCTGCCCGACTTGCAGCTGCGACAGTATTCAAGAATTTGGCCTTCTTCCTTATGAAACACCTCTGAAACTCTTCTCTCCTAACCTCGCTATGTTTTAGTCCGGCGTTGTCAGACCCCCCCCCCCCACACCTTCCTAGTAGGAATCTCTGCCTTCGTCTCTCTAAAACTAGCACCTCCTTGGGTGAGACCTCTCCCTAGTGGACAACGGTTGTCGCGGCCCTGCAAACTGACCAAGCAGTGTCTCCCGTGACAATTCAGACAGCCTCTCTCCGGTTCACACTCGCCTTTGGGATCGGGACGGATTTCGCCTACCCTCAGATACCGAGTGTGAATTCGTGGTCATTCCAAGACCACACAAACTACCTACCTACCTACCTTATACCTCTTCTCCTGAACATAGTGCATTGTCGGGGCACATACCTGTCAAAAAATGGAATCGGATAGTAATGCCGTCATGAAACGATTGTCCAGGTTATAAACACAAACAACCCTCACTTGTCACCAGGGCTAGGGTAACCAGGCACCCCACTCGTGACGATCCGACATCTACTGTATGATAATGATTGTTATCTTATAACGACTTAAGTTCTTATAGCGACTTAATTGTTTTATTTCAATATAATTACAAATAAAATGTATCTTATATGAGGACGAAATCCTCAAGAATGAATCTCCTGGGTTTTTAGGAACTGGTTAATGGCTTTTCACACTTTGATGTTTGTTCACTTATTTCATTAGTCAAGATCCAAGTTAATTAATGTGTGTAAAATATCCCTTCCAGTTAGTGGTGCTATTACGTTATAGCGGATAGGGAGGGGGGGTTTCAGCTCAATACATCACAGGGTAAGGAAAGATCTGCTGCAAAAGAGGCAAGATGGGACTACAGGATAATAACAGGGCGAACAGGACCGGGACATTGTCAGGAAGGAATTATCATTTGGCCGCTGTAGCGATGAATCACAGTGACACTTAACAAAGGTAGGACTAACGCAATCGGAGATAAGCAGGGAGCAGACGGCACCACACCTGGAGAGGGCTCTCTTACTTACCGGGGTATAAATTTTCATGGAGCAGTCCTACGGTAGCATTGCTAGGGCCTCCGAGGGCCCTTTTTCTTCCCTTCGGCTTGAATATATTAGTCGCTTTACTGCCCGCCCTCCACTCCGCCATCCTGTTATCCCACGGAATTAGTAGGATAACTTGGCACCTAGGGCCCCTCTCTGGGGCCCACACAAATTGTACCGGATTCTGCAAGTAGGTCTTATTTTTGTTTGAAGTCAGCCATACAGCACATTGATATTCAAAGCACGATATCCTACACCTTAGAGCCGTAGAGCGAATCACTTTAGGACTCCCGCTTTCATATTTCCAAATGTTTTAGAGATTAATTTATTACAAAAAGTCTCCGTGAATTTCCCACCAGGAGCTAGAACGTACAAATCTTTTTTTCTATCGTTTAACGAGGGGAGAGAACCAGAAGGTTTTATTTTGAAACCTAGCCTTTTTGTCATTTTTGTTGTAGCCAAGTTATGGATGCCATTAGAAACCTTGTTACATTTGTGTAGCATTGTTTGTTGTTTTGATTTATTCTAGGTATTATTTATAGAGTTGGTTGTTGTAAATTGTAAAAACCTCATCAGGATTCGATCAGTTAATACTATAGTTTGTCACCTGTCATCGCTGGCTATGATACGAAAAACGTTATGGGCTTTATTGTTCAAGCTAAGTGATTTTCATCAGATAGTTTGCAGCACAAGTTATGATTGTCTCCGTTCTGGCAATTTATTTTATTTCTCCAGCTACCCAGGTAAATGAGAAACTAAATTTTCTGACTTACTCCAATTACAAATATACCCCGTAATTACATAAAGCTGTTTCAAACTGACTAAATTTAAATCAAATTTAATATCTAATGAAAATTAAACATTTTGAATTACTTGCAATTCTTTCGCTCGTATTATTATTGGCTGTCAAATTTTATATTATTAAATAATTTTCTTCAACTAATTATACATACATCTATGTTTGCATTGTAATGTATATTCCACTAATTATTTCATAATTATATCCTGTTTTCAATTGGCTTGATTTCTTCTTGGTGTGTAAAATGTTTTGTTTCTATCATTGTTATGGCATTCATTCGTGCACATTCCATTCAACATTTAGTTTTTATCTTTGGTGAAATAGTTTGTCTGAAGGCTGTCTCTTTTTGAGAAAACTATACCGTTTTAATCTCCTATTTATAAATCAACTAAATTGAATATTATATAAAGGATTAATGTATGAAAGGCGGCCTTATGCACTACTACGTGAGAGTTTGTTTAATATTAAATGGTTGTGAAAAAATTATTCACTATTTCCTATTGAATTATTCACTATTGAAAACTTCTTTTTGTTTATCTGCATACAAAATTATCTTTTATTTTTTTAAAAATCTTTCCATTAATGAGACGAACGCAACATTTAAATAACAATATTATATAAGTATACCAATCATTCTTTCATTTCAGAAACCCTTCAGCTATTATAAAATATTAATGACCGTGGAATATTAAAAGAGGACCGGTAGCTGAGTGAAGATAATTATGCGTTCTTGATTTATTCATGTCTCTAACTATTTCTGTACATCACGAACCGACCAACTGGCTCAATGAACCGGTTTCAACGAGTGTCCTTTTACATTTCCGAACATCGATTATCTTAAGAAGTATTATTTGACTTTCAAATTAAGGATGTCGCTATACTTTCCAAAAGACATTCTGGCAAAAAGACATTTCTTTGATAAGAAATGAGGTGAAAATCCCACCTTTAAAAATGTGTGATATCATCTTAGGCCCTAGAGGACCTTTACCACTTTTTTTCTTTGATCAGGAATCCCTTTTCAATGTCACAACACGCCCTAGTTTACAGTGAGATGGAGAACAAGTGTCAAGTATTTTCATCATAGCTGCTAAAATGAAGCATTCCTGACTATGAAAAATGATTCGCTTTTCATAATTTTAAAGAGAGGGGGGAGTCTTCATTAACGAAACGGTCCCACGGCTCGTTATCAGCAATCAATCGACGAGGAGTTGATTACAAAATCATTTAAATTTAAAAAATAGTTAGCGGTTGAAATTTGTTGCAAAAAGTCCTGTTTGTTGTTTTCATAAAATAAATTCATATTAACGATTAACCCAGAAATAATACTTTAAAAACAACACATCAAATCAAAAATTAGCATTTAAAGATGTTTCAATAGGGTTAAAAGGGATTGAAGCTACAAATAAATACTAGAATCGATTTTCTTGATTTTTGGTTCAATTTCTCTAGTCAATGTATTTGTTTACTTATCAGTTCTCTTCCGGACAGAAAACTGTTTTAAAAATGTTGGTGTAAAAATTTTATTATTAAATCACATCATTTAATATTACTACTAACAGAAACAATTGTCACAAAATAAATAGACTTTGTCATTCGATAAAATTTCATGTAATTGATGACTAAAAAATAACACTGTGGACATCATATAATTGACTTAAACAGGTATTTGTCAGTATTTTAATCAAATTATAAAAAAAATCTATAAACCTCTACAGAGATTTAAAAAAAAGGACTTGTAGAAGCCATTACTACTGTACACATAGAGGCTTACAGCGAGAGGCCTTGATGAGCCTAGACTGCCTTGAACAAAAGCCAATTGATGGGTGGGAAATAGCATTTTTAATCTGAATGTAAGTAATGTTAGCGGAATATAATTTGTATTTTACTTAATGACTATAGCCACTGTTATGTATAACAATAGAACTTACTTTGTCTCTTTAAAAGTTTTTTTTTTTACATTTATTTTATTGTTGAGATGACAGCTTAGAGCTGTCGAAAGCGCCACTAAAATAAAGAAGAGGTTAACAGTTGTGGAAAGACAATAATTACAAAACAGCTTGTAATTGTAATTTTTTTATTATTAAATAATCCCTCTTTGTCAGATCTGTCACTCTATTATTTCAGTTCCTATTCTATCAATCTAATTATATGGTACTTGAAAATGGTCGTTTGGACACAGAATTTTGGGGTAGATCAGAGAAAGTTGTTTATTTATTAATAAGAATAGCCCACAACCGCACTATCATATTATTTATCATCAAATAAATAGAATGTTATTGCAACCTACAATACTGCAATGCCCAAGAAGGTCAATCCCTGTAAGGCTAAAAGTTTCTTCAGAAGCAAACTTTGTATGCTTTTATTTCCTGATTGAAATATATATTCATATTTTCTATGATAAATATAAAAATAGTTCATAATTTACTGTGATATTTTGGAAGTCAATAATTCTGAATGACAATGTGCTAGGCTCTTTAATAACATTAATACATTACCACAAAAAAGAATATTCTAGTGATTTAAGTGTACACTAAAATTGTCATTGTATATACCTGCTGAAAAGTTCAAATGTTGAACACGTTTTTTCGTGATAAACTGAATTTTCATTGATGAAAGAACTTCTTCAATCTTACATCAAAGCTCATCTCTTCCCTCTGTCTGCTTTGGAATTCAATATAAAACTATTATTAAAGTTCAGACACATGCTCATAATAATATACTATGCATACTTACTCAATACTATGAAAATACGTCACGTTATTTAAGTTATCTTACAACCCACACCTTACTTTCAAATTAACTTTATGACTGCAGATAGCTTTAACCCACGATTTAAGAAAGATTTTTTGTGACGTGAGTCGTTACTCAGACAAGAACATTCAGAGAGTCTTCTCACTCACATTATAATTTTGTGAAATTCAACGACGATTTAGGTACGTGATCTCATTTACGAATTGTGATTAACAATAGCAGCTTGATGACATGTACATCATAGGTTTAAATCCCTCACTGGAAAGCCAATTCGATTCATTTCCATTATCATAAGTTGGACCGTCTTTCAGTCCTAAATTGGAGTACATAAGGGCGTAAGCAATCGACCATGAACATTTATTTGGGATACACGAAACATTCAGAGAAGGAGAAACGGTTTTAAATAACAGTAGTAATAGTCGGTAATGCTCCGACCTTTTTAAACCGCTACTTTCGCATATAATTTGTAGCAAAACAAACACTAGCGACAAATAAAAACGAATAGCTATTTAAAAATTAAGATTTCATATTGAAAACAAAATGTATGCCTGAGAAATGAATAAGAGCTCTTAGAATAAGTTCAGCTCGACGAAAAACAGAAGTTTGACGAAATAACAATTGAATGAAAATAAAAAGTTCCTTTAATATTTCTATTAAAATTACCACTATATTTTAAATAGTTTAATAGTTTAAAAATATTTCCATTAGATATTATTAATCAGGTAATCGATAACTTTCAATAACAAAATCTTTTGTTTTGTGCGGGGACATTTTATCTACAAGAGTCATTCATCACAAGAGAGTGCCTGGGTATCTACGATCATACTCTTTATTTTGATTCTAGATCAGACCTTGTCTTTTGTTTAAACCTTTATCATTATTTAGCGGCTCTTGGAAAGAGATTTGTTTTAGGGTTTTACATTCTATATATTGAACACTGCTAATATATATATAATAATAATAATAATATTAACATATAATAATATATATATATTCTGTGGATTCAAGTGAGCAATATAGCTAAAAGAAAGGCCCAGTCCCCCCTGAGGCCGACCGTGGTGTTGGTGGCACCCCAGTCCCACCTATCTAGTTGGGAGGAAAGGTATTCTTATTTTAAGGACACGATTACGTTGGTAAAACCCACGTGTTGCTTACCAATATTTCAGACATCAGCATAATTGACTTATGTTTCAGTAGTTACTGATCGTGTTGTTTGAAAACTTAAAGTTAATTATTAACTCATAAGGCTAACTTCCATACATATCAACTGGAACAAGAACGATCGGTACGAGTAGTGATCAGAAATCTGCATCCGACCACACTAGCTGATGAAATTGAAGACAAACTCAGTTCTCGGATTCAAAGTTCGCAAAATAACGAACGTGTTATGCGAGGACAGGCAGTCAAAACTGCTTTACCTATGTTATTCGTAGATCTCGAGCGAACATCTAGAGTGGAGAAAATATATGATCTAACACACCTGTATTACACAAGAATACAGGTCAAAAATTGTACTCCCACCGCTCTCCCAGGTGTGTAAAGTGCAGTGGGCAGCACAAAAGTGAATTGTGCAATAAAGCCCCTGAAATCGCCTGCAGTATGCGTGATATGCCGGCAAGACCATCTGGCCAACTACCTACAAGTGCTGCGACGCTTACAGAATCCTCAAGTCCAGGAGCAAACAACGGCAAGGTAGGTCAAGAATCACACCAGCCAGAAATTTGAGGCCTTCTGTCACTTTTGCCGATGCAGTTCGGAACAGAGAGTAGTCACAGGCACCGCCCACATAGCAGTGATGATTTACTACTCTGGTCCAAAGGTTGGCTTGGGAGGAATCGTCCCCCACCGTCATCCAAAAATTCACAATAAAAATCCTTTACCTCAACATCGCAAAGACCTAATCCAATCCAAACGCCGTTCCAAAGATCCCGACATCCTACTGATTGTCACTCGTACAATAAGTACTGCAGATTGGTAAAGCGGCCATTGGCATCCTTCTGTTCCGATTCTTTTAATTCCCATCTCTCATCTCTGTCTACCAGGGATAACTCTCTGTGGAATGTAACTAAAAATATCCTAAAATATCATTATGTTTCACACCCGCTTCTTCGTAATGATGGGTCCTGGGCGGCTTCGGATGGGGATAGGCCGGCGGAATGTGCTCTGCGTCTTTCCCATACTTTCACACCTCACCTTTTTCATCAAAACCATGCTCATGCCACAACTGTTGAAAATTTTCTCACGTCACCTATCCCTCTCCCACTTCCACAAAAGCCGTTAACCCCTCTGAGGTCAAATACCTTCTGAAAATCTTACTTACCTACGAAAATCCCCTGGATATGATCTACTTACTCCTCAAATACTCAAACAACTTCCACCTAAAGCCACAATATTCTTAACTTTATTTATAATTGGATTATCAAAATTACGCAGTATCCTCTCCTCTGGAAACATCCCATTATTGTCGTATTCACCAACCATCCAATGATGCCTCATCTTACCGTCCAATTAGCCTACTTCCTGTCTTCTCAAACATATTTGAAAAAGTACTTGCAAAACGTCTACTTCCAGTTGAATCCAGAAACTTTTTCTCTACACAAACGGCTAACCTAGAACCCACATACGGAACTAAAAAGACAATAACTAAACAGACGCTTTGGATAACTGTACAGACTACTTAGTATATTATATAAGTTAAGGTTCGGACGTCGTAGGCAGCCAGCCTAATCCTTAAGTCATCGGGATGTAAACATCCCGAATGTATTTAGAGAGGCTTTAAAAGCTCAAATAAAAACAGTCTTTTGACAACTCTCGTTCAGTAACTACATTCAACCTCTTTCCTTTTTCTTCTCGTTTTTCGTTGACGATCGTTAACTGGTGCCGAAACCCGGGAGCGGAGTGGGTTCGAGTCATTAACGTGCGAGTTGGTTTTTGTTTTTTTTTTCCTTCTTATTCACTTTCGTGTGATTTAATTAAAGTAGGTAATGGTGGAATTGCGGCCGGCAGCGTTTGAAGTTCCACAGTTACCTAAAGAAACCATGGCTGAAGCCCATGCGAACACACTGGCGTGGATGAAGGTGTGGCCAGTGACGTCACAGGACATGAGGAAAATGATCTCAGACCTCGAAAAATTTTCTGGGGAAATAGGTGAGTTAAATCATTTTCTCAAAGGTGGAGATAGGATTATGGAGAGGATACAAGCCAAGATGGACGAAGGGTTACTCGACCCAGGTGACGCTAAGTCAATAAAGGCAGACCTGGTGTGCAGGGTGAAAAGGAAGGTGCTGAACCTGATACAGGCGGACGAGGAAACCCCGTGGGAGATAGTAAAGACGAGACTGAAAAAAGCATATGGGGGGGACGATGGACCCCAGAGGAGGATATATTCCAAATGTTTCGAGAAATGAAATCTCCGAGACAGAATAGTGGACAGTATGCTGCAGTCCTGGTTGTCCGCTACAATAAAATAAATGAGAAAATGAGGGAGACAACTAGCGCCGATGAAGTGGAGGGCAGGATGGGATTCCTGTCAACAATCTTAAAGGTACAATTAGCGAAGGAGACGGGAAGGAAGGAAGGGTTCCCTAATGAGCGATCGTTCCTCGAATGCGCCCAGGCGATGATAGATGCTAGCGCAAGGGAAGAAGAAGTAAAAATGAACGAAGATGACAACGATTGGAGCCAGATCCCATATAGGAGAAACAGGACCCCAAAAGCAGTGTGGAGGAGACAGGAAACGCCGTTTGCCGGTAGAGACAGGGGAGCGACAAGAGAGAGAAGATTGGGAGTGACGAGGCCTAGGTACGCACCTCGGAAAGAAGAAAGGAAATGTCATGGTTGTGGAAAGACGGGCCATCTGGTAGCTCAGTGCCCTCGCACTAAGTGCTTTGAGTGTGGGGAAGAAGGACACATAGCAAGACAATGTCCATACTTGTTTCGTAGAAGGGAATTTCACAAAGCAGAACCAATGGAGGTGAACAACCAGGAAATCCGGGAGAGGCGGAGCGCGACACCAAGAGAAATTGGATCATCGGGCGACGAGTCATCAGGGACGTCGGAGACAGACGGAGAGGAGTCGAAGCGCAGCGGGAGCAGACGACGAGAGTGGCAGAAGAATCCCTCGCGCAGATGGGAGCGGCGTACGGAGGCCTGAGGAGAGTGGCAGCAGAGAGGCGACCGCATCCTAAGGTGCAATACAGTGCGGGAAAGGATGTGTGGTTTGCCAATTATCGAGTTCGGGAAGGGGGAGAGGTGCCTCATTGATACTGGCAGCACCAATACAATAATATCTCGTGGTGCGTTAGAGAGGTTGCGTAGAGGAGAGAGGGCACACCAGATCAAGGTATGTAAGTGTAAATTACTTACTCTTGGGGGACCCTGCGAAGTAATGGGAGAAGCGGTCGTGGGGCTGGAAGAATGGGCGAAAGTAATGGGTGACATAAAAGTACACGTCGTGGAAGACATGCCACGGGAATACCAGATAATAGTGGGGTGTGATTTACTGGGAAAAGTAGGCGCGCGCATCGAAAACGAGGGGGAGAACTGGAGGATCAAAATAGGGAAGCGAACCTATCGAAGCCGGGGGGGCGTAAGGGGCGAAACGGAGCAAATAGGAGCGGTTAAGAGAGTGGAGGATTGGAGGGAGAGTCTGAGGAGCGAGTTTAGGGATATTTTTTTCGCTGAAGGGGACAAGCTAGGAGCAACGGGGAAAACGCTACATGAGATCCCGTTAAAAGTAGAGCGGGTGACGTATGTGAAGGAGAGGCGGTATCCGCAAGCGCTCAGACAACACATTAGAAAGGAGATCGAGGATCTCAAGCGCCAAGGTATTATCAGAGATAGCACGTCTCCGTATAATAGCCCTTTGTGGGCAGTGAAAAAGAAAAGTCGACCGGGAGAATGTGAGGAAAAATACCGAGTCGTGGTGGATTTTCGGAAACTTAACGATAATACCCTGGACGAAAAATATCCGATCCCGCGGTTCGAAGACATCCTAGACAGACTAAACGGTGCAAAAATTTTTAGCACATTGGACCTAAAAGCAGGGTACCATCAGATCAAACTAGCTGCGCATGACCAACATAAAACGGCGTTTTCGTTTGAAAGAGGGCATTTTGAGTTCACGAGAATGCCGTTCGGTCTCAAAAATGCTCCAATAACCTTTCAGCGTCTCATGGACGAACTTCTGAGAGGAATGGACGAAAATATGTGCCAAATTTACATGGATGACCTGCTGATCTTCAGCCGAAGGGAATCGGAACATATTCAACACCTCCGGAATGTATTTGAGAGATTAAGGGATTTCGGGTTGAAACTGTCAATAGACAAATCGTCACTGGGGCAGGAGCAGATTAGTTTTTTAGGGCACACAATCTCACAGGAAGGGGTTCAACCAGACTCGACGAAAGTAGAAGCGATCCAGAGAATGGAGGTGCCAAAAGATGTAAAAGGGATTCGGAGATTACTGGGCACGCTCAATTACTACCGCCGTTTCGTGCCGGACATTGCAGAATATATGGTACCCATTAACAATTTACTACGGAAAGGAGCACGGATAATGATCACGCCGCTGATAGAGCAGAATATCCGCAAATGCTTGGCACGTTTGCAGGAGGCGCCGATTTTGGCTTTCCCTAACTTTGAGAAGGATTTCACGATCACCACCGACGCAAGCGACTATGCCTTGGGGGCAGTATTGTCACAGGAAGGCGAAGACGGGGAAAGACCGGTAGCTTACGCGAGCAGACGCCTGACGGACACGGAGGCGCGGTACAGCGCTCTGGAACGAGAACTCCTCGGGATAGTGTGGGCCATTGGGCACTTCCGTCCGTATGTATTTGGCAGAAGGTTTCGAATACATACGGATCACCGACCTCTTCAATGGGTCGGAAAACTCAAAGAATCCTCCTCAAGGGTAACAAGGTGGAAGGAATTCTTAGCCCAATACAATCTGGATATTGTATATAAGCCAGGCAAAGACAACGTCGTGGCAGATTGGCTGTCGCGCGCTATTATGGTGAACGCCATAGAAGAAGGGGAAACATCGAGCGGTATGAGGCAGTTCATTGAGGAATGGACGCCTGGAGAAGCGGGCAGGAGCAGCACGCGGAAAGATAGTGACAGGAGTGCGGACACACCATCAGACGAGTCTATAGGAGAGAGACCGCGTGATATGGAGACGACGGACGAAATTATCAATGATAAGCGGAGGCAGATCATTTGGAAAACTCAAACATCGGGTGCTCTGAAAATACTCCATAGTACGTACGGTAGGAGTCAGATCGCGACGATTTGGTCACCACCGGGAGTTCGAGGAGATCAAATTTGTCAGGCTCTCAAGGACGTGTCCAAACCCGGCAAAACACACCATTTATTCGTGGGCAACGAGACTGTGTGGGACAAAATTAAAAAGCTGTGGCAGAAAGTGCTGTTGGGGGTGGATCGCTCGTTCATTCGGTGTCTTTCCGTGGTCCAAACCCTGCGGGACGAGGAGCAGCAACGCGAGGTAACACTGGTGTATCACCAAGGAAAAACCAACCACCGCGGTGGGCAGGAGACGGCACAAGCACTACGAAGGCGCTATTTTTGGTGGGGGATGCAGTGGACTATTCAGGAGGTAATCGGAGCATGCGAAGTTTGTCAGAAGACGAAATATGATAGACATCCCCCGCAGGGACTCCAGGAGGAATCACCCACGGCAGAAGCACCACTGACGGAGATTCAAGTGGACACCTTCACGTGGCGGGGTTTTAAGTGGGTCACTACCATCGACCCATTTAGCAAAGTGGCTATGGCCTACGCGGTGGGAGACAAGTCATCAGATTCCATATTACAAGCCCTCAACACATGGTTTCAGTTCTACGGCATACCAGAGAGGATCTCGTCGGACGGGGGACGGGAGTTTGACAATGCAACCGTGAGAGCCGAAATGCAAAAACGGGATGTGGTATGGCATTTTAATACCCCCGGGCATCCCAAGAGCAGGGGAACCATCGAAAGGTTACACAGCACCCTCAGCGACCACTTACGCGTGTACCAGGTGGATAAAGGCCTGTCGGCGAACGTAGCGATGCCAATGGCGGTGGCGGCATACAACCACTCGATACATGCCACGACGGGGTTAGCACCCTTCGAAATTTTGTTTGGATTACGAGTGAGACCGAGGAACTGGCCAGAGACGGTGGCGGATGAGGGAATGGTGGCACAGCTCCATAACACCCACATACAGCTCGGAAAGATGTGGTACAAAGTACGCGATAAGATTATGCGCGAAAAATCCAAGCGCGTGGCACGGGCAAATTTGAAGGTGCGGGATCGCATAGGAGCAATATCGATTGGGACCGTTGTGTACAGAAAAGTCGTGTCAAATCGTAGTAAGTAAATTCGGGAACATATTCTCGTGACCATCGAGAGTATGACCACCCCAAAGAAGAGGCGAACCGTTCACATTGAACAGTTGAAACTCCCAACACAGGGGGGAGGGTGTTGAATGTGCGTAAGATGGTGTGCCCTCGATCCGATACGGAGCAACTGATCCGGAATCATATGTTTCACATGTTCACATTCACATGTGCTGCTCAGAGAGAGTTTTTGTTTTCATTATTTATATTGTGGATGTTCCATTTTTTTTTTTACCTGGCAGCCACCGGGTCCAGGGCGAATGTATTATTTTTTGTTATTATTATTTTTGTTTTATTTCTGTATTATCTCTTTTCTTTGTTTTTTGTGAGGACTATGAATATATTAGACCGTAAACGTGATGTAAGGGATTACAGGCTGTGTGCTGAGTGCGGCGGACCTTGGAGTTTACGAAGAAATATGCGTAAACTGGCAGGGGGGAGTTAAGGTTCGGACGTCGTAGGCAGCCAGCCTAATCCTTAAGTCATCGGGATGTAAATATCCCGAATGTATTTAGAGAGGCTTTAAAAGCTCAAATAAAAACAGTCTTGTGACAACTCTCGTTCAGTAACTACATTCAACCTCTTTCCTTTTTCTTCTCGTTTTTCGTTGACGATCGTTAACTTATAGTAATATATACTTTCTGTTATTGTTATTACAGGAATTAGGAATTGTTTGAGAGACACTAGAGAATATTAGATCATTTTGAAAACAATGAGTATACAATAGAAGTGCCTATTTTTGGAATATTATTTATTCCATATTGGATTAATAACCATATTTTGTTTAAAATTTCCTATCACTTTTTTCCTAGGGTATTAAAGAAGATTTATCGGCTTATCCGGTGATAAGCTTGACTGAGTAAGTGGAGGGCACTAGAAACAGAGGAGTTATACCTTCCGCAGTCAACAGGTTGGGGTTGCGAGAGGGGCCAGGGTTCGGTTGACCAGAAAACCTGGAGAACTTAATTGCTCTACACCGTGTGTCAGAGAGCTTGTGAACTCATATGGAGTCCCATTTGTCCGGGTCTCTGTTTTTGTATATCGTTCCGTTGAACAACGGGAGGATTCATATATGCATAAATGTTTTGTTGATTAACTGTGTACTAATAAAGAACGTTAATGCGAAAATAACTAGTTCTTACCACTTATAACTTACCAGCGGATGTAAGTAGCCTAATGATATGTTTTGTTCATACATCATTCTTGAACTAAATTAAATATTTCAATATATATATATATAATCTTTTTTATATAAATTCCTTTATTGTGCTATAATTACAATCTGCCTTTTATAAAGCAATAAGTAATTAAGATAAATGCTCTCATTCATACCATATTTACAGTTCATCATTCACTCGCTCATTCATACAATATTTACAGACAGCCCAGAGACCCCCCAAATCCACCGCGAAGAGAAAGCGGAGTCTTGGGAAGTCCCCCACGCTCCTCCGTCAGCCGCGTCACCGGATACTAGCCAGTGGAGGCAGACCAAGAGCACGAGAGCCACAGACGCTCAGGACATGATTGGAGAAACTGGCCATTGCCAGGACTCCCACTGTCACGCGTTTATAGCAGGTCACGAGGCCACTGCCGTTTCAGTCTCCGAGGAGGATTATAGGAATGAGTGGCGCAGTGCAATGACTATTAGGATTAGGGTGGTTGGAAAGGCTACTGTGGAATTTCATAAACTTGGAAGGGATGAGTTCTAGAATGTAGTGTATGTTAAGGTCGTTATGAAGGGTTTTGTTGCTGACATAATAAGGGGCATTATCTTTTGTTCTCAGGACTTTTGATTGAAAGGATTGGATACGCTTGATGTTCGACTTTTTTGCTGTCCCCCATAGCTCTATTCCGTATGTCCAGATTGGTTTAAATATAACTTTGTAGATTAGTAGTTTATTTTCTATTGAGAGATGGGATGTCCTTTGAAGTAGTCTGCACAGTTGTCCAAAGCGTCTGTTTAGTTCTTGTCTTTTTAGTCTCGTATGTGGGTTCCAGGTCAGTCGTTTGTCGAGATGGAAGCCTAAGTACCGTACTGTCTCGGATACAGCGAGGAATAGAATTAAAATAAACTAGTGGACAAGACTTGTGACAAAGGGTGAAGGTAATGTGGGAGCATTTTGCTTCATTAACTTTGATCCGCCATTGATTGCACCAATACTCGATCTCGTCAAGGTGTTTTTGAAGGTTATGGGATGCTATGTCGGGGTCTGGGTGGGATGACAAGACTGCAGTGTCATCTGCAAATGTGGCCAAGAAGGTATTGGGAGTAGATGGGACATCAGCGGTGTATAGGTTATAGAGGATGGGGCCCAGGACACTGCCCTGTGGAACTCCTGCACTTATGGGATAGTAGTTAGAGTATTCTAAACCACAGCGGACTTGGAAGAAGCGGTTTGAAAGGTAGGACTGTAGGATTAGGAAAAGGGTCTGTGGTAAATATCTTTTGAGCTTGTAGAGCAAACCTGCGTGCGAAACCCTGTCAAAAGCTTGAGCTATATCAAGAAAGGCAGCAGTGCAATACTGTTTGGTTTCAAGGGCTGAGGAGATGTGATCAACAACGCGAAGGCCTTGTTGAGCAGTGGAATGTCGTTGGCGGAAACCAAACTGGTGTGTGGGAAAAAGGTTTTTGGATTCAACAATTGGAAGTAGACGTTTTGTAGGAGTTTCTCAAATATTTTTGAGAGGATAGGGAGTAGGCTAATTGGACGGTAAGATGATGCTTCATTGGGTGGTTTACCGGGTTTGGCGAATAGGACAATAATGGAATGTTTCCAGAGGAGAGGAAAGTGCGTCGTTCGGATAATGCAATTGTATATATAGGTTAAAAAGATTATGGCTTTAGGAGGAAGCTGTTTGAGAATTTGAGGAGTAAGGAGATCATATCCAGGGGATTTTCGGTATGGTAAGTTTTTCAGAACGTATTTGACCTCAGAGGGATTAACGGCTTTTGGTGGAAGAGAGAGAGGAAGAGGTGAAGTGAGGAAATCTTCCACAGTTGTGCTGTGAGTATGGCTTTGATGAGAAAGGTGAGGTGTGAAAGTATGGGTGAGATGCAGAGCAAATTCCTCCGACCTATCCCCATCCGAAGCCGCCCAGGACCCATCATCACGACGGAGTGGATGTGAAACAGGTTGATACTTTAGGATTTTTTTGGTTACATTCCACAACGAGTTATCCCTGGTAGACAGAGAGGAGAGGTAGGAATTGAAAGAATCGGAACGGAAGGATGCCAATCGCCGCTTTACCAATCGGCAGTACTGATTGTACGAGCGGCGATCAGCAGGATGCCGGGATCTTTGCCACACTGTTCTGGAGCGGCGTTTGGATTGGATTAGGTCTTTGAGATGCTGAGGTAAACGATTATGATTATGGATTTTTGGGTGATGAAGGGGTGACGATGCCTCTTAAGCCGACCTCTGGACCAGAGTAGTGAAAGAATGCACTGCATCGTCTAGGTCTTGGGATGTTTTCAGGGACAATTTGAGGTTTACGGACTCTGTAAGAAGCTGGCGGAAGTGGTCCCAGTCAACTGGGCCCCTAATAAATGAAGGAGGAGGCAGTTTGTGAATTGGTCTTAGGGAAATGGTTAATAATAAAGGACTATGATCAGAGGAGAGGTCATCGAGGCGCGTGAGTGAATAGTTAAGTGTTCCTAAACTATTGTAAAAAAAGAAGTCAAGGAGATCAGGATTTCGGTTGAGATCAGATGGCCAATAGGTGGCTGTGTCAGGAGTGATAGTGGAGCAATGTTTCCGTGTGAGTGCAGACAGCAAAGCACGTCCTCGTGTATTAGTGGATCTTGACCCCCAGTGTTGGCGCTTCGCATTAAAGTCCCCACCCACAAGGAAACGATGTCCGATGGAGTCTATAAAGGAGATGAATTGGGAGTCGGAAATGGATTTATTGGGAGGGCAGTACACTGATGCTAGTGTAAGGGGAAAAGTGAAGGTGGTGATTGACACTGTAGTGGACTGAAGGAAATCATGTGCTACCAGAGGAACTATGTGGTGGGATATGGAGTTATGGACAATGACAGCGGTACCTGCATGAGCTGTTCCATCTGGGTGATCAGTTGGATAAGTCTTGTACTGTCGAACAGTATATGGTCGTTTACTCGTTAGTCTTGTTTCAGTAATGAGAGCTACGTCGATGTTTTTGTCGTGGAGTAGTGCTGTCAGTTCGTTAGTGTGGGTGCGAACACCATTCGCATTCCAAAGGAGAATGGATAAGGAGTCGGAAGGATCCACTTATGGATTTTGTTTAACGGGGATAAGGTAGGAGACAAGATTTGTAAGAAGGGAAATGAGAGGGGTAATTAGAGTTCTGAACTCTGTAAGGAATGAGGTTAATAGGCTAGTAAGATCCGAAGAACTTGATGGTGGAGGAATATGCGAGATGTGTGGTTGAGGATGGGATTGAGCTTGAGGGTTAACGGGATGAATGGAATGCTGGGAAAGGTGATCTTGCGGACAGGGAGTGGGCGGTGCCTGTGACTGCTCTCTGTTACAAACGGCATCGGCAAAAGAGACAAAAGGCCTCAAATTTCTGGCTGGGCCGCTTCTTGCTGCAAGTTTTTTCTCATCTGGCTGACGACGTTGTTCTGTCCTGGACTTCAGCGTTCTGTATGCCTCGCAGCCCTTGTAGTTGGCCGGATGTCCTTGCTGGCAAAGCACGCATACCGCAGGCGATTTAAGGGGCTTTTTGCACAATATATATATATATATATAATCAAAATAAAGAACGGATACATTCAGAAATTAATAGTGAGACATACTTATATGACTCTGCGGTAATGCTTATGAAATGGTGAATAGGCCACCGTTTTATATACTTTAATGAGAGCTTTATGAGCAAATTAAATTTATTTATTAGAATTAGGTTTATTTTAAGGGAGTGAGTATTTAGTTGAAATCAGGGTAGCACAGGTAAAACCTTTTGGGGACACTATTTTCATTTTGATGGGGTATAGATAGCAGATGTTCTAAGCAACAAATGGTGTACTCTCCACAAGATTTTAGTGGATTATTAGAGTGTTGATTACAGACTAAAACCGCAGTGGCCCCGTGACCTGCTGTAACAGTGGGAGTCCTGGGAATGGCCAGTTCCTCCAATCATATCCTGAGCGTATGTGGTTCTCGCGCTCTTGGTCAGCCTCCGCTCGATCGTATCCTGTGACACAGCTGACGGAGGAGCGTGGGAGACTTTCCAAGATACCGCTTCCCCTCTCGCATGCGAGGGAGGGGACAACCATGTGGATTTGGGAGGTCTCTGGGCCGTTTGTGAATTCTGTATGAATGAGCGAGTGAATGAAAAATTGTAAATATGGTATGAATGAGATCATTTATCACAATTACTTATTGCCCAATAAGACAGGTTTTAATTTTATCATAATAAAGCAAGCATATTATATTATTAAATCAATCATGATTTAAATTTATTATGTCTTTGTTAATAAACTGTACGGACCTCACAATATACGGAGGTACAAGAGTAGGAGAGGGGAGTGAGTCCCTCATTCCGCGTTGGTGGCTAGAGTTTAATGAAGGTCGCGATCATAAATCTCTCTGGAGGGACTTCTTTTTTTTTTCATTTGCGTTGAGCTTCTTAAATTATAATTAGGAAGCTGCTAACAGGAAAGTTCATCCTCCCGAAATAGAAACATAATAGGGCGAAAAATTTGGATAAAATTTCATAACCATGTAATTCATGTTTAATTATTGATTAAGTCGATATTGTATTAAGGTAAATTTTGACCATTTCTTCTGTGACGGTTCCATGACGGAAATAATATTTAAATAAACGCTCCTCGATTTATCTACAGAAATATTTACTGCAATATTCTTAATAGTTAAGACTCCAATAAAAAAAGATACACTGTTTTGTTAAAAATTTTCACAGTGTTAAAAAGCAAGTTTTTCAATATCAAAATCTTAAATAAGCAATTTATTAATCATTCACCTATTGTAAGACCCAGTTCACGGACTGAACAATAACGAAATGTAGATAATACGCATAATCAAGCAACGTACTAATCGACCATACTTCGTTTTCTTCTTTTTTTGAATCTTTTTAGATTTTAGAGATGATGTGTAAACTTTTCATGATGATTCATATACAGTCGCTACAACCATATTGCGTATATAAAGCTCCCGTGTAAGAAAAAACATTTAGTTGATTTACATACGCATTTCGAGAGCTCAAATAATTTATAATTTATTTATAAGAGTATCCTTTATTTTTTTAGCAGACTTGATAACTTCGAAGGACATCCCATCTCTCAATAGAAAATAAATTATTAATCTACAAAGTTATGCCTAAGCCAATCTGGTCATACGGAATAGAGCTAACCGGGGAAAGCAAAAAAAAAAAATTGAACATCAAGCTTATCCAATTCATTTAATCAAAAGTCCTGAGAACAATAGTAAATGCTCCTTATACATCAGCAACAAAATACTTCATAACGATCTTAATATACCCTACATTCTTGAGCTCATCGCTTCCAAGTCCATGAAATTCCATAGTAACCTATCCAACCACCCTAGCTCAGTCATTACACTGAGCTACTCATCCCTAAAATCCTCCTCAGAGACTACAGCAGCATTGGCTACATGACCTGCTAGACTTGAGTACCCTCGTGTTTTCACCCATTTTCAAGGCTGTCAGTTAAGTTTCAATTTTTATCCTATCTCTTGCTCAAGTAATAGGCCTAAAATCCGCCATGTAAATAACGTGCTTTTCCGAGTAAGCACCTATAATGAGAAACGTGGCATCCACATGTGCCAGAATTGCCAGGAATATGGTCATACCAGGCGATATTGCTTCAAATCACCGAAATGCTTGAGGTGTAGCCAGCCTCACGAAACTAAAGAATGCCCACGCAACCAGGCGGTACCCCTACGCTGTGCCAACTGCGGGGAGGGGCATGTTGCATCATATCAGCAATGCCCCTATAGGATCAAACTGATGCAGACCATGGCCCAGCATAAAACTATTGCGTCAACTAGGGACACTAGATACGCTCCGGCACCCCCACCACCACGACAAACGGCTTCTTACTCTCAGGTGACCAATGGACAGCACCTGTTAACGGAAGAATTTCCAGCGCCCGCGGCCCCACCTAATTCAACCATGGATGCCATGTTCAATATGTTAAGCACCATGATCACACAGCTGACTAGTCTCATAGAAAGAGTTCTTACAAAACTCGATGGACCAGCAACAAAATGATAGGTCATAACATACTTAATTATAACGTTTGCGGCATTAGGCCCAAACAAGGTGATGTCGAGGCTATCTTATGTTGCCATAACCCGGATGTTGCAATTTTAACAGACACCAGACTAAAGAACTGAAGGACTGCTATTGTCGTTTCCCAGGCTACTCTACCTACCGGCAGGACACGGAAACAACAACAGGGGGCGTGGCCATTTTAGTCAGGCAGGGAGTACCATGTAAACGGCTAAACACAGTGGTGCCATCTGACGGGAACCACTATGTAGTCACTCTCCAACTACGATTGACAAACAATATTATCGTGACTGGAATTTATAGAAGGCCTAGAACAAACCTAACGACAGCCAGGCTCCTAATAACCCAGGTCAGTAAAAATAAAAGTCACATAATCATTGGCGACCTCAATGCCAATCATAGCTGGTGGAGTGGAACAACAGCTAATGCCCTCGGCAGACACATAATCAAGACACCGTTCACAGTAATCCACCCAGGCGTACCGACATTTAGGCAACATGGTAACCCAGATAGGACTCATCACCTAGACTGGTAGGACCTCCACACCAGATTTACTTCTCACCCAACAAGCTCATCGGGTCACCGGCTGCTCGGCGCTCGATTTCGAATCGTCAGATCATAGACCCATTATCTATGAGCTAGAAGGCAACATCCGGAGCAACCTGCTACAAGATATGATTACCGAGAGGCCAATTGGGCCCAATATAACCACCCTCATTAGTGCAAAGTTGCCCCCAATTGCGCCACTCAGAAATACTTGGGATGTCGACAGCGCCATCTATCAGTTGCAGGCTACCATTGTCCGAGCTGCTGATGTCTCCATACCGAAGTTTGCCCCGGTACCGTCTTCCCTGAGGAAGCCACCGGAACACATCATGCAACTGATACGGCAACGCAACAATATTAAAAACAAGTGGTTCCGGACGAAAATCAAAGACCTGAGGCCTGTGCTAAACGCTCTAACTACCCAAATAACATCTCTAATGATCCAGTGGAAGAGCTCTATTTGGGGTGACCGTCTCCGCAGTTTACACAGTGACTACAAAGCATTTTGGCGGCTGGTTAAAACATCTGTAACTAAGAAAAACACTGTAAGACTGGTAAAAAATGGGCAGTTCATGTCTTTTGCAGAGCAGGCCGACATACTCGCTGACCACTTGAGGGGGGATAGAGTCTGTGAGCCAATCACAGTGCCCGACCGGTGAACCCCCACCCAAACTTCCATATATACCTCCTACCACCAGGTTTCGGCGATTATTTAACAAACCCGGTGTTTAACACGATAACCCCCGCTCCGTTCCCCCATCGATGGCAGGACGCTGTCGCGGCTGGAACACTTTAGTCTTAGGTTTTAGGTTTAGGTTTTAGTGTTAGTGTTTTCCACGGTCGCAAGCTGAAGGTGAGCCTCATCACCTAGTGAGTGTATGTGTATTGGACTTATTAACAACAATCTGAAAGTATTATATTTTATGCACTCCTTAATATGCATCTGTGAATGCAGCACGAGGAGACAACTGTAATTCCAAATTTATTTATTTATTTTTGTCATTGTATCTATATTATCAATAAAGAGGTTTTGAAAGAAAAAAAAAAAAAAAAAGTTTCGGCGATCATTCGTCACACTAGAGACAACAGAGCACCACAACGTCCAGAACATCCTTCTGAAACAGCTACCACGGAAGGGGATATCCCACATAGTGAACATCTTAAACTCCTCACTGCGACTACACTATTTTCCCCAGACGTGGAAGCATGCCGTTGTCGTCCCACTATTGAAACCGGCCAAGAATGGGTATGAGCCAGCTCACTACAGGCCCATCAGTCTGCTCACACAGTTGTCAAAAATCTACGAGAGGATTCTCTACGATCATCTCACCAGGCACTGTGACGCTCAAGACATCATTCCACCTCAACAGACCGGCTTCACCAAAGGACTTAGCTTGGACTGCAACCTTGTAAAACTGTAGCGGCACGTTGCAACGAACATGCGCCACAACAAAGTCACTGCGATGATCTCCCTTGACTGCACGAAGGCATTTGACCCCGTAGATCATCGTACTCTCCTGCGACGCTTGAACGAGCACGACTTTCCTGCGCAACTCCAGAACATCATGTCCTCCTACCTAGCAGGCAGAACATTTTCTGTGCGAATAGGAGCCGTCTTAACCACCAGAAGAGATTTCGTGGTCGGAGTTCCCCAAGGGTCGGTGCTGGGACCCCTACTCTTTAACATATACACCGCGCATATAGTAGGAGCTTCATACTCCAATTGTGAGGTAGCGGCATATGCGGACGACATAGGGGTCTACAGCACCAGCCTCAACCCAACGAAAGCTCTAAAGGCTGCTGAGGGAGCTAGCCAATTAATCGCCGACAGGCTACGAGCTGTCCACATTCAAGTGAACCCAGCCAAGACTCAGGGGATCATCTTCTCTTTCCAGCATGGGAAAAAGAAGCGTCCACCCAGCTTTACCATAGACGGGACTCAATGTAAATTAGCCAACAGCATCTGCTACCTGGGCATCAACCTAGGCAGGCACATGACGTTCGGCACACACTTGCAAAAGAAATTAAAACGTGTCCGCAGAACTTACTACTCTCTCCAGTATCTCATCACAAGCCCGGCCATATCCCTTCGACTGAAACTCCTCATATACAAGAGCGTCCTGAGGCCAGCTCTACTGTTTGGGACACCACTCTTTAGATTCCTACATGCCAGCACTATAACTCGCCTCCAGAGCTTCCAGAACAACATCCTGCGAACGGCACTGTGGCATACCCCTTTTCGTGAAATGAAGGCTTCCGACATGCACGAAAAGTACGAGCTCCCCACCATCACCGAAGCCATCAGACGACGTCACATCAAGTTCTTCGACTCGATGAAGCACAGTCTAAACCCTCTCTTCCGAGACATGACACCACCACCGCTACCGGCACGATGGCAACTCACAAGATCGAGTAAAGCAGAAGAAATGGTTGACATCACGGCGCTTGGCCCACCAACAACAAGCCTCTAAGGGGCACGCTCACTGATATCAGACTAACTACGACTGCACTACATGCCTAGAGAAGACTCTAGGCCCAGCCACCAGTGGACTCTCACCACTCTACCGTAACAATCAACCTCTACCGAGGATTCCCAAACTTCTTACTCCTCTCACACCACCTTCAAGCAGGTCCTCCTAGTACAAGGATCCGATCACCCTAAATATTTTATGTTTACCCCTCATCCTTAATCTTATAATTAGAGAGCTAAGAAAAAAAAAAAAAAAAAAAATTTAGAATTCTTTTTCAATCTCAAGTACAAAAAATAAAATTACCATTTGATTTGTTTATTCATCACAGAATTACAATTCTCAAATGTGACCTACCTAGGTAATATTGTTTGGTGTAGAGGCCTAACAAGAACGGTAATTTAATTCTTGCAGTTTCTTTTTTGACCCTTAGCCTTTCTTTCTTAACAGCATGTTTTCATTAGTATACCCATTTTTATGCTAAAAAAGGACATCAGTGCATTTTGAAATAATACTAAACTTGTGCGAGTAGAATAAGCGTCATTTCCATAAACAAAATTCTCATTACTAATATAAAAATCCAGTAATGCCAAAATTGTGGCTACAGAGTTGATATTTGTGGTTTAATGTTGAGGTAGTACCGTCAAAAACAGAGTTGAAGCAAATCTTATCTTGTGGTTCTGGAGAAAGGATTTCAAGGAAATTTATTTCAAAAATTTTTAAATGTAAATTCTCATCCAATAACTAAGGTTATGGTGATAATAACATAAAGTGTACTAACCTTTCTCCTTGGGGAGATGGAGCCCTACTAAATAGAGTAGCACTGGATAACCTTCCACCATATTCAGCAGTGTTGTATTTTTAAAAGAAAATTAGAGCGAAAAAAATTCTTCACGGATCATGGCTGGACAAATCATAGTGTGGATTATAATAACTTAAAAACATGGGACTACTTTTTTTCGGTCAATTTTTGATCAAATCGAAATGTAATTTGCATTTTTTTTACCCCAGATGATTGTGGTACTACAAAAATTGGATATCTTTTTTAAATAGGCTTCATGGCCCATTAATAGGACACAAACTGGTTGGGACCACAAACTGGCACTTTCATTAAGAATCATCCATATGCATTACGTGTTGGGTCAAAAGTTCATTAACATTTTCTATGCAATCCCAGTATTACGCAGAAGGATATCTTTCTTCAAAGTTTTTAAAGTTACTTGATGCCCTAAAGATTTCAAAATAAGAGCAGCCTTTCTAAAAATTTATGAAGTGTTAACTATTAATCAATTACGTGTAAACAAAAAGGAAATATTGGCCAGGAAAATAAAGTAGGGTATCAATCGATATCGGTGCCAGGAATTATCACGTGTATTATTTGTTAGTAAATTATTATTTCAAAAAAAAATCATTAAAACTGTTCCCCTAATCATAACCAATCCCTAAATTGCATGATGATGTACCACTCTTTACTCTTTTTTTTATAATATGTGTTTTTCATAATAGCTATTCCACTATATAGGTAGGTACCGTAATTAAAAATATGTTCATTAATAGTATATATTTTGTACATTTCAACCCACTTTAGGTATGGTGTAAAGTTATAGATTTTTCCTTAATATACCAGTTGCTGATAGAATCAGGTGGTGTGGTGCTTCCTAGTGGCAATCTGATTAAGTCAGATTAGAAACTAAATTGGTTTATAAATTTTCGGCGCCTATCCACCTAATGAAGGTATTGATCGTACCAGCTCCAGGGTGTTGGGTAAGTATACAAACCTATATTTTGGGATAGCTACCCTCTTGGTTAACACGACGCATTTCTAGTGCCTTATTACAATGTGATTGGTGTATCTGTCTGTGTCTACGACTCAGAATCAACTGAAGTGGTTTTGAGGTTTAATTTCCCATCTCCGTGATAAACTAAATGCTATGAGTTTCCCAAGTTTTGTTTTACACATTCTTGTAGTTATATTTTTTTCTGATTTATTTCTAATTTGAGCTACGCCTGATTTGATTTGATGGTCTATCAATTTTTCTTGTCCGTAGCATATGGGAAATCACAACAAATATGATATATGCCAAAAATCATTTATTATTTGCCATAATTTAAATATTTCTGATATGAGTGGTTTTCGCGTAGAATGTAAGCGGTAAACATTAACGTCACAAAGGAAGTCTAGTGCATGGGCAAACGTTTGATAATTGGAGGACAGATCTATAACCAGTGATAACTTAGCATTCAGTAGCGTTTCGTACATTACAGCTGATTTTTCTTCAGACTGGCATGGTTGTTAAAGAAACGCTGTGGAATAATCAATAAATGTGACATCAATTATTTTATTTGATTTAATTCACAAAATTCTCATATAAAACTTCAAATATAATTTTACGTTATCGATTAAACGTACTGTACGCCGTTTGTTTCCATGGAAACGGCAACATTATTTTCAACCAGATCTATGAGAACAAGAGTTGAACGCTAGTCCGGAGGTAAATAGTTAACATTTCACATTGGTCTGTTATATTATTTGAATTAGTTACTGGTTTTGTAAAGGAATATTAATGCGTACACAACTTACGTGTCATGTTCTCAATCTTGTAACTTCGATCGCTTCACGCCTGTTATTCCTGAATGAAGTCATGGCTATACATATCACATATGTTTTTTTTATTTGATTTGACTTGTGTTTGATTAAACTTGAATATTTAAGCATGAGCTTACCTTTTAGATCTCACCCATTCACTGTAAAATACCGCCCCGACAGGAGTGAAATGAAAAAAGAAAGACGATATGCTTGCATTGTCATTTAACACTCCCGACGTAAACTTTAACGGTTCTGCTAGGGAATCAGGCTGTGGGTACTTTTTTTCTATCCCTCTAAATAAATTATGGCTCTACAGTCCAAAGCTTGAACATCATCATCATTTGCATTAGTAGTATTGACAGACACGTAACTAACATCAAAGCTCGACGCATACCTCGTCATGTCTCCCCGAGATCATCGAACGATCTGAGACATCATAGGGTCGCATATCATCACTGTCTACTCCATCAAAGATATAGATTGGCTTTGATGTTCTGTGGGAATGTTGGTTTTCCTTTTGAGTACTTCCATCCCTCCTACTGTCTCTATGGTCTGCAAATATGTACACTACAGCAAGGTTATGCAATAGCCGCTAGGTTAACTAATTATCGTTTTAGGTCAAATAGTTGTGTTGATCGTTGTAGTCACGTCGTTGTTATTTTAAGACACGTCAATAATAAACGCTCCCTCGTTTTGAAGACAAAACGATTTTGTATGTACTATATAAAAACGATAATTTCAAACCTTCAATGGTGGTTGTGTTTGGATCTACCCTTTGTCATTTATTAATTGAGATGGAAATCTGAAGTGGAAATACTTAGATCTGATTCAATCCAAACTTCTCCAGTCATCCGGCCGGAAGGTTAGAATCCTTTTTGAATACATAATTTCATGGCTGCTAGGTATGAATAAAAGAGCTGGTCTGATTCATTGCTTGATGAATAAGCCGATTAATACCTTCAAATTTTACCGATACTGACAGAATTATAAGCATTGGAGCCCGATATTTCAATCTTCAATCATCGCATATCTTTTCTTTATGAACTTAAATAGTATTTAACGATGTAATAGTAATAATAGATTTCATTAAAATGCTGTTTAGGCATCTTTTTGTTTACCTAGTGTTTACTAGACCTTCAGGCTTTACTTTCACTTGAGGATAAATGGTTTTACAAATTAGAGGCGCTTATATTTGGCACTAGGTTTTGCCCTCCTTTCTGGAAGCTCAGAGTTGTTCCAACCTTCCTACGTAGTGTACTCGCAGCGTAATTGGAAAATATCAGGGTGTGGTTTTCAGATATCAGAAGGTTGTAATGCTCATTTAATACTCACCTCCTTGCTCCCTAAACTATCTTCTATCTCTCTGCAGCTTTTTGTATTTCAATCCCGAACATTTTAGATAAAATATGTCGTGGTCATTCTCAAGGGTTCGTCTGTAACATTTACGAGATACATGGACAATATGATACACGTTCAAAGACACACATGATTCAAAATGTTAAAAAATCTTATAAGAATTAAAACCTGAGATATAAATGCAACCATACAGAAATAAAAATGAATACATAGATAAAATTAACAGACTAGTCTCAAATAAATAATATATTAATTTAATAACAGCGTGCATTCTACAAAGGAACCACACCAGCAAAAATGATTGCCCGAGGGTCGTTCAGCCTGATACCAATATTATTTTTATTGCGTTAAAGTAAACCATAACACACAAAAAAATGATACAGTTTCATTACTGGAAAAGTATGGGACATATGGGGGTATTCATAATCATAAAAGCATTGTGAAGATTTAAACAAGAATCTTGTTCACAAACATAAATATCATTGGTAAGAATGTCAATAATTGCATGTGGAGCAAACTAGTTTATTACTTACACTTTAGAAATATATAGTCTTATAAAATAACGTATCATTCACGGTAATACGACAGTACATATACATACTGTGCTAAACTCAATTTCGAATGATTTTATTTAATATTATAATGTAAATAAAATGTTTTTAGCACAGGCATACAATTGACCCGTCCGAACATACCCCTAACATGGTATGCCGCTCATGGTTAAATACCATGAGCCGGTTTCAGTTTTTTTCCCCATATATCTGGTCAAACGCTGAAGATCCATCAGCCTAAAAGCCGTAATGCTAAAAATCTATTATCTAAGAAGAATTTTCCTTTGTCGCTACCTTTTGAGGGCACTCGCGAAGCTGGCAATAAATAAAGGTTTTAATGGATCCCCTATCTCCATTGGTCTCAAAGAAGAAAAATACATCGAAAATTACATCAGATCCATAAAAAAAGTCAATGCAATTTTTTTTTTCAATTTTTACTGACCATAATAAAACTTAGCTTATACAATATAATTTCGCATGTTTAAATAATATATTGTAGATCGATTTCCTATAAGAACAAAACATTAGTTTGTAGGTTTCTTTATTTCGATTTTCCTACATATAAATTAGAAGATATTTGAGTTTTGTAATTCAGTTGTAGCTTACAGTCAATCTGGTATAAAAAAAATACTCTCACACATTATTATAAAAAAGATAGAGGACTTAGATAGTGACGAAATAATATCAAAAGAATCCAGAAGGTCTCGACATGAATGATTGTGTCGAATCTAATATATATTTTTTTTGTAAAATGACCTCTTTTTATTTGATAGGCCATCTCATTTACTAAAAATTGCGATTTTAGCAAATAAAAAAAAGTAAATTGCTGAAAATTAAACAATATAATGTAAAGCTTGAATTAGAGTCGCAAAGAGGAACGCTGGTTCAATTTGACTTAGCAATGATATATTTTTACGTTGGTGTTATGAAGTATACTTTGGTGAAAATGTAATGTTTTTTCCATCCTAACGGTAACAAGGGATGAAACTGACCTGGGGTTGTGTAGCAAAAAAAAGTCACACTTTTTTCATGTAGTTGGATAATTTCATTTAGTGCTGGTAATTCCAGAGGCCCCTTCCTATACTATACTACGCTGATATGTGTAGTGGGTCAATCTGACCCGTCCGTTAGAGTTTAAGGGGTAAAAACACTTAGTAAATACACAATTTCTATTATTGGCTCACGAAGCTTTATTTCTCGAAATATATTTGAAACTCTTTTTAGCGTTACAGTCTTAAGTGTGCACTGAAACGTTTGAGGAAATCAGAACTTTGAATGTTATTTGCATTCTTTACTACTGGTATCGTTGAACATACATGCATATTTAGGTACCTAGAGAGAGAGATACGGAAGTCATTATTGTTCGTGCTGATGACCAGTCTACTTAACCAAGAATGACAGTATGACATTTAGGTTCTTAATGGTAAATCTATAATGCATGTGTGGGACGACTTACGATGACTACCTCATGATAGCCAAAAGAACACAAATTTTATTTATTTGGAAATGGTGCGTCTGAAAACCATGAGTAATCCTTAAATCTGTGTGGCCATCTGTAACAAATCCCTTTGCACCCTCTCCCCACCCCCGCCTCCGCGACATAAAAAACATTTTAGTTGGCTTTCGTAAATCCCGTCATTTGTCCGGCACTCTCCAGGCCGCCACGGCTTTCAAACCAAAACACTCAACTGATTTTAATAGGATTTTCTTTAGTATGTAATAGTTTTTTTTTTCACATTTTAAACCTTCAGGTTAGTCATATGGAACAGAAATTTCTTTTTAGTCTCAATGTTTTTTTCCCTTCTTAAAGTGAAAATGGTAGAAATGTTGCAGGTGAATTAGGGTGACCTCAGGGTTAAGTATATATTTTGAGCAGAGTAGTTGGCTAAGAGATGATTTAGGTACATGAGAGATAAATTGTATGAAGTGACATCCTTCTGTCATACTACAGGACATCAGGTCCATTTTTGTAAGTGATAACGCAGTAACAAGTAATGTGTAACCTAGTGATTATAAAGTGCATTATAAATCTACGTAAACCATATTTGTTAGTAAGTTTGATAAAAATCTAACAACAACTTTCTCCAATCTAATCCGATCTCTTATTCCTAAACCCTCAATGAATTACCATTCCCCCACCCTTCATTTCACCTTGTTACAAAATTATTATAGAATTCAATATAGATTCTACAAAAGAATCTATTTACAATAGGTCATTATATTCCCATCTCTTAGCCAACTACTCTGCTCAAAATATATACTTAACCCCGAGGTCACCCTAATTCACTTGCAACATTTCCACCATTTTCCCTTCTTAGCTCTCGAATTTTTAAGATTATAGATAAGGGAAAAATAAAGGAATTTATTTGGGGTGAGTGGATCCTTTTACCAGGAGTACCTGTTTGAAGGTGGAGTCAGTCTTGTACAATTTTTTTTTTTTCTAAGCTCTCTAGTTAGAAATTCAGGATGAGGGAAAAATATAGAATATTTAGGTTAATCGGATCCTTATACTAGGAGTACCTGCTTGAAGGTGGTGTGAGAGGATTAAGGGGAGTGGGAAGCCTCGGTGGAGGTTGGTTGTTTCAGTACATTGTTTGTAAATTTTTTTTTTTTTTTTTTTTTTTTTCGAAGCTCTCTAGGTCGAATTAAGGATGTGGGAAAAATATGAAATATCTGGGGTGATAGGAACCTTGTACTAGGAGTACCTGCTTGAAGGTGGTGTGAGAGGAGTAAGGAATGTGGGAATCCTCGGTGGAGGTTGGTTAAGTCGGTATAGTAGTGAGAGTCTCTCTAGGCATGTAGTGTGGTCGTTGTTAGTCTGAGATCAGAGTGAGGGTGCCCCTTAGAGGTCAGCTCAGCGAGGACAGAAACCTCGCGTAGAGCAAAAGGGCAAATGCTGTGTACAAAAGTACAATGATGCACATTATACATTAATTTATTGAAAATATTCAAACGGGATAAGGCTCACCTTATTTACCACAGACTAAACCTAACAACAACTAAAACCAACTTACATCTAACAATAAATCTTAACCTAATTTTCCTCGACAGTCCGTTGACATTGATGCGGGAGTAGTGGTCATAGTGTTAAACGCTGGGCTTGTTAGACGCTGCAACGAGTCAAATGTGCCTCTGGTTCACCCACCGACGGCTCACCAAGCAAGCGTATTTTAACCTCTCGTAAGAGGTATGTCTGATCACCTTCCTCATGATCTCATTCTGAAATTGCTGGAGACTTTAAGCTGTATTGTCAGACAAGTAAGTATATAGCGGGGCATCGTACAGCTGAGCTGGCCGGAGGACACATTTGTATATCATCAGTTTGAGACCAAGCGACAAGTTGCAAAAGCCGGTAATACCTATGTCGTACTTTTTCTATTAATACTAAAATAGGTTGAGAAATGGAGATCACGTATCACGTTACAAACCGACTCGGCCAGTGTAAGAGCTCTTTGAGCACATTGCATATTAAATATGCAATGTATTTTTTATATTAATAAACAATGATATTGTAAAAACTGTATGCACTATTACCCTGATTAGGACATATTGAGTTTTTATTTTACATAAATATTCTACTTTAAAAATAAAAATTTATTCATGAGTTAATCCACAACTCATAATAAATTTTATATTTTATTTCAATAAGTATAATTTATTAGCTCTTGTGACTTTTATTGGCACTATAAAATGGTTTGTGCTTAGTAACACGTTATAATTGTGGATAAACAGTAGAAATTAACTCCATTCAACAAATCATATATTCAACTGGTAAATAAATATGAATCGATTTGTTGTTGGAAAAAATAGTACCTAATTAATTAAAAATTCAAGGAGCTTTTCTATCATACTTTAAAGGGACAAATGAAAAACATTTTTGATCTTTTAGCGAATAACCAAGTTGGTGCGTACTAATTACCATTTCATTATAACTTGGAGAGGCTCCGGGATCCTTGAAACAATCAACCCATTAAATATAAAGGGATAATGAACTCTAAATTAACCAGTGAAGCACTGCTCTCTCCTTTAATTGGGGTATTTTCTTCTGAACGTGATAAGCAACAGAATGAACAGCAAAAAAGTTAAAGAGCAATCCTTAATCAATGGAAAAAAAACGATTCTACGAATATAGAATATAAAATGATATGTTCTAAATGCGTTAATGGATCGGAAGCCAAAGGTCTTGGTACTGGGTACAATCTGCGTCTTACTCATTTTAATGCCGAATGTTATATATATGTCATTATAACCGAATATTAGTCGTATTCTTTTTATGTTCTCTACCATACCAGTCGCCAGCTCTCTTGATATTATTCTGAATGAGATGAGTCTTGTCATGGTCTACGTTGTATTTTAAGGGAAAATGAGTAGCTGCATGGAAAAATTAATTGCACATCTTGCACCATGGTAAAGGGAACAAGACAATACAATTATTTAACTAATATAACGGTGACTACATCCCACTAATGAGGTCGAGAGAAGGAACTGATCTCAATAAGTCGTTAATTAACACTGTGGTGGTTATATCGAATCCCTTATGCTGAATCACAAATATTCAATATATATGCAATAATTACGCAAGATGGATTAATAATAATTGGAATAGAAAACAATCCATAAGTATGCATTATCAATCGAAGGTATAAAATATTGGAGTTAAAGTGAGTTCAATTATACAAAAATGAAGGATTTAATAGAAATTAAATATATTCATATTATAAATTCATATATTCAGTGTTAAGGTAATTGATATCTTTAACCTTCTTTATTTATTCTCTTTAGCCTGGCATGTAGTAGGGTAAATACAGACTATTTAACTACTTACAGTCCTGTTATAAACATAAGCTGATTAAACTAATAAGCTGTAACCGAGCATCAAAACTAGATACTAACATTTGATATCGAACAAAACACTACCTATACTCCTGTAAATTTTAGTAAGCCCACTCACCTTTTATAAACTATATACACTATGTAACTAATCTATCAAAATCTCTAAATAATATCTACAACCTCTTCTATACAATATTTAAAACTGAAAAAACCTCTTTCCCATTTATCTATGTGGGAACACACCATCCCACATGCGGTCAGCCCAGTCGTTTTCTTCAAGTGCAGCTATATTTCAACGGTAGGTTACCTTTTTTCAAGTTCAATCTCCTTGGTACAATCTATAGATGAAGCCAATATAGAGGTTATGACATGTTATCTGCAATCATTGACCCTAGCTACCTCACCGCACTTTTACAATTACACTGACAAGCTCCGTTGGACTTATATCTAGGAGAGGAATGGATTTAATGATGTTAAATACGAGGGTGGTCAGAAACGTTTCCGACATCAACATGAAGATAGCAGCAGTCGTAAATAAAAGCTAGTGAATTTCGTTGTTCATCTGTTGAGAGTTACGCACCAAAGTTTCAGCCATTTTGGACGCCCAGTTGTTGTGTAACAGTCGTTTGAGTGTTTTTATGAAAATGGACAAAATCGAGTATCGAGCTGTCATTAAATATTTGTTTTTGAAAGGCAATACGCCTACGCAAATCAAAGATGAGTTGGGTTCTGTGTATGGGGACTCTGCGCCATCATTTACCACAGTGAAATTTTGGACAGCTGAATTTAAACGTGGTCGTAAGAGCTTGGGAGACGATGAACGTTCTGGACTGCAACTACCAACGAAAACATCGCCAATGTTCACCAAATGGTGCGAGACGACCACCAAATTAAAGTGAGAGAGTTAGCAGAGGTTATGAACATGTCAAAAGAACGTGTTTGTCACATATTAAATCAGCATTTAGAGATGAGAATGCAGTCCGCGCGTTGGGTGCCACGTTTGCTCACGTTAGACCAAAAACCAATTTCCAACGCTGTGTTGGCGCAGTTTAGGCGCAATAAATCCGAGTTTTGGCGCCGATTAATTACTGTGGATAAAACCTGGATACACCATTATACGCCCGAAACAAAAATAGAGTCCAAACAGTGGACTGCAAAGGGGGAACCGGCTCCAAAAAAACAAGAAACTGTTTTTTCGGCAGGGAAAGTGATGGCGACTGTTTTTTGGGATAGTCATGGAGTTATTTTAATCGATTATCTTCAAAAAGGAAAAACCATTACAGGAGCATACTACGCATCATTACTTGACAAGCTGAAGGCAGAACTTGCGGAAAAACGGCCACATTAGCAGAAAAAGAAAATCCTGTTTCACCAAGACAACGCACCGTCTCATACCTCAGCGGTTGCCATGGCGAAAATCCATGAATTACGGTTTGAACTGCTTGACTATCCGCCTTACTCACCAGATCTAGCCCCAAGCGACTTCTTTTTGTTCCCTCATCTAAAAATTGCGCTCGGAGGACAGAGATTTTCGTCAAATGAAGAGGCAATCACCTTCGTGAACGATTATTTTGCAGAGAAAAACGCCGAGTACTATTTGGACGGGTTACAGAGATGGGAGCATCGCTGGGAAAAGAGTGTAGAGTTACAAGGAGACTATGTTGAAAATAAAAAAAAAATCTGAAAAACGTCTTGTATCTTTGTTAGGTCGGAGACTTTTCAGCCACCCTCGTATATGTAACGAAAGAATATATAAACAAAAAATTGTTAAATTTTATCCTAAATATCTCACTCAGGAATGAATTCGGACCCATAAAGCTAATCAAAGATACGAACTCATTATTTTTACTTTAACTGTTCAATCGTAACAAATGAGTTGATTAGCCAGAACACACATTCAATTAACTCTCAACAATGTAGCTTAGAGAATAGAGGATTCAACAGATTCTTTAATTAAAGTTAGAGTCAAACTATAAATTAATTGCAGTAATTAGTAAAATAATCAGAAGTGGTTGAATGTAATAGGTTCATATATGTAACGAGTTTGAGGTATATATTAACCAAGAGTATCATTATTTGTTTTTTTTTCTTCATATTTCCTTGTTATTGTAAATCTGTGTTGACTATATAAATAAATCTTTTTTACAATAGATGATTTATGTCCAGCAGCTTGGATACATTTTATGCAATTTTTAATATTTTTAAATTGCGATTTGTATTTGTTACAAACGTATAATGGACATTATAGATTGATCGTCTACACATGTTTAAAAATTGATGGGGTCACCTTATGAATCATTTACTACAAACTAACTTACATCCAACAACAAAATCTTAACCTAATTTCCCCACTCAGTCTGTTGCCATTGGTGCGGGAATGGTGTGGCGTCATAGTGTTTCACAGTGGGTTTGTTTGCTGCTGCAACGAGTTAAATAACTTGACGTGCCTCCGGTGGATGAACTCACCCATCGAAGGCACACCAAGCAACGGATGCAGGTCGGGGTTCTTTAACCTATAATTGATTTAAGCATCTGAATTTTAATTCTAATAACTATATAGATACATATTAGTTGTGTTAGAATATCAAATTCGCAACTTTTTCTTGTCAGTTAGTAACGACCGGCATAAAATTATATATAATTACAATAAAACAAGTAGCAACAATTATTTAAAACAAACATCTGAGATTAATTATTCTACATTATTCAGTTAATGCTGCATAATTATCCCTAATGAAACTCCTGTTAAAAATCCATAACTCTCTTAAGAAAGACAAATTTAAAATTTTAATTAAATTTTGTGTTTCAGCAAGGTTTTAATACATCTTATATATATTAGGTTTGATGAAGGGGGGATAAGTAGAGTCATTAAAAGATTACAGCTGTAAAAAAGTGAAAGTAGGTCTTTATATCCTCTGTATAACGACTGCCTTTTTATCAGAACCTACATTATAAAATACTTTTCAGGTGATAAAAAAGACACAAAAAAAGGAGTGTTGTAATTGGTTTCCTCCTATGCTCTAACCGGAAAAATACATTAAAACGAAGTTATTAAATCTTTAATAACTCAATATTAGTGACACAGATATATGGTCAGTGGAAAGGAGCATAAGAATATTACATTTACATTGGATTATATTATTTTTCCACCATAAAGGTTGAATAGCTGGTTTCAGAAAATATACGCTGTTATACTTCAATGAAATAGAGTTTAAGAGAGATTGAGAGTCTAATAAAATAACATTATTAGAAACAAAGAAGAATTGTGAATATATGTGCAACTGTATGTACTCTATTCAAATCTGCCGCTGACGTCACAGCCATCTTCTTTTCCAATCCTGACCCCATCACTTCACAAGTGTTGCAGAAACACTTTGCCATTTTTGGAATTCTGGCTCTACAAATGGAGATTCAAAGGGAATACTGATAAGTCATCTCATGTAACCTTCACCCTCCTTCGCTCATTTTGTCCGTCAGTTTTTCATAAGACAATCTATAAATCCCAGACAACCTACCTAGATATGCACAATGCCGTCGGTGTCTCCTCCTGTATTGCTCTGGGGGGTGGCTATCATATGTCGTGGTGAGTCATGTGTCGCAGGTAATAATAACTCTCGCGATAGTGTATTTCATGCCCAACCAGAAATATCTCCTCGTCAATGCTTTTAGGGTAGCGTCTATGTGTGGTTGGTCTTTTCTTTGTTGAATGGAAGGGTCACTTCTTTCTGGCTCGTTTCATGTTTTACTGTCTCCACCTTCAGGGTACATCGAACGAACGTACGAATGACTCCGATCCTGTCCGTCTTCCATAGGCGTTTGATGTGGTGCCAGATGTCGCATTTCTCACGTACATGCGGTGTGTTTTCCCTGGAGTAGATGTGTCCTTCAGGGCGCGGCAAATCATATCGTCGTTGATCCCCGGTGCCAACCAGATCTTGACGATGATGCAGTGGCCGTACTTCTCAGATTCCATCCTGAAGAGCCCGGAAATTTTGGTGAGCCAAATGATCTGGCGCCTCTTGTCATTAATGATGGCGTCGCGTCCTCTACGTCCAAGGGCCTATCCCCCGCTGAACTTCTGTCACTCGGTATGTCATTGGCTGGAGTCCCGATCACCTTCCTACCCGGGTGACCATTCCTGGAAGAATTGTTGGATGTATGTAAAGATTCCATATTGTGGAACTGTAAATATTGCATGAAGAGTTTTGGAATAAAAAAAAAAAATTAAATATAATGAACGTGGGATGGAAAACCATGTTTAAAGTAAGAGGCAACTAGACCTCGAAACTAACGTACGACGTCATGAGGTGTTTGCCTAGTGTCTCCATTCAAAATTTTATTATATACTCAAATATAGCCGTAGGTATTGATTGTCTATTATATTTAATTTATTTTTTGGCAACGTTTTGGAAATCTATAAACTCTCTTAGCGTAACATAACCTAAACATCATATAAGATGTTATATGACTATAAGACTATTGATGACTTAGGGATGCGTACATACCCGATCGTAGAGGCTCCAGAAGACCCAGCCAGTACGCATGATTCCAGATTCCTCGGCTCCAGTGATTGGTTAAAGGCCCCCACTCCTCCAAAGCTTTGTACAGTAGACCTGCCAGGTCTGGAATAATAATTGAGACCTAATTCCGGCCGCTGGAGGGCGGACAATAAGCCTTTGGAGCACTTAGGCCGCTCCTTGTTCTAGTGTCGGCCCCACTAATAGACTCCAGGTACGCTTCAGGGCATCTCACCCAGGCCCGTCCAGACTAAAAACTATTTTGTTGCATATTCATGGGAGAACTTTGAGTTCTATCGAAAATTAACAGGTTAGGTGTGTATTCCCTCTGGTTTTATAATCGTTAGCCAAGGGGATAAAAATATTGTTGTTATACTTCTTTATCTAATTTTATGTTACATACCGAGGACAGAGCCCTTCTAAACTACAACTAAAATACATTTATACAACGAGAGTTAGATTGGCATTAGGTAATAAAACGTTCTCATCATCATTTTCCAAGCATGTTCGTGATAATGATAATTTCATTTCAATTGGTTAAATTATTAATTGATTATTAAAAAACAAAAAAAAATAGTTTTTATTATACTGATTTTCATTGGATGGCTCTAGTTTCCTCTTTCTAACAAAACTCCCAACTAAATAGCAAAGAACACTCCAATCAATTAGAATTGAATAAAGAAATGTCAACATCACTTCACCAATGTTAAAAATGAAATATTATTTACCAACATTCTTAACAATTATTGTTGCTTAAGGTGTGATATGGGTTAGAAGTGTTGGAGCAAATCAACTTTTAGATTATTTAGAATTTTCGTTTAAACTATAAAAATATATACAATTGAATATGTAGTAGCTATATTATTATAACTGTACATTGGAGTAAGCGCACCATAGTAATCGAAAACAGCCCCTGGAGTCTGCTCCACAGATTTGTGGGGAAACCCTGAATAACGAGGGTTTTGAGAACCAATCCCCGTATTACAATATACGTATTAGTTTATTATATATATAATATATGTACAATATGTATATATTGTAACATTCATGATATTTGAGCATATCATGGCCAGGAACCTTCACATCTGGTGAGCATCTTCCCTTATACTCCTAGGAGTGGGGATGAGATAAAGAGTTAGTCTTAGCACAACATTTTTTCTCTATTGTTACTAATTACCAGTAGTATTGTCTAGTATTTTAATTAAAAACCAATATGTATTACTAATCACACTCAACCGTCTTTTCAACAAATGTTTTCCAAATCGCGTTATGTTCCATAAAACAATGTACCTTCGAACTAATCCATAATAATAAATTTTTTTTACAAACAACTTGTACGCTCTTCAAGCAATTTAAAACCTTGCCAAATTTGAACAATTATTAGTATAAACTTTGTAAAATTTCAACACCCGTTATAAATAACCAATTCAACAAATCGAACGCAGCAAAAAAAAATATTTGTGAATCCACACATAAAAAAAAAAAATTTCATAAATTTTTTTTTATTTATAAGGGAAGGCAATTGTAACATTCATGATATTTGAGCATATCATGGCCAGGAACCTTCACATCTGGTGAGCATCTTCCCTTATACTCCTAGGAGTGGGGATGAGATAAAGAGTTAGTCTTAGCACGACCGCCGAGAAGCGCGGACTCTTAGCAAGCTCCCGAACTGGCGGTACCATACAGGAAGAGAGGAGAAGAACCAACAGCAGACAGTAATGTTGATTGGATTATACGAAGATCATCGATTGGGTGATATTAATATTGTTTTTATTATGGATCCATTAAAACAAATTGAGCTCAAATTTCATGTTTTTTTTAATTAGTAGTAAATATCCTAATTTAAAAAGGAATTGAATATTTCTTTACATACTTTTGTCAGCACTCTATATAATTATAATTATTTGTTATAACCATTTTATTTGAATATATTTCACAATTCCCAGTTTCTCAATTTATTAATAACTACAACATTAGCCTTGAGATCGGGCGATTCAATCGGGATAATTTCCTATGTCAAAGACATAAAACAATTTGAATTAAAGATCTCATGACGGACCTGCCAAATTAGTTAAGGTAAATTGATCAAATAAAGTAGCAAAAGAAAAAGTAAAAAAATGAGGTAGGTTTCAATATATATATTTTTTTTTCACAGCCTTAACATTAAATTTGGAAATTTTTTCCTGATAGTAGTATCCTGAATTAGTGACTTAGCTGGTGGCATCTAAATACAACAAATTATAAATTTCACACAAGGAAAGTTCAATCCAATTTATATTCAATAAAACTTCGGAGCTCATTCGTTCTCCGGAAGATCACCTCCCGATATTTAAATCTATACTTTTCCTCATCTTCCTCCAATCTGCCATAATTATTATTTATGTTTTAATTATTTTATTCGTTTCCTATTTCAATACATCTCACCAATCCTATTTTCCTTGTTTTAATAATTCATACGCTTTCTTACGTTTCTCTATTCGAATTGTCTGTTAATGTCACTTCTTTTTTTGTTCATTGCAGTCGCAACGTATGTACCCAGGCCCTTTATTACATCATTGTATTGTTTTTTGTCAGGTGGTCAGTGATATTTATTCGTTCTATTTTGTTATTCATAAAGAACAATGAAGTACATTTTATTTCACTGTTCTACAGATTCCACAAAATTTATTTGTTTGTTTGCTATTTTATTTATGCAATGGAATAGGTAAACGCTTTATAACCCCCCCTACATATATTAATCGGCTCTTGGAAGACTGGAAAAAATAAATGTGAAAGATGCTGGTATGCGGGAAATCCTAAATGTAAACAAAACATTTTGCAAAGAAACCCTAAAAGTTCTAAGCCCAAAATATAATCTCTTCGAATGTATCTGAGTGATGGTTGTCTTGATTGTCATGACAGATCGTATAAGTGGCCGAATGACCGATTATAATTACAAGAAGACTATTCTTGTATCAATTATTGAAAGAGATATTACTATAGAAGAGCTCGCCCGGAGAGAAGAGCGTAGCCAAGCATGGCGGACATGGCTGTTAAGTCCGGAGAGAATCTAAGTCCCTGAGGAGAAGTCCCAAGTGGGAGAGACTTTATCGCGAAGAACTGGCAATAACTCCGATGATTGGCAAAGTTCTTGGGAGCACTGAGTCACCAGAGATGAGACACTTCCGTACACATATTCATCCTTTACAGCCGCACTATTTGGGAATGGTTTATTTATCCCAACTGGATAGCAGTATTTTAGGGAGTCTTAACATATCAATATCTCGTGCTAATCGTAAAGGATAAATCCCCTATGACTACTAATTATCCAATCGAGCCTATGAGTTCATTCAGAAACAGGTGGGTCCATCTTAGCCAAAATAAAAAAAAAAATGATACACATGTTTAGAATCATTCTCGAAAAATTGACATAAAGATTCTACGGATCACAACCTTTGGCCTATCACAGTAAGGCATACCATACCGATCGGAGAGTTTTTCCACAATTGCTTATTATTTATTGAATTTATAAAATCTTTTTTACCTTTAATAAGGTTTAATGAAGTCTTTGCTTAAAAATTTTAAATCAAAATGTGAGCTGCTAAGAAACATGAAAAAAAATTTGGAAAATAACCATTTTTATCCTGAAATTAATTAATGGCAGGATCATTTAATAACGCGTATTTCCTCCTCTTGCCTTTATTACTTCTTGAAGACGCCTTGGCATACTTTTCGCCAGTCGGGAAATGTCCCTTTGCTGGAGGTTAGCCCATTCTTCCCGAAAAGCCCTTTCTAGGTCCTGCAGTGTATGAGGAAGTGCTGAATGCGCTCTTATTCGTGTTCCGAGATTATCCCATAAATGCTCGACAGGGTTCAAATCTGGAGAACGTGCCGGCCAGGCCAAGACCTCAATGTTGTACTGATGAAGGAACGTCTGTACTATGCGAGCGACATGTGGACGTGCATTATCGTGTATTAGAAATGAATGATCGCTGATTTCGATGAGGATAGGCAACACATGAGGTTCCAAAATCTCAGCTACATAGCGAGTGGCCGTCAAAGACCCTACACGAACAACAACCAATTCTGTGCGGCACTCCATTGAAATCCCAGCCCACAACATTAAGGAATCACGTTGAAAAGGTTGGCTCTGGGTGAAATTACAGGCTGCATACCTTTCATTTCTTCTTCTCCACACCCTTTCACGCTCGTCTGGAGATGGTAGAGCAAATCTAGATTCATCTGTAAAAAGTACCGCACATCATTCGTCCATAGTCCGACTGTGTTCTCGAGCAAAAGCCAGCCGTGTAACTCTGTGAGTTCTGGTCCTCTTACTGGGCGAAAAGCCATTAGTCCATACTCATTTAATCTTCTCCGAGCAGTACGTTTAGAAATTTGCACACCTCGAACTTCTTGGAGCTGACGAATCGCTTGAACAACGGTAAGGTGCCGGTTTCGTAAAATTCTTAAAGTAAGAAACCGGTCATCCTGTGGCTCTGTTGCCCTAGACCGTCCAGAACCGGCCTTATGGTAATACCCAGTTTCTCGAAAACGCCTGACGGCGTCTCGTAGAGTTTCATAGAGAACTCCGATGGCATTAGCTGCATATCTAATGGAACGTCCATCGTCAATAAGTGCCACACCACGTGCAACATCCTCAGCACGAAGAGGCACTTTTAAACTTAAAATTGAGAAAATTAAAATATCGAAGCCGAAAACTAAGAAATTTGCTGCACCAGAACGCAAATGTCACTGAATAAACATTTTTTCACATAAAAAAAATTGACAGCAAAAAAAGAATTTTGCCTGTTAGTGTATATAACACGAATATATTGAAAAAAAAAATTAAGATGATTCGTTATTATTATTTTATACTGATTGGAGGACTGCAGCTTCTGTAGAAGGCAAATGCTCAGAAATTTTAAATATTTTATTAAATTACAAATAGACTGGAAGGATGTTTTCTTTAAAAAAATATCTCCCCTCTCCCATTCTTCGAACAAAATTTATGTTATTCTATTTTTTTTATTATGTTCCATTAATAGACACAGTGAATTAAAATATTATATCTTATGAAATTAACTATAAATCAGATGCCACCTTTAAACGTCTATTATAATATAAATCTTATTTATTAAAGGTGATAAAATCTGAAAATGTCAGCTGATTTGTTGTTTCAAATTTGAATAGATGATATGTTATACGACGAATCCTCTCTACAAAACCCTACCAGAATTCAGATGTATAAAAACTAATATATTAACTATTATTATAATTTTATTATCTTAATAAAGGTGATTCGACAGACTTGTGAAATTAGTTTAATGTTGAAAATGACATCCAAGTATGTTTAAATTGATAATTATTCTAGATTGCCTTGTGAAGAATTAATTTATTATTTACTAATAGGTGACTAAGCCCGTCAAAGGCTTTAGCTGAATTTCTAAAAGAAAAACAAGTGTTTTGGTCTGGTTTGTTGATTTTTAAACATCAAACAGTGCAGAGATTGATTTTTAATTATATTCCATGATTTTTTAAAAAATAAAATACCTGTAAGTTTGGTGGTAGACAAGCTGCGAGAACATACTGCGAAAACGGAACCAACACCGGACCGAATCTCAGAATGGACGGTATTGTACGAACGCAGTCAATAGAAGCTATTTGCACATTTTAAAAATGAATAGTCTCAAAAACTAATTCTTTCAGGGATATCTATAGTTGAATTACGTACCATTTTAACTAACTAGGTGACAATATTGTTTTCTATTACCTTAATAAGGATTGGTTGGCAATAAAAATATATATAATTTATAATATTATGTTAACAATTTTCTTAGTTCAAAAATAAATTTGATCAATCTAAAAAAACATTAAGACTCCATGATAGTTTCTTAGTATAAAGAAATATATGACGACCGGAAAAATGTTATCACTACTGTAGTATCATTTAGTTCTTATTAAGGTAGTCAAAGAGTTGATTTCGATACAAGACTATTTTTTTAATGTACATATAAGTTTGATGTGTAGACTTGTAAATAATTGTAATTTAAACCAATTGATGTAGTATGTATATTCAATATATCCAAAATTTTTACTATAATGTTGGATTCATTCGCGCAGAGCGTGAAAATAACTGTAATCTGAAGTTTCTATTTTCAATTATATTAACGCCAAGTACTTGCATAATATTTAAATAACATACGTATGTATATATTTTTTTTACCTAGAAGTAACTGTGAGGGTTAACTCTACTGAAGGCTTTTAACGTTTTTGGAGCATGTAAGCACCTCCCATTGGAAAGGGTCTTCGTACAGAACTGATCTGACCATCACCAACTCGTGGTGTACTCTCAGAAGTTTCTAATCCTCGTTTATTCACCTCCTTGCTCCCTAAGAAATGCTTTCAACCCAAATGACTACCACATGTAGTAAATCCCCTATCTGCTAGTTTTTAAATTAGTACTTGTTCAAATCATCCACCTTCACACTTGTTCAACGTGTCTATTTATATTTTGCTTTTCCAACATAAGAATACCTTAGCAGTTAAAAGTAGAGTCAACTATTGGTACTTAACTAAAAATAAAACCCTGAAAAGATCTTAAAAGGAGGATTCGGGATCACTCGAGGGATTGTAAAAACGGGATTAAGGCTTTTAAGTTGGTTAACTAGACTTTAAAATAATCATTAAGTTGAATAATTTATAAGATATACCAATGAAAACTTTAATAATATGCTAGAGCATCACATAGTGAGGTAATTCAAGTAATTTTACAATCCCTTACTATTTTATTATAGTTTAGTTTTATGGAAAAATTAATTTATCAACTATCACATAAAAACATATTTCAATCATATAACCTTTAATACGCAACCAGTATGGAATCTATAATATCGCCAATTTTACTAAAGACTAAAACATTTCATGAAATGCTGATCCAAGTATCAATAAATAATGGTATAGAAAGGTGAGTATGTGTTATATATTCAGCCGGAGTCACACCGTAGCTTTTCTATTTGTAATAAATCTAAAAATATCATTACTCCTTGAAGTGTATTGTCTTCTATATTCTGTCCCCTCGATCCCACATTCCCGAACGAGCTGCTATAAAACCGGACCCTAAAGAAAGCCTTCCATTTATCCTTCCCTGTTTTATTGCATTTCGGCCGAACATCGTCTCCCTTGATGTCCCCTGGGCTAACGCTGCAAAATTATGAACGGTACCCTGTTTATTCATGTGCGTTCCCGGTACCAATGGTAAAGGGATGATCCTTGGGGGGCCAGCTGTTATTTGACAAGAAGTCAGGAGCTGTGACTTCATCAATTTTAATTCTTTCATTGCCTGATCAGCGTTATTTGTACAGGGCTGTACAATTATCAGTGTATTTATCACGTAAAGCATACGTTAACGACAATCAGAAAACCTTATACATATAATTTAATTATCTATTTTTATTGAAATGTTTACTTAAGATGAGTAAATAGTATTATAAACAGTGCTTAGCAGTACAGTTTGTACTGTTTTTTGGGAGGAAAAGTCTCCATAGCCAAAACCACTTACTTATTAACAAACTTTTATTTGGTTTGGAAAAAGTCACAAAGCCACCTCCATAAGCTTCGCTCTGTATTGCCGGGGATGTGATGGGTGTATAGGGGATTAAGATATGGATTACTTTGGTTACGGGTTATGGATTACAATGATTAGAGAATTAGAAGTGGAAGTTCTAGTAGCTGGAGGTGGTTATGTCTTAAATCAGGTATGGGCAACCTTTGACATGTTATGGGCCAAACTTTAGTGTGCAAATACGTTCGCGGGCCGCGTTTAAAAGTAGTGCATTTTAAAGTAGTGTTCATAATTTTTAGCGATAGATATCAGTCAGCCATGAAATAATACGACAATGTTATTACAACACAATTTATTAAAATAACAAAATGAAATGAAAAAATAGGTACCTACAGCATTAAATTAAATCGTTAAATTTAGAATTGTTACAAACTACGAAAGTTAAATAGCGACACCGAAATCAATGAGACACTTGAGCTTGAATTTGGGAAACTAATTCATCGATGTTTGGATTAATTCCACTGGTACAAAGACGTAAAGAATTTTCCAAATTATCGTCAGTCAGCCTTGTACGATGTTTTGATTTATTAACTTTCATCAATGAAAAGAACTGTTCGCATTTATAAGTACTGCCAAACGCACAAATCAATCTTCTTGCAAATTTTCTAAGCTGCGGAAAATGGTCTTCTTCGAGGTATTTTTTGTAGAAATCGCACAACTCCACGTCTTCAAATTTAGATTTTAGGAGTGAGTTTTCTTGAATCTCGATCAACTCCATTTGCAAGTGTATTGGAGCATTTTGTACATTACTTTTTGTTGGAGTAGCAAATAAATTGAAACAGTCTTCCATGTGTTTGAAATCGCTAAATCTGATCGAAAATTGCTCCGACAGTAACTTGAGTTCTTCAGCATATTGAGCGTAAGCAATATTTTCATACGCAGAGAGCGTGGTGAAATGGTAACTGTTACCAGACAGCATATGTGCCTCCCACAAGCGGATTTTGTTCTGAAACGCTTTCAAATGGCTGTACAAATCATTTACTAACTGTCCTTGTTTTTGAAGTTTCAAATTTAAATCATTCAAATGGCCTGTAAGGTCGACAAGAAATGCGAAGTCACATATCCATTTTGCGTCACTCAATTCAGATAGTGGTTTATCTTTTATTTGCATAAATTCTGCTATCTCATTTCTAAGCTCGTAAAACCGTTTCAGCATTTTCCCTTTGCTTAGCCATCTGACTTCACAATAATATGTTACGTCGTCATACTCGGCTGATATTTCATCCAAAAACGCCTTGAACTGACGATGGTTAAGCCCTTGGGATCGAATAAAATTGATGGTTTTTACTACCACATTCATAACATTCTGGAGTCGAATGGACTTAGAACACAAGTTCTGTTGGTGGATAATGCAATGAAGGACTATCAAACCATCTTTTTGCACATTTAATTCAGTTGCTTTTTCATTCAAAATTCCGATGAAACCTTTACGTAAGCCGACCATAGAAGGTGCACCATCTGTGCATACTCCAACTAATTTCGACCATGGCAAGCCAAAACTTGTGAATACCTTTTGAACTTCATTAAAAATGTCCTCTCCTGTAGTGGTTCCTTTTAGCGGCTGTAAAGCAAGCAATTCCTCAGTAATAGTGAATTCTTTATCAACACCTCGAATAAATATAGCCAGTTGAGCTATGTCAGACAAATCGGTGCTCTCGTCTAATGCTATGGAAAATGATTCAATACCAGTCATACGGCCAGTCAATGTTGTTTTTATATCATTAGCCATCATTTCTATACGTCGTACAACGGTTCGTCTTGACAAACTAATTTTTTCAAATTCATTTTTCTTTTCAGGACACAAAACACTGCAAACTTCTGACATACACTCCTTGATAAATTCTCCTTCGGCAAATGGTTTCAATGACTTTGCCAATTTTGAACTAACTATAAAACTAGCTTTCACAACATTATCAAGTTGTGTTCTTTGTCTATGAAATATTTGCTGCTGTTTTTCCAAATTTGCGGTAAGTTTCTGGATTTTGTCTTTTCTTATTTGTCCTGTCAGTGAGAGCAGCGTAGGATGCTTAGTTGAGTAATGCCTCTTTATATTGAATTCTTTCATCACCGAAATGGATTCATTACACATCAAACAAATAGGCTTACCATTGTGCAAGATAAAGAAGAATTCTTCAGTCCATTTTTCTTGAAACTGGCGACCCTCTGCATCTACTTTTCGTTTCCTTCCACCAGACATCATTTTCATTTACTTATCGTTCGATAAACTTAATAAGAAAATAGGTATAATTAGTAAGCACTCAAGATGCACACAAAGTCACAAAGCAAACTTATCACCACGGTAGCTCGAATAGGACTGAACTAAGTTCCGGCCATCCACCCGCTTATATAGGCAAAATGAAGGAATGATCTAGAATCGTCTAGTGTAGAACAATACAATTGCGAAGCAATAATCCTTTGTTGCGCCGCCAGTGTGGCGGCAAACATCAATGGCTTTGAACTTTGATGTTTGCCGCCTCACTCTTTGATGATCACCGCCACTCGGCTTGCTCGCTCACTTGATTCCATGAGTATGAGTAAGTAGTGTATTTTTTTTTTTTAAATTGGGTTTTTCAAAATGTCTCGCGGGCCGGATCAAATCTTACAGCGGGCCGGATCCGGCCCGCGGGCCGGCTGTTGCCCACATACGTCTTAAATGAATGGGATGTAGAGATCAGCTTCAAAGCTGATTTAGAAGGGTGCTTCTGATATCTTCTGGATTGCATGGACTGGAAGCGAAAAATATTGTGGCCTTGGCACTCCTCCAGACAAACTCATATTTATATTTTATTTTTGAGCATCCTTTTATTTTTCAGAATATTTTATAATCTGAGCACCTTAATATATTATACTGACATTAAATTGAGCCCATCATTAATGGCATGGTTAATTTAAACAGATCGAGGTACCTAGGCTAACTTTTTAGTCATGGCATGTTTAATGTTTTCCCTTATTATTTAGTTATACTGCTGAGAGTTTCAAAATTTCATGCTAAAAACGGACGACATTACGTAATGCTGTAGTTTAGAAACCCACATTGTATTTTTTCAAGTTTGTTATAGGTAAAGTAGTTCATTATACAATGCAATAGGCATGCTCGTGGACAAAACAACAACGCTCTATGACAATATGAGCAACCATATAATAACCTTTCAGTTTGAATACCAGGATGAAAAATTCCTAATTGAAAATAATATGAAAAAACAAAATCTGAACAACTTAAGTGATTGCAATTTGTGCAGTAAAACCACGACTAGGGGTCAATATTGCTTTATAACCCTTTTATTCATTTATGTAGAATCTATACTGACTTCCATTGTTTAGTTCGTTGCAGCACCTCACAAACCCAGTGTTTAACACTAGGACCCCACCACCCTTCCCACATCGATGGCAACGGACTGCCGGGGAAAATTAGGTTAAGATTTAGTTTAAGTTTTTATTGTTAGATTTAAGTTAGTTTTAAGTCTATAATAAATAAGGTAAGCTCCATCGCTTTTAATAAATTCAGTCCATTAATGTATGATGTACATCATTATAAATTTGTAGAATGCAGATTACTAATAGTTTTTTTTTTTAGTTAGTTAAATTCCTTTATTGTGCTAAAATTACAATCTGCCTTTTATAAGGCAATAAGTAATTAAGATAAATGCTCTCATTCATACCATATTTACAGTTCATCATTCACTCGCTCATTCATACAATATTTACAGACAGCCCAGAGACCCCCCAAATCCACCGCGAAGAGAAAGCGGAGTCTTGGGAAGTCCCCCACGCTCCTCCGTCAGCCGCGTCACCGGATACTAGCAAGTGGAGGCTAACCAAGAGCGCGAGAGCCACAGACGCTCAGGACATGATTGGAGAAACTTGCCATTGCCAGGACTCCCACTGTCACGCGTTTATAGCAGGTCACGAGGCCACTGCCGTTTCGGTCTCCGAGGAGGATTATAGGGATGAGTGGCGCAGTGCAATGACTGTGCTACAGGATTAGGGTGGTTGGAAAGGCTACAGTGGCATTTCATAAACTTGGAAGGGATGAGTTCTAGAATGTAGGGTATATTAAGGTCGTTATGAAGGGTTTTGTTGCTGACATAATAAGGGGCATTTACTATTGTTCTCAGGACTTTTGATTGAAAGGATTGGATACGCTTGATGTTCGACTTTTTTGCTGTCCCCCATAGCTCTATTCCGTATGTCCAGATTGGTTTAAGTATAACTTTGTAGATTAGTAGTTTATTTTCTATTGAGAGATGGGATGTCCTTTGAAGTAGTCTGTATAGTTGTCCAAAGCGTCTGTTTAGTTCTTGTCTTTTTAGTCTCGTATGTGGGTTCCAGGTCAGTCGTTTGTCAAGATGGAAGCCTAAGTACCGTACTGTCTTGGATACAGGGAGAGGAATAGAATTAAAATAGTACTAATAGTAGAAAACAGAATTTGTATAAAATGTAGCCAAGCTACAGGAATTAAAATGAAGCAATTGTAAGTAGATTCGTTTGCAGAATAAACTTACTATACTTTGTAACATACATTAAATTTGGAATAAGGGGATGTGAAGCTAAACAAAATTCCATAGTTTATCACATCACATCAATCTAAATGAAATTGATTCGCCGAAGTTTAAATGAGGTGGAGAAACTGATCCTCTTAAAGACTAGTTTAAAAATATATATATATTTACAAATGAATCGATAGAACGCAGTCAAAACAATTACAATGAGACAATTTTTAAAGTATAGCTATAAATAATTGTGATCATATTGTTGGAATTGGCATCTAAAGCATTCAAAATAATCAGGAAAATATGGTTTAACTGCAGGTGGGTTTGGATTAGGTAAATGACTTCCTATGTTTGTCATTCCACAATTATTCATTTCTTATTCACAAGAACACTTGCCACTATCAGAATGTTGTTAATGTCAAGTGGTGTCTGGCTGCTCAATATCAAGTATACCCTTATGTTTTCAAACAATTGTATTTGGGTATTTATCTTACATTCTAAATCATGTAGGTCTGCATAAAATATAGGAGTTATGCGTAGCTGTTAAAATCTGTAAATAAATAATCTTAAAGGTTGTGGAATATACCTTTACAATTCCAAACTATTTTAATGGTTTAATACATAAAATGAAGAGCTCTTGGTTAAAACTATTGAGTATTTCATCGTATTAGGTTTTGTATTTTTGTAGGATTGTATTAGGTTTTGATTTATTAAAACGTATATATCAAGTACAAGTCATTGAGCGACGCCTAGGACCTTACCTCTAAACCAACTAGGGATTTGCTTAGAAGGAGCACAGTGAGATGACAATAAAGTGAAGTGGTCTAGGCCAATGGGCTTTTCCCCCGAAAACGTTCAGAGAACGTATAGACTGAACTTCTAAGCACTGCTTGAAATTTTATTGTATGCTCATGGTCGGATCATATCATTAAAGAAATATAAAGCTCAAAACAAGTAGTATTCACACGATAGTTAATAACAGTGTAAAGTATATTTATACACTTTTTTCCGTTTATTTTTTAACAGTTCCTAATATCATACACAAATATATCCAAAGCCACTCAGATTGCATCCGCTGGGATAAATTGTAATTCAAACGACTGCTAGAAGGAGTCTGTGCTCTTATATCGAGCTGTAGGATAAAGATAAATACACAAATGAGATTAATTCCAGGTCCGTTGAAAAGGAGACCCTCCCCATCAGTCCCAGAAAGACAAATTTAACAAGTTTTAAGGAGGTCTATTGGAACGGTCTTGAGAGAACGGAGGCAGAACTAGAAGGAAATAAGAACTTGGTCTGTTATTGCAGAGAGATGAGGAAGGGGTTGCCTGCTCATCAAGTGATAAATTGTTAACTTTAGTCCAATAGTTACGAAAATAATTAATTACAAATAGCACCGGAAAAAAAAAATTTTGGTCTCATATTCACTTCAGCTTCCCGTCAAGTTTTAGGGTTGTTAACTGTGAATTTGCGAGCCCCAAAGGGCCTGTTGACTTATTATTTATTAAAAAATAGAAATGTTATTCACCAACCCAAACAATATAATGACATTCCACATTCATCAGCGTTTTTACATATTAACGAAATGATTCTTTTCCCTTTTTTCAATTATGAGAAATTTTTATTACGTTTCAGCAATAATAACTCACAACATATCACTTTAGAGCAGCCCCCTAATAGGTATACATTCACTTTGTACGATTCGAACGTTTTACCACAGCAGTCCTAAAAATGATTCAACTAATTTCCAAGGTATAATTTGTTTTCCCTGCGTATCCCCATATTATTAAAAATTATGGGATTCTATATAAATTAATCTATTTACAATAGGTCAATATTGATAGAATATTTCTTGGTTGTTGCAACTAAAGTGTGAAACATTCACAAAGGTTATCTTCTCTTGAAATTAACCTAGCTCTCGTTGTGTTAAAACTGAATGCATAGTTTCTGAACAACAAGAGACGCTATCCAGCTTCCATTGTGGCAAGAGCTCAAATCTGGTAAAGTTTTGATTTTTTTTAGTCAGTGGCACTTTGTTCCCGTGAAGACTGGTGAGTACATTAACTATTATAATTGAGGCTCTCCCCCTTAACTGGACGTGCGTCGCACGGACCTTCATAGAGTAATTACAAGCCGTAGGGACCACAGAAAAGTCACATATGACTTACGTAATTCCCCCGAAAACAAAATTCCCGACAATGCTGAGGGATTCCAACAGCCCAAACGACACTGTCGACCCAGAACAGTGCCCCAGACCGCGACCCATGTCACAAACTCATTCGAACCACTAAACACGGTTCAACAACGTGCTCCAAAAACCGAGTCCACGACTACTAAGCCCAAGCCAATACCTCCCCTAGTCATGGGAAAGTTAAAATAGTTATGACCTTACACGCCTACTAACCGAACACAAAATAGCGGGATACCGAGTAGTACAAGGGCGACAGGACACTAAAGTGTTTTGTGGCACGGAGCAAAACCTAATATCAACAGACGCCGCTCTTAAAGCAGCTAAAATACCTTTCCACACCTACGAGGGGAACAAAACTGAATATAAAGTTTCTATTACACGGATTCGATTTAACTCATCCCATCGAAGAAATACAAAACCACATCATTCCTGCAGGTGGTGTAATATCGGTCTACAGACTGAGAAAAAGTGACCGCAATGGTGCCAAAACTGAAATTGAGCCACTTCTCGTTATAGGGGACGCCACACTCACTGCAGACAAACTTAAACAAATCCACCATGTAAATAACGTGCTATTCCGAGTAAGCACCTATAATGAGAAATGTGACATCCCCATGTGCCAGAATAGCCAGGAATTTGGCCATACAACGCGATATTGCGTCAAATCACCAAAATGCGTGAGGTGTAGCCAGCCTCACGAAACTAAGGAATGCCCATGCGACCAGGCGGTACCCCTATGCTGTGCTAACTGCGGGGAGGGACATGTTGCATCATATCAGCAATGCCCCTATAGGATCCAACTGATGCTGACAATAGAGATTAGACGCCAGACCCAGCATAAAACTATTGCGTCTTCTAGGGACACTAGATGGCTTCTTACTCTCAGGTGACCAATGGACAGCACCTGTTAACGGAAGAATTTCCCGCGCCCACGGCCCCACCCAATTCAACCATGGACGCCATGTTCAATATGTTAAGCACCATGATCACACAGCTGACTAGTCTCATAGAAAGAGTTCTTACAAAACTCAATGGACCAGCAACAAAATGATAGGTCATAATATTCTCAATTATAACGTTTGCGGCCTTAGGCCCAAACAAGGCGATGTTGAGGCTATCTTACGTTGCCATAACCCGGATGTTGCAATTTTAACAGACACCAGACTACAGAAGGACTGCTATTGTTGTTTCCCTGGCTACTCTACCTACCGGCAGTACACGGAAACAACAACAGGGGGCGTGGCCATTTTAATCAGGAAGGGAGTACCATGTAAACGACTAAACCCAGTGGTGCCATCTGACGGGAACCACTATGTAGTCACTCTCTAACTACGATTGACAAACAATATTATCGTGACTGGAATTTATAGAAGGCCTAGAACAAACCTAACGACAGCCAGGCTCCTTATAACCCAGGTCAGCAAAAAAAAAAAAAGTCACATAATCATTAGAGACCTCAATGCCAATCATAGCTGGTGGAGTGGAACAACAGCCAATGCCCTTGGCAGACACATAATCAAGACACCGTTCACAGTAATCCACCCAGGCGTACCGAAATTTAGGCAACATGGCAACCCAGATAGGACCTCCACACCAGATTTACTTCTCACCCAACAACCTCATCGGGTTACCGGCTGCTCGGCGCTCGATTTCGAATAGTCAGATCATTGACCTATTATCTATAAGCTAGAAGGCAACATTCCGGAGCCACCTGCTACAAGATATGATTACCGAGAAGCCAATTGGGCCCAATATAACCATCTCATTAGCGCAGAGTTGCCCCCAATTGCGCCAGTCAGAAATACTTGGGATCTGACAGCGCCATCTATCAGTTGCAGGCTACCATTGTCCGAGTTGTTGATGTCTCCATATCGAAGTTCACACCGGTACCGACTTCCCTGAGGAAGCCACCGGAACACATCATGCAACTGATACGGCAACCGACCTGCGGACCCCTACCCTCACTACTATATATACCTCCTACCATTGGGTATTACCAGAGACAACAGAGCACCAGGGGACGACAACATCCAAAACATCCTTTTAAAACACCTACCACGGAAGGGGATATCCCACATAGTGAACATCCTAAACTCCTCAATGAGACTACACTATTTTCCCCAGACGTAGAAGCATGCCGTTGTCGTCATACTGTTGAAACCGGCCAAGAATGGGTATGAGCCAGCTCACTACAGGCCCACGGTCTGCTGACCGAATTGTCAAAAATCAACGAGAGGATTCTCTATGACCATCTCACCAGACACTGCGAGGCCCAAGACATCACACCACCTCAACAGACCTGCTTCACTAAAGGACTCAGCTCTGACTGCAATCTCGTGAAACTGCAGTGGCACGTTGCAACAAACATGCGCCACAACAGAGTCACTGCGATGATCTCCCTTGACTGCACGAAGGCATTTGACTCCGTAGATCATCCTCCTCCTCCTTCCTTGGCTCCTGCAACGCCTGAACGAGCACGAATTTCTTGCCCAACTCCAGAACATCATGTCCTCCTACCTAGCAGGCAGAACATTTTCTGTGCGAATAGGAGCCGTATTAACCACCAGAAGAGATTTCGTTGTCGGAGTTCCCCAAGGGTCGGTGCTGGGACCCCTCCTCTTCAACATATACACCGCGCACATAGTAGGAGCATCATACTCCAATTGTGAGGTAGCGGCATATGCGGATGATATAGGGGTCTACAGCACCAGCCTCAACCCAGCGAAAGCTCTAAAGGCTGCAGAGGGTGGCCAGTCAATTAATCGCCGACAGGTTGCGAGCTGTCCTCATTCAAGTGAACTCAGCCAAGACTCAGGGGATCATCTTCTCTTTCCAGCATGGGAAAAGAAAGCGTCCACCCAGCTTTACCATAGACGGGACTCAATGCAAACTTGCCAACAGCATCTGCTACCTAGGCATCAACCTATTCGTGACGTCAACACATGACGTTCGGCACACATTTACAGAAGAAATTGAAACGAGTACGCAGAACTTACGACTCTCTCCAGCTTCTCATCACAAGCCAGGCTATATCCCTTCGGCTGAAACTGTTAATATATAAGAGCATCCTGAGGCCAGCTCTACTGTTTGGGACACCACTCTTCCGATTCCTACACACTGGCACAATAACTAGACTCCAGAGCTTCCAGAACAACAACCTGCGCACGGCACTCTGGCATACCCCTTTTTGTGAAATGAAGGCTTCCGACATGCACGAAAAGTTCGAGCTCCCCATCATCACCGACGTCATCAAAAGAAGACACATCAAGTTCTTTGACTTGATGAAACACAGTCTAAACCCTCTATTCAAAGACATGACACCACCACCGCTACCGGCATGATGGCAACTCACAAGATCGAGTAAATGGTGGACATCAGCGCACTAGGACCGCCAACAACAAGCCTCTAAGGGGCACCCATCACTGAAATCAGACTAAATAAGAATACACTACATGCCTAGAGAGACTCTAGGCCCAGCCACCAGTGGACTCTCACCACTGTACCGAAACAACCAACCTCCACCGAGGCTTCCGACACCCCTTAATCCTCTCACACCACCTTCAAGCAGGTCCATATTATGTGTCCTGTACATTATATGTACTGCGACTAAATTTCATACAATTTTACACTGTGATTTGCGACTGTAACAAAGGTATAATGTACATTATACATTCAATGTCTATAGATCTTTAAAAGTGATGTGGCTCACCTTATGAATCATAAAACTTAAAACTAACTTACATCTAACAAACATAATCTTTACTCCACAAAACTCCAGAATATGGGGATTAGTTTTCTTGGTTGAAATATGAAATAAAATACAACATCTTTTGAAAATCGAACCAGTTCTTTCAAATTGAACATTTCTCCCAATCCATTAAAAATTTCTAGTTTTGTCTTTTCTCCTATCTTATCGGACATATTTAATTGAGTAACGAAAACAAAAAGAAGGCAAATTGAATGATATGACAGAAAATAAAGTTTTGGAGCCAACAATAGTAGTATTATTTTATATAATGTTTTGTTAATTTGTATGTGGTATATACATTTACATATCATTTTGTCTTTTATATTTTACTATATGTTATATGTTTTAATGCTCATGGATTAGTATGACGTGCAGTCAGCAACTATATTGTATTTGAGCACCCACATTTATTTTTAAATAATTTTACCACTTGTCCATCTTTCTTTTTTTCTTGGGGGAGGGGGTGTGTTTAAATTACTTAAATCAGTTTTACAAAACACAAAGTGTAATTTTTCACCTTTTGATGGGTATTTCAGAAACTGACTAGGATTTTCCGGACCACACTGGTTTTTTTTATATAAATCATTTTGTTACAATAATAATAATAATACAAATTAGTTAATGATTGGGGTTTAAGAGTTTTAGTTTGTAAAAAAATGATGGCATGTCGCTCTGACGGTACGTGAATCATTTTGTGCCGGCTTCATATAACAACGATAATGTATATTTTGTACTTTATTTTCTAATGTTGCTTAGCAAATAAAAATAAAATGGATAAATAGCATATTTACATTACCGAAAGTTATTATACAAAAAGAGTTTCAAAATATCCACCCCTATGTAAATACAACTGATAGTTAAATAAGCGCTCTAACTATAATATATATAACTTAAGTCCGAGCTAGTGTCCACCCTTAATCCCCACACATATGTATATATGTACATATGTTTACATCCCGAAAGCATGGAAAGACGATTCTTAGAGTGAATAAAGCAGTCTTGTGACAACTTTCTAACTGTTCTTATTTCCAACCTTTTTCCTTTTTTTTGAGTTTTTCGTTCTATATAAATAGTGGCAATCAGCTTCTATGTCACTTTTTTGTTTTCTTTTGTATTAAATTAATAGTTTGTATCTTATATTGAACTGTACAGACTTCTGCATATTGTCGTTGTTTTTTTTTTATTTTTGTTATCTTACAACAATTCTTAAAACTTTTTTGGTTCAACAACAATGCCTGCCAACAAATCGGTATTATATTTACGCACTTGTTTAACAAAACGCTTAGCCATTCCAAAAGTGCTAATGGTGTTGACAGTCAGGGTGGTATGCAAGTTACTCTTTTTGGGGCTCACATCGTTGTTTATGAATATAAATTGTTTTTTTTATACATATAAACTTTATTATGATAAAATTACAATCTGCCTTATTGGGCAATAAGTAATTGTGATAAATGTTCTCACTCATACTATATTTACAATTTTCACTCTCTCATTCAAACAGTAGTTACTAACAGTCCAGAGACCTCCCAAATCCACACGGTTAACACCTCCCTCGCATTCGAAAGAGGAAGCGAAGTCTTCTACGCTCCTCTGTCAGTATAATATATAATATAAACTTATATCACACATCCAATTATTATGCCATTACGTGAGGTTTACAACTTAAATTGATTGTAAAGTTTTTCTACATTTTCTTTCTTCTAAATGTGGAGAACCAAACTGGTTTCGTATATGTTAATAGAAGTAAAATTAGTCCACTTTATACTCTAAATATAGTATGAAATGGTCACGACAAATAAACCTTTGTCAATCTAGGTAATAAATGAATCAGCTGAGTTGTTCATTCGCAAATTAAGTTGATATGTTTGTTAAAATACAACTCTTCATCAAACCTTTCACCCAATTACATCATGAATTGACCTATTTGGCTGATTTATCCTTTTTTTTTTGTATCCCACCATCTATATGAATAAAATCGGTTAAACAATCTTTTTTTTTTTTAATATTAATATAAATATTATGATCCTACCTATAGAGGTTTAATCTTTATTTTATATAGTTTTTTTTTTATTATTATTATGTAATAGTTATTTTTATTAGCCAGATGTGAATTTGTAATCTGACCATTCATTCATAAGGGAATTTGTCCCGGAATAATTTTTTTTTTACCATTCTATTCTGCGTATCTGTGTATATTGTAAGAAGAGTGTGAATGCTGAACTGCGAATATGTCAAAAACGAGATCTTTGATCGCAATCGCTTACTGCCTTAAATGGAATTTTAATACATAAAAAAGATTTTCAAAAACCACTGTACCATGAAATTGGATATCTTAGCCGGATCCCCCAGCCTTACGAAAATTGGGTTCACTCCACTTTTATTTTGTGTTGAGGCAAAGTCTGTGTTAATAAATTTATGAGGGATGAGGAAAGAAGAGAGTAGTTTTCCTAAAGAAAGCCCTTCTAAGACCTTTCTCCCGCTTACTAAATTTAATCTTACCCTCCCTTGATTAAATTATGTCATACTTATTTGGGTAATTCTTTTGTCCGGTGTCTACATGTCGCTTTTTCAGTTCGTTATTCTGTCACTTCAACTTAATTCGTTACTGGAAGGAGGTAACTAAAATTAATCTGCCAGCTCCTGACAGGTTAATAACCTTGGTTCGTAGAATATTATTATTTATTGAGTTATTGTTTTCTTGGAAAATATCCGTTTGGGTACGAAAATATCCGTAGTGAATAACTACGTAAGTTGAAATGTACAGATGTTATGAAATAATTATTTAGGTAACTCACCCGTCGTGAGGATTCATTTATACTGTTTCTTCTCATTTTATTTTCTTAATTTCGTTTATATACAATATAAAAAAGCTAGTGGGTGATCATCGAATTCTATTATATTTATAGTACAAACACATTCAACATTCCGATTTAGCTGACACCATAGACTTTTGTTATATACAGTAGAATATTTTAACAATCGTCTTTTAATTATGACTAATTTTTTTACCTTATGTAAAAAGTATTTATTTATTACATATTTTATTACTAGTTCTCATTGTTGTAATGCGTTTTATTAGAAAAATAACTAGGGCACCAGTCGATCTTGGTAGAAATGTACCACTATTATAAGCCGAACTCAATGAGGAGAGTTTTAGAATTTAATATTGCACATTAACTGAAAAAATAGCCTGGCCACGACAAGCACGAATAGCATCTGTCTATAATAACTAACACTGTATATTTTTGGCAAATATTTAAATTTGAACACTTGCGTAACCCAAAAGGGCCAGGGGGAAAGGCCGTCCGTCCCATTGCATTTCTCTCTCTCTCTCTCTCTCTCTCTCTCTCTCTCTCTCTCTCTCTCTCTCTCTCTCTCTCTCTCTCTCTCTCTCTCTCTCTCTCTCTCTCTCTCTCTCTCTCTCTTTCTCTCGGTGTAAAAAATAACTCGTTTCTGTGTTCAGCCATTTCAGAAGAAGGAGAATATTTCGAGAAGTTGTTGCATATACCTTTAATATTTGAGAGCGATTGACTTATTAGCCTCTGTCGAAGGGCCTATAGACAGACCAGGAGACGAAAGATTATCACCCCATTTCCTAAATGAAAATAGAGCTCCTGTCATGTAGATTGGCAACTAAATATACAATACATTTCCAACAAAAGTTTTTCCTTTGGCAGTGTTATTTCTTAACAAAACTGCCGACATGCTGACATCTCACTGGATCACTTTGTCCTTTGTTGATATAACTCATTAACAAGTTGTCAAACTCCATCAAGAGTTATTACTCCCGTGCAGGATAAACGCATCTCATCAAATTATGATCCATGGAAACCTTCAAGTTTCTGCAATGCTCAGCCTGTCTGTGCGGTGTTAGTAGGTGAAAAGTTGTAAGCTCCCGCTACTCTCCTGACATGTACTGTACTCTCGACGACCAAGGATTCAATTTGTATATTCCGAACTCGAGTGACCGACAGCTGATCTCATCTGATATAAAAGTCTATGGGCGGGAGGGGGGTGTGCCCACCCTCAAAAGCCTTGGGATTTGTCTTCTTGTCACTTAACTCCCAGTTTCTCGATTCTTTTTTTAAGCTTCCACGTAGTACAAGGGTGGTCTGAAAAGTTTCCGACCTAACAAAGCTTTTATTTCACTAGCTTTTATTTATTTTATTATCATCTTCATGTTGAGGCTGGAAACTTTTCAGACCACCTGTGTATATGATTAATTGTGATTAGCACTCTAGACTCTAAATTGTGGAGAGTTCGATTCCTTCAACGTTTTTTATTTGAAAATGGCAGAGTTCCCCTTGCCTCGTGAGTTGAAAATAACAATAATAAACAAGAAAATAGTGCTGTTGAGGAAAGCGAAATCAAGATTATCAAATGAGGGATAACACCCAGCAAGCAGCAACGCTAGATCACCTTCCTACCAACCACGGTCGATTGTATTAAAACTTCATTACCGATTCATAATGCCAACAAAGCCGTCTTGAGAGGTAGGTGGATGTGCAAACATTCACGTGAAATATTCTCCACTATTTTTAATTGATACATTGGACAAAATAAACAAACCAGACAACTATTCTAACTAAGGGTAAATATTTAGGTATTTTAAAATATTTGTATAGAGCTATTTGTTAGCGAAATTCTAGGCTAATTTCCCGATACTGCTCAGGGTTGAGAGTCGTTGTTGTGTTTATATTTCTATACATCTTGTGGGCAGACAATTCTTGAGTATGTCTCCAGACCAAATTGTCAGTATTTTAGTTGCGCTTGAGGTGCAAATGAAGAGGTTTAAGAGACTAATCATTATAAGCCAACATTCTTACTACTTTCCTTCTTTCTTGTTACATATGCTTGTTTCTATTCTGTTTTATTCCTGATTTTCCGTGCTCACCAGATATTTTCCTTTTATATATATTGAATATGTTTTATGTTGCTAGTACACGTGTTAATTCTCAAGATAAAATGCCTATACTAATTTAATTTGTCACCCAAAAGTACAATATTCAGGGTCTCTATTTGTGTTTGAATAAATATTCGTCATTAGCAGAAGCGTAAATATCCTTTAATCCACATGTGCTTTTGGAGCGTACAATTTTGACTAAGAGTGTAGATGAAAACTTAACGAATACGTGACCATGCATTCATTGACCATTATTTCAACTATATCCCCAAACTGTAAACCCCATTACAATAATGTGCAATAAAAAAGTACCTTTTCTTGGTGATGGTACCCTCTCAGATATATGTTAGCACTAAAGGAGAATGGGCAATTTGTAAAATAGGAGATGTGCACTGTAGCCGGTGAGAATTGGCGGCTACTCTACGTGGCCCAGATCCAGCCAGTCTGCGGCGATATGACCCGTTGTTCCGCCGTCTTTTATTGGACCTTTGGGGGAATTCGTTCTCAGCGGGACCATTTCATATCTCTCTTCTTCTCTTGTATCTACCGACTTTCAGGCGGATCGTTGACATTTCTGCTTTGTTTGTTTTTTTTCCTTTCTCTTATTCTTCTTTTCGAACGGGGCGAATTATGGAAACGAGGGGGGGGGAAGTTATGCCGTTTATGGCCTGTGGCCATAGTGATGAGAGAAAAAAATCTGCCAAATAAAAACCTGGTGTAATAACCAGCTGTTGGCACCTTTTTACTGCCTACTATAAATGTAAAGCAGCCATTCACGGGTTCGCTCCTTCCCCCTCCTCTCATTCCTGCTAAAACTGGATTTCAGCTGTGAATTATAAAGGACCAGGTGCTTCGCCAGCTCCTATTTAATAGAATTTCATCTTTTGTCATCAAGCTGATTACAATATTGCCTGAACGATTTATGACGAAACGTTTAATAATGGAATTATTGGGTTGTTAGAAAAAACTTGGTATTTAAAAAGTGGTATTTAACTCTTGAGAGCTTTGTTATTACTCCTCGGCTGCCAGAGCCGTAGTAGAATCGCTTATAAAAATTAGGGTGAACCAAAATGGTGATATAATGCTATATAGAAATATAGTAGGATTGTAGGGATGAGTGGTGCAGTGCAATGACTGTGCTACAGGACTAGGGTGGTTGGAAAGGCTACTATGGAATTTCATAAACTTGGAAGGGATAATTCAAGAATGTAGGTTATATTAAGATTGTTATGAAGGGTTTTGTTGCTGACGTAATAAGGGGCATTCACTATTGTTCTCTGGATTTTTGATTGAAAGGATTGGATACGCTTGAGGTTCGACTTTTTTGCTGCCCCCCATAGCTCTATACCGTATGTCCAAATTAGCTTAAGTATAAATTTGTAGATTAGTAATTTATTATATATTGAGAAGTACCCATCGAAGTAGTCTGTACAGTTGTCCAAAGCGTCTGTTTAGTTTTTGTCTTTTTAGTGTGTAGGTTCGATGTCAGCCTTTTGTCAAGATGGAAGCCCAAATACTGGACTGTCTTGGATACTGGAAGAGGAATGGAATTTAAGCAAACTAGTGGACAGGACTTGCAGCTGAGGGTAAAGGTTAGGTGGGAAATTTTGCTTCATTAACTTTGATTCGCCATTGGTTGCACTCGATCTCATCAAGGTGTTTTTGAAGGTTTTGGGATGCTATATCGGGGTCTGGATGGGATGACAGGACTGCAGTGTCGTCTGAAAATGTGGCCAAGAAGGTATTGGGGGTATAGGGGACATCAGCGGTGTCTAGATTATAGAGGATGGGTCCCAGGACGCGGAAATATAGTGGGAATAGTTTCATTAGACCCTCTATAAGGTAGTTTAGTAGTTAATTTTTACTATATACAATAAGACATTTTAGTGAATTAAGACTTTACATTTATTGTAGAATTAAGACTTAGTGTTGTGATATATTGAAACGTCCTACCTATGATAATCATTGAATAGAACAGATGTTTTTGGAAACAAGGAAGTGAGTTTTAAAGAAGGATTAAAAACTTCTAATAACTAAACACAACTCCATAAATCACAACAAAAATCTTACTTTTGCCAAGAGAACAGAGTATTTAGTAATCTCCTTTGTTTTTTTTAGAGAGTCTCGATAGGTTTACTAAAAATAACGAAAAATTAACCAATGTTTCATATTGGGAGATACGAACTTGTGCAGACTAGCTCAGTTGGTAGAGCTTATTAATAAAGGGTGTCTCAGAATTAACGCAAGATTTGATTTAAATAGAAAAAACAGTTTTTAGTATTTTTGTTGTTATTTTTTTATTGAATTATGAAGTAAATAGGATAGGGCTATTTATGGAATAACACATCGGGCAAATGGCCTCCACGACTTTGCTGGCCTATACGCACTCTTTTGTCGAACGTTTCCATGACCATTTGGCATAAATGTGGTTGAATTTCGTTGATGCAGCGTTGAATTTCCTCTTTTAATGCACGGGTGGATGTGGGCTTGTTGACATACACCCTTGACTTCAAATAACCCCATAAAAAGAAATCTAAAGGTGTTAAATCACGCGATCTAGGGGGCCAATTCTGATCACCGAAACGAGAGAGTACACGACCTGGAAATGTCTCATGCAGTATTTGAGTTGTTTCATGGGCTGTATGGCATGTGGCACCATCTTGTTGAAACCACATATTGGCCACGTCCGGTGACGCAAAATCAATCAAAGCTGGCCTAGTGCGCAGAATAAAAAGGAGCGTACTAAACCTGATACAGGCTGACGAAGACACCCCATGGGCCGTGGTAAAAAAATACTAAAGAAGGCATACGGAGGAGGCAGATGGACACCAGAAGAGGACATCTTCCAGATTTTCAGGGAGACCAGAAGGCACAATCAAACGAAAGGGCAGTACGCCGGAGAACTCTTGGCAAAGTTTAACAAAATAACGGAAAAAATGAGAGAAACGGTGAACCTAGCGGAAGTGGAAGGCCGGATGGCATTCATATCGACCATTCTGAAGGTACAGTTGGCCAGGGATACCGGCAAGAAAGATAGTCTAACGGGAGACCGATCGTTCGTTGAGTGCGCCCAAGATTAAATGGACGCTAGTGCCCGGGAAGAAGAAGAAAAATTAGAGGCAGACGAGACAGGGTGGTCCAAAGTAATGTACAGGAGGCTGAGAATGCCGCAACAGGCATGGAAGAGGAAGGATCAACGGTATGCGGAAAAAAAAGGGGCGGAGGTTGAAGGAAGGAGACTTAGCCAAGGGATACCGAGACCCCGCGGGAGGAAGGAGGACAGAAGATGTCACGGATGTGGAAGAATTGGACACTTAGTGGCGCAGTGCCCGCGAACAAAATGTTTTGAATGCGGAATTGAAGGACACATCGCGAGGCAGTGTCTATACCTTTTCCAGCGAACAGAGAGGTATAGGCCGGAACCGATGGAGGTAAACGCAGAGAGGGTATGGAGAAGAACCAGAACCCCTTCCAAATCGTCGAAGACTATGGGAGCTTCGGAGACAGGAGAAGAAGAAGATGAACCCAGGAGCAGAAGAGGAGAGACTGGAGAGGACGGTAGGGACTACGGAAGAAGCAGACGACATGGCATGGAAGGAGGATGGAAACGGTAAGCGGTGGCCTGAGGAGTGGGCTGGCGGAGGGGTGGCCGCACGTTAATAAACTATAGCGTGAGAGGGAATTACGGCGGTATACCCATTATTGGAGTAGCGAGAGGTTCGAGATGCCTGATAGACACAGGGAGTTCCTGTACTATTCTCAGCAGGAAAGTGGCATACAGATTGTGTGTGAGGGGTCGTCGCGGATCCGGGCATGCGAGTGCAAGCTTATCACCCTGAGAGGGCCGTGTAAAATCGAAGGCGAATTGACGTTGGGATTGGATAGGTGGGCGAAAAAGGGGGAATATTAGAAAATACACGTGGTTGGGAAGATGCCGCGTGAGCACGAGGCTATCATAGGGTACGATCTCTTGGGAAGAGTAGGAGCAAAAGTGAAGTGCCGTAATGGAATTTGGGATATATTTTTTATTTTTTTTCCTAAGCTCTCTAGTTAAAATTTTCGGATGTGGGATAAATATAAAATATTTAGGGTGATCGGATCCTTGTACTAGGAGGACCGGCTTGAAGGTGGTGTGAGAGGAGTAAGGAGTGTGGGAATCCTCGGTGGAGGTTGATTGTTACGGTACAGTGGTGAGAGTCCACTGGTGGCTGGGCCTAGAGTCTTCTCTAGGCATGTAGTGCAGTCGTAGTTAGTCTGATATCAGTGAGGGTGCATCTTAGAGGCTTGTTGTTGGTGGGCCAAGCGCCGTAATGTCAACCATTTCTTCTGCTTTACTCGATCTTGTGAGTTGCCATCGTGCCGGTAGCGGTGGTGGTGTCACGTCTTGGAAGAGAGGGTTTAGACTGTGCTTCATCGAGTCGAAGAACTTGATGTGACGTCGTCTGATGGCTTCGGTGATGGTGGGGAGCTCAAACTTTTCATGCATGTCGGAAGCCTTCATTTCACGAAAAGGGGTATGCCAGAGTGCCGTTCGCAGGATGTTGTTCTGGAAGCTCTAGAGTCGAGTTATGGTGCTGGGATGTAGGAATCTAAAGAGTGGTGTCCCAAACAGTAGAGCTGGCCTCAGGACGCTCTTGTATATGAGGAGTTTCAGTCGAAGGGATATGGCCTGGCTGGTGATGAGATGCTGGAGAGAGTAGTAAGTTCTGCGGACACGTTTTGATTTTGCAAGTGTGTGCCGAATATCATGTGCCTGCCTAGGTTGATGCCCAGATAGCAGATGCTGTTGGCTAATTTACATTGAGTCCCGTCTATGGTAAAGCTGGGTGGACGCTTCTTTTTCCCATGCTGGAAAGAGAATATGATCCCCTGAGCCTTGGCTGGGTTCACTTGAATGTGGACAGCTCACAGCCTGTCGCCGATTAATTGGCTAGCGCCCTCTGCATCCTTTAGAGCTTTCGTTGGGTTGAGGCTGGTGCTGTAGACCCCTATGTCGTCCGCATATGCCGCTACCTCACAATTGGAGTATGAAGCTCCTATTATATGCGCGGTGTATATGTTGAAGAGTAGGGGTCCCAGCACCGACCCTTGGGGAACTCCGACCACGAAATCTCTTCTGTTGGTTAAGACGGGTCCTATTCGCACAGAAAATGTTCTGCCTGCTAGGTAGGAGGACATAATGTTCTGGAGTTGCGTAGTAAAGTCGTGCTCGTTCAGGCGTCACAGGAGAGTAGGATGATCTGCGGAGTCAAATGCCTTCGTGCAGTGAGAGAGATCATCGCAGTGACTCTGTTGTGGCGCATGTTCGTAGCAGCGTGCCGCTGCAGTTTTACAAGGTTGCAGTCCAAGCTAAGTCCTTTGGTGAAGTCGGTCTGTTGAGGTGAAGGAATTTTGGATATTAGACTGGAAAGAATGTTATACCAGTTTACAGGAACCGTGGCGGACAGGAAAGAGCGAATCGGAGCGATCAATGGGGAGGACAACTGGGAATGCTCTATTTTGCGAGTGTACGCCGATATATTTTTCAACGAAGAGGACAAATTGGGAGTGACGGGGGAAACGGTCCATGAGATCCCACTGAAGCAGGAGAGAGATATATATATCAAAGAGAGACGATACCCGCAGGCGCTGCGACGGCATATAAGGGACGAAATCGAGGAATTGAAACGACAAGGCATCATAGTACATAGTACGACTTTATACAACAGTCCGCTGTGGGCAGTGAAAAATAAAGGGTCTTCCTGTGACGAAAAATACCGCGTAGTAATAGACTACAGGCAATGTAACGACAATAATATAGACGATAAATACCCCATTCCTCGCTTTGAAGACATCCTGGACAAGTGGAGCAAAGGTATTTAGTACACTGGACCTGAAGGCGGGTTACCATCAAATTCGGATGCATCGTGGATACCAACACAAAACGGCATTCACGTTCGAGCGGGGACATTACGAATTCACCAGAATGCCGTTTGGGCTAAAAAACGCACCAATAACGTTCCAGAGGCTAATGGACGAATTTTTAAGAGGGATTAGGGAGTCGTTTTGCCAGATATATATGCACGACCTCCTGGTCTTCAGTCGAAATGAGGTAGAACACCCGGACCAACTGCGACATGTTTTTGGAGAAGTCGCTCTTGGCACAAGAGCAGGTGAAATTTTTAGGCCACATAATTTCCAGAGAGGGAGTGCAACCCGATCGTAGGAAGGTGGATGCCATCCCGCGAATGACTATCGCGAAAGACATCAAAGGAATCCGGTGCTTACTCTAAACTACTACCGCAGATTCGTTCCAGAAATGGTGGAGTACCTCGTCCCTATTAACAATCTCCTTAAGAAAGGACAAAAAGGCGTCATTACCCCGGTAATGGAGAATAATATAAGACGTTGCATGGAGCGGCTACAGGAAGAGCCTATACTAGCGTTTCCAGATTTTTCACTCCCCTTCATGATTACCACAGATGCGAGCGAATACGCGTTGGGGGTGGTACTCTCGCAGGATCCTGCCGGAGGGCAGCGACTAATAGCATACGCTAGCAGACGCCTTACCGAATCCGAAAGTAGATATAGAACGCGAATTAGTGGGGATCGTATGGGTGATAGAATACTTCCGGCCCTACGTATTCGGGAGGGAGTTTCGGGTTCAAACAGATCATCGATCCCTCCAATGGGATCCCTCCCAGAAACTGAAAGAGTCATCAGCGCGGATTACCAGATGGACCTTAGTCAATACAATATCTACATTATTTACAAACCGGGGGAGGAGAAAGTCGTGGCCGATTGGTTATCCCGCGTTGGTCGTGAATGCGATCGAAGAGGAGATTCCGAGACCATCACGTGATTCCCACCAATTCTTCCAGGAGTGGTCACCCGGGTAGGAAGGTGAGCGGGAGAAGGCTCCAGCCAATGATGTTCCGAGTGACGGGAGTTCAGTGGGGGATAGGCCCTCGAACATAGAGGACGTCGACGCCATAATAAATGACAAGAGGCGCCAGATCATTTGGCTCACCAAAACTTCTGGGCTCTTCAAGATGGAATCCGAGAAGTACGGCCACTGCAACATCATCAAGATCTGGTCGACACCGGGTATAAACGACGACATGATTTGCCGCGCCCTGAAGGACGCATCTACTCCAGGGAAAACGCACGACATGTATGTGGGAAATGCGACCATCTGGGACCGCATCGAACGCCTATGGAGGACGGAGAGGATCGGAGTCGATCGTACGTTCGTCCGATGTACCCTGAAGGTGGAGACAGTAAAACAAGAAACGCGGCAGAGAGAAGTGACCCTTGCATTCCACCAAGGGAAGACAAACCACCGTGATATCGACGCTACCCTGAAAGCATTGAAGAGGAGATATTTCTGGTGGGGCATGAAAGACACTATCGCGAGAGTTATTGGTACCTGCGACTCATGCCTCACCATGAAATATGATCGCCACCCCCCCCCCCAGAGCAATACAGGAGGATACGCCGTCGGCAGACCGACCGTTGGAGGATTTGCAGGTGGACACGTTCACATAGGGGGGATACAAATGAGTCACCATTGTTGATAGGTTCAGCAAAACAGCGATGGCCCATCTGATAGCAGAACGATCAGCGGAAGCATTCCTAAGGGCACTACGCACACGGTGCCAATTTTATGGCGTACCAGAAATGATAGCTTCTGACGCTGGTAGGGAGTTTGATAACGCCGAAATAAGGGCTGAGGCGGCGGCCTTAGAAATTCCTTGGCATCTCAACACCCCAGGACACCCGAAGAGTCGAGGAGACGTAGAGCGGCTGCGCAGCACGCTCAGTGACCACCTACGAATTTACCATGGAGAGGTGGGGTTAGAACCCAACGCAGCGATGGAAAAGGCAGTCATCGCGTATAACCACTCAATCCATTCTGCCACCGGTTTCGGTTTTTCTCCGGTTGAGACGCTGTTCGGACTTCGAAGATGCCGGCGCGATAGCAGGAGTACGGCGGTCGATGAAAAACTGGCCGCACGGGTAGTCAGTAATCGGATAGTGGCCGTTCGGGGAAGGCTTGAGGATAAGAAACGGTGACGGGTGGCGCGCGACAACCTCAAAGTCCACGATATTCTGGGCAAACTTAAACTCGGCGCGCTTGTGTACCGGAGAAAAGGGGCCAACACGGGTAAGGAACTAGTGCGGTACGAGGGTCCTTTCCGAGTGATCGCTCTCCGCGAACATAACGTGGTCACGGTCGAAAGCATTACACCCCCGATCAAACGGCGGACGGTACATGTGGAACAGCTCAAGTTTCCCGCGCTGGAGCCTGGGAGCCCCGTCGTCGACACATAACTCTGGTGTGCGTCGCAGGTAACGGAGACCAACTTGAGATCCGCAACCTCAACGTACCAGTCCCGAGAAGCCTATATATTTTTTTTATTGTTTTATTATGTTTTTTTTGTGTTATATGGGTCTGTGCCGTGATTTTAGATGGACCTGGAAGACATTTTTTCTTTTCATAATTTTATCATTAACAGAGTAGGCTTTTTGTTTTATTTTGCTATAGATACATAGCTGATGTCGCATGTTATGAGTTTACGGGGATTGTCTGTAAACTGGTAGGGGGGAATTACGGCTAGCGGTACGGCAATGTTAAGCCTAATACCACTTAGCCTAAGATAAAACAAACCTTCTTATTATATCATCTACCTCCTTATTCATTCCTTTTTCTCGATCGTCTACAGCTGGGAGACGATTACTTATAATATATAATATTCATATATTTAATTTAAATGTAAACAGATGGTTGTCAGTAAATAACGAAGTAATAACAAAACATCAATATGGTAAAGCTATTGATCCTACAAGTCACTAACATTTCACTTAACTACTAAAGATCAGAAGCCTAACGTTATTAATTTAACGACTCTAATAACTTAAAATTAAAGCTGGGTTGCTAGTAAATGGCATTTAATGCCCCCCACAGTGAAATAAACTGAATCCAACCGGAGAAGGAAGCTTTAAAAGGGCCTAGGACGGGAAAAGAACCACCTCTCGCCTCCTCCGCTGGAAAACTGGCTAAAAGTAATAAAATTCCCTTAGTTACTTTAAGAGCGGCCTCAGGGACTGGGATTAATGGGGCTATGGGGAGGTACAAATGGGCCAGGCTGCCCATATGGGCCTCCACAGTTTGTTGCGGTCTTCGCCGATACCCCTGCGCTTCAATGAATCGCGCTACCGTATCTCTGCGCACTTCCAGACATCCATCACTCCCTTACGGTCTCTTCTGTTTCCTCTCTCTTTTTATTTCAACTGCCCGTTCCGTATAATTAAAAACATCACTTCCACCCTAATCGGCCACAGAATGGCATTGTTTACCGGACCTCCCACCTTAATGAAACCTTTCTACAGGAGCTGCGACACAAACAAGTCTTCTCTAACTGTCAGCTTGTTTTTTTAAAGTCAATGTAAAAAACACGTGAATTTATTAACATCTATACAAATTTTTGTTTTCTTTCAAAGCTCTTAATTTGAAAAAGACAAATGGGGAAAAATAAAACGGAAATTATTGAAGTGAAAGGAATCATTTTACTTGATTCTTCTGTTGATAAAATACTGTTATAATATAATCATAAATAATAATACTTTATAATAAATATATTTTTGAACCCAAGATGGGTAGTATTACAAATTTTTGCTGCTCCTTAAGGCAGAGAGAAAATTCAAAACCGACTTTGTTTAGACATTCCGCTAACTCTTTGGGACAAAGGTTACCAAACAAACCAGGAACTCGATGCACTAGAAGAACAAGTGGTTATTACCAAAGTAGAATGCTCAGATTGGAGATCACCATTGGTTGAGGTGCCAAAAAAAGATAATACAGTCAGGCTGTGCGTCGATTACAAATTCGTGCTCAACCCTCAACTTCAAGGATACCATTATGTTATTATTAAAATTGGGGATGTTCTAAACAGCCCTTGTAACTCAGACTATTTTCGTTATATTATTCTGTTCAAGTCATTCCTGCATGTTGCAGTTGATGAGGAGATACAGACGATTTCAACAAGTATACAATATCTCATCGTTGTAGAAGAAAATAAAAGCAACCGATGGATATAAAGAGGGCTCATTAAATTATGCACGGTTTTATTGTTAGTTGGCTGACTGCTGGAAGTAATGAGTGTTTGGCGTGATTCTTCAAAGCACCAAATACCGCACCATAACGACTCCCCGTCCTCGCTAAGGTTTCATTTTAAAAACTGACGGCAGTAATTTATTGTTAATACCTATCATGTCCACACTAGTGGAGTGTTGATTTTCCGGTATAATTTTTTAAACAGCGCCTAAATGGATTCAATACAATAACCATTGAAAACCGCCATTGAACCATTTCAAAGTTCATTACTACTATTTACAAGCATTTTCAGCAGTCTACATTCAGAATGTTGAATTCAACATGTTGAATTCAGCGATTAAGTTCACCAGGAAATTTGGAACTTGTTTGTTTCATACCCTGGTTTTGATCTGTTAATACCCAAACTGTAAAGTATGAGATCATTGTTTACATACCGCTGCCATGTAGTGTGACCAGATATAACCCATATGTAAAACACTTGCTTCAAATGAACATTGCAGATTATAAACTTTGTAACAATATTTTCATTAAGATGTCCACAGATTTAAATAAAGTTAAGTTGCTGCTTATGAATTTATGTTTAGAAACAACCATAAGCGAAGACATATTCATGTGTTTTCTGAATGTCTTAATTTTCAAAGAGGAAAATGATGCTTTTTACGAATGACTTGGATGTTTTAAGACGCTACGTATATCTTCAGTGGTCTGAGTTTACCCCCCCCCCCCCTAACCGACTCATCCCAAAATATTAGCGGGTGTGCTTCGATCCCCGTCGACGACATGGGGGCATGGGACACCGAAACTCTCATACAGCTAAAGACGATTTACTCGTCCCTGTCTGAAAGAAAATCCCTTCACATCGGATTGATAATTGGTTTAAAAAGGAGTTTGCATCTCATTTAATCAATTTATTGGTCCTGATGGCTTTGCTCTACCATCCATAAGGCGCTATCAGTAATGATCTCAACCCTCCCTCTGCCTACTTACCTTGTACTTAGAACTTTCTCGTGTCAAAGTTGAGGGTCTTAATTACAGTACAATACAGCAGTTGAAACCGCTATTGTACCCTAACCCCTTGAAGGGGATGTAATTAAATCCTGAAACACGGTAGTTCACTATTTATCCATTTACGATATGAATATTAACAATTTTTTTATGTATCTTTGTAAACTAACTTATCTCCGTACTGCCAAGCTCTAAGAGAGTACATACTTGTTTCCGACAGTATGTCCAAGTATAAAAGTGCATTCAAGAAGCTCTTTGATTACGCCATGTTTGTTTTGTTCTTGTTCACCTGGACATAATATGAACGTGAACTTATCAGTCCACATATTTAAAGTGTTTTACAACATGTTTAAGCTCGCCTTAAGGGCGTTGGTATAAGAAAGGGAAATTAATTGTTTAAGGTTTTGTAATTTTAAGTTGAATCTAAACTCAACTACAGACACTGTTTATTCAAAATTATCTGAGTAGGTATCAATTGGTATTTTGTGTCGACGTTTTTCACAATTTTTTAAGCAAAATTTCATAACAGAAATGTGTTTTTGTTTTGTTTTTTTACAGACAAGTTCTAAGTAACCGATCTGGAGACTCCGGCCAACACCTGGACATCGCTCCTTACTTGTTTATCCCTTTTTACATGCTTATATATACGTATTATATGCTTGGAAAATTTTAAAAGTTTAACAATAATGTAATATTTATTTCGAAAAAATAGCAATCTACCCTACATAGATAAATCATTTCATTCATACAATTTTTACAAATTTGCATTCATTTTCTTATTTATATGGTTCATGTTTTCAATAAAAATTTACGCAATATAGATTAACCTATTAAGCTATTAACCTGCAGCATTACCAGTATTCCGGTTACATAGCAGGCAAATATAGAGGACACCTCTATACAGAGTGTGAGACCCACAGACGCTCAATGCACAAGGAGAGAAAATTGTGTCGGTGTCGAAATTCCTAGTGGTTCAATATTTACATTAGATTATTTCTGCTTCGAACTCCAAGGAGGAGCGCAGGGATGGGTGATGTTGGAAAGAATCTTGCTAGAGAATTTGGATGGCCAGATAATTTCTGGTGGAATTATAAGAATTTGGGGAAAATCTGGTCTTATATTTAAGGAATTTTAAGGTCGGCACGAAGGATTATTTTTGGGACATAAGAATGTAAAAAAAAATATGATATTATTTGAAATACCTCTTACATGTATGAATTTTTTATTAGCTATCGATGCAATTCCGATTGAAACTAATTGAATTATAGAAATAGTACATTGTTAACTTTTTAACAAATAAATAAATACGGTAACTTTCATTTTTATTTTAAAATATCCTTCCACGAGATGAAAACAATGTATTTCAGAAATAAATAAAAAAAAAAATTACAGTAGGTCATCAGGACGGTTATGAAGAAAGGATGAATCAATGGATGATTTAGTGCCTTTCGTCAAAGCGTGGGGGGAGGGGCCTAAATAAGAGGTCCATGTCATCGGTTGATTCATTGGCCCACCCGCATGCAACCGACCGTCTGATTGGCTGCGTGAAAAACCCAGGACGGATGAAGGGGTGTTGCCGACCTAGCCTCCTTGTCCGTGTAGATCTGCGATTCACAATCATTATTTCAGTCACGAGCTTCATCAGCTGAGAGACAATCATCGCTCGCTGTCCTCGAAAGTCAATAGGGGCTGCTAATCTCCGATAAATCCACTTTTTTATATTATCGTTGACTTTTTGCCCCTATTTCATTAAATTCGTCTTGCCTACTCATCATTTCGCTATTGGTTTGAATGTTTTATACTGACCGATTGTCTACATCAATTATAAAGAAAGTAAGTTATTTAAAAATTACGATTTGCTCCAGAATCAATTCAGACCTTTAGACAGTTCACACTCCAACAGAAATTATACAATATGTATATCAATATACGTGATCTGCCTAAAACTTAACCTCTGTACCAAACTTGCCCGGGTTCACCCTAGAATTTTCTTTAAAATTATTATACATATTCTATTGAATATGTTTGTTTCGATATTCTCATAAATGGTACGTAGCGTAGGTACTTTTACGACTAAAATAAGCATACTTTACGACAAAGTCACACTACAGATTAGTATCACAGTGAAATCGCAGTGTATAATCTAGCCAGAAGATGACACCATAAACCGTCAAATAAAGTAAAAAATAAAACAATGTGTAAAGAAATGAGCTTTTCCCCTAGTATCCTTAAAATAGTCAGGTAGATAGTTGCTCCCAGAACGACGGAAGAGGGAGCAAGCTTGGCAATAAAAGATGGGGTAGACTAATGAGGGTGGAATTAAGGAGAGTGTAAGATGTCGTTTGTAGTGCTGTTGGAGAGGTAGGATTAGAGCCCTTCATAATGGGCCCTGTTGCCCGCACCACCTTCCAGCCTCCTTGTATTGCTGCTTTGGGATCTTATGTCTGCAGCACAATAGCGCTGTGATTAACTCAACTTCTCCCTGTTTGCTCACTTCTCCCTTCTCAGCTTTAATAATGGAATATGCTGTATTTTATTGTTCGTTAACAGTCCTACGCCTGGGTTAAGTAGGCTTTCTTTTATGAAGAGTTCAGTTTTTTTATATTTTTTCCCTATAACTGTTCCACTCAAGGATTAATTGTTTCAATGTTTTTTATCATGATTAACAAAGAACTTTTGTATTTTTTCGGATTGACTTATTGCCTTTTTTCGAAATAAAAATAAAATAAATTCATAACATAGAAAGTGAAAAAAACTATTTCGAGAGATACTGGTCGGGTCTTGGAGTGAGTTTATTAAATTCTTAATGTGTGATTATTAAAGGGATTTTAATATACACCCGGGTTTTTAATCAAAAATACTTCATAAAATATTTTCAAGTATCAAAATATTTGCCCTATTTAAGCAAAAAGTAAATGTCACCATTAATCGCATGCATCACATATTTCATTCATAGCATTCCCTCACTCATTCATACAAATATATTATCCTAACCCGGATGATCGAAGCTCCTCTTGCACATGAACTAGGAAACGAAGTTTCGGGAGATTGCCCACGTTCCTTCATCAACCACGTCACCGGATACAAGCCAGTGGAGTCAAGATTGAAGAAACTAGCCATTACCAGGGCTCCCGCTGTTGTGAATTTAAAGTAGGTCGCGAGACAACTGCCACTTTAATCTTCAGGAAGAATTATAGTAATGTGTTAGGTTATATTCACTTAGCTAATAGATTAGCATGATTATATAAGTTTTGGTCGAAATTTTATAAAATTTAAAGGCATGAGATCAAAGATTTAAGGTATAATAGCTGGACCATTTATAAAGATGTTAATCATAAATTTAATATGTATATTTTTTTAATTTCTAAATATATTCTTTTAAATTCTAATAGTTTTTTTTGCCAAAACTTTAATTTCCGGGATATCTTTTTGCATAAATCTCTATTCAGAGTGAACTGAAAATTTTAAATCATTCCCAAAGGAAACGGAAATTTTTCACGAATGATTATTTTACGTTATTTTATTTTGAGCACACATTGTTGTGGAATGTTCCCATAGAATTTCAAATAGACTGACATTTATGTTCCTAGCGTTTGAGAATTATTATAAAATATGACAAATAAATTTTAAGGTTTACAGTAGGTGACACTAATAAATTAACTACCTCTACCCTACCCCTATCCTACTCTACTCACTAAGAGAAGGATTGTGTAAACACATGCTTTTCAGTAATTATAGATGTTTCTCTGAGATGAAACCTTCCAACCCCTTAGACTTAATTAATCATCGTTTGTTTTTTGTTTGATAATTACGTAGATATTTATTTTAATTCATTAATAAAACACATCCTTATGTACATTTATAAAGTTACCGTTATATTTAGCAATATAATTCAATCAAATATTTCACAAATTGATGTGTTTGTGCCGGTTATGGATGCATAATATTAAATAAAACTAATTCTAATTCTGAAAAAGTATGCCTTGAAATAGGATAAGATATTAAACACTGAATTTCTTTGTACTTTTGTTGAGTTAATCTTTTTGTTTTAGTCCGCATGAGGTAATACTAGTAGAGAAACTATATTGTGAATAGCGAGTTACTCATCTTTTTATCGATAGAAAATTATCGAAGCTGTTAAAAACAAATTGTTTTTTAATATATCCCTTCACGTGAGACTGCAATGCAGTGCCTTTTTAGTCGATAAAATAACTTTATACATGCACATAAAAATAACCATTTATTATTTGATTACTATGCATGGTTTTTTTTGCAAGAACTTTACATAGTTTAGTGTATGTACCAATAATTACAATCAGTTACAATGTTAGTTATTTACGCACTGGACCAGAATTCTACCATCTAATTGCTTCTTCTATCCTTTTCCAAAACATCTAAACTGCGAATTAAATATAAACGATAGTTTATAAAATGCTTGTCGAAACTCGATTAACCCATGCATTGCCACCGAGAAGTATGACCTGACTAGTAACTTACTTAAACAGCAGATAATACAAAACAAACTCCTAAGGATAATAACGAATTCGCCTGTCTACATCATACCACTGACATTGACTTAACTTATAACTTAGTACAAGAAAGATATTAAAATTTTCTTGAAAACTGCACAGAGAGAGAGAGAGATAGAAGCAGCAATAATTTTTTTTTTTTTTTTTTTTTCAGAACTTTATTGTGAAATAATTACAATCTGCCTTTTATAAGGCAATAATAATACAGATAAATGATCTCATTCATACCATATTTACAGTCATCATTCACTCGCTCATTCATACTAGGACATGATTGGAGAAATTGGCCATTGCCAGGACTCCCACTGTCACGCGATTATAGCAGGTCACGAGGCCACTGCCGTTTCAGTCTCCGAGGAGGATTATAGGGATGAGTGGCGCAGTGCAAAGACTGTGCTACAGGATTAGGGTGGTTGGAAAGGCTACTGTGGAATTTCATAAACTTGGAAGGGATGAGTTCTAGAATGTAGGGTATATTAAGGTCGTTATGAAGGGTTTTGTTGCTGACATAATAAGGGGCATTTACTATTGTTCTCAGGACTTTTGATTGAAAGGATTGGATACGCTTGATGTTCGACTTTTTTGCTATCCCCCATAGGGCAATAATTTAGCGAAAATTTTTATTTTCATCATTCAAGCATAATTTTCGGCTAGAAAGATGATACATGAAGACGTTCATTTTATCCTTACTAATCACTAGACATTCATTTAGTTCATTTACAGTCGTTTAGTTGTAGTTTTTTTGTTTTGTTTCTGCTTTCCAACACTTATATAAGTGGATATTTTAGTTGTACGTATTAGATGTAATTTAGTCTTCTCTGCAGTCTGGCCATGTAATGAGTCCCTGTAATATAAAATAATATAAAGAAATTCTGTCCCTCTCAAGAAAGGAAACTATAAAACGGAAAAGTGGCAATTTAACTCACTTCTCATTTGACAGCTCCGTTATAGAAATAGAGTATCATATTATTTTATTTGTTCGTTGCATAGATGAACTGTTTCCAATGAAAAAAATAATCTAATGCAGGTTAGAAGATTGTTTACCTGCCCACACACATTGAAGTAGTATGGTGTCTAGGAATAGTCGAGAAAATGTTGCATAATGGGTTTGTGAACAACTACTACGTTTTACAGGTCTCTGATGGTGTCAGATGTGTGTATATGCTATTAATTATTAGTATTAAAAAAAGCTAGTATTAAAAGGTTTAGCTGCCCTTATGAGTTTACATGCAATTAAATTAAAATTAGTAACAGTTAAAGAAGCGTTAACACGCTTAACCTGTACTATGGAGCAATCATATCGGTACTAAAAATAGCCTTCAATATGATAGCAGGTACTATTTTATGAGTATCAATCACTTGTTAGATGAGTAACATGTTTATTTCAGCGAATAAAACATGGACAGTTTCTTTATAACTGATAGCAGTTAGGATCGATTTTTGAAGATCTTACATAATTGGTCTATGCTTAAGCAGAGCACGAAATAGATTAAAAATTTTACGTATCTAGACCCAAAAACAGTTGCTTACGTTGCTTTGTTTACTATTTTCTTTGTTATAAAGTTATGTTATAGGAACAATCAGGCATACCTAGGAAAAACAAATCACCAGCTGATAAATACATAATACATTACTAGAATACATACTATTACAAGCACTGGTTACATCTAAGCTTAAAGGTATATTCAATGAGAGTATCAAAAGCGCCTGCGACTCGATCAAACAAGCAACGAAGCTCAATTGGTCCTGGTTCATTATAGGCCTTTCTCTGCCCTCCCCCCCCCCTCTTTCCGCATTCAACCCCTTGACTAAACGGGAAACATAAAGGCAAATAGGGACAATTAGCTCGCACCCTAATTTTAGGGATTAAATCCCATTTCTTGCTCAGAGGCCTTTCTTACTAGCAGCGCCCCTAGAGATGGTTCTTGAATCTTAATCTCCTCCAATTAGGAATTATTCGTCCCTTGAATATATGATCTACTTACCATTTTGACAAGATTTTAATAAAACGTACTCGCAAGAGTACAGTAAGAATATTGGAAAAATTCAGTTAATGTTAGAAAAATTATGCTGGATAGATAGAGGACGAAAAACACTTCCAGAGCTTGATCATTAGCTCGATGAACTGCAGAAACCTAAGGATGAGGCTCTACTTTCATTCATTAACGAAGAGATTACCTTTTGACTATTATATATACACATACACTGTGCGCGTGTGTGTTCTACAATATTAAAGACCCTAGTTTTTGGTTAAAACTCAATAGTAGGAAGTATACAATCATTCTTTGTTTCTCTGATCATGAAGATATACCAAGCTCGGCTCAGAATTTATTTAAAATATTAATTGTTCTGGTACGTTTACTATGATTAAGCATCATGAACGGCAAGATAATTAGATATTTTTCGTATTAAAAGTAAGTAAATTTAAATATAGAAAGAAATCGCTCTATTAGTTGGCTCCATATCGGTTTCAATAGGTTTCATTTTTCTTCTTATGTCGTGGTTGTTTACATTATTTATTATTTGTTTAAAGGGCGGTCTTTAGGTGAATCAACAATAAAAGTATTTAAAAAAACTGCTACTCCACAGGCTATTAAGATTTCTTATGCCATCTAAAATTAGTGATGATCGGCTTGAAACTATTCACAGCTATTCACAGAAGAGCTGACCTAAAAACCTTTCTGTGTCAGAATGTCAAATGTCAAAGCGTTACTTACTGCCGCACGCCATCGACACGGATCTGGCAGAACTAAAAACGTTTTTAAATATGAAAATTTTCGTACCATCTGTGACTTCCGTTTGTCTGTCTGAATTTTCTGCGATAGATGACATGATTTAATCGATTTCAAACTTTGTTATTATTATGAGAGAGAGAATTCATTTATTTCATTTTATATTGCATAGGCACATTACATGGGTAGCTGCCAGACGTCTGAGTGCCTCTAAACTAAATCGAAAGTACAATGATTAGTTATAACAAAAACTCCACTTACTTATATTGAGGAAAACAGAAACAAAAGAAATCTACAGCTAAAAGGTTAATTTCTAGTCGCTCTAAAGCATTATAAAGATGAAAATGAATGTCTTTATGGATCACAATCGCACAAAACTGATTACTAAATTATTTTTGTCCGCTCTTAAAAATTTTGTGAAACCTTTGAGTGCTTTATAAGGAAAGTAGATATCAGTAGTATCATTTTATAATTTATTTGTATACCCGACAGCACACTGACATTTCTTCATTATGTAATACTGCTTCGGGAAAATCAAAGTAAAAATAAGCTTGGTTGATGAAATATTTAAGATGGTAAAGCAAGAAGGTATTGAAACATGTTTTTGGTGGCCACTAACATGAACTTGGTGTTTACTACCGCCCAATCAAATTCCAACATGTAATATAGGAAAAGTCTTTGCTGTTTCATTAAGAGTTTTTTTTTTGTGTTCGTTTAACTGAAATATGACCCCGAACGATTGAATTATTTATGGATCAAAAATACAGTTTTGTTCACAATCATTTATCATTTGTTTAAGGAACTTGAGCCATGAATTCATTCATGCAATGGCTTACGTTACGAAGTTATTTAAAGTGACTGAAACAACAAGAATTTAATCAAAGTTTCTTTGAAAAACTATCTCCCCAGTCTGAATAAACTATAAATTATATAACAACTCTCATCCTTTTTTTGCATATCACCTCCTATCACCTGCATATCACCAATATCACCTCCGACTCACTTCATTTGTCCAATTGAAAGGCTGTCGTTTATCATTGACAAAGTAACTAGACGACCCATAGATCAGAAGTCTTGTCTTTTGTTTCGGCCAGAAAAGTGTTCTTTGGGTTTATTTTAATTTTTAAATAAAAAACTGGGTGGGTTATGTAAAGGTGGCAAACTATCCTTTAAACAAAAATGAAAAGTCTAAAATTTGAAATTGTTATCTTCAAATTGAAGACTAGTTAAGTTTTTACACAAGATTTATTACAATTGAAATTGTCAGAGAGTCGTGTACAAAAGGACTGACGACATTGACGTTTTTGGATATCTGACCAATATGAGCTTACTCCCCTCTAAATATGATAATAAATAATGAGTAAAACTCCGGCCATTCCACCATGTTCCCATTGGATACTTATAAAGTGATTAGAGGAAGGTTTAATGAGGTATGAGGAATAGCTTTAGCATTATTATTTAAAGACAAGGATTTTACAAACTTTAGATAATTGTGTTTAATTTCCAACAATTTTGATGTGCTAGTCTTTATCTTCAATAGTAACGTTAAGCAGCTCTATAATCTCCAGTATATCGTTGAGCTATCCCTGTTGATAGCCTTTCAAACTGGGATTTGAAATGTTGACCGCTGGTGTGGAAACTGTTACGTTATGTCTTACCAGAGGGAACAGCCAAGTTACTGTATCATAATGCCAGCAATTATATATGGAACATAATTTATGTTATATTGGTTATTTACTCACAGTGATTTGGTTTAACCCTAGTCTAGTATTTCTTTCCATTAAACCTGCAAAATCTTCAGTATGTCTTGGTAACTTCCAAACGAATACCTGTCTGCCGTAACATTCAATAAAATCTCTTTGAGTTTGAGGAGACGGATCTATTAGCTTCCAGTTATCAACGGTTTCTTTTAATTTACAATTCCCTGGCTTAAGCGATGGCAATACACGTTTCAACTTGTCACTAACCAATCAGGGAAGTCTGGAGACATCTGAGACTTTCGTAAGCTTAGAGCTTGAGATATTTAATTAGGACCTGCACTGCTGTAAAGAGCCTTCACTGCGTAGGTTGACCGCTTCGTATATTCAGCCACCACAGTCAAAACCAATTCAGCTCTTTTAATGTATTAATGAAATAAATGTAAGTATGATTCATAGGGACTGATAGTTTTGTCCACTTTTCGTTCAACAAAGGTAGAGAGTGTCAGATAGGAAAAAAACTGTAATGATGCATCTAGCATCATGATAGAATATTAATATAAATAGATATGCTTGAAAAAAAAATAATAATATGTGAAGAACCACGAACATGAGTTTATTAAATAAAAAAAGAACATTAAAGATTTAGAAAATTTGAGGCCTTCAGTCTCTTTTGCTGATGCCGTTCGGAACAGAGAGCAGTCACAGGCACTGCCCACTCCTCGTCCGCAAGTTCTTCTTCCCCAGCATTCCATTTATCCCAAAAACCAGCAAACTCAATCCCATCCTCAACCACACATCTCACGTATTCCTCCACCGTCAAGCTCCTCAGACCTCACTAGCCTATTAACATCATTCCTTACAAAATTTAGAGCTCTAATTACCACTCTCATTTTCCTTCTTACAAATCTTGTCTCCTTCCTTATCCCCGTTAAACAAAACCCATAAGTGGATCCTTCTGACTCCTTATCCATTTTCCTTTGGAATGAGAATTGTGTTCGCACCCAAACTAACGAACTGACAGCACTACTTCGTGACAAGAACATCAACCTAGCTCTCATTACTGAAACAAGACTTACGAGTAAACGACCATTTACCGTACGACAGTACCAGACTTATCGAACTGATCATCCAGATGGAATAGCTCATGCAGGTACCGCTGTCATTGTCCATAACTTCGTTTCCCATCACATAGTTCCTTTAGTAGCGCACGATTTCCTTCAATCCACTGCAGTGTCAATCACCACCCTCACTTTTCCCCTTACTCTAGCATCAGTGTACTGCCCTCCCAATAAATCTATTTCCGACTCCCAATTCATCTCCTTTCTAGACTCCATCGGACATCGTTTCCTTGTGGGTGGGGACTTTAATGCGAAGCACAAACATTGGGGGTCAAGAACCACGAAAAGGACGTGCTTTGCTGTCTGCACTCACACGGAAAGATTGCTCCACTATCACTCCTGACACAGCCACCTATTGGCCATCAGATCCCAACCGAAATCCAGATCTCCTTGACTTTTTCTTCTACAATAGTTTAGGAACACTAAACTATTCACTCAAGCGCCTCGATGACTTCTCCTCCGACCATAGCCACTTATTATTAACCATTTCCCTAAATCCAATTGACAAACTGCCTCCTCCTTCATTTATTAGGGGCCCAGTTGACTAGGACCACTTCCGCCAGATTCTTACAGACTCTGTAGACCTCAAAGTACCTCTGAAAACATCCCAAGACCTAGATGATGCAATGCATTCCTTCACTCCTCTGATCCAGAGGTCGGCCTGGGAGGCATGGTCACCCCACCGTCACCTAAAAATTCACAATCAAAATCCTTTACCTCAGTATCTCAAAGACCTAATCCAATCCAAACGCCACTCGAGAACAGTGTGGCAAAGATCCCGACATCCTGCTGATCTTCGCTCATACAATCAGTACTGCAGATTGGTAAAGCGGCAATTGGCATCCTTCCGTTCCGATTCTTTTAATACCCATCTCTCCTCTCGGTCTAACAGGGAAACTCCTTGTGGAATCTAACTAAAAAAATCCTAAAATATCATCCTGTTTCACACCCACTGCGTCGTGATGATGGGTCCTGGGCGGCTTCGGATGGGGAGAGGTCGGGAGAATTCGCACTGCATCTTTCCCGTACTTCCACTCCTCCCCTTACTCCTCAAAACAATACTCATCGCACAACTGTGCACAAGATTTCCTCACTTCACCTACCCCTCTCTCACTTCCATGAAAAGCCGTTAACACCTCTCAGGTCAAATATCTCCTTAAAAAATTACCTTACCAAAAATCTCCAGGATATGATCTCCTTACTCCTCGAATTCTCTAACAACTTCCTCCAAAAACCATAATCTTGCTAACCTACATAATGTCCTGGGTCCCATACTCAATAATCTAGACACTGCTGATGTCCCATATACCCTCTATACCTTCTTGGCCACATTTTCAGATGACACTGTAGTCCTGTCATTCCATCCAGGCTCCGATATAGCATCCCAAAACCTTCAAAAACACCTCCCATCTTGACAAAAAAGAGGCTGACATGGAACCCACACACGAAGGACATCCCATCTCTCAATAGAAAATAAACTACTAATCTACAAAGTTACACTTAAGCCAATCTGGGCATACGGAATAGAGCTATGGGGGACAGCAAAAAGTTGATCATCAAATGCACCCAATCCTTTCAATCAAAAGTCCTCAGAACAATAGTAAATGCCCCTTATTACGTCTACTCATCCCTTCCAAGTTCATAAAATTCCATAGTAACCTATCCAAACATGCTAATCCCCTAACACAGTCATTGCACTTCACCACTCATTCCCATTAGGCTCCTCGGAGACTAAAACGGCAGAGGCATCGTGACCTGCTATAAATACGTGACAATGGGAGTCCTGGCAATGGCCAGTTTCTCCAATCATATCCTGAGCGTCTGTGGCTCTCGCGCTGTTCTTCAGCCTCCGCTGGCTCTTATCCAGTGACGCGGCTGACGAAGAAGCGTGGCGGACTTCCCAAGATTCCACTTTCTCCTTCGCACGCGAGGGAGGTGTCAACCATGTGGTCTTGCAAGGTCACTGGGCTGTTTGTATATACAGTATGAATGAGCGAGTGAATGAAAATTGTAAATTGGTATGAATAAGATCATGTATCACAATTGCTTATAGCCCAATGAGGCAGATTGTATAAGCACTTAGTATATGTATTAAATTTTCTTCAGAGGTATATTATAACTAACAAAAGAATATTAAAAATTATTGCTCTAAACATGGCACGGTATTCACATAAATTAGTAACGAACACTGGTACATTAGTATTTTAAAACTCGCTGTGTTTGCATGGTCAGCTACCATCATTAATATTACAACGCAATACACATTCCTAAAATAGGTGGCATCCTTTCCGTACCCAGCATTGGCCACGTTGTTTTTGAGCGATGGAAAGGCCACGAATGTTGGGGAAGCATAGCCTCTATTCTTTTACCATGTACCGGCCTTAATTATATATATGCAAAGAAAAATTAACTGCATGAAGGAAATTCGGTGTTAATGTTTCCGCTCTTGTTCAGCCTCCACTGGCTCGTATCCAGTGATGCAGCTGACGGAGGAGCGTGGGGGACTCCGCTTCCTCTTTTTCATGCAAGGGAGGTGACAGCCATTTGGATTTGGGAGGTCCCTGGGATGTTTGTAAATACTGTATGAACGAGCGAGTGAATAAAAATAGTTAATATGGCATGAATAGGAACATTTATCAAAATTACTTATTGCCCAATAAGACAGATTTAATTTTATCACAATAAAGAAGTTTTATATCTATACATATTACTTACAGACTTCTCTTATTCCATGGATCCCTACCATGTGCCAACTCATCTACGTTGCAAGCAATTATTACCGGACCCGGGTTAGACAGCCTGAATCAACATTGTTTTCTCTGTGGCATTCTAACTTAAAATCGTTCTGTTGTTGTTCTGTGGTTCAGCCCAGTTTGCAAGTCGTCCCGGGAGAGAATTCAAATTAAAGAGCCACTTTAGAATGTCATGGTTCGTTATCATTGTAAAAAGGCAACCTTCTAAGCATTGGAGGTGTTTCTGGAGCTTCAAAGAACAGTCAAGTGTTCTTTCTCACTAACCATTTAGTTCCATTTCCAGAAGTGAGTTCTCGTGAACTGTATGCAACGACTTTGCCCATTCCATCTTGCGTTTGTGTAAGCACTGTTACTAATCCCACAACGCTTATATATGTATTAACAATAAATGGCTCGAGGAAATTGGGTCTAACCATAGGGTCAAATGTGAGGAGACATTTTAGGATATGGCTAGCATCGCTGAAGTTTGAGTTTAGTTCTACACTGCGTTATTTTTCAACAATTCTGTCATGGAGTTATCGCCGAAGAAAACTTATGGATAAAGTGACTCAATACCAGTCTTTCTGAGAAAACCTTTTAAAGGATTGGCCATCAACTAGCGTTAAAAAATCTGTAACAGTAGAAACCTTCTTGGGGCATTTACTCGAGATTGCACTTATTATACTGCGGAACAGCCAAACTGCCATTTTTCAATTATTGGAGCAGCTTCCTTTCAGACAGCTTCTTTCAAGTTCCCTAAGACAGTGGATCTCAAAAGCATGGGTACATACTAAAATTTTGTTTTAAGTATCTATGACACTGTGATAGAATTAAGGGACAACAATATAACCCGGAATGTGGAAGGACCACAATTAAGGCCGAAACGCATACATTTAAATCTGTATAGACCTCTTCTAGGAAACCGCAGAGACCTCGTGGCCTGCTATAAATATGTGACAGTAGGAGTCCTGGCAACGGCCAGTTTCTCCAATCATGTCCTGAGCGTATGTGGCTCTCGCATTCTTGGCACACTCCACTGGCACATATCCGGCGACGCGCCTGATGTAGGAACTTCCCAAGACTTTCTCTTTTGCAGGCGAAGAGGGTGACTGGGATGCAAGTCTCTGGGCTGTTACTAAAGAATGCATGAATAAGCGAGTGAATTAATTGTAAATGTGGTGGGAATGAGAACATTTATCAAAATTACTTATTGTCCAATAATGCAGAATGTTATAATAAAGATTTCATTTGTATCTTCTAGGAATGACAAATGAGGTAACATACCTGCTTTTCTCATCTGCCGGTGGAACTTGCAGGAATGCCTGTAGGTAAAATAAATACCTCACAGAAAACGTAGAAAGGTACACATATGGGCGATTGAAAGTCAGCTCAATATTCTTCACGATTATGCTAATAGCAGACTTTCTCTCATTGTTGAATGTTAACAAATAAAAACAATTTATAAAAGTAGATTAATTATGTAAATGTAAAATTTCCAACAAATTTCCCTTGACAAATAATTATAATTGCCGTATGATTGAACTGTGTTAACAAATCAGTCATCAACACTGAATTTAAATATAAAATTGTACCCACTTACCCGAAGGTGATAACTAGTCAGTTTTAGCTAGCGCTTTGTTTTTTTAATATATCAGTTTATAAATTATTCATGACAGTAAAGTTATTTATAAGTTTGATTACTCGGTGTTTTCGAAGATACTTATCTGAGAAATAAATGTCACTAGCCAATTGGTTCATTCAAATCATTCGTTTTCTCCCATTTTAATCTATCAAATAACGCACGTTGGCAGTATATTTTATTTTAATAAATTTATATCTTCCGTGCCTCTTTTCAGACATTTTCGGTTTAAATTTTCTCAAAATAAATTACTAATTATAATTATGTCATAAAATTAATAATTAATTCGTATTGTTTACTTTACCCCCCAGCCGAATCAGTTCAACTTAGTTCATATAAAGTAGTGTTCTTAAAAGAAAACATAAATTAAGTTACGTTTAATGAATTCTACGATATGTAAAAATTATGAATTCCTTCACAGTATAAACCGTTGGGTTTTTAGCTCATATTAATAATATTTCATTATTATTATTAATTATTGTTTTTTCAATGTATAGTAAAAAAAGGCCATTGAAACTGTGAGTAGAATCGTGTTCGCAACTTTAGTAAGGCCCATAGTATATTATTTATAGTAGTTCTATTCGATGCCACAAAGATAGCAGAAATAAAATCCCTATGATAAATAATTAAGTTATTAATACATCTTTTCGTAATGAACAAATAAATATTTGTTTGACTCATTGCATAGAATATCAAATTAACGATATTGTTCTCCTGAGTGACGAACGTGTAAACTTAGTTGGAACTTTGTTCTATGATTGCGAAAGCTATTAAAACAATAACAAATTTTCAACAACCTTTAAACATAACAAATCTTTTGAATGTACAAAGCAGCTTACCACCACTTAAATGCATCAGTCAGTTTAAAAAATCACTATCTAAGGCCAAATTTAATATCTGTATAATTTTCATAAATTCAGTCTCATTCAAGAATCAATCCACACATCCTAAAAGTAGGCTTTTAGAAGCTGCTAATAGCTTCATGCAAATGTAAGAGCTTAGAAATTACGGATCGGACTAGTGGCCATTAGTAACCACCATTTCACCAGCATAATCTGGATTATTTTTAGTGATAAGGTACAATATACTTTGAGTTGGAAATCCAGGTAATTTTTTTCCACAGAGTGTAGTAAGAGAGAAAGAGAAAAAGAGATAGAGAGGGGTGTGTGAGGGGTGTATGTGAATGATAGACAAAACCTCCCACCTTTCAAAAAGACTAATCCGTTTGATTCACTGACCACGGCTTATCCTGATGGAACTGGCCGTATTTTTCAAAGCGGCTTCTGCAAAAGCACTACTGTAGGCAAATCCGTATTAATTGACGGATAAATTCTCTCTCCAATTATGAGTTCTTGTTAAGCGGGGAGAGTTCCCATATTTATCATGGGCGCGCCCTTGCCACATATGAGCCTCATGAGGATTAACTCATCACATAAAGTTTCATTAGAGAACTTGAACGCGTATCCAACCCAGTCCTTTTCTCCGAATACATTTCGTCTTCATGAAATTCATAGACTTTTGCCTTCAGAGTAATTAATTCAAAAAATTTTAATTGGCGTTGTGTAGGAATCAGAAGAAAAGCACATTTTTGTGGGACTCCATTCTTGTTAGTAATCAAATTTAAGCCCTACTATAATTTGTAAACATATTCTGTAATTACAACCTATATATATATTATTACATGAACCCCTCATGACTCAAAGCCCTCATATTATTTTTCTAATTATTAACTTATTATCTTGGTTATTCGTCTAGGAATATGTCCTTTCAGTGAAAAGTGAATTTTCTTTTAGTTAGAGTTAATTATTAGACAAGACGATGCAATAATAAATAGAAAATTGAGGAAAGGTTTATTAAGAACTGCATTAGTTATTACTTTTTATTCTATACTTGAATTGAAATTGACTTGAATGTATGGTTTTAAAGAAATTGCAACATACAGGACTAAATTAATCTTATAAATAAAAATTATGTTATAAAAAAAATATATCAATCTAATTAGTTAATATCTAAAATAGAAAAGCCCAATATAATTATCTTTGAATATTCTCTTTAATAAATTTGTGTGGTTGCTCATTTAGCAAGTCTTTAACAGTGGAGGTTGAATTACATGAATACATTCTCTTGAGATCTTGGAGAGTAGAAATAAAAACGTCTGGGGTTGATTCGACTGTTGCTGAAGACGGAAGACTACCCTTTTTACGTTTACCCTTGCTATTTCACCCTCGGTTCTCGGATTTCATTGGCAGTGCTTTCTCCCTCTATATAGCGGAGTTGAAAAATAGTTAAGTTGGCATGGTTACTGCTGTCATCTGTTGTGAGATTTGGACATAGTATTGGTCGACTTAATCGGTCCTAAATACTAACGTAACCCTTACCCCCCTTATTAGTACTTACTAACCCTTTCAGTAAGCCCCGTCAATCATTTACACATCACACTCCCCCATGATTTTACTGTTTTTAAACTATTTCACCTTTTACACAATTTTACATTTAACAAATGGATTGAATATTTAATATATTGATATAATTGATAAATGAAGATTTTTATTACGGGATGGCTTTAATTGTACCTTTACTTCATTTACAAATCGATTTTCAAAGATACCATACCATAATATATATAAGTTGTTGTATACATAAATTTTTATAAAGACAATTTCGCTATACAAAGTAAAGTAATGCAACAACAAAACTGTCAGACTTTGTAGGATCACTTCATTTACCTCAGGGTCTGCTATATCGTAATATGGTACCTGGGGTAATGATAGGACGGGAAGGATGTTTTAAGAAGCAAAGAGGTGAGTATTAAAGGAGGAATTAGAAACTTCTGATATCTAGAAAACACACTCTAAATCACAATAAAACTTACACTGAGAATATACCACTTGTTACTTTCATGAAAATCAGAACTCTGCGGAAAATCCCCTTAAACTTGTCTCGAGAGAGGGAGAGTGTGGGAGGCTTTCATCGTGCGAAAAAAAATTGGCTTTAGAACTCATTATAACCTTCACAATAACATAGTAAGTTGTTGATTCAAGTTGTTAGGTTAACATTTACTTGATGTTGTTTAGCCCTTTCACATACTCCTTACTCATCTACTAGATAATTAGATAGAAAGATAGATAAAACTTTATCTCTTAAAATCTCTTAAACTTAGAAGAATTAATCATTTATATACATTTTGTGGCGTTCCTTCTCATGTTATATTAACTATAGTTTTGACACAGTTATACCTATAAATTATACAGGCATCACAGGCAATGGTCACATACAGGATTTATACAGTTATTATACATTATACATTTATACATTATTATTATTATACAGCAATACAGGAGAAGGCAGACGGCCTTGCAAAGGTGGGCTCAGAACAGACACCTCTTGCACCTGAACCCATATGTGGTATCAGCCTCAGCTACGCTAAAAGGCGTATAAAATTAGCTTTAGAGGACAAGGCAAGACTTTCTTGGAGAGAAACTAAGAAACAGGAACACTCGAAACTGTTTCTTAATGGACCCTGTAAGAGAAGAAGCTCAGCACTTCTATCAATGGACAGGTGGACACTCAAAAGTGTGACAGGACTCTATACAGGTCACTGTTGGTTAAATAAACACCTCTTTAATTTGGGGATAGTGGGATCACCAATCTGCAGATTCTGCAAGAAAGAGGAAGAAACGGCACGTCATATAATATGTGACTGTGATAACTTAGCTAGGAGGCGATACCTTCACTTTGGTAGTGATCGCATTGTAGACCCCAAACTATGTGAACTGATCGATCCATTCAGTATCCTCAGATTTGCAAAGGCCGTGGGCCTGTCACATATATAGGACAGGGACATGGACGGCGCACAATAGGTCTCAGTGAGGCCGCGGTGCACAAATGCCGGAACAAATAATAATAATAATATAGCTATAAAATAATAAAAAGTCACTCAGTTATAAGAACTCATTTACTACGGTTCTTCGTTTTCTTCTATGTGTTTGTAATAAGCACAAGATACTTTTTCTATTCCATTCTATAATTTATTCTATTTACACTGATCGCAACCAAACCGAAAACTAACACTCTTTGAAAGCGTTTCTTTTATATATCCGTTTCTATCCTCAAAGGTGTTTTTTTGTTTTCTTCCTTGTAAAATTGTCATAGCCTGGGGATGACATACGTTAAATTAAATTAAAAGTTTACTTAAATACCAATGTAAAATGTCTTTTATTTGTTCGTGACAGCAAATGTAAGACATTTTAAGATCAGTTCACCTGTTATAGCTGTGTTTTGTTTATCTTTTAATTTTAGACTTGAACGCTATTTTGTAGATAATATAGATACTATGTATCATGGTCATGAACCCTATGGATACATGGTACAATAAATAAATTGTATGCGTTGAACAGTTTGTACATAAATTTTCTCAGTGGTGAAAAATATGGGATGGACTTGGGATAAGAGAGTGGCTTCAGATACCTTAAAGTTGCTAATGAAGTTGAAAAGGGATGGAAAGTATCGCAGTATTTTAGAGGTGCCGTTTAGCTAAAGTTGCCCCAAGTCGAGGGGTGTGAAAGGTAACAATTGAAAAACTTGCCACTTAAAGAGGTGCCGTTTTTAACGAGCTGGGTTTTCCCACTTTTCCCCGGATGCAGTTTTATACATGAAAGGAAAACTAAGTTCTCAGCGGCCACTGACGACCGGGGCTTGGGAGCCCGATACTCGCTGTTTGTCACCCGAACTTTACCTTCTTCTCCACCGGCCTGTGAAACATTTTAATTGGCATTTTACCTTTCCCTTCTCGGCTGTTGTTTTTTTTAAGTACTTTTCTACTTCTTGCGAGCCAATTGTCCGTATAGCATCATTAGTTTTAATTGCCTATTAAACCTTTAAAGTGAAGTTCAAGTCTCATTTTGTTTTATCTTTCACTCGATCTAATTAAGTGTTTTTTAACAACGAAATTAAACATGGAAAGTACTTGACAGTATTTAAATATATTTAGTCTCAATCTCTACTCTCAATATTATATATATTATTATGATACAATTACAATCTGCCTTATAGGCCAATAAGTATTTGTCGTAAATGTTCTCATTCATTCCATATTTACAATTTCCATTCACTCGCTCACGCTTAATCATACAGTATTTAAAAACAGCCCAGAGACCTCCCAAATCAACATGGTTATCATCTCGCTAGCATGGGATTGAAGAAGAGGAGTCAGGGAAGTCTCCCACACTTCTCCATCAGCCGCATCAGTGGATACGTACGGATATAGTGGAGGCTGACCAAGAATTCTCAATATTAAACCTAATATGTGGTGTAATTAATAGCAGATCCATGTGCTAATTTATATGGATAACAGCACATGCAGTATCCCAGGAGATAATTTTCTTATTAATATTTTTAGATCTAAAATGAACTTTTTTTATTTAATTTTGACAAAAATTAATTCAAGATTTTTTTTTAAACTGTATATAATTAATTTATGACAGTAACCAATTGCTGACATTTCATGGAGTAGCGAATATTTCATAATCTATTTTTGATGATTATTTTTTTTTAATTTGGGAGGTGTGTGTGAGGTCACGGAAAGTGACCGCATCAATTTGAAATAAACAAAGCATAAAGAAGGAGTAGCCCACTACCACCCTTCCAATATAATATATTTTGAGAAGTTTACTAATATTGCCATTAGTAGTATACGCTGTAATGTAATAATGTTGTTTTAAAGCTGGCTGCTACATAAAAAGATTTTAGCCACATAAGCTTTTAATAATTTTTCTGGTCATCTGAGCCTTCAATTTGAAAAAAAAAATCAAGAAACCACACTATAAATATTCCTTCTTTCGACAATATAGTTTATTAAACAATATGATTTTTGACAGCTCGGCTTAGACAGAGGTCTACTCTCAGCTTAAAACTCTTGAGTTGTATTTAAGTCTTAACTTACAACAGCCCTCTTGTTAACCTTCCGTTAGTCACATGCTTCTGTGAGATGAATAGTTGATTTTAAATATTTTTTTTCTTCCTAGATCCAGGAAGCAAGGCATTTTATATTTTTCTCGGTATTTGTGCCCCTTTTAGTTGCCAAACTAAGTCCCTGGCTGTGGAGGGAGTTATGTCACTTGTGGGCTACATGTGACCAATCCAGTCATATTCGCTTTATTCATTTAGCAAAAAAAAGATTTTTTTCTTTTTTTGATTCAGTTGTATTTTCACTTTTATCCTTCTTGTTGATTCTCACCCAAAATAAATTCCCTTTATTTTTACCTTATCTATAATCTTAAAAATTTATAAAATGATATTCAATGTTATCGTTGTTATTTATTTGAAAAAAAGTTGGATCACAAGTAAAGACAGAGAAAATATGGGTATGCAATATAGGCACATGCGATTATCGGTGTCCAAAAAACACTTTCAACAAACCATTCTGTTATTTACATGTTTTAAAATGTAGACCATTAATTGTCAACAGTGGATCATAAAATTTCCCCGCTAATTGTTTTTTAATATTATTTTTCATTTTTTTTTTAAGTTTTACTCCCACCTAATCTAGTTCTTCTAAAGTACTGACCCGTTTTAGAGAACTTACTTTCATCCGAAAAGCGAACACCCATCGAAGTAGGAGTAATTCTTCCGGGTGGGTGGCAATATCCCATGGCGTTAATCAGAGTACGTCGATATCAGAGGCCGTGTCTGTCAGCGGTGGATGATTAAAAGCCTAATGCAATAGCGGCCCCGAACCAGATCTCGGGATACGAACCCAAGTGTTAAACCACCATTAAATCTCCCACCAGAAAACATTGGTCAGTTTCTGTACATTTCATTTTTTGCCGGCTTTCATTTCCATTCGACATCCATACTTTATAGATCACGCAAGAATTAATTTTGTAATCACCGTTGAATTTTACCTTCTTACAAGTTTGTATTTATATTTTACAAGTATTTTTGGCAACTATTCTGTCGTGATCAAATGCTCATAATGTCGCTAATATCGGAAATATATTAAAGCGCTTGTAATGTATAAATAAATACTTGTGGAAAGACAAATTTGGACAGTGAATACCTAATCCGAACCCACAACCACCAATTTAACCAAAATATTTTAGGATTTTTTTTTTCCATAACTGGGAACTGTTCTTATATCTCCATATGGAGGTAGATAGGGGTATCTCCCCTGTCTGTATGTGACGTACCCTGTTTGGAAGACCCCTAAAGAAATTTTACACGGAACATTCTTTACATTTGGCTGAAAAGATTAGCCATACATAGATCTCCCCGATATACGATTATGTATTAATAATCAATAATAATAATTATTAAAATTATAATATACATCAATATTTTAATAACCTGTTTATTAAATTAGCTACATGTGTCAATTCTGGTCATATACTATACAGTGATAAAACTGAGTATGCTCACAAAGGTGTTATAATGGACTGGGTGACGCTTCCTCGCCACCAGCGTTCGTAACACATTGATCTCTGTATAAAGATTAATAATACTTTAAAATTAAATAGAAAAAATAAAACAAAAAGTAATAATCTGTGATTGGGATCAATAATTTAGTCCACATTTCGTTCATAAAAAGTATTTATTTAATGTCCTCAATTAATAAAAAAAGAAATCTAATCTTAACTCCTTTGATTATTATGAATGAATATGAAAAATAATATGAACAAATGCGCTAGAGAAATATATAAAAATAGAAAGTATGTAGAACAATGAACAATAAGATTTTATTCAATAAAATAAAAGCTATTATAAATTGAGAAAATGAGCAAAACAACAATTATGAATATGCATAGCAGATTTAATAAATTATTATCATCTAATAGAGAATACCGAATGACCATACCTTTCCCTATTATATCAAACTATATTTCAAATAGGACATAATTTATTATTTTCAAGATAATACTATTGTTTTATGATATACTTAAGAACAGATAAATTATCCCTAACTTTACACTTATTATCTTTTGAATTAACGATCAAATCAGACAATTATATGACTATTTTATGATAAAAATAAAAAACAATTTATCCTTACTATTGAATTACCTTCATAATTGTGTTAAAAAAAAATGGAATATTGAATTTAATTGGCTCTGATAATGTCATGGTATTAACTTTTAATTGGCAACGGTTCTGGAACGTTATTAATTAAAACTCACTAGGTCTGCAACGATCAACGCAAACTGCAACCTATTGAAGCCTAAGAAGGCTCCAGGTTAGTACTGCCGCCAATCACACTGTTTTCTGCCTCGGCTGTTTCTTTGCAAATACATCACATTGTCGACCCTCGGTAATGCTTAACTAAACATCACATTTACAATTAACATAATAAACGCGTGACAGTGGGAGTCCTGGCACTGGCCAGTTTCTCCAATCATGTCCTATTGTATGAATGAGCGAGTGAATGATGCTGTAAATATGGTATGAATGAGATCATTTATCTGTATTACTATTGCCTTATAAAAGGCAGATTGTAATTATTGCACAATAAAGATTGTTATTGATTGACAATTAACACAAAGTAAACTATTCCTTAAGTATTTATAAGATATAGGGGTACGTATTCCATCCATAACGCATCCTTTATTTTATTCCAGGAAAAGTTGTGAGTTTTAGATACGGATTCAGAATTGTTTTTATAAGTTCCGTCCTCTAGCAACGTATATATAACCTGATATGGCTTAACTATGCAAATCAAAAGCCATTATCAGACCCCTGCGCACTTTTTTTCTAACTTCCTTTAACATACGATTTATGATAACTAGGGGTTCCTTGAAATACCTAAGACCCACTATACCATTAAATGCTTGGAATGTTTCTTTCAATGGCCATTTTTTTTAGATCACCACACCCACACAAAAAATTTGTGGTATTTTACAAGTGGGTATTACATTTTTATACAGCTTCTTCATTTTTCGGATGATAAACTCATTTATTTTGAAGTTATGTAGCTGATTAACTATTGTGTGATGGTTCCATCTTTTCAAAGGGTCTCATGTAATATATTAAAAATTCTGTATTTTTTTTCTTTGTATTTATGTCAGGAAGTTGTTACGTTGTGGATAACTTTTTTAGAACTTTATTGTGCAATAATTACAATCTGCCTTTTATAAGGCAATAATAAATTGGTGAGTCTACTGATTGCATTAAGTGTTCTTGTTTTCTTTTTCGCTGCAAGATGGTTTCTGATTCGATGCTTCCAATGATTGGTTGTTGCATTAGTTTTTTTTTTCTTCGAATTTCGTTAAAGTTTATTCTTCCCAGCTCTGTTTCAGTCATTGTTTAGAGTACTGTATTTCCTACGGACAGTTAAATTCATCCCTAACGGTAGGGTTTGTAACTTTTAACTTCAGTTAAATGTAAAATTTAGTATAATTTATAGAGTTTAATGAGACAGATTTGGAAGGGGGTTCCTCTTTTTATTTTCCTTGCGATTGATAAATCGCTGCGGAAAATATCCTTATGTCTGAGAAGGTGGCCACTGTAAGGTTAGCAACTAACAGGCAGATGCTCTACATGGGGACCTTGTTAGGTCACTGACGGGGCCATCAGTTAAGCCGGGTTCCCACCGGGCGTGAATCACGAAATTAAGCCATGCTAACTAGCTTGTTCAAGTCCAAATTTAAACTTTGACTTACTTTCGTGATTGGGATTCACCCGTATAGCACGAATATAAAGCACCCATTACAGGCACAATCTCCCACCCCCACCCCCGAATGCTTGATGTGGTTTATGGATGGATCAATTAAGGAATATTCGAGATCATCCGGCATTCACCTCTCCAACATAGGAGATAGTGATTATGGGCCACTGCGGAAGGCAACTGGTTCCAGGTCTATGCAAGCGTCACTGCTACCTTGCACCCTCAAACACAGCCATCAGCAGACAGTTGTGTAAAAAATATGCTCAGGCAGGAAACTACCCATCTTGGTTCGAATCTCTAGTGAACCAAACTCACACCTCGCTAGAGAAGGCAATAGTTTTCTAACTAACCGAGCATCGAGGAAAGAGTTCCACCTATACTAGTCCGTGAGAGTACAGGCATAGAAGGCAAAGGGAAGTAGATGTATTCTATAAGCAAGAAGCTGACTCATTTTTTGTCGATCTTGAGCCTGCTATCAGTCTATCAAAAGTCGTATCTGCCTCCATCCTTACGGTAGACGGGCAACGGTCCAACACTGTATCATCAGCTGTAGAAAGGACAGGCAGTTCATAAACAGACCTAAAAAATTAAATAGCTCTAGGTTATTAAACTGCATCCCACAGACTGACGTGAATAAATCTTGCAGATGCTTTCATCCCAAACTGTCTGGCCATTCGGACCCGCTGATACGGCTTAAATGAAGCTGGTAAGGGATCTGTGGAGATAACCGGCCTATTTCTAGTGGATATCTTTTCCTATATGTCATTCCTACTTTATATCTCATTCACATTGACTGGGAGTGATTTCATTTCACAGTTGTGAATTCATTAGTTATAGTTAAGTCAAAACAAAATATTCATAGGTATCATCCTTACTTAGATAAGTGAAGGCCCAGGAAGGGAATGACTCCCGGTTAGGAAGATTTGAGGGTTGAGCTACAGCTACTGAAGGGGATTCCAGTGGACGGTTACAGGAGGACCAATGAAAGGGGACTCAAGCAGTAGGGTCGGTTTATTCAGTCACGTAATCCTAACTGCTGGAACCTAAGGGCAAGGCCAGGAACGTATAACTTGTCCGCTCCAGGCTATAAACCTCTCAGTCTAATTATCTTTTCCTCTGCTCTCTCCTCCAGGACCTGTTCTCTCTTTTTCTGCTTTATCATTGTCTCCTTGCTATAAAGGAGTTGGATATGGCCCTTATTGTTAGTCGTTGACCTTGACTGTTTCTCCTGTTTCTACTTGGTCTTCGTAGATTTTCAGTTTTCCAACTGGAAAAACAACCCGCATTTAGCTTATATATACCATGAGCTATTAGAACATGTCACAATTTAAATTTTAAATAACAACAATCTTCGTTTTCTTCATAACCTCCTCTTTCATCAGCTGTTTTAGCCGAATACTTAATAGGTTGTAATGGTGGACTGATCGACGTGTAGCGCCTGAGCATGGCAGGAATAAGCAGTAGAAACCGCTTGCCAATCAAACAGATAAGAAAAGATAATACTTTTTTGCGTTTTTCTTAACAATTAATATAAAATTACTTAAATACTTACGTGAATCGGTAATCCTTTTTATTTTATTATGTATAGCCATATCGAAACAGTTTTTTTACAAAATTTTCTAACTGCAGGGAAAATAAATAAGAACCCAGACAATACAAAAAACTTGTCCATGAATTAAATAAAAAGGTTTACAAAGTAAATAAAAATTAAAATAATCTTTAAGGGTATCATTATCAAAGATTGTCATTTACCTATTAGTACATGTTCAGGAGAACCTTCACATGATCATCACTTAGTTTTTGGTACACAAAATATTATTAACCATTATTGTTCCGACCCAATCGTTTTATTTAATTATGATTCAGTTTGAAAATGGACTAATTCTTGAATAGCGGGGAGTTTTAAATCATTGAGCATTGCAGTTATTTTTATGGAACGAGGGTAGTTGAATTCTTATATTATGGATGGATTCTTTCAAGATTGCTGTAGTTGGAACTCAATACTGGAGAAGCGTATGTTATCTAATATCGGATATATTAGATTTTCTAGTTATAATTTTTGGCTGAGATTTTTTGGTTAAATACGGGAACTATGTTTTCATAATTTCTTTGTCTGTATACGTTCTATGGAGGTTAAGTGCCAAACCAAGATATAAGGCCTGATTTCGACCGCAGAATGTGTGCATAGTTTACGGGAGGATGGTGATTAAGACGTCGCCAGCTGATTATGGCTGATGATTTATTTGAGTAGATTTTCAATTTCTAGGTTTGGCAATACTTGTTTATTGTTTTTTAATTAATTTAACTATATCATGTCGTGGGTGTTCAATAATGTACATAAAGCTGCGTCAGGGATATTACTTCTTATATATTATTACTTCTGCATATGTTGGGGAATCGGAAGCAAAATATTAGACGCAATTAATATAAAGGTTATTAAGAAAAACGAACGAGTATTATTAGACATATTGGCAAATAAAATCAGCCAGACTGGCATTAAATACGGGATTTATATTGCTGGACCCCAAGACTATATTTTCAGGGATATCATTAAGAATCCGTAAAAATAAAACTTAAGGTATTTATTTCGTACTAATCCACAAGTGAAGCTAATGTAGTGTGAAATCTTAAATGTATTCTAAATAGTATATTCAGAGAGCCTAAAATTTAGTGAGGTGTGAGTCAGTTAAGGGATACCACGCCAAACATTTTTCATGTATTTTTGTTTCTTACGGGGTATTTTCAGTATTTTCGGGGTATTGTACTTGTAAGTACTTACGGGGTATTTTCAAAATTTTTATTCGATTAGTTCATTTCTAAGATCTTCATTTTCTAGCATTACTGGCCAACGAAAGAAAATGAGTACTGGCATATACTGGAATAGAAACCGAGCCTAGTCTTGACAATTATAAAAATCGGCCACTTTCATAAGGTTGTCATTGTAATTATCAGCATAATATTATTGATATTTTAAAGAGATCAAAAGATTCTTGGGTACGTAGATGATTTTAGTGTTTTATGAAGTTACCTAATAATGTAGTATAAGCTAATATTTTGAATTTCCGTGAAAATTTGCAGCAAAATTGCTCATTCATTATGTTTTAGTAAAAGGATGTAATAATGGAATTTAAACATAATATCGTTCATAGGCCTGTTGTTGTATTCTTTAGATCGTTTCACATTTCAATATTTATTTATTATTTTATGTTAAAAAAAAAAAAAAAGATGAAATACCTAATAATTCAAAAAACCAAAGGTAAATATAAATATTTATGCAAATTTGTTAATAGTTATGATTCCGTCTTATAAAAAACTAAATAAGGCAAGTATAAAATTATTATTGCAAGCACAACCAAGGGCTTTTTGCCCACACTATCTTCTAAGCAAACTTGACGTGATCCGGTTTAATAGTGCTTATTACATTAGGTCTATCAGAATATGTCTATAAGGTATCATTACCTATACAATAACGATACTTACCGCTTATAAAATAAGATTGCTAATCATATGATTATTAATTCTAGTTATAATAACAAAATATTAAATATATTATCTACTAAAATTTAGTTTCTTAAAAAAAAACAATGAAATTCATATGTTGCTATTCTGTTATATTATGTTTAATGGTCAATAGAAGCGAACTAATCCTTTATAATATTCTAGTGCTAAACACGCTACTCTCTCCCGAACTTATTGGTTAACTAGGCCTCATCATTTGATAAAGTGCTTTAAACTCATCAACTCTAGAAATTTATTCAATATGGAAAAGGGAGTTTTACAACCCTGGTTTAGTATTGATTTAAAGTCTAGATTTTTTTATTCTTGAAGTACCTGAAAAGCGATTCAAAGATACTCCCGAAAATAAACTTTGGAACCAACAGACTAAATGGCGTATTTATTAATACCGCTTTAAACGAGGCATCCCAATGTGCCTAAATAGCGAAAAATATGGCCATACTAGGCGATATTGTTTTAAATCCCAACAATTCGTGAGGTGTAGCCAGCCTCACGAAACAAAGGAATGCCCCTACGCTGTGCTAACTGCGGGAAGGGCCATGTTGCTTCGTTTCAGCAGTGCCCCTACAGAATAAAACTGATGCAGGCAATGAAGGTTAGACGCCAGGCCCAGCACAAAACAATTGCATCACCTAGGGACGCTAGATACGCTCCGGCACCCACACCTCCAAGACAAACGGCTTCATATTCTCAGGTGACCTCTGGGCAGCACCTGATAACGGAAGAGTTTCCCGCACCCTCCGCTCCACCCAATTCAAACATGGACACCATGTTTAACATGTTAGGCACCATGATCACATTCATTAATCAGCTGACGTCACAGTTTACTGGTCTCGTTGAAAGAGTTCTGGCTAGACTGGAAAGAACAGCAACTCCATGATTGGGCACAATATTCTCAATTATAACGTTTGTGGCCTTTTGTACCAGCAAGATGGTAACTCTCTAGACCTGAGAAAGCAGACCAAATGGTGGACATTACGGCCCTTGGCCAACCAACAACAAGCCTCTGACGGGCACCCACCACTGCTATCCAACTGAATGAGCTTGCACTACATGCCTACCGCAACATTTCCACCTCTACCGAGGCTTCCCACACTCCTTAATTCCCTCACTCCACCTTCAAACAGGTACTACTAGTAAAATAATCCGCTCACTCCAAATAAATTCCTTTATTTTTTCCCTTATCCATAATCTTAAAAATTTGAGAGCTAAGGGGAAAAAAATAAAAATATTTTTAGCAAATCAAATGAAGTAGTAATAATCATTTCTTCATTGTTTAATATATATATATATATATATTTCAACTTTCCTTATTGGGATAAAATTACAATATGCCTTCTTGGGCAATAAGTAATTGCGAGAAATTTTCTCATTCATGCTATATTTACAATTTTCATTTACTCGCTCATACAGTATTTACAAGCAGCGCAGAGACCTCTCAAATCCACGTGGTATGTCACCTCTCTCGCATGCGAAAGAAGAAGCGGAGTCTTGCGGCTTGTTTAATAACCTCAAGACGTAACTCAATTACGTTTCTCACTAATGTATTGGATACCTCTTACAACTTACTTGTAATGAGTAAAACAGTGTTCTGTTTGTGAAGTTAATCATCACTTTAATTATTTTCTACGAGTACGGGGGGCTCGCCAGCATCAAATCGAGTAGGTTGTATTTCATTCTGGACAGAGCACTAATGAAATATCAATGATCATATTTATGTCGAAGACTACAGAAACCTTATTTGATTTTTTAGTTCCCTAAAGAATTATTCTCAAAAATTATAGGGATGTGATCACTTAGCTTCGAAAAGGTTAATGAGTATAATTTGAACATCTAATTAAAAAAATCTGAATTTCTTGATAATCATTCTTAAACTGAAGCAAGGTGACAAGGATAACTCGTTTCTAGGGTTTAAATTTTTTTTTTCATGTTAAAATGTTTTTGTTTAATTGCAGTTATTATTTTCTTTAAGTATATTTTTGCATTAATGAACTTTGTTATTTTCACTATTCATGATCATTCTTCCTACAGCAGTATTTCTGAAAACTGAATAGCGTCCGAATTTACGGTGACTTCTATGTAGCATTATAATTGTAGGAGACGACGAGCTCGCATTCTGTAAAGAGCTGTGCTGAATGTTAAATATTAATAGATTATGTCTTGAGGTTCCGATTTTCCATTCCGACAGAATGGTTCTCTTTGCTAAATTATATTCTATCAGAAGCAACTGCAACAGTTCAAACCGTCTTGTGGGCTTATAAACTTACCAGAATATATTGAATACTTATAAATAATTGAAACTTTTTTTTTTGCTTAAATATTCAATAAAACTGTACACAGTTCTTATTATTAAAATTGTATGATGAAGGTAATAAGCGATCGTCAAATAAAATTTAAAACATTTATCGTAAATTGATACCTTAATCAAACTTATGTAAATTATTGCTGAGTATGAATGACGGACAAATTATTGATAATTATTTTAATAAGGTAGCTTTAAATTCAAAGTCATTAGACGGTGTCTGGGTTATGTGCTGCTGTTGGGAGGAATTGAGGAATAGTAAAGAAAGGTTATGGGTACGTCGCACTTACTATAAGATGAAATACTGATGGGGGCACCCAAAGTAAATGCTGGCACAACTCAACGATGATTCTACTCAGCATGCCAAAAAATAACTAACCTTTCCTCGGCCGGCCCCATCCTGGAAAGCGGGAGAAAGAGTGAGGAAAGCAGACAGCCAATTAATACAGTGTTTGTCATATCCAATATGATTATTATACAGGCTCCTTGCCTGCCGGCGTGAACCATTCAAACTCCTAAATTTTAGAAAATAAGATGATATGGTACCGGACAATAAAGATGTAAATACCAATAGTTTTCATGCATTTTCTTGCAGCTAAATATTACAGTTTTATCTTTCCTTTGAGTGCCTTTAATAATAACAAATAAATTCTGTTCAAGACTTAATTCTATTTATAACATATTATGTATTATTATTTTAATAATCGCCTTCCGAATTCATCGTGAGTTAGTTTGGTTTCATAAGTTAGCGCGTTTAAGCGAAAGATACAGACAAAATAGAACAAGATAGGGCTCAATTTAATTATCTTGCATATACCTTACAGGACAATTTGGTTCCATTCTATCCCCTTTTCTACGGAATATTAGATTTATATTTTATTCATAGAACCTCATACCCTTATGACAGTAACCCTAAAAGCCTTACCTGTTCTCCGGCTAAAGGGGAACCTTTTACCCTCCCATCTATTATACATTCCGATGGGTATCGGGATTTTCGCTTTTTAGAGTACATCTACCTGGATTGAATGCTTAAACTGAGGTCAAATCTGCTAAGCTACATGCATCTTCCTAGTTACTACTAAAATCTTTCGTCAGGGGAAATAAAATAATTTCAGTTCATACATGCAATAGTAGGGTAATTTTATGCTTATAAAGTTTTTATTGCAAGATCCTCTCTTTTTGGGCTTGCTAAAACAATTTATAGACTATCTTTTAACCAATTTTCTCAAATACGAAAATTCATGTGCTTCTCTGAATGATAATAAACTTTCTCAATATACTTATAATTATTATACATTACATTAACACGAGCGACGAAATATAAGATCCATCAAATATCTATCATTCCATTTAATTTAACTATTAATTTTTTATTCTTAATTTTTTTCTTATGTTATTATTTTTTTTCATATGCTCAACTTTTCTTTGATATTTTCACAGGTTTTCAATGACTATGAATATTTTGAAGCAACAGCTAAATACGAATACGTAAGTTCAACTGTAAGCATGTTGAACGATTTGGTCAATAAACACAAACTAACAAACAAAAAGCTTTTAATATTTAATAAAATGGCTGAAACATTTCGGCAAACTTAACAATATGACTAATATGTTACGATACTCAATTTATTATCCATTCGATCATTAAATTTCCTGTAACCAAAACTTCATTCAGCGTGTGGTATGTGCACTTATCTAACTTATTATAGTATACTCAACAGCATGATAGCTTGCTAAAAAAAAAATAAATAACCTTCTAACACATATTTATTGTCAGAATAAATTTTAGTTTAACATATCTATACAATATTGGTACATTAATTAGAAATTACTAACTATTATAATTCAATAACTGATTTATAAATTTTAATTTAATTAACTGATTTTTTAACATTTGCATTATCACTGTTGGGTCCCCCTTAAGTGGGGGGGGGGGAGGACACCCACCGCGGGCTGGGGTCTCTACGACCCGGCCGCTGTCCGGCGAGCGTCAAGAGAGAGAAAAAAGAAAAAATGGGTAAACCTGTGGCCTTTGACCTTTGCTGGTGGCCAAGTCGGCGGGCAGCTTTATTCGTATTGATCTGACCCCATAAGAACTTAGAAAGTGTGCCCCGAAAGTGCACTATGTGCAGGAGAAGAGGAATAGGGTAGGTAGTTTATGTGGTCATGGAATGACCACTAATTCACACTTGGTATCCTAAGGGTAGGAAAAAACCGTCACGGATCCCAAAGGCGAGAGTGAACCGAAGAGAGGCCGACTGGATCCTTGGCTGAGACGCTACTAGGTAAAGTTTGTAGGGCCCCAGTAGACCGTCAGAAGTGGGAACCCAGTAGTCCGCATGAAAGAGGTCACTTCCAAAGAGGTGCTAGTTTTAGCGAGACGAAGGCAGAGAATGGTATGGGATCTGACCACTAGAAAGGTATGGGATCTGACAACGCCGGACTGAAACATTATGATGTTTGGAAACAGATATGCAGAGGTTTAATAAGAAAGGGAGAGAGAGAGAGAGAGAGAGAGAGAGAGAGAGAGAGAGAGAGAGAGAGAGAGAGAGAAAGAGAGAGAGCAGTGTTCACTTCAGGTTTCAGGTTCCGAGAGTCTGGGAAAAAACCCAAATCTGGGCCTTATATAGGCAGGTCAGAGGTGGGGTAGCCCCGCCGCGGCCCCTAGTGACCTTCAGCTGTTTCGTACACTATTTTTCCCCTATCTTAACTGATTTCTTTTGATGGTTTTTATTATTAAAACATGGAAACATGGATATTATCTGGGCCAAGAAGAGGGGAAGCTCTATTTATTCGTGGTGAAGAAGTTGGCCGGCCTTACAATCACGAACCCTTTATATAAAATGTATCAATTCCTATAGCTAGACCAAATTTCTTCGATTATATTCAAGGAAAATGGGTAGCTTAATTGATGATTTAAATATTTTTTTGAAACTTTATTTGTATATATGTGCTAAATAATTCCAAATGGGTTTAAGTAAGTTACGTATTTGAGTACATTTATTCAAAATTTGCACATTAGAATGTTTGTTAAGTAAGTGGTACAGTAATTTGAGGTGGTTATTAAGTGTTTTTGTTCGATTTTTGTCTGAGGGCTCCATATCAATCATTAGTCGATTGTGGTTCCTAGATATATAGTTGTCTCAGTCAGAGTCATAAGATTATTATCGATCTATACCGGGGGACAGGGTGACATAGTTACACTCAGCGGCATTGAGGGGAGAACCAAATATTGTATGACCATACAGTTATAGTCCTAAGCTGTCGTATTGTAAAGTTCCCATATTGACACGAGTGGTTCAAAGCAGCATTATACTGGTTGTGGTTTTAAATCGAATTGGTAAAAAACAAAACATTTTTCTTCCTACAAGAGTATATATTCCTACAAGTCCTATATTCCTGGACCTTTATTTTTTTCCAAAAAATTAATATCCTTATTTTTGGCTGAAACGTTTATTGTTTATAAAAAAGGACATTCTAAAACCGATGGTACAATTGCTTTTAAGCTAGTCCTTATAGTTTATGAGTTATGACTGTTTTAATGGTCGAAATTGGCAAATTTCCCTCAAAGACAGTCAAGCTTAAATAACGTCCTTATTATAGATTTTAGGACGTCTTTCTATAGAAAACTTTTGTTTTATAATGTTTTTTTCTATGTCATAGCACCAATAAAACAGTAAAAAAATGAAACTTTTAAAAAACATTATTTTTTTAAACACGTAAAATCGTTATAAAACATGAAATAATTATCCGATTTGGATGAAAACTGTCTTAAACAGTATCCTTTAACGTTATAAAGGTCCTATTAAAATTTCATTTTAATATCTTGACTAGAACAGTTTTTATAACAGAACGGTCTCAAGTTGGATTTTATTCCCCCGGTGGTAGATAGTCAAAACACTGTTTTAGGAATGTTCTACCGCTAATAACTTTTTCTGTTTTTAATAACTTTTATGCTATTAAAAGGTGTTTTATATGAAACCTTAATGATTTTTAATGAGGAATAAACTATTTTAAATTAAAAATTTCTATCATTAAAAATGCGGTTTTTCCTTAATATCTTTTGATCCTGTCTATTAACGGGAGCTCAGACAGGTAGTCAGAAATGTTAATGGTAAAAGTTCCGATTCCTGGAAGTAAAAAAAAATCTATAAATAAAAACTATCATAGTAGCAATATCTGAGCCATGCAGTCATCTCTGATATGAAAAGAAGTCAACTCTATAATCTAAGGAAGATGAAAAAATAAAATAAAATAAACCAGCGAAAAATGTGTTGAATTGAATGTATTAATAATCCTAACCGCATATATTTGAATACAACACTAGCTTTGTACCCGGTTGTCTTAGAATAAATATTGGAGCTTCCATTAGAAAAATTGTATTCATTGCAACATCAAAGGCTGAGACTTCTCTTTAATAATTTCACATTCACTGTTTTATCTCAGCTTTGATATATGTTACATACACTGTACCGTTTTGTCCCTTGTTTTTTTTTTTTGTATTATCCCTCCCTTATAAGTATTATTCACATCGTTCCCTCTTATAATATCAGGAAAAACGAGTTTTCGACGGGATACAGCCCTAGTATAAATAACGCTTAGAGTCTATGATGTAAAACAAACTCGTCACACATTCACGGCCCCTTCTTAAATGTGTGATGGTCACACTTAAGCCCCGCAATGAAGGAACGTTGTGCGGGTATGGAAGCACCCTCCCCATTCGCTGACTGTTATTTTGGATAATTTTTGAGGTTTAATCGTTAGATACATGTTGTAAATTATTTTGAATTAATGAAAACATTAAACTATTCCTAATCGATTTGTGTAATGTATGTATACAAATATGGTTACATGTAAGTAGTTTCTTAGCGTTTAATCAATTTTAAATAACAGTATTAATATGCTTGAACAAAAGTATATCCCATATTTTGAAAACATCAAGTAACTCTTTGATATTTGCACTTTTTTTCCAAAACTAAGTTATCAATTAATTAATCTTTTTTGTGATTATCTTTGGGTTACAAGTAACATCCACTAAATCAAAATTATTTCTTTTTCGATTTAAAGCTTCTTTTGACCAAAAAAAGGAGATATTTTGACCAGTGAACCCCAAGTCATATTTATTGTCACCACATTAAGCATTCTTGCCAATATGTACAGGTATAAAGATAATAATAAAAAATAAACATTTGATAGCGCTATTACCAAAAAAACAGTGATATGACTTAATTTAATAAAATAATGTTAGTACCAAAGAAGTTAAAAGGGAAAATCTTTGAACAGCGTTTTCTCGAAATAATGTTTTTGACATGTCACCCCGTGATATAGTTTTTTTTTTCCTGTAAATTTTATATGTAAATTGTAGATTTGTAAACATTTATCAATACGAATACATAAATATAGAATAAAAAAAAGCCACTTAATTCAATTCATTTAGTTGTAAAAAAACTATAATATCTTTTATTCAAAATACTCGGATTTATTTTCTCAAACATCTGTATGACTGAAATTACCATTTTTTCTTCGGTAATAATTTTTATTTGAAAAAATTACGATTTTCTCTGAAAGAAGAATACATAATTGTGATAAATAATACCAAATTTATGCATTTACATTTACTCTTTTATTCACAGTGTATTTACATTATATAGTCATCCAATAAAGGCATATATAAAGGTATCCCTTAATTTGCCCGCAGTATGAATTTGCAGGGTAAAACCAGCCAAGACGCAGGGGATCGTTTTCTCGTACTTAGAAATACTTATATCTATTGAGGGAAGGTCACAAAACAAGTTTTTTTTTTTAACTTTTTTATTTTATATTAGTACATTTCACACCCCGAAATCAGTTAAAATACCAACGATTTAATTTATCCTTTAAATACTAAATGATTTTTCCTAACATTCATTTTTGTATACTTATAATCCATTTAAAAAAAAATCAGCACGGGAAAAGAAAGCTTCCACCCAGCTTCATCATAGACAGGACTGATTGCAAACTTGCCAATAGCATATGCTACCTAGGCAACAACCTAGGCAAACACATGACGTTCGGCACACACCTGCAGACGAAGCTGAAAAGAGTACGTAGGACTTACTTCTCTCCAGCATCTCATCACAAGCCCGGCTATATCCCTTCTGCTGAAACTGCTCATATATCAGAGCGTCCTGAGACCAGCACTGTTGTTTGGAATTCCGCTTTTTCGTTTTCTCCACACCAGCACCATAACTAGACTCCAGAGCTTCCAGAACAACATCCTGCGCACGGCACTCTGGCATACCCCTTTTCGTGAAATGAAGGCTCATGACATCCACGAAAAGTTCGAGTCCCCCACCATCAGCTTCGGTGAAGAAGACACAGCAAGTTCTTCGAGTCAATGAAACATTGCCTAAACCCCCTATTCCAAGACCTGACACTCCCACCACTACCGGCAAGATGGCAACTCTCTAGACCTGGGAAAGCTGACCAAATGGTGGACATTACGGCCCTTGGCCAACCAACAACAAGCCTCTGACGGGCACCCATCACTGCTATCCAACTGAATGAGCTTGCACTACATGCCTAGAGAGACTCAAGGCTCAGCCTTCAGTGGATTCTCACCACTTTACTGCAACATTTCCACCTCTACAGAGGCTTCCCACGCTCCTTAATTCCCTCACTCCACTTTCAAATAGGTAAGTAAAAAGATCCACTCACCCCAAATAAATTCCTTTATTTTTTCCTTATCCATAACCTTAAAAATTTGAGAGCTACGAAAAAAAAAAATGAATTACTTAACCTGCATAATCTGGAGTGTGGAATTTCATGGATTAATTTTACCGCTGATATTCATTTGATGATACGAGTTTATTTTGCAAGCGACGCCTTACACATCTTTAGCAACATGTACAAAACTATAAAAGCTTGGTTGGGAAGTGATGTCGCATCCCCCATACATCTCCGACCTTGCACCATCGGATTATCATTTATTTCGAAGTTTACAAAACTTCCTAAATGGTAAAACCTTCAGTAAAAACGGTCATCTCAAAGTATTTGGCTGATAAGGACCAGAAGTTCTATGAGCGCGGGATCATAAACTTAGCAGAACTATAGCAAAAGGACCGATTAAAGTTCAATTTAGTATAGAAAAAATTAAGTTTTATTTCACTCTAAAAAACCGAACTTATTTTCTTGCTAACCTCAATAGAATGATTAATTACTTAACGTTGCTGCTACACAGAAATCTTCGTATCAAAATCTTCTTCATTCACGCTACAAGTGAAACCAAAACACTAATACCGTCCACAACGCATAGGAGCGTTTCAACCTCGAGGTGTAAAAACATCCAACCGGTCTCTTACTAAAATGCGAGACGACTATGCATACAGACTCAACAAACGCCTTGATCACCGGGTGCAGGCAATATAAACACAGCGACTAAGGACTTGGCTCTCAATACTGGTGCATGCCTAATATGAGCTCTGTCACCGAGAACAGTGAGCAGCTGTCTGCTGTCTGACTTTGTTTTCCGCCAGAAATAGATAAAAAACTCCAACACGCTTTCTGGTGTCGACAATTCAACCCCGAAAGGGCAGGTTACTTGCCGTAATTTTACTTAAGATGGAAAAGTTCTTTTTAAAAAAATTAACTTCAGACTTTTTTAATTGACTAAAATATTTTGATGTAAAATATGAAATAATTTTTTTTTATTCTATAATGTGCTGTATCTTGAACAAAATATATGCATTGAAGCTTGGGATGTTACTGAATAAACCTAAAATTTAAAATTAGTTTCCCATCATCAGATCAGTCTAGACAGTCAAAAGTAACTAATTTAATATAGAGCACCGCTCATATTTATTACTATATATACTAACTAATTATATATTTATTATATAACATATTCATTATGTGACTTATTAATGTTGTGGATTTCCACCTCACCCAGCTTACTATTATCCCGCTTTGTGGCTTTTAATGTTAGGAAAACTACCCCAGCCAAATAACAAAATAATTGTGTATTGAAACACGTAAGATTTCCGACAATTTTAGCTTGACATGCAGCACTTTTGTGATAAAATAGTTTAGTAATAAAGTAATTTTATCAATGTGATGTTGAGGTGTAAATTTAGTGTAATTTTCTATTTCTTTAATAAGTGCAATTGTCAATAAAAAAAATGTTTGAGAATCTCCAAAGAAAGGAATATTTAATTCCTGTTGCATCCTCCGATTATATTTTAATTTTGAACCACATCCATTTGTTGTTGCTTATTTTCATAATATTTAATATTCACAAGTGTTCAATTACGAATGTTACTCTTTATATCCAGGCATAAGAATCTCACTACACAGTAGCAACGCACTAAGTGTGAGAGAAAGTACTGTCATGTTTTTGAAAACTGGCAATTGCCCAATATTAAATTAAATATGTAAAACCGTGTTGTGGACATTAGAATCCCATGCTGTCTCGGCGATTAAGTACAATTCATGGATGTGAGTATTGAGCTATATTGGGAACCGAATGGGTAGTTTGTGTTCTAATTCGATGTGAAAGGAAGATCGTTACTGGCTTGGCATGTGTACTGTCAACTGTGCTTTAAACTCTAGCAACCACAAGCGCTCTAACGAGAAATTTCGTTTTGCTAGGCGAATGTGTCGGTTCGAACACAGGCTACTTCCGCCTTCACCAGTGTGAGTCAGGTTTTGAGCTGATGCATCGAATGCGCTCAGTTAACAGAATCTGTCTGTTAATGGCGGTGTCAGAATAATTTGAGGATTACACAACAGTCGAACAAATGGTCTTCATAGAAATACAAACACGCATGACACGAGATACTGTATGATTTTCATATAATATGCCTCCCTTTCTGAACTGTCTGGCATGTGACGAAAAACAGATAAAGGGCATGAGTGGGGATGGTTACCAGTGCAAGGACATCATTACTTATGATTGACTTCGAATTAAGAAAACGCTGAAAGAGGATCGCTACCGGATAAGGAACCTTTTAAGAAAATTCAGATTAACATATAGGTATTTGGAAAATCTTTAGGGTAAAAGGCGAAGGATAGTTGGAACATGGAGATCACTGTGATTGGATGAGATTGAATGGAGCGTGGACTTCAGCTCTGAGGTCTTCGGATTCGTTTGATGTTCAGTGGTTTGACTGCCCCCAATGGTTTTAGTCCGTAAGTTCAAATTTGTTTGAGCGACTTGCATGTGCAGTTTTTATTATAGTGTGAGGTTTCCGAGTAATCTGTACAAGTGCCGAAACTAATTTATTAACCCATTTATGATTTGTGAAAGCTAATAGAAATTTAAAAAATCAATTAGCCGACGCTGATATAGTTTTAGGAGCTCAGAAGTTATAATCTGCCGAAAGCTTTGATCGTTCAAGCAGTTCACTCCAAAATTAATTTAGGTGTTTACTTGAGTTAACTTAAGTGTTTAAAAGGGGGAATTCCTCGCTAACTTTGATGTCGAACTCATCTTTTATACATGAACATTTCGGATTTTATATATAGAACTCAGTACGAATAATATTTTTTTTACGCAGCTGACCCTCACAGCAAAATATTTCGAATAGGCAAAAAAAGTCTGTTTTCGGTACTACTTCATTTTTTTTACTTTGTCTTTTCTCTTCTTTTCCTTCAAATCTATGTGAAGGTTAGTTAAAATATGTTTTCAAGAACAAAATTCTAGAATTCGAAACGTATATCTCAAGTATTCAAACATTAACTCAAACGGCTTTGTCATGATTAATGTATGTTCTAATCTCATGTCAATATGTAAATTGATCGGATCGTACTTGGCTGTGTGTCTACTGTCACCATAATAGGAACTCTAGAATGACAAATATAAGGATGATTATCGTTGTTTAACCAACTAACGTTGATTAAGATAGGTGGCGTAAGAGAACGAAAAGATTTTTTTTTCCCTGGGATAAGAGCAATTATTCAACAATTGGTTGTTACCAAGGGCAGGATAAAATGTCAAAACCATCCTATAATTTCAGATCTAAACCTCATACCGACCATTTAACTATGCAGGCCAAATATAAAAAAAAATGTATTAATGCTTAGTAATTTTTTTTTTTAATTTTAAACCCTGAAGTATTCATATGTAAACAAATTAACAAATAGTGTTTATTTTGAAACAAACTCCATTTAAAGGAGGTTACTCAAATTAAACATGAGTAAATTCGGAAGAATCTATACATTTCAAAAACAGGAAAGAATGAAACCTACACTCGGTGTTAACATCAGTAAAACTGAGCTTAAACTCTCTGGATTGCTACTCCTTGCCTTCAGGGGGGGGGGGGGCAAGAGTGGTCGTTGTTGTACACCGGGCTGTTTTTCCAACTTATTCGGTGACCCGAGGAACTTGGGGCGCCTCTGGGGAATGAAGTAATCCACATTAGGCATCTCAATACAAAGTTTAGCTCACTTTAAATATAATCACAGAACGTTCTTCTTAAAAGTTTGTTGAAAAAAAAAATAAAACACTTGATTAACGGCTAACGTGTGGCCCATAAACTCGATTAAAAAAATAAACTAACATTGAACTAAAGGATCAAACAGTTATGCCGCTTGTTGAACATACCATTGCAGTCACAACAAAAACAGAAAACATACATTTAACTACTAATTACTAAATCAAACCTAGCGACAATAGAAATATAATTATTCCTATTACCGGTCCACATAAGTATGTCAGAAATACAACCTTGCACGCAGAATTACTAACTTTTGCTACACCCCAAACCTCTATAAATTTCATTTGTTAATGAATGTTGTGAATAAAATAATTTGATGAAAATTAGGAGATGGTAGGAATATAATAAATAAACGTTGACATATTCTAAATTTTATTTTATTTTATTTATAGTAGGAGATATAATACATAAACATTTGTTATAAACTGTAAGCTTATTTATTTAGACGTACCGGATTTTGGGTTTTCCAAAATCCAAACAAATAACTAATACCTTCAGTAATCTTAGCTTATCACTTCTAATTAATATAATAAGTTTAAATCTGTCAGTGATCTGTTGTGAATATTAGAGATGAGAAGCATGACACCGCTGTCCGGTCAGTTAACCGAAGGTTCTAAGAAGACACTGCGAGATCGGTGCGGATGCTCTGGCTAATTTATATATATATAAGTTAACGTTCGTGAGAATTGAAACTAAAAAAAGATCGAGAAAGAGGTAATAGAAATGATGAGAACGTTAGTACAAGACTGCTTTATTCGTAGCTCTTAATCGTATACACACACAATCGGAATGTTTACATCCCGATGATTTGGTATTAAGAGTGTGTACCGACAGTGCCCAGGCCTTAACTCCACCCCCCCCCCCCCGCCAGTTTACGCACATACATTGTAACATTCATGATATTTGAGAATATAGACCAGGAATCCTCACATCTGGTAAGCATTTTCCCTTATGCTCCTAGGAGTGGGGATGAGATAAACCGGCAGTCTTAGCACAACCGTCGAGAAGAACGGACTTAGCAAGCTCCCGAATTGGCGTTTACCAACAGGAAGAGAGGAGAAGAACCAACAGCAGACAGTAACGTTGAATGGATTACAGGAAGACCATCGATTGGGTGATATTAATATTGTTTTTATTATGGATCCATTAAAAGAAATTGAGCTCAAATTCATGTTTGTAATTAGTAGTAATTATCCTAATTTAAAAGGACTTTTGTCAATAATCTATGTTAATTATAATTATTCGTTATAACCATTTTAGTTGAATATATTTCACAATTCCTAGTTTCTCAATTTATTAATAACTACAACATTAGCCTTGAGATCGGGCGATTCAATCGGGATAAATTCCTATGTCAAAGACATAAAACAATTTGAATTAAAGATCTCATGACGGACCTGCAAAATTAGTTAAGTTAAATTGATCAAATAAAGTAGAAAGGGAAATGGTAAAAAATGAGGCAGGTTTGAATATATATGTAATATAGCAGATATTTACCGTATTAGTTATAAGAGTTCTTGAACTGATTCTGGAAAGCATCACTTTTTAGTTTAGAGGTGCTCTGGCGTATGCAAATATATGAAAGAAGCCTATGTTCATAAATAAAAAATTCACAATATATTTATTTTTATATTTTTTTCCTACATGCAAATAGATATATATGATATATATTTTTCAAAATTTATAGACAAAGCGTCCCCTGAGGTATTGGCCATTCTTTTGACAAAGTTGGTTGTGTAGCTCATCAAATTAATTAGGATCATTTAATCTATATGAGCGTGATTAAAATTGTTAAGTTTGATCTGACATGGATCCGGTTATTGTGCTAGGAGCATTAAAAAATTATTTTTTTTTTTTTTTAGGCCTTCGAACTTTTTTTTTGCTCAGAAATTATTCGAAATTGAAGTAGCGCGCACAGTTGTGAGTCGTTAGGGAATTTCAATAAGCCGTTGTAGAGAAGCCAGCCAGCCATATTAACTGCTTTATTGCGGACGGTTGTTCAAAGGCGACCGTTTATTTCTTTTGTTGAGACATGCCCTCTTTCGTCGGCCCCCGGCACTTTAATTAAATTAAATGTTTTAACAGTACTGACAATAAAGCCAAGAACAGGATAACGCATCTGAAGCGCTCGAATCAGATGTAACAAAAACCCGAAGAAATCAGAGGTAAAATGATAGTTGCTAAGTACCGAAAGAAATCATAGCAAATTGCTTTAGGACATCAGATAATTAAGGAAATAACAAAGGAAAACTAATTCAAAAGGGGCCGATTTAATTGCTTTTAGTACTAAGGGTATCCTAGTGTTTCCGATATTGGATTAATGATTTTCTAACGAAAAGCTCTTACTGATTCTGGAACGCAGCTTTAAGATTAGAGGTGCTCTGGCGTATGACAAATATATTCCCAAAGTTAAATAAAGAAATTTGTCTCTCTCAAAAACAAAAAAAAACATGTACAACATATTTATTTATTGTTTGTTCGCAACTACATGCACACACACATATATTGAGACCTACCTCATGTTTCACCATTTCCCTTTCTACTTTATTTGATCAATTTAACTTAACTAATTTTGCAGGTCCGTCATGAGATCTTTAATTCAAATTGTTTTATGTCTTTGACATAGGAATTTATCCCGATTGAATCGCCCGATCTCAAGGCTAATGTTGTAGTTATTAATAAATTGAGAAACTAGGAATTGTGAAATATATTCAAATAAAATGGTTATAACAAATAATTATAATTAACATAGATTATTGACAAAAGTATAAAAAAATAGTCAATTCCTTTTAAATTAGGATAATTACTACTAATTACAAACATGAATTTGAGCTCAATTTCTTTTAATGGATCCATAATAAAAACAATATTAATATCACCCAATAGATGATCTTCCTGTAATCCAATCAACGTTACTGTCTGCTGTTGGTTCTTCTCCTCTCTTCCTGTTGGTAAACGCCAATTCGGGAGCTTGCTAAGTCCGTTCTTCTCGACGGTTGTGCTAAGACTGCCGGTTTATCTCATCCCCACTCCTAGGAGCATAAGGGAAAATGCTTACCAGATGTGAGGATTCCTGGTCTATATTCTCAAATATCATGAATGTTACAATATATGTTTATATATGCGTGTATATATTTTCAAAATTCATGGACAAAGCCTATTCTGAGCCAATACTGTTCTTTTCACTAATTTGGTTGTCTAACTCATCATATTAATTTGTATCTTTGAATCTCAATGAGCTTGATTAGGTTTGATTTTACGTAGATCCTGTTAATATGCTAGGAACACTAATAAATTCTTTTAAGTCCTTCTTTTTGTGTACATAAATTATTAGAATTTTTTTTTATTTTATTATTATTATTTATTTATTTTTTTATTATTATATAATTATGATAAAATTACCTACTGGTTTGTTGGGCAATAAGTGATCGTGATAAATGTTCTCATTCATACCATATTACTAGAAATTTAAATATGTCATTCTAATGTAACTCGCCCTTCCGAAGGATGTTGGGTATATGAGCTATGCTGCAGCATAGTCGAGCATATTTTGTTCGAATGTCCTGAGAGCGAGGAGGAGCGGAAATCATGTGACGATCCTTCCTTTTTTGGCCCTTAGCAATTGTGAAAAATTTTTTTAACCTTTGAATTCCTAGACCCTTGCCAATACTTTAACATATCTGTTCTTGTTTTCCTCGTATTCTTTTTTCCGGCATCGTTAAGCTTTTTCTGACATTATTCAAATTTTTTAGAGTAATAAGTAAAGTTTTTATTTATTTATTATATTTTTTCCTGTTATTATTTTTATCGGAAGGAGAATTATAACTGTACAGTAAATTCTACCGATGTTAAACCCGTGAGAGTGCTTGTGGATCTCACGTTTGGCTTCTAGTACTTTCAGGAATTCGAGCTTTTCCATGAACATTCTCAATTAGTATGTAAACATCAGTGGGGTTGTTATTTGGAATACTGGTACGGAATATGTTTTTTACCAACATCCTCCGATTAATCCTCTTCCCTTAAAATAAGAATACGTGTCCTGCCTACCATTTAAGTGTGACTGAGGTGCCATCTGCGCCCAGGCCGGCCTCAGAGGTGTTTGGGGCTTTGTTCTCGCTATCCTTTTCACTTGGATCCGTAAAATAGATAGTCGCAACAAAATATCCGCTCCATGTCAACCGAGAAGCCTATTCTTTAGAGAACGTCTTCTTTTGGTCTTGCCACAATGTATTTATTTCATATTCACAAGCGATGTTAGCAGCCCATACGGCCATTCCCCAGTGCTCAGAACGTTAACGTTAGTGGTGTCTGACTTGTTAACTCTACTGACTTGCGCTTGGAGACTGAAGCCGATTTGACTTGCTAAAAGCCAGAAAAGCGATAAGAAACAAGAAGTTACTAAGGCACCACTAATATTAGAATGAGGCTTGCGAATAAGGAATAGATAACATCTGGGAAGACCAAAATAGGATGTCATCTACTTAATCTAGACCCGCAACAAGCAATTGAACTATAAAAAGCTATTATTGCGCTTTACCAGTGGTCCGAAGTACTTGGTCCACCTTAGTATACCATTGCAATTATATCTATATTATGTAGTAGTCTTCAGTCCGTTTTCTACCTAATGTGGTCTAGTTTTCCTGGAGTAACTTAAGTACATTCTGAACGATTAACTAAAATAATTACATGGTTCGAAAAACGCCGAATCCTTCCCAACGTAAATTTGCATTCTTTCTTCGCACTTTCTCTAACCATTTTCTCAAAGGCGAAAAAATATGTTAACTCTCTAATATACTATTCCGGTAAAAGAGCTCTTCGGGATTAAAACACGTCAAAGTAGAGAACTTTCTTGACAAGAGCCTTGGCATTAAGAATTCTCTCACAACAGCAATGATGAAAGCTACAGAAACGAAATGGAATTATATATGTATATGCATATGCTGGTTAAAAAAACATAAATTCAACTTTAATAAAACATATTAAGTCAACATGAAGACTCTCATAAAATAAAAATGAACAATGACATCCACATTATTTTTTTACAGAATAATATAAAGTACTTACACAGAAGGATTAGATAGGGCTCCTATGGTCATTCCGTTTTCTCCGGCTTGGTTGTTTTTTAGCCTTTGCCTTCTGCGATACATTCAAATCTTTTGATCAAATTTCATTGTATTCTTATTGTTAGATTTACTTCAACATTTATTTATTATTTTAGGTATTCATTATGAAAATATGAGATTTTATCTAGATTAAACTGAACCTATTTCCTCGCTAGATCCATACTCGTATATCTGAAAACTTTATTATTTTGCGTATAGAAAGAAACTAATCAATAATAGTTCTGATTTCAACTGAATCCTTGCGTATGCTGACATTTCCCCTCACTCCACCTAGCCTCAGTGATATCAAACATATAATATGAGCCATTCACTGCTAACACTTCATTCAAATATTTAGAACGCCTAATAGAATAGTGATCAATCACAAATCGCTTTAGTCAGAGCCCTGCATCATATAATTTTCACATTACAGATATTCTACACGAAGTACTATCTTGAAGATAATGAAAAAATATGAATTCACAGTAAATGATTCGCAGTAATGTTGAAATAAATTCAAAGGCAAAAAGTAACTTACCATTATTTCAAGCAATCAGCTTTTACAACTTATTACGGTTAATACTGTTTTAATCTTAAATAGTATACAGAATATTATAATGAGAAAAAAAGAAGAAGAAGAAGAAAAAACCTGACTAAGAAGAAAATTATAATACATAAGTATAAGTATAAGTATAAGTTACATAAGTATTATATGCTCCGATCTTTTAAGTTTGTGCTTTCTATAACACAAATTATCTCGAGAGAAATTAAGTATTAAAAATGACAATTATGACAGGATTACAAACACTTCTAAGTTTTAATACTTTAATCTTGCATTTTGGAGTATCTAAAAATGTGTACATGTGATTTATTGGAGCTCCTCTAGGAAACATATGACATGTTTTGTACAATTTGGAGTTTTTTAATCGGTTAGAAGCACAGTTACTCAACCGCACAGGGCAAGTACAAGTCAAATTAGTAAAAGTAAATTTAGAATCTTAGCATGCACCGAGTTTTGTTTCCTCAGATTGGTTTCTTTCATTAACTTATTTTCTCATATCAGATTTTATTTAAGTAAATAAAGAAACTTATTTGGATTGCTCAGTATGATTTTTTTGTTCAATCCCCAAATGTATTAAATGATAGAATAATTGATGTTTCGAAGGCCAGTCAATACACTATTTTTATTCGATCTAACAATCGTCAATGACAGATCTGAATTCCATACCACCAACATGGATACCCTGACTCCCTCGTCCAGATTATTTCATCCATCACCAGAAAGACGATTCAAAGAAACAGCGACAGCAATAGACATAACGCCATTGTATGTGATACAAGAAGAACAACTATGAATCACACATAGTCATCGATTATGCTAATAACTTAAGTCATCAGCAATAAAATTTGTAATAAATACATTACAAAAGTTTTGTAAGCCAAGAATACAAATCAAAATCAAAATATAATTGAATTCTGTCTCTCCACAGCTTCATAGATGCATACTAGAATGTTTTTGACTGAGTAAGGCGTCGCACACTGGTTCCTAACGACGAAAAACGGGACAAAAGTCTGCAAAACAGTAAAGTTCGCCTTTCACATTTTTAATGAAGGTATAGATTGCCCTTGATGGAAAACTGGTGATAAATTTTCCAAAAATAGTCCAAAAATAGACACACAAAAAACTTTCACAAAAATCAAGTGGTATGAATGATAGCATTTATCTTATTACTTATTGCCTTATAAAAGGCAGATTGTAATTATAGCACAATAAAGGAGTATATCAATAAAAATCAAGTGTGACCCATGATTTTCAAAGTTTTTTTTTTACGCTGAATGCAATGGTGTTAATTTACGCGACTTATTCAACAACCAAGAAAATATTAGGTAAGTTTTCCACATAGTCATCATCATTTTTAGTGTGAAAAATGTATTGGTAAATAAATACATGTAGGTACACAGCACATAAGCATAGGTAGGTCCTCACAATAAAACTATTACCCCGATTAATGGCTATATTTGAAAAAAACAACATGATGAGTGAAGTAGTAAAGTTGGTAAACATCAGTTTTCAATTCCGTCTTCGTACATAAATCCAGAGAGTTCGTGATTATTATAATGTTACTTAGATGAAAGTTTGTAAGGAGATTTTTAGCCTCTTCCTCAATTGGAGATTTTTGCCAATTTGGTCTCAATCTTGAAAGGAGTGGATCAGAAGAAATAATTAAATTATGTATGATGTCTTCGCTTGTTGTGGTCCTCGATATTTTGCGGGAATGGTTCAGCCGAAATCGTTTAAAATCCTTGTTTTTACTTTCTTGAGCTTCCTCTGTTATCCAACCAATTGGTAAAACAGTAGAATCCAGAATCGAAACAAACAGAGCATGGGCTTCTTTTTTTGATAGCGTATCACCTTTGTCCTTCTTCGGTTCGGTCCCGAACAAATTTGAAAGGCTTCCTACATTGCTCATAAGCTCTGAATTTTTTTTTGAAAGATGTGTGAGCCCGTTTTTTGTCAAACTATACTTCATTGCATATTAATGTTCAGAAATTGAATATAACTCACTCAATTCCTTACCTTTGCGTTTGTTCGAACTCCGAATACGGCACTTTTATGGCAGAAACCATGATTATTATCTTTAGAATGGTGGTAACAACTGAGTCAGAAGATCAACAAGGAATGGACCCCATTGGTATATTTATTTCATTTTTAATAGCGAGTCAAATACTCAGAATGTAACTAAACAGACGCGGTTGTCTCCACTAATAAGGATCTAGAATGAAGGGTCGCACTCGGTCGCAGCTAATTTGTGTTTTAATCGCTTCTCCATACTTGTATGAACACGAATCAACTTCATTTTAAAAAGTGGGTGGAAGCGGAAGATTCATAAGCTTCTAAAAGCGTAAATAATGTATAAAAACTAGAATTTTTCTTATATTAAACGATCTAAGCGCACGTTATCGTTACATTTTCCCGAGTGTGAATAACGTGCTAGCTTCATTTTTTGCCCTGTAAAAGAAAGCCACTAAAAGACAATTTTAAAATAAGCTTGAAATATCTTTCACCCGTCATTACAAAACTTGGCTTTTCCTCGGGATTTTCTCGTTTATTCTTAACCCCTTACTCTTTCTGCAAGTAGATGAGCTTACAATATAACGACCAGAGCTTAGAAACCATCGGTTCTGAATACCTTAGGTACCTCTCTAACTGAATTATAATACCATTTTATGGCCACGAAGGTGTCAAAAATTGACTTTTGTCCCGTTTTTCGTCGTTAGGAACCAGTGTGCGTCGTCGCCTAGGAGTCGAGCTGTAACTATTATTGCATCGTCCCTCGGAAACTTTTTGTTATAAATTGGTAGAGAGACAGGAAGTTCTTAATATACACACTCCACACCGGAACCAAGAACAGGGATTGCTCTATTCTTTAGATTAAAGTGCAACCTCAATGACATCGTTAACATTCAAGTTTAAATTTTATTGCTCAGAAATGGAATTTTCTATATGAATATCTACAAATCTATAACCGCGTTATGTCCTCTTGAGCCATTTAACGGTTGATTTCACTCACTCGGTATAAAAAAAACCTTGCATTTCTATAGGGAAGGTTAAAAAAGATGTAAGCACCGCTTTATTGAGCCAGGAGCTGATGCTAAGCCGAGAAGGGTGGACATATTTTAGCCGGATTTAAGCAGCACTAGGCGGAAGTTGGACCCCAAGGAGGCTGGGGTGCTTGTGGTCCTGCCAGTAAACCTCACTTTTAATGGCCGAACGTCGACAGTTTAACTTAAGCCTGTTCCGTGGAAAGGCTTGATCTTACCCTTCTACACTTAAAAAGAACTGATGTTATGTATAGGGTATTGCTGTGTGAACAACCTTGTTTTGTTCGATCTAGCCAAGCTCGAAGTAATAGGCAATACTTCCGATAAAGTTCAGGGTGATTGGCTTTCACCTGTATGTATGTTTGTTCTAAGATATCTCATAAACATCATCTTCAATTTTAAGAGCACATTCCACTTTATCTTGAAATTCGGTGATTAAAACCGTATGATGTTTTTTCACTTATTATTTAAATAATTTCAGGTTTAAAAAAGACTTCAGTCCTTAACACTTTAAGAAAAAGAATTTCACTTATTACTTAAGTAGATTAATTACGGTGTCTATGTCAATACTAATTAGGTTTATTATATTGCTATCTCAATATGAAGAACAGTTTAAAAACCAGGAAAACATCTAGAATAATTAAAAACCGATTAAAAATAATTAGGCATACCACTGATTTTCAGGGAAAAATCAAGCATATAAAACGTACCAATAATTGAACCAATCTAATACCGGATTTCAACGGGGCATATGTTGATATCGTAAAAGCTACAAAGAGCAGTTACAAACGAACAACATTAAACTCTAAAAGAAGACATTTTGGTTAAATACAATTATATAATATGGGAAGTACGATATTAAGTAATGTTATTACGAATATTTAACCGATGTTTCGTTTTTTTTTTATCAAAAATATTAAGTAGTTTTCTTTTCAGAATCACTAAACCTGTTGTGTTAAATCGTTTATTTGTCTTAAATATATTTCGAAAATTACGAGTAAGTTTATATTTAATATAAAAAAAGAATATTTTAGAAATTATTTTTTTTAATTCAATAACAACTTTATTATGATGAAATTACAATCTGCCTACTTAAAAGGCAATTTTAGAAATTAAAAAACAAAACCAGTGACTACTGAACCTTAGATTTATTAATTTTGCAATCACCCCTCAAATATTTTGGCAATCGTCTAATAAAACGTCAAACAAGTTTAATGGAAGTAAAATATCATTGTGTCAATGCCAACTCAACATTATGTTCATTTCCCTCGATTGAATAAATCAACAATCAATTTTATAGTTCACCAATAAAATGTCTAGGAGAAGGGTTAATATTTAGTATTCTCTCATGGTATGATGTGTAAATGAAATTTACATTATTAATATTAACAATTATTTATATTTACAATTTAGTGTACAAATGAGGTATACTAACTCAACTATTAAAATAATTATTACAAGGATAGGAGCCCCTGAGTTAACTAGTATAGTTACTAGATGGTTGTGACATTACAATTTACTTTCAAAATTACAGTAATTATGCACCGGTATTACGGCGGCAGTGGATGCATGGCTTGTCAGAAGTTTCGATGACGGATGTCGGACAAGTTGAAGACCGGTTTGTCTCAGGAGCAGGCATTTGTCGCAAGTGTCTAACTGCTGTCTTGTGTTTCAGGATGAGGGATCTGGCGGTGACTCCGAAGTGAGTCTCCCACCTCCTATTCAACCACCCCCACCACTGCCTCAGGGTAAGTAGCGCACCTAATGTATCCGCTTTGTGTATCGGCAAGCATCAACAATGTATCTATATTGTAAGGTATTATTTAATTTACAACAATTGTTACAACACTAACAATCGCAATTATAATGTTTCACAGGTTGATACATGTTAGAATACTATACATAAACTCAAATTACAAACTACACGATACGTTATTTAAAAGCCTGGTTTGTGTTATATTTGATTGGTTGACATTCAAAATAAGGTTCGTAAACCCACAAATATTTTATTTTGCACAAGAGCTTTTTCGGTAGTTTGATTTAAGTCCTCGTTTGATACGTCAAATTTTTAAGATGTCAAATTATGATTGTTTGATAATATATGTATGAATTATAAACGCTCCATAATTGTCATATGCCTATTTTTCTTTTAGTCAAGGCCACTCAAGGCACGCGTACCACTTTACTATAGAAATATCAATCTACTGGCTGCAACCCTTTTCTACCACTCATGATTATATTTTCTCAAAAACATAATTAGTCTCGAAAGAGAGACTAAAACCATCCGAACGTTTGTTTAAAAGTAGCAAGCCTAATAACCCTGATAAAATGGTTGTAGTAATTGGATCATTATAAATTGATCCAACTGTCTTTTTTCTGAAAATAAAAAATTCGTTAACATAACACATAATAGCTATAAACATCGTTTTATAAATAAATATCGTAAATATCCACAGTATCCTTCATTATCAATTTTTATTCATTCAATAATGCGACGTTCTAGACTCAATCATCAAGTAATCTCAACACAAAATAAGTAAATCTTATTTTTTATATTAAAACAATAATTTTTCAACAATTTTAAAAACAATCTTTAATGCTATAGTTGATCCAAATTAAAACGATAAATATAGATGAATAAATTAGTGCCGTTTTATTCACAAACATTTTTTTTTGGAAAATGTATGTCCATTAAGTTATCTCAGTAATCTGTAAGTAACCTTTAACCAGAGAAAACTTGACCAACAACCAATGCTCCATCAAAGCCCCATTTAGACTGAAGAACTAAACCATGTTCTTTAATGGTTTCTTCAAAATCGCATTTTATTGCAGTATCCCTTTTAGTTTGGTCTATACAATCTTGGATACTGAATTCGGCCGGTGTGTACTATATGGAAATAGTCTAGGTATCATTGTTTTTTTATTTTAAAATCTAGGGAAAGGTTTTTTTTTCCTAGCCCCTTAAAAAATTTACAGTAAATTATCGAATCAGTCGAATCTATTTACAAATTATTTTTGTATTTCCTGTAGCATCGCTACATTGTATACAGGTTTTTTAAAAAAAATTATAATGCAATAAACTAGTATAATGATGCACATTATACCTGACTGGACTGAACTGACTCTAATAAAGGGTAGGAAAAGTATGATTACCCAGATCTTTTTTAGATATCCTAATCACTTCATACGTGTGTTTAATTAGAACTAACGAAGCTTTTCCTTCCTTTGATGTTATTAAGAAAGGATCAACAGTTACATAAATAATGTTGGGAATGAAGCACCCAATTTTTCGAATTTACGTGTTTTTGAATTTAGTTCTGTTACTGTTGTTTTCCGAAATTGTTGTAGACTTAATGAAGGCTTTAATTCAATCCAGAACGACAAGGAAACGATAAATTCGCCATTTCACCAGGAGCAGTAGTTTGACAGTGTAACAGTGAATTGAAACAGCTAATGTTTATTTGCACCTTTAATAATTTATATCCGACATTTCGACGGACTATAAATAATTCCAGGGTTCTGCCCTTGTAGTATATCGGGCTCCCTTGGGTGGGCTTTCCCAATGAGTTTAAATATACAACCACGGCATTGATGACCTCAGAGTTTCATGGCGAATAAATCCCATAAAAAATAAAATAAACAACATATATAAACTTTATTATGATAAAATTACAATCTGCCTTATTAGGCAATAAGTAAATGTGATAAATGTTCTCATTCATACCATATTTACAGTTGCCATTCACTTGCTCATTCGTACAGTATTTACAAATAGCCCAGAGACCTCCCAAATCCACATGGTTGTCACCTCCCTCGCATGCGAAAGAGGAAGTGGAGTCTTGAGAAGTCCCCCACGCTCCTCCGTCAGCTTCGTCGCTGGATAAAATAAACAACATATATAAACTTTATTATGATAAAATTACAATCTGCCTTATTAGGCAATAAGTAAATGTGATAAATGTTCTCATTCATACCATATTTACAGTTGCCATTCACTTGCTCATTCGTACAGTATTTACAAATAGCCCAGAGACCTCCCAAATCCACATGGTTGTCACCTCCCTCGCATGCGAAAGAGGAAGTGGAGTCTTGAGAAGTCCCCCACGCTCCTCCGTCAGCTTCGTCGCTGGATAAAATAAACAAACAATCTTAAACGTCACGTTGGAATAACAATCCTCAACTAAATAATTTAACAATAAAAATCACCAGTAGATTGAAGTTGATGGTTGTATTCTCAATTTAGTTACTGCATAGCTTTGAGAAAAAATCAACTTGAGTTTTAAGGTATGTGGAGCTTCATTTAATATCCATTTATGGATAAAAAATCGAGGAATTAATATAAATTATTTTACAGTACGTTATGTCTACAGATATATATACAGGTATAAACTTGTTTTTACATAGGTCTGGAAAGTCTGAAAAGTTTCCGACCTAACAAAGCTTTTATTTTAGCTTTTATTTCACTAGCTTTTGTTTATTTTATTATCATCTTCATGTTGAGGTTGGAAACATTTCAGACCACCTGTGTACGTAACTTATAATTATTAATAAATTAAATAAATATAAATTATATTCTAAAAGCTATGATAAAACTTTTTTGGAAAATAATAATTTCCAGTGGAACACAGAAATTCTATAAATAAAATGAAAAGATATTAGTAATTAATGTTAATTACTTATATGCATTGTGTGGTGCTACAGCACGTTAGCGTGTCTCGGCCTCCTTAATAAGAAACCGCTAGGTGTCTTTTGTCTAGTGCCGCTGCCATCCAGTTCCGGACTCCAGTGGATGACTTCCGTCAGCAGTTCCCTCGAGATCTGCTCCTCATTTATCCTGGCCACATGAACAGGCCACCTTAATCCGGCTCGTTTTGCTATGGAGACAATTTTGGGCTCGCCTTAGACGTTATAAACCTGCTGGCTGGTCCTCCTTCTTCATCATCCGTTGATTAGGATGAGTCCAAATATTCGACGGAAAATCTTTCTCTCAAAATGAGGTTTTGACACACTGCCTTGGTCTTGGTCCTGGTTTTTCCACCATGCGGTAGGACTGGGCCTATTAGATTTTTATACAGAAGAATTGTTGTAATATTTGTAATAAACCTACTTGACAAGTGACGTATCAGCCCAAAGTAGCTGCGGGTCGCAGATATTCTTTTTCTTCTGGTTTCTAGTCCTATTCAAATTATTAGAGGTAACTTGGGACCCAAGGTATGTGAATTCGGTGACTTGTTCGAAGGAGTCGGTACCAAACTGTACTTTCTCCCCAGGCATAGATAGAGGTCTGCTCTGATACCATATACTACCCGTCTGATTGATGGAAAGCCTTCCGAACAATCTCCCTCAATCTATTCATCAAATCCTAGTCCTGTCATGGTCATAAGCTTCTAATAGTGCAGTCAAATAACCTAAGGAATCTGGATTCCCTCAGTGCGCTATAAAGAGCTCCCCGATTGATGATATCGTAGGTCACTCTAAAATATAATAGGTCTTGATATGAATCTTCCAACATTTCTCTAGTTTTGTCATGAGGCTCAATATTTGCTCAGTTGTACACTTGCCTCTTATAGGGTAGTAATTTCACTACCGAAAAAAGCTCTGGTGTGATGTAAAATATTTTTATGCAATTAAAATTAACTTTTCATTTGTGTACCACATAAATACTCAATACCCGTACTCGATACAAATAAAAAGCTGACTTTTATGATTACACTCTACACTGCGATACCTTTTAAATCTTTAAATCCACATTACCCCATCTACCTGTGTAAGCAGGATTGATCTTCCGGCCGATTAGGCCGACTCATTCAGGCCCCTGGCGGGGTACAACAAACCCTACAACAAACCATCGCCTAGGCACCCCTAGGCTCAATCCTTGGTAGACTCTCACTACCTTCCTGACTCCATCCGCCTTTCTAGGCATTTCACACCCCATATCCTTCTCATACATCCTTCAAATAGGGGTCTCCCCTTAGTGAAAGGCACTTTCCAGCCAAAAATAATTTTCCTTATTTTTTCCACATTCCTATTTTTATAAGTTTGAGAGCTTAGAAAACAAAAAAAAACCTTTTAAATAACCTGTATATAATGTAGTGATGCTACAGTAAATACAGAATAATTTGTAAATGAATTCACTTGAGGATCTATAATTGTATATAATTGTCTGTAAGTTTAAAGGGGCTATGAAGAAAAAAAAAAAATTTAAATCATCTTTGTAACTATCGTATGGTAGCTATTTTTATTGGGAATGCATCACTAGAAGTAGTCTTTGTGGTCCCATACTATGCGTACCTAACTAACATGACTTGCCTTGCATAAAGAATAAGCAGATCCTGCCTAGAAATTAACGTATAATATAAATTGCACCATTTAAGGAAAAATCAAATATGAAACGTTTCAGGGCATAACGAAAGAAACGTCACTTTATCAAGCGTATCCCGACTGTTGTAACAAACTGCGAATGAAACGCAAATACAAAGCGCATTTTCCACATAAGTCACTAAAGGATGGGGTGAATCGGAAATGCCTGACTGTCTCTCAACAAAGCCAGTTAAAGTACTTCAGAAAACCGAACTGCAAATCCTCCTTAAGCTATTCGGGTACCATTATCTTCCTATAAGATCTTTCTAGAAAAGCTATTATAGCACAAAACCAACATACAAGTGTATTCTCTAATTCCATACGTAAATTGAAGTGATTACCAGTTCTAAGTACTTCTTGGAAAACTGTTTATTCATTGTGTGTATGTATATGCTGTATTTGTATATTGTGAAGCCTTGAAGAGAAGTATTGTTAATAAAAGAGGGCAACGGAGAAACGTGGATTTGTGTGGGATTATGGAACAGATTGTGTAGCCCAGAACGAAATCAAAAATTTACATTAAGTTCCTAATTTGTTGAGAAACGCCTTAGTTTCATAATAAATGGTTGGATGATGCGAAGGAGGACCCCAGAAGAATTATAATCAGAGGATGAAGATTCAGAGAGAGTCTTGGACCTCGTAGACTCGTAGTTGTGAATCTTCTTCAGAAAAATACTGGTCAAGTGTGATAAATCACTCAATTCAAGGGGTTAACGATTTCATTAAAACTTTTATTTACTTGATGTCATAATAATCACCTTATTTTGTGAACTGGCCCACAGCATACGATTGGTCCTTCGTTGCTCACTCAACTAGCCTCTGGAATTCTCTACCTCCTGATATCCGCCATCAGTATCATAATACCATAATCTTTTTATAAATAAATTTGAGTATTAAATCCCTATGAACCTTAGAAGCTCTTCAAATCCAACACCTACCCACCATTTATAGAAACGCTCGTTAGTCTTGGAACGATTCACTAATTCATTATTTTATATTTCCAGACTTTTATTTTTGTATTAATTATTTAAATTTAATTGTTTTCTATGTATAGATAAATGTTGGCTCCCCCTTAGTATTTATCTTTCCGGTTTCATTTCGTGTTAATTTTTTTTATTATTGTTATTTCCTGTTTTTCTTTTTCTTTTTTTTTTTTGGTTTCTTATGAGGCGATCTTATTATTTATGTCATAATTATTATTATCATTTCTTTACAGGTTTTTACTTTATTGCACGTTGTTATAACTTTTTTTTTTCTTCTTTTATTATGATTTTATAGTTTATTTTCTTACCCAGATGTTGGTCTTCTGAACATTAATGATATTCACAAGGGACTCAGTCCCAGAACATTTTTTTTTTTCTATTTTATTCTAATACTGGGACAATCAAATAAAATCTAAAAACATTTTCGATGCCCGTTTTAGTGCGATTAGTTAATTATACCCTAAATAACTCCGACCACACATTACATATTATTGATAGGTATGTTAATATCTTTACTCTACTCAATATGAGAGAAATATGTCTATTTTTTTCTTACTTATTAATTAATTAACGACTCTTCACATTTTTCTTGGGGATGGTTTCATTATCATTTAGCATCCACAATAAAACAACTATGCAAAATCTGAAGGAAAAAAAATCCATGGTTCAGTTAGGGATCGTAATGATTGCAAAAGAAAAGCTATGGGAGAATCAATGAATGTGACAACAATTATCTTTTATTGCTTACTTAAAAAAATTCTTTAAATTTTTTAGCATAACAAATTTTAAAAGATAATAAGTTACTCAAGTACTTTTTTTTTCTGTGGAAAACATTGTATCTTTATTATTGGCTACTGCTCGAGCTATAAATATATAGTTTTGTTCAGAGGTGCAATTTGATTACCCGACGACTTTGAAAATATTTTCAACACCACTAAACGTGATTAAGAGTCACTAAATAAATACTTAATTACTAGGTTATAAAATTTTTTTCTTATTATTTTTTGTATTAACAAATTAAAATTACTAACGTCTTGAGAAACAATATGTATTATGCAAAACTAAATTGATAGTATAATTATAAAAAGTTAGTGGCTTTTAAAACTGTTAGACTGGATAGTTGTTCAGTTTATGACACTAAAAAACAACATATCCCTATGAAAAACAGCAAATATATCCTATTTAATTAGCTAGTATTAAAAAAACCATATTATTGAGTAGACTATCAAATTAAAGATCTTTTCATTAATTATTATTAATCAGGGAAATAATAATTAATATTTGTTTGGTCTTAAGTGGGCTGCAATTGAATAACTGAATGCGAAACTGTTTTCAAAAAATGTTTGCCATACTGGTCAGCAGAATGACTATTCAATATATAACATAGAAATCTATAAAACTACCAAACATCACAACTCTGAATTTTTAAAAAAATTGAGTAAATGGCCAGCCAGATCTTCTTCTAGCCAGAAGTCCTCATAATAACCAATTACAGACAAGGTACCATAACTATTTATAAAGTATTATCCACACCCCTAGTCTGCTAAACAGAATCGTTAATAAAAGACTACGTTGCTTTAGAGACACTAGTCCCTTGATTGGACCTTTATTCTAATTGCGACTTCAATGATGCATTCCTGTTCCATGCTATAAAAACTTTTTATCGCTCAATATTATTTCTTGGTAATATTTTTTCATTCACTCCAGCTCATCGTATAACCAAATCGATACACATCATGATTTATTGTTCATATACAATTCTTTTAAATATCGAGCAAAAAAACACACTTAAAACATACATACAATTGTTTAGCTTAAATAATACATGCGAGATGTTTGCCGAATTTTAAACGCTCAATGTATCAGCTTGTCATTTGTACGCATTTTGGACTGCTTTGATAATCTGTAGAAATGTAAGTAAATTTTAAATTGGCGCATGAAACAAATATATCTTAAAATTTAAGACGGAGGTTTAGGTACGGTTGCTTCTAAAAAAGAACTGATGTTACAGTCTTGATAATAGAATTAGTCATACTTTTTTTTTCATGCAACTAATTTATAATGTTTTATTATTTAACAATAAAGCAATTTGTTTTCTCGCATTGGTCTCTTAGTAACTTTTATAATTTTTGATTTACTACCTAAAAATATTCAAACATGATGAACAATTTAATTTTTTTAAATTGTTAAATTAAAAATTAGCAATGCAATAAATAAGAGCAGCTACCAGGTATTGCAGTATCAATCAGTCAAAAATTATTCAGTTATTATTGTGCTATATTTTTTTTGTCTTAAATAATTAAAACTTACTAATAAATGTACTAAATTTCTTTTCAGGGATTTAATATTTAATGATTTTTCTTAGATTATTTGATGTAATATTAATTAAAATATCCATTTTTGTGGATATTTATATTTACGTGGATTGAGAATGATAAATATTTGTATAGGTATATATTTCATCTTGGTACTTATGATTTAATTAGGTAAAAATAAAATGACATAGTGAAACCAATTCTGATTATTATTGGAATATTAGAGATTTATTGAATTTATATAACCATTGAGTGTCAAAACATACTATTAATATAATATGATAGTAAAATAAAATAATATATAACATTTATGTTTTTTAACTTTTATGATTATTTTGCAGTGGCTGGAAATAGATAGGTTAAATTGTTTTTGGGTTTTGTAATATTATTGAACACAGTCATTATATTACTTATGGATGACAGTAAGTACGAAAGTCATAACAAAGCCCCCTGGGTGTAGGTGGGACCACAGTCCACCTGTCTGGTAGGCACTAGTAGTAGTTTTAAATGTTCATGGAAAGTCCCAAATCCTCGAAACCAATCCAAAATCACACTCCCGGGTTCACAGCGGTAGAATTCATTGTATCTTTATAGGTCTTTTACCTTGAGTTAAAGGTACTAGTAATAACTACTAATAAAGTCTTATTACGAAGTTTCCTTATTTTAAATAAAACAGGAACATATATAATACATAAAAAGAAACAAGTATTTATTAAATCAAACCTAAATCACTGTGGATTGACCAAAATTAGAGGAATAAGAGGGTTTTAATTTATTGAGCGTAGAATCGATAATGAATTGACTATATTGCATATGATGGAACAAGATTACGAGTCGAGATGAATATGATAATTATGGGCTATTATGATTTTCATAAAATTAAGCTCAAAATAATTGTTAAGTTCAATTTTTTTTGATAAATAGTTTTCAAAATAAAAGAGGAAAGGGTTGTAAAAAGACCACTGAGGGGAAGGAAACTGGGTCTAGTGGCAATGGCTTCGAAATATAAAAGAAATTTCAAAGACAAGACCTAATTAGTAAAGAAAATGAAGAGCGTTATGAAAGGACTTCAGTTATCCATCATGATCTGAGATGGGGTGAATGAAAAATTAGCAGGCTCAACAAGAACTGAATATTTAGCCTTCCTTCCCCCCTCCCCAAACAAGTAGTAAAAAACACAAAAAGAAATTTTTAATATAAAACACTGATGGTTACTGTTTCCTAGAAAACTTTTTCAACGAGCCTTTTATATTCCCGAAGTTTTTCTGTTATGACTCACTTAATTGCTCCCATTGTGTATCAAAGCTGAAATTGATTTTTTTTTTTCATCAGCTGTTAAATTATAATATTGAATGAGTTTCATGTTTTCAGTTATAAAACTCATTGAATTCCTCTTCCTTAATCTTCGATGAATAAAGTGATTACTGGCTGTAGGTTGAATGATTCTTTTAGAAAGTTTTTTTTTTACTTACACATTTTGCAATAAATTGGTCCGTATTAAAGTGACGTTTTGAAAAGTTTATTATTTTAATTACTCTATACATATGCTATAAGAAATACATTAAAATATTGAATAACTTTCTTTATAGGCTTCTTGCCTGTTTTTTTATTGATTTCTTCTTAAATTTTTTTCCCCCTTGGCCCCTGAATTCGTTAACATTTTTTACAATTTTCACAAATTTCTATTTACAATTACTCCTCTCACTGCAATGCGCTGATGCATTCGAAGGAGGGTAGGATTACAATAACAGAATCATTTTGAAGTTAAAATTAATTAGTACCGTAATATATATAACGTTGAAATTAGTTGTTCCAACAAAAGAAGAAATTGAAGTATCTCACGAAATTTATTTATTTATTGACATGACATCATCAGTCAACTTTTTGTATATTCAGGCATCCAGGACTTCAATTTAAAGCAAGAAACATAAATACTAGATTATTACATACAAAACAGTTAAATTAATAAATAATAAGATTAGATACGATCTATTATAAATATTATAAATAGACATTCTATGTCATGGGGTCCTGGCACTGGCCATCATCCCCACTCATGTCCTGAGCGTGTGTGGCTCTCTTGCCCTCTCTGTGGCCTGCGCCGGATGGCGCCACGGCCGGAGAGGGGGCGGGGGGAGCTTCGCTGCTTCCGGCCTTTCCGCCAGCTTGCTGGGGGATTGGCTTCGGGGGCGGGGGGGCTCCTGGGCTGAATCTGTATGTATATAGGTATGAATGGACTGTATATAGGTATGAATGGAATTGTATATAAGGTATGAATGATCTCTCAGCACAATTATTAATGCTGGAAAAGGCAAATTGTAATTTTTTCAATAAAGATTTCAATCAATTGCTCACATTTCAAAAAAAGATACGATCAAAATAGTAATAAAACATTCGGTTTTATAAATAAATTACGGTAAATTGTAAATCATCAAATAGCAACTCTGTTTATACAAAAAACATTTTACAATCCTAAAGTATTTGAAAAACTTTTTGAAAAAATAATTTATAATGGGAAAATTTTAATTTTTCAAGAAAAGCTAAACTTACAGTGTTGTAGGAGATTATTTTACTTGCTAGGAATTGTAGTTATGGCAATACTTGAATAGGCGAAACGTTGCTGATGGTGTCATCTGAATAAACAATACATAATATCTTTATAAATATACAAAGATATTTTGGAAGAGACCTGAGGATTTTTTTGTTTTTCAAACTAGAGTGTATATACCATACGGGATATTTTATAATTTACAGAGCTACCGATAATGAGAAAATTCTATATAAATTTCGAAATGTGAATCCAAGCGTTTCATGCATACCATGAGGGATATCAATCATAATATTACATACATATTAGAGTCAGGCTTTTAAAGGCTCTGGAATGTGAGTTTCAGGGCTGTGATGCTTTAGATAATGTGGCATGCTTACTGCACTTTCCTTTCCCTGTTCGGGATATACAGTAATGGTGTATATATATATATATATATATATATTAATATATATATTAATATATATATATATTATAATTAATTATAATTATATATATATATATATATATATATATATATATATATATATATATATATATAATTAATGCAAGTGCAAAGTTGATGAACTTTTTAAAAATGACTTAACACTACAAAAAATTTTTAATAAAAGATTTAAATGGCTTAAGCAGCTAAATGAACATACGTCAATGAATCACAGAAGGGGATTACTTATTTCTTAGCCAGGAGCTCGTATATATAAGATAGGAAAGGACAGTGGTCAGCGTTATGATAAGGAGCTGATAGAGAGCTGAATCATCATTTAGTTATATATATATATATTTGTAACATGCCTCTGTTCCTATTTTCTTTTTACTGTTTGTCGGTATGTCCAACGATTCTTTAAAGTCGTTAATTTTTCTTGAAGCGGCCTTAATGCTTCAATATTTTCAAAATTACCGATCACATTGAACGGAAGCACGCTCACTCAAGGCTAAGGCGTAAACTAACCTTTCCCTCTCCAACGCCACTTGGCTCACTCTCATAGGCCAAACGAGATGTCACGTTTTTGGTAATTTAATTGAATCAAAATCAAAAATATCAGACGGTGTATTATGGAAAATCAAAAATCCAGAAGATTTTAATCACTCTTCCTCATAAATCTTTTTTATTATTATTATTTATTCTTTAATGCAAAAGATGTATGTATTTAACATACATATTGTATACCCTACATCCTCCAATCTATGCCTGACATGTTGGACTGTGGATCCTCCTGGTCTATTATCTCGTACGATATTGTACGATCGACGAGATAGTACTCGTACTACCATCGGGGGGCTTCTCAAACGAGTTTAAATATACAAACATCGATAACCTTAGAGTATTACACTAAAATAAATTTCAAAAAACAAACATACATATTACGTACTGAATGATGTTTTGGGGAATCAGCTTAGGACGATAAAAACAAAAATGTTAGATTTTCATTTATTTATGGACGGCCTTTTAAAATATTATGAATGTATCCCGTTGTACTAAATAATCTAAGAATGGAAAGAAGATATATACAGTTTTGTATCATTATACAGGCCCGAGAAATCTTTATTTATTCCCTACTAGTATTTGTAGGCAAAGAATGTACTCTAAACTGTTGGAAGAACGTTTTGAGCGTTTGAGTCTTTTAAAAATAGAGCACCTAATGTATAATACATGAAGAACCCCTCGATTCTGTGTGAAGTTGTTTGAGTAGAATTCTTGATAGCATTGAGGTAGGGGTCGGGAAGTTAATGTAGTGTGTCACTGAACCAGCGCTTCCTGATGGAATATTAAGTCAACGCTCTGTAAGAGCTTAAAGTACTCAAGGGTACGTAAAAATGGAAGAAATTATCGGTTTTGATGGTGATGAATTTTAATGTCACTGATTGTTTCATCGATTCTATAATGAACATTGTGTACGAGAGCAGTGGAAGATGTTTTACTTCGAAAAAGAAAATACAACTCTTGAATTTCACGATTATTGGACTTGTAATAAATATGCATGTAAGAATCGTAATGTATCATGTACGTACTATGTATAATGTACCATGTATCCGTTTAACTACAGGATAATACTCTTACCCCCTTATAAGCCTAACTATGAGCTTATATAATATAAAAAGGGCTAGTTTTCTGATTCTGTCAGATGTATCACTGACTTAATCAGCAAAGACCTATTACGTGGGCATCTCTAAGGATCATTAACTATTCCCAGATAAAATTACAAGATATTTTTGGTTTGTAAATATTCATTTGAAGATAATTACAACCTGCCATAAAAGGGCAATAGATAATTCTGATAAAAGCTTGCATCCGTACCCTATTTATAAATTTACATTTACTCTCTTATTCAGCTTCTATTCACACTATAGAATTTATACATAAAAGTATTGGCACATATACATAGTCCAGCAATCCCCCAATTCGCCCCTGAACGTTCCCAGGAGCCCCAGAAGTGCTCCAGGAATGGAGAAGCAGGAAAGGATTTAGGAGAACCCCTTGGTACGTACCAATAGAGGCTGAAGGAGATCACCAGAGCCGCAGACGCCCAGAATTTGAGGGAAGTAAACTTATTTGTTCCAGAACTTATAAACAGTAAAAAAATATTTACAAAAAATCACAGGGCGCTTCCCACATCAATCTCCAAGGAGGATTGTAGGGATGGGTGATACATGAAAGTGATCTTGCCAGAAGATTTGGAAGATCAGATATTTTCTGTGGGGCTTTTCTGAATTATGGGAAATGTGATCTTGTATAGTGGAAATTTAATATAGTTAGTTTCTGACATAAAAATATGCATCAACTGATTTTCATATCAAGGTGTCAAGGAAACCATGACCTCAACGTATTTTGATAATGAAAATTTTTGTTTATATTCTTTCTGTTGAAAAACAGAAACCGTTGTCCTGATTTCCTAACTTATATTAAAAATAGGTGAAGCAATGCTAAAAATAATTATAAAAAGTGCAGAATTGGTTGCACTATGGCTACATGTATTCAATAAGCATAATTTAATTTTTTTATATGATTATGTAAAAATAATTATGATTTCTATTTATACGAACATATTCGAATTTATTGTAATGATACATCTCTATGGTTTACCCACAATTTAATTTACTGACAAAAGTGCATTCGTCTGATTTTCAAGTATTGATAGAATAGAAATTGAAAAAGATTCTTAAACTATTAATTAAACATTCTCAATTCTTAAACATTAATTGATTGTCAGGTATCTGATTGAATGAAACAGATCTGACTGCATCTTTTAAACTTTTCTTTTTCATTTGCTATTATATCAATTTAATTATAGAATATTTGAAAATTACAGTACATCAGCCGAAATCGCTTGTATCATTATGAATTATATTGTGGGGAGTCGAATAAGAGGTGGATTATGTTCGGCCTTTTTTTTCAAATGGGCCATTTTTTTTAATTTTAAATGCCGTATTTATCGGTGTATAAATTGCATTTTTTTTTTCTTCAAAAAACATCTTAGGGCATTTTTTTAGCAGTGCGTTACAAAAACTTAATACAAATAATGATATGGACCCATGAACGAATGTTTGTATCATTTCAATCCATGTCGTTGGTTTTATCGGTCTCTGCTTGTTTTATCAAAGTGAAAATGACACTTGAATTGGTTTTACTGATTTACTTTATAAGGATATCAGTAACTTCAGAGAAATGGTTGATTTAAACTAACTGAATTCACAAAGAATCATTGTACTGCGACTAATTCGTTTAATCGAATGAAATAAAGAAAAATAAACAGTTAGTTTCCCTACTAGGATCCATGAATGAATGAAATTCCCACTAAAAAAAAGGCTGCCCAAAAAACGCTATTTTCTTAAATAAATTTAACCGCTTGCATTGTGAGAATTTAGTCATAACATTAAGTGAGCTTTTTTGTTTATTGTATGTGTCTGAATTTACAGATTAATCAATTAATTAATCAACATGAACCGAGCATAACCTAATTTATTTATTTAATGACACCAATGTTCATTTCTTTAATCATCAGCTTTTCTTTAATTTCCGACCGCTTTTAACAGCCCATGTCGTGTCATCCTTAGGCCCTACGCAGCAAACAGTCCACCTCTAAAACCTACGGAGAGCTGCTTCATCATAACAATATGAGATTGTTCTCCATTAGTTGTAGTGGTTTACAAAATATCTCTACGAATTCTACATAGCATAATTAGTAAGAAGCTCAATGATTAACACCCATTTAGTTCATTTCAGTTTTTAAATGCAATTTTTACACCGTAAATACGCGTAAATGTGAACAGATTAATAGAAAAATCTATAATATTGTCTCTTTAAATAACCTTATATGCGGTTGGGTCAAGTATATGTTACCCTCCTACATTAATATTTCTTATGTAATTTCTGAGCATTATTTAAAAGGCATATATGATATTTGTTAATTTAGTAATCATTTACATTTATGCCTAGATATAATCACCCCGTTCCCTAAAGTCCATTCTATCAATTATGAGTTTATTGTTATGGGCCATAATTGATTTTGTCATTCATATTATAGAACTAAACAATAGTAGTATAAATGGCTACTTTATACCGTGTATTCAAGGGTGAGTCAGAGCTCTGTACATTTTTAAACAGAACATTTACGTGATAAAGTGATTCATACAATACTTTTAAAAAATACCTTCTTTGTCTAATAAAAAATAAAGTGGATTTTTTTTTTATTTTTAGGGTTAAAATTGTTGATATTATTTAATGAAAACCACTTATATCTGACTCATTAACCTTTTAAAAAAATCTCTATTTATGTATAGCAATGATGATAATTTTTAAACGTAGCGAAATTATTACATCGCTCAAGTTAATAACTTTCTAGATTATCGTTAATAATTCATTATTGCAATCTGTTCAATAACTTTATTATCTAAACATCTTGGAGTTACAGAAATTGGACAGTTTGGGAGAACGGCGAAAGGAGAAAAAGGAGAACGGGGCCCAAGAGTGAGTATTATGCACCTACATTATTATGTATAAAATGTAATGCATATTTATTAGTTTATAGGTGAATCGTATTATTAAACTATTGTAATGTTTCGATAATTTCTTAGCGTTCAGGTTAAACAGAAAATGTTTCATTAGACCTTTATTTAAGAGAGCATTTGTTCCCTTGTACCGACTACATTCAATAACTCCACCACCAAAGCCATCATGGGATTAAAAAATAACTAGACAAATACAGAGCACGACTCATTCTTTTATTACGATGAAAAATTATTTCCTTCGGAATGATTTCATAATGGCATTGTTTATTTGAAAATGCCTTCAGGGGGTATAGATAGAATAAATTAAATGAATTAAAATAGAAATATTATACGTTCGCTCAACATTTACTGTTTGATATTTGCCTTTGACTATATATATTTTTGATTTTATCCAACTCTTAAAAGGCGATTTTATATTGTATAGTCAATATTCGTTCGGAAATTAAATATTCTAGTCAAATAAAATTTGATATGGACTAATTGATCGAGCATTATTGTTTTCATTTATCAATCGATTTTTATTTTTAATTTGCATTAAAGTTTAGATAACAATGTGGAGGAAAATGTTTTGAGTTTTCCTACTCACTGTCTTCCCACGGTTCGAAATTAAAATTACCTTGCAAGTTTGTCTTAACTTTTCACGCATTTTCATTTCACGAGACCACACAATCCTTTTTTTTAGATGGATTTTGGTCAACATTTATATATATTTATACTTATAAGACCGTTTTTTGATAAATCAAATGTATAATTTCTTTTTTTGTAAGCTTACATTTTATTAATATTTTTAGCAATATTATATCAATTACTCTCTTTACTTCAAAACTTTCATTAATTTTTGCATACTTGTTACGTTATGTGGTTGATTCTGAACAAAAACATGATAAATTGGCTAGACTTTCAGTCATATGCTGAATGAGAAAATAATAATCTAACCATAATAATCTAAATGGCTATCCTTTTAATTAAAATGTGTAATATTAGATTTTTTAAAACTGCGCTATTCTATAATAATCAGTATAGCAGAACTATGATTTAACGTCAACGCATTTAACGCCTACATATCGAACATATAGGCTGGGACTTGAGAAATCTTAAATGTTTAATGTTTTTTTCTGACTTCCCAGTTATAATAATAAAATACTTATGATCCTGGAATAATTTCCCTTAAGAACAAATATTTATATAACTTAAATTGTGCTCATTGGTAGTATCAGACCCCGCTAAAATTTACAATTCGCAAATAAAATATAAATAAGGAATGTGCAATTATAAAAATTAAGGAAAGATGTAATAAAACAATATACTTATACACATATTTAATAGGAATTTAAAATGCGAAATCAATTAAATATAAAACAAAACGATATGCAGAAAATAAAACAAGAAATTTACTTGAAAAAAAATAATAAAATATCTACACAATTACACACAAACGCAGTTTAATTCACAGCTTCACGCGTAAATATGTAAGTACGTATATTCCTAGATATACACTTAAAAAAAATAAATAAACTAAGTATATGTCTACTTCTGCATTATAGTAACCCACATTATATAATTAAAATGCTATAAAACTCAACACTTTTTTTTTATGTTGCAGTTATGTAACTATTAATATGTTTTTGAAAGCAAACAGCTAAATAGCCACAACAAATTTAATGTGTTTCAACAAAAAAGGATTGTGCAATCTGCCTTCTAATTTAATATTGGTTGAATCATTTTTATGACCAGTACCTTAGAAGATACAAAGTGACAGACAAATTTACAGACTTATACCCCCAGTTATATCGTTACATAAAATATCATGTTAAATAAATAATAACATCGGCTTTTCATTCCGACAATGATGATATTCTGATAATTTAAACTCAAGTCAAAAAAACAAAAATTTATTATAGAAAACCTGGCAATGAATAAAATTGGTTAGGAACGAAGCTGTCAAAACAAATCTCTGAATTGCAACAATAAATTATAATTTTCAATTACACGATGACTCATGCAGCATGATTTCTGCACTTAGGGTCCTCCTGGAGAGTCCATCAGGGGTCCCCCTGGCCCTCCCGGACCCCCTGGGCCCCCGGGCCCTCCTTTCTCAGGCGGCACCAGCTACCCCACCGATGAATTCAGCGGATCTGGCGACTATACAGTGAGTATCAAATTCATCTTCTGTTAATCAACGTTTGAAAGTCTATCTAGCATGAATTTATTCTACATGAACAGACCGCTAGAAGTTATTCTTCTCATGTTAATTTATTTGTTAAATGATGTAAAATTTCCTTAGTTAAATAATTGTTGACTTTAAATAGATTACCAAACTACTACTTACAATGGTTTGAGCTTCCGAAAATAATTAACAAACATTTTTCAGCGGTGAGTTTATAGTTAGCTACTTACATACATATATTTACACATAGTTTGTGCTTGAGTAAATATATCCCCTGGGATATCGGCTTTGGTCAATGAAAGAAAAATATTACACTTTCATCAAAAATATTTCAGGAGAAACTTTGACATGGAGATGTTGTAGGCATTGTTAGTAGCGAGTAGCGAGTAGTGAGCGAAAATAATAAGCAAAACCTAAAGAGTACAACAATAATTAAATAATCTAAACCGTTTATTAGTTAAAAGTTACAAAATTAACATTGTGATGAATGGTTATTAACATGAGTAATAATAATATACCAAGCTTGTGGTATATGAAAGAAAACTCCTATAAAATAAGGATATATGTTCATTTGGAAAATATAGTCAGCAATGAATTAGTGAAAGTGGGCAATGGCATACCAAAAGCATATAAATTATCTATCAGGAAATTACTACATTTCTAATCAATAAGTGAATTTCGCACATTTGATGAAGACAAAATGTAATTATTCCCAGATGATCTAACATGAAGTTACACGTTTGACACACCACAACTTTTATAAAAGAGTAGGAAACACATCAAATTAAAAATACTGGTTGTTGTACCAACTTTTCTAAAATAACTACTACAAATCTGGGTCCTACTTTATTATATTCAGTGGGTCGCCGACACCTATCTTTAATTATCGCCCAGAAAACTTTAGTGCGACCTCACTTAAACAGGGCAGTTGAAATCTGGGCGAAATATTTCGCCAGCCGTAACCCGCTAACGAGTTGATTACAAGCCTATGTTTGTATGAACATTTTTCTTATTCTTTTGATAAGGGAAACATGCCTGTAAAGTATGATAGTTTCTCCCGAAACTCCCTGTAGAGCAACCGTGTCATAGTCATCCAAAAAGAAATTTTATATCGTTCATTCCTCAACCAAGGCCAATATCCTAGGAAAAACATCTATCCGAGTCTATAATTTCAATGAGTTAATGAAACAGGCCATTAAGATATCGATTCGTTCATTAAAATTTAAATTCCTGGATATACAATTATTTTTGGAGAAATTTAAGCTTTATTAAAATTCTATGTCTTCCGTTTAGCGATCAAGGACACAAGTTCAGGTGAGTGATATATATTTTCTGAAATCATTTATCTACTAAACTTTTGTATTATTTTAATTTTACCAAAATTAATGAATTCTATCAAACCTGTTGACTTTCTCATATTAGGTCATGCCGAACTGTATACCCTAAGCGCCGTCAACGCATTCATCAATGCTTTCTCCGCCTTCTTTTTTATAGTGTTCATCATAATATTATTTATAAGTCTAATTCACTCTATAATCAACATTGCAGTACTAAAATATTATCATTGGCTAAGTATTGGCTACAATGTTTTATTATTTATCAATTTACCATGGAGCACAATTTCATTTATTAAACATATTTTATGTACAACACTTTTTACTAGTGTTAAAACGGGACATGGAAAAATAACAAAAAATGTAAATAAATTAATGTGAATCACGCAATTTTAAAACCTTGGGCTTTGGGGTGTTCGAGGGATATCGAGTGTTTGCTTATTTTCCCCATAAATGAACAATTTCTCATTTAAATAAATATATGAGACAACTAGCTCTTTATTTATGACAGTCTAGGAATGTTCTTATTCTATGAAAACTGTTCATAGTTGCTATCCACATATTTAAGGTATGTTTATAATATAACATACTAATAATTCTTAAACCAAGTTAGTTATTTATATTTAGTAAACCAGTAGTAAACCAAGTTAGTTATTTATATTTATATTTAGTAACACAATAGTTAAATAATTAAAACCATTTATTAGTTAAATAATATACCAAGCTTGTGATATATGAACGTCCACTTTTGTCTTCCCACAACTTTTTTTTTCTTTATTGCTTTTGACAATTAAAAATTTTAGTAGGACATTAATTTAAGCTTTTTCTTAATAATTTTGTTTTATTAAAATCAAACTCAACTTCTGTCAGATTTAATACTCTAGAAAAATTACTATTATGATCATTTTTATATTGAGATACATCATACAACAGATTGTTTATGCATATATCCTTCGCTCGAGTCAATGACTTTATTTTCTTATTTCGTGGGTTATTTTTATAAAAGTGTTTTTTAGTCTTTTAATCCAAGTCTGCAAGTTTTTGGGGATTAAGAAAACGTCGTAACTTCACTATCGGTTTCTTAATATAAAAAAAATGCGCTATATACAAGTTTTAAGCTTTTGTGTTTAATTACTATGTACTCTAAATAATGATTATGTTGAAAATTATAATTTGTGGGCTCTGCCTATGTTTATACAGGGATCTTAGGAACAATACAAAATTCCAAACTAAACGATTAGGCTTGTTTTTACAACAACAAAAAATAGTCAAGGAGTTAACATACCTAGTTAATAGTTCTAAATGGTTCAGATTAAATCTAAAAATAGTTTATTAAAGGACAATTCATGTTATTCAAAAACGATTTTGAAATCTATTGTTTGGAGTAGTGGAAAAAAAGTAATAATACAGTTTGAAGGAGATGTGTGGAGTTCTGATGTAACAAGCTAAGACCACTCTTAGTTTGAACGCCTGATAAATAAAGTATAAAATATTTAGTGTTTTGCATATAATCATCCATATTACCTGTCAACATTACCTCTCTTACTTCTTAACAATAATTAAATATCACTAAGCAAAGAACCGAACAAACTTATAAAAAATTGTATTCATTACTAGACCACAGTGACAGTTGATTTGCAAAGCACATAAAACAACGTTGACTTTTACTCCATCCAACTACCTGTGTCGGCAGTGAGGCCATTCGAAACTTGAAAAAAATAAATAACGCTGGACCCCTGAGGCAAGAAACAAGAAAAGTAAATTTCTCAATTTGAGGCAGAGTTGGTGAGATTGGTAGGTCTTTCGAAATAGAGGTCAATCAGACTTGACACCAGAAAATTTATTTGCAACAAGTGGGCTCTGATGGTGCGATATTCGTTAAATAAACGATTTGATTCGGATGAGACATTAACTACAGTGACAGGAGTAGAATTCATGTGTCTTTCGTAAATGTCACAAGCCTCGTAGTACCTTTCCTTGGCCTTTGTCTGAAGGTTTAGTTGTTTTCTGAAGGAGAAGAAGAGGAGAAAGAAGAATATCACAAGAGACATATAGAAAGACTACTTTGTCACAGACCTCACTGAAGGAGTCAACATTCGCAAGGAGTTCCCTTTCCATACCCTTGAATAACAGTTCTGAACGGTCAGTGACAAAGCCTTCCCTGTTCGGCAATCGCTTCGATCTCTTTGGCAGCATTTTTATGTTTCGTCTTAAAGAGACTAATGTATTTCATCTGATCAGAAGTTAAGTTTCCCATCTTGAAGGATTAGGTGGGCAACAATAAAGCAAAATGAAAAAAAGTATTAACCGAAGAAAAGCTGCAATATGTATCACTAGGCCAAAAACGGCCGAATGAATGCATAGAAAAAATATATACATACGAGTACATATCCAATCTGTACTCAACTGACACTCAGCTACCATTCCGTCGCTCTGGAGGACCAAATCAGACGGTGGAGAGGTCTATTGGACTGTGCATCTGTACATGTAAATATTCGCCGGTTGCACAGGGTGTAATTAAATAACAATTTTATGTGTGATGGTAATTTAATTATTAAAAATGCTAATCATAAGATGAATCACGAAATGGCTTAGAAAAGGAAAAGCTGAAGAAAATAAAAACAAACAAGTATGAGTATAGCTTAAAACTACCAACTGAAGTTTGTAAGGAAGATTGGTTTGGTTCACATTATAACTTATGGCGGCCGTCTTTATGTGTGCCTTTCTTCCGTGTAAGAGATGAGATAAGGAGAGAGCATGGTTACTTAAAGACAGCGAGTTGAGCGTAGTAAAGTAGAATGGGTTGGTAGGGTTTCTCATTGTGTGACCTTGGAGCACCTGGTGGAAACTCAACATCGTCCTCTGAGGCGATGAGGATGGCAATGTTCCGATGTTTTCTGAAGGAGACGTTAAAGTTCGGAGCTGACCGACTAGACACGTTTCAAACGAGAAGTAAGAGCTTCACATCTGGTCTGTTCTGGACAATGACTGCAGGTTGCTAGGTTACATACACTGACCTACACTGGTTACTGAAATATTCACTCTTTGACAAACGAAATGGGGTCAGAACACTACCCTTGGTCCCTTATATTGACAATTTAAGTATAGAATGTATTTTTCAGAAAACCCTCCTTTGATTTCCCTCACGTTATCGTTGCCAATTTGGAGACTAAAGATCCTTTCCTTGCCCAGATTGCAATTAGTTTTCAAATAATAGGGGTATTTGATTGAGTCATTCAGAGATATTACATTGCATGGAAGTAAAGCGGGCCTTGATATGAAGCTCCTCAAACCGTAAAGAGATGATTTTTATTTCCCTTGCAGATCCGTCGAGTGGATGGAATGCACTCTCTGGTTTTAGCTCAGAGAAAATAGGAGTTAATAGACAAAAATCAAAAACCAAAAAAACTCTATAGCTTTGGAGAAGCGGGTGGACAGGACAGAGGTTAGTATCACCTATAGGACAATTGGGACTTGATCGCCGAGTTGTGAAGAAACAATGGACGGAGGCCGGACAAAGGGCTTTTGTCCCTGCGGCTGAGGGGATTGATTTGTCTTTTGTCCAGGAGAATATCATTCTGTATCGCTAATAGAGCTACCGCTTCCCTGGGACTAGTCAGAGCTGCGCCCAGTGGTCAGATATCAAAAAAACGGGAAAATCCTAAAGCAATACTTGTGTTCTCAGGGATCTTTAGTGTTTAGTGTTCAGGCTAGAGGAAACCATGACTGTTTTCCTTGAGTAGTTCGGATAAGGTACACTTCAAGTTAATACAACCACCCGTACAAGAGGTATGCATAATCTTATTTTTTTTTTTAACTAGAAGAAACTATGGGGGACAGCAAAAAAGCCGAACATCAAGTGCATCCAATCCTTTCAATCAAAAGTCCTGAGAACAATAGTAAATGCCGCTTATTACGTCACCAACAAAACCCTTCATAATGATCTTAATATACCCTACATTCTTGAACTCATCCCTTCCAAATTCATGAAATTCCATAGTAACCTATCCAACCACCCTTATCCCGTAGCCCAGTCATGGCACTGTTCCACTCATCCCTATAATCCTCCTCGGAGACTGAAACGGTAGTGGCCTCGTGACCTCCTATAAATGCGCAACAGTGGGAGTCATGGCAATGTCCAGTTTCTCCAATCATGTCCTGTGGCTCTCGCGCTCTTCATCGGCCTCGCTCGGCGTGGCTAGTGGGGGGACTTCCCAATACTCCGCTTCCTCTTTCGCATGCGAGGGAAGCAACAACTAGTGGACTTGGGGGGGCCCTGGGCTGTTTGTAAATATTGTATGAATGTGTGAGTGAATGATGAATTGTAAATATGGTATGAATGAAAACATTTATCTCAACTATTTATTGCCTATTAACTATTAAGGCAGATTGTAATTTCATCTTAATAAAGTTGTTTATAAATAAAAAAAATAGAAAAAACTCTGCAAAGTGTGCTGATATTTTGGTTACATTTACTTGACGTAAATAAAATAAAACGATAAATAAAAAGGTGATCTTTGGTTCGATGATATTAAACTGTTGAAATCGCTTTTTAAATTGTTCGTGAAATAATTATTGATTCATAAAAAATATGAATAATTATCTTTTGAACAAGTGTGAGCATATTTCGCTGATCCTAATTACAAAATATAAAAAAATTGAAACACTTTATTTAAAACAATTTTTTTTATTGTGGTCTTACACCGTTAAGCACATGTAAAATGGTCACCACAGAAATGGTTAGAGACCCCGAGCTTAAAATATTGAAAATTGGAACTTAATTAGAACCTCTACGCTAGAGGGCCATTGGTGCATCGATTATAAAGTATATTTTTTTGTTAAAATTGTTAGGGTAGATACACTTTTTTAATGAGCTGTTAATTTTTCTTCGAAGCGTTGATGGGAGCATAGCTGCTTTTGGGCTTGACTGGATGAAGTATGCTCCCAAGTCGAAAGAACTGGTGTCCCTGTAGCGTTGCAAGAACTAACGTATTGTCCAAGTTCAATATTATTTAGTTTTGAGCCGTTGAGATTAGGATACTTTATTATTCAACTTGTGCACCCATTTATATCCGTTTTAACTTTATTCCCTCCATTTACCGTTGTTATTCATTTTATAAATTGATTATTAATTCTATTCATTTTCTATTTTTGTACATCCTATTAACCATCCGCGTTCGTTTCCCCTTAGTAATATATTCACTGTTTTCTCTGTTTTCATTGTCACCGAATCACATTCATCTTTGTTAATTCCTGTTTTTTTGTTACAATATTATGCTATTGATTCATCGTCCTCGTAACATATGTACACAGGCACTTTATTATACACAAGCTAATCGCACCAATGCAATGTTATACTTTTATCTGCTAGACATCTTGAAATCACTCCTATTTTTTTATTTTTAGGGGGCAGTGCCCCAGAATAAATTGTTTTTTCATATGATTTTACTGCGAATGCTCAACATCCTTCTCTTGTACTCGCCTCACGTTACCGTCATCTCGCATACTTCTTGATTTATTCGCCTGTTCCCTTAAAGACCGTGGGCGAAGTCCATCTGAAAATTCCAGACCAAGACAGAACGCTCTATTTGTGTCTCATCCCCGATGTTTGGACATCAATTTGTTACTCACTTTTACGTTATCTGAGTTGGATATTTTATTCAGCGAATAAACCCGCAGAATCCAACTTATATCAGAGACATTAGTCGTCACCTAAAAGGTCTCAGAGTCGTACAACCTGAATGATGGAATATTCCAAGACATGAGTCACAAAAGAGATCAAAAATATTGTTTAGAAGTGACACTTTGCCATGGCGTAGTGTATGTGTTATTAGTCAGTGTTGTTTTCAAATTTCAAACATCATGGCCCGTAGACTCGTAGGGGATGAAAGAAGTTTGTACTTTTGGGAAGATCTATGTTTCTAAGTCAATAATCCTTTACGTTTATAATAACTGTTGTTATTATATTTTTCCTCATGACTATACCCTAAAACTTTACAATTTTTAATTGATTGTTGCTTTGAGAAAAAAATGGCAGGTTGCAATAATGTGGAGTGAATATTAATACAAAAAGATAGACAAAAACGGTTCATAGTACTTTACTTGTTTGGAAATTTCAAATCTATCACTCGATGTGAACCTGTAAAATTTTGAGCATAAACCTCAGTACTATTGCACACGCTTTCATTTTGGTTTCCTTCCCTGCTGCTTGCTGCGTTGGACACATATACTCGGAATGTGTACTTTAAGCACCAACGATTGGGTAGATAGGAATCCCATTCATAAAGCTTTGTATATTGATCTATTGCTGCTAAGGGATTTGTTTTAGAACATGTCTTGAAGATTTGATTCATAGGGTGTTCATCCAATTGCAGGGACGCAACCTCAAGTTGCTGTTTATTTTTTGTGTTTTCAAAATTGGAAATCCTTACTACCTCAGTGTCCGGCTACATATCTCTAAATCATGTTCATGGTAATCAGGTATGCTGGAAAATTTATCTTAAATATTTGAGATCAATTTGTACAACCGCTGTCATAGGATGTCTGTATCATTCAAATCTAATTTCTTAGTCATTGTTCAGTGATAAACGGTAGCAAATCGATTGATGGATAAATTAAACGGAAAATGGATAAGTATCAGTAATATCGAATTCCTTATCTTGTAATGACAACGGCTCAAGTTTGCCAATTCCTGAACTTCCAGCTAATGCAGGTTAATCTAGCTTTGTTACAAACAGTGGAATGATCGCATTGATAAACTCGTATACGATAACATTTAGATTAATAATTGATGTTCCTTGAGGTTTTTTTTTATTTCTCAGAGCTGAGAATTCAGACGTCCGAAAGAAAGTTTAACAATTCCTACGATTAATACGAGAAAGGGACAAAAAGTTAAGGAAGATTGGCCCTTTGGTCGAAGGGCTTCCCTGGAGTGGAGGAAGATTGGTCAGTCTGGAATAGAAAGCTACGTGGGCAACTTCTCATCCAGATATAACGGTGAAAGATCAAGTCGCGTAACAGCAGCTCCTTGAACCGAAATTACAGCCAAATTCCACTTGGGGAACGTTTTCTTAAGCTTACATAATAACAAAAAAAATAACGTATACTAACGGTTTATTTAAAATAAATCAGGTAATTTATTTTACAAGAGTTGATTTGCATTAATGATTAATAAATTCTGTCCTTTATATATTAAAATAGACTCATTACATTTATTGGTTAATTTGATTAGCGTAACACTTTCTTTTAATTGTTATAAAATAAGCTTAGAGTCTGTCAACACATTAATAGTTGGTTTCCTTATAAAATATGCAAATTTAGTATTTTGAATTATCATTGTAATTTCATATACCTGAGATTTATAAAAAAGTTCAAAGCAAACATACCAAGAAAAACAAACAATGTTTCAATGACTAATTTTTGTAAGGTCGTGTTAACAGATAGTATTTGATTGGTGGCTGATTGATTTAACACCTTCAAGTTTTTTTTTCTAAAATATGGCTTCTAGCCCACGAGGTAAGCTTTTTTAAAATTCATAAAAAGTTCCGGTTGACTTTTAACATTTTTTTTGCAGTAAATGTCCCCCTAAATGTCTAAAGGAAGCACTACTTAATTCCATACTTCTGTTTTTTTAAGTTTTAACGCGAAACTGGGTTCATTGAAATCGTAGCTTTACCAACCTAACGACCGTGCCAGTTGCCAAAACGAAAAGGACGCAGCTATTGTTTAGCTACCATTTTGGTGATCGATACTCCTAAACAACGAGGAGGGAAATACAAATGATGGCAACACAGACAATTTTTTTATCAAGTAAGATATCTTATGAAATTCATCTTTTGATTTAGTGAAAAACCATTTCTGAATTAAAATTATCTTTTGACGACTAAGTAGAAATAATTTTGACCTATAAAAATAATTAATTTATTTACATTGACTTTTGACCACTATTTTGTGGAGATAGCCCACTTTGCAATGCCTCGTTATGAATTGAACAATAATACAAATAACATAACTTTATTTGTTCATTAAAAAAAAATCTTTTTGATGTTAAAAAAACGGTAGAGATAGACTAATTTAGTCGGACATAGTGAAAATATCTTTTAAAGTTTTAGGCTTAAGCTTTAGGGACCACTGTCAACAGAGTTTTAGAGAAAATTAAATTCTTCTGGTTTAATGTTATTGCGAAAGTAAACCCTCTACACCGAGACAAGCTAAATATGAAAATCAGCTCTAGCTGGCTCACATTAATTAGACTAACAGCGGTGGGAAGGAAATTGTGTGATAAAATGTTAAAGCGACAGCTATCTCGGGGGAATGTCCTTAAATATGTATTCGCCGCTTCTTAGAGCTACCCTGAAATTCTTGATGTACCTAACTAAAACACTGATTACAATAAAATTGATGGGAAGTAACTCGGATCAGGAAGTTTTGCGGCCATGATTGCTTCTTTAACGAATCACCGAAATAATTCTGTGTTGATGAAATATAGAATAATTCAATGTTTTTTTCTAGGCTAAAAGTCACAATTTATTTTTAAGGAATAAACGCTTTCAAATCCGCATATTAAAATGTGTTATGCTCTTAATGCATGTATATTTTTATTAGTATATTTTGCAAGACTTAGGCTGAGAGACAACTCTATAAAAATTAAAAAAAACGGAAAAATTAAATACACATGAGTTTTAAGGTAGGCTCAGGCAATAAGAGCCAATGAAGATATTTTAAGAATATGGTAATGAAGATAGTGTAAAGGATGCAATGGAGCTTTTAAAACGAAATGGGGAATTAGTAAAGAAGGTAAACGGATTGACTCCCTTCTAACTGTTGACGCAACTTGAATAATAACTAACACATTCATAGAAAACAATAAATTATAAAAGTCAAAATAAAATATTATATAATTAATATTCCTTTATATTTGATACATTCTTCTTTACCCCATGTTATTTGTGTGTTTTTATATTTTATTATATTTTTCAGGACACGTTTGACCCGTATTCTATATCAAAAGGACCACCTGCTGTCTGCTCCTGCAACATGACAGAACTGCTTAGGACCTTCACAATGCCAGACATGATCCCCGGATCTCCTGGGATACCCGGCCTCGACGGCAAGAATGGCCCCCCTGGGCCAGCTGTGAGTATTCTCTTTTTCGTATTTGGTCTCTTTTAACCAAAGTCGTTGAGAATGTAAAGTGTGTTTGTGCCTTAAAAATAGAAATTTTATAGACGTAAAAACGCAAATTATCACGCTATAAAAACATGTATTACGACGAATAGGGGCATGAAATTCCTTCAGCTGATTTCTATTCATTTTTCTTTTTTTTACTTCCTGTATTACGGTCTACCTTCCTTTAAAGCTATTTTTTTTTCATTTTAAATGCTTATCCAGCACTTATAATTGTGATTTAAGGGCTTTTTCATACCTTAAATACAACACAATTTTTCCCCTATTTCCCCAAGGATTCCCCGAGTGAAGTGGTGGAGAAATCGGAAGCAGCGAAACTCCCCCTCCCTTGCTTCCCAACCGTTTCCGGAGGGTAGCCCTTCCGTAACTTTCATCACCACATGGCGAAGACCAGAAAGAGAGCCACAGACTCTAGGGACATGAGAGAGGATGGTAGCTAGTGATAGCTCCCCATGACACTCTTATCTATTTACTTCGTGAGACCACCAACACTTAAGGCGACGAGGAGGATGGTATGGATGAAACTAAGAAGAAATCAACTTCATAATTTAGGTGTGCTGAAAGGTTTTCATGAGATCTGGTAATTCTTTGAGGTTGTAAAGTCAAGGACTTCATTTAAGTAAAGCTCTAAATTATTCTTAGTAAAATCTTTTTTCTGAAACCATCGCAAATTGCATTATTTATTTTCAGAACAACATTAAATTTAAATGGTTCTCATATGATGTAACGATAAGTGTATTTATGCACTTTTTTACGTCTTGGTGCAGATTTTTAAATTTTTTAGGAAGATCCTGATAAAATACCCCACCATTGAACCTTGAATATAACTGCATAAGTAATTGAACAATTTATATATTGTTCACATCAGCTTTGAAAAAATATCGTAATAATAAGATAATTGACAATATTTTGTTATATGGGAGGTTTCCCTTCAATCAAAGATTATTACTTAAAATGACTTTTTAGCAGAGTAAATTATATATATCACAAGGTATAAAAAAGACAATTTGTTCTGTTAGCATAATTCACAATAAACAATTATCCATAATAATTACTATGAATTTTTTTTGCTGCGAAAATACATCTCACCGCTCATCAATATTGACGGCCGTTGATTAGGTAACAAACCAGTTGGTGATGAGGGAATTCGGAGTTACACAATTAGTATTGTCAGCCAGTAGAGGCGTTCCCATTGGATTCCCCACCTGGAGTCCTCCGGCCATGCTGACCGACTGTTTAGCATTCCAGGCATACAGCTATGGTCTAGTTTTATGCTGAAGCAATTGAATGGACAATGCTGTCCTACAATCCTTAGATTATTGCTGACATTGTTGAAACAAAGCAGCTTTAATTATTAGCACTAGCAACCTGTGCATGAGATCCTATCTGAGAGTTACTTTTATAGACCGAGAGGTTTGTGGCATAAGGAGCAGACCATTCTCATAGAATCCTTTAAAAAGCCATTTTGAAGAAACGCCACCTCACAACCTCTGCCCATTTTATTGTAAATAATAAATGTTTTGTAGTATATATATATATATATATATATATATATATATATATATATATATATATATTTAATATATGTCTATCTTTCTAGTATACTTGAAATTTGTTGATAATTTTTGGAAATGGGTAACCTCTGAGTCCTTGTAGTTTTGAGGCCTAGTGGTAACATTTGAATATATTTATGCATTTTAACAGTTTACCTTCTGGGCTATATCAACTGATGTTATACAGAAGTAAAATTTGAATAATAGACCGATTTAAACCGCCAAAATAAAATCGTCTTCGAACTAGCCTTATCAGTGAGCTGCCGTAAGCGCCTTTGTGTACTTATATTCTAATTCAGCAAACACAACAGAGTCAGCCTTTATTTCATCATTTGACCTTTCCCTTTCAAACGAGATTTAATTTGTACACAACTATAGACAGAACAAGATTGCTAAAAAGTGTACGACACGTATTATACATATTATAGAGTGCTGCGTTCGGTCATAGGTAAATATATTTATGATACAGAAAATGTATACATCATAAATCATATATTACTATCCGCCTACCTTATATTTGGTGACCACGATTCTATAATATAGAATCACAAATAAAATAATATATAAAAGTGAATTAGATTGGGATTCCATTGATTTATTTGACTCCATTGGTTAACTCCGTTGGTGTTAAAGTTAAAAGTAAACTACAATTTTTGAAGATTGTACCAACCATATTTATTTCCCTTTCTAAAGAAATTAATTGTGGTCAATCAATAGATGGTTTGGTTGGATATTAATAATGAAGAATGATAAAACATAATTCAGTTTACGGTATAAATAATGATTAATCATTAATTTTAATTTAAAATAAAATATAATTGAATAAATAACTGTAGATGTTGTTACTTACAAATTAAATATTTTGTATCGGGTATCCTTGCGCTACCAAGTACATCTTAAGAGCTTCAGGTACTATCGCCCCTGTACTCCCCTTCATCCCTTCATCCATAAAACTAATCTCCCGACTCCCACTACTGAGAACCAATCTGTGTTTTCCTCTCTACCTGACTTCTGGTCCTCCTTCTACCATTTCCAGCTCTATGCTTGCCTTGTACCTGAGGAGTTTTATGACGTGTACTGTCGAAAACACATCTTCAGGTACCCTTCTTGATCCTACCACCAAACATGAATTATACAGCCGGTATCTAAGTTTTGCAAGCATTGTCGGTCACCGAATTAATCATAATGAAACAAGGAAACTTTTCTAACTATACTGACAAACACAGCTAACACATTAACAAAAAATCTTTGCTTCTTATATGTTGTGATGTACTATCATAGCGAGACTTCAGAGGGTGCAGTCAAATATATTTGACTATCACTGGTGCGCCTCAGTATATCAGAAATTTGACTGTAGAAATAACACAGCTCTTATATTCCATTGGCAACACAAGAAATATTTCTTGTGCAATTAGAATCTGAATTATAAGTTGTATAATCTTTTAGATGGCAATCATAAATCGTATATTTGACGTTCAGAGTGATGCTAGGATTAAATATGTTGCTAAAATTAAATCCGAATATGTGTTTTTATTTGTGATCCCGAAATAACCAAAATGTATTGGAAACAAGATTAAACAGTAGTATTAAATTCCACAGACAAATGAGTAGTTTTATATAGAGCTAAATAATGAAAGAGTATTAGTTTTTATGACATTCTAATCATATAATGTAGGTTACTATAATGCAGTATCACGTTAGCACATCTACTAGGAGTGTTTTTATTTTTCTAGAAAGTTCTTATTTTATTTTCTGCGAACAACTGTTATTTATATTTATTTCAGTTTATATTTTCAACGCTTGCAGAATACGTGTCTTTTATATGTATAAATACGGGTTAATTTTTATTTTTGTGTGCCTGCATATATTTTATTTCTCTGCATATTGCAATTATTAGCGGGGACTGCTACTGCCTAAGATTTTATGTTAAATAAATGCTCGCTTAAATAACAATAATATAACTATTGTTAAATTGCTCTATATCACCGATTATGTTTGTTAAAGGGCTTGGCCGGTCCTCCTGGAGAAAGGGGTGCTCCAGGACCACGTGGAGAAAAGGGAGAAAGAGGTGACTCTGGACCGACAGGACGAGAAGGGATCCAGGGACCCAAAGGTCTGTATTGTTATTTATTATTATTTACTCCAAGGTGATTTTTTTAATAATTAGGAACGATCATTGTTCACTACCTCCGGCAAAGATTCAACGGCTGCATCAATCAAAGTGATTCCAACGCTTTATGGGCTATTTGTGTCTTAAGTGAGAACTTTCAAAACTTATTTCATTATTATCGTATTTTATTTTATTTGTTGAACTTATTGAAATATATGTACACCATTATATTTACCCCGTGAGCATGGTTATGAATATATTACGTGATTATTAGTAGTTTATTTATAAATTATGAAAGAGCTATATACTCATGGTGATAGAAAGTATTTTCTTGCATGCTTATTTGTGCCACGTGTGCTAAAATGTTTACATATACACATTTGCTTGCTAATTAATATTAATTGTACATAATTATTTTTCTCATTTTTGTTTTCACACAAAGGTAAGTAATTTAAAGTTACTCTAAATTAAAGTATATTGGTGCTATATGGTGCTAGGGTAAAAGGATCTTGTTTACTGCTTTTGGACAGCAGTATATTTATATATTGTATGCATTGTTGTCATAAAAACAAAAACCCTCAATTTGTGAAATATTTTGAAGTTTCTTTTTTTGTGTTTGCCGTAAGTCGTACAAAAGGTAGTTTTCCTCTTTTACTCAAACCCCACAGAGTTATCAATCACACAAGTTGCGGTATAACAAACCACAACAACAACGAGTGATTTTATATTTATCAAGCAAAGAAAAAAGATATTCAGGATGGAGATTTGAACCCGGATCTTCCCCGGGACAGGTGCTTTATCTACTGAACTATCCCTACGAACTCTTAAACCTAGCCAATGCCCTACCTCTTTATCTGATCTTTAAATGAATGTGTCTAAGTTTGGTGGTTTTTGTATACATCTTCCAATCACTCCTCATGTCCTGTAAAACACAACCCATAACCTCCACCTGACAAGTGAGACTGAGGTGCCTCTTGGAACCCAGCCGCCAGTGGGGAGTATGCGCTCTGCTCTTGTTTTACTACGCTCACATCGGTGAGCTTTCCGAATTTATATGTACAAACAAATGTGTTTATGACCTAGTTTTGCGTGAAAATAAATCCCAAAAAACAAACAAACAACTTTAAATAATTATTATACGGTTTGTGTAACATACTAACGTAACGTCTAATATAATAACGTACCGTTCCACCCCTTTTAAGGAATATGACGGATCGGCTGTACACTATCCATTCAATGTTGACCTGCTATGGTTTCAGTTCGTAATTGGCTCAACAACCTGTAATCCAAGCGTTACCTCAGGTGGCTGGTTGGCCCTACAGATAGTTCATCAGACCCCTAGCTCATTCATTATGAACCAATCGCATCACTGTTGACTCAAAATAAACTGATTTTCATTTGTAGTTTTTTTTCATAATAATAATAATAAATAAATTATAATATCTGTACCTCCTGTGAATAAGTGGTCAAGTTTCAAAGTTCCACTATCTTCTAAAATCACCTTTCAAAAAGTAATCACATAGTGGTATCTCCCCACCGCTATCTTCGTTTTTGACTTACCCATTTATACACGAGTCATCTTTTACAGCCCAGTGGGAACACACCAACTAGACGGAACACTAACTACAACTAGCTATTGAATGATATTTTTTATGTCCATTGGGTTTATTGTAATATTAACCTATGTATAAATAACATGGAGTCCATTGAATTTTGGGGATCTACTTCTGTACGACATTTAACGTCAGTAAATTTATAGGTCAAGTAAGTAGGTCTTTCGGGGCTGAGAATCTCAATACTAGAGTGCGGTCAGTGGCAAATGCAGTTTTCAGATTTTGTTTAAAGAAATCCCGATTTTCACTATTTTACTTCAATTTTCTAACTTGTGACTTTATTTTCTGAATAGGACTTAAATTCACTTTAATACTGTTGTCGCACTTGTATTTTTGAAAATTCAATTATTCCACTTATCCACTTATACACACCGAATTGATAACGTTTCAGAAAAATTTGTTTTTCCCGAAGAGTAAAAATATAAAACAATATGACCATGAAAGGTTCCGAACACCCTTCGAAATATTACGAAATAATTTTTTTTCAATATGTTTGACGTTTTATGTACTGTAAAAGAGCAGAGGTTTAAAGGAGTTTATTTTGCAAATAGGAAACCATTTTTTGTAGGTGCCTAAGGTTTCTTCTCATTCTTACATACATTTTTACTTCAATTTTAATCGTAACATTTAAAATCTTAGTGAAAAATAAATTATTTTTTTGACAGTTTCTAGACATTTTTTTTTGGAAGAAGAATAGACAATTGGGATTGTAACAACAAATTACACACATCCAGATGTGAAGAAGCACAAAGATGTTTATTCGTGACATATATCCCGAGCACACAATACCACATAAACGATGCTATAACTCGGTTCAAAGAACTATGGACGGTTTCGGGCTTGTAGTTGTCAGTTGGGTTGAAGCTCGAGGAGGCACAGTAAATGTATATTAGGCTGAAGTTTAAGTAAGCTTAGCTTTGGGATGAAATGTAATAGTGGTCATGGGCTGTGTGGCCTACCCTTCACTTCGCATGTCCACTGATTGACAGCAATAAGTGTTTATTTGATCCACTTCTAGACGCTCTATAGCAGCATGGCGATGAACTGAACAGGGTTTTAATCGCTGAAGGGCTTTAATTTTAATAAACAACTACATGATTTATTTTTGTTCCTAGAAGATCCCAAAATTTTGGTAATAACTTAGGGCCCATCCTGTACAAATGTTGTAACTTATCTACTGCTCACCAGCCTATTTTCGGCGTAAAAAAACATTAAAATTAATAGTCTAACGTATTTTCGTGTGCTGAATTAAATGAGAGCAAAATCAATTAGATAGAGCCGACAGTTGCTGTATATTTAAATGATTATGAAAAATACATTAAGTAGTTGTGAAGCAAAATACTAAGTTTTATTTTTTTTTTTAAATCACGGCCACTAAAAATTACCTTTTCGTCAAATCAAGGAAATAAAAATAAATATATATCTTTACGCTAAAAATGACTGAATAAAACAAGGTTGGAAAATATTAATTACCCGATATTTATGTTTGGATGTCAAAACATTATTTTTTTAAACATGTTTAAAATTCTGCTACGTTACTGACTTTAAGTTGTTCTTTAAATATTAAATACCTTCCGAGCTGGAATTTGAGAAATCTCAACAGTTAGCCCGTACTTTTATTACGTTTAATTATTCTTTCTTGGCCGCTTTATTATTTTAATCAACCAGACGCGATGGAATGAGTTCAGGTTTATATTATCCATTTACTTACCCAGATCATTCACACATTCTGGCGGAAAATAGACGTTTACATAGTACTTCAATAAAAGAGAGCACTTCGGGCTCATCAATTCATTATTCTTTAGAAACATAACTTTCAACTGTCAATTATTCAGCTCCATGTGAACTCACTTGTTTTTTTATTATATTGAATTATTTCTTTGTATTACCAAATGTTTCCAAAGGAAAACTGTACAGAAAACATTATATTTAATGTATACGCCCGCCCCAACTTTCACAAACATTTCCCTGAAACTTATTAATATTTATGAATAAATAAATTTGCATCATGGTAGCGACTCAGTATTTATGTATGTACATACTTTTAATAAAATATAAAAACTTTTCGACTATTTCTACTTTAAAATTTGTAATATAAAACAAACTATTTTCCACTGTTGCGTATTAACAGTCGCTTTAACAAGTTAACACTTGTTAATGCTTGTCAGTGTTAGGGGCCTACTAACTTTATAGCTCTGGTAATCATCCAAACGATAAGCATCTCAAATTTAATGTTGAAAATACCGTGATAATGTCATCTACGTTAGTTAACCTTTTATGTGTTCTGAATAACATTTTCCTCCATCCACAGGATATTCACTGTCATTTACAGGTTCAGTACTTTACATGCACTTTGCATGTACTTTGCACAATAATAATAAGCGTTTCGTGTCAAAATCTTGACATTTTAATTGTTTATTGCCCACAATTGCTGGAATTGTGAAATTCTTATTAAAGTACCCCAAAACGTTTAAAACAGTGAACAGTGAATTTTTTTTTCATAGACATAATCTAGCATGATAGACACCTTATCATATTTTCATTAATCAAGTAAATTTTTTTCATAAATAATCTATTTAATTTTGCTTCTTTTAGCACTTCTTTTAACACTTAATTAAACCCGAGAACTTTTAATCTTAAGTATACTCTGACTGTTCACGTATATTAACTTAAAGGTCAATGTGGCAAAATATAATAAAACAATGCAACTATAAAACATTTTGAAATTGAATAATTTAATTCTCTTACCTCCGTGTCTGATGCTCTGGCTTAATATCTTAACCAAAGCAATCATTGGGTTGAAAGGATGTTTAGAAAGCAAGGAGGTGAGTGTTCAAGGAGGATTAGTTACTAATATCTGAAGACCTCACTCCATTATCGCAATAAAATCTATCGAACACCACGTTTTGTTTTAGTGAAGGTCAGGACAACTGCATCTTTCTCCGATCTGACATTTACTGAGAACATGCCATAGTAAAAGTGGTACCCCAACAGGCCCAAAGACTGTGTTTGTCCCCTTGGTATCTGACCTGGTAATAAAACTCTATAAAGATGCAATCGCCGAAAACTCACTCACGTAATTCTAATAAATAAATTTAATTTGATCGTAAAAATATTTATGCAATATATATGGCTGTGACAATATCTTAAAACTAAAAAACATATAATCTTATGATTTAGTAACTCTAATGAATTTCATCCATAAAAGAAGTGAAAGGCGATTTCTTGTTTGAAATAGCATCGTAAATATTATTATGTTCTCGAAAATTGACACTGGATCACACTTTTACCAAATAGCAACAGAAAACGTTTCTTGGCTAAAAAGACAAGTATATTATTTTACAATTACTAGTGACATTTTCTCAAATCTTTCTTATAATAATACTTTTGATCACAATTTAAGAATGATAGCTTTTACAGCTGCTTTTATTTAAATACAATGTTGCCTTTGGACCTACACAGACTAGTCCAGTTTTATTAGTCTACTGTGGAGAGGCTATCATATAAGATAATATATGTAAAACCTTGGACTATCTCATACAACTAAGTGACCTGAGAGCCCTCTCCCTATAGCTACTAGCTCACTTATATTAGTAAAACTTTGGTCCTTTGTGATGGCTAATTATTAGTGGGCCTAAGTGCGAGTACACCTGGAACACAGTTACCGGCCCTGTTACATAGGCCCTACAGGGCTCAAAAGCCTTTACTCCTCGGTCTAACTCCTCCTAGCGCAGCCTCACTTCCTTATTGGCACATTGAAGTACTATTACGCAGGTAAATTACCATGTCCGGTTTTAACCCATTCAATTCCCCCCACTTCAAATGTAATTCCCCAAAAAGGTAAGGGCAATGGTATCAAAGCCCCCCCCCCCCGGCTCCTTCTCCAACTGTTTTGCCATTTGGTGAAGATCAGAGAGAGAGAGGGTAAGAGAGCCACAGACGCTCAGGACATGAACGTGGAAGGCGGTCACTGCCAGGACCTCGTGGCCTATTTTGCTATTTACAATCACCCACTAAACCACCGCTATTTTACGCTTCAAAGGGAATTCTAAGGATGAAGATTTGACAAAAGTGTTTGGATGAACGGATAGGTTTCCGTGAAATTTGGAAAATCTTAGACATACAAGGATTGCTGGTACATTGAGTGTGTTATTGTAATGTGGAAAGAAGCCTTGACTGCAGGTCTGAGGCGTTTGATGTTTGATGTATGACCCATATAATTAATGATTGAAAAAAAAAATCGCTGAATAATCGTGCACAATTCTTGTGGCATGCAAGGAATCGGGCACATCTTTCCATACACCTTGCGGCGGGAAATACCCGCTTTATTGTCTTGTTAGTTGACTGGTACTTATAAAATTATTAAAGTGGACTGTATCATTAAAATTATGATGGCTGGATGAGTTGAGGATGGCCTGTCATTAAAATCCTTTATTTTACAGCCGAGTTGAAAACGAATAGCAACTTTCTAATCTCGTGTGTCAGAGAGAGCACGTAGGCTGGCACAAAGCCTTTGTAAATACCCGGAGCAGTTGGGTGGGGTGGCACATTTAAGTCTGTCCTAAATTAAGTTCAGTCCTTGGTTCAAAAGGAGTGTGCAGGTAAATGTTCCCCATCAATATTGTTTCTTAAATTATAATTTTCGTGAAGAAGCCAAATCACTAGTTGCAACCATGTTCTACGCAAGCATAAGCTTCACCCAAAATGAAAAACAAAAAGTGGTTGTTGTTCTCTCAATACGTTTTGACGTTAGCTGAATTTCGGTGACATGGTACAAGAAATGGTTTGGGGCAGCACTACATCCAGTGGTTTTCCAACGAAATTCTTTCTGCCTTACATAGGCCATTATATTTTATAAATCAAATATTTATTGTGATAAAATTACAATCTACCTTATTGGGCACTAAGTAATTGTGTTCATTGTTCTCATTCATACCATATATACAGTTTTCATTCACTTGATCATTCATACTTCGCGGAGAAGTTCGCCATACTGTGTATAAAAACAGCCCCCCAAGTACCAAGGGCGGGAAAATGTAGTGGCAGATTTTTTATTAAAGACAATCGTCGTGAATGCGATCGCAAGACATCCGGAACCAGGAAATGTCACCTGGCGGAGAAGGTGAGCGGGACTGCTCGAGATGCCTAATGCAGTGGATGGCCCAGGAGGCGATAGCTCAGCGGGAGACCGGCCCACCGAAATAGAAGATGTAGAGGACATAATCAATGACAAGCGATGCCAGATCGTTTGGCTAACTAAGTCTTCTGGGCTATTGAAGGCCGAACATACTAAATACTGGCGATGCGATATCGTTACGATTTGGTCACCCCCAGGGATTAATGAAGCCAAGATTTGTCATGCCCTTATCACCTATATTTGGGCAATGCGACGATATGGGATCGCATTAAACGATTATGGAGGACGGAACGATTAGGGATCGATCAAACATTCGTCCGTTGTACCTTAAAGGTAAAAACGGTCAAAGATAAAGGACTTCAGCCTAAGTGACCCTCGCAAGGGGAATCACCGCGGAATAGAGGTAACCCTACAAGCATTGAAGCGTCGATATTTTTGGTGGGGCATGAAGGGCACAATCACGAGCGTTGTTGGCACCTGCGTACATGCCTCGCCACTAAGTACGATCGACACCCTCCCAGAGCGATACAGGAGGAAACCCCTACAGAGGACATGCCACGGGTGGGCCTTCAAGTGGATACGTTCGCCTGGTGGGTATATAATTGGGTTACCATCATTGATCAATTTAGGAAGACGGTGATGGCACATCTGATTGGCGAACGATCGGTGCGGGTGGTGTTAGGGGCGTTACGCACATGGTGCCAATTTTATGGTGTACCAGACACAATCGCATCCAACGGCGAAAGAGAATATGACAATGCCGAAATAAGGGCCGAGGCGGTGGACTTGGAGATTCACTAGCACCTCAACACCCCAGGACACCCGAAGAGTCGAGGGGACATCGAGCGTGTACACAGCACGTTGAACAACAACCTGCGAATCTATCTAGGGGGGAAAGGGCTAGAACCGAACACAGCTATGAAGAAGGCAGTTATCACTCCATGCATTCTGCCATGGAATCTCACCAGTCGAGACCCTTTTCGAACTTCGAGAACGGGGTCGGGATAGCAGAAGTACAGCGGTCGAGGGGGAATTTGCGGCACGCGTGGTCAATAACTGGATTGCTCTGGGGAAACAGTGGGTGAACGTTTGGTGGAAACTCGTGGATAGGAAACGCAGGCGGGTGGTGCTTGACAATCTCAAGTTCAAAGATGTGCTGGGTAGGATTAAAATCGAAAATATCGTGTACCGGAGAAAAGGGTGTAACAAGGGCAAAGAATTGGTGAGGTACAAGGGTCCTTTCAGGGTGATTGCCATTCGTGAACACAATACAGTCACGATAGAAACCGTAACACCACCTACCAAACGGAGGACAGTTCACGTCGAACAGTTAAAGTTTCCGCGGTGGAGCCGGAGCGCCCGGTCGTTACAACCTAGTTGTGTGTTGTAATTTGTTAAATTGCTGGTTACGCGCAGTTAGCTTATCAGCCCAAGTGGAATATTTTTTTTGTTTGTTCTGTTTTATATATCTGGAGGACGTTTTTTATTTCTTTCCTCTTTTTGTATGCTAATTTTTTTAATTAGTTTTATTTTAACTTGTACATTATGTCGCTTGCCCTAACAAGGAATGTTCGTAAACTGGTAGGGGGAGTTAAGGCTCGTGGTATGATAATTTTAGGCCTAATATTACGTATCCCCATGTAAACTAAGGCTGTAAACACATATAGAGGATTGGAAGCGGAATAAATAAAGTTTAAACCTACCCATTGTTCAAATATCATATCCCTTTACTCTTGTTCTTTTTTTTTTAATCGTCTAAAGTTGATAGACGATAATTTATATTTATATATATATATATATATTTTAACCCTTTTTTTTAAACATGTTTAGAACAAACTATAAACAATATTACAAATTGGTTGTGGGTGGCTTCTTTTACTGCATAACATATGCAGGTAAGGAGGGTATAAATTACAAAAACTAATATTTTTTTAAGGTTAAAATTATATAAACAAAAGACGGGACTAGGTGATTGGGCTCACCTTTGGGCTACAAACAGATAAAATATTATCATAGTCGAACATAATACAAACTCAAAAAAAAAATATTTGTCTCAGATGATTTTTTTGGAAAATTACTCCAAACTCTTCTGGAAAAAAATGGCATAATTGGTGTTATGATATACTGCGGACCGGTACACCTAATGTAATGAATTAGAACTTACATGTATGTTCAAAGTAACCCATGGTTATGCTTCTCTTTCTGTGCCGAGATGATAAAATAACAGAGAGAAAGTTTCGATTCTAATAATTCAAATTATAGGGCAAATTATGACATTAAAAAGAAAAACTTTTAAAATAAAAATCCAATTTCATCAATATTCTATTTTCTATATCGCTTAACTAATAAACACTATTATAATATCAATCGCTGGGAAATAGTGGAGGTAACCTTGAAAATTCCAGCCTGCATATGAATCTCAACAAAACAACAAAAAACAACAGGAAATCACTTATTTCTTCTGGCAGAAAGCCACGTCCATACGAAGGAAAGAGATAGTCTACGCAGGTGGCAGCTTAGCAATGTTTGATAAATAAATTGTTATTAATGACATGGTGGTTCCATTTATGTATGCTTGCATATTTTTCTCTGATAAATATCAAATAAATTAAATAACAAATTTTCCGTGTCTCCGCAGTGTCACTTATCCAACAAAAACGTTTTTGACGGCTCTTTGCTTTATCCTGTCATCTTCAGTTGCTAAAACGAAAATTGATAAGATAAAAACACCCACTGTGCAAATAGAGACAAAGAAATTCAGTTATTAAAAGTAACAAGAAATAATTAGCTAAAACATCAGCTGTTAAAATTACTATTATACCACATAATACAAACAAAATATTCAAATTTCTGACGAATGAGACGATCGGACATCAACTAAAGCCAGTCTAAGTTAGAGGGGGTGCTTCTATCTTATCCAATAAGGTCATATAGAAGGTTGTAAGGGGTCGGTGGAGAAGGAAAGGGGAGATATTGAAAAGTTAGTGTTTGACTTGTAGCAGCAACTATTGAAACTTAGAAACCGTTCTGAAGGAGTCACGTAGTCAAGTGACCGACCGACCATCCACCCTACCATATATTCCAATTTCTAAGGGTTGGTCGAAACCACACGACTTTATCCCTTCTCATCCAGTGGGGGTATTTGACCACTTGAACTTTTACAGAACTTGTAACCTGCATTATATACCACCGAGTACTATTACACGCACATAGATTGTAGCACACTTACATCACATTGATATATAGTGAAATATAAAGTCCTTTTATGTGAAGTTAAATTTTACGTAGCTAATTTTAATTAATTTAATAATAATGAACGTTAACTAATTAAGCTCGTGGGAAATAAATACCTGGCCATGAAATAATAACAATAAGCCACACATTTGTTTTATAGTGGAATGATTAATTACTTTTTAAAAGGAAATAAACTTTTTTATATTAAATAAAATAGAATAATAATTGACAACAACACAACATACAATACCATAATGCAGTTTCAATTGTTAATTTCAATGATCTCAAAGATCATATTTACCTAAATGTTGGACTGGTGATGTCTTTGATGCACAATTCAGAGTCAACGTAGTCACCACGAGAAAGTCACATAGCAGCGCAGTAACATAGCAGCGCAGTCACATAGCAGCGCAGTCACATAGCAGCGCAGTAACATAGCAGCGCAGTCACATAGCAGCGTAGAAACATATAGAGCCTCCTTCACTCACCCGAGACATTCCTGTTTTTCTAATTGGGTTAAATCGCATAATACTTCCTGTTTTTTTTCTATTTGATGACCGGTAATTTTCCATCAATAAAATTAAATAAGTTTATGGGAAGCTGCCCTGTTTTGGCCTTGTTTTAATACCGATTCTTATTCCTTTATGTTAGATTTTGTTGTATTATTCTATTCCAGCCTTCGTTTAATATCTCATTATATTACATGGTTTGGTATATATAGGAGAATGTTAGCTAATGTATTTGTATAACGCTTGTTAGCTTATTTTTCTGTAGAACCACATTCATCGCCAGACAAAGATAATGATGTCACTTCCTTTTCCTTCCTCTATATATTGTACCCCCGACATGAACAAAAGCTATTACTGTTTTAAAGTTCTGTAACGTAACACTGCTATTAAGCCAATTCGTATATTGTATTCAAGATAGACTTCTCTTTCTAAAATTCGTCTAGTATCTAAAAGATAAACTTCGTTTGAGCATGGTTAATTGACATAATTAAAAATTAATATATATATTCTGTAGGAGTAGATGTTGTTACGTGAATTCCAGTCATTTTATTTATTTGTTATTAAATTATTTAACTTAGTTCTTAGGACCGAAAATTACTTGCTTTTTAAAAAAATAAAGAAACACAAATTAACTTTATATACACACTAAATATATGCTTTCTGTAGCTCACTCATAAAAGATTTATTTCTGCAATATCATTAGCAGTAATGTACTAACAATCTATGGTTCCTAAATGAGACATCGGAACTTTTTTATTGTAATCCGATACATTAACATAAAATCCTCATATATCTAATGTATGCATATATATAATCAAATCCAATTAGGTTAATAAGATATGTTTTGAATATTGAACACACCCTCGCTGAAAAGTTTAAATTTATTTTAACTATAACTATATTCGTAGTCTATATGATTAATGGATGCGCATAATATCCTTGCAATTTTATTTATCGATCGAATGTTTTGAATTGATATAATATATAAAGATAAAGTTAATTTTTCAGATAAAAAATTCCTAAAAATATTCTACACAATATAAAAAACAATATTTATAACACATATAGTGTTTTCTTCACATCCCCTTGCTATTATTAATAATGGAAATCAGTGTATATTCTACATAAATGAATCTATTTACAGTTGGTCATTTGTATTCCCTGTAGCTTGGCTACATTTTATACAGTTTTACACTGAGATTTGCGATTGTTACAAAAGTATAATGGACGTTATACATTGATTGTCTAAACATTTTTAAAAGCGATGGGGCTCACCTTATGAATCGAAGACTTAAAACCAACTTACATCTAACAATAAAAACTTAAACTAAATCTTAACCTATTTTTCCCCAACAGTCTGTTGCCATCGATGCGGGAAGGATGGTGGGTTCACAGTGTTATTAAATACTGGGGTTTTTAGGTATCTTTTATTTGAATTTATGAATTACTGCTTAAATTTTTGTTTGCGTTAATTTTTTATCGGGTAAATAGCCATGAAAAGGATAATTTTAACATTTCAGGTTGAATGAATAATTTTTTTTCATTGGGAGAGACATGTGTGATAAAACAAATACTTCAAAAAAGGTTTTAGTCTCTCCCATTATTTATTATTGTTTTTAAATTGACATCCACGTGTGTCAGGAATTTTCAGGACTACGCAGTAGCAGATTGGTGGAACAGCTATTTTCAAAAATCATATCATTCGTTTTCTTGAATATGTGTGTGAAACTTCTACCATTAATATAGAAATAAATAATTGGAAAGGCTCAAAAGTCTTTTTTGAAAAATTTCACTAAGTTTTATCACGTGGTGTAAATATTATTCACCTTTTGCTTGTTGCTGTCTCTAGTGTATGTTTGTAACCATTTATAAAATAATAATCGTAGCTTAAAATCTGAAATAACTTAATAATTATTATAAGTTAAGAGAACTGCCGAAATTTTTTCCACGTTGGTTGCAATTGTATTTTTTAGCTATTGTACATATAGACCTCTTTTATTGTGTGTACATATCAAAATTCATTATGTATTACAACTTGAATTAAAATATATTAATTCATAAAAATTAATGGATTTTGTATTGATTAACCGTAGATTTTATTAATCTATTAAAACTTACCAGAGACTTAGATGCAGTATTTATTATTACTCTAACATATATCTGTTTACGACAGATATTGAAATGTAACAATTTATTTGATCTTACTCAGTCTTATTTCATTTTATAGCCGGGCTCACCCGGAATCTTTTTGCGTTCTACTGACCGATGTAGACATTCGAGCTTATCGATTTCACTTAGGATCAATTGGCAGTGTCTTATCTGTCTCGTCTTTCTCTTGTCTTCTTCTCACTCTGTGACCAAATTCCGTACATTTCAAGTTTTTCTCGGTACTAGATAAAATTCATTTTTATTTTCCAATCTTTGAAAAAATACCCAATTTTGATTTTATCTTACAGTATTTCAATCAAAAACTAATTGGTTTTTAGCTACTTAACTTGTAAGAGTATAGATCGGTGGAATAATTGTTTACTTTAGTTTAACTCTTTCCTGATTTGATCTTCTGATATTGTTCCAGTAATAATTTTTATGTTTCTCATTAATTACTTTTAATCGTTATATACGTGTACCGCTGTAATATTATTAAAGGAAATTCAGAGCATTTTATATAATTTTTCAGGTCGGCAAGAGAACTTTCTTTGCTACTTTTCAATAGGAGGAAATGCCATAGAATAAATGTAATGAATGTCCTCTGTGTTCGGCAAAAAATTCTTTAAATATCACGAAGTAATTTGTAAGTGTCTTTCTCAGCTAAAAATCAATGTCATTATCAATGTTATCGATTTGACCACTACCATGAACTGTACATAAACCGTAATTCTTTTTTTATCGTATCTTTTTTATCATCCGAGTGGATCATTGAACCCATTACCACTAATGACGAAGCCCTGTTGAAGTAATGGCTGGTGGAAGCAACAGATGAATGAATGGTAAAGAGCACTTGCCATAGACTTCCAGTAATAAATTGAAAGAGGTCTATAGAAACGGCTCGGGAGGGACAAGGTGATGATTTACGATAAAGGATAGTCTTATTCTTGACTGGTTTATCTTGATTATCCGTCGCCAATTTTTTATCTCGACAACAAAAAAATTTATAATGGTCAGCAGAAATTCCCAAGAATGTTTTTTTTAATATTTGTAGATGTCTCCTCTATCATTATTGCATATATTTAATTATTTTAATCCCAAACTCTAAAAAATACTGCTCATAATTGGAATGAAATGTTTGTAAACGGTACGCTTGCTTTTTTATAATAAAGGGTGTTCCAGAATTAACGCAAGATTTGTTTTAAATAGAAAACACAGTTTTTAATATTCTTGTTGTAATTAATATTTTTTTTACTGAATTATAAAGTAAATAGGATAGGGTTATTTATGGAATAACACATCGGGTATATGGCCTCCATGACTTTGGTGGCACATACGCACTCTTTTATCGAAATTTTCCATAATCATTTGGCATAAATGTGGTTGAATTTCGTTGATGCAGTATTGAATTTTCTCTTTTAATGCACGGGTGGATTTGGGCTTGTTGACATACACCTTTGACTTCAAATAACCCCGTAAAAGAAATCTAAAGGTGTTAAACCACACGATCTAGGGGTGATCAATACTGATCACCGAAACGAGAGAGTACACGACCTGGAAATGTCTCATGCAGTATTTGAATTGATTCATGGGCTCTATGGCATGTGGCACCATCTTGAGGAAACCACATATTGGTGACATGAATATCATCCAATTTCGGCACAAAGAACTGTGTTAACATGTCGCGATATCGAGCACCAGTAACAGTCACTGCTTGACCAGCCTCATTTCACACTCTCACGCACTGCTTCGATATTGACGTTTGAACGGCTTGTTTTTTGATGACCAGTGTGTTTAGTGTCTCCAACTGATCCAGTCTCCCTAAATTTTTCAATTAATCTGTTCACAGTTGATGAAGTCAAAACACTATTCCAACCATATTTTGTGTGAAATATGAATCGTGTGGTTTAACACCTTTAGATTTCTTTTTATTTGAAGTCAAAGGTGTATGTCAACAAGCCCACATCCACCCGTGCATTAAAAGAGGAAATTCAATGCTGCATCAACGAAATTCAATCATTATTTTCAATATATGGCGGCCGCCAATCTTTTATTATTTTTGAGAGAATGTTCAACAATAAATACACGTTGTGCTATCGTGTAACGCTCCATTTTTATTAACCCTAAACTGTCAGCTGTCAAATTGTTTTTTTTCAGGGTTGCCAGCATTTTACTGCACAAATGACGGCAAATTCAAATCGTGCGTTAATTCTGGGACACCTTTTATTTATATGCTTTAATATTATTATTGAAATAAAATTACAATCTGTTGTAATACAACAAAAAGTAAGTAATTATGATCATTATTTTCATTTATCCCATATTTACAGCTCAGCATTCTCCCTCTTATTCATACGATACATACTAATACACGTACTAGTGACTACCTATCCCGTATGATAGACCGATCCCTCGCATGCAAAAGCACCGTCGTGATTCGGGAGATAACTATATGTCGTGTCACCTGATACAAGCAGGTGGAGAGTGGCTAAGAGTCCCACAGACACTCAGGGCATGATTGGGGAAACTGATCATTGCCAGGATTCCTACTTTCATGAATTTGCATGAGGTTACTACCACTTTAATCTTCAAGAAAGAGTTGACCATTGTTTCGTGTACTTAGGATAATAGCAAAGATTTAAAGTATATTAAGATCATTATCAAGTATCTTGTTTCTACATCATAAGGGGCGTTAACTAATGTTCCCAGGACATTTGATTGAAACTATCGGATAACACTAAAATTAAAATTTTATTTTGAAAAAAATTCTAGAAGAGGTAATCACGGCCATAGCTAGTAGGTACTAGCTCGGTCTTTATGTGCTTGGCTGTCACGTCTCAACCTAATTTCCAGCTTTCTATACCGAATCCCTTCTGCTTCTTTCAATTAGCTAACCAGTTTCACTCCCGAGGCTAAGTAAACCCATGGGGATTAAAGGTTTTTTCAGTTCTCAGTTTCTTCAAACCCAACCCTATACTCAAAATCCTTAGGGGTAGTATGGATTTCGTTTACACAGTGAAAACAAATTAAAAACTTCTATTCAAAACGAAAGCCATTATGATAAGTTCAACAGAGCAATGTTGCAATTGCATGAAGCTCTTATACTTGCTGGGAATGTCAGGGTTGGTTCTCATCTTACAAAGACGTTGGTCTAGTTCAAAGAGGGCAGGACCATTGTTTTTTTTTACGGATGTAAAGAGGCTTGCTATAACTTTAATGAAAATTTCCACCAGGTAGATGATGCTTAGCAGTAACATCGATGGTTAGCTCTACTACTTCGAAAAGAATCCAACTCCAGTGTGCTATTGTGTTCTATCAAAATCAGGCGAGCATATTTTGCTTGACTGTAAAAAGTATACAACACAGAGCATTAAACACAGGCGCTCACTCGCTCTCTTTGAATGGCCTCAAGGAATATTTATTAGATCGAGAAACAGCGTAACTCACTTTCACCGAGGTTTAAAAGTTGTTCAACATAACATGACGTTAAACAGACGTGTCGAAAAACTGAATCCATCAGTTGGCACTCCGCACTCTTAACGGAATTAAACCAAGATGTGCCAAGCTATCATTTTCCAAATTTAATAATTTGGTACTTATTGGTTTTATGCCTGGGTTTAATTGCTCATGCCCAAACTCCTACAAATGACCCCCAAAACTCCTCCCTGCCCTCTCATCAATTGTTATAAATTATCCTACTTCAGAACTAAGACAATATGTCAAAGTTAGTCTGGTTTATCAACAATAGCAAACTCAAATACCTTACACCATAATGATTTGAATGGACTGTATTTACAAAAGCGATTTCTAAACAAATATATTCTAGCTAAAGGCCTTTTAATTGATATTGTACAAAGAAAATGTTCTATTGTTTGATATATGCTACCGTTTTTCAATTATTAAATAGATTGACAAGAATGAACAGAAGCTACTAACGCCAAAGAAAATACAAAAAAAACACTGTAAACGCGTCTATTCGTAGCTTAGTTTGTAACTACTGAAGTCAACTGACCTATGAAAGGTGAGAAGATCTTGAAGAAGAAGATGAAAGTACCTGAGTACGTTCTGTCTAAATAAAGGCTACGTTACCCGGTCAGCAATCCACAGGACCAGCAAACTGATTGTCTGGTTGAAGACAAATGTGGTTGTTCCACTGTCAGTTTACCTCCGTAATTAACAAGCAATAATATTGATCATTTATTGATTCACTGACAAGTGACGAAAGAGAAGGGAAAACAGGGATGCCAACTCCACAGCCACAAACCTCATACCACAAATGTCCAACTTATTATACTTTAGATGTATTACTTGTGTCCTGAACAGAATAATTGATTTTTTTTTTACATTTATTCATTTTTATGTCTTCATTTATGACCTATATTATTTTTTTTCCGTCATTGTGATAAAACTACAATTTACCTTATTGGCCAATAAGTAAATGTTCTCATTCATACCATATTTATAATTCTTCATTCACTCGTTTATTCATACAGTATTTACAAACAACCCAAAGCCACATGGTTGCCACCTCCCTCCCATAGGGGAAGTCCCCTAAGTACCTCCATCAGCTGGATTATATTAATATTATGTTCACTCCGAAAGTCCACACATTAGCCACTCGCTTAAATAGTGTGACGCTATACAGTTATGGTATTGTCCATGTTTTGTTGTAATGTATAGTATGTTCAAAGACTTGAAATGTAATAAATTACTATATTTGTTTAACTGGTAACAAAGCACCCTCTTCTACGTATCAAGACATTACGCACTGATAAAATATCACGCATGCCTGAGATCATCTCAACAGTAAGAACACATGGCAAACCATAGCCACTGTATGTGTCTATGCATTTATATTTAATTGGCAAATACAGGTCAGTTAACAATTATAATTTTCGATTAATTTTGGCCTCATCTGCTTGATTAAATAATGGGGGAATAGCTCTCCAAGGTGATGACTGTGAAAGTCGCTCTTCTAGTTTGGCCTCAAGGAAAAATATTAATAAATTAACCTCAAACTATTATAATAAAATTTATTTGCCTACTCTAAACCTTATCGGTGTTATTTCTTGGTATTTCCTTTATGATTTCTGCCTTTATGTAAACCACTGTAAAATATTATAAATCCTTTCCTTTTACTTAGTCCACCTGCTATACCAGGGTACACGAGAATGTTACACTGGCTCTGCATTCTCCTCATGTACGTGGTCTGAAACGTAAGTGGCTCCTTTCCTCCCCGTGGAGGATCTTTCTCTTATTTCACATAGTAATTTCATTAACTCTACTTAATAATGGATTAGTGGACTCTCACCACTGCACCGCGACCTTTACCGAAGTCTCCCACACTCCTTAACACCTTCATCCAACCTTCAAATAGGCCCTCCTAGTAAAAGGATGAAGTTTGAGAGTTGGGAAAAAAAAATAAATAAAATAATAATGTATTATTATAATGTGTGTAATGTGTTCAATACCGAGATGTTTTACTTTGAAATAGGAGCATATAGATCGTCATACGTCTTAGTATGTAAGTTATTCGTCAGTGGAATTACGGAAAAGAAAAAATACGACTGAAAAAATAACCCCGTTCTTCTTTAACACTTTCTTAACAATCGTATTTAAAGTATCTTTGGTTGCTTTTGAATAGGCTTCTTGAAATGTTTACCTGAAAAAGTTTTATTGAAGAATGCTATTTTTAGTGACCATGATGATTTAATAAACTTTGTTTTTCACATAGTTTTGAGATAACAGCAATTTTTGTTTCTCTTCGTAAGCTTTTCTTTGATTGTCAAGCGCTTCCAACAGCATATCGTCCTCAGACGCCATACATCGATCTGTCCACCCTAAAAACCTATTGAAAACTTTAGTTTTATACTATACTTTTTACATAATGAACCTAAGGTGAGCTTCTATTGGGTGCATCAGCTTACCATAGTAAAATTTTTAGAAACCTCACTAATTATATAAAATGTAGCTACGCTACAGAAAATATAATGCCCACAAGGTGCATTTATGTAAAGCATTTATGTGTAATATGTAAATAAAAAAAAGTCTCGCTACCAGAACATCCATAGATCTTGACTGTCCCTTTTATATTGCTTCCTTTTATTTACTAGTTATTGTTACTTTTACGAGCGCGTTTATATTTTCCTATTGTTCACGCTTCATTAATAAAAGGACTACGAATGACAAAGTCGCCGAGACAAGCGATAATCCATTGGGAGCTGAGGGTTGATCCGCGCCTCTTACTCTTTAGCTGATACCCGCAGACTTAAGTGTAAGCCGATGTAAATGAGAATACAGAAGACAATTGATGGCCAGCGGCGAGAAGGAGGGCTCAAGGGAACGGGGAATTGGCTAAGAGAAAGAAAAACGACTCGAGGCTCAAGGGGAGCTGTCCTGTAGCCGCTGGTCGATTGTCCCGTACTGGGACCACTCTTACAAAGGTCCCGGCATCTACGCTGCAAAGGATTGTCTCCAAAGTCCGCCGAGAAACTTTGCCTGCTCCATTTCCACTCCTTTTCAAACTTGCTGTTTCGTGCCTAACTAACAAAGGCTAAGAGTTTTCGAGAAAAGATTTTAACAGAAAATTGGGTAATGATTTAAAAGTTAATAAGTAGCATAGGCCTGATGCCACCTTCAATGGTCACTCAATTGTCAAGAGTCACGCTTCTTCCACAATATCAGACACCCCGACAGGGGAGGTCTCGTCGACCTAGCCCAGATTTACCAATGGTATTTGATCTTTACTAGTGAGATATTTGGTGACCAGCTTAATTCGTACTTGTCTCACCACATAAAATCATATCACTAAATAAAAACTATGTTCAGAAGAAATACAGTCTAGGTATTATAGGTAGTTTTGGCTTTGGAAAGACCACGAGTTCAAACTCGGTATTTGATGGTATGCGAAAACCGTCTTGGTTCCAAAGCGAGTGCTAGCCGGAAAGAGGCAGACTAGACCGTTGGGGTTTACTAGGGAATTTTATAGGACCCAGGAAGCCGTCACCTACACGAAAAGGGCACTTCCAAGGATATGCTAGTGGGCAGAAGCCAGAAATCTCCTGGGAAGGCCGTGGAGCCTGACAGTGCCTAGTCTAAATCTAGTGGGTAAACAATATAAAGGTAGAGAGAGAGAGAGAGAGATAGAGAGAGAGATAGAGAGAGAGAGAGAGAGAGAGAGAGAGAGAGAGAGAGAGAGAGAGAGAGAGAGAGAGAGAGAGAGAGAGAGAGAGAGAGAGAGAGAGAGAGAGAGAGAGAGAGAGAGAGAGAGAGAGAGAGAGAGAGAGAGCAGTTTTTACTTGAAGCGTCTAATTTCCAATGCCAAAAATTCTTTTATTTTTCCCTAACCTATATTCTATTTCTTAATTTTCCTATAGTCTCTTTAGTTGCTAGAATATTAAACGACTTTACAGATTCTTCAGACAAAATTAAACCATTATTTACATCATTCAACTGGTAAGGCATAGAAGTCACAAAAACAGATTTCTCAAATTGTTTCCTTATTTTCAGGGTGAAACATTCCTAAACATGAATAGTTCTACAATAAGACTTCTCGAAGGTAATATCATCCACTGAATTGCCCTCTAAACTTCGAATTTTCGAATGAATCATCTTCTCAATCCTCGTCCCTAATCCTGAAGATAGATTTTCTTCAAACGTGTTTACTTTCCCCATACTTTTAAATAATATCTTCTCCATCTTGTTAGCAGGCTCTTTCTTGAATTATATACTAGCTGTTCGATAAAATCTTTGTCACATCATCGATTGCACAGTCGATTGAAGAATCATATAAGCAACTAATTCTACTTGAATTTGAATTGTTACATATCGTTTGCTTTGCTATTCTACTTTGTATCCTCCTCCAAAAGAGACGAGGACCTTTCATTGTCAAAACTACATGCATCTCAATGTTTATGTTCACCTGGATCAGAAAATATTAATTTCTTCAAACTTCCATTTAAATAGTAGTGCAGGCTCATTCAGTTGGATAGCAGTGACGGGTGCCCGTCAGAGGCTTGTTGTTGGTGGGCCAAGGGCCGTACCTCCACCATATTGTCTGCTTTCCCAGACCTAGAGAGTGGCCATCTTTCCGGTAGCGGTGGGGGTTGCAGGTTACGGAATGGTGGGTTTTGGCAGTGTTTCATCGAGTCAAAAAACTTTTTTGTGGATGACGGGAACCTTCATTTCACGAAAAGTGCCATAGGGCCGAGGGTAGCATGTTGTGCTGGAAGTGATGGAGTATTTTTACGGTGCTAGTGTGGAGAAATCGGAAGAGCGGTGTCCCAAACAGTAGCGCTGGTCTCAAGACGCTCTTAAATATCAACAGTTTCAGCCTAAGGGATATAGCCGGACTTCGGATGAGGTGCTGGAGAGAGTAGTAAGTCTTACGTACCCTTTTCAGCTTCTTCTGCAGGTGTGTGCCGAACGTCATGTGTTTGCCTAGGTAGCATATGATATTGGCAAGTATGGAGTCAGTCATGTCTGTGTTGAAGCTGGTTGGGAGCTTTATTTTCCCATGCTGGAACGAGAAAACGATCTTGGCCGGGTTTACCTGAATGTGGACAGCTCGTGGCCTGTCGGTGATTAATTGCCTGGCGCCCTCTGCAGCCTTTAGTGCTTTCGCTGGGTACAGGCTGGTGATGGGTACTCCTATGTCGTCCGCATACGCCACTACCTCACAGTTGGAGTATGATGCTCCCACTATGTGCGCGGTGTAGATCTTGAAGACTAGGGGTCCCAGCACCAACCCTTGGGGAACTCTGACAATGAAAACCTTCTAATGGTAGAGATTGCACCTACCTATTCGCACAGAAAAAGTTCGGCCTGCGAGATAGGAAGCCATTATGTTCTGTAGTTGCTCAGAAAATTTGTGCTCGCTCAGACGTCGTAGGATTGTGTGATGATCTACAGAGTCGAATGCTTTAGAGCAATCGAGGGAGATCATCGCAGTGACCTTGTTGTTCCGCATGTTCGTTGCAACGTGCTTCTGAAGTTTTATCAGATTGCAGTCCAAACTGAGGCCTTTATTGAAGCCGGTCTGTTGAGGTTGGATAATGTCTGGAGAGTCACGGTGTCTGGCGAGTATGGTGGTTGTCCTCTCGTGGATTTTCGACAATTGAGTCAGCAGACTAATGGGCCTGTAGTGAGCTGGCTCGTATCCACTCTTGGCCGGCATTAGAAGTGGGACGACGACAGCGTGCTTCCACGTCTGGGAAAAATAGTGTAGTCTCAGAGAAGAATTGATGATGTTCACTATGTGAGATATTTCCTTCCGTAGTAGCTGCTTCAGAAGAATGCATGTTCCTATGATGTTCCTGCATCACACATAACTATTTATTTATTAAACCCTATGGTTTAAATAGCTGCGAACACTATATTAATTACTTTTCAAAAAAAAACTTTTCTCTATTTAAATGCCAACTTATCGTACACATTATTGATCAGGATATCAAGGCCTTTAGGCTAATAAATTTCTTAATATTATGAGGAAAAACATTATCAGGAAGCAAACCCTATTACTTCGCGTGAGTGAACAAATCCCTAAATGTTACACTTCTCAAACGTTAATCGGCTGGCCAATGCAGCTATTATCTTTTTTTCAAGATTCGTCATCCGGTTTTCCCAAAACACCCCGAAAGCATTTGCCTGTCTCCATGACATAAAAACACGTTTTCTACTCGGTGATCTGATTACCGAAAACTCGTTTCAGATGTTCTATTTTGAACGAGCAGGTCAACAGTTAAGAGAAGTAATAAAATGATCAATCTCTCCTTCGAATCTCATCTCAACTTCTCAAAAGGTCGGCCAAGAGACAGTGTGTTCCCTTTTCCTACCAGTCCCATAGAATCTGCCTCGGATCACCCTCTCTGTCTTCCTCGAGCGTTGTATCCGTTTTTCTGTTTGATGGGTAAGTAATAGGAACCATCCAAGTAAGGTCATTGTTTGATACGATATGGGAGCTTTAAGGTTACAGTATGTAGCTAACCATTTTACTGAGATGTCATAAACACGGATCCAAGACTTGATCTCCTTTTTAGTTTTCCCCAATCTTAGTAGAAGAACACTATTTCCGCACATATTTTTCAATCCAATAGAATTTGGCCGTTTTTGTCAGCTCCAGCGCCCAGTTCCATTCCTTTGCTTACTACTACGTAGCCTCAGTTTGTAAATATGGTTTGCAGTTCTTTCCGATGAATAAAGCGCCGTTGTTTCAACTGTAGTCACTTTCAGCTGTATACAAGTGGAGATATTTTTTATTTATTCTTCCCCATCTGTTAGCTGAATAGTTTCGGAATAAGCAAATAATCACTAATGGTAATCACCAAATCACTATAGGTAATCAAGATGCACTACTGTCGTTTCTTCAAGTGTCTTCTAATCGAGGACCTATCCTGTCCCGATCTTCGAGATATCCCTTCTATTTTCCGCAAAAATTGCTTCTATTTTATCATTGCTTGGAGTTGATTTAAGCGTTGGTTTTAGAGGGTTTATGACTTGCTGGCAAAGTATTGGAAGCAACGTAGATTTATACGCAACCTTACAAATACTCTAGTCGTTTTTATATAACGAAGTAAATATAATTGTTGTGTTCTTAAGGAACGTCCTAGAATAAATTAAAAAAAATTGTATTCTCCCGACATACATATATGATGATGAGATGACTATCCTGTCTGACAAACGGTGTCTACTGGCAGGTATATTATTTGGTTTAAAACAAACATCAGACAGCGGCTGGGGATGATCCGAGCCATTGTGGTTGGCCGCCGGTGACCACAATGCAGGCATTGTGTCCTCTGCTGGATCCTCTGTTCCCTATAGGTCGGTCATTGTCTCCTGGCAAAGGGCCGGCCAAAAACTAGATAACCCAACCATCTTTGTTGTGCTATAATATCTAATTCTCTAGCCCTGTCTCCGGGTAGTGTTTGCTGGATATTGGAGTATACTAAGTACTTTTTACATTCAGAATCTATTTTTGAAAGATCTCTAACGAAAAAAAGGCATTACCTATCTGGACAATTGTCCTCCCCCATTTCGTTTAAATTATTTACGCGACTAACGCACGAAGTAAAAATGTCGTAAAATGTGAATGAACAATGTCTAAAAATGGCAGAATGCAATTGAAGGGTTTTCTGCAAGAAGGAGGGAGCTCCATTTTTCCAACTGTTGGAAAACAATAAGAAACTGTAAACAAATCGAATTTTTAAGGCTAAGTACATACTTCAATTGATGATTTGTTTGGTAGTAAATTATTTAGTAGTATTTAAATGTAAAAAAAATCTGTAAATTTTATAATTTTGCAGTTTACTCGTTTTTGCACCAAAGCAGTTTTGTGTGGGCAAATTTTTTTTTAAAAAAACATCACAAATCGCAAACAATATAAAAAATAAAGAATGATTTTCTTAAAGATGTTACATTTAATTCAAAAAGGTGGAAAACGGAGCTGACTCCTTCTTACTTTTAAACCTTTAAATTTTTGAAACATATTATATTTTTTTTAAATCGACATATTTCATGTTTATTTTGCTTGGGGATAACCCCAAAGTTTCCTGATGCCCTACTCTTGCTCTAGTCATCTTCACCAATCAGGACAGCCAAAAGTATCCAATCTTTCAAAATGATGCTGTTGTAAGGGGTCAGAGGATCTCTCTTTTTATACTTTCTTTATTGTGCTATAATTACAATCTGCCTTATAAGGCAATAAGTAATTAAGATAAATGATCTCATTCATGCCATATTTACAATTCATCATTCACTCGCTTATTCATACAATATTTACAGACAGCCCAGAGGCCTCCCAAATCCACATGTGAGGATCTCTCTAGAGGCCAAAATCAGATAGTTACACCGTGACCTAAAATATGTTGTTAGTTATTCGACTGTTTGCAACGAAGCGTCGACCCGGTTTTAACACCAACATTACGCAGATCTTCTACCAATAGGACCAAGTTAAAGACAAGTGTGTCATCGTCGTGGCATATGGGCACACCGAATTCTACTGTCTCCGAGAAACCTAGAAAGTTCAGCGTAGCACACGAGCGAGTTATGTAAGATGCCCTTGAATCGCCTGCAGTATGCGTGCTCTGCCAACAAGGCCATCTGGCCAACTATAAGGGTAGCTCAAGAAGCCACCCAGCTGGAAATTTGAGGCCTTAGTTTGTTAGTCAATTTTGAGTTCCTTGGGCCACCTTACTTTGAACTGAAACCGTTCTAAATTATTTACTAGTTTTTAATTTTATTTTACTGTCTTCCTTTGTATGACTTCAAAAAGTGATGACTTCTTCTATAGAGCCTAATCCAAGAAGTTCATTACTTTACCCCGTGATTCTCTTCCTCCAACACACCACGTGAGTGGTAAATGCTTCCCGAGTGCCTCCCTCATCTTTAAGTCTTCCCGTAGTGTCCTTGCATCCCCGTCCTTCCACAATTGACACAAATGTTTCTCTGAGCATTCTGATTTCATTCATGCGAGGCATATGCTCAAATCACTACAGGAAGTAGAGATGCTCCATTATTATTTTTTCATGTGGCTTTCAATTGAGGACCGATCCCATGGAACCCTCTGTTTTCCACATAAAACTCAGCTAAATAGCTCGGAGTTTATTGATGTATAAAAATATGAAAAAGTAGGAGCGTTGACCTTTCGAGATTCATGACTCAATAGCTTAGTATTGGGAGTGGCGTTGTTTTATAAACAATCTTGTTTGCATTCTTTAAAACTTTTGACATTCCTACAAATCTGCCTCCATTCGTACTAAACATTCTTTATGTATGATAACTCTTTCGTTAAGAGCTATACTAAGAACGAAGATCAGATATGTTTTGAATAGTCCACGACCAATATTTTTGATCTATCCATATTTTCAAGACGTTTCACTTCTCTTTGATGATTGGCATGATACAAGTATGAACTAGCTCTGCTTAAATGATTCTTAGATTGCATTGGTTTTCCTCGGTGTGAGCTTCAAAAACCAGCCAGGTCATCCGGAAAGGCAAGACAATGCATGATCTGTGTTGTATTATCATTACATGTTTGTTTCTCAACCTTTTTGTCTTGGCTTTTTCCAGGGCCATATCCGATGAAGAAAACTGTTCCCAATCATCTTAATTTATTTTTTCTCTAATTTTATTTCAAACATATTTTCAAATATATCCCACTACTATAATATTTTTTTACTTATCAACAATCTTTATTGTGCAATAATTACACTCTGCCTTTTTATAAGGCAATAATAATACAGATAAATGATCTCATTCATACCATATTTACAGTCATCATTCACTCGCTCATTCATACTATAATATTAACAACATAAATTCATTTGAAAACCAACTATATTCAATTTTTTTTTATTTATTATAAAAATATTATCATTAGGACAATCATTATTTTTGGAAAACATACCGCATATACATATGAAAAACATATAACAGTATCTTACGTAATGTATCGATTATAATGTGTGATTAATTTTTCATCACAGCTCTTTACTTGTTTTAGGGCATGTCAATGACAAGGGTCATTTAAGTTAATTGTCGGAGGTTAAGCTGTAAGAAATAATAGGAAAGAGGGAAACGAACTACACTCTCGAACTTCTGTAAAGAGACTACTTTATTGTCTTTAGCAATCCGACCTACATAGGATCATGGGTTTTTTACCTCCCATGATCGTATTAGTTTACAACATAAACTTGCCTCTGGCTTTAACTCCCCCCTGCCAGTTCCTGACAATAGGTCGGGAACTGAAACTTAACACTTATGCTAATTATATACAGTTCTGACATAATAATTTCCTGCTCGCCTAGAGCAGCACAACACTGTCTTATAATCATAAAAACAGAACATAACTTTATCCAATGTGGTACAAGGTTAAAACGATAAAATTAAAAAAAAACATGTATCTGGCAAATGCCACCAAAAATCAAAAGATATGTGTGCAGGAGTGAGAAAATTAGAGTAAATTTCCTATTTGGATGGCTTCCCCACTGGAAGCTTTAACTGCTTGAGATGGACAGTTCTCCTCTTCGCGGGTTCATGAACACTTTGGATGGTCACCAAATTGTGTTCACGAATCGTGATCACCCGGAAGGGACCCTCATAACGGGACACCTCTTTACTCCTATTGGAACCGATCTTACGATAAACCGTAGTGCCTATCGCAACGCACCCTTCTAGTGGTTTGACGCCCGCGTTCTCCCTCAACACCCTCCTGGATTTTTCCGTGGTAATTTTCGCGTACACCTTCCCCCATAATTTCCCCAGTTCCACGCGGTTGGTGGTGAGTTGTGCGGATGTCTCGTCTCCCACCACCGTTCTACTCGTGTCTCGGCGACGCCCACGAAGTCCGAAGAGGATTTCAAAGGGTGAAAACCCGGTGGCAGTGTGAACAGAATGGTTATACGCAATGACCGCCCTAGGCATTGCCTCTGCCGGCTCCAACCCTTTGTCGGCATCGTAGACGCGGAGATGATCGCCCAAGGTACTGTGGAGACGCTCAATTCCTCCTCGGCTCTTTGGATGCCCTGGGGTATTGACGTGCCACATCACGTCCAGAGCCTTCATCTCTTTCCGCACAAAAATGGGTCTTCCCTGGTGTGGAAGCATCATTAAGGGTACGACTAATTTGGTCATTGTTCACCCCTGGAGCGGACCATATGGTCGTGGTGGTCGATCGTGGAGAACTATCATGTGCTATTTTCATGGGGCCGAAGGTCTTCGTCTTCCAGACTATCTGACGGCGCTTATCATTGATGATTTCTCCCCGCTCTTCCATGTCCACAGGCCTGTCGTCCGTTGAGCTCTCTCCTCCTGCCGACGGTACCAAATCCGTAGACCCTGGTTCCTGTTGGTCTTCTTCTCTCTCCGGCGTCCATTCTCGCAAGAACTGCCTTCCATCCCGGGAGGATTCCCCCTGATCTTGGTCGAGTGCGTTGACCACCATCGCCCGGGACAGCCAGTCCGCCACGACGTTTTCCTTACCGGGCTTATATATAACCTCCAAGTTGTATTGGCTGAGGAACTCCTTCCAACGCATGACCCTCGCCGATGACTCTTTTAATTTACCGACCCACTGTAACGGTTCGTGGTCAGTGTGCACCCGGAACCTTCTCCCGAACACGAAGGGCCGGAAATGGTCTATCGCCCAGACTATCCCTAATAATTCCCGTTCTAGCGCGCTATACCTACTTTCCACCTCGGTGAGGCGCCTACTTGCGTACGCTACGGGACGGTCCCCTGTGCCCCCCACCTGTGACAGAACCGCTCCCAAGGCGTATTCACTGGCACCCGTCGTGATTGTGAACTGCTTCGTGAAGTCGGGAAATGCCAGAACCGGGTGTTCCTGGAGACGATCCATGCACTTCCGAAAATTCGCCTCGATATCTGGGGTGATGGCCACCTTCTGACCTTTTTTCAGGAGATTGTTTAGGGGTACCAAACAAGCCGCCATTTCGGGGACAAATCTCCTGTAATAGTTAAGCGTACCCAGCAGGCGCCGGATCCCTTTAACGTCCGACGGAACCACCATCTTCTGAATCGCTTCCACCTTCCCGGCATCGGGTCTCACTCCCTCCTCAGAGATCGTATGCCCCAAAAAATTGATAACCTCTTGGCCTAGACGGGACTTTTCGTCTGACAATTTCAAGCCAAATAGCCTCACGCGATCGAATACCATCCGCAGGTGATCCGCATGTAGTGCCTCGGTTGCACTGAATATCAAGAGGTCATCCATATATATTTGGCATACGGACTCGTCTATCCCTCGTAGAAACTCATCCATGAGCCGCTGGAACGTAATGGGTGCATTCTTCAGGCCAAATGGCATCCTCGTAAACTCATAGTGGCCTCTCTCAAACGTGAATGCCGTCTTGTGTCGGTCTCTAGGGTGCATTTGAATCTGGTGATACCCCGCTTTAAGATCCAGAGTGCTAAATATCTTCGCCCCGCTCAGCCTGTCCAAAATGTCGTCGAACCTGGGGATTGGACATTTTTCATCCACCGTATTTTCATCAAGTTTTCTGTAGTTCACTACGACTCTATATTTGTCTGGACTCCCACCTTCCTTATTCTTTTTCTTGACGGCCCACAGGGGGCTGTTATATGGCGATGTACTGTCCACTATAATCCCGTGCTTCTTCAGGTTGTCTAGCTCCTCACGAATGTGGTGCCTCAGAGCCTGCGGATACCTACTTCACATAGCACACCCTGTCTTGCTTGAGCGGAATCTCGTGTACAGTTCTACCTGTGAGCCCCAATCGCTCGCCTTCCTTGAAGATAATATCTATGTATTTTCTCTTAAGCTCCCCTTTCCAATCTTCTGCTTGCTTTAGCGCTCCTACTCGCGCCCCCCCATCTCGCCCTACTTCTCTCCCTAGTCCCAAGCACCTATACCTTACCTTACCTATTCGAAAGTCCCATCGCCCCTTTTCGTTCCTAACCTTTGCTCCTACTTTACCTAGCAAATCGCACCCTATTATCCCTCCATATTCCCGGGGCATCTTTTCTACCACGTGAACTGTTAAACTCTCCTTATCGCGTTCCCATCTATTTAGCCCTATTACTGCCTCCCCTTCGACCTTACAGGGGCCCCCCAGGGTGATCAAGTTACAAGAGCATACCTGTATTTGGGGCATCCTCTCTCCTTCACACATCCTCTCTAGTGTCTCCCGACACATTATAGTGTTGGTACTCCCAGTATCCACTAGACACTTCACTCCCCTCACGACTCTGATTATAGGCAGACCGCTATCCCCGACTTTCACACTATTGTTTACTATCGTGCGGTCGCCTCTCCGCCACCACTCTGCTCAGATATCACGTTCTCCCCTCTCCTCTGATGTTTGTCGTCGAGTGGTCCTCCGAGCACTGCCGCTTCTCCAGCCCATTCGGTTTCCTGGTTCTTCCTTCTCTTCTTCTGTCTCGGAAGATTCCGAGGTCTCTGACGCTTCTGGCTGCGGCCTCTCTTTCCTCCGCATCTTCTGAGCGTTTATCTCCATCGGTTCAGGTCTGTTCCCGTCTCTGCGTCAGCTCGTATACGGGCACTGCCTGGCTACATGCCCTTCCGTACCACATTCAAAGCACCTAGTGCGTGGGCACTGTGCTACCAAATGTCCTGCTTTCCCACACTCATAGCACTTCCTGTCGTCTCGCCTTCTGGAGCGCCCCACATTTCCTCGGCTCCTTTCCCCCGCCATTAATCTTTCTCTTCCACTGTACTCCGCCTCCTTCTTCTTCCATGCGATGGGCGTGGTTTTGGGCCTTCTATATGGCACTCTTCTCCAGCCCGTTTCTTCCTCGCCAACTGTGGTGTCTTCCTCTCTGGCACTGGTGTCCACCATTTCTTGGGCACATTCCAGAAATGTGCGTTCTCTCGGTAACCCCTCCTTTCTTCCAGTTTCATTCGCTAGCTGTACTTTCAGGATAGTTGATAAGAACGCCATCCTGGCTTCTACTTCCGCAGCGCTTACTGTCTCCCGCATCTTCTCCGTGATATTGTTGTATCTTGCCAGCATCGTTCCGGCGTACTGCTCGTTCGTCTGCTGGTGTCTCTTCGTTTCCCTGAAGAGTTTAAAAATGTCCTCTTCCGGGGTCCATCTTCCCCCACCGAACGCCTTCTTCAGCCGCTCCTTCACTACGTTCCACGAGGTCTCCTCGTCGGCCTGGATCATGTTCAGGACACTCCGCTTCACTCTGCACACCAGAGCTGCCCTCAGCGATTCTGCGTCCCCTTCCGTTATCAGGTCCTCCGACCGTTTCCCCTCTATCCGCGTAATCAGCCGGTCACCCCCTTTAAGGAAATGATTTAGTTCCCCGGTCTCGCCTGTGAATCTTTCCAGATCCGAAATCGACTTCCTCATGTCCTGAGCCGTAATCGCCTGGATCTTCATCCACGCCAATGTATTCGCGTGAGCCGCTGCCATGGTCGTTTGAGGTAACTGCGGTATATCTGTTGCCGCACTAAGCACTGGGGGTCGTAACACTCCCTCTGGCATTTTATTGAGAGAGAAAAAAACGTGAAACGAAAGAACGAAAAAAAAAATAAAGAAAAGAAAATTATTACTTTTCGCTTCGCCGTACTAGGTTCCCGGGTTTCGGCACCAGTTAATTGTCGGAGGTTAAGCTGTAAGAAATAATAGGAAAGAGGGAAACGAACTACACTCTCGAACTTCTGTAAAGAGACTACTTTATTGTTTTTAGCAATCCGACCTACACAGGATCATAGGTTGTTTACCTCCCATGATCGTATTAGTTTACAACATAAACTTGCCTCTGGCTTTAACTTTTACACCAGCATAAATATGATCATTACGATTTACAAGAAAATAATTTGTGATGCTGGGGCCTTAATTCTTATTTAAGCATGGTGACTACATATATTGTGGGACCGAGTGAGCAAAATCGCTCGCACCCCTGAGGCCGACCGAGGGCACAGGCTCTCTAGTCCTGCCTGTCTGGTAGGCAGGACATCTTTTCTTATTTTAAGGACACGAGAACTAATCAAAGGATAATGACTGGTTAAAGATGCCTACCAGTATTTCAGACAAAAGCACAGTCAATAAACATATGTTTTTTATATATCATGTGGGTTGACCTGTATAATCCCTGCGAAATTGCTGAATTTGTGATTGCAAGTTAATGTGTCTGCATTTTCTGTAAATACTTAACGCAATAATTGCTAATTTAAAATTAATTGCAGAGCTATATTTTTCTATGTGGGTCTTTTAAATGATTTAAGGTGTTCGAATCCACTTCGATGTACATACTTAAAGGGTTCTAGCGAGAATTAATACTATATCGGGTATTATGGATACCGGTGACAATCGGTCTGTAATGTTTCATTGTCATCAGTATTACACTATATATTGGCGCAACATCTTTAGTCAATAGGAAGCTGGACTTCTCTGACATTCATTGCTTAGTTTCGATAGTTTTTCTATGTGCATAGTCTCCTTTAGCTAGAGATAAAACACCTACATAGGTCTATGTTTAAAAACTTGCATAGCTGAGTACAGCACTTTTACCTGAAGTTTTTCAAGCATGATTTAGTGTGACTTTAATGCAACTTCTTAGATGCAGAATAGAATTGTGTTTGTTTATTGCAAGGTTTAAAAAAGACGTTTTTTTTCTTTGGGAAGGTATAGGAATATATAAGGAATAGTGGAACAATCATTTAGAAAAAATTCTCATTTATAGTCCTGAGAATGCCTATACAGACGAACAATCAATGGAAGAAACGTATACTTGTGATGTGAAAATGAATAAAAGATTTTTGGAGAGACTCTTAAGTACTTTTCTAATAATTTAATTTTCACTAAGTTTAAATATTATAGTTTCGTTCCCCCAATAACAAGGATTGATTGAAATTCGCAGCGATTACACATCTGGTGTATGAAAGACTTTTTTCATCATTTTTTCTTTTTTTCTTTTAACGCCTGGGCACAATACCTTCTGGGTGGAAGGAGTGCCCTATATCCGCCCTGTGGATCTGAGGTCATCAATCATATTTACCAAGAGGGCGGTGAAAGGGAATTTTATTGAGTCAACAGCGGGGTCGCCGCTTCTAGCATAGCACTCACACTATAGCGCTAATGCGCTTGTAACAAATAGAGGTGGGGCATGTTCATTATCTTACTTGTGCACTCTCTCGGTTGAAGGCTTTTCCCTTACTTTGCCACAATCATCTGAGAGAGGGTTAAAAATAAATTTATAATGGGTACATCCCAGTGGGGAACGGTTTTTTTCACCTCTATTGTTAACTTTAAAAACTATTTTACACATTTAAAACTTTTAAGAATAAATTTTATAATCTAGACAAGGAAGTTTCTTTGTTTAATATTCATAGCAGAATAGCTCATGAAGAATTAAGGGTCGACCAAAGGTTGTCGTCTTACTTGCCGGGTGACATTGAGGTGCTTGATTATGTTCAGCTATGTAGAGCCTAATTTCTCATTCATAAATTCTGTTTTCTTAATCACCCTCTCTATTTTTTTTATTCAAGTAGCTACACATTTATCCTCACGAGTTTCACTCAGTTAACCCCGAACAACCCAAAAAAAAAAACTTTAGGGTGAGCCCGGGATGGAACCCGGTCCTTCAAACTATGAGGTCGAAATATGAGATACAATAATTTTTATCCATTCTTTCCAAAGCAAACCAAAGGCAAAGAAAATGGGATTTCGTCTCCTTAAATTGTCAACATTCCGATATAATTTATTATATCTTAATGATTGAAAATAGTAAAAATATTCAATGAACCGAGTTAGTGAAGTACATTAACAAAATTTCGACCACTAAACGTGTTTTTTCATCCCAATGCTTTGATATTTTTTTGATAAAGAGAAAAAAAATCTGACTGGGCTAAAATTCGAAACCAGGAACTCCTTTTTTTCCGTTGGGTACCCTTCTATTTATTTATACCAATAACTCCTTAGATTTTGACAGCATTGTATTAAAATAACAGTGCTTTTTGTTCTACACAAAAACAGTTGTGGAAAGACAAAAAAGCTGTGTTATTTTACTGAGCACTTCCACAATCCGGCATTAATCATTCAATTGTATTAAATATTTAAACCAATTATTCTACCTATAGATCACGAGTCTGATGTTTTTACTCCGTCGCTTATCAGATTCCGCTCAGAGAATGAAGACCGACATATTTAGTAATTTTAGCAACAAACATACAATTTGAATCAATAGTGTGTAGTTGGCGCATTGTATAACAACTGAGATATGGCTTATATGACAAGATAAATATGAAATAAAACAAGCAGAGAAAATAAAATGAAATATAACTCTAAATATCCCAAAAAGAAAACCATTAGCATCGTCTAAGAAATCAATGCATAAGTTCCTCATTTTTTTTTTTGGCCCTCTTCTCTCAGACTCCATTCTTCAGTCAATAACTCAGAAACTGAGCGTTACGTTTTTGGGTCATAATCCACTTTTTTTCAATATGTGATTTGTTGCTATCCCCTATTAGGTTTTCTTATACATATTATTCAGGTTATTAACAATATTGGTGTATTGTTCATATTTTTATTAGCAATCATATAATATTAAAAAAATCAATCAAAAAGTGAGAAAGCCGTGCACCATTATAATCTAACCACCACAATAATCTACAGAATAAACTGAAAGGGTACGGGTCCGAGGCCACACTAATGAGTGAAATAACTTCATAACATAACTAACACTTAATTATTCAACTTTGCTAAGGTAGTGGTCATCGAAACCTTTGTGCATTTAAACTACAACCCCTATATTATGATTACCTTTAAACATTGGAGCAGTCCATACACATATATACGTATAATCCCAAACACTGACGATCCGACACAGAATAATATCGAAACTCACCATGGGTATAATATTAATAAAATAATAGGGAAAAAAATATGAACATCTACAATGAATTAAATTAAGTGCACACATACATTATTACAATTGATATGCAGTAGTGGAGGTAAGAAATATGATAACTTATTACTTACTTTCACCAGGTATATCATTATTGTAATACACAACACTATTCACAATCCTATCTTAAAGCAATAAATAAAAATGACTGAGTAAATTGACAAATTGGTAACAGAACCAACCCGCATATACTTTTTTTTTTCTTTTTTTTTCCAACATTATTAAGACAAAATTACAATCTGCCTGATTGGGCTATAAGTAATTGTGATAAATGATCTCATTCATACCAGTTTACAATTTTCATTCCTCGCTCATTCATACTATACGAATATACGAGCAGCCCAGAGGCCCCATCGTCCACATGGTTGTCACCTCCCTCACGTGCGAAGGAGGAAACGGAGTCGTGGGAAGTCCCGCACGCTCCTACGTCAGCCGCGTCACTGGATAAGAACCAGCGGAGGCTGACCAAGAGCGCGAGAGCCACAGACGCTCAGGACATGATTAGAGAAACTGGCCATTGCCAGGACTGTCACTTATTTATAGCAGGTCAAGAGATCAATATTTATTCAATTATAATAACTAAGGCTAATTTTCCTTGTTGTTGTGCATGGTACATATATAAAACCTGTCACCAGCCTGTTGACTGACCAGACTAATTTTTCTGAAACCTGATAATGTTTATAATTATAAATACATTTTCGTCATACTGATGAACATCATTACACGATATTTCATAAATATGTATATTATTTTCCTCTCATGTGAACTTTAAAATTGACATAAACTCCGCTAGTTAATTTGATTGTTTCATACCCTCCAACAGGTAGTTCCCATATCTCAGACGGATATATATATCAATAACATAAAAAACACAATGTGTGTTTGTAGCAATGTATTTTTTTTTTACTTAACTGAACTACTACTTAGATGATCAATCATCCTACTACAATCACACGGATCTCTAATTATGTTTAAATTATTACCTTTTGGAAGGGTAAAACTCCAAATTGTTAACAATAGGGCTCTAGAAAAATAATTCAAATTAGTCTAATAAAAGGAATTAGGGTAATACATTGACATAAAAATGTTAATATATATAAGACCATAAAATGTCTACAATATTTTTCTTTAGTTATAAGCAAATTTAATTATAAATAGTCTTAGAGGTAAGGTTACTCTGATTATTGGTTTTTAGATATCAGTGTTGAAATTAACCGATTTTATGTTAGTGGTGGACAAATTTTATTACGTGATCATTAGAGCTGAACTTTACATAACGTACCCGTTTGTTCTTGCTATTCGCCTACTACCCTCTGTTAAACTGTATTTCATTTTTATATCTCAAATTTTTTAATCTAGATGAGTGCCCTTATAATGGATAAATAATTATACGTCAATCATGTTGACAGGTAAAAATTTTAAAAGGTATTTATATTATTTGACTATTATTATTATTATTATTATTTGTTCCGACATTTGTGCACCGCGGCCTCAGTGAGACCTATTGTGCGCCGTCCATGTCCCTGTCCTATTTATGTGACAGGCCCACGGCCTTTGCAAATCTGAGGATACTGAATGGATCGATCAGTTCACATAGTTTGGGGTCTACAATGCGATCACTACCAAAGTGAGGGTATCGCCTTCTAGCTAAGTTATCACAGTCACATATTATATGACGTGCCGTTTCTCCCTCTTTCTTGCAGAATCTGCAGATTGGTGATCCCACTATCCCCAAATTAAAGAGGTGTTTATTTAACCGACAGTGACCTGTATAGAGTCCTGTCACACTTTTGAGTGTCCACCTGTCCATTGATAGAAGTGCTGAGCTTCTTCTCTTACAGGGTCCATTAAGAAACAGTTTCGAGTGTTCCTGTTTCTTAGTTTCTCTCCAAGAAAGTCTTGCCTTGTCCTCTAAAGCTAATTTTATACGCCTTTTAGCGTAGCTGAGGCTGATACCACATATGGGTTCAGGTGCAAGAGGTGTCTGTTCTGAGCCCACCCTTGCAAGGCCATCTGCCTTCTCATTGCCTGTGATGCCTGTGTGTCCTGGCACCCAGTCGATTCTAACCTTATTGGCTAGCGAGAGTGTGTTTAAGTTGTTTTTACACTCCTCAACCAAATAAGATCTGGTCGTATAGCTTCTCAGGGCGCCAATGGCTGCCTGGCTATCCGTGAAAATTGTGACCAGTTTGTTTCTTACACCCTCCCCAATTAAGGTTTGGGTACAGACATTGATCGCCATCACTTCGGCCTGAAAGACCGAGGTGTGTCTACCTAAAGGAATAGAAATCCCAGATTCTGGTTTATCTTTCCTCCATATGCCGGCCCCTGATCCGTTTTCTGTTAGTGAGCCGTCTGTATAGCAATTAATCCCATTACACAGTTTATGTGGTTTGGTCTTTGTGTTTTCCGCACAGTATAAAACGTCTGTGTGTTTCTTAACTTGTAGGTCAGAGTGCATTGACAGCACCTCGTCCTCATCAATTCTTCTGAACAAGTTCCCATGTCCCATGTGAGTCATGACTTTGGATCTTGTTCCTGATTTCGCAAGTCTGTAAGCCGTTCAAGGCTTGCGCTTCTACTTCTATGTGCAGTGGATTCAAGTTCAATAAGACTTCCATTGCAGCAGTAGGAGTTGTACTCATGGCACCAGTGATCATGAGACATGAAAGCCTCTGTAATTTGCCAAGCAAAGTTCTATTTTTACTAATACTACCTCTGTGCCACCACACCATAGAGGCATAGAGCACCATTGGTCTAACTGCTGCGGTATATAGCCAGAATAACATTCTGGGTTGTAGTCCCCAGGTCCTACCCACAGCCCTTTTACATGCATAGAGGCATCGAAGTGCCTTCATAGTAGTATTCCTGATGTGTTTAGACCAGTCCAATTTTCTATCCAGAGTAACCCCTAGATGCTTTACCTCACTACAAATTGACTATTACTGACTTTATTATTTTGAACTTAATAAATTTTAAATAATTTAGCATTATAAAAAATAAGGGATGTATAAAATATTCATTGTTGGTATAAAATTAGCACTTAATATGTCTTATTTGAAAAAGTTGATGGTACATAAGTTTTTGGAAATATTAGAGTGTTTCATCAACCAACAAATTTGTTTCACTTATGAAACAATTTAAAGCTACTCTTGTATACGACCGCTATCAAGTTTTGTTGGTAAATATATGTCTCCTTTATATTATTGTTTAATAATATTTAATTTAATTATTAAATTATCAGCCTAACTAGCATTCATCCATCGGGAGTCAGGTAATTGTTTGTATTAATCTATGTCTATATTTTAATAGTACAAAAGGTTTATTTTCTGTTTTTTGCAACTACTCTGAGATCGTGGGTACGTGGTGTTTGTATATTTTGTGTTTGTCTGCTTATCAGACATTCTGTCACCAAATCGTGTAGTTTAAGCCAAATCCAGTTTAATTCAAGTTTGACAGAAAAATGATTTTTGGTGATTTCTTTATAGATTCTTCGACATTTTATTCTGTAATTACTTATATTCGCACTATTTCTTATCAAGTTTGTGGATTCCTAATCGCGTTTTTTTGCTTGAGAACATGCAGTGAGGTTGTTCATATTTTATAAATACTCCATACACATGATTCCAGTTCTTTTGTCATGATTATTGCTTTGTCTCTTTTGTTATTGTTGATTATTGTTTCTTACAACGCTCGTTTTCCATTTTTTTCCACTCATCAGGCTGAGAATAATGTCAAATAAATGGTTTTCCTCTAGTGACGCATGTCCTTTCTGAATTTCTGATTGTTGAATATACTACTTGAATCGATTTTCGACACCATTAGCATCCTGGAGCATTTTTTTCTTTAGACTTGTCCTTACGATTTCCTTGTATAGGGCTAAACGAAATGGTTGCCTTGCTAAGCTACACGATTACAAGCCAATTAAAAACATCTCTCCAATAGGAACAATATTTCGAGTTTTGAAATTAATTTTGATTTTTTTACAGGTGCGCCAGGGATGGACGGGTACCCTGGTATTTCAGGACCCCCCGGTCCCCCTGGACCTCCGGGGTCCTCGGAATTTTCCAACTTCGATGTAAGTATCAAAAGTCAACTGATACATTATTTTAGATTTTATAGGCCTTTTATATTGTATGCCCTATGCTTGTTTTATATGTGTTTTTTTTTTACTTATTATGGGTATATAATACTATATTTTAGTAATGTATTTAATTTTTTAATGTAGAAGTATTTTTTAAATATTTACTTTTTTTTCATAATATCTTTTATTTACCCAGGACGAATCACTATACAATACAAATTAAATGCTTATTTAGGTGTTATAGAATACATTCTCATTTCTTTAAAAGTAGTATTCCTAAACCGATAATATGTATTTGCTAATTTGGAATCATTGCTGGTTTTAGTTTTAATTTATTTATAGTTATTTTAGCAACATACTGCTCATATTAAACGTTGTTTTTACAAATAAAATAATTTTAAAATAACATACCTTCTGTCTCTCCAGAATATATTTTAATAAAAAAAAAAAGATTTTCGGCAGGTTTTTGCTTAATAAACTATAGTTTGGAGGAAAATAAGACGATTTCTTACCACAACAGGCCCTAATAATATAAAGTAAATTTTACTTAGGCTTAGTTTCTCTAATGAATAATAGCAATAATAATAAATTTATAGTGAAATAGTATACTATAAACAAGTTAGGTGATTTCATTCTTAGACGCAAATTTTAAAAAATTGTCCAAGACCTGTTTAGGATATCAGCTTATGCTCATGAAAAGGAGTTATTAGATTTCCTTCATATTTATCAATGGGCAACGTTTCGAATACTATGTATATCAGCATCACAGGCGAAGTGGTCAGAAGTGGTTGTATGATGAAAGTTAAGTGTTGGCAGTTCAACACATAAATAAGTTCTTAGACATATGTAGTACGTTGAAACGTTGATCATTAATAAAATTTATAAAAATTAAACTTCTTTCTTTTATCAATCTAAGCCGATATTAGAATAATTTATCCGCTCATGTTTTGTAATATATACCTCGATAGGTCAAAACAAACAAGCCTACTAAAAATCAAGAAACTATTTATTAAATAAGTCATTGATACAGCAGTTATCAGATTGTATTTTAAAAAAACATTGTACAAAACATTTTAAATATCTTAAATATTCTAACAATCCGGGATAGTTATTCTAAAACACATTTATTTTCCTCTTCATTTTGTTCTGTTCTTTTCTTTTTATTTTTTTTTTCTATTACACAGATTAATTATTTACCTCTTTTCGTTTTTTTTTATTGCACGCCTTAGCCAAGTTGGAAGCCAAGAGCTATGTTCAAGGTAAATTTTGATAATATCTAAAAACTGAAAATCGAAATCGTTGAGATTTCGGGTAGTGTGGTCGATAAAAGTGCATTCAATTTTTAAAAAATAGATAAATTGCATTTTTCTACATTAGGTTATGACTTATTATCATATTTTTTCATTATTATCAGTTTCGTAAATGAGTAAACTGACCTCACCCACGGATAGTAATAATCAAAAATTTCTTTTTGAAATGTTGCTTATTTATGCCAACAAAAAGTTCACTCACAAAAGGTCTATTCGTATATATTAGAAAAAATGTCTTCAGTGCAAAGGGCTTAGAACTACGTCCATTACTGGTTAAGTGGTTTCGGTTGTCCTGAAAAACGCTTACTTTCCGGAGAAAATAATAGCAACATTTATTGGCTGGTGTGTCGCCCGAATATTGACTTTTTATCCATTAGTAACACGCAACTAATAAAGCATCCCCTATGTGAACTATTCTCTGTATCTAAGTTTTCTATGTTAATGGTAAAGTATGCATTGCAATTAACACATGGGTGAAAAGTCACGATGGACCAAGGAAGGCGAGAAACGTTGCAGGTGCATTACCAACTTGCACATTTAGTTTAGTTCCCAAAGAGCAGAGAATGAATTCTAGCCTGAACAAATATTTGGAAACTGATGAAAATAACTCTCAAAGATTGTCTGCTCAGTAAGATTGTACACTGCCTCACAATAAATGTTGGGAACAATTTTAAATAGTTGCTTTCTATAGAATTATTTCGGCTTCCAATTATTTTTAAATTCCAAGTAATAATAAACGCTTTCAGTGGTAAGGAGCTATAAATCTGAAAGGAAAATCCCAATAAACATTCAAACAATTTAGAAAAAAAATGTTTACAAACGTTTCGTGTATAACTAATCTCTATATTTAGCAAAAGGTTTTTTTAAATGATTTTGGCGGTCGAGCCAGTATCCCGTGTTGTTTCAGTGGATCATTATCGAAGGTTGAAGCTAAAGCTATGAAGACCGTTAATAGGCTTTACCTGAAAATACTGTTCGGAGAGCGATTACACGTTACCGTGAGACGGGTTTGTGCAATCACAGATCCAGATCAGTTTGGCCACGAGTGACTTGAGTCATGACTGGTTTATTGTACCACACACGCTTCCACTGCTACTGAGACCGCTCAACTTCTTCGTAGAACTCGGGGAGTAGCAATTTGTGAATACTTTCTGGAGTGAATTTAAACCCTGTGTGGCTGGCATCAGGGCAATTGTTGCCCAGAGAATCCTGTCATACTCCCGGGCGATTTCAACACAACGGTTGAGAGCTATCAGTCACATCGTTCAAAGCATCACTCACACTGAAGCGTTCCGATCATTCAAAATATCCATACTAAGCAAGGCATTTAAAATATCATGACATTCACACAGCCTGACAAGGCATTTGACTTTTACTTGTAAAGACTGCATCTCGTAATAATGAAACTAATTAAATGTACAGCTTATATTACTAGAGATTTTCAATAACTACAGTTGTAGCATTTACGAGATTCAAAAATAAATTTTAATAAATGAATTGGGTAAATAAACTTTTAACGGTATTAATAATTGATAATTGTTTGCTATTGAGCCAGTATTAGTTACTTTTTATCAGTACTACTAATAGTTTTAATGGTTCATCAATCGCAACCTCAACGTAAGAACAATCTTAAGCGCTGAGTACCTTATTGAAGTGCATATACTTTATTTTTACCGGAGTAGAATGATTTATTTTTGACTACTTCTTTCTGTATTTTAAGAATTGTATAATTAGGAAATTTGCGTTAATACAAACAATATGCAAACGGAATGGGAAACAAACTGTGATCCATTATAAATTATTTATTTGATATTTGGCGCGTACGAGCGTGGTCTTTATCATCAGATAAAGGCTTCTATTGTCTTCGTTCCCGAGGTTCCGATGGCTCTCACGTGGTACCATGGGGCCATACACTGTCCGTAGCGTTCAGGTGGTGTTTTCAGAAAAGTCAAATGACTTCACTGTACAAAACAAGTAAGAAATGTGCCTAGATTATTATTAGGCCAGTAGCAATTTCGTTTAATGATTAAATAATAATACTCGTTCATTAATGCGAATTTAAAGTTGAACATTTACTATTTTTTTTCATGAATTCTTTTGAGTAGAATCACAGGACATTCACACAATACGTAATAGCTATCTTGAAAAATATATACCTAGAAAGTTGATGGGAAATCGAATAAAAAATTATGTTTTTCAAGACATTTATTCCTCCCGAACGAGCATCTGTTGGTTCCCGATAAGGTTTTTTTTCTTTAACGTTGATTAGTTCCTCCGTGTTCACTTCATAAAGTAATTCGGTTTTATCGTTATACCTTTCCATGTTTGTTTGTTTTTTGGATTTCTGGGATTGATGTATTTTTCTAGAATCGGGCCAGAACTTCTCTTGTGTCATTACGTTTGTCGTTGTAAAATTATAATCATATAATAGGATACAATCATATAATTATATAATTATATAATATATAATAGGTACATTTTGATAATTAATCAAGTTTAAAATTAGTCAGTTATGATATTTATTAAAATAAAGGAAGTTTATTATACTAATATTTAGTCCAAAGTGTTGCTCTCTATGTATACCATAAATGAGGAAACGACTCCCCTTTTGAATTTGGACATTTTCAAGAAAAAATCGAAGGTTCGAAGACAGTTCTCATATTCTTTAAAAAGTTGTTTTATTTTCAATTTGAAGCTAATCTTCCATTCAATAATAGTAATTATTAATTCTTATTATTAATTACAAATATATGTTAATCAAAATTTTAGCTTTTATATCCACTATAGATTGCTCTTGTAATAACATATTTTTGTATGCCTAAATCATTTTATGAATTAGTTCCCGAGATTTTAACCTGAGAAGAGTTTGACTTGAAACAATATCAGTTAGGCCTTGCTGGTTTTGTTGTCGATACACAGTAAAGACTTCATACTCACTAAGTACTATAGACCAATCAGTAAATAATATTCTATGGTGGTTTCCATTGAGATGAATAAACTGCTAAAAAGTATTTATTTTTCAAATATATATGTGTATGTTTTATCATCTCCTTGTACACGAAGCTTTAATCACTTGATTATTCTCATCTAATTGGCAAAATGGAATATATACCTAATATATGGACAAAGTAGAAACAATTGTTTTGAGCATTTACACAGGTAGCCCGAAATCACTTGGCATGTTTCTATTAAGGAAGAGAATTACACCACCCAATTGTTTTTTTTTAATTAAATAGATTATCAGTACGTGTATTTAAACAAGTATCTGATTCCCTTGGTATATTAATGATTACACTAAAGCTTAAAAAGCTCAAATGATTTCTTTTGTCAGTGTATTTTTTAGCCACCCGACCTTCTGGATTATTTTGTTAGGATAGATTTTAACTTTTTGATATCATATTGAATCTAGTTAGGTAAATAAATAGAATTTTATACATATGCTCCATCGCACATTACATATAGCCGTATTTAATATGTTATTATATCGAGGATAGTTGAAATTTCTCTACATTCGAGCAACTATTTTCTGCCTCGCTTGACCGTGAAGACCCTATTCCGCATATTTGTCAAGATGTCAGTTCTATGCGGGGCTTACTGGCTGTATAAATGTGAAAGGGGATAAAAAGAACATGACAAAAAAATAAAAAACAATTTTGCGCATGTTATATAAAATCCTTATCTGAAACATTTTATTTTAAAATATTGATTGTACGACTTAGATTGACGCATGTATAAAATTATATACAATTATGAATACCAAAATCAACAAGTTGAGTTTTGTATGAAAAAATTGTTGAGTCTGCTTATAACTATAACTTGGTACAATGGTACCACCAAGTAGTACTGATAAACGGAACAAGAAATACTTTTCATGAATGAGTAACAATATTTAGAAGGAGATAATAAGTTAGAAATTTGGAGTACACTATGTTCACAATTGGGCAAAAATGCTTGCTAATTACTTAAACAGTCACTTTTTATTGTTATTAATATTGACTAAGTAAGCGTTTCTTTTATGGCAAGCCTGCAGAAAAATACTTCATATAACATTGATAATGTGATATCCTTTTTATCAAAACGTTGCTACTCTCGTAGGTTATTGGTTTATACCACTCACACAAACATCAATGAATGTTTTATCAATGAATGGATATTAAATTGCTGGATACATCAAAGAAACAGAACAATATCAATCTAATCATGTCTTTTGTCCTTTGAAGTTGCATATAAATTGTTTCATATACGTCGTGAAAATCAATTGGAGAGCCTTCGGATAAGTAAAAAAAAAAAAAAGGATTGGTTAATGTGTCCTTTGATTAAAGTCTAATTGGTGGAACTCATTGCGAAGAGGATGCTGGATGAAATCAGTTTGAAGTCCAAAGAAACGGAAAGAACGGCTTTTGACAGAAAATCCTGCTTCTAACATCATCAAAGTACACTTCGTTGGAATCGCCCCCCCCCCCTATAACGTATTTATGTGTTTAACTGATTTTAATTAAGGAACGTTCGTCATTTTTTTCTTTAAAATACCGAGCAATTTCTGCGACAGCGATTGGAAAAATGATTACATCGGTCAGAAGTTTTGAAGGTGTTATGGAATCACAACACCTCGAGATATGCTAGTCAGATTTTTACCTTTTTTTTACTACTTACTTATTGATTTGTAGTACCTACAATAACAGAAAGTATGAGAAAAAAATCTTTTGTTCTGTTTAATAAACCTTTATTTAAAGGATAATAACCTTTATTTTCAATCTGCCCTGGAAGGGCTATATACTTCCCATTCATACTATATTTAAAAATTTTCATTTACTCTTTCATTCATACTGTATATACAATTCATATTTATACAATATAGGCGTATATACATAGGGATCCCCCAATTCGCCAGCAGTGTTGTCACCTTCCCGGCCATAGCAAAGAAGGCGATTAAAGAGGAAACAATTCAACGTGAATAAAGTATGGCTTAATTACTTTTTTGGATTTCCCAAGACACAGCTTAAAATTTATTATTCTGTTTTTTTCACATTAATGATTTTAATAACGTGATTTTAAATATATTCCAAAAATAAAGCTTTGAGAGGCATAAAAAAAGGAATCAAGGATATTTGATGTCGTTTCAAATCATCCGATTTCAATATTTTTTTTATTCAAGTACGGTATTATTTTTATCACTTTCCCCGTCCTTATTGTTATTATTGTCCTAATTGTCGGTACGAATCATTCAAAAGCCTTCAAATTTCAAATGGTCGTTTTCAAATTCCTTATGACCCACGTCATCCAACAATAAAACAGACGTAGTATTTTTTTAATTTTGTATGATTGATATTGATTGCATTTTTCTGTCTATGTGTGCCAAGCAGGAACTGACAGGATCCGGTTTCGACTCCGGTATGGGACGGCCCGGTAGCCCAGGCCCTAAGGGTGATGTGGGCCCAGAAGGGCCTCCCGGGCTGAAAGGAGACAAGGGCATCCCTGGAGATAAGGGAGAGCGAGGAGAAGCGGGGGGCAAAGGAACCAAAGGAGACAGGGTGAGTAAAATACTAAAGGTTTTTTTTTTTTGGAGGGGGGAGGAATATAAATCTTTAACAATTTAGTAGCTCTAGAACAATCTCACTAAATGTTTTTTTACTGTCTTGTATTAGTGGTATCTGCTATTTTGTTGTTATGAGGTTTTTTTATAAAATTACTAATAATGCAATAGGCAACCGTTATAGTAGTAATCCGTAATGCATGAGTAATTTAAAAAAAAACATTCCGTATAATTTTAATTTCAGGAAAACTTCTACTTTAGTAAAACCTTTGGTTGGTTTGAGAAACTGAAATCTTCTTGTAAGTTTTTAATGATATTCTTGTTATTTTAGGTGCACAGTAGTCATTGTTATTTTTTTAATTTATTCTCAAGGAAATACTGCTCATTTTTACCACGAAAACAATCTAATGTATATGTGCTAGTTAAGGAGTTATTATGCAATATAAAAAAAAACAACGATAAAATAAGCAAAAAATAAACATTACTAAATTTATTCACTTTTCTCGGTCTGGTGAGCTACCTTAATATTTCACCTGTGGTAATCATTTGACAGAAAGGATTATTAGGAAACAAGAAGGTGAGTATTAAAGTATTAGACAAGCCTGATGTCTACAAACTACTCTAAGATTAAACACTAAAATCTAACCTGTACTGAGAGTAGGCCTAGGGTGGTTTTGACTAAAGTCTGAAGATTCTCCCGTTGTTGTTGTGCCGATCTGTAGATTACTGGCCACATACCCCCTACAATAACATAAAAGTTTTTCCTAAGGTCCAAGGGTCCTGGACCCAGGTATACCACCTGATAACATTTTACGATCGTTTTAACCGAACAAATAAATTTAATTTTATGATATAGATATCATTCAACTCCAAACTAGATTCATATAAACATAATGTAATTTTCATGCAGTCTTTAAAAAAAATCAATTTTCAAAGCCTACATTGCTTTTTGTGACTATTAGTCTCTTGACTGCAATTCCTTAAAGGATCAAAATAACATTTTTTCTAGAAGAGGAGTGGTTTCTACTGAAAACAAATATACATCGCTGGCCATTATGATTTAATGAACCTACAATGGTATATCTACTTCTCAATTTTTCAATAAAATAAGTTCTGAGTAATTTTTTTTTTTATGAGATATGCCTATATATTAATATAATGTATATAAAATCTGAGCTTGTAGGGTTTCACTGATGTTTTCATTATTTTGCTAAATTATATCTACGTAACAAAAAAAGCTTACCTAATTATTCATAAGTTGTAAATCAAGGATTTACCTAATGAAATTTGGTAAAGAATATTAGGCTCTTTTTTTATATTCTAAGTCCAGATGATGCCTGAATAGTGAACCATTGATGCCTGAAATATCTGATGATTAGAAATTATACACTTCATTACTACCTAACGATATCTGTTTTTAAAGTTGTTGTGTCAACCTCTTTACTACGAATAATTAAAAGTTCCCCTCTTCTCGGCCCAGAAAATATCCATCTGTTTCTAAATTTCAATAATAAAAAACCTTAAAGCGTCAGTTAAGAGAGGGAGAAACTGCTGTACGAAATAGCCGCACATTTTCAAACTGAAGGTGAGGCCCATCACCTAGCATTATATTCATGTTATTTTCCTATTAATTTCAATCTGATTTTATGTAACCCAACCTCCTTAAAATGCATCTGCGCAAGCAGAATGAGGAGAAAAATTTGTTAATTCTTAGTTCATATTGTTCATATTTTTACATATTGTATAAAAATTAAAGGGGTTAAGAAAAAAAAAAAGCATTCACCAGACTCTTAGTACACGGCACTTAGAACATCTCTCTCTCTCTCTCTCTCTCTCTCTCTCTCTCTCTCTCTCTCTCTCTCTCTCTTTCTCTCTCTCTCTCTCTCTCTCTCTCTCTCTCTCTCTCTCTCTCTCTCTCTCTCTCTCTCTCTCTCTCTCTCTCTCTCTCTCTCTCTCTCTCTCTCTCTCTCTCTCTCTCTCTCTCTCTCTCTCTCTCTCTCTCTCTCTCTGTACTGGCGCTTGCTGCTCTACTCAAACCATGGCTTTCTTATTCAACTACCTCTGCATCTCTCTTTCCTAACCTCGCTATGTTTTAGTCGGGCGTTGTCAGACCCCACACCTTCCTAGTGGGATTCTCTGCCTTCATCTCGCTAAAACTAGCACCTCCTTGGAAGAAACCTCTTCCTCGCGGACGATGGTTGCCATGGCCCTACAAACTTACCTAGTAGCGTCTCCCAAGGCGATCATACTCGCCTTTGGGATCCGGACGGTTTTCGCCTACCCTTAGATACCGAGTGTGAATTCGTGATCATTCCAAGACCACGTAAACTACCTATAATACCTACTCTGTTACTCTTCTCCTAAACATTGTGCTTTGTCGGAGCACTCCTTCTGAGATCTTATAGAGTCAGATAAATACGACTATGCCCGCCGACTAGGCCACCTCTACAAGCGTCTCGTCAAGACCGATTTGCCCACTATCACGCCCCTGCGACACACTTGGGACATAGATTACGCTATCTATCAGCTACAGGACGCCATCGAACGAGCTGCCGATGCATCGATCCCTACATTTTCTCCGAAGCCCCCTTCTCTGAGAAAACCTCCAGATCACATCCTACAACTGATTAGACAGCGTAACAGTATTAAGAACAGGTGGTTTAGGACCAAAAACAGGGACTTAAAACCGGTTTTAAATTCTCTCACAGACCAAGTTAAGTCCCTGATGGCTATAGTGATCCCTCTTCTGAAACCAGCGAAGAGCGGTTATGAGCCATCTCATTACCGCCCCATCAGTCTGCTGACTCAACTCTCGAAGCTGTTCGAGAGAATCATCCACGTACATCTATCCGGGCACTGTGAGTCACAAGAAGTCATCCCACCAGAGCAGACTGGTTTCAGCACAGGCTTAAGCGCGAACAACAACCTGGTGAGATTGCAACACCACGTCGCATCGAACGTCCGGAGCAACAGAGCTACCGCTATGATCTCTCTGGACTGTTCAAAACCTTTCGACTCTGCGGACCACTACATCCTGAGAGAATATTAATTCTCGGATCAGCTGCAGAACCTGATAAGATCCTACCTTACAGGCAGAACTTTTTCGGTTCGTATAGGCACTACGTCTACGACCCGAAGAAACTACACTGCCGGTGTCCCCCAAGGATCGGTGCTAGGCCCTCTGCTGTTCAGCATTTACACCACCCACATCGTAGGAGCCTCGTACCCCAACTGCGAGGTATCCGCATATGCAGACGATATAGGTGTTTACAGCACTAGCATCAATCTTTCCAGAGCCCTGAAATTCGCTGAGAGCGCTAGTCAACGAATCGCCGAGAAACTCGATGCCGTCCACATTCAAGTCAACCCGGCCAAGACGCAAGGAATTATATTCAGTTACAAATCCGGAAAAAAGAAGCTCCCGAAATCCTTCGTCTTAGACGGCAAAGAGTGCCCTGTAAGTAACAAGCTGTGCTACCTCGGGATTACCCTCGGTAGCCCGGCTTTATTGGTACGCCTCAAGCTGCTGATATACCAGAGCGTCCTAAGACCTGCTTTGATGTATGGGACCCCTCTCTTCAAGTATCTGACTCCTAACACTCTCCAAACGCTCCAGCAATTTCAGAACAGAGTTCTCCGCACCTCCCTCAAACACACCCCGTTCGACCGAATGAAGGCAGACGAGATGCATACAAAATTTGAAGTGCTCACCATTCAAGATTTTATCAAGAGAAGGCACATCAAATTTTTTGACTCACTCAGACATAGCCACAACCCACTATTCTCCAACCTTCAACCGCCACCAATGCCCATCAGATGGAAGCACTGCTGGACCACCAAAGCCTGGAGGATGATCGACGTCATAGAACCCGATGACTGAACGACCTACACCCAGCCGAGAGATCGTGGCCGATCTCCCGGCCGACTCAACCGAAGCCATAATGACCCCATCTACCTGTGTAAGCAGAGTTGACCTTCCGGCCGAGAGGCTGAATCATTTCAGGCCCCTGCCGGAGCGGGCCAGGATTACACCAAGCCGACTTATTGCAGGCCCCTGCCGGGGCGGGCCAGGCTTTCACCTGGCCGACTACAATCCATTGCCTATGTGCCCCTAAGCTCAATCCTTGGTAGACTCTCACTAACTTCCTGATTCCATCCGCCTTTTTAGGCATTCCACACCCTATATCCTTCTCATACATCCTTCAAATGGGGGACTCCCCTTAGTGAAAGGCACTCATCAGCTCTAAATAATTTTCCTTTATTTTTCCCACATCCTATATTTTATAAGTTTGAGAGCTAAGGGAAAAAAAACAAAAACAATTTCATTGTTTTGACCCAAATGTATGCCTGTACTACTTTTCCATTCAAATAAAACTATTCCTATTTAACTTTTTCTTCATATTCATCTATTTCTCATGCATTCAATATTTTATTGTATTTTTTATAATACTCAAACAATTGCAATTGAAGAAAACTGCTGCAGCGAAAAACGCAAAATAGTTAGGCATCACTTCAACAGGCGTCTTGTATGGTACGGTTATAATAGTCAATAGCTGAATAGTTTTATTGACTCCTTAACAACATAAAAAACTGACTTAGGATTAAAATCAATCAAAAATGACTACAAATTTGAGCTATTGACAATTACCGAAAATTCCAAGAAACCTATTCTATTATTTCTCCGATAATACATACAATGTATGCATTATTTTTCTTCCAGATTTAATTAATATCATTTGTAACCGATTCCATAAATTGATTTCTGCAATGAAAAATCCACACTTACTCTGTCTCTATCGTCTACTTTACTAAACATTCCATTTCCTTTATTTATTTCTTATTTTGGTTTACTCTAAATTTAAAAACAATAATGAAAAAAAGAATGTGTATCCGTATATAGCATATATATATATGTATGTTTTTTTTAATTTTCAATTTTTAATTCTTTAAAATGTGCCATTAATTTTTCCTGAATTTCTTCAACGTTTTTCAGGATTAATTTTGTTTTTGCTGAACGGTTGGGTTGGTAATTAAAATAAGGGTAGTTTTTGTTCATTTTTGATTGAGTTATTTCACATTTTAATTTGATATTTTGAAGTGAAATTATTATGTCAAGGCGAACTCCTAGTTGTCGTGTTGGAGAAAATAACTTCCTAGTTTTTAAGTTCGATTGTGTCGGGAACATGTAGTCTCTTTTTAATGAAAATCGAGACTTTGGTTTTTTCGATGTTAAGTTTATTAATAATGATGAAGAGTGTTTTTTTTTTAATTTTTAATAAGTGTGTCTACTCTAAATGAGCTTTTATAATACAATATGGAATATAAATATATAATACAATATAATAAAATAATACAATATGGATACATATCTGATATTTGATACATCGTTGGCTTTGCTTGGGGAATATTCTTAGGTCTTTCCTAAACCACAACGTACGTTTCCATGATTAGAAGGGGGGTGAATAATAACTTAGTAATAGCGAACAAAACACTTGCACAAATAAAAGGGGGGAGAAAAAAATATTAGGTGGGTGTAGGCGAGTCATAAGGCAATAACGACTTCACATTTTACCTAAGAAATAAAAAAAAAAAATTACTTACATATAAATATCCGGTGACGTGGCTGACGGAGGAACCTGGGGGACTTCCCAAGACTCCACTGCCTCTTTCGCATGCTAGGGAGGTGACAACCATGAGGATTTGGGAGGTCTCAGGGTTGGTTGTAAATACTGTATGAATGAAAATTGTAAATATGGTGTGAATGAGCACATTTATCACAATTACTTATTGCCTAATAAGGCAGATTGTAATTTTAGCACAATAAAGTTTCAATAATAAATAAATATGAATGTGAGGCCGAAAATATCACTCCTTTCTAGTCGAGAATGAACATACTAAACTATGTTTATTATTTCTCCTTGCTCCTTTCCAGATTAAAATACCGCAACAAAAGGAAATAGGGAAAACAGTAACGTTTAATAATTAATCTAAAAAACTATAAATAATTGATTTTTCCTTTCTTAACTTATCATGTCTCTCTTCTGAAAATTCAAAAGAGCAAAAAACCGTTTTACAATTATATATGATGCACCTTCAAATAATATTCATTTATTCAATTAATAATATTCTTATCCAACTGGCCAATATTTTTATATATATATTTGTTTATCATACCTTATAAAATAAACCTCCTTTTCTCATTAAATCAACAAGAAATATTTTTTTATTGTTACTACTTACTTTAAACTTAAGGATAAATAAATAGTGAATTTACTTAACCTGGCTACGGTGAATTAATTTAAACATTCCCTCAAACCATTGAAAAGTTAACAAAAAAAAGTACTTTGTTTACTTGTTGAGATGTCGGGAGCGGGATCCTTCTCGGTTCCATATTCTGGATCCTCACCACTCTTTGCTTCGAGATTGTTTTTGTTCTTCCAGTGATGAGCTCCTGTTCAGGTACTTTTTCTTATTACACTTCGTTAGAAGACACCCGCAAACTAAAAAAAATCAGTGAACTAACTCTCGGTGAACAAAAACTTTGTCCGATTAGGTATTCTCAATTCGTCTCTAATGTTCCTTCGTCCCACATTCCTATTTTTACAAGTTTGAGAGCTTAGAAGGGAAAAAAAAAAAAAAAAAAAAAATGTGTACTAACCTCCCCTCACTCATCCACCTCCTCACGGATTGTACTTTGATGTGATTTAGTTAATTCAAATCATTTGTCCTAGCCCAATACTTATTGTTTATGCAATTTTAATCAATCACAAGCTGATAAATTATCTCTTACAATTTAATGACAACAAAATATACACATGATCTTCACCTAGTCCTTTTAATTAAACAATGTAAATGCGATTTAAATGACTAATTTGATCCTGCCAGTTTTATTCACTTTTGTCAATTTACCTCCTAATTGAAATAAAACCTTTTTTTTTCCGTATTTTCTTCTATATTTTAAATTCTATGAAGTAAAAACCGTAATAATTTTGTTAATTTAGTCTCACTAACCCAATTTCCGGATAAAAGTGTAGCGCTATAAAAAAAAAATAACTACAACAATTCCAACACATTTAACCTGGCACCAGTAGGCCAGAAAGAGTAACAAAAAACACAGAGCCGACTGTAATGTGAAGTTGTGGCAGGGGTTTTCTGTTTCGGCCCATAAACTTTGGCCCGCTTTGGAACATCTGTAGCACATATCGTCCGCTTATAACTTGAGCACAATCAGACAACCTCTTCAAGTGGAAGTTACATCACTTTTATTTTTTCGGGGTATCTTGTGGAAATATGTTTCATACAATATTCACAACAACTAATAAACAAGCAATTTTATTTGCTCAAATCATTGGTTTATGTATTATATATAGCTATCCTTGTATGCTACCCCCCCCCCAAAAAAAAAGGGTTAATGTTAAGATAATGAATGAAATTTCCGAAACCCTCGAGAATAGGAGTGTAATTGTTGTTTATAATAACAAAAGTTAATACCCAAGAAAAAAAGAAAGGCGTGACAGATAAGGACCTCACAATCTCCATTCTTGACAGAAACTAACCTTACTTAGATAATTTAAAACTAATTTAATTACATTTATTTTTAACGACATAGAAAATAATCTTAATATGATTAAAGACTAGTTAATTGTTGCTAAAACCGAAAAAAACATTGAATGATCTACTAGAGAACAGGATTCTGCTGGGGTTGCTCCTTGGGGTTTGGGGTGTGCATTAGGTCCTAAGAGCATGTTTGACTCCGGGGGCCAGGAACATTTGGACTTTTTCCATTAGCACAAAGCAGGAAACATCAGCAACATGTTCTGGTGTATTTCTATTGAGGCGTGGTTTTTCATTCACACCCTCCGCCCAGCCTCTGTGCCCTAAGAATCAGAAATATCTACCTGGGATGTGGGGGGGGGCGGTTTTCGGTAAAGAGTTCGTAGACTATACTAGACTAGGTACACCATGACCACATGGTGTTGATGCACACTGGGTTTAACAACCAGAAAAACTAACATCCATACATCCTAAGTACAGGCACCCTTTCAACTAATCTATCCTTGTGGAGGATGAGCCATAACTAATATTAAAACTCTTAAGCTACTATCTTGTAATCCTAAAAATTTCTCGAGTAGTTTTCCAAGAGTTATGTTACAGTATCTCCCACATGTTTTGTAGTTATAAGGGAAAGAAAAAATATATTGATTGCTTATCCCCGGCTTCTGTTAATGTGTTTTTTTCTTTGGTCAATAATTATAAAACAGTATGGTTGCATACCACAATGAACGTTATTTTTTTCTGATTATTCAGTTCTACAGTTTAAAAAAGGGGGGGGATTTCATGTATAATTTCAAGTATCCAAGTCAAACAGGAGTTTTACAATCGCCAGAACAACCTTACAAATGCAAGTCCTTAACTGAAACATCAGGAAATAAAACAACTTCTATCTCTCTACATCTTTATTGATCTCTACCCCCAACGATATTGACGGGCTATGCCTTCTAAGACCATACCTTCGAACTGATACATTCATTAGATATGTCAACAATTTCACGCGCTCAAGGATACAAATTTTGAAAAACGGTTTTAACAATAAAACCTAATATCTACACAAAACAGTACAGACATTAAAGTAAATACATAGAAAACAATTAATTAACAGTCACACATAAATAATATAAAATATGAATTGTAGAAAGTTGAAAAATATAACAATGGAATAATACTACAGTCAATCCTAAAATGCTTAAAGGACTAAAGTCAGAATAATTAAAAAACAGTTGAAATCTGATCTATAAATAAAACATAAAAATATTGATTGAAATGACCCAAATGTACAATTAGTCTCAATTAAAATGGTGAGATTAAAACTAAAACTCACCTATCTCTACATTAATACTTTTTAGGAAAATGTTACATTATCTCCCAACCACCAATAATGGCCCCGATATAGACAAATGCGAAAATAAAAATGATAAATAATGTATAATGAAACGTCACCTTATGGTACCTAACTATTACAGTTGAAGGAATTCTGACGTTTGGCGTAGGGTAAAATAGGTGTATCCGACAGTCCTAGTTAGTGAGCCCATCTCCCCTGGTGTCACAGTCCTCCCACCACACTTTTAGTCCTGAAATGCTTCTTGATCCATAAAGATAACATGTTCATAGGAATATCGTGGTCATTCATCATGTTTCCTCTCGATTGATTTAGTCAAAGCATTGAGCTACAGGTTACTCCTGGACCTTTAGATGGTCAACTTCCATTTTAGAGCCATATTTTATTTATATTTATATAGTGCCATACCAATAAACTGAAATATCCAACATTTTTAAAAGCGTAGCCACTTACGTTCTTTTCTATATTGTCGATATATATTGGCAGATAGCAAGAATCTAGAGTTTCTAGACACAATCTCTTTGCTGGAGCCTCCAGGGCCATCAATCTTTTCTTCTTCATTGACGGCCCGAAAGGTCCTTTTCACGATGTCAATCTCGTTGGTATATTCCAGGAGCTGATCAGTCCGGTTGTAAATAGAGCAATATCTATAACCGCAACCAAATAATAAACAATAACCAATAACGGCGACCAGATAAGAATAGAAAAAAAATCTTTATTCTTGGACCATGTTCCCTATGAATAATGCCAATACACAAATAAATAAGTACTCCTATGGCCAATAAAAAATAAACAATAAATCACAAAAAAAATTGGAAGAAAATAAATACAAAAATGCTTAAAGGTATACCTCAAATTAAAACATATCATTCTATAATTTATGTAAATATAAAAAAAAAGCGAAAGAAGTATAATACACAATTACCCAAAAAGGGAAAAAATGAAGAAGCTAAAATTAAATACATAAATATTAGTGGATTTTATTGAAAAAGGCCGCAGATATTCTTGACTGAACAGTCAGTATATACAGTAGCAATGCTATATAATTAGAAAAAATAACATAATACTAGAAAAAAGAATGTTAAGAACCAAAGGTAGTAAGGAGGTATTAGTAGTAGAAGGGTTTTAAAAGTACTTCAAGATGAAGTATGACAGATGTTAAGAGGGAGAGAATTCCAGTGAGTGGTGGAGTGACATGAAAGGAGTGGTCAAGGGCCGCTACTCTCGGAGGTCAGAAAGACGGGATGTTGTGTTCCGGGAGTAAACTGGGAGGATTTAATCTGTATGATATTGTAGATACAACAGGGGGGGGGGTATATTGTCTATGGAAGGAGGAAGACCATTACATGGCGTAGAGATTGATACACAGGAAGACCACGGAGACAAATCTAACAAAACATTCCATTAATATAATTTTATATATATCTTATTTTTCATTATTGTAGCCTATTAAGACTCCTGAATAGGCGAAAAAATTACAGTGTACCTAGAAGATTTAGTTGTCGAAATATGACGAAGAGTCTCAACCTTTATTTAGCAAACCAAAGTGAAAATAAAAACATTTATTAATGTAAATGTAATATATAAGAATGATCAAAGACAGTTCATATCCCGTTGGTTCTGGGTAACTGAAACTATGTTGAATATTTATATAATGAATAGATAGGAAGTCTTGGATGAGGAACATTAGCCTCCATTGGTGAAATGAACCAGCTTAGGAAGAGCAGAGAACAGTGAAAATGGAACATGGAAAAAGGAAAAAATGCATAAGAAAGCAGAAAAAATGGGCCAGGTGTTCTCCTCTACTCTTAGCAGGACACAGGAGGAAGATAACTATGGGGAAGAAGAGAATGCTGAGATTTGGTGGCTTAGTAGTTTAATAGTTCATATGGATACATGATCCATGATTAGATGGATATTTAATAGTATAGTGCTATTTTTTTCTACTTCTGATTTATGATGTATTTACGCAAGTAAAATTATGGGTTTTTGAAAACTAGCAGAATCCTAGAAGTTAAAATATTTTATTGAATTAATAATCGTAATTATTTGTCTTTAGAAACCCCGCTGGGCTCTCATACCCCAGGCTGTGTTAGGGAGGCTCCTTAACCACCTTCCGTGCACAATATTTCCTCGGTTCATTCTTTATACAAACCATCAATTCTCATCGCTCTCCTTATATATATACAATATTCTACAGTATAAATCCTCTTTTTTTTTTCTTATATAGCCCTTTTAAATTTACAGATAATTATAGATCCTCAGGCGAATCTATTTACAAATTTTGTATTTCCTGTAGTATCGCTAAATTATATATAGGTTTTTTTTTTTTTCTTAGCTCTCAAACTTGGAATTATAGGATGTAGAAAATATTATTTGGGATGATGGGTGCCTTTCACTAAGGGGAGTCCCATTTGAAGGAAGTATGAGAGAATATGGAGTGTGAGATGCCGAAAAGCGGCGGGTGGATTCGGGAAGGTAGAGAGAGTCTACCTATGGTGGAGCCTGGACCCTTAGGCATTGGTTTGAAGTCGGCCAGGTCACCCCTGGCCTCGGCCCCTGTAGGGGGCTGCACTGAGTCGGCCTATTGGCCGGGGGATTGACCAGCCCTGAGCAGGTAGAAGGGGTCATATTGCTTCGGTTGAGTCGGCCGATTGAGGCCGATCTCCCGGCTGGGTGTAGATCGTTCAGTCCTCGGGTTCTATGAGGTCTGTCATCCTCCAGGCTTCGGCTGTCCAGCAGTGCTTCCATCTGACTGGCATTGGTGGTGGTTGAAGGTCGGAGAATAGTGGGTTGTGGCTGTGCCGGAGTGAGTCGAAAAATTTGATGTGGCTTCTCTTAATGAAATCTTGAATGGTGAGCACTTCAAATTTTTTGTGCATCTCGTCTGCCTTCATTCGGTCGAACGGGGTATGTTTGAGGGAGGTGCGGAGAACTCTGTTCTGAAATTGCTGGAGCGTTTGAAGAATGTTAGGAGTCAGATACTTGAAGAGTGGGGTCCCGTACATCAAGGCAATTAGTCAAATCCTCAGTCTACACTACTCATATTATATTGCCATACTTTCATATTTCATTCATTGGTAGGGATTGAGACTTTTTCCTTGAATATTTTTTTTTCTATTCTTTTCTAACAAAATATAAATGAAAGTAAGCATTTTATTCCTTGCTATATTCTCAAGAAGGCGGTGACTGAATCTAATATTTGATTGAGGTCAAAGAGTATTAGATGAATTAAAACCGAATTATCAGTTACACCCTCGCGTTCAAAACACTGAGACAAAGTGGAAACAATTTAGTTAAATTGCAATTGAGTGTTTCACAATTGGTGGAAGGAACAGCTGACTTGTTGATAAAGTTGATTCCACCCCTTAGTAAAAACTTATTCTTGATAGCCTTTCTACCCCGAAAAGAACTTCATCGCTTGAATAATTTCAGTAAAAACCACAAACTTCAAAAATCATGTAGCGAACTCCTACTTTTATAAATAGTTAGCCATCTTTAAAAACTTTTTTCTTATTTTTACTTTTCCCGCTTCATTAAATCGTGCGGTGATATTTTACGATTTAGCCATCCTGAAATAAAAGATGTCGAAATTGACCTTCAACCTTTTACAAGCTATTGACGAAATCGTTAGGTTTGGAGATTTAAAATGGCCCCCTAAAAAGGGGAATTCTCGGAAACTAAACCAAAATAATTTATGTTCAATTATATTATCATATAATTATAATAATAGGACAACATTTTCCGTTCTTAACGTTACCACGTTCGGGAAAACTTTTAATTGATATAGAAGACTTGTAATTATAACCAAAGCATGGTTACTAACTTATTAGCGAAAAAAACCCGACTGGATTCAAACCTGGGATCATGCTAAGGAGGTTTGCCAACTCCATGCCGTGTCAGCGAACCTAATTTTGTCACTACCCTTATTACTTAAGAACCTAACTTTGTCAATTTCTAATATCTTTAATTGGTCCCGAAGGGCTGAAAATTCAGGGCTGACAGTCTTTTAAACGTGTCAATTATGTTATTTATTTAAAATTACAGTACACATTACTGTATAAATAATACAGATATGTACAGCATTATATAACTTAAATATTTAACATATACCGAATTTGTATTAACAAGTACTTGTGGTATATGCAATGTTCCCTACTGGATTTAATAATTATTATCTTATTTAATATTATTCCCCCGGGATGACTCAATTGGCGTCTGACTAGAGACAAGGGTGCCACGGGTTCGAATCCGGTCATGTCAATGTCGTTTTTATTTTTCTAGCATTTATAAACCATTGAAATTATTTACCACAACTGTTTATTGATAATGATAATACTTGCCTTTTCACTAGTATTCCCCTTGCTCATAAAGGAAATAAAGTTCCGATCGTGTGGACTCGTATGGGAGAATAGAAAACAAATTAACGTGACCATAATTGTTGTTAATTACAATTTTACTGCATATCTTGGTGAATGGTACTTCATGAATGAGTTTTTAAGTTAAAATAATTCCTCTTAAATATTTTGTAGTATGTGTGCTTTGACGTCGATTGATTTTAAATGCCTAGTAAGACATTTTTCAATGAAAAAGTGATTACAAGCCTGCTAAAAAAAAGATTCGTTCCCCTTTTTTTCTACTTTCAATATAGCTAATTATGTTTTGATATATTTCTTCAGCACGGGATAATATTTGCGTAAGATTATATTTAATAATTGTAATCCTTAGTTGTAAATCGTACAAACTTGGCCTGGATTTAAAAAAAAATGTGACTGAAAAACTGGAATAAAAATAATTAAATTATTTTGATGGCCTAAATAATTTCATTTAATCAAGATCAATATCATGAACAAATAAATGAAAGGGTTTATAGAGGTACTTCCATCAGATTGGAAGTGACCCGTTGGGTATTGAAAAAACAAATTTAATCACATCAACCAGACGAAGCCAGATATTATAAACTAATCTACTGCTTTCTATATAGTCTCTATCGCTTTTAAGCACGAAATGAAATAAATTATTTATATCATATTATTTTCCAATATTGGGAGTGGAATCAAGGATCGAGTCAAGAGATTGGTATTTACGAAATAGAGTTTAATTAAGATTCGACCGTATAGAATTATAATTTTGAATAAATAAAGTTTGAAAATTAACTCAAGATTATGTATCAGTTAGTAAAGAGCTTAAAACAAGATACTTGATGTACTAAGTGTGGTCTAAATTGTTTTGTTTTTTATATAAATAGGACAAGTTCCGAAGTTATTCAGGTATCGATTGATGAACGCAACTGTTTTAAAAAAATCCATGTATTCATTATATAAGTAAAGAACCTCTTAAGCAAACCTCAAGCACCTGTAGGCATCAAATATGATTTTCAAGCAGGAATCAAATATTTATTAATGTTTATTGGACAAATAAAAATATACTGGCTGGGATGCACTTGAAACTCTCAAATACACAGTGGGGAACTGATGCCACCCTCAGTTGGAAATGCCTCGCTTGCTGGGTACTTCAATTCGATGAAGTTATGCAATAGTAGAATAAACGACTAACTAAAGTTTTTGTTGATTAATTTGACTTTTTACATATACTATAAATAATATTGTACTAATTAGAAGTACTGGTAGTATAGTAAGTACTTGTATACTGGTATGTCAAATGGCCCAAAACAAACTTTGTGATACTCGGCCTATCATTTCAAAACTATATCAATTTGCAGAGGCCTCCTAGTGTAGGGTAGCCCGATCGGTAGGACCACCGGATATGGGATCGTCTCGAGTTTAAGCCCTAACCATCGACGAAATTTGATCATATACGAGGGTGGTCTTAAAAGTTTCCGACCTAACAAAGATACAAGACGTTTTTTCAGAATTTTTTTTTGAATTTTTCAACATAGCCTCCTTGTAACTCTACACACTTCTCCCAGCGATGCTCCTATCTCTGTAACCCATCCAAATATTACTCGGCGTTTTTCTCTGCAAAATAATCATTCACGAAGGTGATTGCCTCTTCATTTGACGAAAATCTCTGCCCTCCGAGCCCAATTTTTAGATGAGGGAACAAAAAAATGTAGCTTGGGGCTAGATCTGGCGAGTAAGGCAGATGGTCAAGCAGTTCAAACCGTAATTCATGGATTTTCGCCATGGCAACCGCTAAGGTGTGAGACGGTGCGTTGTCTTGGTTAAACACGATTTTCTTTTTCTGCAAATGTGGCCGTTTTTCCGCAAGTTCTGCCTTCAGCTTGTCAAGTAATGATGCGTAGTATGCTCCTGTAATGGTTTTTCCTTTTTAAAGATAATTGATTAAAATAACTCCATGACTATCCCAAAAAACAGTCGCCATCACTTTCCCAGCCGAAAAAACAGTTTTTGCTTTTTTTGGAGCCGGTTCCCCCTTTGCAGTCCACTGTTTGGACTGTATTTTTGTTTCGGGCGTATAATGGTGTATCCAGGTTTCATCCACAGTAATTAATCGGCGCCAAAACTCGGATTTATTGCGCCTAAACTGCGCCAACAGAGCGTTGGAAATGTTCATTCGAACACGTTTTTGGTCTAACGTGAGCAAACGCGGCACCCAACACGCGGACAGCTTTCTCATCTCTAAATGTTGATTTAATATGTGACAAACACGTTCTTTTGACATGTTCATAACCTCTGCTATCTCTCTCACTTTAATTCGGCGTTTGTCTAGCACCATTTGGTGAACTTTGGCGATTTTTTCGTCGGTAGTTGCAGTTCTTGGACGTCCCGAACGTTCATCGTCTCCCAAGAAGCTCTTACGGCCACGTTTGAATTCAGCTGCCCAAAAGTTCACTGTGGTAAATGATGGTGCAGAGTCCCCATACACAGAATCCAACTCATCTTTGATTTGCGTATGCGTATTGCCTTTCAAAAACAAATATTTAATGACAGCTCGATACTCGATTTTGTCCATTTTCATAAAAACACTCACATCGACTCACTCAAACGACTGTTACACAACAACTGCGCGTCTAAAATGGCTGAAACTTTGGTGAGTAACTGTCAACAGATGAACAACGAATCCACTAGCTTTTATTTACGACTGCTGCTATCTTCATGTTGGGGTCGGAAACTTTTCAGACCACCCTCGTAGGCATCAAATTTATTTTCAGGGACTGGCTTGTTTATTATTAATACCCTAATAAAGGTAACAGTTTACATCAATACTTTTTCGGATTGACTGGTACAATCATATTGGGTATAATTACGATAAAAATGTACTTGCCCAATCTCCAAACGTTCAGCTGTAATGGAATTCTCAGATTCATTCTGCTATTATCTTAAGCGTCTATTGCTGTGGCTGATACATATTTGTTCTCAATATTTTATAATTACATATAAGGTAATTTCCTGAGTTTGAATGTAGAATCGAGGAGCCCCCGGGTGAAATCAATCGATTGAAATCACTCAATAACTACTCTTCAAACCAGGTACTCCACCGGCAAAGGGAAGACAGGTCCACAGAACAGAATTATAATGCTCTTATTGAACCGTGGCATCGCTTTTTTGGAAAACTCACTCACGTTGGAGCTCCTGTTTCATTTTCCGTCCATCAAATTAACGACCGTTTTGTGAGAGTTTCACACCGTCTGTCTCGCATAGATCTGGCATGGTCTTCAATTTACTACAGTAACTTTAACAAACTGTGTTGAGTGATGTCTTTATAACCATTCGAACCTCACGGGTAGTATTTATGTGAGAAAAATATGTTAATAAAATCATTATCTATGCTTTTTTCTTATTGGAATAGAATATTAAAAAAAATTATTTACTCTAGGACCACTCCCCCTGTGAATAATATCAATGCACAGATAAATTAAGACAGCTCTGAGTAACAACAAAAAAAAGACACTAATAAAAAACTAAAACCTCAAATTAAAAAATATCATTCAAGAATTTGTTTGAAAACCACATTGGACAATAATATGTAATACACAATTAACATAAAAGGAAAAAGAAGAGGGGAAAATAATTGCATTAAAATTAAATCTTTCTGTACAAAACAGCCAAATGCAATCTTGTTAACACCCTAGACCAGTAACAACAGTTAGTGATGCAAGTCACTGAAAAGTATTCAAGTATTTTGGCTCACCTCCTCATTCAAACCTAGACACCCTTGTACTGAACATAAAAAAAAGTGCAATGTATTAGTGAACCCAATATCACTGTATGGAAATTAAGCGTGAACCCTCATTGAATAACTCGAAGGTGGTTTAAAACCTTTGAAAATAATACATTATGTTTATCACTTCAACATTTAAATACAAAGTTACAAATTACAAGGATGACTGAGAATAAAACGATAAATAAGTGTTCTCCATCTACACAACCATTTTCAAAGTGCTGTTCTAGACAAACAGTACATTTGTTGATACGTAACTTCGCTTTATTAACGTCATTAAAATCATATAAAACTCTGATCGATTTTACCTTAAAAATTTACCAAAAATATGGACATACATCGATCATATCAGTTCAATCATTAAATATTTAAAAAAAATCATTGCCAATTGAAACATCAACGATATATTAAGTGACTATTAGTGAAAATAGAGTGAAATCATACGAAATAAATTTTTTTCGAATAAAATCTAAAATGTTAGCTTGAATAAATTATTTGTATTGAAATATGAACTGTGACTTTTTTTTTATTCCATGAACAACAGGGAAACGTTGACTTAATCGTGGTTTTTAGCTTACTGAAGAGTCAAGGCAGCAAATTTCTAGAGTTGGAGGACAAACTTGTTCAAGGGGAGGAATGGGGGTTTTGAAGGTGGTCGTAACCCCCCCCCCCCACTTCTCTCTAGACCACACCGCAGCGACTAAGTTACGAACACTCTGAAAGTACAGCTGCTTCCTTCTTGCCCGAACTTCACTACACTCCTCATGTCAAAACATTTTTACTTCTATGACCACTGGAATATATTCATGATTCTGGCTGGCAAACTCAAATTCAAGTTACTTGTACCAGTTTTAATATTATCATTTGGCATTTGCATCTAGGCCTCCCTTACTCATTGTAATAATACGAATTCAAACATTTTATTACCAGCCCGATAATAGGAGTAGGCTCTACTTTCAAAGAGGTACTGAATAACCTGCCAGTATTCTTCCTATCTTCCTGTTAATTGCATGGCAGAGGTCATAAAAATAGTTATACATATATATATATATTACAAGATTTGTTCATTTCCGATTTATTTTATAATTGGCTTTATACAACAAAAGTTTTTTTTTTTAATCATCCTTAAGCATTTCGTTCACATCCTTTATTATAGTTTATTTATGACTAATTTCACGCTACAAAAACAGCGGAATTCATAATTGAGAGTTAGGTAGTGGGATTTGAAGAATTCACGATCGATGTAATGAAGTAGCAATCATATAAATAGGAAATTTGAATAAGTCATAAAAATAGTTATATATAATTACTAATTCGGAATCATTTGCATGTGTGAGTCCCAAACATTCCCTTAGGATTCTCTCATCGAGTTTAATCGGCCTAGTTCATAAATTAAAAGCGTTTACTACAGTCGTATGTAGTTTAAAAGTAAATTGCTCTTCCTAGTGAAGCCACTTTGTCATTCTACACTTATACCATTTTCTCCCAAATACCACAATAGGAATTTCCTATAATCCTTAAGGATATACTCTCCAAACCATATCATTAGGAGCAAGTCATTCCAAGTGGGTGATAACTTCTTACTTCCTATGACAAACAGTGGAAATAGTTTTGGAGTCTTCGTAATTGTTAAATTTTTAAAATGCTTAGATCATTAGTAGTTTTGTATATTACTCGTGAAATTTTGAATTATATATCTGGGAAATGGGGTATCATAAATAGGCGGGTCAGGATTCATGATGGAAACACTTTTGGATTGACTAAAATAACTATTTAATTGTCTATAAACAGTAGAGTAGGATAGCAAGAAGGCAGTATGCAAACTGGCTTTGTCCACACCAGATCGAATCCACTAGGCCTTCCAGCAGACCGTTTAGTCCTCGGGTGCTTGTAGATGACGCGCTTGTAGCGTATTCTTGCATATTCGGATCTGCTTATTAGACCAGTCTGCCACGCCCACATATACATTGACGTACTAAACAATCACAGATCTATCAAAGGTTTTATTGAGAAAACTGAGCTGGACTTTCAAAGGACATATTTTTTTTTTAATATCAGGTTGGTATGAGATTAAAATTACCTTGAACAAGTAGTATAGAAGAGAACTAAAACGAAAATGCTTTCATATCGAAAATCAGTGATTCAGATTGTGAAAATCTGTGAGTGGAGGGAAGCTAGAAGACAACTAGTAAAAGGATTTACTTTGAATTAGCGCAATTATATTTTGACTTCCTGCAAGAATTGGTGCTGTCAGCTGGCGTTTAAAGTAAAAATAAAAAAAAAGATTGTTTGAAGAATGTGGATAAACTACGGTTAGTTCATATGTGATGTAACAAAATCGTAATCTATGAAAAACTAATATAATACAGCTAAAAATATGACATACTCGTATACCGAAAAGAAAGTATCAAAAACAAACTGCATATTCCTGGCGTTCACGACCAACTGACAAAAGAAACTTGAAGGCATTCATTAAAAAACACAGACATTCATTGTACTAGAAATGAAACAGAATAGAAACTCATGAAACCAGCAGCACAAGTAACGAATCTATTTAACTCATAAACAGAAAAATATTAATTTAACACACACGGGATACTGAGTGACCAAATATTACTTAAACGACTCAGAATTCAGAATACACGGCTGAATTGTATTTGAGACAGAAACGAAAACAGTTCTCTGGCCGTCTTATAAATACAAAAAAAAGCATTATCTCTTTAAGTGAAGTTCTCGCCATATTTAGTTGATGTCTCGTGGAAAAATTAAATTTTTTTTTTGGCTTCTCAAAACAAGAAACGGTATTTCGTCTATCCAATTCTTTTTTGATCCCCTTTTTTCCTTAGAGAAATGAAATTTTACTTTTACGTCGCACTTAAAGGTGTGATGACAAGAACTACTGAGCAAGAAAAATGCTGTATCGTAATTATTATTACATTTTCAAAAGTACAATTAGATGGAAGAAACCGTATGATTTAGCCCTTAAATAATATTGTTTTTTTCTCTTCATAAGCTTATTCATGAGGATCCATAGGCTATAGAGGTGGAAAGTTTGATTAGGATGACAAACCTGGACTGTAGAAATAACCTGCCAATTGCAAAAAGCCATTTAAAGTGTCCTTTATCAAAATTTTGTTTGAAATCTTGTTTCACATAGATGGATGGCATTTTGCTTTGAAGTGTAATTTAACAACCCAAAGATGCAAAAATTAAAGGGAATTAAAGTGCCATTAATTACTTCGAAATTCAAAAATAAACCCTTCCTGTATTATTGAGTTGGTTTATAAAATGAAGATAACAACGCAATGATTAATAATTATTAGGACTTTACTGGGCTTTAATCGCAGAAAGTCGTTAAAACCGTTGTAGCGCGCGTGATGAAACCTTTAATTGTGCGATGCACTCAACTTCATTTTTTTTTCTCGCGATTTCATCTTGTTTTTATATTGTATTGTAATTATTATTACATGTACAATGTGAAATACATATGTACCACCACAGCTTCGTGCTATTATGACGATCCATCTGTGGCATACACGACCGAGATACGATGACGAGCCATGTACGCATTGTCACGTTGACGTGACACATACAACGAATCCATTAACCAAACCCCGCGCCTCCTGTACTGTGTTAACATTCACATGACTGCTTTCAAGCTCCATCTTACTAATATACGTTTGTTTTTCAAATAATATTATATTCATCTGTACAATATATACAATAATATTATTTACACAGATACGTTGTACAGAAACGTGTAATTTATAATGGGTTAAATTTGGTAGATCAGAACCTTTCTCTTTGAAATAACTGACTATCGTGTTTGTTTAAACAGAATGAAGGGAAGAATGAAAAATAAAAGTTTTAAAAGTACAATTTTGATCGTAGTAGATGCAAACATTTTTTTTAATTTATTTAATTGGGAATTTACAAGTTTTGTTCATTTCCGATTTATTTTATAATTGTCTTTATACAACAAAAGTTTTTTTTTTAATCATCCTTAAGCATTTTGTTTAAATCCTTTATTATAGTTTATTTATGACTAATTTCAAGCTACGAAAACATTCCGGAATTCATAATTGAGAGCTAGGTAGTGGGATTTGGAGAATTCACGATCGATGTAATGAAGTAGTAATCATACAAGATCAAATAGGGAATTTGGATTCACATTGAGAAAACATTCACAAGGTAGATACAATTATAATCACTCTATAGGTCTAGTATACATAAATACGCAGATACAATCTCAAATATTAAGTAATATCCCACCCATGGCGTGTACGCACTAGCTCAGGAGTAATTCAGCTATGTAAAACGAAACGATGCAACAGTTAGAAGACTAGAGATTGTTAAATGAACTCCATTACCTTAGCGTCTGATAATCTAGCTTAACCTCCTACTTGTAGTAATCATTGGATAGAAGGAAGCTCAGAATCATATCCTTGGAGTATTAACGAAGAACTAGGCGCTACCGGTGTCTCAAAAACCACTCTAAACAGAACACTAGAATCTAACGTGTACATATAGTACACACGTGTTCTTTGGTTGCATTATTAACAAGCCCTGCCTATCTGGTCAGCTAGCAGTTTCCTGGCACATACCCTCCAATCATAAAAATATTATCCCTAATGGGTTCAAGGGTCTTGACCTATTAAAAACCCCTTGGTAATTGACAAAGTCGTGCAACACTTTATACTGACGATTATATACAAAAACCCACACCCTTAAAATAAATTTATAGTCGCCATCATGAAATCAGACACGCGGGATGAAGGGGCTACTTGGTGCGGAGTAAAGGGATAACGTGGCTAGAAGAGAAACAGTGCACTGAGCGGTAACAGGGTTTGTCATGTATTGGGGATTCTCACGTTTCTAATTTCGTGACGGCAGCTAATAAATAATTTTATTTGGCCATATAAACATCATAAATAGTAGTACAATATAGGCTGAGGTCTAAGCACACAAGTTTTTGTACTCGACTGCTCAAGGATGACAGTCGCGGGCAGTCGAAAGCGTGAAAGAAAAGTTTTCCGGATTTTAGATCATATTTAAAGCTTAAATGTAGGCCTTAGTTGATAAGATAGGCTTTCATAGCACAGGTAAAGATATTAGATAAACACTAGGCTAGTGGTTGGCATGGATGGCGCAGCTGTCAGGAGTTCACAAGCCAAAATTCCATTACTAACTTTAATTATTAAGCTTCAGACATAATGCAACCTCTCGGTCGGTCGGTGTTATGTATTAAAACTGCTTAAATACAATCCGAATGGTGGGCTGCATTTTGCTTGTTTGCCCGCTGTGTTCGAAGGTGGCCCTACTGTTCTCAGTCCTCTTGGGGGTAATAGCTTCACCAGGGCCTCTACTGATCGTTTGTTTTAACAGGGACCAACCCCCTTTCTGTTTTAGTCTTGAAGGCAGATTTTGTTTTATTTTAAATTATGAAAATTTATTGTTGTAATATACAAATTGTAATAGCCTGTTGATCAATGGGACTTTTTTATCTTGAGGGTTGGTTTTTCTTCTTGATAATTATACAAGAATTATAAATTACTATAATTATATTATATAAATATTATTAATAATTATAACTATTACTTATACATTTGAAATATCAATATAAAAATGATTTGTCGTCTTATTAAAACTATTATATTTTTGCGAGGGCCGGCAACTGTAATTAACGTTGTATACACCAGTTAAGTAGTGAATCATGCAATATAAAAAAAATTATGCAACAATAAAACAGTTAATTATTTGATAAGTGTATAATGGTATGAGGTAGAGATGGGAGCGAGGAAATTAGACGCGTTAAACGAGAACTAGACACTTTTGATACCTGAAAACCACACTCTACTAATACAATAAAACTGAGAGTACTCTAAGTGTTACTTTAGACGTGAAAATCTCAGGATTAAATGGGCCCACGCTCACCAAAGAGAGGCCAAGCCAAGCGTCAAAAATAAAGGGCCGCCAACTCATAAACTAATAACCTTATAACCTGAACAAACGTGCTTTGATCCAGTGACACTTATTGGGCTTCACTATTTCATAGTACTCAACTCGGTAGACATTTATCAGATTGTACCATATCAGGTTCGTAACAAAACCCTTGATCGATAGGACTTACAATTTCTCATATTTTTATGACCCGAGGTGCTGTATCTAATGGTATAGAGGAATTCATTTTGGAGTTTGTTTAGTAGTGTTTCAGATGTGGTAGAAAATCAGGGGAAGCATACGGAGGTTGCAAGCATTGCTTTTGAAGTGTGATGCAGTAGACTGTTATATTTTTTTAAGCATAGGGTGTTTGTGTTTTGTGTTTTGTTGGGTGTTTTGTGTTTGTGTAAGTGTGTTTATGATTGTTGTCATTTATAATAATGGTGTTCCCATGATAGTTTAGTGTCAAGCAATGGTAAATAGATTCGTTTGTAGAATCTATATTTTGTAATGTATATTGATTTGTAACAACGGGATATGAAACAAAAAAAATATATAGTATGGATATTTTGGATTGTGTTTTTGATCCAAAATAGAAACTAAGCTTAATGCTTATTCGGACAACCATTCAAAAATATCTTACGAACGTTTATACTGGAGCTTTTTTAGTGGCCGGTGGCAATCATTGGGCAACATCCAGTGCAGGGGTTTGTGCCATGACATTAAAGAGTACACTGAAAAAAATTGGATTGAGAATCCTTGAATCACATTTGAAATTTAATACATTCTGATAGGGCATACTAAGAATCTTAATCTTGTAAATGAAATCAGAGGAACGTCAACGAATCACGATTATATTTAAATGGCTAATAATGTAGCTTGTTTGAATGAAAGTATTCTTAACACTTGGTGAGTTGTTCATTGCTACCAGACAAACATAGAATAGGGCCTAACATATATTGCCTGAGGATGGACTGGTATCAGTTGCAACGAACTATTAATAATAAACCTTCGAAGCATACCGTGCATATCTTCCAATCGACACACTTGACTAGATTTTCGCTCTCCACTTATCATCACTCATGTACGTGAAGATCCTTTGAGATTCTGTTTGTGCATCTGTGACTTGGAACTTTTGGGTCTGGGACACGGTAAAGATGTTATCAACCTGTCTATCAGGCACGATATATCCAAACGAATCTTAAATTTTAGGAACGACGGATAATTTTTATGTCTGGTATTATTAAACTAATTAGAGATTAGTACGGTGGGGTATCGTTGCACTTGGGATGCTTGCTTCTTGAAACAATTACGTTGATTGCTTCTTGGGTGTATACACCAAAGCATACACAAGGTATACACCTCGATGGTGCCATGCTGTACATCCTGAACGAGCCTAGATAAGTTTCAAGTCACCGCTTCAACTGGTGAGTGAACTGTCGGCTCTAAAGATAAGTTAGTCGGGGCGAGAGTCAGACCAGTTTAATTGAGCTACCCGGCAATACTGGCATAGTAATGTCATTCATTTAATTTTATCGGAAATTTCTTCGATAAGAGAAACTTTTTATGCAAATCAGTTAACCCTGATGATAGTGCGATAAGCTTTCCCCATACTTCAGAGCTTAAAAATAGCAATATACTTAAAATCGGATTACAGTAGTGTATCTAAGAATCCTTGGGTTACTCACATTAGTTATTCTTTTTTTTCATCAAACTTGTCGAGGATAAAGCTGCATCCCTTAAATTAGCTTATTTAACTTTTTCATTTGTTTACTGATTAAAACTGGGATGCATCATCCCTCTCATATAAAAGTATAAACTGACCTGGAGGTTGGTAACTAACATAATAAAAAGTACAAAATCATTTATTCCATAAAATGGCCCGTAATGTTTTATACTCTTTTCTTGATTGTCTGGGTATCCGTTTTAAAAAAGTTTGTGCAAACATTATCGGCACATTTAAAATTGCCATAATTCACCGTTGACATCTAATTTCTTTTTCGAAAAAAAAAAATACTATATTATTTTGGTCTCCTAAGACTTGAAACGTTATAATAAGGCTCTTAGAAAATCCGTTTAATTATTTATTGTTAATTACCTACCACATTGATTTCTATTGTTACGTGTCTATTGCAAATTTATATGATTGACTGGTACGAAGTACCAATATATATTATATTAATGTATAAATATTAATATGTGTTTCTTTCAAAAATTGATTATGATCGAAAGATGTACATAATATCCTTCGCAAATTTTATGTCTATTACTCATCGTTGCATCGTTTTGGACAGAAATCAGTCTATTCTCGGGCTGTATAAATTTGAATATTATGACTGATGTCATTTATTTACGTTTTTTATTCGAGCGGCCCAACATATATAGCCTGAAGATGGGCTGATATCAGTCCGAAACGTTGCAACAATGATTAATAGACATAACATTAATTAATAAACATTCGACGAATACCAACATACATCTTCTAACCATAAGGGATTATATTGTTTAACTATGATTAAAATGTGTTAATAATGTTCAAGTGATGATTACCAACACCCTTTAATCATGAATGTAGCGTCATGGAAAAAGCATTTCGAATTTAAAAAAAAAAAAAATTTTTAATGTGCCTCTTGAGAGAACTAAAATTTTAACTGATAGCAGTGAATTCAGGATAGTGTGAAGCTGAAGCGGCCCCTAAATGACGGCCTAAAAAACCCCAAATGACTTCCCTTTCCTTTGAGCATCCCTTGACACTTGACACTAAATGAATCTCGTCCAGTGCTTCTCTAAAGCCGCGTCCTCTAGAAGTCTTATGTTCCGCCGATCCAGTCTTTCTTCAAGATCCTGTCTTATTTTAAGACAATCACTAGGTACATATTAACAATTTATTACCCGTTCAAGGACCATCATGTTAAAACCTAACATCTAAATGAAACCGCAATAAAAATACATATAGATAAAATCAACAGATCAGGCATATAAAAAGTATAAAATACAAATGAAACAAAAAATGTTCAGATTCAATGGTCACAACTATTCTCTAAATAAAACATAAAAATATTGACTAAAATGATCCTAAAGTACACATGGTTACAATAAAAATACTAGGAGGAATACATATTAAATATTTGGCCAAAGTCACAGAAAAAAAACTAAAACATTCTTACTACTGCTTGGAGAATGGGAACCAAGGAAAAAGACCAAAAGAAAAGAGGGGGGAAACTGACTTCCCATGAACCCCCAGTGGCTCTACACTCCAAGGAGAATTTCAGATATGGGCGATGCTTGAAAGTGATCTTGCTGGAGGATTCTGATGGTCAGATAGTTTCGTGTGGAATTTTAATAATTCAGGGGATTTAATAAACCTAGGGTAATGTGACTTTTAAGGTCTTTTTTTTCTGGTTGTTTCTAATTGTGACATGAAAAAATGTACTTACTGATGCTCTTAGGATTGGACGCACTTGATTGCGGGTTTTAGTTTATTGTATTCCAGATGGGTTTAGTTGTGGTTTTTTTATTTGAGGATTTGTTTTCAAATGTGAGTCTAACCGTCTGTTGATTTCTCGAATGTCAAGGTCTAATGTGTCTGATATATGAAGTAGAGAAAAGACTGGTTTTCAGGCCCGTATGGTAAATGTAATGTACTATTTACTATCATATTATGTTGTAATGTTATGTACATTTTCCTTCGTTGACTTTTATTCGCCATCAGTCACACCAATGTTCAATTTTGGAGGGAAATTAGTCTTTCAAACTTCATATCGGGCGCATATTTCTAATTTTAGATCACTCTGCCGTTGGCACAGGAGTTTTTACCCAACAATTTAGAAGACTCCTCTACGATTACAAGGTTTTCAAGTTTTAGTTTTTTTTTTTAAAGGGGTTTTTAAGATTAGCTTCAAAGAAACGAAATAAGCTGTTCTTCGTCTATAAACGTTTCAATTTGGCTCTCCGATATATAAATAATATTAAATCAGGCAGGTTCCTAACAAAGCGTTTACGTTACGATTTTACCTTCACTTTTATTGGCTGTTGGTAACTTTAGAGCACAAAAATCACGGCACTTATTACATATTATAAATGAGGACTTCGATATCTTTAGATAGATACCCTAGTGTTTATTTTTTAATTGCAATTAAGTTTTAATAATCGATTCTTTATTATATTTCATAAGGTTCCTTCAATTTTAGTATTTTTTTTTGTTATCGAGTAAAAGTTTCATGCAAAATACTATCAGTCTAATCATGCTATCATAATCTTTTTCAACGACAACGACTTTATTATGATTAAATTACAATCTGCCTCATTGGGCTATAAGTAATTGTGATAAATGATCTCATTCACACCAATATACAATTTTCATTCACTCGCTCATTCATACTGTATGTACAAACAGCCCAGGAACCCCCCAAGTCCACATGGTTGTCACCTCTCTCAGGTGCGAAGGAGGAAACGGAGTCTTGGGAAGTCCGCCCACGAAACTACGTCAGCCGCGTCATTGGATAAGAGCCAGAGGAGGCTGACGAAGGGCGCGAGAGCCAAAGACGCTCAGGACATGATGAAACTGGCCATTGCCAGGACTCCCATTGTCACGTATCTACAGCAGGTACGAGGCCACTGCCGTTTTAGTCTCCGAGGAGCATTATAGGGATGAGTGGTGCAGTGCAATGACTGTGCTTGGGTATTAGGGTGGTTGGATAGGTTTCTATGGAATTTTATGAACTTGGAAGGGATGAGTTCAAGATTGTAGGGTATATTAAGATCGTTATGAAGGGTTTTGTTGCTAACGTAATAAGGGGCATTTCCTGTAGTTCTCAGGACTTTTGATTGAAAGAATGGGATGCGCTTGATGTTCGACTTTTTTACTGTCCCCATAGCTCTATTCCGTACGTCCAGATTGACTTAAGTATAACTTTGTAGATTATTAATTTTTTTTCTGTTGAGAAAGCGTCTGTTTAGTTCTGGTCTTTTGAGCCTCGTATATATCGTATATATGTGAGCCTCGTATCCAGGTCAGTCGTTTGTCGAGATGGAAGCCTAAGTACCGTACTACCTCGGATTCAGGGAGATGAATAGAATTAAAATAAACTATTGGACAAGACTTGCGATGGAGGGTGAAGGTGATGTGAGAACATTTTGCTTCATTAACTTTGATCCACCAGTGGTCGCACCAATGCTCGATCTCATCAAGATGTTTTTGAACGTTATGGGATGCTATAACGGGGTCTGGGTGCGATACCAAGACTGCAGTGTCATCTGCAAATGTGGTATTGGGGGTAGAGGGGACATCAGCGGTGTATAGATTATAGAGGATGGGACCCAGGACGCTGCCCTGTGGAACTCCTGCTTTTATGGGATAGTAGTTAGAATATTCTAAACCACAACGGACTTGGAAGAAGCGCTTTGAAAGGCAGGACTGTAGGATTAGGAATAGGGTCTGTGGTAAATATCTTTTGAGCTTGTAGAGCAAACCTGCGTGCCAAACCCTGTCAAAAGCTTGAGCTATATCAAGAAAGGCAACAGTGCAACACTGTTTGCTTTCAAGGGCTGAGGAGATGTGGTCAACAATGCGAAGGCCTTATTGAGCAGTGGAATGTCGTTGACGGAAACCAAACTGGTGTGTAAGATATAGGTTTTTGGATTGAACAATTGGAAGTAGCAGCAATTTGTCAAATATTTTTGAGAGGATAGGGACTAGGCTGATTGGACCGTAAGACGAGGCGTCATTGGGCGGTTTACCGGGTTTGGCGAATAGGAGTATAATTGACTGTTTATAGAGGAAAGGAAAGTGCGTCGTTGGGATAATGCAATTATAAATGTAGGTTAGGAGGATTATGGCTGTAGCGAGCACTAACAATATATGTAAATTACCCTATATTCAGGTGCAACTAATGTATTATAATATAAATGCAAATCTTTGTAAACTTCTTGTGATAAATCATAGAGAGGTCGGTAGTCGTGAAATAAGTAACAGAGGGTCTAAGGTCCTGCAATAAAACCTGAGAGGGTAAGCCATCTGCCCCTAACAAAACCAACACGGTTTTACACGGTTATTACTAACACCTCTGGTCACCGTCCGGCGGTCATAAAATCATGCCATAAACAGTCCTTTAGGGGACGAGCGATCACGTATCTTGGTAGGTGTGACATCATAAAACACACCCTTTTAGACCTTCAGTCACTTTTCGGCGGTCATAAAATCTAAAAGCCATGCCAATAAACAGTTCTTTAGGGGACGAGGGGCACGTACTGTACTCGGCGCAGGTGTGACATCATAAACATACCCCGTTCAAGCTAGGCTCCTCCTTCCGGTATGAAAGGGAAGTAATGTTTTAGGAAGGGAGAGTAATGTTTAAAGCCAAGGGGATTCGCCCTGGAGAGACTCTTCTCTTCACCAGTCTCTGCAACTAGACAGCCGCTATCACCCGGTCGCGATACTCCAGGGCCCCTGGGCCCTGGAATCTTCTACTAGTCTACTCTCTCTCTCTGCCACACCTCTGCGCCAGCTCCTTGTCTCACAGCCTCTAGCAGACCCTCTGACGACTTGTACTATTACGCTGCCGATCTCCCACCCGAACTCTGAAAACTGGTCTCATTCTTTAGGAACCTCTGAACCTCTCCCCTGAACACATTGTATTGTCGGGACACATCCCTATCAATAAATGGAGTCAGATATTAACGCCTACATAGAACATGGTCCATGTTATTAACTATAACAATCCGCACTTGTCACCAGGGCTAGAGAGTGGTTAGGCACTCCCCTAGTGACCTCCCCGACAATGGCTTTAGGAGGAAGTTGTACGAGAATTTGAGGAGTAAGGAAATCATATCCAGGAGATTTTTGGTGAAATACTTTTTTCAGAAGATATTTGACTTCAGAGGGGTTAATGACTTTTGGTGATAGTGAGAGAGGGATAGGTGAAGTGAAGAAATCTTCAACAATTGTGCGATGGGTATTGTTTTGAGGAGTAAGGTGAGGAGTGAAAGTACGGGAAAGATGCATCGCGAATTCTTCCGACCTCTCGTAATCCGAAGCCCCCCAGGACCCATCATCACGACGGAGGGGGTGTGAAACAGGATGGTATTTTAGGCTTTTCTTAGTTATCTTCCACAAGGAGTCATCCCTGGTACACAGAGAGGAGAGATTGAAATTGAAGGAGTCAGAACGGAAAGATGTCAAAAGCGGCTTTACCAAACTGCAGTACTGATTGTACGAGCGGCGATCAGCAGGATGCCGGGATCTTTGCCATCTTTGGAGAGGCGTTTGGATTGGATTGAAGGAAATCTTGTGCTACGAAAGGAACTATGTGATGGGGAATGGAGTTATGGACAATGACAGCGGTTCATGCATGTGCTCTTCCATCTGGGTGATCAGTTCGATAAGTCTGGTACTGTCCAACTGTAAATGGTCGTTTACTCGTAAGTCTTGTTTCAGTAATGAGAGCTACGTCGATGTTCTTGTCGTGGAGTAGTGCTGTCTGTTCGTTAGTGTGGGTGCGAAAACCATTCACATTCCAAAGGAGATTGGATAAGGAGTTGGAAGGATCCACTTAAGGGTTTTGTTTAACGGAGATGAAGTAAGTGATAAAATTTATAAGAAGGGAAATGAGAGGGGTAATTACGGTTCTGAACTCTGTAAGGAATGATGTTAATAGACTAGTGAGATCTGAAGAGCTTGAAGGTGGAGGAATATGCGAGAGAGGATGGGATTGAGTTTGTTGGTTGCTGGGATGAACAGAATGCTGGGGAAGAAGAACTTGCGGACGAGGAGTGGGCAGTTCCTGTGACTGCTCTCTGTTCCGAACGGCATCGGCAAAAATACTGAAGGCCTCAAATTTTTGGCGGGGGCACTTCTTGAGCTACCTGTTGCTGGCTTCTCTTCTTTTGGCCGACGACGCTGTTCGCTCCTGGACTAAGCCTCACAGCCTTTACAGTTGGCCGGGTGGCCTTGATGGCAGAGAACGCATACTGCAGGCGATTTTAGGGGCTTCTTGAACAATTCACTTTTGTGCTGCCCACTTACACTCCTGGGAGGGTGGTAACAGTATGATTTCGTGTGCCCATATACCTGGCTATTATGGCCTTGGACTATGTCACTTTTGTGGTAAGGTTTTTCGACTTGTACTCTTGTGTAATACAAGTGGGTAAGCTCGTAGATTTTTTCTACTCCAGGTGTTTGCTCTAGATCCACAAACAATAAGGGCAGTGGTGTCTTGATCGCTTCGTCTTCTTGCCTTCCCTCACGGAGCACGTTGTTAATTTGGCGAACCTTGTATCCTAAACTCCTAAGAGCTCCTTTTCTATCTTGTCTTCTGGTGTAGTGGGATGCATGTTTCTAATCACCACCCATAGCAATCTCACCTTTTTTAGCTGATAAGTATGAAAGTCGGCCTTAGTTTCTTCTAAGTATTTGATTATCGCTTGATATGTGTCGGGAGTGTCCGGAGAAATTTTCATGCCTAAGACCGATTGAGGCACTTATATTGGCCCGTTCCTACGATTTTACTCATTTGAGTTGGTAGCAGTTTAAAATTGCTAATATTGCGTACAAATATCGCTGGTGGCTTGGGCTGTGTGGGGGTTTGTGTAGAGTCCATGTCCTCTACTTCAATATTTTTCAACACCTCATAACTGTTGGGCGTGCAAAATGGAGACTCATGGGTTGTTGTTTGTTTTGATTTGTCGTGTTGTGGTGGTGGCAATTCTTCCATAGAGCTGCCGGGTGCTGAAGAATTTACAGACACATTTCTATTAGATTGCCGTGGCTATTTGATTGGCGATGGAGTAGGAGTTGGTCCCAGAGAGACCATAAGTGTTTTTTTTTACTTTCCGACATCACTTGTTGATAGAAACGCATGTTTCATCATCAACAATATTTTTCTGAATTTTTAGGTTGTTTTTTTTTAAATAAAAAATAAATAGTAAAAGGTAGCCTCTAACGCACGTATTTTATATAAGAGATTACGACGGTAGCATTAGGCCACAGTCATGATTGTGAGGGTTAGGCCGGACACCCCACTGTTATCACTAGCACAGCTGAGCTACAACCTTTCAATATGGCCGCCTTCTCTATGAAATCTCTAGCATACAGTAAGCAAATACAGACCACAGCTTCACAATCCTCTCACCTGTAGGTAGCTCCTCCGTGAACAGTACCCAATAGTCGGTTGAAACAGTTCTACGACCGGTAACAAAAACAGTTTGTTTGTAGAGCAACACGAATACGACTTGTTATAGTTTAGCACAGGCGCAGTACTAATTAACTTTTAATGACTAATAATGATAATGAAGTATTTATGGACCACATTACCCCTGACATATATGACTTATTTTGAATCAAGAGCTGGAGATATTTATACTATAGTCGATATTATAGAATTATATCCATGATTAAAACTAATTAATTTATTGATAACCCTTAATGATTTTTTTTTGGTCCTGTTTTCATTTTTAGTACATCGGGGTATCAAATGTCACTAGCATGCCTTTACAAAAACCACTGTTAGAGTTAAAGTTGCAAACACAATGGAAAGTTTCCCATTGGATTGGAAACATCAATGGCATTTAAAAATGGCTCGTGAGCTTTTGTATGCGCTAGTGCGTATAAATAATTTACTGGTTTGTGGGAAGGCATTGTTGTTGAAATGAAGAAACACTTTGATCCGGGACATTGTTCCCTTAAAATAACAAAAAGGAATGAAATAGGTATATCTAGACAAATAAAAAAATGGAAATACATTTCACTGATTATCTTATCGAATAACAAAGGTCAACAGCAAAAGATCGAAACAATAAACACGAATTAGTGGAGGCTGACGATTTATAAATGAGGAAATACAAACAACTATAGGAATTATGAAAGGAGGGAAAGAGCGTAAAAATATAATATAATGGGATGCATTAAAATAAAAATACAAAATACGTAAAAATAATAATAATAGGAATAATGGTGTTGATGAAGGGTAAGAATATATGGCTTCTCTTTAAAACAAGCCCTATAAAAATCCACATCCCGCACTAGTTAAATAAATAGTGTTAATAACAGATGATTTAAATATTTGTTTGTGCCACTCAGAGGGTCTACCAATTTAGATGGACAAAACTTGTATGAAAAAAAATATTTTTTTCGCACGGGATATTCATTTTAGGAGTCAACTATCTTGAAAAGACAAATATAATAGGCTTAAAACTTTGAATAACCCCAGAGCGTTGTTTAGAAAAGGCGTTTGAATAGTGCTACGAATTATGCCAACTCTTCCCTCATTTTGACTAAGCTATTATCAGTCTCTTTCTTTATTTGTTACTGTCAACATCTCCAGTTTATTATGAATGTCATTTCTACAGGTACCGTAAACCTTTAGGACATTGTGTCATTCTCGTAAGATCATGAGTACAAAATTAATTGCAAAATGAGCATTTTTTATTGCTATCCCAATTAAGTAATTTTTGCTAACAAAATTTGTCAAAACATAGCTATATCCAAAAGTATCCAAGATGATTTTTGTTCCTTTTTGTATCTAATGAGATACGTTTCCATGTCAAAATCTTATGCGATTTTTGGCGAGCTACTACAGTAGAGAAACATTTTTCAGTTTTTCCTCAGTAACTGTTAGTAAAGTTATTTCTTCAGTTGCAAATCGTCAGCCTCCACTAATTCGTGTTTATTGTTTCGATCTTTTGCTGTTGGTTGACCTTTGTTATTCGATAAGATAATCAGTGAAATGTAACAGCGCATTTTAGGCAAAAATATGTCATCATCAGTTTTGAAGAACACTAAATTTCCAGCAGTTTTATATGTACACTGATGGAAAATTTAGAACAAGTACCGAGATACGGGGCCAATAATATCTGCAACCGTGCAAAAACAAATCGTTAAGTATGAAATGTCAAGGGTTTCACCGTAATAACTTTTTTTAGTCCAGTTTATTGTAAAATTTATAATAACCAGTCTTGTAGAAGATTAAATTTCCTACAAGACTCATACAAAATATTTGTAATTACTCCCAATGAATGCCGAATGTTTCATAGCTAATGTTATTGAAAGCGGGCTGTAAACTGCAAATATTGTAGTAATTAGTAGAAGCAATTATTACCAAAAATTGATATTGTAAACTTTTAGCCTAAAATGAACAGGAACCGAGTTACTGAGGAAATCTGAAGAAAAAAAAAAGTGCTTTTTCTTAGAAGTTTTTTCAAGCAGAAAACTCACAAGCGGGTGGGGGTCGAAATCTGGGGTCAATGTATAACATATAACATACCTGAAAATCAAAGTTATTCCACCAATTGCAATGCAAAATGTTATCTCTAATAGACTATACTGCAATGCAGTGCTCCAGAAATGAAAATAAACGAATTACCTACCGTCAGAACAAAACAGACCATTCTTTTTATTTTGATTCAGATTTAGTGAATACTCTTAGTGACTGAAATGTTCGTAAATCCCCATAGATATTTTTCGTATCACAGAAATGCATTTTGTCTTCTCTTTGTTTTATATTTTCTTGGCATTAATTGTGCAAAGCCCTAATGAGATACTAATTCTGTTAATGAGTAAAACCATCATCAATAAACCATTTTGATCTTTAATGTTTTAAATGTTTTTTTTTATTTTGCTAATACCTCTCATTAATATATAATCATTGCCACATGTATTTAATTTGAGTTCGCAAATTATTTCATGTTAATTACTCTCATTATAACAGTGTTGACGAGTGAGAAAAAGAAATACGCTTTGGGAATTGAGACATGGTAACTTGATTTGTAAGTGAAGTAAAAGAACTGCAACAACGAAAAACACTTTGTCCGTAGAATAATTAATCCTACTGTTATTACAAATATTATTTGATGTCTAATATTTTATCTCTAAATAATTTTATTAGATCAAGTGTGCAAAAAAAACCTAGAAAAAGCCCCCCACATGATGAGGTTTTTTCAGGTCACCGCGATCGTTAAGGTTTTGTCTGCCTAAATCGGGACTTAGACCCACTTAGAACTTAGTTTTAAGCCGACAAAGGGATAAAATAGCTTTTTACCGTTCTTCGTAATTTATTTTAAACGGATAATTTAAACATCGTAACTGTCATCATACATCACTATGTCTAATTACATTTTCCGGTTCGTTGGTAAAATTAGATATTCTTCCGGTGCCTTATTTTTTCGTACCGTCTACATAAAACAAACCATTCGCAATATCCGAACTGGCCGTACAGTCATAAAAATAATCAATGACCCGAGCGCAAACAGGCAACAAGTACACAGGTGCGGTCTCCCGTGCGGTAGGAAGCTGATTGGAACTAGGATCCTGAATCAACAAATCAGCCAGAACTGATTGAGTGCCGATCAGTGGGACATCGCCCTACAACCGACGCATATTATTTCATTGACATGTTTCCAATCAAACTATAATCAGGGGCCACTGCATAATCTCTCCGCTATTTACTTTTCGAATGGCCGGTCGTATTTACTCTTGCGTATTGCCTCTCAGATCAATTACCGTACATTATTGACATCAATGTTGGGCTGAATCCAATTATTATCTTTTATGATAAAGCTAATTATTTATTGCAGTTTCGCCAAGAAGGGGCATTAAACTTGTCATGTTTTAGCAAATTAAAAAAAATCCTAAAAGCTCATTTATTCTTTTACTAATTTATTATATTATTAATACTGTATGATAATTATTCTATCAGAATACTCCAAGATGTAAAGGATATTTCATATCAATTTTTGTGTTTATTCGTTCTCTTTATTTAAACTCTTCAACGGGTGAAGCTGCGGCGTTCGTTTGTGCATCATTTTCAAAAAATTAAGAAAGTCGGAGTATTATGATTTCTTGCACTAGATGTCTGATTATTGTTATTTTAATGCATTTTAGAGAGTTATTTGTTATCGAAAGTATTGTTAAATTTCCCACCAGTTCTAGGTTGACACCAGAGCGTGTTTCTATTTCTGGCGGGAAGCAAGTTTTTGTGCAAAGTTGTCAGTCATAGAACTCTTACAGATAGGTATCAGAGTTGAGAGCCAAATCGGTATCACAATCATGGTGGATGGAGAGAACACTTGTGTTATACCAACTTCTTCACCACAAATAAATAGAAGTTCCCCTCTTCTTGGTCCAAAAAATATCCACCTACGTTTCCATGTTTTAATAATAATAACCTTAGGCTTCAGTTAAAAGAGGGGGGAAACTCATCCTATAATCCTCCTCGGAGACTGAAACGTCAATGGCCTCGTGACCTGCTATAAATGCTTGAAAGTGGGAATCCTGGCAATGGCCACTTGTCACCTGTCATGTCCTGAGCGTATGTATCATGTCCACAGCCTCCACTGGCTAGTATCCTGTGATGCGGCTGACGGAGGAGCGTGGGCGACTTCCCAAGACTCCGCTTCCTCTTTCGCATGTGAGGAAGGTGACAACCATGTGATACAGGGAGGCCTCAGGGCTGTTTGTAAATATTGTATGAATGAGCGAGTGAATGATGAATTGTAAATATGGTATGAATGAGAACATTTATCTCAATTACTTATAGCCTAACAAGGCAGATTTTAGTTTTATTATCACAATAAAGAAGTTATAATAAAAATAAATATTCGTTACTGCCAGAAGTCTGAATATCTTTAATACATGTAGGCTTACCACGCGTTGAGGAGATATATAATGGAGATTATTCGAAGCAATAGAAATATCCTCGATCTTGGCTCCTGAAAACTCGAACAAAACTTTTAGTTCCCTTCAGAGGTTAGAAGGCAATGAACGAAAAAAGTACCATAATCAGCTAATTTAGGCCTTAATCTATCAAAACAACAATGGATCGCATTTTAAAAAATAGTTTTACGGTGTGCTAATCAAGCACTGTTCTAATTTTAGTCTAAATCAGGACAAACAAACGGTCAGGACATTCTCTTTCTATGCTTCGTTAATATCGCTGGCTTAGGTTCCGATCTTAGGCCTGTTTTTCTCCTTATGTTAGCATAGCACTAATGCATTTCAGTTTTTTTATCTCAGATATACGATGTTGCTCTAATGAAGATGACATCTTGATGATCTTCTTATTCAATATGTTAGACTCTTACTTTAACCTGTGCGTGGTATTATTGCCAGATATGTGAAATTTCTTGTTCGTTTTTATAGTATATAGTTTGTTTATGTTTCTATTCAATAAAAATTCATTTTAGGTTAGTAGAAGGAAATTTCCACCTGGCCTTTGTCAAGCCAATTATTTTTTACGATACCACGTTTCGAGTAGAAGTTTTTTATAGATAACACTACTCCTGATATTTTGAAGATTTTCGCTAATTTAATCAATATGGTTTATTTCACGGCAATACAAAACATTTGGTTTCTCTTTGAAATCATTTATGTATCTTTTTTCTTAATTATAATTTTTTTTTTTTGGTCATGGCCAGTGCTACCTTTTGATTATTTTCATTTATGGGGTTGTTCTTGATTATGTCATTAAGAGTTTGTAATTATGCCAAAATGTGGTAGACTGAATAATTGTTAATAACTCTTGTACTTCTCTATTTCCCTTAATGTTCGTGCTTCGAAAACATCATGTATTGTCTGGTTTTAGTTTTGTAGTGAAATTTGTCTTCTTCATTTGTTCTGTTGATCCATTCAGACAGTTTCGTAATTATTTATCGTCTTTCGGTTTGTGACAATATATCTTCTTCATCAAATATATTACTTTACTGTAGCATGGTTTATTTCAGGTATGATAATATATCTTACTATAATAATGATTAATATAATAATTAATATTAGTCCTTTGTTGTACTAGTAATAGTGTTTTTGAACGCATAACCATTGAAGGGTTATAAATTTATTCGTGAAGTACTAATGTTTTAGACTACACAACAGCTTTACGATGGGTAAAACACAATTTCATACATTTTATAATAATTACAACTAACGAATTCCGGGGCTAGACTGAGATAAAAAGATAGACTGAAAAAGCATATTTTAGGCAAGCATCAGATAATGACTGAGCAGGCCGATTTCAAAGATTTTTTATGACTATTTTTTAATGAGTTGCTATGGGACCGGTATAGCTCGCTGTTTTAGCCGAAGCAGGCGTAAATCACCCTGAGGCAACAAAAATAAGAACACCTCCGTCATTACGAGCAAAGCTTCAAAGTGAAAAGGAAAACATTTTAGTTTGATGTACACGCTAGTTGGGAGATTTTTTTCTAGTGCATTTGTTCACAAAACCTTTCTATATCCAATATATCAACCTGCTCATATCGCACATTACTAATAAATCCAATTACTAATAAATCGAATATTCTATTGGTGGGACCTAAGAAATAGTAACTGCTATTGTTGAAAACAATTTTATACATTTTAATCCGTCAATCTTCACTTTCCAAAGTTTTAACTTTAATAGTATAACATATTAGAATTTCTAAGCCTTTCAGATGCTTTAAGTCCCACTTGAAGTATTTTTTACGTAATTTACTGAATTATTTTCGCGAATACGCTGTAATATAATTCACTCTAAATTGCAATAACTTAAAATATACCAGTCTTTCGGCATTGAGTTGACAGGCTATTCGCAATCATCATTCATGAAATATTACCAAAATTGCATTTATATTGTGTTAGAAAACAGTTGGAAACATTTAGTAATCTCACAATTATCTAACGTGACATAAATAAATAATAATAAAATTAGAGAATGAAAGCACATACCTTACAATAGTATACAAATAAACAAAATAAAAATGACATCAGCTCCATGCAGAGCTCAGCGAGGCAGAGGTGTTCTTCCAAGCAACAGGCAAATAAGTTGTATCTATATAAATGTATCAATTTACAAAAATATTGATTAGCAATTAGAAAGTACCATAAATAAAAATATCTTAGTCTATATATATATATATATATATATATATATACAACTTAATAGCAAACTAGAAGAAAATATGACAATTACCACATCTGCAATCCAATTAGCTAATAACAAGTCTGGTAATTTTTAGGCTGCCCTAAGCTGCTAATAGTTTGGTCACAATTGTCTAAATTTAAATATTATTTTTAATATGTTAGCTTTATCCAATAATTTTTTTAATTGATTTTCATTGACCGGAAATGTGATAAAATTATTGTGTTTTTGACAACTAATTGTGAGTAACCGCTGAATTATTGGGCTTTATTTTATTGAGTTCATTTCTCAGATGCACATGACAATAGCTTAGAGCAATATCTACACGTATATAATAGAGTATAATAATATATAATCCCAGCTAAATATAAACTAAACAAAAACTTGGAAATGAATATAACTAATATATAAGATATAGGTTATGTAGTTCTTTTACATTTGTTCACACGTTCTCATTAAAACGTTGCCCATATTATTATTGTTATTTGTTCCGGCATTTGTGCACCGCGGCCTCAGTGAGACCTATTGTGCGCCGTCCATGTCCCTGTCCTATATATGTGACAGGCCCACGGCCTTTGCAAATCTGAGGATACTGAATGAATCGATCAGTTCACATAGTTTGGGGTCTACAATGCGATCACTACCAAAGTGAAGGTATCGCCTTCTAGCTAAGTTATCACAGTCACATATTATATGACGTGCCGTTTCTCCCTCTTTCTTGCAGAATCTGCAGATTGGTGATCCCACTATCCCCAAATTAAAGAGGTGTTTATTTAACCGACAGTGACCTGTATAGAGTCCTGTCACACTTGTGAGTGTCCACCTGTCCATTGATAGAAGTGCTGAGCTTCTTCTCTTACAGGGTCCATTAAGAAACAGTTTCCCTTGGATGGAAGAATGGTTGCCCATAACTAATTAAAAAATTGTAGGCAAAAATGTAAAAAAGTAAAAAAAAAATATCATGGAGTAATAAAATAAAATAAATATAACGAGAACACTTGTATTTCCATTCCCGATTGAGTGAGAAACAGGCGTATTTTGATTACTCATGTAAATGAGTTTTGTATCTCATAGCCAGGCCTAACTCACACCGATAATTTTAATTGATCATCAGCCAACAAACGAGCGTATGATGTAATTTCGCTCAAGTATTAGTTTCATTTGCGTTTCACCTAATTATAAAAGTTAATCAGTGGCTTGTCGGTAAATTAGTGTGCATCCCATAGGATCAGTAAATTTTCAGCGTTACCACCGATAAATTTTACAATAAATACCTATTGTTTCAATATACTTTATTGGAATTTATATAATATCCTATTTACACATACATTTCTGACCCCCCAAGGCAAACATTTAGGATGCGTTTCCTGGTTGGGGGCTAAGATTTATACATGTCTGCTCAAATATCATTAATTTATTATACTCGCTAGTGTTTATTTTAAATTATTTGAAAGCAAATAAATGTATTTTTGAAAGCGGAAAATCGCATATTTATTATTAATTTATAAATATGACAATCATCCATTTTTCAACTGTTCGATGCCGGCGATGAAGCGAGGATGCTCTCCTTTCATTCAGCTCCAATGGACTATCACAGCACACATAATACCTAGTCGTGCTTTTACATGATACACGCTGTTGTGGCCACCTCTTAATCACGAATAATTATAAGTTACCCTCTTCTCGGCCAGAAAATATCTATCTATGTTTCCATATGTTTAATAAAGCTCGTCAGGTGGAGAGGGGAAAGAAGCTGGTGGGGGAAACAGCCGCAGGTGGGGAGCCATCCCCACCACGGCTGGCCTGCCTATATAAACTCCGCGTCTAAGAGGGGAAAATAGAACTTACCAAACCGGCACCTTGAACAATTCTTTCTCTGCACTGGCGCTTGCTGCTCCACTCAAAACCATGGTCTTCTCATTCAACTACCTCTGCATCTCTCTCTCCTAACCTCGCTATGTTTTAGTCCGGCGTTGTCAGGCCCCACACCTTCCTAGTGGGAATCTCTGCCTTCGTCTCGCTAAAACTAGCACTTCCTTGGGAGAGACCCCTCCCTCGCGGACGACGGTTGCCGTGGCTCTACAAACTTACCTAGTAGCGTACCTCGGCAATCCAGCCTGCTTCTCTCCGTTCACACTCGCCTTTGGAATCCGGACGGTTTTCGTCTACCCTTAAACACCGAGTGTGAATTCGTGGTCATTCCAAGACCACATAAACTATCTATAAACCTACACTGTACCTCTTCTCCTGAACATAGTGCACTGTCGGGGCACACCTTCTAAGATTTTATGGAGTCAGATCAAAACGAATTAGGCTGCCCGCCGACTAGGCCGGCAGGGTGAAAGACCACAGGTCCACCCGCTCTATTTCTTTCTAGGCGCTTGCCGGACGGCGGCTGGAGCGACCCTAGCCCGCGGCGGGCGTCTCCTCCCCACTTTGGGGATATTCGACGACTATTTTTGAGCCAACACACGCATTACCGTGACGTCACTTATCTCATTGAGTCTCAGTTAACACCTAAGATATTTATAAGGGACTCCACTACTCGTCGAACAGACCACTCTGACTACACCAGCCGCTTAAACACTCCGCGGCTGGTGTAATTCGAGTGTGTAATATTGCGCTCAATTGTCAATCCAATTGTCATTACACTGTCAATGCGGTTCTCCATCATCCCTGACCTCTTCAATGACTTTTCTTCATTCCAAGTCCCTGATGAGGCTTCGTATGCCAAGAGGATGAAATCTGTGCACGGTCATTCTATATATCCACACTCTGAACTCATACCACGTATTGGCCAATATCTTGACGAAAGTTACCGGTCGTATTATATTATTTATCATTTGAAAGGATTTCAACGCCATCTCCAACGATGTAAAATCAAGTTCAGATTTAACTTCTTACTGCAGTCCAGTCTTCCTTCGTGAGGAACCAAAAGTCTCAGAAAAGATAACCTCGGTGAAACCCAATCCAGGGGACTGGAATTAGTTTCCAGAACTGCTCAATGAAAGATTAACCAACCAACTTCATTCCCCTGAGTAAAAAAGGGCATGAAAGGAAAGGGTATTGCGGACGTTGAAGAAGTAAAGACGAAAACGACGGAGGCGCTTTGTCAAAAACGAAGAATTTAAAAAATGTTTCGAGCAGTGGAATCAAATATTGGACAATTGTATAATCTCCAATGGAAAGTACTTTGGAAGGAAATTAAAGGGTTTTGGAAAAAAAATCAAATAAATAATTCTGTGCAAAAACAGGTTGGGTTATGGTTTCTTTTGGGTACGACCTCGTACTATTTAACGTTCCCCTACACCTTACCCCTACCCGCCTAATTAACTACTCGTGACTTCTCTTGTCACTTTTTTTCTTATTTAAAATTTATTTTAGGTCCTTTGAGTTTGAGTATTTCTAATAGTGAAGCAAATGATTGATATTATAAATACTTGTACTTGAAATTTAAATAAATAGCTAAAAATGTTATAAACAGAATTTAAATAATTGAACAAAACAGGTATAATTATTTTAAGAAGTATTTTTTTTTTTTTTTTTTGTATAATTCCTTTGTTGTGCTAAAATTACAATCTGCCTTGCTAGGCAATAAGTAATTAAGATATACTATCATTCATACCATATTTACAATTCATCATTCACTCGCTCATTCATACAATATTTAAGAAGTATTAACATACATAAATTAAAACTACCCTAAACTGATAATTTTATTATCATTATAATAGACTTAAACAATGTTTACGAGTTGGAACAAATTGTTAAGCTAAAACTAAATTAAATAAATAAATAAACGCTGATTCCGTACCTAACATGTTGAAGTAGAATAATGTTGAACTCCTCCTCTTCGCCCTCCAGTACGACAGAGGGTATAGTTCTGTCACTCCATTTAAAGGGTATCTGTTAAATAAATTAACTTTCAAAAGTCAAACCAGTTTTCAATAGCGATAATATTCATATTTACACCACCAACAAGCCAATCGCAATATGGCGTATCATTTTTGGTTTAATATTTGATAAAAAAAAATCGGTTGATGATCATTCAAATTTATTAATTTAAATCTATTCAAGTTTATTTAATACAACTTTTTTTTCCACAAATTATCTCATTTAAATAAAAAATTGTTTTTCACTTTTATGAAACTCCAGATCCAGACATAAGACGAATAAACTTGAAAATTAGGTATGCTAACGAATAAAAACTGAGTTAGTAATAAAGTAAAACTAGTAAATTAATGTGATATTAATTTAAGAGAAACCAGAAACGATTAAAACTATTTGCCAACATTAGATTTCGAAAAATTGAGTACTAAAACTTTAATTATAGTAAACTAACTACAAATTAAAAAAGCTTATAGGAGAAAGTTAACATACAATATAAAAAAATGAGATGGAATAAACAAGATATAACGCACACAAATTCTAGACGAAAATGCGTAAATGGCAATGAATAATGAAGAGACAGACGGAGTCGAGGGTAAACAGACACGTGTGAATGGAAGGGGCCAAGTTAGATTAATGTTTTATTTTCCCGTTCGCTGTTGCGCTATTTCACAGTTTCCAATCAATCAAGAAAGTGAGAAATGAGTCAAATTAAAAAAAAAATACTGATTTTACATGGTTTAGGGATATTATGTAGTAGCTTCCATTTTAATAACAATTAAATATTTAAAATTTTCCGTTAAAAAGGAGGTTGGCAGACCTGTCGGAAACGGGATTTGTTTTCTCCCCGGTGAAATGGACTGGGGATTATGTGGTGCCTCGCCTGTCAGGGCTAAAATGACATTTGTGCGGGGGAATAAAACCACCACCACTGGAAATATAAAACCCCACCGACCTGATCCCACGACGAAAGAGGGTAAATCAACTGAACTGTGGGTCTGCATCAGCCTGCATCAGGCCTTTCTTATCTCATACATTTTACATTTCACACTTGACGAAACGAGAGATGCTACTAGTTGTCCTGACAGTCAATAGGGTCACGATTTTTTTATGTTTTCTTACTTTATTTAGACTATAGTCACATATTTTTTTATGATACTAAAATACCCATGTACCATGCGTTAGTCGATAGGTGACAATCAAATCACAATAAATAGAAATAATCCCTGAATCCGCTGTCCAACCTATATTTCCAATCCCCCTCATGCCCCGTCTAGTATGTCTGGAGGTAATCTCACAATACGTGGTTCATGACAAAACTAGTTTAATGTGCTCCCTTAACCGCGCGTTTTTGGGTTGTTAACACTCGACAACAATTAAAAAGCTGCCCGAACAAGGTTGTAACCTTTAGAATTGAGTAATCACGTTAAATATTAAACAAGGCTGTATCTAATTTGGATACATTTAATCAGGTATATTTTTTTGTTATAACTTAAAGGCTTTCTGTCAGTTTACAACAATATGTCAGAATCTTGTTCGATATTTTTTTTTTTTTTTTTTAATTCCTTTATTGTGCTAAAGTTACAATCTGCCTTTTATAAGGCAATAAGTAATTAAGATAGATGCTCTCATTCATACCATATTTACAGATCATCATTCACTCGCTCATTCATACAATATTTACAGACAGCCCAGAGACCCCCCAAATCCACCGCGAAGAGAAAGCGGAGTCTTGGGAAGTCCCCCACGCTCCTCCGTCAGCCGCGTCACCGGATACTAGCCAGTGGAGGCTGACCAAGAGCGCGAGAGCCACAGACGCTCAGGACATGATTGGAGAAACTGGCCATTGCCAGGACTCCTACTGTCACGCGTGTTATATTGATATTAAGCTATATTATTGTGATATTAAGCTTGATTTCTCAACTTCAAATGGTAACAAGCTTGTTCAAGGGAGATAGATAAATATAGAATAATGAAAAAAAATCGGTAATACACATTATAAAATTAAAAATAAAACCATAATTAATTACAGATACAACTAAGACAAACAGCATCATAAATGAGAATGTACAATTTTTGTATATATGCAATAGTAGTGGATATATAATAACAGATAACAAAACCAGCGGATCAAAATTACTGCCGGACTGTGGAATGGTATAATTATAAAACAGTTTTATTTCCTTTCCAAAACGTATAACTTCTTCTTTAATTTAATAGCGCTTTTGACAGCTCTAAGCTGTAATATTCAGTTATTTATAATCGGTTATGCGCGATATATATAACAAAACACTAGTATATTTTTATTTACGTACTACACTACTAAGAAGCGTGTATGTACCTCCTCGCTTTATTACACTGACGTATGACACGCATAACGTATCCCACATAACCAATTGGAAATAACTGAAAATAACAGCTCTCAAAAGCGTTATTACATTGAAGAAGAAGCTATAAGTTGTGGAAAGACAATAAAACTGTTTTATAATAAAACTAATAAAAGCGGATATTTCACTAAAACTATTAAAATTTATACGAGTGTGTACTGTACACCCTAACCCGTGTAACTAAAAAGTTATGCAACAATATGGGACTTTTGAAGACTAGAAACATACGAACGATCGGATCTTTCTCCATTCTGAAGAAGTACGAGTATTCCAAGAAAAATTAATCCACCACTTCCTCCATTTTTTTTTTCAAAAAATGAACGTACGAGTTTTCAATTCCTCATGCTTACGAAGCAAAGCCCATATTAATAAAACATATTGTCTCGCAAACTATTATATGAATGTGCGGTACTTTGGACATCTCTGTGAGTATTGTGCTTTGCCCTGCCAGGTGACTATAATTCGTACCTTAGAATTCTGTGTAGTGTTCTTCATAGTGGATCCTGGTCTATCAAACCCTAGGGAATTAATAGCCGCTGCTCCCTTTCAGCGGTTTCTGTCACGTAGTTTTCGAAGTTCCGCACAAGAAAGTTCCTCTTGACGTCTGAGGGATTGGCCAGCATCCCGGAGTTGTAAAGTTAAACATTGAGAGCATTGTCGTCGCCCGGTCGGAGGTAGTCATGTCAAAGGAACGGAACTCATGATGAAACAAGTACATTTATAATGATCTAGCATGTATAGTGCACAATATATTTGACGGTACATCTTCTATTGCCTACTGTTACATCTGAACAGTTCACAGTATTTGAAAAGCTAGTTTGGTTTGGTTGAAATTGAGGTAGTATCGCCATCATTGACAAATATGACAGGAAGGCACAAAGCATGCCTGGAATGTTGTCTGAAGTGTTAGTTGAGGAATTAATTTTGCGTCATTACTTAAAACGATGCAATTTTAAAACACATTATCAAATTAATTCGCTTACCTTGGTCCTCGATGTTCTAGCTAATACCCCTACCTGTGGTGATCATATGGTAGAAAGGTTGTTTCAGAAAGCAAGGAGACGAGTATTAAATGATTACGAACTTCTGATGAAAAGCAAGCTCTAATGACACACTGAGACTGCACCACGTGTTGCTTTGGCGAGGTTCTAAACAGTTCTGTCTTTGTTTCACCAATCTGTTATTTACTGTCAACATACCCCCACAATGGGCATAAAATGGTTTTGCCACAAGGCTCTAGGGGTAACCCCTAAGTACCTGAACATGGAGCACGTTTTGGATTACAAAAACACTTTACACAGATGATTTCAACAGTAAACTCAGTTCCTGAAAATTAAACTAATTCTAATAAAGAAAGTTAATTTGATCGTAACAATTTGTGTATATTTCTGCGGCCTAAACAAAAAGAATGAAACAGGTGGTGGAGTAAGCGATAAATAGGAGGAAAGAGAAGAGGCTTTGGTAAGTGCTAAAGGCTAATTAGAAGCTTACATTAGATCTGGTGGCCAAGATATTTTTAGGCAGTGGGTAGGGTTTAGTGGTATATGAGGAACGAAGGGCTTTAGGCGAAATGAAGGGATTATCATTGTCAAAGGAAATTGTTATACCCATTTTTTGCAAGGGAAGTGAAACTAAAATAGTGGCAAGGAAGGAGAGTCCAATTAGAAACAAAAAGGGGCATTAGTGATTTTTCTTAAAAAAATTTGATTGAAGGAATTGAAGATTTTAAATATTGGACAATTTGACAGTTCGGACAGACTGATTTTCTCAGTTCTACTTCTTATGCCCAGGCTTATTTTATGATTGTGTGGTTCACTCTGAGTAGTAGCTATTATACAACTTCTTTATTGTGATAAAATTACAATATGCCTTATCAGGCAATAAGTAATTGTGATAAATGTTCTCATTCATGCAATATTTACAATTTTGATTCACTCGCTCATTCATAAAGTATTTACAAACAGCCCAGAGACCTCCTAAATCCACATGGTTGTCACCTCTCTCGCATATGACAGAGGAAGCGGAGTCTTAGGAAGTACCCACGCTCCTCCGTCAGCCGCGTCACAGGATATGAGCAAGTGTATGCTGACCAATAGCGCGAGCGCCCCATACGCTTAGGACATGATTAGAGAAACTGGTCATTGCCAGGACTCCTCTGATTACTAGTAAAATTTTTCGATAAATTAAATATACATGCTATTACAAGTTACAGTGTTTTCTATAAATCCAATTCTATTCATTTATTGTGAATAACTTTTGGTATATCTTAAGCTCTATGTACCAATTAATTTCATAATATTCTCTATAATCTTTCCAAATATGTCAAAACAACTTTTACAAAAATAAAAATTAGGATAAAAAACTTTCACCTATTTTCACCAGCCAGAGATGAACTGCACAAATATTAAGTGGTTCTGTGCGACCCAGGTTGAGAAAAAAAAAAAACATTTATTATTTTTGAAATAATCTATACCACCAAAGAAACACATAGCTGGATAATAGATTAGAAGAATCTTTATTTTTGGACCATGTCCTATATAAATAATAACAATGCACAAATAAATAAATACAGCTCTGTCTGATATAAAAGAAACAATTTATAACATAGAAGGAGATATTAAAATAATAACAAAAAACTACTAGGTTTACCTCAAATTAAAAAAAATCATACAAGAATTTGTTAATATACAAAGTATAATACGCAAACAAATTAATAGAAAATAAAAAGAAGAGGAAAAAATGATAGTTATAAAATTAAATACAAATATATTTTACAAACTACAATATTTTAATGTAATAAAAAATATTTTATAAAACAGTTAAATGGTAGTAATTGTATATACTTAAAAAAATAATAAAATAAGATAATAATAATACTAAAAAAGAGTACACGTTACTTGCTGTTTTTTTTTTAAGAATTATTTCGAGGGTAAGTACAAGCCAAATATTTAAATGACGGTGCATTACGAAAACTGTAAATTATTTATTTACTTTAAACGAAAATTCTCATCTAAGCTGTCCAGTTGAGCTATTTGATTTAAGAGGGTCCGTGTCAATTTTACTGTCATTATGTTTTTGATAAAGAGTAGTAACTTGTTGAAGATTAAACTGACAAAGTAGACTAATCAGCTCAACGTATCACGGGATGGAACCACCGGAATAATTCTACCGATGCGACAACTCACAACATCCATCTCAAGCATAATTAATCATATTCTTGCCGACCACGAAATGTGAGAGGCTCTAAACATCAATGGCAATGTCTGCCCTACCTTTTTCAAAAGCCCACGATGCCATTCTCAAGTGTTAATTATGCTGCGATTCAGGCCACTGCCTGTGCGGGCAGACATTGACATTGATTGGTACAAGCTTAACCCACAACCATCAACCTCGTCCTAGAGAGGCTGTAAATTCAAACAGTTCCCGAGCAATCAAACATACATTCTACATGATAATAAAAATTATGAATGATCCGATCGATTTGAAATTTAAATGAGGACCACCAAAAAAAAACTTCGATCTCGTTTCGCTAACGTTTTAGTTTTTTCAACTCTTATTATACTTAGAACCCAACTATAATTAAAGGTCTTGGAATGTTTTCCTCGAATAACGATACTCAAGAGTTGAAATTCCCCACAGTAAAAACCTTGTTTTTAATCTCGTTAGGCAATGGTTTGTTAATTATTATAAAATATATTTCAGCCATTTATTACTTTAAAGTTGCTAGTCCGAGGAGTAATTTTTCAATATTAAATTATCAATATAACAATAAAACTAAACTGTTTTACTGTAAATAAATTTTAATAAATAAGGTTATTTAGGAGAAGGAAGTTATGGATAAAGAAGGAAACACAAGTGCTTCGGCCGCCTAAAATCACTGTCATCAACATTAGTAGTAAACCAACAATAGAACGTATCTGTTGCCTCGAGGTCTGATTGACCGAGGGGCTTACTCGCTCGTCAAAAAAGGCTCTCAATCCCATTGTCCCAAAGGGATCTTTCTTGCAAGTCACAAGCAACACGCTCGACAGCGACTTTCGCAATATATATCACTCTCTACTTGACTTACTTCAAACATACAAATTCAGTTTTATTTCAAAATCTCATTTAAAAATACACGATTATAATTGTTAGCAGTGATGTTATTTGTGCAGTCTTCATAACATTATAAATAAAAAAAAAGGGTTATGTCTCTGTCAAAATATCTTTTTATTATTTACACCTCATCAGCAGTCGATGTTCATCCTATTAAGGCATCCTCAAGACTACAATGAATAAAAGAAACATTAATTTACAAATATAGAGGGTTATTACATACAGTACCTAACATTAATAAGCAGTCAGGTTGAAAGCAGTAACAAGAATAATACTGTACATATGTGCATGATAGTATCTTTAAATTTTTATTAATTCATCGTTATGTACCGCATTGGTAAACTTTCTGCTTAAATCAATTAAAATTTCAAAATGGTAAATCAATACTACATAACAAGTAATTCTGCAAACACAAAAACCATTTTCATACCTAAGGTATATGAAAAATTTAGATTAGAAAATATGATATACTTTATAAAGAAAAAATGCCATACTGAGTTGGGAGAGGTTATAAAACTCAGGAATAAATATTAACCCTTTGTCTTCTAAAACTGGCAACAAACTATACCTCATCATAAAACTCGTAATAAGCAATAATCGATTTTCAAATGGTTTTTCTATGAACAGAGTTACTTTTTAATATTATAGCGACTTACCATTTTAAAATTCTACTTATTTTTACAGAAAGATTGCCAAATGAATTTATAGATATTAATTTTTTTTCTTCTGGCCCGGCTAAACATCGATTTTTGATGTTATATAAAAAATAAAAGATATTTTGGAAGATCCTTCAAACTTTTTTTTTAAGGAACGCTTTTTTTTAAAAAACACTTTTTTGTTTACTATCATATAAGTTATGAACAAGATCATTTATTAAGTTTTCTATCGCCCTAGTGCCTAATAGAGAGATTTTAATTTTTTCAAATAAAGATTTAAAAATATATATGTTTATCATCACAGAAAATTTTCTCTTTTCAGGGACACCAAGGGTCTCCAGGAAGTCAGGGATTCAAAGGTGAACGAGGGTTCCCTGGAGTCGATGGCTTCCCGGGTATATCAGGCTCTAACGGCAGACCGGCAAACAAAGGAGAGAAAGGTATCTAAAAAAAAAGTCTGTAATGGTCGTTTTCAAACAAAGATCAGTTGTTTATTGATATATATATAGTGTTGGAATTGGGTTTTCAAACAAAGACACCAATTTGACTTTAATTAAGTTCACGTAGCTGATTTCACTAAGGTTGTGAAGTTTTATTTGCAATGTTATTATGAGATTTCTTTGTATTTTTGTTCATTAAAGAACATTTTAGCTGGGCTATGGGTTCTGCTAGGTTATTTGGTTCAATATTTGGTTCCCTCTCAAAATTATAGGAACATCACAAACTAAACTTGTGCTCAAGTGTAAAAAGAAAAAAGAAATTCTAAGAGAATAGATTGATTTATTGTTGTTGTTCCTTTTTTCTTCATTATTTAAATAAAATTTGTTTTTTCAACAATGAACTTACCCGATCCAAACATTCTACCTGCTAAAATTTAAATTTTCCAATTCAATGTTGATTTCTTGAATATTTAAAAAAAAAAATCTATTCAGTTCACAACTGATACATATTTTATCCATTTTCATGTTGTGGGGGAAAAAACGGGGAGGCAACTAAACGTATGATCAATGTTTTTACGAATAGCACTAATATTAGTCCCGGAAAGCATGTGCATGATAAACAGCATAAAAATTGTCCCGGGAAGGTAAAGTGACCCTCAGAACTGGAAACATGCAGTAGTGATCCCTCTTCTGAAACCAGCGAAGAGCGGATATGAGCCATCTCATTACCGCCCCATCAGTCTGCTGACTCAACTCTCGAAGCTGTTCGAGAGAATTATCCACATACATCTCTCCGGGCACTGCGAGTCACAGGAAGTCATCCCACCAGAGCAGACTGGCTTCACAGCACAGGCTTAAGCGCGAATAACAACCTGGTGAGATTGCAACACCACGTCGCGACGTGGTGTTGCAATCTCTGATGCGACGCGTCGCATTGAACGTCCGAAGCAACAGAGCTACCGCAATGATTTCTCTGGACTGTTCGAAAGCCTTCGACTCTGTGGATCACTACATCCTACTCCAACGTCTGAGGGAATACGAATTCTCGGTTCAGCTGCAGAACCTGATGAGATCCTACCTTACAGACAGAACATTTTCGGTTCGTATAGGCACTACGACCACGACCCGAAGAAACTATTCTGCCGGTGTCCCCCAAGGATCGGTGCTAGGCCCGTTGCTGTTCAACATTTACACCGCCCACATCGTAGGAGCCTCGTACTCCAACTGCGAGGTATCCGCGTACTCGGACGATATAGGTGTCTACAGCACTAGCATCAATCCCTCCAGAGCCCTGAAATTCGCTGAGAGCGCCAGTCAACAAATCGCCGAGAAACTCGATGCCGTCTACATTAAAGTCAATCCGGCCAAGACGCAAGGAATAATATTTAGTTACAAATCCGGAAAAAAGAAGCTCCCGAAATCCTTCGTGTTAGACGGCAAAGAATGCCCTGTAAGCAACAAGCTGTGCTACCTCGGAATTACCCTCGGTAGGCACTTGTCGTTCACAACGCACCTCGGCAGGAAATTAAAAAGTGTTAGGAAGAAATTCTTCAGCCTCGGACACCTACTTCACAGCCCGGCTCTATCAGTACGCCTCAAGCTGCTGATATACCAGAGCGTCCTAAGACCTGCATTGATGTATGGAACCCCTCTCTACAAGTATTTGACTCCCAATACTCTCCTAAAGCTCCAGCAATTTCAGAATAGAGTTCTCCGCACCTCCCTCAAACACACCCCTTTCGACCGAATGAAGGCCGACGAAATCCACAAAAAATTCGAAGTGCTCACTATCCAAGATTTTATCAAGAGAAGGCACATCAAATTTTTTGACTCCCTAAGACATAGCCACAACCCACTATTCTCCGACCTTCAGCCACCACCAATGCCCGTCAGATGGAAGCACTGCTGGACCGCCGAAGCTTGGCGAATGAAAGACATCATAGAACCAGAGGACTGACGGACCTACACCCAGCCGAGAGATCAAGGCCGATCTCCCGGACGAGTCAACCGACGCCACATTACCCCATCTACCTGTGTAAGCAGGGTTGATCTTCCGGCCGATTAGGCCGACTCACTCAGGCCTCTGGCGGGGCGGCCGGCCAGGCTTCGCCTGGCCTACAACAAACCATCGCCTAGGCACCCCTAGGCTTAATCCTTGGTAGACTCTCACTACCTTCCTGACTCCATCCGCCTTTCTAGGCATTCCACACCCCATATCCTTCTCATACATCCTTCAAATAAGGGTCTCCCCTTAGTGAAAGGCACTTTTCAGCCAAAAATAATTTTACTTATTTTCCCCATATTCCTATTTTTACAAGTTTGAGAGCTTAGAAGAAAAAAAAAAAAAAAAAAAAAAAAAAAAAAAAAGTGACTTTGTGATGTCATGCATTCTGATGTGGTATTTGATACCTAAGTGATGAAACGTATTAAGGTGAAAATATGACTTCCTTTTTCATTTTTCAGAGGGAGAGGGACCGTATTAATAACAGTGCTATACCGTTGCCTAGTGGGTTTTCATCAGTTATAAATAGCTATAAAAATATGCCTGCTATAATCTAGAAATAACGGATGATTAATCGGTTGACATATATCACTTATATTATAGTAACTTTTCTCAATCGCCTTACGAAAGTCACTTTTATGTATTGTACATCGATACTTTATTTAGACAATTCCATAAAAACTAAAACGATACCCGAATCCTCACATACTTGACACAGACCTTACCTGACACCGTACATAGTGATACCGTGCAAGTTGAGTAGGGATTTATTAATTTAAATAAACTGCTATCAACATAATCCTTCATATGGAGAGGCATCACTGGATGTGCTTTTTCCTACGCCATTCATGCCTATTTGTTACCATTATTCATTCACCGTCTCATTCACTGGTTGTACAATTGATTTCCTGTACACAATTGTAAATAAAGAAATTTGAGAAAAACATTTATACGCCATACATGGGAGCACATGGCCTAGCCCTAGTCTCCTTAGGCATTTTACATGCATGTCCTTTTTTCAATGTCTACAAAACCACATCCTCCTCCCCCCGCTAGTAGATTCGTCAAATGATCTCAAGAATTGGCAAAATAATTTAAGTCTCTTATCTCTAACGGCCCACTATTTATCTTGACAATGTGACCTAAAGTGGAGTAAGGACAAAATATTTAAAAACCCTATCTCCCCGAGCTTGCCATGCTTTTAGTAGCTTTATTTTTACGATAATATATCGGGCCTAAGCTATACAATTGTAAAATTACCTACTCTCTGAATAACACGATACCGCGAGCTGACCGCTACTTGTCACTAGCATCTTAACACATTCCGCCCTTTATAAATATTTATAATAGTATAGAAATGAATAAAGACAAAAAGAAAAGATCTTACATCGGGATTGATAATTTTTCCACCTTTCGTTCAGAAAAGGTACGTCATGGCAGATAGACAAAAAAAAAAACATTTATTAAATATCCTTATCAATTAATTTAAACTCGTAATGATACCTCTTATGTTAGAACATTAATATAAACAAATATACTTGAGAAAAAAAATACACAATATGCAAAGCGCCACGAACCATTTATTGATTTTATTCAGTAAAAAAAAAAAACATTATAGACTTAGAAAATGAACAAGACAACTATAATAAATATTACTTGTTTATGATATAAACACTGACAGGCAAAAAATTCCACACACTTGTAAAACAATTGTATTTGTATATAATACATGGTAATTGTATATAATACTTATTATTTATTGAATTTATAAAATCTTTTTTACCTTTAATAAGGTTTTTAACGTTTATTAAACGAGTCTTTGTTTAAAAATTTAAAATCAAAATTTGAACTGCTAAGAGACATTAAAAAAAAAATTGAAAAATAACCATTTTTATCCTAAAAGAAATTAATAGCAGGATCATTTAATAGCGCGTATTTCCTCCTCTTACCTTTATTACTTCTTGAAGACGCCTCGGCATACTTTTCACCAGTCGGGAAATGTCCCTTTGCTGGAGGTTAGCCCATTCTTCCCGAAGAGCCCTTTCAAGGTCCTGCAGTGTATCAGGAAGTGCTGAACGCGGTCTTATTCGTCTTCCGAGGTTATCCCATAAATGCTCGACAGGGTTCAAATCTGGAGAACGTGCTGGCTAGGCTAAGACCTCAATGTTGTGCTGATGAAGTCTTTACAATGCGAGCGACATGTGGACGTGCATTATCGTGCGTTAGAGATGAATGATCGCTGATTTCGATGAAGATAGGCAACACATGAGGTTCCAAAATCTCATCTACATAGCGAGTGGCCGTCAAAGACCCTCCACGAACAACAACCAATTCTGTGCGGTACTCCATTGAAATCCCAGCCCACACTATTAAGGAACCAGGTTGAAAAGGTTGGCTCTGGGTGAAATTACAGGCTGCATACCTTTCATTTTTTCTTCTCCACGCCCTTTCACGCCCGTCTGGAGATTCACCTGTAAAAAGTACAGCACACCATTCGTCCATAGTCCAATGACTGTGTTCTCGAGCAAAATCCAGCCGTGTAACTTTGTGAGTTCTGGTCAATTCTTGTCCTCTTACTGGGTGAAAGCCATTAGTCCATACTCATTTAATCTTCTCCCAGCAGTACGTTCAGAAATTTGCACACCTCGAACTTCTTGGAGCTGACGAATCGCTTGAACAACGGTAAGGTGCTGGTTTCGTAAAATTCTTAAAGTAAGAAACCGGTCATCCCGTGGTTCTGTTGCCCTAGGCCGTCCAGAACCGGCCCTATTTTTCTCTAATACGCCTGACGTCGTCTCGTAGAGTTTCATAGAGAACTCCGATGGCATTAGCTGCATATCTAATGGAACGTCCATCGTCAATAAGTGCCACACCACGTGCAACATCCTCAGCACGAAGAGGCATTTTTAAACTTAAAATTGAGAAAATTAAAATATCGAAGCCGAAAACTAAGAAATTTGCTGCACCAGAACGCAAATGACACTGAATAAACATTTTTAATTCCATGGAAATTTAACATTGGGAGCGACAGTCCTTTAATTGAATCAAGGATTATGGGTTACTATCCTCTATATTGACATTTCTAATTGAAAAAAAATACATATTTAATCATAAAAAAAATTGACCAATCCAAAGCAAAAATATTTTGAAATGAAAACATGAAAAAATCAGTTGGGTGGAATTTTTGGCCTGTCAGTGTATATTACATGTATATATAAACACTTATAAACGCGTGGTCTTAACTATTGAATTATGTATAATCAAAAGAACAAAAATATTGTTAATACTATACCATTTAACTTAAATTTTCAACGGCTATGTTGCAGCACTAATTAAAACTCACTGTGGCGACCAACGCCACTGTTCGGTTAGGCACGCTCATCAATAATACAACGCCCTCCATATGATTCCAAGAGGTGTCATCGGATCTGCGTCCAACCAGAAAGTTCTTTTTCAGCATGGGCAGACGCCATGTAAGAGGGGGGGTATAGTTCCTGTTTGTTTTGTTATATATCCTGTTTGTTAATTAATATATAAAAGCAAACAGGAAGTATATGAAGGAAATTTGAGGAAACGTGACGGGAGAAAAGCGAAGCGTTCGACATCGGGCTTTATTCCGCTTTCAAACCGGCATGGGTCGTAGCTCAACCATGACCGAGGTGACACGACTATTTCTAAAAATATATTGCACATCTTACCCATAGTAATTATTAACGGAACTGCATATTCACAATTAACATAAAGAAAATTCTTCATTAGTTAAATTCAAAAGTGAATTCATTACACTAATTCTTCATACAATCTTACAATCTTATGAGCACATATTTCACTACACCTCATTTTATAGCGATGGTGTTAGCTTTAATTTACTATTATTGTCATTATTATGTAAAATTCATGCTAAACATAGCCAGTCCTTCAACTACTGGTCTATTTTGAAGAAAGGGTATTTTATTATTATTAGGCCCTTAGTCGTTTAGGTATTTTTTTAGTCTTTAAGTGACCTGGTCATAATGCATACCCACCTTATGCGTTTTCTCTCCAGTTCTGAATCAATTGCAATTGAAAATAGAAATGGAGAATTAACTGATCCTCAGATGAACTACTCTATAGATAAATCAGGATTTCTCAATTGAGGGATATTAAGGCATTATAGAAATATTTAAATATAATATTATGTATATACATATTATATTAGAAGTTGATATGCTCAAAGAAAGGGTTAGCCTGGAAGGGAGAGATAGCTATTGGCTAGTATAAGTACATTAAGTAATTATATGCACTTACATTTAATTCAGTTACATTCCATTCCAATGAAGGGCATTCACTATTGTGTTTTGATTTGAGCTTATGGGGGGGGGTCATAAAAAACTTCTACAATGAGGCACATTATAATTAAATCATGGAAGGCCAACCCCCAGTTTTCTAACCATGTCTAAAGCTTGAAAAAAGACTGACGGAGCCCTTACGTGGGAAAAAAAAAATGGCTTTAATAAATGCAAAATCAATTAGGAAACCTGGAAGGAGTGTGTGAGAATTTTAAAAATGTTGAAAGTTTATTAAATATTCTAAATTGGTTTTCCCCTCTTTTTGATTCTATTACCTTCCTCGCTCTTGGTGTTTCACGAAACCATATTGGGATAAACTTGAAAATTAAGACTGTTATATAAATAAGTCTAAGCAATGAATGGTGTTCCTTCCATTTTTTTTATTATTTAAAGTCTTTCATCTCAGTAACAAATTATAGATTTTTCTCACAAACACTTTTCGACAAAAAAAAATGTGAATAGGTAAAGTATTGACAAAAATCAATATTAAAAATTTTCAAGATCGACATGATACCGATTGCTGATTCTCCACATTTCTGCAATAACTTTGAATTTATTTTTATTACCGTCTTTATTATTTTATTACTACGAGGGCACATTAATAATTCTATATTAAAACATCATTAGAAAGTGCGTTGACAGAAAATGTAATATCAATAATAAAATATATTCTGGTAGAGGCTTAAACCTTCTTTTGAGTAACTAATTTTCGCTCAGCCAAAGCCAAAGAGTGTTTTTGAATATACATTTTGATTTCCAGTTCTATGTGACCTATTATAGTGACGCCAAACTAAAAAACACAAAAACAGGTAGCCAGTGGACAGTTATATCAACTGAAAGACAATCACCCCAGTTATAATATATCATTTGTCTTACGAAACTGTATGCGGGCATTTTTCCGAGTTTCTTTTCGTTGCAATAATGTCCAAGGAGTACTAAAACTTGTAGAAGTTGTAAAAAAAAAAAAATCATTCTTTAATGACAGGAATATTTAATTCGCCATAGATCTTTTTTATTCTGGTGTAGTAAGGGTAATTATTTACGATTCTGAGACATGTATATTAAACATTTCGAATTTTGAAAAAAGTTTGTTCTACTTGTGAAGCTCCTATTCATTAATATCGGTTGAATCACACACATTTGTACAGGATAGCTTTATTATTTGAATAAAGTTTGTATTGTTACCAAAATATGGAGGCATTTTGTCAATTGAAGGTTGATGTTTTTTTTTTTTTCAGTTTTTAATTTGACATGCTGGGTAAAGGTAAATTTTTTGTCTAGGCATACTCGTAGGTATCGTATGAGAGATGGAAATTTATAAAATTCATTAGGTGTTCAAGGTTCAAACCACCCATTCAAATATCAAATTAGGTGGGGGGGAGGTTACGTAATTAAAAGATCTTTCATTAAAATATCGTAATTGGGCTTAAGGAATTTAATTGTGTAATATTATAACTGAATTTTAACAAATTGACAATTATCTTAGTCTGACATTATACCCAAATTATTATTTATTTAAGATAAATATGTAATATTTAATGAGAATCCACAACCTCCTCCCTTTTTGATTAGCTACTAGAATCTAAGGAGATGTGAGTTCAATTTACGGCTCATTTCAATTTATTATTTATACAATAAAACTACTACCCACAATATTACACATCCTGCTATTTCAATAATGAATTGATTATGTGATCAATCATTGTGTCTGGAATAAGCCGGTCCCTTCTGTTGAAAAACAATAAAACTCGCCCAAATCTACCTAAAATTTAGGAGGAAAAAGGATTTGTGGTTGTTCAATTTTATTTATTTTTTTCATTGCTTAAATTTATAAACTAAAATACTTCTAGAATATATACAATTCAGACTGGATCACTTGTATTTGTTATCAATATAATAGTAATAAAAGGCATTAATCTGCGTCAGCACAGGACGTGCAGAATATATGACTTTGATCTGCAAGTCTAATGAAGCCAGTGACTATATCCCGTACACAGTCTATCAAGCTCATCTGCTCCATTTGACTAATAATAGCCAACGGTTCTAAGGTGTTTTCAATTAGAGCATTTCCAATTTAATTGCTATAATATAGTTCAAACAAACGTTGAATTATAGATCAAGCATTTTTGACATACTAATAATATGCTTTGTTACGACTTCGGGCGTGGTTACGTGAACTGTAATATTCACTTTTATTATATTTGAATTAGGTAAAGTCATTTTAGTTGTCAAGCGACTATTCCTTGATGTTCCGCGTACCTGTTTTTATTTTACCTCCGGCCTAATATAATGCCTAAGATTGGTAAATCTGTCTGATGCCAGCACATGCTTTGGTTAACTGTCATGGTTAACAGCATCATTAAATCAAAAAACGGACCCATAACTTCAGACTACTATAAGTTATTAACCTATTTTTGATGCATATTAAAATAAACATGATAATATATAAGGTTTGGAAGGAACACTAAAACGCAATCGTCTCATAAACATGTATTACTGGAGTAAATCACCCGTTCGGGCTAAGATTTATGTTTTTTTGTTAAGGTATAACAATGGGAAAAATAATATTACTGTATCTGTTGACTAATTCGTTTCTGCCTTACTACCTCGTGACCTGCTATAAATGCGTGACAGTGGGAGTCCAGGCACTGGCCAGTTTCTCCAATCATGTCCTGAGCGTATGTGGCTCTTCGTCAGCCTCCACTGGCTCATGTCCGGTGACGCGAGACCGAATATATGAGCAGTCTCTGACTGGGACCCGAACAGAGTCTAGGAGGCACCTCAGTCCTCATGTCATGCGTGACTATTGTAGGGCACGAGGCCCCATTGGAAGATGTGGGTAAAAACCACACATCCTAGTTACATTAATACATTTCTCCAATGTTACATACATAAAATACACATACATACGTTTGATACACATAGAAAAGTCCGAATCCTTCCAGTACCTCGGAGCAATTGGTTCAGGGGTCAATTAATGTAGATAGAGCAACATAATGGACGCTTACCTATGACTACCTGTTATTAAGTATTGCTGCTCCCATCGGAAATAACGTGACTTTTTTTTTTCATCAATTACTACGAAAGAAAAACATCAAAGTGCACAAGAAACAGGAATAATCAAAGTGCGCTCAGTTGTGGACAAATGTTGGGAAAGTTTACTGGGTGTTACATGCGATCGATGGTGGCCACTCGTACGCCTAGAACTCTGAACAAACAGAACTGTTACGGACACAGTAACTGTGGATAAATAAACATATATCAGTTCGATAGGGAAAATGTCTGTAAATAAACACAGACGTGAAATAGCGGGTTCTAACCATGTTTGCCCTCTCTGTTCTGCTAGAGCAGTTGTCGAACTCTACTCATGATAATGACACCTAGGAACCCTGTTTTATTTGCTCACATCTTAATATTGTAATCATAACTCAATGAGGCGAAGTAAAATAATATAAATAGACCAATGACAAATGATTAAATCATCAGCAGATTTGCTGTTTCCTTTTTTCATTTTATAAAGATTTTCTTTATATTTTAATGATATTCTAAATAAGAAGCGATCCACAAAATGGACACCTACATTTTTAATATTTACACTGTAAGAGTATTCATATTTTTCAAAACTGGTTTTATACATCAGCAGTCGACGTTTCACCTATTCAGGCACTCTCGGGGCTATGAATGATGTTCTTATTCATAGCATATTTACAATTCTTCATTCACTCGCTCATTCATACAGTATGTACAATCAGCCCAGATACCTTCCAAATCCACATGGTTGTCACCTCTCTCCCAAGCGAATGAAGAGGTGGAGTCTTGGGAAGTCCCCCACGGTCCTCCGTCAGCCCCATCACCGGGTACGAGCCAGTGGAGGCTGGCTGACCAATAGCGCGAGAGCCACTCCCGCTTCAGTCTCTGAGGAGGGTTATAGGGATGCATATCGCAGTGTGATGACTGTGCTAAGGGTTCAGGGTGGTTGGATAGGTTTCGATGGAATTTCATGAACTTGGAAAGGATGAGTTTAAGACTGTAGGATACGTTAAGACCATTATGAAGGGTTTTGTTGCTGACGTAATAAGGGGCATTAACTATTGTTCTCAGGACATTCGATTGAAAGGGTTACGCTCGATGTTCGACTATCCCTCATAACTCTATTCTTTATGTCCAGATTGGCTTTAGTATGACTTTGAAAGTGATTTATTTGATAATGAGTTTAAAGATAGTATAATTGATACTCCTCAAGATGCCTGACTAGTCAGAACGTCAACTAGTGATCCAATAATAAATAAATAAATTTCGGAGAGACTCGAAAGCTTTTTTGAAAAATTAGATTTTCCCACAGTGTATTTATTTTTTAATGTAAATCATGACTTTCATTGTATTTATGAAATATAAAAATACATCAATTCACAAACGTAGACGTTAGAGAAATACTAGCGGATGGGGTTTATGTTGTTTTCGAATCAACATCGACTGTTGAGACTACAAAATGAGCTTATCTGCTTCGAGTTATGACATGATATGAATTCTCTTTGGACCGGGACAGACACCAGGGCAACCGTGCAACCCTTAGGTTAATTTTCCAAAACCTGTCGAGGTTTGCCTATGTTAAGGTACATATTAGAAATATTGTCATATCTTGTATTTAATTAGAGATTGATTGAAAAATTATAAAGATTTGAACCTTCCCGAACCAGTTGAAGGTCCAGAAACTTCCCTAAAAGCTAGCCGGGGATATGAACTGAGCTACCCTATCTCGGGTGCATTGATTACTGTATTTCCGAAAGTTTCTCCAAAGGGAATTAATATTGAGAAGGTTAGTTGGGTAGTTAGTATGGGCCCAACTAGATAGTAGGGAGTTCTCGGGTTCCACTGCGGCTCTTGGAAGTAATGTTTTCTTAGGTTGTTAATTATTAATAATGTCAATCTCGGCGCTGTACTTTCTAGAAATCCATTATTACTTTCAAATTTCTTTTATAAATCAAAAGTTTGTAGTTTTGTTTTTAAATATTCCACGTCTTATAAAACTTACTTTAAATATTCCTCCTTCTGCAAGTAAATCAAATTTCGAAACTGTTTATTGAGAATAATTCATGTCTATCTGGACAGCAACTCCAGGGAAAACCATTTTAACAACTCGTTGAACATATATAGTGTTAACCTTTCATTAAAATATCGATTCTTTAACACTAGAACCTTGTAGTTGGTAGTTGGTTTATGAAATTCCACAGTAGCCTTTCCAACCACCCTAATCCTGTAGCACAGTCATTGCACTGCGCCACTCATCCCTATAATCCTCCTCGGAGACTGAAACGGCAGTGGCCTCGTGACCTACTACAACGCGTGACAGTGGGAGTCCTGGCAATGGCCAGTTTCTCCAATCATGTCCTATTGTATGAATGAGCGAGTGAATGATGCTGTAAATATGGTATGAATGAGATCATTTGTCTGTATTATTATTGCCTTATAAAAGGCAGATTGTAATTATTGCACAATAAAGATTGTTAGATTGAAAAAAAAAGAACCTTGTAAGTCTCCAAAAATTAATTTTGCACAGGGAACATAAAGCTATATTTCTATAGAAGAAAAATAACAATTCTGATTTTTGTCCTGTTGCATTTTGAAATATCCAAGACATTTGTAGGAAAAATAACACCCCACATTATGAGTTTTGAAGTACATGAAAGATAATTATTTACTTTAAAAATTTGTATGGAAGAAGTTAATTGGACTTGATCGGTTTTATAAGTAAGCTATCGATATAATAATATTACAATAAACTATTAACCGTTGTATAATAAGATGTTTCTGTCGTACACACAAGAAGATTAATCAAGAATCATTTTTCTGTATTAGATAGCCAACTGTACCAAAATCGTCCTCAACGATGACAAATAAATAAAACATTATTCATTTATGTTTGCAATACTTTCAAATCATTTCTTTATACGTTCGAAATGTACGTTGTGTATACTATTACTACATGTGTGTGGTTCTCAAAGAATGACCTCTAACAGTGTAAAATCAATTTTTTTTATAATAATTATGTGCTTACTATGCACTTTTTCGTGATCCTCGGAACTTCTGATTTTAGAGTATAGGTATTACGTACAGTACGGTACTATACATATAACCCACAGTTCGGCACTATAGGTATAACCTACAGTACTACAGTACTAAGGGGGATATGTAGCTTCTAATTTCCGAGAATATTTCGCTGTCATCTCCTCTGGAATCCTTTCCGGGAGAGAATCTGATGACATTCCGTCGATTTCTGGGTTTGGAAGTCTCCACCCGTAGACCCAGAGTACCCACTCTGGTTTGGAACGCGTGGTATTTTCGTTTAACTTCGTACTGCAAGGCTATTGGTCCAGTTTGAACCGTAATGGGGTGAGTTTTGCTCATTAATTATTTACAGTAGTATTCCCCCAAATTCAATTTCAGATGTGCAAATTATTTTCATATTCTTGTTGTATATTTTTTTTTTGTAGTACTTTAAAAAGGGGCATGGTTTTGTCAATACTTGACGTTTTGTGAAAAACATCGATTTTTCGATCCAATCTCGCTTCATTAATATCTTCATCGTCTGTTACCCCATCATTTTCATCCGGAGGTAAATGGCAAATTTCAAGTTCGCCATCACAATTGTTGGGCAGGTATTGATTTTATCTGAATAATTTAAATATTTGACTACTTCTTTCACCGTACAAAACACTACTCTTTCTGTTTTAGAAAAATAATTCAAAAAAATTAAAATGAAAATAAAAAATCAAGTGAACAATATTATAACGCTACGAGCAACTGACCTGTTCAAACTTAGAAATGATACTAAAACTAAAAATAAAATACCTTAAAATGAACAAAGCAAGAAATTCTTGTTATGAAAAACATAGCAGGCCATTGTTCCCAATCGGAAACATTACATTTTGACGATAAACACCACTTCACAAAATCAACTTATTTTAAGCAATTTATTTTTATACCGTTAATTATTTATATAAAAAAAAGTTCGTGGGCTTATATTATGAGTTTTTTTTAATTTCTAGGGGAAACAAAAAAATTAATCATATTGTTCAAAATATTACAATTTAATGAATTTTTGGACTCAATTTGGAAACAGGAAAAAATATTTTCACATAATTCAATCTTTTATTTAATTGCAATTAAATTCACTAGCCATTAGTGAAACAAAAAAATGGTTAAAAAATTGTGGGATTGACGTTCCCAATTGGAAATAATTGTGAGTAAACTGTCAATATTCATCGATGTGGTGTTGTCGATGACAACGGTCGTAGTGGCTGCTCCAGTTTTCGGGCCACGTTCGATACTGTTTGGAATTTATCCCCACCAGTGGATGTCGTATTCAATTATTCTCTGTACGCAACGCGACTCCCACCTCTTGCCATGACGTGAATCCCACTACGATGTTTTAATAGGAAGGGTTAACTGGTCCTCCGAACCGGCTAGTATCAATTTTAAATTCCATGTCGACTGGATGCTAACCCAATTTAGTTGTTAAGTCTCGCTGATCCCCCGAGACTAAAACCCAATTATATCAACGGATATAGATTACCTCGGCGTACGTAAAGGTTTTCCAAATTATTCAGAGGTTAAAAATATTTTAATATTGAATAATAGTGACGTTGATAGGTTCATTGAATGATGGTACTTTCCATGTGCTGCTAAAATACTATCGGGGCGCACACACACTGCGCCCACTGACCCAGACACTGCCTGGCGTTAGTGAGAAAGAGATCACAGAAATATGTAGCAACTGTTTGTCAAGTGGTCAAAATTTATATACTTAACTAATAGTTTTTCCTTACAGTGCATTGGTGAGGGGGATGAAAAGGCGATTTCGGTTCTACCTAAATCACGGCTTAAGTTGACTCACTTGATGTACAATGCCACTTGATGATGAAGTTGTTGAGAAAGTTTGTCAAAACCTTGACTTTCTTTCCATGTTTTCTCGATGTTTTGCTGTACCAATATGGTGAAAATATTAGAAACTTCGGGCAGTCAAAATTGGTTTTTCAGAGCACCAACTATTACTATTAAATGTTTAGTCAGACAACAAGGAATACACACATGAATAGAAATTATAAGGAACAAGAGAGTAAGGGGCTCGATGAATTAAGAAAAGTGCACAATTATGAGGTCTAATTATCCAAGAAAAACAACAATCGAACTTTTTCCAAAAATCCGACACGAAATTCGTACTTTTTCCAAACAGCATCTTTCAAAGTAAACAATTCTCAATTTTATTATCCAAATAAAAAACGTTTTAGGATCCGTGGACACCTTACCTTTTAATTCCTCGCGTCGCCAGAAGAACTATTGCAGAGGTGAAATCTTCCCTTGAATAACAAAAATTATTCCTAAAATCTGCATTAGCTCAAGGTTCTTTTTTTTTTATTAATGGACTGAATTTATTTAAATTAATGGGGCTCGCCTTATTTAGCATAATCTTAAAACTTACTTATATCTAACAATAAAAACATAAACTAAATCTTAACCTACTTTTCCCTGACAGTCTGCTGCTATCGATGTGGGAAGGGTGTGGGGTCATAGTGTTAAACACTGGGTGTTTGTGGAGTGCTGCAACGAGTCAAAAAATGTGTCTCCGGTGGATGAACTCACCCACCGATAGTACACCAAGGTATGTGGGACCACTTTTCTCATGACCCTATTCTGGAATTGTTGGCGATTTTTAGCTGTATTGTCAGTCAAGTGAGTATATAGCGGGGCACCAATATATACTGGCCGGAAGATACATTTATATATCCACGCGTCGAGAGAGAGTATTGGACATATCCATGAATCGAAAATACGTTTGTAGGTTTAACTTTCAAAGAAATATAGAAAGAAAGAAATATGTAACAATACTTGAAGTATTTAAAAAGAATTAATGTCACTAAAATATGTAATACTAATCAAAATTTACATAAAGTACAAGAAATTGAGAGTTCAGAACTCGCACAGCAAATATATTTTGCTTTATGTAAAATATTTAAATAGACATATCCCCCTAAGGTATATGGAAATTCTATTTCCATTTGTGATTGTATGCTATTCAGTTGTACGGGCGTTTATTAATTGTCTATGAAGATTGCCTTTATTCGTCAAGATACATCGGGGAACAATAATGAACGATGTTGCCACTTGAAGCAGTACACTAACATTCCGCCTGATCTCTAGATTAATGATTTAATCCCGGCAGTTCCTCCGGGGAAGAGCCCGGGCCCATAACTCACTAACTCCGCCAGGAGCTCAGTGCTAATGATCACCTGCGACATTCACAAAGTATTTTCTAGGATTATTATTGTTTGGCTGTCATTCCTGCTTAATTAGACATGATGTTTTCATAAATCTGCGGCGTTATGTCACTCCAATAGACACCGAGGTTATATTGTCTTACGGTGAAATCAGTTCTAGTTATTCCTTACAGCATCTATTCGATTTCCTCAAGAAGATTTGCCTCTATTTTGACCAAGTAGCTACACATATTCTCTTACGAGAATTGAACGTCGGGAACAGCATCAGGACAGCCAGAAACAAGCCAAGACCAGCCCGCGGATAACGTAGTGCCATCGTGTCTACACAGAGACCTTTAGCCCGCCTGGGGTGACCACCCATTTTCTACCCTCATTAATTAACTCATAGTTAATAGAGGTTATTAACATATCAGATAAATTAAATTCTTTCTTTTTTTTTAAAAAAAGATTTTACACATAAAGGTGTAAACCTATTTTACACCTATGCATATTATTACATTTATTTATTTTTGCTTTTTTATTATAAAATTCTAGAATGGCATTGTCAAAATTTATATGTAAAGTATTTCTAGATCTCATATTTACCACCGATTTATACCGACCACAATTTACACCAGCCGACTTCGTTATGGGGCAATCGCTAAATTTTCTTTTTTTCACGGATTAAGCGTAAAAATGTCAGTTTTATTAAATTTCTTACAAGTAATAATCGTTGATTTTTATATAATTTAAACAATGGTATTTTAAAAGCTTCCTTCAAATATGTTCCACCCGATACGGAACTGTACCTTTGTATATTTATTTGATAAGCCAATAATTTTTAAATCCGTATTCCATCTTTCATTGTCATCTTTGCCATACATAAATATAAAACTTAATATATTTGCGTTGGGTTAACAGCACAACAATGTGCGATACGTTGACTGTATAACACAAAATCCAGTTTGAGATAACCTTGCAACATATTTATCTTCCCTTACTCCTAGATTTTCATGTTGTAAAAACTTTCTATTAATAAGGATGGAAAAGTCTTAATACGTGAAGTTTGAATTTAAATTCCAAATTCAATATCAGAAATAGAAGACCATTAAGTAAATATCTGCGAGTAGGGTTCAAACTTGTATCACAAATTTGGGTCTTTGTCTCACCTTTATTCTTTTTTCTCTGAATTTTTATATCAGATTGGAATTAATTTTATTTTTTTGTCTATAAACAGGCAACACACATATATTTTTTTTTTACTATGATTATTCAAGGATTATTACATAAAGTAAGTTTTAATGATTATGTTAAATTTCGAATTAATCCACTTTCACATTCCTAGCTCAACCCTTTTTTAAGTAAGACTGTTTCTTTGTATTTTCTGTAAGTTGTTTTTGATTTCGAAATTATAAAATTGATATAAATCATTGCCCAATGCCATAACCTTTAAATTTTCATACATACCCCTTAGTGTAGTCGATTTATAATAAGTGTTCTCTCAGTCTCTCAACCAGGAAGTTTTTAGGGAAACTGCAGTTAAACTGTCGTTTTATTTACACCATAAATGCACCTTAACCATAATTTCAAGATATTTAATCAAACAGCGGACTATGGTTATTTTTCATAAAGTTTTGATCATTTTGATAATTACAATTTAGTGTTTCAGAAATAATCACCACAGGTTTTCGAATAAATAACGATAGACAACTCCTAGTTGCGGTTTCTTTTTGATTAATATCGATAGTAAATAATTAAGGTAGATGCATAGGTACTGTGCAGCTTAAATCTAGTCTCCCCCAGTGTGTAAGACTGTGACCCAGACAAGCTTGATTGGCCGTAACATATTCCGCGACATGGGTACAGCAAACAGCAATCTAACCCACTAATGGGCGTGCATAACATTATTGACGACTTGTCACCTATATTAATTGTTCCTAATCCTGGCTAAGAGCTGAATCTTAGTTGACAAACATCAGCTGGTAGGCTTCAGAATAGCTGAGGTTGTAGGGAGAGGATTTACTTTCCAGTTGATGGAATCCACTTTCTTCTCTGCCAACTGCTATCAAACACAAAGTTGTTGGAAAAAAATTCGGGTTCGTATCGCTTTAATGATTTCCCAAGTCCCAGCTCAGATGCTATATTAAAAGTTCTTAATTTGCTAGTTAGTTAAGGACACATTAAACTCACAAAATTGAGCTTTAAAAGCGTTATTAAAAAAAAATTTAAAATAATAATAAACTAGCATCCTTGATCCCCAAGTTACCGTATGTTTCCCTGGAATGGTTATTTACAAAGTCACAACTTAATATTAAACTGTCCTCGACCTTAAACCCTCAAGATTATACAAATTCCACAAAAATCTTTCCACTCATCCTAATCCAGTAACAAACATCCTTACAATCTTCCTCGTCACCGACAGTAGCCTCGCAATCTGTTGTAACTAGGCATGTAAGGCACTGGAGTCCTAGTACTGGCCATCGTCCCAGCTCATGTCCTGAGCGTCTGTGGCTCTCTTGCCTTATCTATAGTCTTCGCCTCAAGAGGAAACGGTCGGAGAGGGGGGGATCTCCGCTGCTTCCAGCCCTTCCACCAGTTCGCTTAGGGATTTCCCTCAGGAATGGTGGTCGGGGAAGGGTCTTAGGAAGAATGTGTGCGTATATATTGTATAAATACAATCTATACATAAGTACGACTACTGGCATCCAAATAATTGTATTTTTTTTAACTAAAGATCTTATAATCTAATTATTTACTTATCAACTTAGAGTCCTTTGAAAATTTAAATAGTCACTTCCACAGGATTTCGGCCCCCTGTTTAGATGTCGGTTGGAAGTCTGTGGTGTTCCTTGTGTTGCTGGTGTCCAAGACATTCACTGAGAATGTTGACAACGGTATTAGTGACACATCGGTGGAGAGCGTCTGGAAATGTTGTTAGAGGATGAGCATTGATTTTGGCTTTTGAAAAAGCGATTTCAATAACCAATACCTAACGAATGAGTTATGTCAAAGGTCGTCAAAGCCGTGCATCATTATGTAATGTAAGAATTTATGAAACAGACAGGGAGACTCCATCCCGCAATGGGCATTTCTAAGTAGTATTTCTTCGTTTATTTCTTTTACATTAGTTTCCAAAAAATTAGTGTCTAATTGATGTAAAAATATGTTGTTTGGTAACAAACAAAATCTTTGATCTTGTGGACAAATAGTGAAGAGACTGATCCTTAGATCAAGCAAATAGTTAATAATTGAACTAGTGAAATTCTATTACTTGATTCGATCTGATTTACAAAATTTAATACACCATTGTAAATTTCAGGTGATACAGGTCCTGCAGGAAGCCCTGGACCTCCAGGCCCTCCTGGTGTTACCTTCACCCCAGAAGAAGGGGACATAATCCCTGGTTTTGGAGCAGGTAAGTCGTCTAATTGTTTGCATCTTGTTTTTCTGTCGTTTCCTGTTTTTTTCTGAAAACGATTTCCTAGGAAATTGTTTACAAGTGATTGCATTAAGAACCCTAAAAGAAAAACATGAAGTTGTTAATTATTCGTGTAGTGTTTAAATAACAATTTAATGAATCATGCAAGCGTAAACTGACAACACATATAATTAGTATGCACAAGTGTTTTCAACGCTCACGATGTAATCACAAGTGCTTCAAAAAGAAATTTAAACAACATCAATCGATACACCTTGTAACAAAATGAATAACAATTTTTTAATATAAGTTAAAAGTTGAAAAATATATGATTCCTGTTTATACTTATTATTATAACTGTATAATCTATTAAAATTTCAATGTACAACGTAAACATATAATTGTGACCCTCTATTACATTTCTACTTAACCACAAAGTGTCAGTTAAGCACGGTTCCAGGTGAAAACCATAGGTGGGGGATTATTAAAGAAGGCAATTTCAATTTGCTTACTAAGAAAACCAGGAAAGTATTCAATGAAAGCTACTTACTTAAATAATCCGTCATGTTCTTGTTTCGGGTGCTGTGATAGCTAAACCAAGACACTAGCAGTATGCTCAAGCACACTATCTCTCCATACGTGTTCATGACCTATCATTTTTAATTTATCGGAAGATTTTGTTAGTGGAACAGAGGATTCGGGCTTAGGATGAAGTATTTTAAGTAATTACAGTTCCGAGGGTATTGCTATCCGATTCATTTAAAATTGCCTTAAAAAGAAACAATCATGATTTAATCCAAAACGAATTTGACGAAAACTCGCAACTATTCATGATACAAAAGGCCCAGTAACAGCACTACAATAGTTCAAGAACATAATTACTATTTAAATTAGGGATTTTCAGAGCTAGCCAACTATCTATTATGTGTAACACCATTAAAAATTTAGGTTTCTTTAAACGAGACACGTGAAAATTACAGTTGCCCCCCCCCTTTTTTTTCAAATACAATATCTTGGATCCGGTCCCGTTTTATATTCACGATAGAAGCTAGAGGCGTCTATTACTTTCTATACCATTGCTGGTGCACTTGTCTCATATTACATGGAATATTTTGTTTGAATATATTCCATGAGAATTCTATATGTTCCTTTTTTATCTATTAGATAAAGCAAGGAAAATACTTTATCTTAACATTCCCATGGATGGGAATGTTAAACAACGTATGTTTATAATTTTTGTAGTACTTACATTCATATATGAGAAGACAATTTCATTAATTATTATTTAAATGAACAATAAAAAACGGAAAGTTAGAAGCGGGATGAACAATTAAATAGTATACTTTTCTTTTTTAATTGTTTAAAAAGTTAAATCGTTGTATTTTACGAGAATTTACATAGCGATGCCAATTCTACCCAATCGCGTATTGTGCAGAGAATATATTGCATAGCGAATGTATAGTTGTTTGTGCATGCAAGATAATGGCAGAGTATTTATTATGTTCTCTAAAGTATTCATAGGTTTAAAAAAATATTGTTTTACTCTGTTCTGTTTTTAATTCTTTTTTTCTCTTTTAATTCTGTTTTTTAATTCTGTTTTTAAATAAAAACGCAATTAACATTATATTTAAGGATAATAAAATAACACGACTTGTAACGTTGCCATTCAATTTATTCATTTGAGAAAGTAAACGTACATACACTTGTACCAGGGTACATCACCACGGCAATCTTTATTACAACAAATATAATGAAAAATAATATAAAATTTATTTTACTAGTCACAGACAATTGTAGCTTTTAATTTTATTTTCTTGCTTACTTACTCGTTATTTATATAGCCGGTATTATAAATTAGCGCTTATAATTTGATTTATAAACTTAATGTGTCCGTTTTTGATTTTTTGTTTGAAGGATAAATTTATATTGCAACGATGGTTATTTTTAGTCTTTTGGGGTTAATCGTTGCATTTCATTCAACTCCTTTTGTAAGGGAATATACCCCAAAAACTAATAAATCTATTGGGGGAAAAATGGTAACAATTATATTCAATGCTCAAACAAATTGTTTATGAAATAATAGCTTTTATTTTTCATTTCAGTCCAGTGAACTTTCTACATTTTACAAATAATTTTCCTTTACAAAAAGATGCAGACTATTGGAATGCTTAAACAGATTGTGAACTCTGATTAAATAACTTTGTAACGTAATTTTTAAATAATACAAAATGAAACTAGCATTCCTTTGAAAAGAATTATTTTCAAGATCCGGAGCTATAGAAAAGTTGCAATCGCCCATAAGTTCTTTTTTCTTTCAGGAGACTTACCTGTTAATAAAGTTAGCCTTCACTTTATTAAAGTATTTTATACCTACCGTTATGGACTTGCTTCTTTCAGTCAATTCCTAAACTTTTTATAGTGTTCAAACCTTCATATTCTCCATAAAAAAAAATGTTGTAACTTGTTTGAAGTACAAGTAGTAAACAACTTGATTACTCATAAATCTTATTTGTTCGTATCAGAGTTGCCTGTAGAACGTAATAGTATTGCTCATTCTTGGAATTATTAACTAGCATCGTTTTCACGACTTACGTGATAATTTTAAATAAATTACATTATTGATTATTTCTAGTTGCATGCATAGTACTCATCGGGTCGAACAATGACTCCTAATTTCACAGGAGAGGCAAACAAATTATTCTTCTCGGGCAAGGTTACTATCCTCCACCTTTTCAACAACGGCACAGCCGTGTACCAGAGGAGGTAGAAATCAATTGTATTAGCAAATTATATACAATGACAATAGCAATTCTGACAAAACAAAGAACACAGTTACACAAAAACACTGGCAGCAAATTTTGTTGTACTTAGCCTAATATCTTGCCTGCCCATTCTAAATGAAACCTACATTAACACGAACAATATTTCGAACTAATTTATTCTTACATTTAACATGAAATCTAGTACAGCTTAAATAGAGTGAAAATTTAAAGTTTTAAAAATCTCAGTCTCAGATGAATATGCCAATAATGAAATTTGTACTTCCTTGACAAGAACAAAAAAAAAAATGACTATGTACCCTTCATCACTTATAAGTGGCATACATCCTGTACCAATTTCGGTGTACCGAGGTGAATCTGTTAGCAATTTTAAGAACTTGTTTTGAGGGATCTGAAGTTAGGAATGGCTTAATCTCATTAATACTTTGTTCCCATCGATCGATCAAGTTGTTAAGTTCACCGACTTTGACAGCTACGAGTGCGTAACATCGAGAAGGTGAAGAATGATAGAAACCATTCTCTCATTTCTCTCATCCTCATACAGATTACTATTTATTCCACACCGTCTCAAATTCACCACAAAGACGTCGGTAGTTCCTCTATCGATCCCGTTCCTAAGTTACATACACTCCGTTATGAGATGTTTGATGGTGAACCACACTCGGCAAACTTTGAAGCCCCCACGTTGTCTGCAACGACCCATCAAGAAGCCTGGGTGAGCCTCGAGTGGTCGATCCTCAATCTTGTTAATTTAACAGCCTCTCGTCTCTCCCTTTGGAGTTTCTTATGCCATTTCGCTTCGTATTTTTCGTTATGCTTTTTGTGGTCCATTTTCGAAAGACGCCTCTTTTTCGAGCTACTTTGTTCTCGGAACTTATTGCTGCAATATGACGTATAATTTCCTTTGACACCAGTCCACATTAGTCCATGCCGACATTACGTTATATCTGCACTGGGGTGTTGTTATACAGTCCGAATCGAAAATGTTTACTCGCCACAGCTTCAAGTTGGCAGAGTTGTTAGTTTTTTTTTCAAAATATAAAGTGAAACTTTCTTTCTTTGGAAGCTCACTAAATTGTGGAGGTGAGTATATTTCCGCTCATTTTTGTTTACTGGTTTGTTTATTATGTCTCTACGCCAACTTTATCTATTACAAATGTATTCCTTTTCTTAACAAAACGTTTTCGACAGCTCTAACCTAATGGAGTATCGTTAAGTCCATGTCACTAACGCGCTCCTATCTCAATCCGCCACTAGATTATGTGCTCCGTGCAATAATATATATCGTCATGCAATGGAAACGAATTCAGAAAATCTGACTTTACAGAATTATTAGAAAAAAGTAGCTAAACCTTACCTATTTGACTGTCAATTTATTTTCAACTCCCTCATTGTTATTCAGATGTGTGATTAGTGATTACAAAATGACACTTATAATAATAATATGCTTTAAGCATCTGAGATATCACATTTGGGAATTAACATTGCTCATTACAAGGTGTTCAAAATTTAAAATTATTCCAGATAAATATACAATTTTTCTAGAAAGGTTATATTTATTGATCAAATTTACTGTACCACTGATATGCAGACCAATTACTAAATAACTAAACAGAAAAATGGCCTGGTAATTACTGAGTTCTAAGAACTGTCGAGTGATTTCATGGAGTTCTTTAGCTACTCGGAAAAAACGAAGTTGCTTTCTATACTCTAAAGGCGACTTACTAATGTCTAATCTCAAGTAAGGGAAACCGCAATCAACGAATAGTTAGGTTTGACTCGTGAATAAAAAAAATAACACTTCTGTTCAGGAAAAACAAAACGGGACTCTAAGTGAATTCGTTGGTCTAAACCGTGGCAAGAATTCCTTGGTGAACCTTACACGTTAGGCGAGGATATAATTGTCCACAGACATTTAATATAAGTTGAGATGACCCGAGCACAATAAGCAGAACCGAGTCGCAGCCTTGGATAACCTCGTGCTGAGCTGATGAGCTGGCTAACCTCATTGCTCGTCCCTCGCAATTGGCCCCAAGGGTTATGTATATTGCGAATAGCGTTACATCTCGCTGATTCATAAGTTATGAGCTGGAACTAGATGCTGGGGCTTTTCTCCAAATCCTTGTTTAGTACGGTTATTTTACTTCAAAGAACATAAAAAATAATCACGCATTCGACATTCATACCAGGAATGATATATTAGGTTATTTTGAAAAACTGCGAAGCGTTTGAAGGATATGTACACAGGCGGTCTGAAAAGTTTCCGACCTCAACATGAAGATGTTAATAAAATAAATAAAACTAGTGAAATAAAAGTTTTACTAGGTCGGAAACTTTTCAGACCACCTCGTACGCACAATTGCAATTTACACTTGCGGAAGAGACCATGCGTTGCCAACTGAAATGAAATTTAGCAAAACAAACGGCAATTAAAACTATCTTATAACATAAAAAAAATTAAATATACGAATAGAAAATATCTGGGGAGAATAGATGAGGCTAAAAAATGAACCATATGAATAAGGTGAATCTTACCTTTATAACTTCTAACAATAAACACGTTTATTTAACAAGAAAGGAAAGAAGGCCACGAAGATATGGGTACACATATAAGGATTTGTTTGGATTGGGTTTTGTTAAGGCTTAAATTAATCTCTCTTCATAGAGAGGAGTTCTATATTCGCGCTACTAGCGAAACCAAAACGCTGAGATCGGCTACATCATGTGAGGACTGCCTAGACATCTAGGTGTAAAAACAATTAACCGGTTACTCGTTTAAAAGCGAGAAAACTCAATTTGGTTTGACCATACACTCAAAGAACATCTTGACCACAAGTTTCATACAAATCCAAATTCAGCGACCTGTGTATGAGTAGACTCGGTTCCCAACACCTAACGTGCTATGTCACCGATCACGGTTAACAGAAACGGGGAAAAGCATCCGAGACACCATCAAGTGTTGACATTCTCATATATAATTCTCTAAAGCTCTTTAATATATCGAACAGAATCTATGAAAGAAATGGTAGTGAGAAATCTGGGTAATTCTGATACCTGAACGTGTATGAGGCTTTGGTGGTCAAAATATTCTGGAGAGCAGTCAGACGGCATTGATCAGAGAGTCTATCAACATGGTATGTAATTTAATGCAATCTTATATAGCTAGCAGTATTCTAAGACAGTTTTCCATTGCAAGGGAAGGAATGAATTGGTAAAGGCCATCGACTGGTAGCTATACAATTACATGAGTACCAGTGCAACTACAACCTCTATCACCAGAGATATTAAAATAGTCACGGTAGGCCCAAACTCCTAAACTATAAAAACAAAATAATTAGTAATAAATAAATAGTAAATACAATGTAAAATAATTTCGTGTACATAGCTTTTATAATTATTTACAAAATAGGGATGATCCAAACTGTTCTACCGCTTGGAAACAAGAATGAATAGCTGTACAAAAATTGAATGGACGAAAGGTAAATAAATGAGGCAACATGTAGTTCTGGGCTAATAAGGAATAAGTTGAAGTGAATAAGGATGTTATAAATATTTTTCTTTCAAAAGTTTCTTATTCTTAACCAAGTGCTTTCCTCGCTTTTCTCATTTTCCCTGTTTCTACTTTAGCTTCTTGTTTCCCTTCTGCGACTTTCTTGACCAATCCAACTTATGTTCAGCCCTAAGATTTTAACACTGCCTTATTTTAATTATTTATCTAGCTTGTTTTTCTTCTCAGTATTTTGGATGTTATTCTGATCTCATTTTCTTCTTGTTTTTTTCCCCTTCTTCCTACCTTCCTCCTTGAGCTCTCAGCGTGAAGACGCACCTTGAACAGTTCTTGAAGAAATTTTCGTAACCGAGGGAGAACCTACTTTAAGGTCTCACCATAAATTATCAGATTCTATTCGTTAATTAACCCGAAAAATATATTAAATTAGCAAAGCAGGTTGAACCAAAATTAGTAGGCTGTTTGTTCTCGAAGTAATTACTTTAAACAGCCAAGCCTAAATAATAATAAAAAAATGTATATGAGTGAATTTTCATCAGATTTATTACAAGACCTATTTCCTTCCGATGTCCCAACAAGCAATCCACTCATATCTAAATTTGCTGGTTCCGATCTGGTGAAATATTAACTAGAAATCATCGAAGCCAAAGAAAAAAGATGGAGATTTGAATCCGGAACGTCCTTATCTCCCGTTAGGGCGCTTTTACCAACTTGGCCATCCTTATCGGACCCTTACTCTAGTCCAGGGTGGCCAACCCCGGCCCGCCTTGAACATTCTTCCGGCCCGCGAGATTCATCACAATTTTACAAAATATATTTATTTTATATGCTTTACCGAAGTGGCCAGCTAGATCATTTGGGTTGAACACCCCTGCTCTAGTCAATCGAAAAATTACCTGAGAGGCTCCTTTCAAAGGAGACTACGAGGTAGTTTATGTAAACTTACGGAAAGCTCGTCCTTTTCAAAACAGTGTATGTATCGAATATTTCATTTCTCCTTAGAAAGACCTGTTATTGTTTTTTGGGGGGGGGGAGGAGAAAGAAAGAGAGAGAGAGTTTTTTTGCTAATAATGTCTTTTTTCTAATCAGTGAGTTACAGACAAGGAGTAATATTTATTGATCAATTAGGAATAGAACTGTTGTCTATTGAGCTGTGCAATAAATACATGTAAAACTTTAGAGTTTTTTTGTACAAACTTTACATTCATTAAGAAGTAGACCCCCATATACTGTTTCGTTGAGGATACCCAATAATTTATCTTTCAGTATTTATAAATCATATCATGTATAGGTCTAATCTCTAAAAAATAATATTGTTGATTAATTGCCGTGTGCCCTGTGTTAAACTCCTAATTTTGTGTGGGAAGGGTTTTCCTCCTTCACTGGAGGATTATCTTCCCGTATTTTTATGTTTTGTACTAAAGGTGCTTCCCTTGGGCCTACTATATGTCAAAATGAAGATTGAGAGTTTCGTTAAGAACTGGGAAAACTAACGGGGGAATGAATTTACAGCCTTGGCTGAGAATTTCCCCTGTGACTAGCATAATCGTACTCTTGACTTAAACCGGCTAAATTTCGCCCCTCAATTTGCTTTTTTTTTTTTTCAAATTAATACATATTTTCTTTTTTTATCAAACATAATGCCTTATTTCCACCTCTACATTTCTTTCAATTATGTAAAAGTATTATATATGGAAGCGTTGTTTTTTTTTCGCTAAAGTATACATTGTTACAATTTTTCAAGTCATAACATATTTTATTCTGTTCAATTACTTCATTTAGAAAATAACATTAATAATTTTCTTATAAGACAGTACTAATTGTAGTGTAAGAACAGTCTTTATCAACAGTACCGTATCCGGATGATCGATCCAATACAATAAATTATAAAGGGTACAGCCACCAGATCTAACAAATGGGCGTGACAAAAACACTACAAAAAAAAACAAATCTATAATTAATACCTACAAGACTCAGCTATAACAATCAATACTTCACAAAAATAACAAGCTTTTTCAATGGTATTGAAACAAAGCCTTAGGTCCATTGCCGTAAGTTGGTGGGGTGGATTTCCCTTCATGCTTCCTCCTTGGTACAGTATAACGATGGTATAGTAATAGTTAATTTATACAATTACATAAAATTAATAATTTACTTTGCGAATAAGTAATATTTGTATTTCACTATGCTTTATCGCATTTCCCTAAGCGCTAATAGTATTGGATTTTAAATATTACCTACCCAAAAATACTAGGCACTGTAACATTGTATGAAACGGAAACTCGAACGAGCACAGAAAGCTACTTTTTCAATGATAATGAGTTAATCTTTGAAAAAGACATGTTTCTATGAATAACTATTGTAGAAATTTACAATATGTTGGCTGGTTGGTTTAACGACCTAAGTTCAAAATCCATATTCTTTTAAATTATTTTCATTTGACGATTCTACCCGTTTATGTTTAACTATTTGTTACAATAATAATAAATAATCGTGTGTATAATAATGTCTTCTACTGACTGTTAATTGTTAAAATATAGATACAGCTTCATAACTTATGAATAATAAATGAGAACATGATACTTAGGTAATTATGACTGTTCAGACCGTTGCAATATCCGACGTTACGATATATAACTAACAGATCGTGATAATAATTACTAATTTTACCTTGGCAAACTAGTCGTTTCTGACTGACTCACGCTGTTGTTCTAACTGGGGATTAATTTTGATTTACCATACGCGATGCGGTCGGCTCACGCAGGCCTAACGACCATTAGCGACATATGTGCAGATGTTATCATGTATGAAAGGTATTACTAATAACTTATATGTAGCTACTATGTCAGCGATAGCTGGGCAGTCTAGGCTACTGTGTGTTATTATCATTTGATTGTGCGCCTAATTATCTCCTAGTGCTATAGTAGACTATTACTGGAAGAAGAATGGTTTGTGATGCGACTTTACTTTGTAATTATTAAGTTAATCTATATAAAGTATCTTTTTTATGCTAATTTGTTTATAAAAGGACGGAAAATTATGAAGATATACTGATGTAAATTAGCGCAAAGTTGGATGAAAAGTCAACAGTCGCTAATGGAATAAGTTATAAGCTTTCCTCCGACAATTTTTTGGGTTACATTCCGGGGACCTAACGCATAACAATGAGATGAGTGGAAATAAAAATAAAACAAAACAAGTTGGAGAGCATGTGTTTCAGTAAAGTAATGTAAAAAATTAAGCATGAGAAAATTAAGCCCCTAATCTATTAACTTGCCTGTTTACCGCTGACTTTATTGAGGCTCAGCATCGAACGTGATTTACGATTGAATTAAATGTCATTCCTGTCGATTTTAATTTTTTGGTTACTTAAACGTAACTGTTTTCGAAAAAATCTGGAAAGGGACAAGTATCATACTTGTGGTGATTCCGGGGGAGCCCGGGGTTATGTATGTATCCCCTTATGGTTATACCTTATGAATGTATATTGTAAATACCACATGAATAAAATAGTGAATGCAAATTTTTATGAATGAGATCATTCATTGTAACAATTATCCATTGTACTGGTGCTTATATCATATTATTTTTTTTAATGACTAGTTACTGGTTTTTTTTTTCCTTCCTGAGGTCTTAACCCCAAACGTGGTTTCCCCACAAGTACGTGAAGCGTGCTCATGGGGTACGTCGCCTGTGGTGCGCGGGATTGTTGCATCGGTCAGCGCACCTTATGTTATTCTGTTTATTCATTTATTTTATTTTTCATCAACAAACAAAAACGAAATTTCTTATTTACGGATTGAGCTGTATCAGCGTCACAATATATTTTACAGCAACGCCAATTTCCTGTAACAAAATAATGAAAGATTACTGATAAAACAAAAAAGAAAACGATAGTTGTGTCACGATGTAGAATAAATTTAAATTAGAAATTGTATGAAATGTAGCCAACCTATTGTAAATAGATTAATTTCTAGAATCTATATTTAATTCTGTAATAATTTTGTAGCAAGGAAATATGTAAAAAATATAGTAAAAAAAACACGCATTGGTTTTTTCAGTCATTTAAAGATTTTTTAATAAATTGATGAGGAACTTCAGTCTAAAAGGGTTGCTCATTTACATCGCACTTCTTTAATTTTATATACACAGTCTCAGGCAAATCTCAACATATAGAATTTTTTTAGAAACCTTGAACTTTTATTAGAAAAAAATATCCGTATATCGAAAACATTTCTATATACCGAACAAAAAGTCACATTTAAAAAAACAAAAATGTTACGAGATAAGAACATAAAGTGACTTGATATATTGCAACTTTGGGAATCTCCGACTTTCAAGCTTGCTCTGGATGCCTTAACAAATTTAAAGAGCGACACGGCATCCAAGAAAAATAATGTCGGGTGAAAACGCTTGTTCAGTATTGTTATTAAGTCTATTATACGTGTAGACCTTTTGTCATAAAGGTATGTGAATATCAAAATTCCTTCTGTATTACACCTTAAATCAAAGTATATTATTAATTCATAAAAATTAATTGAATATAATTATAATTAACGCATATAATTATTTACAACAACAAGTATTATAATTTATTTGATCGTACTGGGCCTTATTTTGTTTTTGCCTTGGACGGGGGTCGCGCGTATACGTTTCGGCGTTCCACTGGCCGATATAGGTGATCAATTGACCTCTGAATCTGTCCATCTTCCCCTTGTCTCTCTCTCTCACTCTGGTACCAACATTCGTGCACATGTTCTCCTGGAGCATTTTGAGCCTTCTTCATTCATCATTCACGAGTTCATTACTTGTTCTCTTGAGGAGAGTTCTTTTTTTTTTTTTTTTTGTGAGAACTTATTTTACCTATCTTGTACATGGAAGAGTGGACTGATTAGGGCTTAGTAGGAGCGAATCACGGTTGTCGTTTGGGCGAACATGGTGGGTAAGAAGAAATTACAAAAGAAGCATGGAAACAACTCGAATCATCAGGACAAATAAATCAAGGGAACCAAATTTGAGCAATTTTTAAACGTTGACAAGACCTTAGTTGTGGCGGATAACCCAACAGATCATGGCTTTTTGGAGAACTGTCTTGATCAAGATGAACCAAAAAATTATGATGTCATAGACGAAAACGAAGATGAACTAACTGAAATACCTTCCAGAAAACAAATAATGGAAGCATGCAAATTTAATGTTTAATTGATATAAAGAAAATATACTCTTTTGAAAAAAAAAATTCAATGGTGAGACAAATAATCGGCGCACCAACTATACCAGGGGAAAATATTTTGCTCAAGTAACAGTCACTTGAAAGCAATAAAGGACGAAAAAAGAGATTGGGTAACATAGATTTGACTGATTCAGAACTATAAAGTTCTGACTAACAGTCATTGTTACTTTTACGACGTTAATTAAGTATTATGGAAAGAAAAATAAACAGACTTTGGCATTCATCATAAAATGATTATAAAATCTAAATGACAAATGTTCAATTCAATTCGTTTCTTCACGTAGAAGCATTTTTGGCTGTCTACGTTTGTCATCCTCAGGCTGTGACAGTTATCCAACAAGATAAACATCAAAATTTAAAAGATTAAAATATAAATATACGAGCAATACCTATTATAAAATTGCAAATAAAAGGATTACGAATTGAAATTAAGGTAAATACGAAAGCTTGACATTTACAAAAACCACTATATACACCAATGTTAAAGAAGATTAAAAAAAACTCACTGCCACACAATCAGTCCAATATAACCCAATATGGAGGACAAATTGGCAACAATTTAAGCGAGGGGAAATCTAGCACGGCAGTGCACCGAATCTGAAAATTATCAGTTTTATTACTAATGGCATTTTGTTGTACTTTATCTCCGGGCTTTCATTATCAGCGTTTCGTATTTTCCCCTATATGTAATGCTCATTTCACAATAGACCTTACTGCTATGATTTTCAGTGGCCAAACGCCGAAAATATTAGTCAGATTTGTTCGTGTGATGTCTGCGGTAGTATAAGCTATCCTGCAACAATGACAGACGTGAGCTGCTGAAAGTGCTTGCAAAAAAAAAAAAGAGCAAACATTTAATGTGTGAAATATTGATAAGAAAAATTGTTTTTACCCATTGTATAATGTCCCGCCAACCGGACAGGTGGGACTGAGGTGCCAACTGCACGCCGGTCGGCCTCGTGGGGTGCCTGGGGCACTACCCTCACTATCGAGCTTACTTGAATCCATACGATATATAGTTGGTTAATAATATATATACAAAATCAAGCCCGTTAATAAATCTCTTTCCGAGCGCTATAAATATTAATAAATGTCGAAATAATTAAAAAAATCACTGTCGTAAAACCAAAAGCAAGAAAATGATTTTGTCTTCCAACAACTCACCGAGTCAGACACTGGTATTATTACGATCTGAGCGCTTGTGAATGGCGGTATAAGCTACTGAAAACGCTTGTGAATAAGTAATAATTCACTAGCGGGAACACAAAATTTGACGTTATTTACTTATTATAAGACCCATTGTGGTTCACATGCACTAAAACAAAACAAAAACATTTTATGCCATATAAAATCTAAATTGTCTTACAATCTTGGGCCTCAATTTTATTTGTTAATTAATTGTACGCTGAATAAAATAAAGGAAAAGGTTGTGTTTAGCGGTTTGACGTGAAGAAGATTGTAGTATGAATTGAATTACGAATCGTATCAAAGCTGAGATTTGGAGCAACGGTTCCTCATTAGATATATATATATATATATATATTGTAACATTCATGATATTTGAGAATATCATGACCAGCCACCCTCCCACTTTGTCCAACATCTGCCCTTATGGTCTTAGGAGTGGGGATGGGATGAAGGGCCAGCCTTAGTCAGTCTTAGCCAAGAGCCAGAGAGCAAAGCAGAGCAAGCTCCCGTTCCGTTGACGGTCATCAACACAAGCAGAGGAGAAGAAGAAGAAATCCGAAGAAGGTTACACGGATATCATCGATTGGGTGATATAGATATTGTTTTTTTATTATGGATCCATTAAAAAGAGATTGAGCTCAATTTTCATTTTTTTTATATAACTAATTAGTAGTAACTATCCTTATTCAAAAGGAATTGAATATTTTTTTATATAATTAATGTCAGCACTATTTATAATTATAATTATTTGTTATAACCATTTTACCTGTATATATTTCACAATTCCCAGTTTCTCAATTTATTAATAACTATAACATTAGCCTTGAGATCGGGCGATTCAATCGGGATAATTTCCTATGTCCAAGACATAAAAACAAGTTGAATTAAAGATCTCATGACGGACCTACCAAATTAGTTAAGGTCAATTGATATAATAAATTAGAAAATAAAATGGTAGAAAATGAGGTAGGTTTCAATGGGGGCCGCTCCGGGATTAACTTCAAAAATTCTAAAGAAACCAAAGGAATTGTGAGGTATTGCATGTTAGAATAATAACTAGAACTATTTACTAACATATTATATTTTTCTTCTAAGTTAACATTTGTTACACAAACACGAACACAAACATGTCTGGGTCCGATTCAGGTAAAACGACCCCAGTAGAAAAAGGGAGTACAAAGGAACTAAAATATACGCTTAGGCCGGAACAGGGCAATAAAAATCGGCCCCTCAAGCCGCCCGAGGGTGCCGAAACAAAACAAACAAATATTAACGACACCCTTCCGGCAACGAACCCCAACCCCACGGCTGGGTCAAACCCAGCCTCTAAAGGAGACCCCTCAGCCCCCGACCCCGAACCCACGATAAATCATGCCAAGATGTTACAACTAATCCTTGCCCAAATGAACAGTCAATTTAACGCACTTAAAGAAAATAACAAAGAAATAAACGAAAAATTAAACAGTCAATTTAACGCAATTAAAGAACAAAAAGAGTTGATCGGGAAGTTTGATCAATTAAGGGAAGAAATAAAATCGGGAAGATCGGCTAAATTCGAACAAGGTTACACGGATGTAAACTATGAATTAGATAGACAATTGCGAATTTGTGAGGAGAGAACACTCCAAGTAAATAATAATGTAAATTCAAAATTAAAAGAAGAAATCATTCTATTGAAAAATACGACAGATCATGAAAAAATAAATTTAACAAAGTCACAACTAGTTGATGCTGATTGTCAGACAGATCTTAGCTTATATTCAATTAAGGATAATGAAGAGAAAATGACGTCATTGGAGGATGAACAGAAGATTGCAGATAACAATGATGAGTGTACCTCACGTCAACCTGATCTAATAAAGCTTGACGATGAGAATAATATGAGTTTGTTGGAAAATAAATTTTCAGAGTTAGAAGATACAGCGAATATCAAGAAAGGAGAAGTGATTTCGTCGAAAGATCAAATTACAGAGCATCAGCAGACAACCAGCGATAACGTGAAAAATTTAAAAATAATTCAAAATAAAGTTTTGGATATGAAGAAATTGGAATCTCAAATTCCAGCTCATCTTGATGAAATTCCTTTTTGCGTGTTTGATTTGAACAACATTAAAATTAATGAATGGAAGGCATTTAAAAATAATTACAGGGATGTTTTTTGTTCGATACAATATGACTTCAAAAAAAGAAAAAAAATTATAGTTTTCTTTTATTATTTTCATTATTAAATGAAAATAATACTGATCGGATGACACATAAACTTTAGAAGTTTATACAAACAAAAACAAAACTATTATTAGAAGTATTGACCCTAGTAAAGTCTATGGAATTATCAGCAAGTGAAGCTTTTGCTTTCATTATCACTTAATCTATAAAACAGATCGTAAATATTCTTTGAATGCTTAAGTCCATTATAATTAATTTTATAGCAAGGAAATAAAATGAGCTTATACAATTTTATACACGACAACGACCTCCCTATCTTTTTGTAACATTTATAGTTTTTTTATAAACACTATCTTTTCACTCAGGTAAAATATTCAAATCACACACACACACACTCAAAAATTTTTCTCTATTGTTACTAATTACCAGTAGAATTGTCTAGTATTTTAATTAAAAACCAATATGTATTACTAATCACACTCAACCGTCTTTTCAACAAATGTTTTCCAAATCGCGTTATGATCCATAAAACAATGTACCTTCGAACTAATCCATACTAATTAGCATAATAATTTAGTTAAGTAAAAAATTAAAACAACTTGTACGCTTTTCAAGCAATTTAAAACCTTGCAAAATTTGAACTATTATTACTATAAACTTTGTAAAATTTCAACACCCGTTATAAACAACCAATTCAACAAACCGAACGCAGCAACATAATATTGTGGATCCACTTAAAAAAAAAAAAAAAAAAAAAAATTTTCATAAATTTTTTTTTTATTTATAAGGGAAGGCAATTGTAACATTCATGATATTTGAGAATATCATGACCAGCCACCCTCCCACTTTGTCCAACATCTGCCCTTATGGTCTTAGGAGAGGGGATGGGATGAAGGGCCAGCCTTAGTCAGTCTTAGCCAAGAGCCAGAGAGCAAAGCAGAGCAAGCTCCCGTTCCGTTGACGGTCATCAACACAAGCAGAGGAGAAGAAGAAGAAATCCGAAGAAGGTTACACGGATATCATCGATTGGGTGATATAGATATTGTTTTTTTATTATGGATCCATTAAAAAGAGATTGAGCTCAATTTTCATTTTTTTTATATAACTAATTAGTAGTAACTATCCTTATTCAAAAGGAATTGAATATTTTTTTATATAATTAATGTCAGCACTATTTATAATTATAATTATTTGTTATAACCATTTTACCTGTATATATTTCACAATTCCCAGTTTCTCAATTTATTAATAACTATAAAATTAGCCTTGAGATCGGGCGATTCAATCGGGATAATTTCCTATGTCAAAGACATAAAAACAAGTTGAATTAAAGATCTCATGACGGACCTACCAAATTAGTTAAGGTCAATTGATATAATAAATTAGAAAATAAAATGGTAGAAAATGAGGTAGGTTTCAATATATAACGTTGCCTAGCACGAGAACCGTTAAAGAAAATGCATCATTCAGGTGTGGCGTGATTGAAAAACATTAGAACGGCGCCCCTTTGACTATCGGTAAGTAAAGAGTTGATGAGAAAATGTGATTTAGCTCCACTGGAGAGTTCCGAGAAAGCCACCTTATTTAATTCTGGTCCCAGCCACTCTCCTCAAATTCTTGCATCTATACCACTCTCAATCCACCCTCTTCTTCACTCCGAACGGTATGCGCAATATACAGGCATACAGGCATACTACCAAACAATGATTTAAATTGAAAAACATTCATACTTTCCAGTAGACCAAATATAGAAAGTTAAGTATCCTGACTATGAAATGATGTCACTCCACGAAAAATAATCCGTAATTAATAAAAAAATATTTAGCACGATTTCGATCAAAGCAACAAGAACCTTTACTAGACTAATACACAAGAGATGAAATATTGAACAGACTGAGGAATGAAAAATTTTATAAATGCTGATTTTATTTTCTTGATTATGTATTGTATTCTTATTGACTGATGCATGAATATGCAGCTATATCAGCAGTTGTCAGTTTTTTTTATTTAACTGATGTAGATACGAAAATTTCTATCCCTAGAAAGCTTTTCTAGATTTCACAATTCAAATTACGACTAGGCCTTGCCAAATTCAAAATATGACATTATGATAATGTTAGTATGTAGTAGTACAAAACTTTAACATAAAATGGGTTTGACTGTATCAATAACCCCACTAAAATTTACAATGTGCAAAGAAACAAAATATAAAAATTAAATAATAAAAGAAAATGATAAATATTGAATATGAAAATATATGATAAAAAATATACATGTAAACCAATAAACGAACAAATATAAACCAAAACAATATGAGGAAAACTAAACAAGAAATCTTCTCAAAAAATACCATAGATACACACACACACTAATGGGTTATTCGTATATAAATATGTACATACTCAGATTTAAACATAAAACTCAAAAAAATACCTCAGCTTCGTAACTTAATATAGAAATAATGAAATAAAAATTAACGCTCTTACATTAGTTTGCACTTTATGTGACTATTCATTTGTTTGTGATAGCAAAAAATTAAATCATCATGTCTTGAACACATTTAATGAAGGAGCCTGTCGAATCTAGGGAAAGAGTTCAAAAAGATTTTCAAATTTTCATAAAATAAGGCTCGTAAATAAACTTGACACTTTTTCTGACTATAAACAAAAGTATAAATTCGTTAATAGAAAATTGCACCACAAAACAATGAGTTAAATAAAAGTTCGTACGTATTAATATAATAAATGTATACCTCTCTCTCGTCTCAGAATGTATTTTACGCTGACTTCGTTGGAATTGGAGACATTATTTAAACTTTTCACTTTAATAATTACTTGTTTAAACTTCTATGTCGTTTTCTATCATTTTAATTATTACACTTGAAAGCTTGTTGTACTTGCCGCCGAAAGTGCTTGTCCCACTATAAAATTAATTTTAGGTAGACCAGAGAGAGGTGTTCATTTATTAATATTAATAGATATCAACCAGCCTTCTAACAACAATTAACTTATTTAAAACTGAATAAATAAAAATAGTACGTCTTGGTGCGCTCGTGGATTGATACTGACTCGGTTGGCCAAGTACTCAATGTCCTCTAGAAAACTACAATTACAAAATTGTGCACCGATTCTCAAATACTACTTGTTTAAATGATGTCATCAGTCTGATAAACAATTATAGGCACAAAATAAGTGAAATCGTGTTCATATGATCTCTCTTAAAAACATTCTTTCAGTTAGCCGATGTAAATTACAGTTGTGATTTGGGGATCGCTCAATACGACATCAATCTTCATTCATATTGAAAATGTAATTTGTCTTATCTCGGAGCCAGTTGTCATTGGGAAAACAATATTTCATACGAAAGTTATCTGAGCTTACTCTCAATCGACTAACGATTGCCTCGTAGCCATTACGGCGTCATGTCGAGGTAAATCGAGCTTGTCTCATTTGACTGTCATGGTACTTGGATAGTCGACGTAACATAGGCGTATTGATGTCGTCCTCGATATAATCTCTAGTATTTCATAATTAGGTAGCCCTCCATTGTGTAAGGAGCGGTACATTTCATCGATTTAACACGATCGATACAACCACATTTTTAATCCTCTCTCAAGTAAAGCAAGAAATTATGAGTGGTATGGACGTTTCAAAGACGGCCGTGAAGACGATGAAGATGATGATCGCGCTGGGTGCCCTAACACTTCAATAAACCAGGATAACATCGAAGAAGTGATTCTGGACGACCCACAGAATTACTATTAGAGGGGTTAATGATGGAGTTAATAAATCATTTGGATTATGCCAAGCGATTTTTTCCGAAGTTTCGGGCATGATACGTAAGATAGTTATTATACCTAGGAGACATGTACCGACGGGGTTGGAACTCGAACCCGTGACTCCCCTAGTCGCGTTCAAGTAACAAATAGGCGTGAATGATATCAATTGATGGCCTCCCCCCCCCCATATGCAGGATTATGTTGATCGCAGTTTATCTAGTTGCTCTGAAGTTGTGGAGTGTTAGCCAACTGTTTAGTTGCTAGTCCACGTATGTGAGGATTCGGATGTCCGTATAGTTTTGATGGAAATGTCTATAGTTGGTCTTGATGTATGTATGTATGTATGTGTATAGTGAATCTTGGTAACTAAAAAAATGTTTCCAATCACATTTAGTAGGGTATCAAATTAATTCTTTTAGTTCTTTAGAAAACTACTTGAAAAAAAGTTTAGTAATTTTAAATAACAAGTACACTGTTCAACTAAAAAAAAATGAAAATCGCTTATTTACAACCAGCAAATATTTATTAGTTTCAACTGCAACTACTTTTATTAGTTGATAATTGGGAGTGCATAACTACTATTTGTCAACCACCAGTTCTCTAGTTGGATATCAAAACTACAATTAAACTAGTCGGGGGAAAAGTAGTTGCGACGGCGAATACCAACTAGTAGTTGTAATTGTAGTTGCGCAGCTATTAAATGCAAAATTCAACATTTTATTTTTTTGATAGTTCAAGTTTGTTATAATTGATACATATAACACATTTGAAATATTACAATTTTTTTTTCGTAAATAACGTAAGTACTATCGTACTACCAAAATTATAGTGCAGTTTTATTTTGGTATACAATGTGTACGTTCATTTCAGTGTATGGCCAGATACTGGCTTTCTAACAACTCCAACTGCCCTGTTTGGGCCTAAAACCATTCCATCAGTAATGGAATTAATAATCATCAATAATTGTAGTTGTAGCTCTATAACTACAACTATTATTTGGTAGTTTCCATGCAAGCTTAAACTCCAAGTACGGTTATTGTAGTTGACAAATATTAGTGGTGGTCCGCCAACTACTAACTACAAAAAGTAGTTATAGCTGCTACTACTTCCCTGGTACTGAAGTTGTAATTTGTAGTTGAACTGCTTTTTTTGTTGAACCCTGGCTAACATATATTTATTTTCTAAAATTAAATCTATTAAAGTACGAGAATTTCTCGTTTACTAGAACTAGATAGGTTTAGTGTTAATTGGCCGTGTCCTAGGTGAGACGGGTTTCACCTTTTGGTTTATTCGTACAAGGAATACAATGGAAATAAAGTCAACCGAAAAGAAAAGCCGTGACGATAATGGGGAAGCTGTTGGACGCTAAGAAAGAAAACAAAGAAGCCCCTATTTCCCGCTGTTAAGTGAGCTAAGAGGCTCCGGGAGAAAGAAGTGGTGGTCGGGTGACAGTTTATCTTGGGGGAGGACTTGTTGCCTCTTCAGGTCTGCTTGGACGGAGATAAAAAGTGACGGGGGAGGGTCGGCGGGGTGTCACTGCTCCTGAGTACCTACGGGGCATGGGCAAGTGGTACCAATGTACATTACTTATGTGGTCGGACTGTACCTGTGTGTGTGTGTGTTGGCCATAGGCACCATCCATTATAGCCAGCCAGTGAAATACGGCCAGCCTCCCTCCAGCCAATTGATTCACCACCTCTTAAGTCAGGAGAACCAGTGCGTTCTATGTTCTACAATTGTTTATATACCCTCTGCCAGCACCCTACCGTGGCTGGCTCCTAGTTCTCCAGCTATTTGGTCTCTTATCGAGTATCATATGTTCTCTTATACGATAATACTCCTCGGACTCTTTAATAGATAGCTACATACCAGTGAAAAGCATACCATTTCCTGGAAGAAGGCCACAATAAAATTAATTATGAAAAATAAACAGTTGCACCCCCCAGGTTTAATAGAACTAAATATGTGAATAATGGCAAAGAACACAAAGAACGGTAGTGACTTGATAGAAAACAAAAGGAAGATGACACAAAGGGATCAAGAGGAGTAGGCAAAAAGTCAGGAAATAGATGGAAAACGAAAGAAGATAAACGGATGGATGAGAGCAAAGAAAAAAAACAAGAAATGCCTTATAGATAAATAAATAATAATCATTGATTAATTTTAGAGAGAGAGAGAGAGAGAGAGAGAGAGAGAGAGAGAGAGAGAGAGAGAGAGAGAGAGAGAGAGAGAGAGAGAGAGAGAGAGAGAGAGAGAGAGAGAGAGAGAGAGAGAGAGAGAGAGAGAGAGAGAGAGAGAGAGAGAGAGAGAGAGAGAGAGAGAGATAGAGAGAGAGAGAGAGAGATAGAGAGAGAGAGAGAGAGAGATAGAGAGAGAGAGAGAGAGAGAGAGAGAGAGAGAGAGAGAGAGAGAGAGAGAGATAGAGAGAGAGAGAGAGAGAGATAGAGAGAGAGAGAGAGAGAGAGAGAGAGAGAGAGAGAGAGAGAGAGAGAGAGAGAGAGAGAGAGAGAGAGAGAGAGAGAGAGAGAGAGAGAGAGAGAGAGAGAGAGAGAGAGAGAGAGAGAGAGAGAGAGAGAGAGAGAGAGAGAGAGAGAGAGAGAGAGAGAGAGAGAGAGGAGAGAGAGAGAGAGAGAGAGAGAGAGAGAGAGAGAGAGAGAGAGAGAGAGAGAGAGAGAGAGAGAGAGAGAGAGAGAGAGAGAGAGAGAGAGAGAGAGAGAGAGAGAGAGAGAGAGAGAGAGAGAGAGAGAGAGAGAGAGAGATAAAGCAATCTCATTATATGCATTTTTGTAGAATTGGAAATGAGTGAGTGCTTACAGAGGGAAGCAGCCTCAGAGGTGGTTATAGTTTAGAATACTATTTTCAATTTTAAAGATACTTGAAATGAATGGCATAACAGATTGTAAGTAGCTATATTACAGATAACCGTTAAAACCTAATTTATCCTATGTTAAACTAAAATTGATTAATTTACCAAAATATCTGTAACAAAAAAATATTTATTTAAAAAATAGCATATTCATTTCAATAAAAGTCTACTAACTGCCTAATGAAAAGAAGAAGGTAAAGCGAGGGGTAAAGGTTCGAAAATTTTTAATTCCTCGAAATGTATGGCCCTACTAATTTGCATTACTGCCATTTATATGCAAAATCAGATTGGTTGCCCTTGTTTTTTTTTCTCTGAAGGCTAAGATGGAGGCATTAATTTAATTTACTATAAATGTATTTAATTGCATTTAAAATTTATAATATGCAATCTGATATTACTTCTTGTAATTTATCATTACCAATTGCTTCTAAATAAATTACGTTCATAGCTAAAGGCTTCAGTTCATTCTGACAATTTCTAGTATGTTGTTAACCGCCTGTTGCGGTCGATGAGGAAGTGGTTGGGCATGATATTGAACTCCACATTCATCGAGTGGTTCAGAGGATCGAAAACCTTGACATGTCACCGACGTATGAAGTCATCCACTGAAGTAATTTCAAACACCTCGCGAAGCTAACAACACTTCTTAGAATCACTTATCTCGGACAACTTTTGTAGTACCGTATGTTGTAATTTTTTATGTCTGTGCATTTACTCGGGGGGGGGGGGGCTTAATAATCGTGGATTCCTACTGCAGAACTGGCCGGACGATCAGCTTGAATCGCAGTGATAAATTGGGTAAAATATGCAAAAGCCGATAAAGACTTAGTTCTTGTCGGGAAAGGTTGAACAATTGTCGGAGGTGAACAATTGTCGGAGGTGAACAATTGTCGGAAAAGTTGAACAATTGTCGGAGGTCAACAATTGCCGGATTGTTCTAGTTAATAACATGGACCATGTTCCATGTAGGCGTTAATATCTGACTCCATTTTTTGATAGGAATGTGTCCCGACAAGATACTGTGTTCAGGATGAGGTTCAGAGGTTCATAAAGAATAAGACCAGTTTTCAGAGTTCAGGCGAGAGATCGGCAGCGTAATAAGTACAAGTCGTCAGAGGTCTGCTAGAGGCTGTGTGGCAACGTGCCGTCGTAGAGGTGTGGCATAGCGAGAGTAGATTAGCGGAAGGCTGAGTAGGCGTATTGCGACGAGTGATAGCGGCTATCGGTAGAAAAGAGTGAAGAGTGGGCCTACCAGGGGCCAAGTGGCCCTGGTGTCAAGTTACAAGTAGTGTGGCTCAGGAGACTAGGAAACAGAGTGTCTTTTTCAGGGCGAAATTTACTGATATAAATATGGTAACCCCCTCCCTCGTGGAAGGCGGAGTCTGTCTGCAGGGGTATGTTTTACGATACACAGGTGGTCATTTCCTTTTAGTTTTATGACCGTTGGAGTAAAAGGGTGTGTTTTTTATGGCTGCTAGGGTCTCGCCCACTTGGGTTGTTTGACCGCCTATAGGTGCCCCTATGTCTACCTGGCTTCCTACCTCAGGTTTTATTGCCGTACCCTATCCTCTGTTACTTGTTTTTATCTCTGCCGATCCCTCTATGATTAATTACCAGAAGTTACATAGATTTGCATATCTATTATAATACATTATGAACCAGAGTGTAGGGTAACTTACATATATAGTTAGCGGTTGCTACAGTTCTACCAGCTGTATACGAAGGTGCTTAAAGCTCCACATATAAGCACTTGAAAGGTACGAAAGGTACAATACCGCGAAGAAGGCATATCACCTAAGCCGATCTTCAAGCATTCCTTGGGCGACACCCCTCCAAGTAGTGCCAAATAAAGATGATAGAATCCACCATGCCGTGATCATCGGATATATAAACCAATAACATGCCAGACCGATACGCTGTATCAAAGATTACAGATTTCAAGAAAGACAGACATGGGAAAAATATTTTCTCGTAGCCTGATCTGAACAGTGTGTATTTCCAGATCCCTAAAGTGAAGACGTCTCAAAAGGGCAATCATAACTCCCTTCGGTATTTTTTATGGAATTCTTGTGAATGTGCTTTGGGTTGCGCAATGCAGTGCAAACATTCGATTGCTTCGTGGACAGGGTAATGCAAGGACTTGATTTCGCCTATTGGTATCAGGACGTCGTATGTATTGGCTTGGCCAAAAACACATTTGCTCCAAGCCAATACATTTGCTCCAAGCCTCCGCCGAAATTTAAGGACGTATAGTAAATGCTCAGGGAATAACAGCCCTGTTTGCCATTGCCAGCTCATTAGTGGAATACCCGCACCCCAACTCCTACGCATCTTCAGTAATGATTAATTTTTACTACTGGTGCATTCTTAAGGGAGCAGGCCCATATTATTTGGTGGTAGTTTACAGACTTAAACGGAATTGAAACAGGAAAACATATAATGGAAACGAAAGCTGTATTGTAAAAATAAAAATAAAGTACATTGAGAACTAACTGAACATGCCAAGGATTTGTAAGCTCCAATCCAGGAGAAACTTAATAAGCCGAGGGTTAAATACTGGGAGAAAAGGGTATGGCGAATCGTATGAGGAATGGGAGTCCAGATGTTGAATGCTAGAAATAGGAACTAGCGATGAGGGAAGATCTGTGGTATGGTAATTAAAATATCCTTTTTGGTTGTAGGTATATATATTATATTAATTACAGAGAGAGGGAGAGAGAGAGAGAGAGAGAGGGAGAGAAAGGAACACAATTTCTTTATTAAATGTTATCTACATTGGCTCACAAAAAATAATTAGTTATCAGGCGCCAGAGCCCCTCTAAACTAATGCTAAAACCCAATTAATGCGAAAAGCAAAAACATACCACTTATTTATATGTAGGAAAACCAAAACGAAAATCTACAACCAAATCTAATTAAATGACACCTCAATTAGCCCGTAGTATTGTATTTCAATTTATAACTAACGGTTTTGGCAATCAAATTGTCGTCATCTGATGACTGGCGAGCGATTTTACTAAAATGATTGCATTTAGTCGGCCTCACTGGTGAGTATACCATCCGTTGAGGATTTCACTGTCACAAGTGACCATATGATCATATAATAATAAAGACTCCCCTACGAAAACGGAATTTAACGATGACATCTATAAACATGTATCAAAAGTTTCAAGTTGTTAACTGATGTTTAATGCGGAATTAAGGTTCAATTATGATTGATGGGGTTTACTGAATCTCTAGAGGATAAATGAGTAGATACCTGAATACAAAAGTGGGGAATCCTGTAAAGGATACCTAAATCAAAATTAAGAGGTAATGTTAATGGTGCTAACCACAATAGTACCTCAGTGCCACCTACCAGCTACGGTGACAAACTTACCCCTAATGAGGTGTCACTCCATGGATCTATTAATTGAACAATAGATTCACAAAGTAGTAAGATGATAAAAATCTCTTTAAATTCTGTTAGATTATTTTATTTTCAAGAGGTACTTTTTTTTTTTTAAACGATGTTAAAGCGAAAAAAAAACAAAATTCCTCTATGGTAATGGAATTTATTCATATATTCCAGCTGGTGCTTTTCTAATATATAATTTGTTTTCGAAAATATGTTTTTTTGTTCCACTTTGCAAGAAGCAATAGATTAAAAACGAAAAAAGAAACGTTTGTTTATAAGCCAAGAGTTATGAGGGTTGGTAGGTGCCGCGCGGAGCCTCGCCGCAAGTTCCCCTTTTTCTCACATTTTTTATCTCCGACATCTTCTTCCTCCGACTTCCGCCACCCTTCTGTCTTCACGTCCCTTGTCTTCCCCGGTCTTCAACCACTCCATTTCCTTCTTAAGTACTCTTCCTTACCGAGTCGGAATACTTTCGGTAAAGGTTGTACACTCCCCATCAAATGGACTGTACTGCTTAATAAACTGTGCAAATCATATGTATAATATACGAAAATGACACTACTAGCATTTACTAACCGGCATTCCCGGGCTAAAACTATCGAAGGATCAAAACTTCCCTTGCCTGGAACTGTTAACATAGAAACTTCTAGAACCACTTTCCTCATAGGAAGCCCAAATTTACAGATGTTCTAAGAAGTCCAACATCAAAACTATATTGTAATTCCTTTATTGTGCTATAATTACAATCTGCCTTTTAAAAGGCAATAAGTAATTAAGATAAATGATCTCATTCATACAATATTTACAGTTCATCATTCACTCGCTCATTCATACAATATTTACAGACAGCCCAGAGACCCCCCAAATCCACCGCGAAGAGAAAGCAGAGTCTTGGGAAGTCCCCCACGCTCCTCCGTCAGCCGCGTCACCGGATACTAGCCAGTGGAGGCTGACCAAGAGCGCGAGAGCCACACACGCTCAGGACATGATTGGAGAAACTGGCCATTGCCAGGACTCCCACTGTCACGCGTTTATAGCAGGTCACGAGGCCACTGCCGTTTCAGTCTCCGAGGAGGATTATAGGGATGAGTGGCGCAGTGCAATGACTGTGCTACAGGATTCATATATATATTCAACTATACAGATTTTTCTGTGACTTTTATTCTATTGGCGTTCCACATGTGTAATGCTTCTTTCCAGTGTACTCGATGGCAGATCAATTTTCAGTGACTTTGAAGGTTTAACAACTAAAATAAAGCTAGGAATTGGTTTTCTTCGTAAGTTTTTCTATGATTGGCTAGCGCTTGCGACCTCTCTTTATTATATCATGAACAAAATAAATAATAATTAATAATTTATATAAAAATGTCTCCTCTTCCAGGCATTCACAGATGCATTTGAAGGAGTGCATAAATATAATACTTTCTTTTTGTGGTTAAAAGTTCATAGTCACATATATAACACTAGGTGATGAGGCTCACCTTCAGCTTATTACCGGGAAAACACTAAACACTAAAACACTAAAAAAACAAAACAAACTAAAACCTATACCTAGAACCTAAGTCTAAAGCGTTCCAGCCGAGACCGCGTCCTGTCATCGATGGGGGAACGGAGCGGGTGTTATAGTGTTAAACACCGGGTTTGTTAAGTATTGCAAGGAGTCGAAAATTTGATATGTCTACGTTGGATGAATTCATCCACCGTAGGCAGCTCAAATATCTCATGAAGCTCGCTGTTTCTCCGCTGCTCGAATGAAGTACCTCTGACCACTTTCATCAGTATACCGTTTTGGAATTGTTGGAGTTTCTTAGCTGTCGTATATGGAGCGTATATATAGCGTAATAGCGTAATGGTCGGCCAGTTTTGTTGCCTATTGCTCAGCAGTCACAACATTGTCACTTTCGTGAAGACGGACAGTGGCTGTCTTGCCTTTTGTAGTCTTCAACAGCTTCCAAAACTTTCTGTGATCTCCGAGTGCTACGATGTCTCTCATGCCACTGCGCTGTTTTCTAGAATTTCATCAAGCCCCGGATTTGCGATGTGAGAGAATTCACAACGACCTTGGCTTGCTGATCTCTCGTCCTGTACCATCTATTCTTCCAATTATTGCGCAAGGCAATAATTTTAAGAATGTGGTCTGGAGGTGGAAGCAGAGACGGTGGCATGGGAGTGAACTTCGGGACCGCAGTGTTTGCTGCGTCTATGATCACATCAGTTAGTTGAAGATCTACTTCTTCTTTCGTGCGGAGAATTGGCACCGTATGCAGGTTATGGTAAATTTGCGACCGATACAGATCCCAGTCGGCACGACGGTAGTCGTATCTCGTGGGGTGACTGGATAGCCACTTTGCCATCCACTGCATACAGTACTTGCCTGTGGTCAGAGGTAATAAAGGCAAGGGCAGTACAACTAGTGATACGGTGGGGTTGTTTTGTCAGTAGTAAGTCAATCGTCGAGGTAGCTTGTGGGTTACCTCTATGTCAAAAAGTAAAAGTCTGTGGGTGAACGACCGTAAACGGCTTTCTCACCAGGAGTCACCAGGAGGAGTTGTTACGGTGTTATACCACATGGTATGTTTTGCGTTGAGATCTTCCACCACCCAGTGGTTAGATCTCTGCGTGCATGCGTGTAGCAAGGCTGAGTACTGCTGTAGAGACGCGTACGGTCTTCTGTACAGGGCGGTAAGGTAAATGGGTCTCCCCAAATTTACCTTAACTGTCAAGTGGTGAAGCTTGGGATCAGTTGTAGCCAGTGGTGAAACCACTTTCTTCCAATTGATACCAAGGTGTATAGCAATTATAACGCCGCAGTAACCGTTAACCCTTTCAATGGCAGTTGAATAACCTTTAATTCAGAGCGACCAGTCCATCCCTACAACCGCGGGAGAACTTAGTGAGCTCATCAAAACCTAAATTATACCAGTCGAAAGGCGTAGTTTTGAGTCATTCACAAGCTTTTTGTTTCTTCACTTACTATTTCATTTAATTAGAAGGACGCTTTTATTTTTAACATTTTTGAAGCTTGATATAAACCTTCTATGCAGGAGTTTGAGGATGAGTCTAAACAACCAGAGTTCAATGTCGTAAAAACAATTTTCATTGCAGAATTAGCTGCTAAAGCTTTAAATTAACGAAGAATAGCTTAAAAAGACAAAGCAAAATTTCGAGATCTTCAATTAGATAAACTAGTCAAACAGATAGATTTTTTTCAAATCACAACAAATTAATTACTGAAGCGTAACCTTTTCACTTCTTCCCAATGTCAAATCACACTTTATAAATTTTCAAGTCACTTTGTCGGGTCGTCACTAGGGGGGTGCCTGATCACCCTAGCTCTGGTGACATGTGCGGATTGTTTGAGTTTATAACATGGACAATCGTTCCATAACGGCGTTACTATCTGACTCCATTTATGATAGGTATGTGCCCCGACAATGCACTATGTTCAAGAGAAGAGATACAGAGGTTTCACAATGAATTAGTCAAGTTTTCAGAGTTCGAGCGGAAACCAAACAAGCGTCACGAGTAAAGGCCACGAGAGACTAAGAGACTCATTTCCAGGGCCAGGAACCCTGGCTTAAGGCGTCACCTAGTAAAGGTCGCGAGAGACTCAAAGGCTGATGAAGAGACTCACTAACAGGGCCAGTAGCCCTGCCTTAAGTACCCTCTCTACTTCCTGCTGGGAGGCTGAGAGGGTCTAATCCGGCGGTTGGGGGCTGTGGACACCTGTGGTGCTGTACCCATGCTTAATTACCCGACCCCTTGCCCCTGGAGGTAGAGAGGCCCCCTAAAGGGTTGTTAAGTTTATGACTGCCAGCTGGTGACCCTTTCTCGTGTGACTTAGTTGGCTTCCGCCTTTAATTGCTTAACACTTTTACAATGATTTACATTTGTTTATAATACATTTAGTTCATGTTATTTTACTTTTGCTTACAATATATATGCAGTAGAGTATAGGGTGATTTATTTAGTGTAGTTAGCGGTCGCTACACACTTGAACATGGGAATCACTAAAACTTATAGTCAGACTTAAGGGTTAATTCATTTCTTGTAAAACACAATTTTATCGTCTGCACTTAGTATTTCGTTAACAGCAATTGCAACTGACTTATACCGGTAATTATCAGGTGTTGTTCAGGGGTGTATTGTAGATATGTTTGCTTGATGTGTTGAAATTGGTACCAAACAAATAATTTAAAAACAATGTAAGGTATCTTCCATTCTGTTTGAACTTACCAACAGTAAACTACGGCGCACGGTCCAGCAAGCTATATTCGCTAACTAATCCGAGATTCCAATAGTAGTCAATCAACCGTTTAGCCCTTATTGCAGGCTTTAAACTAATTAATCATCTGGGGTCAAAACTAAACATCAAGTTAGAAACATACTGAACTTGGCTCATCCCCGCTTGTAGCCGCCAGTAGTTTTGTTAACCCATTAGTCATCCCGTGGTCAAACTCCATGTTTCAAATCCATATCCCATTCGGGTTAGACAATTTAATTAAAATTTGCTAATTCAGTAGAGTATTTATGAGATAATATATTTATGATTAATCACTGCCTCTCGTAGGAAATGAACGCCAACACATCCACCCAATATATATAAGGAAATACAGTCCTACCAATCTTAAGTCCTAAGAACATTAGGTAATACACCTTTTCCATTCAAGTAAAACCTTTAAAATTCCCACTATCCATGATAACATTTTCCCAAACTTCTTAAAGTTCCACCAGAAATTATCTGACCTTTCAAATTCTCATAATTTTCAAGTTCCCCCCACTCGTACAACCCTTGGGGAATGAAGCGAAAGTGGCTCCTTGAACTTTTATGGATTCTAGCAGTAATCAATTTTCTACGCTCATTTCCTGAGCGTCTGTGGCTCCCCTTCGGTCTACACTCCTACCAAATGACCGCAAAAGTGGCGTGAGGGATATCCTAAATCCTTGCCATTTAAGAGTTGGCTGTTTATGGCCTGTAAAGGGAACCACTACTTTCAAGCCATTATTAAGCCCAAAGATTACAGTTCGTCCTTTAATAAAACGGCTTTTTTCTTGAAATCAAAGAAGCATAACCATTTTTTGGTTGTAATGTAATTTTAATGGTAAAGGGCGTCATTCGTCTTTCGTCTATCTCTCGGTATGCTGGAGTGCTCTACGATGACCCAAGTTACGCTGTAAATTTCTTTTTGCCAAGTCACTCCAGCTAATTAATATGTAGAGATAAATTAATTTATCATCATTTCAGCTATTTGAAGTACTTTTTATCTTTAAAAGAAAATTTTCCATTTGAAGAACTGAATTTCCCACATTCAAGTACATCAAGGATAAATTATACGTATTATTATGTACGTAATATAGTTAGCTTTATGAATAATGAGGGTGCTTACAGTAACATGTCTTCCGTGTAGGCCCTTAATTTCGTTTCACATTGGGAAAAACACTATTCAACCTCAGTTAATGTAAACATATTCAGCCAATAATAATTTTAAAGAGCCTTAGATCAACTAATTTATATACAATATCTGATCTAGCCACTTTTTAGTCGTTCGTGCCGTCAATATATTCACTGAAAATCCAAAGTATTTCATAAAATTATGGTTCAACCAATCTCTGCACAAACCGATTACTCTCTTGCAAAAAAATTACGATCGACAGAAACAAAAAATTCAAAAGAACAAGGCGGTGAATAAAAAACTAAAAAAATATCCAACTCTTAGGTTTCTTTCCGCGAAAATTATAGCGTATTTCCCGGCTATTTATCCCCACTAAGAAAGCCATGATCAGAGATATTTTCACTAACAGAGGGGAAATTCCCACAGGCAGGAGGGAAATGTACCCCTGTAGCACGCGAGCCGGGGCGCTGAGCCGTTCGCGCTAACGACCTCTTAGCGAAATCCCAGTTTAGGCTGCCCTAATCTGCCCCGGTGCTTTTTCTTCTCATGCCAATTAAACAACGTATTTATTTCTCGGTGACTCGTGGTCGTTATCCACTCTTTTTTTTTCTCTCCCTCCTTTTATTTTTATTTTTGAGATGCAATCGAGGATTTCGGGGGGGAAACACAGGGGTCGTCTTCTAAAGCCTTGAGATCCTGTGCAATAAACATCACAAAGGTTAAGAAAAATCAAAACGCAAACGATTTTTGAGAATTTTTATGATCATAGTCCACTAAAGTCCTATCACATATTACAAGAATTTCGTAGTATTTTTTTAGCACCCTACTCATGACAGGATTTTTAAGAATTTAATTGATAGTTAATGATGAAATGAGGAATTTCGATTTATGGAAAAAAATAAATAAAACTAAATGTTGGTGCTTAGGTAAAACCGGTTGCCGACAATCCATATTATACTTTTTTTTTCCCCCATTCCTGAGGCTGAGCCTCAAACGGGCTTACCCTACAAGCCCGTGAAGCGAGCTCATGGGGTTACGTAGCTTGTGGTGCGCGTATTCCGGTGCAATGGGATTGTTGCACCGTTCAGCGCCCCTTGAGTAATTCTGTTTTTCGTTCTTTATTTTTCAAAATCAACATATAGAAAAATTCAAAAGAAAATAAAATAAAAACTTTTACTTAAATCTACTTTGTACAATCCTTACTAGCTATGATTTTTTTTTTTTTAAATCCATATTATACTTATACTTACCATTAGAACTACAATGCGACACGGTTCTTCCGTCATAATAACAATATCCTTCTGGAGCTCCCTCCCACTCCATTCCCCACGCTCCTTTCATAAATGTTTAAAATAAGACAACGGGCATTTGGGTATTTTTTTTATTTTTTTTCATTTTTTTCACATTCTTATTGCTTACATTTATTTCATTTTCTATTTATAACTCTTAAAGAATATCTGTCTTTAAAGAATATACTGTGTTTTGTTTAATTAAGCGCCAGGCGTCATCAGGAACTGAAACTAACTATATTGCGTAAATAATAATACGTGAGATTTATCCTTGATGTTCTTGCATGTGGAAAATTCAGCTCTTCAGTGTATATGTGTATTCACACTGTGGTATGTTAAAACCTGGATAGGAGAATAGTTGACGGTGTTTATATTATAATCGTCAGGAAAAGAATTATTAAGAGACCCAAGCTTTTTTTAACAAGGCACGGCAAGTCATATACACGTATGAATGTCTCTTATCAAACATTAAAACCATGGAAAATAATATTTTTCATTTTATCTTTTCTTATTTAAATTAATTTTATTTATTTTCTATATTTTATTTCTCTGCACATCGTAAATTTTAGCGGTGACTGATACTATCAAATGTTTAACGCTCTGTGTTAAATATATGTTTGTTCTAGACTTAGTCCCGCGATACTAAAGATATTATTATTTAAAGAAAATAATTATTACCGTAAGAAATCTAGTGGGAACCCTCGTGGAGTCTCCGTTGTTTTTCATTGCGATTGATTTCACAGTCTAAAATTGGGAAATGCCCCACCTTTTATTCACCCCGAATAGGGAAAATTTCTCATTAACGAGGGATCAGGGTCGTTTGTCCCAATGCCGGATTTCGCCTTAATCCCTGCGATCATACTTTTACTGGTGAAGGCTCATCGTAAATAAAGTAAGTTCTATCATCTTGATCTTACCAGTCCAAGCTGAGGCCTTTTATCAAATGAACAAATGATGGCTGTACTGTTTGACTTTGACGAGAAGGCGCAATAACGGACCAAGTAACTTTCTATTGACCCGTAAATTTATATTTAAATATAGTATTGTTAAAGAAAAACTTTTTTTATTCCAAATCAAAGGCAATTATAAACTTTAAAACCACCTAAATTATCTAATTTTCATTCATATTCGATGTAGATAACCCTGTGAATGTTTAGTGTGGTTTTAAAAAGCGGAAAATATTGTATATGAAGTTTAATTACTTATAAAAAGTTATCTTCAAGGCCTATTAAAAAGTTAATTCATCAACAAATTCCGTTCGGTCTCAGCCAGGCATAAACTTACGTATGCCATCTAATATACTTTAGTGCCGTCATAATAAAACGTTTTTTTATGTTTATGTTATGGTATAACAAGAACAATGCTTTGCAATGATGAGGTTAATGAATAGGGTTTATCTCTAATTAGAAAATATCTTTCAAAATTTGCTTGGGCACCCCCCAAAAAAGTATAATAAACTATCGAGTTAAATGACATAACATTTGTGTTTCTCTATTACAAGGTCGCAGCTTTTGGTTTATCAATAGAGAACTTAAATTTTAAATACTTTTTTAAATATTAGCTATTTTCTTACCACTGCTTCCTTTTTCATAGCCTTCTATGACTTCATAGCCAAAATCGAAGCGTATCGTCATTGGTCTGTCTAAATGTGTGTAGCTACGCATACCCTACGATAGCGGTAGAAGCAATGAATCAATCGATCTGAAATGTGTCTCTTGTCACCTCTGAGTACGCTGATTAGCTTTCGGTTTAAATAAAATATAGTGTGTTTTCCTTAGTTGAGTTAAATTTGCAATACAACATACAACTGTGTACAATAGCACATTTATTGTAAAATAACATACTTCAGTGTGTGTGATGCTCTTGCTTGATCTTCTACCAGTCGTAACCGTATGGGTAGAGAAGACGTTTTAAGACGCAAGTTGGTGAGTATCAAAGCAGGATTAGAAACTTCTAGAATCGGGACCTACGCCATTGGAGCCAATAATTACACTTTTGATATTTTACACACTAAAGCTGGATAAAACCGTATCCAGTAGCACGATAATATCAAATATATCCAAAAAGTCGAGTAGCCAAAATTTGTTCAAAATATAAAATAGTATTTTCCCAGTCAATTAATTAGCTTTAAGCCCCACAATGGTCTGTGGATGTCATTTCCTACTTTTGAACTCATTTATTTCGTGAATTCATTACATACGTACATAAGGAATAGAGCAATGGGGGACAAGAAAAAAGTCGAACATCAAGAGTATCCAACCCTTTCAACCAAAAGTCCATAATTTAAGGTCATATCATAACTATTGTTGAATAGGTATTGCCCCTTTTTAAGGCAGCAACAAAACCCTTCATAACAATCCTAATATACTTGAATTGAACTCATACCCTCCAAGCTCATGAGATTCCATCGAAACCTATCCAAACCTAATCCCCAGCACATTACACTGCGCTACGCATCCCTATAATCCTCCCTCCACGGAGACTGGCACTGGACTCCTGCTATGAATACTTGATATTGGGATTTTTTTTTTTTTTTTTTTTTTTTTTCTTAGCTCTCAAACTTATAAAAATAGGATGTGGGAAAAATAAAGGAAAATTTATTTTGCGCTAATGAGTGCCTTTCACTAAGGGGAGTCCCCCATTTGAAGGATGTATGAGAAGGATGTAGGGTGTGGAGTGCTTAAAGGAGGCGGGTTGGATCAGGAAAGTAGTGAGAGTCTACCGAGGGTGGACGATATTGGGAGTCCTGGCAATTGACAGTTATCCAATCATGTCCTGAGCGTCTGTGAGCTCTCGCGCTCTTGGCCAACCTCCACTGGCTTTACGACTGAAACGCGGCTGATAGTGAAGAGTCGTGGACTTCCCAGAGCTCCGCTTCCTCTTTCGCATGCGAACGAGGTTACCACCATGTGGATTGGGAAGGTCTCTGTGCTGTTTGTAAATTCTGTATGAATGAACGAGTGAATGAAGAATTTTAAATATGGATTGAATGAGAATATAGATTACAATTACTTATTGCTCAATACGTTTAGTATAGCGAATGGAAACATTAGTTGGTACAATTTTAATTCGTATAGTTCCTTACAGATACTAAATATTCTAAATCAAAATATGTCTAAAGAAAGGGGATTTAAATAAAATAAAATTGTTAACAAATGAAAATGATAATTGATGCAAACAAGTTTTAGTCGGTAAAAATTTAAGAATAAATGCAAGGCTAGTTTATCTTACTTGTTTACATTTAATCCCGTTTACGAGAGAAAGCGGTTATTATGAAATCGACAAAACTTTCTTTGCTTAACTTCAATTCGGCATAGGAACAGTTCTAACAGTCTGAAGACTTCTGACCGTCCAGCACAACTAATAAGGAAAAGGTACTTATCAAGTCCTAAGTCCTATCCTCTTATAGGGCTCTTATCGCTTAATGAGATTTCACAACTCCCCTGTAAGGCCAATTAATTAACAATTATTGGTATTTCACCCTCCAGCCTGGGATGGGATTGCTGCAGGGGCGGGTTGTCCAAGTTACTGGTGTGTAGGAAGAAGCAGTGAATGGCACAACTAAAGTAGTTTAATGATCATTTCTTCTTAAGGTTATTCATACAAAGCGAATGAATCCCAATCAATGAGACTCCGATGGTGAGAATAGTATAGAACTAAAAAAAATAAATATAACGGCTCGTTGTTTCCGGCGTTTGCACTGTGAGAATTGTCGAATTGATTCGTCGAAGATTGACCCCAATCCAGTTAATTTGTATAGGGTAGTTTCAATAGAGTGAATATGTTTGAGGCAATTTTGAAGTGAAAAGGGTCGTGACTCAAAGAAATCATGAAACACTTCATTTCCTATTTTCAAGTGTTATTATACAAGTAAATACTTTCTAATGAAAAGTATTTATTGGAGAACAAACAAAACTGTACATAATTTACTTAAGTATCAATCACACTCAAAAACAATAAGTATAAAAACAGTTAATGAATATTGTCACTGCCCCACAAAAAAATTAGCGTACTTAGAAAAATTCAAATATTTATTTCTTAATAGAATTATTTCATCTTTCAATTCTTTTAATTATTATTAATATTAATTAATTAATATACGTTTTCATTGATAAAGGATTATAAATATGAACGAAAACTCCAATAAATATCCAAAAAATGTATTCAAAAAAGTTATGCAGAAATTTCTATTTTCATTTTATCTGTTGTAACTGATCTCTAAAAATCTAGCAAAAGTTTTTTTTTTATTTAAAAACTTGTCTAGCCCGTGTTGTTGTTTTAGTGGAAGAAGGTTAAACCCAAACATTTGCAGACCTTTCATTGGGTTTACCTGAAACTACTGTTCGGAGCAATTACACGTTACCATGGAACAAGTTTGTTGAGTCGCAGACTCGGATCAGGTCGGCCGCGAGTGACAAAGCCAAAATTTTGAACACAATTTTGATAACAGTTTTTTTATAGTTGATTGTTTTATAAATATGATATTATTCTTTATGTCATCACAGCAGCAAATCGAAAGTGAATGTAAATTTTTTGAACGCGGAAGACAGCCAATGGTTAAGAAATAATGAGAACATTAATTATTGTTAATTTCTATAAAAAAATTTATTTCTGCTCGGCATATCTCATTTTTGGGGCTTATGTCTTCTCCTGGGTGTCTTCCTGGGTGTCTGTCCATCTGTTCTAGTCTTGGTCGAGCTAGATATATGAAATTTCGCATGAAGGTCGCTCCTAATCTTAATAATATAATAATGATCTTAATCTTAATTCTCGATAAAACCGGAGTGTCTTTATTTAATTAGTTGCAATTACAAAAAAATTGTCCTATAAGTTTGTGTATGGTATCAAATTGAAGATGTCGATTTTTAATAACAGTTTCGTAAAGTAATTAAAACTTCCACCACAACGGCATTCGCAATATGTTTGTAATCAGCCTTATATAAAAGGACGGTATTTATTTGATGGCCCAGAAATGCTAAAAATAATAGCATCCATATAAAATATAATGACGGTATAATCATTTTAATTATCTCGACGTCCTAATCAATAATATGTATTATATGTCTGGGCTCCTGTGGACTACGATTTCTTGACTGACTCTATCGATTAATTTGTTACAAATTAAGGGGTAATTGTATACTTGTTGCTCAAATTTGACTTGAAGTTTTTTTTAGCTGGATTCACTGCTTTTTTATTCAAGTAGAAATTCATTTATCCTCACGAAGCTGAGTGAGCTTCGACCAGATCCATACTACAATTAAAAAAATATTCGTCGACTCCCTCCCACCATTCTGTGATGAGCGAACCACGCCTCCACTCTTGCCTAGCTCCTGTTTCTATTGCGGTTTGGGACCTTGGCGAGCGAGGCAAGATGGGAGGTAAGACCCTTGTTGGATGTAAGCTAATGCTATCCCCTAATGCTTTGGAGTTCAGGTTTATTCCTTACTGACGAACAGTTCAAATCAAATTGTGGATTACTTTACGGGCACAAAGTGTAATTTGCGGTTATATTTAAGGATTCTCTATAACAACTTTATATTATTATTTATCTCAATGGGCAAGCCCCCGAGTGTTCTTCGCATTCGGTCCCTGCAATCCAGAATCCTCCAGAAGATAGTCAATGTTCCCTTCTATACCAATAATCTTACCCTTCACGCTGATCTCGACAGCCCATTCATTCAAGACCTAGCCACTTCCCACTACCAGAACTTCAATTCCCACATCCCTGGCCTTCCTAATCCGTATTCTAATGCTCTATACTCCAATCTCATCCCCAACAACTCAGAGAGACGCCTATGGCGGAAGTTACCTTTCAAGCTCATCCAAACGTAACATTTTGTTTATAGTGACCTATGTGTGATAAAGTGACAAGTTAAGTGGTTTTGGCTAAAGAACCTTTTTCCCCCAAAGAAATGAGAAAAACTCAAGTCCTAAACACTTCTAAAAATACTTTGTATTGATTGCATGTAATCATTTCAATAAAGATATTCCTAAAAAAAAATCTTAATTAATATTTTTTCGTTTATTATTAGGTAAGTTTTAATAAGCTTGTGAGAAACGAATCATCTTTTAAAATGGTGCAGAAAAATTATCAGAAACACGCCAAGGAAACTATATTATTAAAGGAATGCTGTAATATCCGGACATATGGGCCCTTCACAAAACACTTTATGGCGTTTAATACCATAAGTTTGAAACATCAGAGGGGAATGTGCGGCATTAAACGAAGTTGGATCAAGTTAAAGTAAAATATGTAGTTGGCCTGACCCAGTTCTTGGTTGTTATATTGCAGCACACCGTAGCTCTTACTCCACATATCTCCGCAGTCTCCATCCCCCACGTAACCTTTGCGGCATTAATTAACCAACACCAGCAAGCTAAGCCATGTCAGATTCCGTTAACGACCCAAACTGCTAACAACCTCGTGAAAATCGTGCAAACGAAATAATCCTCTTAAAATTATTTTTGTGCTTTATTTCTTATAGCCGATTCCGTGGGTAAGACGAATTAACGTCTTTAAGAGATCTGATTGTTTGTTTTAAGAAATGGGTAAGTAAATAATATCCTATTTTTTCTTCCCACAGTGTACTTATTTATTATTAAACAGCGCTTTCAGCAGGCTATAGTGTCATTTTCAAGTACTACAAAAGCATAGAACAAAACATTTCCGTAAAGTGTTTGTTATAATTATATAATATAAACCATAGATAAAACTTTTTCCCTCCTTTAAAATACTAAATGAACAGTTACATTAAACCACTAATTAAATCATGCTCACGATTTTCGTTGGAATGATTAATAAATTGATAAAAACAAAGACATGAAATATTCAATGCATAAGGTCGTCAAATAATATATCAGAACAAACGCAATTACAGCAATTAAGCCATAAAAAGGTACCTCTACCTAAGGTTATACCTACTTTCCCCCCCGAAGAAAACACAGGTTGTAAATGTGTGTAATACTAATCAAATGAAATAAATCAATAAACAATCTTATGCTGATAAAATGCAAGATAAATACTATAACCATTGCTCTTGAATAAAGTTTTCATTGAAAAAAATATAAATTTTAAGTAAGGAAACATAAAATAATAAACCTAACGACCTGACAAATAAATAAGTAAATCTAGATTCTAATAGAAAAACATTTCATTGTGGTGGACTCTCGCCACTGTCCCGAAATCACCTGCACCTCACCCGAGATCTACTACACTCCTCATTTTCTACACCCATCCTTCAAATAGGTCCCTCCTAGCACAAGGATCCACTCATCCCAAATAATTTCCATTAATTTCCCCTTATTCCTAATTTTTCAAGTTTGAGAGCGATGTTAGCAATGATTTAATGAAATGGATTCTCACTTGTTTCTATGAATTTTCATCGCTTTTAAAATATCTAGAATGTAATCGCCATGTTGATACTTTGTGCAAGTTAACCATTCTAGTGTACATTGCTTTGTCAAATATTATTCTTAGAAACTTATTTTAAATCATTTGAAGTATCCTGATATTATACTAAGCAACTAACAAATTGTAAAACTAGTACTTTAGTATGGGCTCTAAACATCGAATATTTATTGATAAATGGGAAAAGGATAGCAGATTTTCGGATGGTGCATATATGGTTTATTTTCCATGTGTTAGTGAGTCCGGGGTCTACATGCACCCCAAAGTAATGTGTGTATAATATATAATATATTAATTTATGAGGTTTGACATCTGTTGCAGGGATTAAAGGAGAGCCAGGGCCAAAAGGAGATCGTGGAGAACACGGATTCAAAGGAGAGAAAGGAGATGAAGGGGAGAGGGGCCCCACCGGCCTGCCTGGGGCCAATGGGATACCGGTAATAAACGCAACTAAAGTTAATTGTAGTTAATTAGTATATTAAATACAGAAAAAATACAGGTTAATATCAGTATTGCAGACAGTTGATAATTCAAGATTTTTTTTTTTCCTCATATCTCTCAAAATAATAAAAATAGGATAAGGGAAAAATAAAAAAGATACTTATTTTGGATTGGTAATAGCCTTTCACTAGGGGAAGTCCCATTTGAAGGATGTGTGTAGAGGATGAGGAGTGTGGAGGACCTCGGGAGATATCGAGACGGTGGTGAGAGTCCACCGATAATTCAAGAATTTTATTAAAATGTAAATATAAGGATATAGACAATGAAATTCATTGGGTTAAAGTGCATTTAGAAAAGGAGACATCACACAAAACTCAGAAATAGCAGCACAAGACCAAAACTTAATTCAATCATACTTTTGTACAGTAGCACATTCACCCGTCAAACAGCTATTCGATTCTAATGCATATGCTAATTCTCTATGCTTCTATGGTGGTGGCGGGTTGATGAAAAAGCAGGAGGAATAGTTAAAAACCTAAGTATATGTTTGTGGTGCATATCAAGGTGGAATGGGAGTAACGTGGTATGTGGGAATACCCCACCGCCAGACCGTCGTTAGAGAAAAATGACAGATTTTGACGAACCAGAATGTTAAAATCAAAATCGACTTAGTTCATTTTTTTAGGAACTATACCGCCAAACGGTTCATTCATTCCACAATTTACCCCATGGGCCGTAGTCAATCCGTTTTACGGTACACTGACCTCACATAATTACATAATTTTGACGTAATTAATTTTTATACCCGTATCGTTCTCCTGAAGATGAAAAATATTCGTAGCTAACTGGCCAAAACCAATATCGATAAACAATAAGTATGTTGGTATTTTAAATGAATTTATATTTCCCTACATGACCTCCTTCTCTAGTCATTTACTAGTGGCATTTTAGCCTAGCAATTTAAATAGTAAAGGCTGCTTAAATAAATACAAAACATTTTCCATACAAATATCTGTACTGATAAGTAATGGGAAATCAAAACCATTTTTATACAGATTTTATTGTGATGAGTGAGCTTCATCTCTTTATTTTAGTATAAATAACTGGTATTGATTATCAGACCAATATTTATGTATAATTTTATTCCTCTTTTAAATAAGAGAATGTTTGTTACTAGTACTGTATATTCAGATAAGTTGTTCTTCTCTTGCGCTTAACATTTTCATTTCAAAAGAATATTAAACGAAGTGATGGATATATGTTTCCTCCTTCCCTTCTGAATGTCATACACATCACCCTCTGAAATTAATCCTTCTGTATTCATTATTCTTTTCTGAACTTTTTTTCAAGTTAAAAAATGTACGGAATACGGTTGAACTTCCTGTAAGCAGACAAACACCAGTGTGGCTTGAAATATAGGAATGATAGAATATTCGGTATGGAATTCTATTTTTTTTTTTTTTAAGTTTTAGTTTTTTTACGTTGCCTCCTAAAAATAACGCATTCGTCTAGGTATTGAATTCCTTTTTTTTGGGGGGGGGCATTTATAATACGTGCAATAATTTTACCAATCAATTCCGAGAATGTTTGTATTTTTACGTTTAACTCTGATTTTTTTTCTAAACAAATAATAGAAGACGTAAAAGGCATGTGTGCTTGTAAAATAGAAATAAGAAACCTGCGGGAAGACAAAATTGTTTTATCTTTCTGTATTTATGTATCAGTCTCATCACTTTTTACTCCGCTTTTGAAAGCTTTTCCTTGTTTTTTGTCACTCATGTGAATATGAAAGTGGTTCATTTTTTATTCCTTATGGCCGTTTATTACTGGTAAAGGTAACATAAAAAGTGGATATTTTTAAACTCATTGGACTTGTCAAACTCGAACACAATCGTAGCAAGTTTTCTTCGGGACCGATTTGGTTTATTATTGGAGCGAAGCATATAAGGGTGTAGTGATTTACTTCCTCTGCTATCAACTGAATATAAACTATATGAATTCATCAAACAAACACCGGTGTTTTGTTATTATAGATGTTAGATTGTGATATTGGGGGTGATATAATAATATTATAAATAGGATAAACTTTATATCTGTATACGCACATTAATATGTCGTTTGTTTTGTTTAGATAATTCAATTGAAATGTCTCATTACGTAAATAAACCATAAATACACAAATAAACTGATTAGTCAATTATACAATAAAATGGCTCATGCTTCTTCGAGCGCTGAATATTATTTTAATATACAACTATGTAAAAGAGTGCACTGTGAAAAAGAAAGCATTAAAAACTAATAATTCCAAAACATGAACTTTTAAGAGTATTTTAACTTTCGAGTATTGGTGCAACCAATGGCGAATCAAGGTCAATGAAGCAAAATGTTCCCACATAACCTTTACCCTCTGCCGCAAGTCCTGTCCGCTAGTCTTTTTCAATTCGATTCCTCTCCCCGTGTCTAAGACAGTAAGGTATTTAGGCTTCCATCTCGACAAAAGACTGACATGGAACCCACAGACGAGGCTAAAAAGACAAGAACTAAACAGACGCTTTGGACTACTGTACAGACTACTTCGAAGGACATCCCATCTCTCAATAGAAAATAAACTACTTATTTACAAAGTTATACCTAAGCCAATCTGGACATACGGAATAGAGCTATGGGGGACAGCAAAAAAGTCGAACATCAAGCGCATCCAATCCTTTCAATCCAAAGTCCTGAGAACAATAGTAAATGCCCCCTATTACGTCAGCAACAAAACCCTTTATAATGATCTTAGTATACCCTACATTCTTGAACTCATCTCTTCCAAATTCATGAAATTCCATTCCACCTATCCAACCACCCTAATCCCGTAGCACAGTCATTGCACTGCTCCACTCATCCCTATAACCTCCCCGGAGACTGAAACGGCAGTGGCCTCGTGACCTACTATAAATGCGCACAGTGGGAGTCCTGGCAATGGCCAGTTTCTCCAATCATGTCCTGAGCGTCTGTGGCACTCGCGCTCTTCGTCAGCCTCCACTGGCTCGTATCCGGTGACGTGGCTGGTGGGGGAGCGTGGGGGACTTCCCAAGACTCCGCTTCCTCTTTTGCTTGCGAGGGAGGCAACAACCGTGTGGACTTGGGGGGCCCCTGGGCTGTTTGTAAATATTGTATGAATGAGCGAGCGAATGATGAATTGTAAATATGGTATGAATGAAAACACTTATCTCAATTATTTATTGCCTATTAAGTAAAGGCAGATTGTAATTTCATCATAATAAAGTTGTTAACATGTATGTTAAGAGCCAATGATAGAAATCCAAAAGAATACCCTGTTATTTGATTCCATTTTAATGTTCATTATTCTAGAAAGTACATTTGAATAATTTGTTTTATTATAAATTCGAGAAAATTGGTAGTTTGTGAGTACACGAAATGCCTAATTACGTAATAGAATGTATAATTCACAATGATTCTCTATGCAGTGTTATTAATAAAATAGCCATACATACGATTACATGACATGTGAATGATTAGGTTTTGCTTTAAGAATTTAAATGATGTATTTTAATGTAATGATGAAGCTTTTCCAATTCAATGAAGTATCCACTACCCAGTTTGCAACGCCTGTGTCCACCTCAAACCCGTATTCCGGTTTCTAGTATAATAATGGTTCATCAAGTACCTCGGTCTTTAAAATTGTTCTCATTCACATTTTTTTTCTACGCGTTCCTTAAGCCATTCTCCATGCACTGCAACTTACTCAGACTGGGTCTTCCTCTGTCTTCCTTACTTCCAGGCTGTTCACCTACCATCAAATCCTATAAAATCCATGGGATCTTTCTGGCGAGGTATCACAGGAGCGATCAATAACATCGGTGCCCCGATATAATGTGAACGTTCATTTCTTGGTATGCATTGGTTTCTGTTGATTCTTGGCAGCAAGGAGAACTACAGAACCTTCCTCATCATTGTCCAGAAGTGGAAGGAGCTGCAGGGACCAGCGCACATCACTATCTTCAGGGGATTGATCCAGGTTGAACAGCCTTAATATCGGGGTGCCCATCTAGAAGGCACCGTTGGATAACGATGGAGTGGAGTCCTTTTGTATATAGAAATAAGTTGGCTTAGGAAAAAAAAATGAATACAATTAAATCGGCTTAAAAGAACAAAAGGTGCTCTGGCCAGTGCAACACACCCCATTCCACTGGATTACGCGCACCACAGGCAACGATAACCCTATGGTCCAATAAACAGTGAGCGGGGGAACCCCGCTAGGACACGGATCCTATGGTAGGGCTTAAAAAGAAAGCTTCTGTTGATTCGCATTGGTAAGCTCCGTCAGCTGGTTATTGGCTACTTTTCTGCCTACCCGTCTGACTTAGGGAATGCATTCCTTCAAACCACCATGTAGAGGACATTATAAATTACTCCGGACATACATTTCCATGTATATATATATATGTATACATATATGCAAGGCATAACGAAAATTTGACTATTTTGGTTATAGCGGTTAGACATTGAACCATATATGATTATATATGACAAGAGGTTGATTCCATTAAAATTGTAACTACCCCTCACACAATTGGCATTATCCTAATTCTAGCTAGCCCTAGCCTAGGATTAGACGGTATCAGGAAATTCCATTTTCAATTGGATATAATTAGTTTTATTGATGTGACAATTAGTTTACAAAAGCCGCTGATGGTGTATGGCTTATTCCTAGCCACGGTAGATGAAACAGACACTGTGGTTTATTCGACTCTCTGAAGCATTATTACATTTCCAATAAATGGCTTAATGTTGACCCCTATATTGGACGATTCAGATCGTCCAGGGTTCCCGTTGAATTGTCACCGATCGTCCTGCAAACTAATAGTGACCAGCTTGTTTCCTTTAGATGGGATGAGATATAAAAGGATTAGTATGATGTGTAGCCAAAACCGTTTTCTGCTCATGACACGTTTACACAAGTACGTTGAGTTCATGACTTTGGGGCGGTGCTGTGGCCTTTATCGTGTTCCAACATGCACGGTTTTTTTTTTTCGGTTCCTTATCAACTGTCTATCGACCACTCACTGTTCTACATTTTGTTCACTAACTCTCGCCTCGTTCAGAGAAAGCAATTTATTTTTAAACATTGTGTGGCTAGTCGAATATAATAAGTTGATAATACAGCATACATTTTAGTCCTATGGACATTATGAATCAAAAATAATTATTAGACGTGGTATGCAATCCAAAAGCTGTAATAATTATTATCCTAAGAAAAAAGGTAGTAGCAAGGTCGGGACTTAAACCATAATATCCGGTCGGATACTCCTTGGCGTACCATAGAGGTGCCAATCTCAAAAGCTGTGGTAAACCCTTGTCACAAATTAGCAAGTTCCCTGGGCCCTTTCAATATCTTTGTGTCTTTAGGTAATAATTACAGCTGTTTATATACCTAAAGTACATTATGAGTTGCTAAAATAAAAAACATTATAAAACATATTTAAGAGAAACAAAATATTTTGTGTATTATTTAAGTTCACTTTTGTGGTCTTTCTCTCAATTGTGTGGTCCAGAGTATGATGCCAATATGCAGGGTGTTATTTATAAAATTCTTGATAAAACAACTTTATAACAAACAACTTGATGATAAAATTACAAACTGCCTTATTGGGCAATAAGTAATTGTGATAAATGACCTCATTCATATCATATTAACAATTTTCATTCACACGCTCATTCATTATATACAAAATAAAGCAACTTTTTATCTCACCCTGTGATTATCAGGCCGTCCTCTTCAGGAGTTGGACCTGATAGTGACTTGATGGGTAGCTATCAAAACTCCGACCAGACGCAGATTATTTCCGGTCAGCGTCAGTTCAAACCATCAAAATTTATAGCGTAGTACGTTAAAAACGTTCGGTCATTTCTTGAGTTTCATTTTTTGGAGCGAATTAAAGTTAATATAACACCGCTTAAGGCACTACCCTCCAAATGTCTCATCCCTATATATCAACTTGTATATCCGATGATCAACTTGACCAACCCACCACAGGAACTGAAGTCTAACGTAATATACTATCTATTTTCTAGTGAGAGTTCTTAGCCCCTTGAATCTGCTATTATACTATACGTTTTGAAATGAGAAGAGTGGATTCTATGATATTTGTTTTTTTTTTAATAATCTGTTTCCATGAGTAAGTATATTTAAGCAAACCCTTATACATTTTTTACCACAGGGTACTCCTGGAGAGAAAGGAGAACCAGGACCTCAGGGTCCGGCCGGAATCAGAGGAGAGAGGGGACCCGTGGGACCCGGGGCAGGCGAAAAAGGGGAGCGAGGCAAGAGGGGCCGTCGTGGGAAGCCTGGGCTCCCTGGTCCTCCGGGCAAGGCTGGCGACATCGGCTTCTCGGGAGAACCGGTAAGTGTTTAACTAAGTATTTACATAGTTATTTAAATTATTTTATTTATGGTAAATGTAGGTAATCCGTACACGGTTTTGCAAAATAACCAAACCTTACCTGGATACAGACTACTACGATTAGTCTGTGTAGAACTGCCATAAATAGATTGGTTTAGGCACAGGATGAGCAGATGACCAAAAATATTGGCAGGCCTTTTCGGTGGACTAGCCTCTTGAACGATCTGCAGGAAATAGTGGTCTAACAGTCGATGAGGAAAATACCAAATACATGGTTAGGGGGCAAAATATGAGAACTGAACAAAAAGTGGAAATTGGCAAGTATAAATTTGACTTGTCCAAAGGACTGTGACTGCAAATTAAAAACTGCTAGATACGTCTAAAGGAGTGTCTAAAGGAGAAGGATAACATCCTCAAAATTATGTTTCCAGCGACAAACAGACGACATGCGACCTCATCTGTGAAGCACTCAGATTCAGAGAAGCACAAAACTATGTCTGAACAAACCCTCTGTACTGACCTATGGCTCAGAGTTTGGGTTCCCAGGTATTTGCGGGGGCCTTGGGTCAGAGTTGGCCCAGGTGGGGCGAACAGAACCAAGTGGTTCCTGAGATCTTGTGCTGCTTACGGGCTAGTTCGTATTGGGGGAGATTGGAATAGAAGGACCAACCAGGAAATTTAAGGCTAAAGCCAGGAGCCAAATATAGTCTAGTAGCAGCAGATATAGACAGCATAATTAGGAAAAGTGGGCTTGGTTGGGCAAGGCATATGGTCAGATTGAGGGATAAAGACTTCCCCGAAATTACGATTACATTAGTCGAAAGGTGACTGCTGTGGTTCCCTGGTATGCAAAAGGTTTTACAGAGCCCAGAGAACTCTGTGCTATCCCTGCACGTACACGCTATTACAGTTAATATCAAGTCTATTCTTTTTTTATAAATTGTCCTCTCACAACCTAATGGAACTTTCGGTAGAATTTGGCAGAGGGATCTGCCATGTGGTCTAGTACAATAGAGTGTGTTGGTGTGCCTACTCAATGGATTTAATTGTATCTATTATTTACAAACAAAAATCCTCTTGGTTGTCACTTCCCTCGCATATGAAAGAGGAAGAATATCTATTATTAAATATTAAACATCTAATCGCCTTTATTTTTATTGCCTTCCGCAACAATTGGAAGAATAGATGGACGAGAGTTCAGCAAGCCAAGGTCGTTGTGAATTCTCTCACATCGCAAATCCGGGGCTTGATGAAACTCTGGAAAACAGCGCAGTGGCCTGAGAGACTTCGTAGCACTCACGGAGATCACAGAAAGTTTTTGAAGCTGTTGAAGACTGCAAAAGGCAAGGCAGCCACTGTCCGTCTTCACAAAGGCGACAATGTTCTTACTGCTGTGCAACAGGCAACAAAACTGGCCGACCAGCACGCTAGGGACATTACGGCTAGGACTAGCTACTACCACATGCCTCCTCCACTAGATGCTGAACAGAACCACATGTTTGTATCACCGAAGCAGCTCAAGGCGATTCTTCGCCGGTGTCAGGGAAACCGAGCACCAGGGCACGACGGAATACAAACAGTGGTGCTCAAACAAATGCCGAGGAGAGGGATAGTACAATTAGCAAACTTGTACAACTCTTGTATGAGATTGCGGTACTTTCCTGACACTTCTGGTTTTACCTAACCTACTTTTACTGGAGATCACCCAACCCACTACCGGCCGATCAGATTGCTACAGCAGATGGGAAAATCTTTTGAGAAAATGCTTTTGAATTATCTAAAAAATTACTGCTCGGAAATCGACATCTTTCCGCCAGAACAGACTGGATTTCAATCCAGTATGAGCGCAGAGCATCCCCTTCTAAAGCTACAGTCAAAAGTTAGCCATAACATGAATAGCCACGGCTATGATTTTGATTGACTGCATTCGTATTCGACTCGGTATCCCACGGGACACTGTGTGAAATGCTATGCGACCGGGAATGCCCGGAGCAACTCTATTCAATTCTGGCTAGCTTCCTGAACAACAGATCGTTGCAGGTGTGGGAGGGTGATAGCTTCTCCGAAGCTGTGCCACTGACCTGTGGAGTACCCCAAGGCGCCGTCTTATCCCCTGTACTATTCAACGTATACACGTCTGAGATTGTCGGAGCCTGGTACAAAAATACCACAGTTACTGATTTCGCTGATGACAGCGGTGTACAGCAGCAGCATGAGTGCCAAGGTAGCTCTAAGACAGGCTGAAGCAGCCTGTAACCAGATCAGTGAGAGATTGGGGAGACTCAATATCTTTGTAAACGACGGTAAGACTGACTGCGTAATTTTCTCTTTTCAGAAGGGAAAAAGTCCGCTACCTACTAGTTGCATAGTAGGAACGGAGGAAAATTCACCAGCCAACAACCTAGTATATCTGGGAATTAAAATGGACAGACCCTCCATTTTAGTAACCATTTTGAAGAAGTGGAAGCAAACTCGCACGAAGTCCTACCGGCTTACCCAATTATTAACTTCCCCCAATCTATCCCTGCGTCTCAAGCTATTGATTTACAAGAGTGTACTCAAGCCTACTCTGCTGTATGGTGCACCGCTTTTTCGTTATCTGACGTATATGACAGCTCGGCGACTCCAACAATTCCAAAACGGTATACTGATGAAAGTGGTCAGAAATACTTCATTCGAGCAGTGGAGCAACAGTGAGCTTCACGAGATCTTTGATCTGCCTACGGTGGATGAATTCATCCAGCGTAGACATATCAAATTTTTCGACTCCCTGCAATACCTGACAAACCCTGCGTTAAACACTATAACCCCCGCTCCGTTCCCCCATCGATGGCAGGACGCTGTCGCGGCTGGAACGCTTTAGTCTTAGGTTCTAGGTTTAGGTTTTAGTTTGTAAGTTTTTCTCCCACTTTTTTTAACTGAAGGTGAGCCCCATCACCTTGTAATGTATTCATGTTATAGACTTTTAACTTCAATCTGATTATTATGTAACCCAACCTTCTTCAAATGCATTTGCGCATAGCAGAAAGAGGAGAAAACTGTCAATACTTGTTCATTGATTTTGTTCATTTTCACATATTGAATAAATTAAATGGGTTTAGGGGAGGAAGCCTTTATTTCTTATTTGTTATCGTTGGGACTATCTCACATACTAGCCAAACTTCTTGAGTTGGTTCTGTTTGACCAGTGATCCAACACCAGAATCAAACGGGGGACAGTTAATTTAAATAGCTAATATCCTACCTGGTCCTACGGGATAGAAGTGATTGCCAAACCCTCCAATATTCTTCGCATCCAGTCACTGCTATGCCGAATCAACCGCAAGATAGCCACTGCCGGAATATCGATAGCCACCCAGTCTGATCACAACATCCCATTCATTCAAAACCTAGCCATCTCCCTCTACACGAAATCCCATTCCCGCCTCCCTGGGCGTCTTGTCCGTGTTTTAGTGTGATATACTCCCAACTCATCCCGGGCAACGCCTGAGACCTGTCGTCTCCTCCAATTGCATGGATGCCACCATTGGCTAACAAGTCTGCAGGATCACTAAAGTGTCTCGTCAAGTGGTTTTGGCTTAAGAGCCTTTTTCCCTAGAAATTAACAAGACGGTATAAATTGAGCTTCTAAGCCCTGCTACTAACCACTTGCAAACGACCATTTTAGCAAAGATATATGATAGCAAAAAAAATGCTAATATATCAAAAATTACCCTAGCTATTTTTGCTTTCAAACGTTTGTTTGCGATCAGTTAAGACAAAAAAGTTCGTTTAGGGTACACGTGAGGGGGTTCCCGAAGCCTCGGCGTGAAAGGATTCTAAAAGGCTTCCAGGACTCTTTGAGAGCGGGCTTGATGAGTCCTGCGTAAAATATATGAAAGACAGAGAGAGAGAGTGATAGGGACGAGAGCTGAGCCGTGGAGATGAATATCGCAGAGTGTAGGCACAGGCTCCTGCAAGATGCAGCCCTATCTTCGCCCTGGCTAAATGTTATCTACTCTGCTGCGATAAAACACCTGCTCTGGAAGCATTTCACCCTATCAACACCGCCTCTTACAAAACATATCACCTTTTTATATGATAATGCCCTCCGGAGGCGGCCCCCGTCGTTTGAGCTTGTTGGTTCTCATCCCCGCTATAGCCTTCGAAATAAGTTTATGAATATTTATCCTACCTACTTTACTCGAAATGCCCTCAGACAAAAGTGTATTTATGCCAAGAAAGGTTCTTTGCACGTTGTAGCTACTAGGTGTAAAAATATATTAATTTATATCTTGGGATACAAGTAAAATCCACTAAGTCAAAATTATTGTTTTTCGTACTTTCAGCTTTTCTTGGACACATAAAGGAGATATTTCAACTGGTATACCTCAAGTCACCAGTGCTTATTTATTCATTTTTGTAATTTTTTTAGTACTGTACTAAGTACTGTAGTCTAAAAGTTTGTACGGCTATCGGTCCTGAGAATAATAATAATATAAAATAAACAAATGAAACCCCAAGACTGGTTAGGAAACCAGTGTCCCACGGGAAGCTGTGCCGACAGATAGTTTATTCCTAACTGATTTTTTTTTTTATTTCAAAACCTCTTTATTGATAAGTTTTACAATGAACAAAAATTTTGATTTACAATTTTCTCCTCTTTCTGCGATGCGCTGATGCATTCGAAGGAGGGCATAAATATAATACAATTTCAGATTGAAATTAAAAAGTCAACATATATACAATACTGGGTGATGAGGCTCACCTTCAGTTTACAATTGGGTAAAGAGCTAAAAACTAAACCTATATCTATAACCTAAGACGAAAGCGTACCTGCCGCGACAGCGTCCTGCCATCGATAGGGGAACGGAGCGGGGGTTATCGTGTTAATCACCGGGTTTGTCAAGTACTGTAGGGAGTCCAAAAATTTGTTTTGTCTACGTTGGATTTTCACACGATCTCTTTGTAAGATTCGTGGGACGATGAGTCAAACCATTTTTATTAATTACATTATATATAAATATAATTGACCATAGTTTCGCTATTGTAAATTTTCCATGGGCAACCAGTGTTAAAACTGTTCAATTGAATTCGATTTCATTCATATTGAGTAAGTAACAAAATAAATCTATTATTGCAAACATGATAAATGGTAATTATGAAAATTCACTTCAAATCAAAGTATTTTTCTTCTAATAGTATTACATTCCATTTTTCTGTAAGAAAAAATGACCTTTAGATATAGCCTTACTTTGTATAGTTTAAAAAATGTTTTTACAAGCTACAAGTATTGAAAAAACGGACGCAATTCTCCTCGGAGTCTAAAGCGGGAGTGGCCTCGTGACTTAATATCAATACGTAACAGTGGGCGTCATGGCAATGACCAGTTTCTCCGTCTATCATGTCCTGAGCGTCTATGGCTCTCGCGCTCTTGGTCAGCTTCCACTGGCTCGTACTCCACTTCCTCTTTCGCATGCGAGGGAGGCGACAACAATGTGAATTTCGGAGGTCTCTGGGGTGTTTTTAAATACCTTATGAATGAGCGAGTAAATGGATTAGAACATTTATCCCTTTTACTTATTGCCCAATGAGCAGATTGTAATTTTATCGCAATAAAGTTTTGAATCAAAATCGTAGGTCAAAATTGATATAGGAATTAGTGATCTTAAATGTTCCAGGGATGTGGAGTGATTTTCGATAAAGGCAATCTTCGGACTAGCATTTTGGGATTTGTTCGATATAACCTAATATGTTTATTACCCTATTTTACTTCACCTATTTAACTACCAAACGTTTATGGTGAGCAGGTGCTGTAATAGGAGGGTTTTGAAGCATGTCAGATATTAGGAGAGAGAGAATTCCTGAGAATATTGGGATGTGCGAGAAAGAATCGTTGCCTCAGTTTTGTGGAAAGGAGTGAAAAGGTCATAGAAACGGCCTATTTATCAAACTTATTAAGGATAAATATTAATAGAGATTTACTTTATTTTCAAAGCGATGAAAGTAAAGTAGAATGACAGTGCTCTGGGAGAGTTTATTTTTTTATATAATTATTTCCAAAATAATAATACATAATTCCCATCATTTCTAGCAGAAATAGCTGCCGTTTAGTGTCACTAGACATTTGATAACTGCTTGTCCAGAAAAATCTACAGAAAGATCTCAAGCCACCTGCAAAGGATTAAGACAAGAAGGCTTATTATACCAGATGAAGAAATGGAAGCTTTTGTAAGAGGGTAACGCTCAATGTGAAAACCATGTTTCCAGTGGAAGACGAATTATAGAGAGCTATATTTAACTGCAGTAATAAATAGTAAATGTTCGCTTGAGCCTACTTTTTTTCTGAGATAATTCGCTGGCTGTCAGGTCCCCTCGTGCCTGCTTACTGCACACGGTGCACTTACGGTACACAAGAACATTATCACGTGCTTGAAACCGTTAGCACGCGCCGCGGTCCCCCATTACTCGCCCGATAAATCACCGCTTTGTTCTCCTACCGGATATCCGTAAACAATGAAAAATGACAATTAATCACGAAAAAGTGGTTCCCGGCCTGGAAACCTCAAACAAACCAGGAGGCATTTGCCTTGATGGAAAAAAACTAATGATGAAGGTCTCATTGCAACAACCAAACATTTTTTTTTTCTTAACCCCTATATTAATGATAATAATCTTCTTTATTGTGCAATAATTACAATCTGCCTTTTATAAGGCAATAAACCTCTATATTAATAATTTTTAAATTGAATTTATATAAAATTAAAATTACATAATTGAGCTGTCATTGGCTCCTTGTACTGCATTAAATGCATTTTAAGCAGTTTCTGAAACTCATAAGCATTTTGATTATTGTTAAAAGATTTGTACAATGCAATTTTTGTGTAATGAGGGTAGTTGTACATGATTTTGGATCCTTTAAAGTTTATTGTAGTTGGTTTTGCAAGTAAAGCATTGGGACTAATTCGGGTGAGTGATTTGTGAAGTGCAAGTTTACTTTGAAAAATTAGATAAGATTATTTGTTAAAATATGGATATTTTAGATGATTTCTTTGGCATTATCTGTTTCCTGTTAATTATATCCTGGGAGGGTTAAATCTCTGTCAGGGATCAAACCAAGACAATGAACTGGTTCTGTCCAGGATGAGTGCATAGTT